>JADMNL010000028.1:75875000-78275000 GCA_016271365.2 Neoceratodus forsteri
TGTGCTGTGCCAGAGAATATTTGTTGCAACAGAACATGTGTGTCCGTGGTCACTGGAAGGAGTGTGTGGTGGACTGTTTAAATGTACACTGTGGTAGTAACAGAGCACGTGCATCTTTGCAGATGCACCAGAGTTTGTGCAATAGGTGGGGGCACAGAAAGTGAGTGCCCATGTCTGTGTGCTTATGTTAAATGGAGGGAGAAGTCAATTATACAGTCTAGAGACTGACAAGGGGACAGAAAAAATGAAGACAAAGTGAAATGATTGATGGGGGGGAAGGGATGTAGTGAAATGATTGGTGGGGGGGGATGTGTGTGTGTGCACTGTGTTAAGAGAAGATGGTTCTAAAAATCACCTGGTCGGGGTATACTGGACATGTGTCACTGGGGGTGTGTGCATGTCTCCAGGCCCAAGTATGTACCAGTTTTGAGGATTCATGCATGTCTGAAAAGGGGGGGGCAACAACTGGGTTTTGTAATTCTCAGGATCAGTGCATGTCACTCCAAAAGTCCAGTGTGTGTCACTCTTAGTATCTGTGTGTGTCACTGTGTGTTAGGTGTCCCTCTCTCATGCATTACTAGTGTGGTGTGTACATGTTTTACTGGAGTGTAGGTGGAAAAAACATACTGCTTTGTCAAAACTAGATGCACTTACCAATAATCCATTTTTCACCAGTATTATATCACAGTGATATAATAAGGAAAATAAATCATTCCGTGTTTAAGCTGGAAGATTAAAGCCTAACAGCATTACGGATGTCATCTGAACTGTATAGCCAAATGACAAAACACTCATCCAAACCTTGCAATTTGATCTGCATCCTGTCGAACAGCAGTAGCAATTTGGCTACTTAAATATTTTTATAGCTAGATACAGAAAGTCTAATCAAAACAGTTTGATAAGTGGTAGCTAAACCTTACACATCAAGCCATTTATTGCACAGACAGCCATTGTCGGCTCTAGCCCTTTCTTCTAGTAATGACACTGTATTTGTGATGTCATACAATCAGCAGCACTCTTCCCCATTCATTGTTTTAGAGTGGTGGGCCACCACCCTATATTTTTTTTGCCACCACCCTATATTTTAGCCATTACTGATTGTTTTTAATAAAATCCTCTAAAATTCTCTGTTATTACATACATATGACCATACAAAGAAGCCAGAGGAAGGCCATTTGGTCTATCAAGTCTGCCCGTACTGCAGGGTCCACAGCTTGAGCTACTGTCCCTGCCCTCCCTCCCTCCCTCCCCACTCCTCCCATTCTCCCTACACATGATCCTTACCTTCCCCCCATGCCTATCCCAGCCTCTCTTAAAGCTGCCCACTGTCTTCAATGAGATGACCTCTTCTGGCAGCACATTCCAAGTGTCCACCACCCTCTCTGTGAAGAAGTGCTTCCTGACCTCCCTCCTAAACCTCCCACCCTCCAGCTTAAGACTGTACCCCCTCGTGTTATGGTTGCCACTCAGCTTAAAGAGACTCTCCTTATTAACCTTATTTATCCCTTTCAAGTACTTGAAGGTCCCAATCATGTCCCCCCTTTCTCTCCTGTCTTCCAGGGAGTACATGTTCAGTGCCCTCAACCTCTCATACAAACATACTAAAATGCCAGCAGAATAGGCCTAATGGTCTTTCGCGTCTGCTGCTGTTAGTCAGCCCTTACCCTGGGAGCTGACCTTGCTAACTCCGCCTTCTCTGGCTTCTCCCTTCCCAGTTCTGGATATTCTCGCTGCATTGGATTTTGCTTCCAGAACTCTTCCCCTGTACCTGTCCCATCCCCTCTTGAACCCCTCCACCGTCTCTGCGGTAGCCCTTCTCTGGACCTTCTCCAGCAGGTTAATGTCCTTTTTTGAGGTGTGGGCACCAGCACTGAATGCCATACTCTAGATGCGGCCTTAGCAGTGACCTGTACTAGGGCAGTATAACCTCCTCTCTCCTACTACCGATCCCCTAGATATGATCCCAGCATCTTGTTTGCCTTTGCTTCTGCTTTCTTGCACTGCATGGAGTGCTTCAGGCCACAAGTGATCATCACTCCCAGGTCCTTCTCCTCCTTTGATGCAGATACTCGAACTCCACCCAGGTAAAACTCTGTCCTGGGATTCTTGGCTCCAATATGGAGGAGGAGGGGAGGGTGGCCCTTCAGGGGGACCTGGAGGCTCTGGAAAGATGGTCTAGAAAGTGGAAGCTGAGGTTCAATGCAGGGAAATGCAAGGTACTCCACCTGGGGGCCAGAAACCCATGCCAAGTGTACACCGGGGGGAAATGCTACAAGTCTCGATGGCTGAGAGGGACCTGGGGGTGGTGGTGGATGTCAAGATGAACAACTCTGAGACTTGTAGGAGGGCAGCAGCCAAGGCCAACAGGATGCTGGGATGCATCGCTAGGGGGATCACCTCCAGAAGGAGGGAAGTGATACTCCCTCTGTATAACTGCTTGGTGAGGCCGCACCTTGAGTACTGCGTGCAGTTTTGGAGGCCACACTTAAAGAGGGACATTAACCTCCTGGAGAGGGTCCAGAGGAGGGCAACCAAAATGATTTGGGGCTTGGGGGACAGGACCTATGAGGAGAGGCTCGAAGAGCTAAATATGTACACATTGGAAGAGAGAAGGGACCGGGGGGACATGATAGAGGTCTTCAGGTACATGAAGAGGGTAAATAGGGGAGGAACAGTCAGGGTGCTTCGAAGGAAGGAGGAAGGGCCACTAGAGGGCATGGGTGGAAGCTGGAGGGAGAAGATTCAGGGAGAAAGGAGGAGGTGCTACTTCACTGAGAGGGTGGTGGAGCCATGGAATGCACTGCCTAGGGGCTGGTGGAGGCAGAGACAGTGGAGGGGTTCAAGAGGGGGTTGGACAGGTACAGGGGAAGGGTTCTGGAAGCAAAATCCAATGCAGCAAGAATATGCAGAACTGGGAAGGGAGAAGCCAGAGAAGGCGAGGGGGGACAGCAAGGTCAGCACCCAGGGTGGGGGCTGACCAAACGAGCAGACACGAAAGACCATTAGGCCTATTCTGCTGGCATTTTAGTATGTTAGTATATTAATATGCATAACTTTGCATTTCTTGAAATTAAAGCCAAGCTGCCAGATCCTGGACCAACCTCCCCAGCTTTTCCAGATCTTCCTGTAGGTTCTGTATCCCTTCAGCTGTGTCTACCCTACTGCAGAGCTTGGTGTCATCCGTGAATAGGCACATTTTGCTTTTAATGCCATCCCCAATGTCACTGATAAAGACACTGAACAACACTGGTCCCAGCACCAAGCCCTGCAGGACCCCCCTGGTTACCTCTCTGGTGCCAGATAACTCTCCCCCCACCCTCTGGGTTCTGTCCCTCAACCAGTTTTCCACCTGTCTGGCCAACTTTTCCCCAACCCCGAGATCCACCAACCTCCTGATCAACCTTTTGTGGGGCACAGAGTCAAAGGCCTTGCTGAAATCAAGACATGAACCCATGCTGCTTCGCGTCCTGGAGACCAACCTTTCCTTTAGTATGGTCTCCATGAGCTTGCCACAATGGAGGTCAGACTGACTGGTTTGTAATTCCCTGGGACCCCTTTTGTGGAGTGGCACTTAATGTGCTGTTCTCCAGTCTTGCGGCACCACGCCTGACTCTAGTGAACTATTAAACAGGTCTGCCACTGGACCTGCCAGCTCCTCAGCCATTTCCTTTAGTACCCTTGGATGTACTCTGTCTGGACCTGGTGATTTGTCCACCTTCAATGCCAGCAGCCCCTTCCTCACTCTATCCTCCTCTATCACTACATCTGCCCCCCCCCCCCCCCACTCCTCTTTTCCCTCCTGAAGGCACTGGTCCGTCCTTTTCCCTGGTAAAGAAGGAACAGATGTATTCATTTAGTATCTCTTCTCCCCCACCCCATTATCCTTCAGCCCTTTCTTAAGCTTAACAATCCCTTCCTTCTTGCCCCTTTTCTCACTTGTATAGCGACAGAAAGTCTTCTCCTCCTTAATTCCTTCAGCTATCTGCAGCTCCTTCTGTGCCTTTGCTCGCCGGACTTCCTTACTTGCCTCACTAGCCAACCTTGGGTCATTTTCCCTGTCCACCTCTCTATGGGTCCTCCTGAATTTCTATAGGCCAACCTCTTTTCCCTTACTGCCTGGGCAACTCCAGAACTAAACCAGCTGGGCACTTTAGCCCTTGTGTTCTTCCCCCCGAGCCCAATGCACTCATCTGTGGAAACAGTATTCCTTCCTTAATGATGGAACTCCTGTATTTATTGCCATCCTTTATTGCACTACTACCTGTTCTGATACCAGCACACTACATTTTACTTAAAATGCTCTTATGCACATGCACAGTGCATATAGGAAGTCCAGAAAAATAACGCACCTTTTGACCCGATCACCACTGCCACCGCCCTATATTTTCAGACAGTGGGGAACGCTGAGCAGACTCCAAGCAGTACTTCGGAGCCAGGGCCTAGAACCTATTTACTGTAGGAATAAGCTTCTGAAGTACACAAGCACCAAAGCTGCCAACCCTTCTAGTTTGGATGTCCAATGAGAAATCAATCTGTGTACTGCAGACCATGTCGTTGCTTTGCAAAATCTCTAGCAAAGATATACTCTTTACAATTACTGTGTCGACCAATGGTACTGCAGTGCTTACTGTAAGCTGTCATTTCAGTGACAGTGCAGCCGGTGGGCAGGCCTGGAGATGTGCGGGTTGGTTTTGCTGCCCACCGACTTCAATGGCCGTGCTGGGACGGGGCAGCGGGGTGGGCTGTGGGTGCCTCGGTGGGTGGTGGGTCCACTGGACTACCAGGGAGATCATGGGATTTATTTTCCTGTTACGATTGGGGGAAGGGGAGAGACACTAGACTACCAGAAATATGGGGTGACATTTCATTTCTGATACAATCGGGGATTGGGGGCACTAAACCAGGGGGGTGCAGTGTTTTTTTTTTTTTCTCTCAATGGGATCACTGGGATATAGTCAGATATTGATGTGTACTGATGAATGATGTCAATTCAGTTGTGGGATTGTATTACTGTGTGTAATTCTTCTGTATAATAGAGGCCCCAGGGCTGGGATGTTGTGTGTAATTTCTTTGTATAACTGAGGCCCAGGGCTGTTATAGGTATGTTATCTGATGTATCGTGTTAAAGTTTAGATGACGAAGCATTTGCACTTTATGACTATTGATCGATTAATGTTTAATGCTCAATAATACGTACTGTATTTTAATTTTCTCCTTGTAACCAGATACTGATCTCTATATGGTATCCCTTGAAAATGAGTGCAAATTTTGTACTCAATGGGTGTACACCATGTTCATTTTATAATGAATGAATAAATCAAACCAATGGACTTTGTAGGGCACCAGGCGCATTCTGCCAGGCACATCCCTGCCCCAGACATGCAAATAGGGCCATAATGACATGCAAATGGTCCTATTTGCACCTTGCATGGCTAATGGCCCCATTTGCATGTCGTGGTCCGAATATCTGGAAATTGCGTCACGCATCCCCATTCCAGGTATTCAGACCATGCGGGGGATGCGCCAGTGCATCCTCGGCAACCTCCATTTGCACTGCCCGCATATTCTGCTATATTCAGATGAGATGTGCACTCATCTGAATATAGCAGGTTTGCACTCTGGCGCAACTCAGCTGCACGGTGCACACACACACTTGCCCCCCTTTGAAAATCCTGGCCTTGGTGTTCTTGTTCCTTTGCACAGGTGTGAGCGAAGCAATGCCACGAGTGCAAGGGAACACCAACACCAATATTACACACCAAATAATCATATTTTAAGCTATCACATGGAATATCGAGTTTTTCTTAAATCTTTTTTTTTTTTTTTTTTTAACCAGTTCAATAAAGTTACTGTATTTCAATGAAGTAGTTCAGCAAGCAAAGTTCACACAGTTCAATGAAGTTTATGCATCTCACATGTGGGAATAAATTTCTGAGCATACTCAGTGTGGCCAAGATGAGTGAGATAAAATGTCTGAGCATGCTCAGTGACCAACTTCATTTATTTTGGCATGTTGAGTCACGATAACACTTTTTACAGCATCTGCAAAAGGCATTTGCACCCCCATGATAAACAAAACAGAGCTTGCATTAACATTAATAAAGTGGGAATCAGTTTGATCCTCTACTTCAAATGCTGGGGGTCAGACCAGAAAATCTTGGGGTCAAAAATTTCTGGAGTGGCTTTGTACATTACCCAATATTTTTTCTGCCAACAATATCTGTGCAAACCTTTCAATACACAGGGTCAGTGCTGAAGCACTGCTTTTATTTTTGTGCTTCAAAATCCTCAAAAGTCCGATTTGGGGACTTCAGAAGAGGGTTAACACAAGCCCAACACAAATATAGATCTGTTTTGTGCAAATCAACTCTGAAATACAGTGCTAAGAATTTCCACGAAGATATTTTTTTAATTAAGCTGGAGTACAAAGGACTGTAGTACTCTACAGACAACCCTCTTAACAGGTTTTGCTAAATCTATTATTTCTTACACCACCACTGCAAAATATAGAGAATACCGATGGCAACTATGCAGAACCAGTGTGTTCTGCCACAGAGGGATTCTGATTCCCTCTGACCTCGAGAGCGAAACTCGAGAGGTCCATGAGAATCAGAACCCTGAGGTGGCAAAACACACCGGTTGTGCACAGAGTTGCTCATCCTGTATTTTTTTATAGTGTATAGTACTGCGTGAAAAATGTGTTTTGCGAGTTCTTTTGCTTTCAAAATTAAATTGACTCACGCTGTCTCTAGAGGTTCTAGAATGCTGTTCTACCACAGTAGGATAGAACAGCATTCCATGAGCTTGGAATTGTGGTATAACAGCATTTTGAAAGGGATGGAATTCTATACAGAACAACACTCCACTATACACTATATATGCTGCTATTCCAAGTCCGCTTTCATAGAGCCCTATTATCTGGGATGGCCGGACTTTGTTAGTGCTTCCTTCTGGTTTGCCAATTGGCATTAGAAGCATTATGCTTGTCAAAGCATTACTTTATACTGCTTGGAAATTCGCATTGCTTTCCTCAATATCTTTTTTTTTTTGCATTATCTATTTATTCTCCCCCTGTGTCCGATCAGTCTCTCCTTCAGGCCGCCTAGGACTGGCTCACCTCCCGCAAGAACCCCCGTCGCCAGCTCCCGCCTCATACTGCAGCCAACCCAGGGTAACCCGACGTATCCCTTCGTCAGACGGATTCTCTCCTTCCAGAGAGAAAGTGTCTTGTGGCTTACCTTTTTTGATCCTGGGTGCTGCTGAAGTCGGTCTCGGCTGTCCGGGGACACCGTGGCAGCAAGGGTCTGGGTGACCATCATCCAGTTGATTGAGACACCATATTTCTCTGTTTTTTCTTGGCCCCAGCTGTTGCCCTGCTCCTGTAGTGCTCCCAGTCTCCACCAGGCGCTGCTACAGAGTGAGGCAAGTTCCCCAAACCACCCCAGGAGAGGAGAGCAGTCCTCTGGATGCTCAATCCCCTCCTTCCCCTGCCGACACCTGGCGTCCCGAGTCTGTTCCTGAACCCGGGTCGTCGGCGTGGTGCGAGGTGTGGCGTCCAGTGCCACCAGGTCAGCAATACTTATTTTTTAAAAAACTCTCCCCACTCCGCTTTCTTGCCCTCCCCTTTTTGTATTATATACAACTAGAGTGTACCCTATCAGTAATCCTTACCTTTTTACCATTTAGGAATCACAGCATTTAGCTTTCCCGTTTAATATCACACACACACACACACACACACACACACACTCCTCTTACTGGTATATAAATAACCAGCAGACCATATTCTGTCAGTAATTCCTATCGTTTTGGCACTTGCCTTTAGCGCATTAAATGTTTCTGAATAATATTTCCTTTCACTCATCCCCCCAACCCAACCTCCATTAATCATTGCTAGCTCTAAATTTTATTGCCCTACACAAACTGTATTTTATCGTCACTTAAAAATCTTTTTCTTTAAATAGTTCCAGTTCTGTTGGTGTTAATTATGATTATTGGTAGTGTATCTCAAACAATTAACTCAGCTTTTTTATATATCACATTTGTTTGTTGCTGACTTGCCATTTCACGTATGCTAGTGCCGATGTTTGTACCTTTAAGAATTACCTTTATAAAAAGCACTAGCTAGGAGTATTAGCCACGCCCCCTGATGAAGCCTTGCTCTACAGAAATGAAGCGCCACAGCTTGGTGCTGTGTTCTCTGGTCTGAATTAAACTACAACTGGTTACCACATTTAGTGAGTGCTTGTTTATTTTTTGGTTCCATGTGTGCTGCTTGCTCTTCCACTTTCACGGGTACCCGTCACAGAGACGCTGGCGGCTCTATAACACCTTGCTCCAATAATTATTACAGGACTCTCTAGACTTCCCATCATCACCTGCCATGCTGCAGAAACATGAATACTGAAGCACTATGGCTACTCAGTTATATAAGTCAAAGAATTCAAGATCTGGGGCATTCTCGCCACAGAAAAAAATTACCATAATTAAAGAAATATGGCCAAAGGCCACAGCAAAAACTGATCTGGCATCTTACAGATATTTCACACCCCACATGAGAGTACCAGATACTCAGTATTACCACTACAAATGTCAGCATGTATGTCCAATATCTCAGTCCCATGAATGAAAGCTTCACCTTAACAATATGTCCAATTTACATCATCTTGTGGAGTCCAGTCCTGGTGGTCACTTCCAAACCTGGGTTATAGAAATAACAGCAGAAAAAGACCACTGGTTCCATCCAGTCTGCCCTGTTATAGCCCATCGATAATCTATCTCGTTCATTCCTTTGAGGAACTTTGAAGGTCTCCATCATATCACCCCTCTCCCTTCTGGTCTCTAGTGAGTACATGTTCAGAGCCTGAAGCCAATCAGCACAGGATCTACCCTGCTGGACCAGAATCATTTTGGCACCCTATGCTGCACCATTTCTAGTCGGTCTGTCTTTTTTTGGTTTGTTTGTTTTTGTTATTGTTTACGTTGGGACTTAAGAACTGGGCATAGTATTCCAAACGTGGCCTCACCAGTGATCTATGGAGAGGTAGTATCACCTCTTTCCCTCCTGCTGTCGACCCCCCTCCCAATATATCCCAATATTTTGGCTGCTTTGCTGTAACCCTTGTTACACTGGCTAGACCGTTTTCAGAGTTGCTTACGAGGACTCCCAGGTCCCATTCCTCAGATGTAGTGTCTAACTTAACCCCTCCCATTCAATATTCCATCCTGGGTTCTTGCTCCTTATGTGCATCGCTCTGCACTTCTTGGCACTGAATTTCAACTGCCAAACTCCGCACCACCTCTCTAACCTCTGCAATTCCCTAACCCCTTCTTCGCTGTCTACCCTTCCACAGATCTTACTGTCATCTGTGAAGAAACACATCTTGCCCTGTATTCCTTCTCCCATGTCACAGATTAATATACTGAAAAGGACCAGCTCAGGACTGAGCTCTGTGGCATCTTACTTGGGACCTCACTCTCCCCCGACTTAGTAGTAGTAGTATTTTTTATTCATAGACCATGAAAGGGAATCAACTCAATTGAGCACTGCTCATTTACAATGAGATCCTAGGGTACATCCATACTTGACTCCATTTACTACCACCCTCTGCTGTCCACCCCACCTCCCCCCAGCCAGTTCCCCGCCTATCTAACTAGATCCTTCAAGAACCATTATCATGGCTACGTCGTGCTGCTAGGCCAATCGGGGTGGGGTGAGGTGGCATTTTTAAGCACGTTTCCATGATTTTGTAATTTTTACCTCTATCAGACAATGTTTTGTTTTAAAGACATTATTAACTATGGTTAATAATTATCTCATTTGAACTGCAAGGATGTACTTCAGAAGTAAACAAGAGGAATATACACTACCGGTCAAAAGTTTTAGAACACCCCCATTTTACCAGTTTTTATTGAAATTTACCCAGGTTAATGTCTCAATGTACTCTGAAATTAAAGCATAGAACAAATAAACAATTGGAGATAAAAAAGAAATCATAGAATCATTTTAACAAAATGTAATCTAAATTTTTGACTCATCAAAGTAGCCACCTTTTGCAGATATACTGTAACCGCTGAACACACTCGTGGCATTCTTTCTACAATGGACATCAAATATTGTTCGGGAAGTTCTTCCCAACACTGTTGCAGAAGTTCCCACAAATGTGTTGCACTTGTAGGTTGCTTTGTTTTCACACTTCTGTCCAGTTCATCCCAAACCAGCTCGATGGGGTTTAAGTCTGGAGACGTGCTGGCCATTCCATGATTTGAAGCCTACCGTCTTGTTCTTTTCCTCGAAGGTAGTTCTGACATAGCCTGGAGGTATGTTTTGGGTCATTATCTTGCTGTAGGATGAACCCCTGATCAACCAGGCGTAGACCAGAGGGTATTGCATGGCGCTGCAAAATGCTGTGGTAGCCCTTTTGGTTCAGGGTGCCAGTCACTCTGTGCTGTTGTCCTGTGAGCCGCCTATCACGCAAGCTATTGACTCTCAGAAAACTTGTCTTCTGATTCTGTTGTGGCTTTGGGTCTGCCAGACCTCTTCCTGTCAGAGTTTCCTCCAGTTTCCAACTGCCTTTTGATGGTGTAGGAAACTGAACTCACTGACACCTTGGCTTTCTTTGCAATTTCTCTAAAGCAGTTTTGGTAACGTAAACTTTTTTTTTAACCTCTAGCAGTTTACCGCTTACCTTTGTACCATTTCAGGTTATTCACTGGACTGGAATTGCTTAAATTTCAATAAAAGCTGGAAAAATGGGGGTATTCTAAAACTTTTGACCGGTAGTGTATAACATTTAAAAAAAAAATTAAAGAACAGATTTCGGATGAAAGCTGAAGCTCCAAATCACTGCTACTCTTAGCTACGGATTGGAAAGACATTAAGTCCAAAAAAGTCAGATCCAGTATCTCATTCAACAGTGTTCATCTCATTCTGGTGAGAGTTCAATAACTTATGAGGGAGTATGCACCCTATGCGAACATCTACAATGAGATATGTGTGGTCCATAGTCCTACATCAGGTCAGATCAAGGTAACCCTCAACCAAGGGTGTAGGCAGGCATACTCACTGTACACATTTGTGTACAGTTTTGTTGAGTGCCTGTCACAAACCATGTGCCTTTCTGTTAACATTGTCATTTTAATCTGAAGTATCTGAGTTAGTGTAGGCCACTAAGGAGTGTCTCTGTTTAAACTTCTGTTGTTTAGGGCTGGGAGACAGATATATGAATAACCTCTTTAGGAATCATCTGACAACAATCTGAGTTGTTTGGAAGGGGGCAGCATTCAGAGGGCATATATACATTTTTTTAATGGGGGTGAACTGTTGGAGATAGTGTGTACAAAACAGAAATGTCTGACTACAACCCTGCCCACAACACTAAAGCACATATTTAGCACTCACATGCACAGTTATGAGGTACTGTCATGTCAATTGAAAAACATCGTGTCTATTAAATCACCGCGTTTTAAAATGTACAGTATGACATTACAATATGTACATAAACATGCCATAATTTACAAACCTTGACATCTCACGGATATATAAAATCCTTCCACATCAAAGATTTGTCCGAGTCACAAACTGCACTGCATTGCATTGGTGTAATACCGATGGCAGTTCCCTTCTGCTGCAGCCGAAATTCTGCAACTATTGGCAATTGGCGATGAGCGGGGAGAGAGGCAGACGTAAGGCCCAGTCTTAACAGTTTCCTACCAGAGGGGGAGAATGTATAGCAGACGACCAGAATCAGCAAGTAGCGGCCTAGCAACGGCTAAACAAAGCGCGTATCCAGAGAGAACAGCGGCCACAGGCCCTCTACCTTACCCCAGCCGCTCTGGAGAGGCAAACCCGGAATTACTGTAAACCAGGAGGCCTGGCCTTCCGCGGTTTAGGACGTGAAAACATTGCAAATCAGGGTGTCTACCGCTTCAGCTGCTGTCGCTGCCGGCCATTACTATCCTATCCCCTTGCAGTCCCGGATAAAGAGGGAACAGGGATACTCACTTCCTTAGCAACCACCCCGGCGGAGAGCCACTCACTTCCTTAGCAACCATCCTGCTGGGGAGGGACTCATTTCCTTAGCAACTGCTCAGACTGGGAGTCGGTGCGTTCCTTTGAAACACTCCGGTGTTTGAAGAAATATTCCTGGGGCTCAGCACCGCCCTCTTTCTTGTCTTCACTTAGACTTTCAGTGCACACACTTACACAGACGGGGTACATTACTAGAGCGAACTCAAGGCCCCCAGGACGAGCGCATTTCAGCAAGAATGGGAAGCTCCGTCCCCCCTCAACATTATCACTGTTGCATCACCTACAGTGTCTCGACGTAAGTGAAGGACTACGGACCCCACTAGTTTGGTATACTGCTACACACACAACCGATCCTGTAGTACTCCTAGAACTAACAAGAGTGTCTGTTCTGTGAACGGCTGTACAATGGCAGTTAGTAAATTCACTCAGCCGCACCTCTCAACCTTCTCTCACTGCATTGAGGGACATGCCCTCCTCAAACATGGAGATGATACAAGCACAAAACACTGTGGAAGCAAGTGTCCTCACCTGTAGAAGGTGTATTTTTCATTTGGAATCTTAGAATATCATACATTTCTGCTTTAAGTACGTTTCCTGGTGTTTCGGCAACCCCTTGTCAAATTCCTAATTTTTTTCCCAATACATGGTGGTCCTCTAAATATTTAAAATCAACGGGTTACCATGCTTGTATTTGAGTTACAGGGTGAGACGCAGCGATGCAAGTGAACAGGAACTCAGTTTCTGTACTTTTTTTGCAGCAGGAACGGAGTCCCTTTACTTCTTCCCACTGACACTGGAAGTGAAACTCTTAAACCAGCAACATAAGGGCAGTTTCTGGACCTGTGACCTGAAATCAGGGTTTCCATAACAACATTTGACTTGTACAGTAGTGCTATTTTCCTAAAAATACTTAAATATATCTAAGAGAATCTACTAGTGTCTAAACAGATAGCTGCATCTTCACACAGCTATCCTTCAAATTGAGGATCTTCACTCTGCATTCATATTTGCCAATGCCTGAGTTCCTGTACTTCCTAGTACACTTGCACCACTAGTGAGACCTAATCCCTCTTTACAGGAAAAATCCATAAGGGGGTCACATTGTTTCATATAGTTATAGCATCATTGTTTTAGCTGTCAACATGGGTGTAAAAGTGAAACGAGGATACATCATTTGTCATGATGTTTGCTTCATTTTCTTCCACAGATGCAAAAAAAACAAACAAAACAGTAAATTACCAATAAGATGACACCTTCTTGAACTAAAAGTTCCAAAAACGTGGGAAATATTTATATATTTTTATGCATAAAACCAGCAAAATCCATGTCATTTTCATAAAACTTTTTTGATAGAAGTAGTATGTGGTTGCGAATGTAGCAAAAGAAAAAAACATAGGGGTCACCATGCTGACTTTGGTTATATCTGTTTTTGAAGTTGCAGTTTCAGAGCTGGTCAGCTCAGGACTGTCGTTGAGGCATAGATCAGGAAGCACAGAAAAACCTGGAGCCGTTTCAAAATTCACAAGTAGCGTTTTATTATTAACAGCAAAATAAAAAAATAATTATTCAGTATAACTATTTACAATGGCAGTACAAACAGAGAAAGCGGAGTCCTTCTTCCCAATTTCCAATCTCAGTTTCCATCTCTCTCTCCCTCTTTCAGAACGTTGCTGCTCTTTCATAACAAGTCTTTGCAGGGAGCTCGTTAAGAGAGCACTCTGCTTCTCACACAGTGTTCTTGTCAGTTTCAGTAGGTGCAGCAAAAAGAACATTGTGACCCAGAACTCAGCTCTTGTCGACAGCTCTGGAAATATTTTTCAAACCAGCATCTCAGGTTAACCCCTTGAATTCCAGTTTTTGCAATAATTTTGACAGTATAACTATATACAGTTTTAAACAAAGGAATCTCAGTATCAGTGACATTTCTACAAAAAGATTCACATATATTTTATCCCCGCAGACATGCGGGGGAAGAGAAGACAGAAACAGCAAAGGAAGGCATAGAGATAGCGAGGAGTGGAGAACTGCAAAACTGTCAGAGTGATCAGTTCCTAGGTCTCACAGGAAAATCTGGTTGCACAACCAGACAGAGAAGAGACAGAAAAGAGAGGGCAGAACAGACCCTTGCGTTTAAACTCTTTCTGCATAACACATGGGGCAGGGCTTTATTCAACCCTGTCACATACCCTCCTCTTTAAGAGGAAACCTGTTTTACAAAAACAGGTTTCCAAAATATTCTATTAAATTCCTGCTTAACATTAGTTTATAAGCTTTACACTTCAGTGCATATGCAGCACAGCAAACAGAGAAGTTTAAACTCACACATTTTTGTTTTTTTCAACCTTTGGCATTCTCAGTTCCTGATTCATATCTTGACAGAAAATCCACATTGACATTCTCTTTCCCAGATTTGTGCATCACTTTTAAATGGCTGTAGTGCCTAGTATCACCGTCTGATTATAGAATTTTTATCCTTCATTTGGTTAAACCAAGAGAGAGGATTGTGATCTGTTACAAGTACAAAGTCAGCTCCTAGTAATTAAAACTTAAGGGACTCCATAGCCTACTTAACTGCAAGGCATTCCTTTTTTAATGGTGGAGTGCCTTTCCTCTCTGTTGTGCAATTTCCTACTTATGTACAGACTAGGATGTTTTGTCTCATCTAGATTTTGACTCAGGACTGCACCTAGGCCTACCTCTGATGCATCTGTCCATAACAGAAATTGTTTCTCAAAGTCTGGGCTTCCTAAAACAGGGGCTGAATATAATGCAGCCTTAATGGCCCGAAAAGCCTTGTCACACTCTGGGGTCCATTTCACTTTATTTGGGAACCATTTCTTTGTGAGTTCAGTAAGGGGTTGCTCTTTTTATAAGTCTGTGCCTGGGAAACTTGTTAAGAAAACAGCATGCTTCTCACACAATGTTCTTGTAAGTTTCCACTGTTCTTGCAAGTGCAGAAAAAAAAGAACATAATGACCCAGAACTGGCCTCTTGTTTACAGCATTTCAGAGAGTTTGCAAACCAGCTTCTCAGGTTAACCCCTTGAGTTCCAAATAGCTTTTTGCAATCATTACAACAATAAAACTATATACAGTTTTAAACAAAGGGTCGGGATCCCAGTATCAGTGACATTTCCACATAAAGATTCACATATATTTTTATACCTGCAGATATGCAAGGGGGAAGAAATGACAGAAATAGCAAGGGAAGGCAAAGGGATAGCGAGAGGTGGACAATTGTGAAACCGTCAGAGTGATCAGTTCCTAGGTCTCACAAGAAAATTTGGTTGCACAACCAGACAGACAAGAGACGGAAAAGGAGAGGATAGAACAGACCCTTGCGTTTAAACGCTTTCTGCATAACAAATGGGGAAGGGCCTTATTCAACCCTGTCACATACCCCCCTTTTTAAGAGGGAATCTGTTTTACAAAAACAGGTTTCCAAAGTGTTCTATTAATTTGTCATCTAACATTAGCTTATAACCTTTACAGTTCAGTGCATATGCAGCATAGCAATCAGAGAAGTTTAAACTCACATTTTTTCAACTTTCAGAATTCTCAATTCCTGATCCATATCTTGACAGAAAATCAGCATTGACAATCTCTACTCTGTTTCGAGCAGGAGCCTGTTGGGAACACTGGAATACATGGGATCTCAACTATTTGCTAAGACACTGAGGAGTAGTGTTTGTAGCAGGAGTCGGAGAAAGCATTAAAAATTTAGAAAAAGTATGCCACTGTTGCCCTATTCATTTTAATTTCTCTGACCTTTCTGGACCTTCTTTGAACTGAGACCGGTATATTTTATGGAAGATTAAACCTGAAGGCCTCTGATTCACTCTGGATTTTGGCAAGGAGTTCGTTGGTGGAGAAGCCTGCTGAGACACTGAGAGCTGCCAGGGGAGCCTGTGGGGGCTTTATAGCCTTCTGAGATCTCTTTCATATTGTTTTTCTAGCATCTCCTGTTGGTTGTATAATTCCTTCAATTGTTTTCCAATTATATTATCCTTAGGAAGTTTATTTGTTTGTTGCTATTCTGTCGCATTTTTCTTTTACATTTGTGCTAAAAATTTAATTTTTTTTCTACCATTATTGCTGTTTTGTATATGGTGAGTTATTTTTTTTAATGTTTATATAACAGTTTTAAATATGCAATTTTAACTAATAAAAGAAAAAATTACTGCTTCCAAGGGCTTCTCCATGATTGGATGTGAAGTGCACCTGACTGCAGAACACAAAGGCTCATGTGATGGCGTTCTCAGACATCAGCACCATTTTTTGCACATTGAGCAGTAAGGTGCAGCAAGGAGCACGAGCTGAGCTTGGCCATAATTAAGAAATCCTTGATTCAGTACCTTTTGGATCACAACTCGCACATAGCAGCACTTTCTGTCCTGTGTGTTGCATCCTCTGATGGTCCTGTGATTTCTTTTTTGACAATACACAAATTGATCCAGTCTTTAGCTCTTGACACACTAGCTAGGGATTTTGACTCTCTCCTTATCTGTTTACGCCTTTCGGTGGACTTTGCATAGCATTCTAACTGACTATATAAGTAAGTGTGCTTCTGTTTTGTCATTCATTTTTTTTCAGGAAACATTTCTGTAGCTGGTAAACTCAGTATTATTTGCTTGTTTTATGTATTTTAATATAACGTCATTATGTTTATGGAAAATGGTGATGGAGGGCATTGTCAAGGAGAGGCTAGGGGGGGCCCTGGATAAGTCAGGGTGCCTGGACGATAGACAGCATGGATTCATCCCAGGGAAATCGTGTCAGACAAACCTGGTGGAGTTCTATGACTGGGTGACAAGTGCCTTGGACCTGGGTAGACCAGTGGATGTCCTCTTTCTGGACTTCAGCAAGGCATTTGACTCTGTTCCTCATGTGGGCCTGTTGGATAAACTAGGAGAAATGGGGGTGGGAAACCAGATGATCCGATGGATAGGCAATTGGCTCCAGGACCGGACCCAGAGGGTCGTAGTTGGTGGGATAATCTCTTCCCCAAGGAGGGTCATTAGTGGGGTCCCACAGGGATCAGTCCTTGGGCCCCTTCTGTTCAACGCCACGATCTGACATAAGGACAGGAATCAGGAGTGAGATGAGTCTCTTTGCAGATGACTCGAAACTGGGGCAGTGGTGGATGGGGAGGAGGGAGGGTGGCCCTGCAGGGGACCTGGAGGCTCTGGAAAGATGGTCTAGAAAGTGGAAGCTGAGGTTTAATGCAGGAATGCAAGGTACTCCACTTGGGGGCCAGAAACCCAGGCCAAGTGTACACCCTGGGGAAATACTACAAGTCTCAATGGCTGAGAGGGACCTGGGGGTGGTGGTGGATGTCAAGATGAACAACTCTGAGACTTGTAGGAGGGCAGCAGCCAAGGCCAACAGGATGCTGGGATGCATCGCTAGGGGGATCACCTCCAGAGGGAGGGAAGTGATACTTCCTCTGTATAACTGCTTGGTGAGGCCGCACCTGGGTACTGCGTGCAGTTTTGGAGGCCACACTTAAAGAGGGACATTAACCTCCTGGAGAGGGTCCAGAGGAGGGCAACCAAAATGATTTGGGGCTTGGGGGACAGGACCTATGAGGAGAGGCTCAAGAGCTAAATATGTACACTTTGGAAGAGAGAAGGACCGGGGACATGATAGAGGTCTTCAGGTACATGAAGAGGGTAAATAGGGAGGAACAGTGAGGGTGCTTCGAAGGAAGGAGGAAGGGCCACTAGAGGCATGGGTGGAAGCTGGAGGGGGAAGAATCAGGGGAAAGGAGGAGGTGCTACTACTGAGAGGGTGGTAGAGCCATGGAATGCACTACCTAGGGGCTGGTGGAGGCAGAGACAGTGGAGGGGTTCAAGAGGGGTGGGACAGGTACAGGGAAGGGTTCAGGAAGCAAAATCCAATGCAGCAAGAATATCCGGAACTGGGAAGGGAGAAGCCAGAGAAGGCGAGAGGGACAGCAAGGTCAGCACCCAGGGTGGGGGCTGACCAAACGAGCAGACACGAAAGACCATTAGGCCTATTCTGCTGGCATTTTAGTATGTTAGTATGTTAGTATGTAAAATTCTCAGTCTTTTTAGTTTTTCTGAATAGTCAAACTGTTATCAAGTATTACTGTTTACTTCTGCTACTATTACAGGGTTTTATTTAACTCTAAAAATTGATTTGCGTTTTGCTCATAAAAGTTCTAAAACATTGTGAAAATGCATAGGATTTACCTCGCTGTGTTTAACAAACGTAACACATCTAGAAAACCTATATGAATGCTTTTTGTACAGTTAGTATTGTCCCAAGAAAAAAACTGCTAATCAATTATTTAAAACCCTGTTATTACTTTGGTCCTTTTTTCCCTTACAGTGCATATTATCATCGTTTTGGAGGAGCTTACTTTAAAAATACAAGATCTGGGTTCTTATCAAACCCTCAGTATTTTTGGGCACAGTGAAGTAACGAACTGGAGGGACACTCTCTGCAAGTTTTCAGCCTCCCTGGTGTTGAAGAGAGTCCTCTTTCTGGGGGTTTAAAATCCTTAAGGACTCATATGCTGTACTCAAGAATCAAGTTTTCAGAATTCATTGGATGGATTTCATCAGGGCCTCTTTGCTTGAGTGCTTTGTTTTGAGCCATTGACCCAACAAACTTACTGGTTTACCCAGTCTGATTGGAGTATTTCCAAACACTTGGATTACCTGGAATGTTAGGACATGATATGAATTTGGATTTAGTCTTTGAATTTTTCTCTTTTGTCTAGATTACTCACAAAATGCTTTTTGGTGCATTTTTTTTTCTGTTTGAGAAAGTTTTGTTGTAATAGAAAATCTCTATTATGTTTACAAGGAGTGGTAGAGAGTTGAAAAAACTAAAGCATAAGAGGAGTGAACCCCCAACAGTTGCAGTCTTGAACTTGCGTAAGGGGGATATGGGGAAAGAAATGGCTGTGTTTATACACAGGATTTGTCCCTTGTCTCCATTGCAGCATCCACCCCGAAGGATCAAAATGGATTGCCGAGAGTCTTCACCTTTTATGATCCCCCTGAAACCTTTATAACATCTCCCCAGATAAAGGAAGATGTATTTACTGATTTTAGACCCAACTGTGTTTTATCAAAATTAACATCTTCCAATCTGACATCCAGTTCATGGAATTTATTGAAAACTAGGGACTGTGACTCTCAGGCTGAGCTAGGCTTTGACCTTTCTTTAGATAAAAGAATACTCTCCAGTGTCCAAGGTCAGTTTAGCTCATCTAGCTTATCTAACTCAAACTTGGTTTATTCAGTTGACAATGTTACCATTAATGATGCTGATAATTATATCACCGATACTGCTGATAGCACTAAACCAATTTTAACTAATGTAGAAACAGAGAAACTTAGTATGAAGGATGATTGTAACAGTGATAAGCACTTTATGCATAATTTAAAACTTCAATATAAAAAAAAAAATACAGACTTTTTTATTTCAACTCCAGTTCTTTAAAGGTCAGTACTGATGATATTTTTTCACCAAATACAATGAAAAAAGGCAGGGTAGACACTGAAACTACCCTGAGTCCTACAAAACTCAGAATGCCTATTTCTCGCGATCATTCAGAGATATCTCTTCACCCTATGGGGTTAGATTTTTTTAGCCCCCCCTGGATCCCATGTCTCCTTAGACTCTCCTTTTTATCATCAGGATAACTCCAGGTTTTTAGAGGGTTCACCCAATGAAGTTTTTAGTAGAATGGATAAAGAGGTTGAGAAAATAGATATAGAACCAGAAATCTTATTATCTTGCCCTGATACCATTTCAAAATATACGATTAAGGCTTTAGCCCACCCAATAATGGCCAATATTGTTCTCATTGAAGCTCTTAAAGATCTTAAACTACATGTAGAAAAACTCACTTGCTTTTTTTAATGATAAACTTTCCAAATTCTCTGAGAAATTAGATAAGTTTGAGAAAGAGGAGGAAAAAAAAACGAAGACCTTCCTTTCCAGAAATTAATATACATTCTTTGTCTAATATTGCTGAGAATAAGAAAAACACAAAGAAGAATTAAAAAAAAAAGGCTAAGACACGAATAAATAAAAAAAAATAAGGAAGAGGTAAATAAAATAAGCTTTGAGGAAAGAATTATCAATACCATCATGTCTAATGTAACTCAGAACCCTCCCAGAAGAAACCCTGTGAATGTGGAAGATCAGCACATAGCTTTAACAAATCCTACCAAAGAAGCTTCTTTGTTTTTAAATAAGAAGGAAGAGACTCTAGTTTTAGACCCCCCCTTAGAAAGATCAATTAAAAAATCAATTCAGGCCCCCACTGTGGTTAAACAGTTAAATATAGAAAAGTCATTTACACGTATAAATAAAGAATTTAAAAAACATATTTTGGAAATCTCTTTGGATTCTGAATTAGTTTCGCCTCCTCAGATAGATCAACTAATTTTGTCTGGGACAGAGATTGTTTTCAAATTTAATATTTTTTTAAACATTACAAAACAGATACTTCATTATTTAATATGATTTATCATTTACTTAAAGCTGAACTTGATTTAGAAGCAGCAACCAAAGACATTAAATTAGTCTATAGAGACTTATCAATTCCTACTACACCCATTTATGTATTACTATCTAACATGGACACTGCCAAAGCTATATGGGCAAAACAGTGTCTTATTAATAAATTGGATATAACAATTTATTCTCCAGTTAACTGGACAACAATTTGGAAGTTAGCATATGGAACTATTGCACCCAATAAGTGTAATAAGGACATCTTGACTTTCACTTTAATCAAATTAAACTGGAATTTTGAAAGAGATATCAATACACCAACAGTGTCCATATTTGGAATACATACATTTGAGGGTGAAAATACTGACAGACTGTCTGCTTATATCCAATCACTTTTTGCCATTTGTTTCGGCTATGAAATTCAACCTCAAGATTTTGGGTCTGTTAAAAGAATATATCAAGCTAAACTGGATTCCCAAGTGGATATAGAAATTAAGTCAACAAAATTGTATGATTATCTTTTGTTAAACAGTTATAAATTGGATAAACACAATATTCACCTGGTTGATCTTTTGAGTCCGTACTGTTTAGATTACTTAATTCAGGGGAATCTGGATAAAAAATGACATCCAATTCCCCAACCAACTTTATTTGGTTTTGAGGTTGCTGAGGTTAGGAGGGAGCAAATTGAGTCAGATAATACTGTTAATATGGATAATTATGATTTAATCTCATGGAATATTGCAGGTTTACAATAAAAAATGGTGGATTCATGTTGGTTGGATTATGTTTTAGAAGCTGACATTTTATCATTTCAAGAGACTTGGATTATATCAGATATCAATATTAATGGTTACACGCCACTTCATATTTTTGCTATAAAAGATAAAACATTTGGAAGACCTTCAGGGGGTTTGTCTATTTACGTTAAAATAAGAAAGGGTGTTCGTATCATGCAGCACGCCACATTTGGCAATGAAATCTTGCTTCGTGGGGTGTGCTGCGATTCTTTATTTTTTTTGATAATCAATGTGTATTTTCCACCCAATTTTCATTCTATGGCTGACTATGATCCTTGGGCGCTGTTATCCTTAGAAATAGATTCCTTGTATTTAAAACATTATATTGATATCACTATAATAGGGGGTGATTTAAACGCCTGTATCACTAAATTTGATAATTTAAAAATACTCCAGTCTCAGATTTATATGGGGGATCCGGAACCTAGGAATTTGGAAGATACCATATTTATGGAGCTGGTTTAAAAATGATGGATTTCATTAATAATGGTAATTACTGTATTTTAAGTGGGAGAGGAACATGAGACTGGGATGGAGCATTTACTTTTTTTTCTTCAAATGGGAAGAGCATTATAGACTGATAATCTCTCTGGAAGCCTATGGTCACTTTCATGGCTTCAAAATTGTAATGAGGTCTGAAAGTGACCATGCGCCACTACTGGTGAGGATTGATACAATAAAAGATAATTCTAGGAATAATATTTATACTCTACCACCGCCCTCGCTTTCCATTACAGGTAAATATAAACTTAAATTGAATAACAAAAATAAAGAAAAAGCAGCAGAAGTTATATTTTCACCGATAATGAGTTCAATATTTACACTGTTTCAGGATTCTTGTTCGCCACAGTGTATAAATAACTATTTGGAAGTGGGGTATCAGAACTGAGATTTATTCTTATACCAACTTAATTTCTACACCTCTTACTTGGTTTGATCAATAATGTAAGGATGAAAAGTATATACTGGGAATTCTGATTAAAAAAACTACTAAACATTCAGCTAGAGTGACTATAGCAAGGCTCAACAGAGTGAGAAAGCAATAAAAACAATTTTTAAAATACAAAAAATATGAGTTTACCCTAAAACAACGGACCTATATGCTAGAAACTATATAAAAAAAGATTCAAAAGCCTTTTGGCTATTAGTTGCAAGCGGAGTTAAATCCTTTGAACCATCACTGTCAGTTTATGTTCCAGAAGAAACGTGGATATCCTATTATTCAAAACTTTTTACTAATAAGTCAGATTTAATAGACCACTCCATATGGCCGGAATGGTTGTTAGTTGATACATATTTACCCTTGCAATTTTGTTGGCTAGATGTTGAACAGGCAATTATTAAACTGGCCAATAGTAAGGCTCCTGGACCAGACTGTATTCCAGGAGAAATATACAAAGAAAATATGAACTATTGGGGTCCTTTCTTTGTAAATTTCTTCAACATTTGCCTTAGAGAAAGATATATTCCTCTCTTTTGGCACAAAAATATAATTATCCCGATTCATAAAAAAGGATCATTTCAAAATACCCAAAATTATTGGCCTATAAGCCTTCTTGATATCAGCAGTAAAATCTTTTCTAGAATTTTATTAAATAGGCTCCAGATTTGGGTTAACAAAATCAGTCCCCTTTCAAATTTTCAAACAGGATTTCACCCAGGTTTTTCATAGCTTGATAACATTTATGTCCTAGTCCACTTAATTGAAAAATATAAATTATATAGAAAAATGAAATTGTATGTTATCTTTGTCGATTTTACTGTGGCATTTGATTCTGTAGTAAGGAACATTCTTTGGGATGTTCTCTTAGAACATGGTATACCTACTAATTTGCTTATTCCAATTTTTTTGTTATATTCCCGAAACAAGTACTGCGATTAGATATGACAAAATGGGGAATATTTCAGAATATTTTAGTACAGATAGAGGGGTTAGACAGGGGTGTCTATTGGCTCCACTCCTGTTTAACCTCTATGTTGATTTTTTGCTCTGTTTTGATATACCAGTATCCTTGGACTTTCCTAAAATAAATAATCAATATATTCACAGCTTAGCTGATGCTGATGATCTAGTTCTTTTTTCCATAACTCAAAAGGGTCTTCAGTCAAAAATTGACCAATTGAAACAAAAATGCGATTACTTAAAACTTAGCATTAATTCTGATAAAACCAAGCTAATGGTTTTTGGAGCTAACTCCTCTAAACCAAGAATTAAGTTAAATAAATCACTTGTAGAGGAAGTGACTTCATATTGTTACCTTGGAATAATATTTACCTCCAGTGGATCTTGGACTTCACATCTTAATAACCAAATTATTAAAGCCAAATGTGCATCAAAGGCCCTCCTTCATTTTAATATTCAATACGGAGGACTTTCGGTGGAACCAGCTATTAAAGCAAGGGAAGCCAAGATTACTCCAGTTTTGTTATATGGTGCTGAAATATGGGGAACCAAGGTAAACTCTAACCTTGAGATTCCCATATCTTATTTTTATAAAACAATTCTTCAAGTACCTCAGTCAATGGCTAATGTGATCGTAAGAGCTGAATTAGGTAGAATACCATTGGTGGATTTAATCAATCTTAGACTTTTGCCATATTGGCTTAAGATTCTTAATAATAACAACTTAATAAAACTCTGCCTTTTTGAAAAACAAATATGATACGCCAATTGTTTTTCTTTTTTTTTTTATACTTTTTATTTATTATTTTTACAGAACTCAGAAAAACAGTTCAGAATTCCAAGCATACAGATGTTATACACAATTAGATCCCCATGAGGGCGCCACTCCGCTTAATAAAAACAAATGTATATATTCTGTTGCTATTTGATACATCCTTGAGGGGTTATACCTATAAGAAAAGAACATTTTTATAATCACAGGATAAATTCCAAAAGCTGCTAACAAGCCCATGAGCTGCATGGATTAGAAACCATTTTCAGTCCAACCAAAATGTCCAAGTACTGGCCTCACAACTAGTGAGGTCCTACTGTACCATGCTTAATCTAAGATTTTGCAGTAGTTTGCAATCCCCTTATACAGATAAGTCTTGTAGAGACCACCATTAAATTATAGTATTTCCAAACCAAAGAAATTTGGTATGATATGAAGCATCCAAACTATGCTAATATATCAACTTCTTAACATTCAGACGGATACCTAAGCAATTATACGAGCGCCTATGGCGCATCAACTATTTAGATTATTTTCAATCTAAACTGAGCAGAAGGCAACTGGAGTGTGACCCCCTTTTCGAAGTAGAAACAAAAATTTACCTCGGCAACCTTACTCCCTTATTAACTAACTCAAAATTACATTTGTTAACTTTTGAATGCTTAGAGTTCTCATTTCTCTCAAGTTTCTCTCAGGTATCCTCATCTTCCTCGGAGAAGTCATCTTCTTTGCCATCCTCTCGAGGCTTCACCGTAATATTCTTGTGGGACCACTTCAAAGCATCTTCGGGATCGTTAAATAGAAAGACCTTCCCTTCAAAAGCGATCCAGAGACGAGCAGGGAAAATCATCCCATGGGGCACAGATGCTTCGCGCTGAACCGCTCTCACGCCGTCAAATCGCTTCCTTTTCTGCCTCGTCACATACCCAATGTCCGGGAAAAGACGTATGGTGTGCCCACTTTGCAGGAGAGGGCTCTTCCTTCGTGCCAATGCCAGAATTGAGTCTCGAGTGCCTGGGCCATCTGTTACCAGCATCACTACTCTGGGGGCTTCAGGATTGTCAGTCCGACCCCTTCACATTATATGGTAAGCTTTTTGGAAATGCTGAGTTTGGGACATTGCCTCAGAACCCAATTGTTGCCCGAGCCATTCCTTAAGGAACAAGAGTAGATGATCCCCTTCACACCCCTCCGGCAAACCCAGAATATGTATGTTTGGGACTCGGACCTGGTTCTCTAACATTTCGATGCGAGATTGCCACCTTGAAGACTCTTTAATTAAAGAAGACACAGCTCCCATCGCTTTCTGCGTCTACTGGCAATGTAGATTCTACTAAGGTAGTCTGAATAGCCTCAACTGAAGTCTCCAGAGCGACCACCCGATTGCTCAAACCATCTAGTTTATCTGATAAATTAGTAACGGATTTAATCAGTCGAGTGAGCTTAGAGCCGATGGTTTGCAGAGTTTCTTCATTAGCTTCCTCTGCCTGGTCTTCCACATGGCCTTGTCCTGAACGCGTGGTTGAGGCCGCAGATACAGTTTTGGCTTTAGCTCCATATCCCTGTTGCTGATCTCGACAAGGGTTTCCCATTTTGTTAAGTTTATGTCGAGGAAGAACCCTCGATCATAAAGGAGACAAATTCTTGTTTTTGCAGTAGATTTTTCTTATTTTCTCTAGTGATTAAACTGAGCTCCACTAGACCACCTCCATCTTGCTTGGGCTCCACAGCCCCAACGCCAATGGTTTTTCTTTGCCCTGGTTAAAAATTGTAATAACAAACTTACAAAAGATAAATTCTATTCATTTATGGAGAGATTATCAGAAGGGTATTTTAATATCTGATTCTTATAGAGAAAAATCAAAAAATTTGATAATGCTTTTCAAAACCAACTAAGGTTGGTCAGACTACAGAAACAAGCTACATGGTAGAATAGAAAATTACTTATTGCTCCCTTTAGCCCCTAATATTCGGAAAATAATGACATGGGCAAGATTTGAAGTAATTACTTCCAAATTTACATATTTTAATGGTTCTCCTCTTACATTTGATAATAACCCTAATGAATGCTACTGAAGTAAAGGGTTTAAAGAAACTCTATATCATATTATAGTTCAATGCCCCTTGTACAAAAAGAGTATAACTTAAATTTTAAATATTTTTTTAATGAAATATTTGAATTTGGATTATGATCCAGTATTTACTTTGCTCCATCCAGGGACAGTGAAAGATGCATTAATGTGTTTTAATTTCTTCTCAACAGTAATTAGTTTCAAAAAACAGGCATACAGAAGAAGACTTCAAAAGAAATAAAAAGGGAAAAACACACAGACATTCAAAGATCATAACCACAATTAATTAGGCTTTTTTTTCTATTTGTTATCTTATTGTATTTATGAATATTGTAATGTCCAAAAATGTAACCTTTTTTGGAAGAACAATAAAAATGGATTTGAATTTGAAGATCATGTCAATAAATTCTTATAGACATTCTCTTTCCCCAGATTTGTGCATCACTTTAAATTTAAATGACTGTAATGCCAGGTACTACTGTATTATTCTATAAGTTTTATCCTTCATTTGGTTAAACCAACAGAGAGTATTGTGATCTGTTACAAACACAAAGTTAACTCCAAGTAAGTAAAACTTAAGGGACTCCATGGCCTACTTTGCCACAAGGCATTCCTTTTCAATGGTAGAGTACCCTTTCTCTCTGTCATGCAAGTTCCTACTGATGTACAGAATAAGAAGTTCTTTCCCATCTGTATACTGACTCAAGACTGCACCTAGGCCTATCTCTGATGCATCAGTCTGTAACAGAAATTTTTTCTCAGAGTCTGGGCTTCTTAAAACAGGGGCTGAACATAATGCAGCCTTAATGAGCTGAAAAGCCTTGTCACACTCTGGGGTCCATTTCACATTATTCTGGAACCATTTCTTTGTGAGTTCAGTGAGAGGAGTAGCTAACTCAGCAAAGCTGGGAACAAGTCTCCAATAATACGCAGCCAGCCCTAAAAAAGTGACCTGACATGTTTCTTGGTTTTGGGGATAGGGCTGTTAGCTACAGCTTCTATCTTGGAAACCTCTGGCTTCTCCGTTTCACAAAACATAGCCCAGATATTTGGTCTCCTGCATGCCCAGTGCACTTGGTAAGATTAATTGTCAGACCTGCCTTTTTGATCAATTGGATAACTGCTCATATGTGTTCCAGGTGGCTTTTCCAGTCTGGACTGCACACATTATCCAGGAATGCAGCACATTAACTGTGAGAGGTTAAAATTACATCCATGTACCACTGGAATGTAGCTTGTGTGCCATGTAAACCAAACGGCACGGTGGTGAAAGATAAAATCCCTACAGGAATGGCAAATGCAGTTTTGTCTCTGGATTCTTTAGCTAGGGGGATCTGCCAGTAACCCTTGGTGAGATTGAGGGTACTGATATACTTGGCACTCCCCAGTCTGTCCACCAAATCATCTATTCTGGGCATAGGATAACTGTCAAATTCTAACACTCGATTAAGTTTCCTAAAATCAAGGCAGATTCTTACACCCCCTTCTTTTTTGTCTACAATCACCACTGGTGATGACCAAGCACTTCTCGACTCTTCTGCGATACCCAATTCTTTCATTTTCTGTATTTCCTTAACCATGTCAGCTCTTAACTGCTCTGGTAATCTGTATGTCTTTTGTCTAATAGGGTAAACATTCCTTGTCACTATTACATGCTCAACCCCTTTTGCTCAATCTGGTACTGTGGTAAAAGTACTGTTAAATGTCTTTAGCAAATTATGAATTTCTGCGGTTTGGTCAGAGGTTAAGGAAACATTCACCTTTACAGTATCAGCAGTTACAGTTTGTTCCAGCCTGTCATAAGCTACATCAATATCTTCTTTATCAGTTTCTGGTAAAACCAGCAAGGCAACTTTTGGTGTTTTTTCAACCCATTCCTTGAGGAGGTTAGCATGGTATATCTTAGTAGGATTTTTCCTATCAAGGGTCTCAAGCTCATAGTTAACTGTGCCAGTACATCTGAGCACTTTGTAAGGCCCTTGCCACTTCATTAGCAGTTTATTTTCTGTAGTGAGTAACAGTAGCAAGACCTTTTCATCTGGCTCAAAAACTTTTTCTTTTACCCCATGGTCATAATACACCTTCTCCTGGTTTTGGGCCTCTTCCTGATTACTATGGGTAATTTCAACGTATTTTGCCAGCTTCTTTATCAGGGCACACATACAAGATGTAATAGACTGTTTCTGATGGGGTTATCTTCCTGTGTGTTTTTTTTTTTTACATTTAGTGGACCTCTAAGTTGTCTACCATATAGCATTTCAAATGGTGAAAAATCTATTGATGTCTGTGGCACCTCTCTGTAGGCAAAAAGCAGATAAGGTAAGTATTGGTCCCAGTCTTTCCCTTCCCCTTTTACAATTCTTTTTAACATGCTTTTTAGGATTTGATTAAAATGTTCAACAAGACTGTCTGAGGGTGAAAAGGGGAGGTTCTTATGGCAGTGATACCTAATAGTCGGTACAGCTCCTTAAGTAATGCAGCACCGAAATTTCTACCCTAATCAGTAATAATCTCTTTTGGTATGCCCACCTTGCTGAAAATGTTGGCAAGCTCTGCTGCCACTTTTGAGGTTTTGACAGTACGCATTGGAACTGCCTTTGGGTATCGAGTAGCATAGTCACATACTACCAGAATGAATCAATTACCTTTTTTACTTTTGCCTAAGGGGCCAGCCACATCCATTGCAATTCTCTCAAAAGGCACATCTATCAAGGGTAGGTGCACCAGGGGCACCTAGTCTTTTTAGTCACTGGGGCTACTTTCTGACATTCAGCACAAGAACTGCAATAGGTAGCAACATCTTCATGAATTCCAGGTCAGTAAAATCTATACAGCAATCTAGCAAGGGTGCAATCCCTCCCTGAGTGACCAGCCATAGGACTATTATGTGCTAACTATAACGACTCGGATCTAAACATTTGTGGTATAACTAATTGTTCTATCTAGTCCTGTGTCTGAGATTAACGCAGACTCTGTACAGTAGCCCATTACATTTTTTAAACATAGGTTCACCCTGTTTTGGTTCCACCACCAGCTGCTTAAAATAACCCTGGAGAGAAACATTGTTAGCTTGTTCTGAAAGAAAATCTCAATCAGTGATCAGTTTAGTTTCAGCATTTTCATATGTTAACCCCTTATGTCTGTCAGTCTTTTGATGCCACTGTTTCTTCAGGCGACATCTTTCTTTCTTGGATTTCTGGATTTTGGAGCTCTGCTCAAACAAGTCCAAATCAAAATCAGTGAAAGGAAAAGCCCCCACCATCTGAGATTTTCTTTGCCTGAGCTCTTGTCGCCACAACTGCTGAAACTTCAGGATTTGCGCCCTCTTTGATTAACTCAGTAAATCCTGGAAAGTCATTTCCAATAATCAATACAATAATGGGCTTCGCTAAGCCCACTGTGATTAAGTGGTATTGTGGGCTGCCTAGGCTTCTGGTAGATCTGAATATAGAATACAGAACCTTGTGGTTTTATTTTGGCCAGCCTGTTACGTTTGGGAACCGCTGGAGATTGGAACTGGGGAATCCTTGAAGAGTGTGGGGTTGTGGACTTCTATGTTTACTGGACTGGCTATCAGATTGTCGCTGGTGTGTCTTTGGTCATTTTCTATGCTTCCCACGAGTCTTGTGGATTAATTTTTTTGAAAGTCTAAAGAGGAGGTTTATTGGCCAGAAGTGCATGAATTTGGATGATATCTTTGTGGAATTGAAACTGGGCTGTGAGTTCATCAGTGGAGACCTTCTTTTGTATTTTTCATCTTGTTTGGGATGTTACTGTCAAAGATGGATTCTGCAGATTATTAACTGTCCCTAATATTGTTCTGGGTGGTTAGAGCACCCAGGACTTAGGGGCATTTGATAAAATCTTCTCCCTCTTCTGGAGTCCAGGAACCTTTTCATGGAGTACTGTGTCATATGAAAACATTCCTCTTTAAGTGTTTTGGTGGATGCTCCCCCTCCCCTGGTGTGGGTGATTCCTAGGGATTTTTGGGCCATTTTGGGAGGAATTACAGGGGATTTTGATCATAGGGCCGCTTTCCTTTGTGGTTGTTTGGTTGGGTCTCAGCGGCTGGTGGACGGCTGGGATCACAGGTTCCTCTCCTAAAGCGGCCTGCTTTTCCGTGGATTTTACTCCTGTGGGGGTGGAGATTTTGCCTTCTCCTTTGGACCTTGGCTCCTGGGTGTGGGATCGTGGCTGTGTTGGGTTGTTCTGAGGTAACTCTAGGATTTATTGGTGGTGTGGATTTTCCCTGGGTTCCTATGGTGTCGCTGTAGTGGAAGCTTTTGCTACCGCTCTAGGGCCCTATTTCAGATTACAGCCCTCCGGCCCGATCTTAGCTTAGGTGTCTAGGCCTGGGTCTTGCTATTGGAGAAGAGCTGGTTTTCCAGAGGAACTTTTTCAGTGATTGGATTAAGAGGAGGTGAGAGCCCCTCTTGCTGTTTGTCCAATTTTATCTGGAGGAACTTTTGATATTTGGACTAAGAGGGGGTGAGAGTCCCTCTTGTTGTCATCTGGATTCTACATCTCACTGTGGAAAGCTGCTATTTTGCCCTTTGACACTGATTTTTAGAGACCATTGTGTGATTTGTATTTATGATTTGTTTTAGAATTTAAGGGAAGGTGAGAGCCTCTTGATTTGTAGTTTGTGAATTTTGGTTATTTGAATTTTATTTGATTTAAATTTTGTTGTGTTTATTTATTTTTTTTATTTACTTTGCTTTATTTTGGGTTATTGTTTGGGTTTGGTTTTATTATGTGTAGAGGGTCTGCCACCATGGCGTACGCTATTCGTCCTCCGCTCTCTGTGCCCTCCGCCCTTTAGAAACATAGAAACATGGACTTTGATGGCAGATAAGGACCGCTTGACCCACCTAGTCTGCACATTTCCTTACCTAGAGGATAAGCTGCAGAAGGGGGACCTGGAGGCTCTGGAAAGATGGTCTAGAAAGTGGAAGCTGTGGTTCAATGCAGGGAAATGCAAGGTACTGCACCTGGGGGCTAGAAACCCAGGCCAAGTGTACACCCTGGAGGGAGAAATGCTACAAGTCTCGATGGCTGAGAGGGACCTGGGGTGGTGGTGGATGTCAAGATGAACAACTCAGAGACTTGTAGGAGGGCAGCAGCCAGGGCCAACAGGATGCTGGGATGCATCGCTAGGGGGATCACCTCCAGAAGGAGGGAAGTGATACTCTCTCTGTATAACTGCTTGGTGAGGCTGCACCTCGAGTACTGCATGCAGTTTTGGAGACCACACTTAAAGAGAGACATTAAACTCCTGGAGAGGGTCCAGAGGAGGGCAACCAAAATGATTTGGGGCTTGGGGGGACAGGACCTATGGTGAGAGGCTCGAAAAGCTAAATATGTACACATTGGAAGAGAGAAGGGACCGGGGGGACATGATAGAGGTCTTCATGTACATGAAGGGGGTAAATAGGGAAGAAGCAGTCAGGGTGCTTCGAAGGAAGGAGGAGGGGGCAACTAGAACTAGAGGGCATGGGTAGAAGCTGGAGGGGGGAAGATTCAGGGGAGAAAGGAGGAGGTGCTACTTCACTGAGAGGGTGGTGGAGCCACGGAATGTGCTGCCCAGGGGGCTGGTGGAGGCAGAGATGGTGGAGGGATTCAAGAGGGGGTGGGACAGGTACGGGGAAGGGTTCTGGAAACAAAATCCAATGCAGCAAGAATATCTGGAACTGGGAAGGAAGAAGCCAGAGAAGGCGAGAGGGGGCAGCAAGGTCAGCTCCCAGGGTGGGGGCTGACCAAACGAGCAGACGCAAAAGACCATTAGGCCTATTCTGCTGGCATTTTAGTATGTTAGTATCCTATTTACCCAACAGCCTATTTCTTCCTACCCCACAAAATTGCCTTATGTCTGTCCCATGCCTACTTGAATTCTCCCACAGTTTTAGACCCCACAACCTCCTCAGGAAGGCTGTTCCATGCGTCCACCACCCTCTCTGTGAAAAAATACTTCCTCACATTGCCCCTGAGCCGTCCCCCTCTATCTTCAAATTGTGTCCCCTTGTTCTTGCACATCTCTTTTTCTGAAAGATGCTACCCTCTTGGACTTTGTTGATTCCACTGAGGTACTTAAACATTTCTATCATGTCCCCCCTCCTTTCCTCAAGGGTATACATATTAAGCTCCTTTAGTCTTTCCTCGTATGGCTTCTCTTGCAGACCCTGCACCATTTTAGTTGCCCTCCTCTGAACTGCCTCCATCCTGTCTATGTCCTTGCGGAGATGGGGTCTCCAGAACTGGACGCAGTACTCCAGATGGGGTCTCACCAACTGTCTGTACAGGGGGATAACAACTTCCTGTTTTCTGCTGGTGATGCCTCTCCCTATACATCCCAGTATCCCCCCAGACCTCCCTACTGCCTTCTCACATTGCTTGCCAAACTTAAGGTCATCTGATATGATTACCCCTAGGTCCCTTTCCATTTTTGTTGTTGTTACTACCTCCCCCCATTGTGTAATCTTCCCCTGGGTTTTTGTTTCCCAGGTGCATTACTTTGCACTTCTTTGCATTGAATCCAAGCTGACATACTTCTGACAATTCCTCCAACCTTGCCAAGTCGCTTCTCATCCTTTCGACGCCTCCTTGTGTATCAACTCTGTTGCAGATCTTTGTGTCATCTGCAAAGAGGCATACTTTTCCTTCCAGTCCCTCAGCAATGTCACTTATAAAGACATTAAAAAGGACTGAACCCCGTGGTACCCCACTAGTAACCCCTCTTTCTTCAGAGTGGACTCCATTTACAATTACTTTCTATGTCCTGTTGTTCAGCCAGTGTTTTATCCAGGCTACCACCCTGGGACCCACTCCCAGGCTGGTTAATTTGACTACTAATCTTTTGTGTGGGACTGTGTCAAATGCCTTGCTAAAGTCTAGGTAGGCCATGTCCTCAGCCCTCCCTGGTCTACTACTTTGGTCACCCAGTCAAAGAAATCAATTAGATTCATCTGACATGACCTTCCTGCTGTGAACCGATGCTGCCTTGGGTCCTGTGCCCCACTGGCCTCTAGGTACTCAACAATTCTTTTCCTTCAAGTGATTCATCACTTTCCCTACCACAGAGTCAAACTGACAGGTCTGTTGTTCCTGCCTCTGTCTTGGTCCCACTTTTGTGAAGGGAATCACATCAGCCTTCTTCCAGTCCTCAGGTTCCACACCATCCTCCATGATTTGTTAAAATGGTAGTCAGTGGTGTCACTAGTTCTCTGCTTAATTCTTTTAGAATTCTGGGGTGAATTCCATCTGGCCCCATTGCTTTGTCCACCTTCAGTTTTAGGAGTTCTTTCAGAACTCTTTCTTCTGTGAAAGGACTGGGATTGACCCCCCCTCTCCAGAGTGCTTCTGTTAATTGGATTAGGCACCTCCCCCACTTCCTCTTTTGTGAATACTGAACATAAGTGTTCATTCCGTATCTCTGCTTTTTCACTGTCACTCTCTGCCCAACCACCTTTCTTCCCTATGCCATTACAACTGTCCACTTACCAGTGCAGTAGAGCGCTGGGGATTGTACAGAGGGGGAGGAGGGGTTTTGGGAGGTGCAGACAGTGGAGGCCGAATGAGCGGCAACATTGGATCGGGGTTGTGGAAACCAGAAGATGCCCTGTGGCGAAATAGAATCGAGAGTGAGGTTCTCCTTGTCTGGTTTCCATACTGAAGGGCACCTCTACTATTAATGGTATTGGGCAAGTAGTCTGTTCCACTTCGGTGACCCATCCAACCCGAGCGGTGTTATGCAATGCCAGCTCCATTAGGAACAAGACTGTGGTTATTGCAGATCTTGTGGAGTCGGTTGATCTGGCTTGCATTACCGAGACCTGGCTGGATGGTAATGCCGGTCCAGTTTTGAAGGCAGCAATTCCAGCTGGGTACTCAGCGTTACACTGGGGGGGGGGTTGCAGTCTGCTTCAAGACCGAACTGGGACTCACAAGTGTACCAGTTGAGGAGGCGGAGTCCTTTGAGTGTACCGCTGTGGCAGGTGTGGGATGTAGAATTGTTCTTATCTACCATCCACCAGGGGATGAGAAACATTTTCTACAGGAAATAGCTGACTTCATCATCGACATGGCATTTGAGTCTCCCAGGCTGATGGTCCTGGGTGACTTCAGTGCCTGGATCGATGATAAATATTCACAGTTTGGACAACATTTCCTCCAATTAATGACATCTTTGGGTCTCACACAAGTGGTTTCTTCTGCCACGCATAAAAGCGGTCACTCCTTGGACTTAGGCTTCCTCCTGGGGATTGAGGCCACTGACGTGGGGGTGGAACCCATCAGTTAGTCCAATCATTACACTGTGGGTTCAGTTTTTGCAACCCCCCCTTGTAGGCCTATCCCTGTGGAGATGGTTTAGTGCCGATCTTTACGAGACATTAGCTCTACAGGCCTGGTAGCAGCACTTGACCTATTGGAGTTTTCTGAAGTGAGCAATGATCCCAATACCTTGGTGCTGGCCTATAATAGGGCCATCTCCTCAGCTCTGGATCAAATTGCTCCTGTCCGTGTTCATCCTCTCCCCCTTCGACCTCGGTATCTGTGGTTTGATGAGGCCTTGAGAGAGATGCGGCAACAAGGACAAAGATTAGTGCATTGTTGGCGGAGAACTGCCCTTGCTGCCGACCATCTTAGATTGATGGAACATTATCAATTCTTTCATTCCACTATCTCTTGTAAGAAGGCAGAGTTCCTGTCCAGAGAGATTGCAACTGCTCAGAACCAACCAGCTCAGCTTTTTCTAACTGTTGACAGACTGTGCAACCCAGCCTGTCTCTAGGTTCGGAAAGCCTTTTCACAATTAGAGTGTGATGAGCTTGCTAGCTTCTTTGCAGATAAGGTGGCCGACATTAGGGCAGCACTCCAACCTGCTCCCTCTATTGGAGTTGTTTCTGATAGGCATTTGGTTGCTCCCTCCAGTCTCTCCTAGAGTTCCTTTGACTGGCCTGAGTTCATTGATGTCATGAGGATTGTCCAAAATATGCGCTCCATGTGCTGTATTTTAGACCCGGGCCTGACTTCCCTGATAAAGGGTTGTCTTGAGACTATCAGCCCGGTTCTAGAATGGATGGTCTGGTGCTCCCTGGATATGGGTGAGTTTCCTAGCTCCCTGAAGGAGGCGGTGGTGACACCTCTTTTGAAGAAAGCTACCTTGGACCCCGACTGCCATGCTAACTACAGGCCGATCTCTAATCTTCTCTTTGTTGGGAAGATTATTGAGAAGCTGGTGGCTGCATAATTAGAGAACCATTTAACCATCCATGACATCTATGAACCCCTCCAGTCTGGTTTTCGAAAGAGGCATAGTACCGAGACAGTGCTGGTTTGGGTGCTCAATGATCTCCTGATGGCTAGAGATCAGAAGAATCATTCCATTCTTGTTCTTCTTGACCTCGCATCAGCTTTTGACACTGTGGACCATGGGGTACTTCTCAAGCACCTGGAGTTTATCTGTGGTCTGTCAGGGACAGTCCTCAGTTGGTTTAGATCATTCTTCACTGACAGGACTCAGAGAGTGGTGTCTGGATTAAATTCTTCCTGCCCACTCTCACATGGGTACCCTAGGGCTCGGTGTTGTCCCCCATGTTGTTCGCAGTGTATGTGCTGCCCCTCGGAGACATCATAAGAAGGTATGGGCTGAAGTTTCACTGCTATGCAGATAATACTCAGCTCTACCTGTCTTTTGCACCCGACCAGGATAGAGCTCTCTCTCGGTCATTAACAGCTGCCTCACGGAAATCCAAGACTGGATGAGTTTGAGCTGGCTAAAGTTGAACTCGGAGAAGATGGAGGTATTAGTTGTGGACCCAGGTATCAGGGTAGAGGGGATGGGAGCCGGTTTATCCTCTGGTATATTTCTGGGAGGTAACCAGCTCCCTACCTCTGAATGGGTGTGGAACTCGGGGGTGATTTTTGACAATGAACTGACGCTGCGTTCGCAGGTGTCGGCAGTTGTCAAGCTTTCCTTTTATCATCTTAGGAACATCGCCAGGATTAAGCAACTTATTCCACCAGCTGACCTTCCTACACTGGTTCATGCTTTTGTGACTTCATGCCTGGATTATTGCAACTCCATTTATCTTGGGCTTTCTGGGGTTGATATCTGCTGCTTGCAGCTAGTGCAGAATGCTGTGGCCCGATTATTGATGGGTACATGTCGTACCTGTCATATCTCACTGGTATTACGCGATCTGCACTGGCTGCTGATTCAGTGGTGGATCACCTTCAAAGTAGGTCTTTTGACCTACAAAGCCATACACGGACAGGGTCCAGACTACTTGAAAGAGCTTTTGGTTCCCTACCGGCCCGGGTGATCTCTGCACTCAGCAGATGAGGGGTTGCTAGAAATTCCGAGGGTTTCTTTAAAGTCATCAGGTGCTCGTGCTTTTATGTTCTTTGCTCCGACCCTCTGGAATTCTCTACCCCATCCACTTCGTCAGTGTGCAACCATGGAGGAGTTTAAAAAAGCCCTCAAGACCTATTTATGGTCTAAGATTAATTTTAATTGATTGATTGTGAATTGGAGCTCAGATTTAGTGTTGTACATATTTAGTGTTTTATAAATTATTTATGGATTTTTATTCATTTATTATTGTTTTAAATATTGTAAGGTGCCTTGGTTTGAGAAAGGCACCATATAAATAAAGTTTCATTTCATTTCATTTCAGTCACAGGTACAGGTAACTTAGGTATTACCCCCACTTTCATTTGGTGTGACACACCATTAATAGAGTCACTTGTCTGGTGGGATAGTATTGAGTGTCCCTTTGGATGCAGATGACACCAGTACCTGGTTCTTTTGAACATTGTTTTCCCAGCACTTCAATATGTCCTAGGGTCTGTCTGCATCCTAAATCCAAGTCCCTTCACAGTCTTATCACCCACCTTCACATCTGTTAAATACTTGCCCCAATTCACTAAGAACAAATCTGCTCCAGTGTCACTCTTCTTACTACGGCAATTTCTTGCAATATGACCTGGCTTATTACAGTTATAGCAAATAAAGTCTTTGGGTGCAGATTTGTTACCCCCACCAGAGTTCTTATCAGACTTGCAGTTTAAATTTGAAAAAGAGTGTCTTACTGGTGCTTGGCTGTTACCTCACTACTGTGGCATTTGTCTGGCCATTTGGTAGTCTTCAGCCAAAGAAAAGCACAGTTACGTAAGAACTTACTGTAACAGTAGATCTTTGAGAACAGTTCTTGCAGCAGGTTACACCATTAGAACTGACGCCGTTAGGTGTCAGGACCCCACAGAAATTTTCTAGCTAGCAGTCTTCAGCGGGGACCGCCTCCAACGTCGGTCCTGCCCCCGACGTCAGGTATAATACATAAGGAGGCGGTCCCGACACAATCCCCAGTTCTCCCGCTGGAGACTCCCGGCCGCTGGCTGACATCAGAAGAGAAGACAGAGGATCCGCCATCAGATGGCCAAGACTAAAAACAAATCGTTCCACCCTGAAAGATGGATTTTAGGCTATAACCTATCTCCTCCAAAGGGGGAATGGTGAGCGGGAAGGTACCTGCTACAAGAGCTGTTCTCAAAGATCTACTGTTACAGTAAGATCTTACTTCGAGATACAGCTCTTACAGCAGGTTACTCCATTAGGACTGATTCTCAAGCAATAGCGACAATCTTACGCCATTGGGAGGAGGAAAGGCAGAGATTACAACCCTGCCCGAGCCTAGGACAGAAGTCCCTGGAGGACGGCTAGGTCAAAACCTGCCCTTCGCCTTGAAGTGATATCCAGGCTGTAGTGCCTAATAAAGGTATGCACCAAGCTCCAGGTGGCTGCAGCACAATTAGCTGAAGTGGAAACATTCTTCAGCACTGCAAAGGAGGTGGCCACTCCTCTGGTAGAATGACCCTTGACCACACTTGGCAAGGGTTTGTTGCACTTGTCATAACAGAAAGAGATACACTGAATGAGCCAATGTGAAAGGGACTGTTTAGAAACAGGGGCTCCTTTCATCCCCTCAGCAAAGGAGACAAACAGCTGATCCACTTTCTGGTACTGTTTGGTTCTGGTCAGATAATATCTGAGACACCTGTGAACATCCAGGGTGTGAAACAGTGCTTCTCCTCGATTGGTGTACTTGGGAAAGTACACTGGTAAGTCAATATCCTGATTAAGGGTAAGGGCTGAAACCACCTTAGGCAGAAACTTAGGATTTGTCCTCAGGGATACCTTGTCCTGGTGGAAAATTAAATAGGGCTCTTTGCACATGAGTGCATGTAATTCGGAGATTCTTCTCAATGAAGTAACTGCAACTGAAAAAGTTTTCCATGACAGAAAACGTAGCTTGCAATCGGCGGCTGGTTCAAAAGGTGGCAGCGTAAGCTGCTCCAGGATGAAGGGCAAGTCCCAAGGAGGAACTGGATCCTTGATAGGTGGTCTAAGGTGGAGGACCCCCCCCTTAAAAAGGCACGAGTAGTGTCCAACTGAGCCACCATACGATGGCCTATGGGGGCATGATAAGCCAAAATTGCACAAAGATGCACTTTGATCGAGGAGTAAGCTAGTCCAGATTGGAAAAGTGAAAGCAGGTACTCCAGAACCAGCTTCTCAGGACAGTCTAAGGGTGAGAAACCATGCGTTAGAGCCCACAAGCAAAATCTGCCCTACTTCATGGCATATGTTGCGTGTGTTGCTGGTTTTCTAGCGGCAGAAAGTACTTCCACCACCTCTTGTGAGACTCTGTGTCGCATCATGGCTATGTCTCTAGGAGCCAGGCATGTACAGTAGGTTCAATGAACGTAAGTCCGGATGGACTAGTGAACCCTCCTCCTGAGACAACAGATGGGAGCTGATTGGCAAAGGAAGAAGCGGAGGTTCCCAGGATAGCTGATGCAGAAACATGAACCAGATTTGCCTGGGCCAGAAAGGCGCTACCAAAATAAGCGTCACGTGCTCCCTGTGAAGTTTGAGAAGAACTCTCTGGATCAACAGGAAAGGAGGGAAGGCATAGAGGAATCTATCCACTCAGGAGAGGGACAACGCGTCTTGCCAGAAAACACCAGGCCCTGGATCTAGTGAGCAAAAACTGGGCAGTTTTGCGTTGGATGGGGATGCGAAAAGATCTAATTCTGGAGTGTCCCATCTGTGGAACAGATCCTCTGCCATCTCCTGTTGAAGTTCCCACTCGTGGACTCTGGCCTGAGAATGATTCAGGCTGTCTGCGATGGTATTGTCCACCCCGAGGATGGTGAACTGCAATAAGGTTTGCGCCGTATCGTATTACCCACTCCCACACTCTCATGGCCTCCCTGCAAAGGGGGTAGGAGTGCGTGCCTCCTTGTTTGTTGAGGTAATACATCACCGCAGTATTGTCTGTTTGCAACAGGAAAGTACTCTGTGGGATCTCCGACTGGAAGGCTTGCAGGGCATAAAGGACCACCCTTGTCTCCAATATGTTGATGTGGAGATGAGATTCCTGGATTGTCCATGTGTCCTGAGACCTCACCCCGTTCAAGTGCGCTCCCACCCCAGCCCTGAGGCATCTGTGGAGAGAGTTACTGTTGGGGACGGCGCTGTGAAGGGAACCCCCACAGAGAGGGTTCCCGGGTCTAGCCACCATTGCCAGTCCTGAATCACGGCCTTCGTGATTCAGACTGGTTGCTGCAGATGGTCTTGCCTTTGGTCCCACTGCACCCTTAACATCCATTGGGTTACCCGCATGTGGAGTCTTGTCATCGGGACTGTTGGAATGGCTGCAGCCATGTATCTGAGCAGGCGAAGGACCAGTCTGGCCAGGACGGTCTTCTTCGCTGACAGATCCCTTATGAGGGGATCAAATGCATTCTGCTCTGTCCTCGGGAAGAAAGGCTTTTCCCTTGACAGTGTCCAGAACTGCCCCTATAAACTGCAGTTTCTGGGACGGTACCAGGAGAGACTTCTCGTAGTTGATGAGGATGGCCAGAGACTGAAAAAGGGTCTGGGTACACTGACTGGCCATCAGCAATGCCTCCTTGGAGGGGGCCATGAGAAGCCAATCATCCAGGTATGGGAACACGTAGTGGCCCTGTCTCCTCAGAGACACTGCCACAACTGCCATGCACTTGGTAAATACCCGAGGTGCTGATGACAGCCCAAAAGGAAGTGCTCAGAACTGATAATGGCGGACGAGAAGCTCGAAGCGCAGGAACCTCCTGTGCGCTTGAGCAATAGGGATGTGCAGGTAAGCGTCCTGCATGTCCAGGGATGCCAAGAAAGCATCCTTCTTCAGCATGGGGATTAGACCCGGAAGGGTCACCACGCAGAAGCATTTGTAGATGACCGACAGATTGAGGTCGCTGAGGTCCAAAATTGGACGGAGGTCCACTATTTTCTTTGGAACCAGGAAGAAGTGCGAATAGTATCCTGCCCCTCTCTGGTTCCCTGGAACAAGCTCCAAAACTTCCTTCTCTAGAAGCGCAAGCACTTCCTGCTGTATAAGCAGGGCATGCTGACCCAAGTAGTGGGAAAGCAGAGGAGGCCTTGTGGGCGAGTTGTCTATGAATTCTATAAAATGGCCTTTTTCGACCAACTGTAGCACCCACCTGTCGGTGGTGATCGACTGCCACCCTGGCAGGTGGCATGCGATATGACCCCCGACCTTCATTTCCCGTTGATCCTGAGGAGGGGCAAGGGCCGGAAAGGAGTCATGCTATGGCAGCATTGGATCCTACAGGTTGGGCCAACTTTGTGACTCATTGGCCTCTGCCTGAGGATGTCTTAGCCTGGGCTTTTCGGGTGAAGGAGCCACTTTGTTGCTGGCCGGAAGGTGGCTGTTGCCTTTGAGTCCAGCTGTGAAAACGACTCTGGTTCCTACAAAAGGAACTAAGTTGAGACCTGTACATAGCCTGCACAGATCTAACCACCTTCCCGGCTTCCTGCAGTTTGGTGATCACCTTCTCCGAGGCCTCGCCAAACAGAACTTCGCCATGGTAAGGGGCATCCATGATATTCTTCTGGACATCCGGGGTAAACCCGGAGACACGGAGCAACGAGTGTCTCTGGAGACACACGTGTGAGGCTGCAGCTCTGGCCGCAGAGTCCGCAGAATTGTATGTGACTCTAAGCACCTGGGTCCCCACATCCGAACCCATATGGAGGAGTTGCAACAGCTCCTCCTTTTGGCCACCATCTGGCATTTTTTCAACTAGGTCCTGTCCCTGTTCCCACAATGCGTTCTGGAACTGAACCATATGGGTGATGTAATGTATTGACCTAATGGCGCAAGTTGCAGCCGCGTACGCGCGCCTACCCAGAACATCCAGCTGTTTGGACTCCAGGTCCGGTGGCTGTGTGCTCAAGTGCTGCAGTTTTTGAGACCGGTCATGTGAGGCTGTAATGACCAGGGAGTCGGCCAGAGGATGGTTCACCAGGTACTGGTCCTCCCTTGGGGCCTTGTACAGGTGGTCAGCCTTCTTTGGCACTGCCGGAGTCAAATGCGGACACTTACACGTAGCCTTGGTGATGTCCACAAAGGTGTCCACCAAGGGTGGCAGTACCACAGTCTTTGGGTCTTTTTGCTGAAGGTAGTGGGCAAGGCATTGTCTCTCGGTGTCTAGCTCTTCAGCGTCCCACTCCATGTTCTCCTGGATATGCCTCATGATCTCAGCGAACAAGGGGTCATCCGGAGAGGACCTGGGAAGGTCACATGGGTCTGGAGTAGGGACACTGATTGGAGAAGGAGATCTGGAGCACATAGAAGTGTCAGATCTGGAGTCCTCCATGGACAGGGTATACCAACGGCGTCTGAGTCTCTTGGGGCTGGGGGACCCTGAAGTGGATCTTGAAGGAGGCCCTCTCCTGTCTGAAGATCTGCTCCTAGGAGGGGATGCTGGCTCCTTGGGGGTCGATGCTCGTCCTGCTGACCCCCTGGGTGGGGGTGAGGGTGCAGGCATTGAAGGGGTAGCCGGCGTAGGAGAAGATTGTGTGGTGACCACATCCTTCTTGATGGTGTCCCACCAGAAGGTGAACAGCTCCTTCACCTCTGACAAATTAAGGCCCGACAACGGCCAGGGTGCCAGTAGCCTGTCACTGGGGTCGGGCGTCGGGTCCCCGGGGTCTCCTTCTCCAGGGAGGATTCCCGTGGGAGCTCGATGGTTCCGGAGTCACCCGCCTGGTCTTCGGGCTGGGTAGCGTCCTCCTCCTCAGACGCCTTCTGACTGACGTCAGTAGGCGGTGGTGTGGTCCTTCCCTCTGCAATAGCCGATGCCAGTCCCCTGGCCGTCCTCGGGGGCGAGCGCCTGGCCGGCGATGGGTGACGTATGGTAGCCAGTTCCTGGGAGTTCCTATGTAGTTTGGTCGACGTTGGGTGGACCGACGTCGGGTCTGACGTCTGCTTCAGGGAGGTCAGCTCCTTAGTCTTACTCTGGGGTGGTGGCGGTTGGGAGACAGACCTGACATCGGAGTCCGGACGATGGGAGGAAGACTTATGGCGCTCCCCAGACCTGGATGAGGCCTTGGACGGAGTAGATGAAGACACAGGCCTGGAGGTCTTGACAGGCTGCAGAGAGGAGGAACCACTAGCCGATCAACAAGAACCGGGGGAGACTGAGAGTGAGCCCTAGAGGGAGAACGGTCAGACCTGGAGCTGGAGCTGCAGGAGTCCGATGCCTTGGAAGGGGATCTGGGTCTTTCCTTCTCCCGGTGCTTTTCACGATGTCTATGGGACTTTCCTGATGACTCCCCCTTGGAGGAAGGATCTCTATCCATGGCTTTAATTTTTCCTCAAGAAGGAAAGCTTGAAGGGCCTTGTGGCAGTGGATCCTTGTGCGGCTGTTGAAGCCCTGGCAGAAGAAGCAGGCCTGGGTGTCGTGGTCTGGGCCCAGGCAGTGCACACAGGCTGAGTGAGGATCCTTGAAGGGGATCTGCTTGCCGCAGGCACAGTTCGATGAATGGCCCTCCAAAGAGGTTGGAGAGGACATCAGACGAATTCCAGTGAAGAAAAGAAGAAGGTTGAAGTTTCCTAGTCGTCGCATGCTAGAAAGTGACCAAGAGGCCGATGCTGTGATGTCGACAGCGGGAAAAGAACTGGGGATTGTGGCGGGACCGCCTCCTTATGTACTACGCCTGATGTCGGGGGCCGGACCGACGTCGGAGGTGGTCCCCGCTGAAGACTGCTAGCTAGAAAATTTTTGTGGGGTCCTGACGCCTGACGGCTTCAGTCCTAATGGTGTAACCTGCTGCAAGAGCTGTATCTTAAAGCAAGATCGGTCTTTTTCCCACTTTCGGGTCGGTGTTCTTTTACCAAAAGCTGTATGTCTCTGGGTAGGATGTTGATGAACTACTCCATTACAAATGTTCTGATGATCTCTGGGAGTGTTTTGCCCTCTGGTTGGAGCCATTTCATAAGGAGTTCTCTGAGTCGGGTGAAGGCTTCTAGAGGATTATTGACCGAGTTGTACTTCAGAGACCGAAATCTCTGCCTGTAGGTCTTTTCTGAGATGTCTTATATTTTAAGGACCTCTCATTCCATCAGGCCATAGTTTTCTGACTGTGCAGTGTCCATCTTGCTGTAGACAAGTTGGGCTTTCCCTGTCAGGTAAGGTACCAGTCTTTTTGCCCATTGCTGCTTTGGCCACTGGCAGGCTGCGGCAACCCTTTCAAAAGTTGTCAGGTATTCTTCAATATCATCTAAGGGACACAACTTTGTAAGTTTAAGGTCTTTTAAGTTGTTGGTGTTTTGTTGCTCTGCAGGACCTGTGCCAGAACCTCCAGGTTTGATAGCTTGCAAGGCTTCCATCGCTGCATCTCTTCTCTTCTTTGCTGCCCCTGTCGCTGCATCTCTTCTTTTCTCTGCTTCTCAAGTTGTTGCATTTCTTCTTTTCTCTGTGACTCTGAACATTGAATCTCTTTTTCTCTCTGCTGCATCTCCTCTCTTCTCTGTTTCTCCATCTCTGTTTGTTGTATAGCCCACCATTTGAAAAAGGCAGTCAGACTTTCTGGTTCTGTCACTGCCTGTTCTTTTTGCATCTCTGGTTCTGGCTGAACAGTCTCAGTTTGGACTTTTGTCTCTGCTAATTTGGCTGCCATTCTTCTGGTAATCACTCCTGGACTTGCTGCTGCAGAATCCACACCTTTCTTCCATGCTTCCCTGGTACCAGGTCTAGTACCCATGCACAAAACTTCTTTCTTAGAGTATGCACAACATAAATCCCACTACTGACACCATCTGTCATTGAGGCACAGGTCAGGAAGCATAGGAAAACCAGGATCAGTTTCAAAATTCACAAATAGTGTTTTATTATTAACAGCAAAAACATTGTTCAGTACAACTATTTACAATGGCAGTACAAACATAGAAAGCAGAGTGCTTCTTCTGAGTTTTTCTTCTCAGTTTTCTCTCTCAGTCTCTGTCTCTCTCCCTCTTGCAAAACATTGCAGCTCTTTTTATAACAAGTCTATGCAGGGAAGTCGTTAAGAGAACATTCTGCTTCTCACACAGTGTTCTTGTCAGTTTCAGCAGGTGCAGCAAGAAGAACATTGTGACCCAGAGCCAACCTCTTGTTGGCAGCTCTGGAAATATCTTTCAAACCAGCATCTCAAGTTAACCCCTTGAATTCCAGTTTTTGCAATCATTTCAACAGTATAACTATATATAGTTTTAAACAAAGGGATCCCAATATCAATGACATTTCTACAAAAAAGATTCAGATATATTTTATACCCACTGATATGCAAGGGGAAGAGAAGACAGAAATAGCAAGTGAAGGCAGAGAGAGAGAGATAGAGAGAAGCAGAGAATTGCGAAACCGTCGGAGTGATCAGTTCCTAGGTCTCACAAGAAAATTTGGTTGTGCAACCAGACAGACAAGAGACAGAAAAGGAAAGAAGAGAACAGATCCTTGTGTTTAAACTCTTTCTGCATAACAAATGCAGCAGGGCCTTATTCAGCCCTGTTGCAAGGACAAAAAATAATGAAAAATCTCAATAAAAAATAAAACTTGCCAGAAATCTAGTCAAACAATTCAAAAGTACATGCAGAATGGCAAGAATTATAAATGAAATAGAATGACCAAAGACAGAAAGACATTTATGTAAACTGCCTTGTATGATGCCACCGGCTACAATTATGAGAGCAAATTTCTTTGCGGTCATCCTGTACATATTTGTAGCTGGACATGACATAATAGGGTAAATCATTATTCTAATAATGCTTTCATATATTTAAGAATGTACTTGTGCCAGCAAACAGCCTTAAAAAGGTTTTCAGAAATGTCTGGCAAATAGGAATTTGCAACACCAGGGAACTTCCTTAAAGTCCTAATTTTCAGCACATTCTCTGTGTGGTCAGTACCTTTTCCATGAGGGGTAAAGCAATTTTTAGGGGCAAAAATGAGGGCCATCCCTCATAATCAGGGACAGTTTGGAGGTACAGTACGCACACTCACAGTGCTATGTTATGCCATGCTACTAGCACTAGGGATAATAGCAGAGTGAAGCTACCTGCTGCCCATTTTATTTTTGGTTTTGTTATATGAGGGGCTCTTCCTTCCACACCCCACTGTAATTTGGTAGCCAGAACCTGGGATGGATTGTAGGATGCTAATACCGTAAAAGTGTGGCATTCATGTAATGGCTATAGGGGGGTGAGTCCTCCACTTATGTCGGTGTCTCTGCTTATAGACATGAAAATCTGAACAAGGTGTTCCTAGGGTTTGATCATATATAATCTAATGACAGAGCTTTGCAACCCCTATGATTCTGTGTGTAAGCCTTGGACCCTCAAGGGTCTTGGGTCACACCTCTCTTTTACCCCTCATAGGGGGCAAGTCTAGGTTTTTACAGTTGCAGGACAGCTGGGTAAAGAGGATTATAAAACGGGTAAGGGAAATAAATCTGATTGGTCCAAATGGGGTTCACGCTCTGTGTTTTGTTTAAACTATGCCATAGAAAAAAACAAGGTCCTGCACCCACCAACCACTGTACCAATGGTATCTACTGTATGTGCCACCCTGGCACAGAATTTCAAACTGATTCAGGCACCATTTTATTTTTTTGCATATTAGCGAGCTGCTCCCTGTAAAATTTGGAAGCCACAAAAATACTTATGACACTTTAAATGAGTTGTTTCTCTTTGGAAATCACTGTTGCTTTCCCTTCTGAGCCACTTGCTCCCCTTCCTGATCTGTACACATCACAGATTCAAGGAACTCCCTCTTGACCCACAGGTACACAGAGACCGCCATGAGTTTCTTGAAATGCGCTACTGCAGATGGTAGTGTGTTGCCAGAAAGACCTTTAAGAAATCACAGTCTTGCCAGTGGCTAAAGGCTGTGACCTGGTGACTCTGAAAAACTACGCTGCAGTGCAACATAGTGCCCCTAGTTACACCAGATGATACAACAGCTCCCTTAGTAAGAACTGGAAAGTGGAGGGACTATTTCACATTAAATTAGACTTTTTTTATTTTACAAATTTTTCAAAGAATTTTACAGTTTCTCAACATATTCCTATTTTATAATGGCAATAACACACTCTGGGGTGTGGGTTATTGTGGATGAATTCATTTCTTGGCTGGGGGACACTCAGCCTGCATCCTCGTGCCTCACTATGCCCCTAGGCATGCATTAGTCCACACTTACCCACACCCTGTTTTGTGTTATTACTTCAATGGTGCCTCCACCTGGGGTAATTGGTGAGTGCCCCAGGACACTCAAACTCGGGGGGGGGGACCTAGGGGAACTTAGCTCCAGAAATAAAATTAACAGCCTGATTTACTTCCAGAAGTAAAATGGGGAAGGACTACTCCTGTGTAATATTTTCTCATTAGGCTTTCAACTCGGTGCCCCACAAAAGACTGCTGAAGAAGCTGGAGGACCTGGGCATGGCTAGGAATATAGGTGGGAAGGAAATCTGTTGAAGGAGGGACAGCAGAGGGTGATAGTAAACAGGGCCAAATTGGAAGAGAAGGAGGTCATGAGTGGGTTGCTGGAGGGATCTGTCCTGGGTCCTGTCCTCTTCAATATGTTCATTAGTGACACTGGAGAGGGCATCTGGGGCAAGTTGTGTCTCTTCACAGATGGCAGGAAGCTTTGTGGTGGAGTAGATAGTGACAAAGGGATTAGGGAGATGCAGCAGGATCTACAAAGGTTAGAGAGGTGGGTTAAGGTTTGGCAGTTGAAATTCAACACCAAAAAATGCATGTTTATGCATCTAGGGAAAAAAACAAGACAGAACAGTAGAAGGGAGGGGTTAAACTGAGCACTACAACAGTGGAAAAGGTCCTGGGAGCCATCATTAGTGATTAAACAATCAAGCCAGTGTGACAAGGCGTATAGTAAGGCTAACAGAATTCCTTATATACATGCAGCTATCCCAGCAACTACAGGAACAGTACCACAGATCTCTACAATTCTAGGGGAAAACCTAGAATTCTTTACAAAATTCAAGTACCTAGGAGTCTGGCTGGACCAGAAACTATCCTTCACTGAGCATATCGAGGATTTGCTGAAAAGACTTTGCCAGAGACTTGGTCTCTACTTCAGGATCAGTTACCTACTCACAAGCGACACGAAGATGAGGTTGGTGCAAGCTACATTTCTCTCAGTAGTAGATTATGCAGACTTTCTTTACAGCCAGTGTCCTACCTCTTACCTAACAAAACTGGATACACTCTACCATGGAACTCTTAGATTTATTACCGGTCTCCCTTCGGTACGCACCACTGTTTACTATATGCAGCCGTAGGATGGACCTCCCTCCAGTTTAGGCAGGAAAAAAATGCAGCTTTATGGACCTACAGAGCTATCTCAAAAAAAACGTCCACAATACATCTTGGACTGCCTCCCGCTAAGCTCAATAGGCTCCTATGCCCTGAGAAGTCACTCTTACATCTCATTAAAAATTCCCAAAGTCTAATCCCACCAAGGCAGAATAGCTATTAGCTTTGCACTGCCCTCCCTGTGGAACAACTTACAGAAAACCGTAAAACTGAATACATTCATCAGCATCGGTTCATTCAAGACCTTGTACTCTCATCTTATTAAGGAATTGTGCAAGTGCTTTTCTCGCCATTAATCGGAACCAGTAACCACAGTATAACCATACTGGCTGTCTTTAACTGTCCTCTTTTACATACATTTCCCTTAATCCTTCCTCTTTTTTCTTTTCTTCCAATTGTTTAACCAGGTGAGACACACTAAGCTGAAAACTTGTTTACAGGTGCAACCTGGGAGCACAGGGAAGTTAAGTGACTTGCTCAGGGTCACACAGTATGCAAGTGGGGACTGTGAGATTCAAACCCAGGTCTCAAGATTTGCAGTTCAGAACCTTAAACCACTGCGCTATACTGCCTCTTCTCATGCTCTATCCTCTGTCTGCTGCTTTTCACTGTCCTCTGTTTACTTATCCTATCTCCATCTAAGCTACCTATTCATAATTATGTTTTATTCTGGCTATGTCTTATGATGATACATTCCCCTACCACCTGGCTTCTTACTTCTACGTCTACCCTGGTCCCCTCCTCTACTGTTACCCACATAACCCAAATTAGCATACTGTCACTTAAATCTGAGATATCCACAATTTGTCACTTGCAGATGATACTGCTGCAACATTGTTTGTTCTATGCTACTGGCTGATGTCTTGTATGCTATGACCTATATGTATCAAATTGTCCCATTGTCATTAGATATGTATCTCTCATCTTTTGTATTTTGTCTGAGATCTTGTTATAACCAGGTCCATCTTGCAAATGAGCTCTGCTCAGTGATGATCACCTGGATAAATAAAGATTTTGATTGATTGATTGTATCAGACAGGATACTGACAGCAGGAAAAAGGAGGCACTACTATCTCTATATAGCTAATTGGTGAGGCCACACCTGGAGTATTGTGCTCTTTCTGGAGTCCTCACCTGAGGAAGGACAGGAACAGGCTGGAGATGGTGCAATGCAGGGTGACCAAGATGACTCCGGGCTAATGGAGCAGCTCTTATGAATATCTGAAGGAAATGAACATGTACTCACTGGAGACCAGGCAAGAGGAGGGATATGATCCAGACCTTCAGGTTCCTGAAAGAAAGAAATAAGGTGAACTGCAAGGAACTATTTAGTGTGAGTACTCAGTCAAGAACCAGAGGTCACGAGTGGAAGCTGGGGGGCGGGTTTAAGAGGGATTTGAGGAAGTTCTGCTTTATGGAAAGGGTGGTGTAGCCATAGAGCAGCCTGCCAGAGGAGGTGGTGGGTGCCAAGACCATAAAGGGTTTCAAGCATGACTGGACAGAGTTAAGAGTTTGGGGGTTGCTCAGGTTGGCAGCAGTGGGGGGGGGTGTATCAGGAGGGATAAAACCCCATATCGACAATAGGTCCCAGAGCAGATAGGGAACTCTGGGCAGACTAGATGGACACTTGATCTTTTTCTGCCTTCATTATCAACATTTCTATTAAAAGACATAAAACTGAACAAATAACATATTAAAATGTAACATAGTGTAGCAGTCGGCATCATGACCACATAGGGAACTCCACCAGAAGCTTTAGCAGGCATCTCATTTGTGGCTTCGGTGTCAGATGCCAAATTTTTTATTTTAATAATAATGTGTGATTATGGAGGCTAGAAAATACTGCTCCTGCCTTCCCTGACATCCCCCCAATTCTGGGAGAATCTCTCCTTTCGTGTGAGAGGGGGCCAACTGCTGGAGACATGATCTAGTGGCTCCTGTGGCTGCACATCAAAGGTGCTTGACACCTGGTTTAAAGATCTAATGTTAGTAAAAGCCATTGGGTGCCTTCATTCTGTGGAGAGGCATGAGGGTTGAGTAGCTGCTCTTGATCCAGATAGGTTGTTCAGTCAAGTCCTTGATTTGCATAACCAATCAGCATCACTTCCTTCCCCAGTCAGTAAGCGAGCCCCTCTGGGTAGCCACGTCTACTCCCAGCAGCATAAAAAAAGACTGCCAGGAAGGTTCAAAGTGAGTTTGAAAGAGTTCACAGAAGGGTAAGAGGAGCTCCAGGCTAACAGTATTCAGAAGAGAAGCCTTTTGAGGTACCTGCAAAGGCAACCAGGAAAGTGCTGCCACTGGAGAGCCCTACCTGCCCAGCAGTCCTTTTATGTGCTCAACAACTATATGGTAGCCAGGCAAGGCAGCTGACTCAGGTGACCAGCAAGGGGGCTGGTGCTGTCAGGTAGCTTTCTCTAGAGCTTTGCAGGTGTCCTATGGATTGAGTAGCATTTCAGCAACAAAGTCACTATATGCCCTCGTGCAGACTCGGACAGCAGGTCGGCTAGTGGTGGTGAAGGGGTGTGACCTGCCACCAGGTCCCACTCCACCCCCACTGGAACCCAGCAGAGTTGAATGACAGGCTGGTTAGCAACAGGAACACTAGCCAAGCAGAGGTGGGCCCCAGGCATTGTTGGCTGGTAGGCCAAACAGCAGTTAGGGTGGTCTGCCACCAGGCACAATTGAAGAAGGGAGAGTCAACTAGCATTTAGGAGCCAGTGACACTCAGCTAACATGTCAGCTAGTGGTGAAGAGCCCAGGACACTTGGCTAGCAGTGAGGAGCCAAAAACACTCAGCTAGTGGATAGCCACATCTATAGATGCTTATATATTTATCAAAACTAGCAGCAGCCAGTCCCTGGAGGGGGAGGCGTAGCACCCAAAGAGACAGCCCTTGGGAGTTGATCTGGTGTAGTGGGTACCAATACTTAAAGTGCCCTTATTCTAGTGTTGGAGCGGGCTAGCAGAGGTACCTCATGCCTAGCCAAATGGCTATTGGGCCAGAGTCCTAGGGCAGATCTGATCCCTCACAAAAGCCCTTCTCAGGGCTGGTAATTGCCCAGTCACTAGAGGTAGCCTTTTTTTAATCAGACTGGTAGAGGTAAAACCTAGCCCTTTTTCTATTTTTCTGGGGCTTTGGGGACTGGCCTAAAATATAGAATGATAGAAACATAGAATTTGACAGCAGATAAGAACCGCTTGGCCCACCCAGTCTGCCCATTTACCTACCTAATGGATAAGCTGCAGATCCTAGTTAACCAACAGCTTACTTCTTCCTACCCCCAACCCCTAGAATTGCCTTATGACTGTCCCATGCAGTCTTGAATTCCACCACTGTTTTTTACTCCACAACCTCCTCCGGAAGGCCATTCCATGCATCCACAGCCCTCTCTGTGAAAAAATACTTCCTTGCATTACCTCTGAGCCCCCCCCATCTTCAAATTGTGCCCCCTTATTCTTGCACACCTCTTTCTCTGAAAGATGCTACCCTCTTGGACTTTGTTGATTCCCTTGAGGTACTTGAAAGTTTATATCATGTCCCCCCCTCTCCCTCCTTTCCTCAAGGCTATACATATTAAGCTCCTTAAGTTTCTATTCATATGTCTTCTGGTGTAGTATTTAACAACCTTACAGTAACAATTAATTATTGTAAATGTTTGAGTAATAAGTATTTGCCAATCTTAGAGCAACAAGTAATTAATATAGTTTAGAGGATAAGTCTTTGCAAGTTTTAGCATAATAAGCTCGATTTTAGTGTAACCCCCCTGTTACCCGGGGTTACTAGAATCCCAGTAAGACCTAGTGGTAGGCAGGGAAGGCAGCTTGTGAAACTCCAGTTAAATGGATTTCACAATGTCTCACTCTGTTCTCAGTCTCAGCTGAGACTGAGGGATGACATCATCTTAGAACTTTCACAGCTGCATAAGCCACACTGGAATATTGCAGTTGGAGGTTAGTGTAGAACGTTGGGGATTTTGAATTCAGTGTGTGTGCAGTCTGAGAGAGAGAGAGACAGTAGTACAGCTGAGCGTGTACAGGCTCTCTGAGGTTTAAGCTCTGTTTTAGAGCTACTTTTGGAAGGTGTGTTTCCACCATAAGAGGAACACAGGAACTGGTAATTGAAGTGGTGGAGACCACTTTCAAAGGTTCAAGAGCCTCATCCCTGAGGGGATGGGGGGAAGGTTTTGCCTGTTTTCCCTGGGGCAACCCTCCTGTGACTGGCTAAGGGAAAGAAGCTGCCTATTTAAGTTGTGCTGAGGCACCAGAAGCTCTGAGAGAGAAATTCCTTGTGGAAGAATCGCCTGTGGGGCACCTGCAACCAAAGGGTGAGTTCGCTCTGAAAAAGGGCCAAGTGTTTTTTCATCTGAACAGTTGGATAGTGGGGACTGGACTGCTTAACTCAGTTGGGGGTCTATAGAAATGGACAATGCCACTTAAAAGTATGTTCAAGTCCAGCACAAATGGGAAGCAAGACAAGTAGATAGAATGTGATATACATTTAGCAAGAATCTACATTGCAAAGCTTTACAGAATGAGGTGTTTACTGTCCAGAGAAATGGCCAGGTATGAACTGTGGGAGTGAGAGGTGGGAGACCCCCCCATCAGTAGTAACCAAATTCACCTCTACGGATTAGCTCTGAGACACCTTTTACTTTCTCTCACTTACTTGGCCAGTGCCTGAAGAAAGTACCCAGACGTGGGATTGAAAGGAAGAATTCCCTGATGGAGCTGTGTGCTCTTAGGTGGTTTAGGGAGCCACCAGAAAATGTTTCTATGAAATATGGAAGGTGTTCGAGTGGCCGGCAAGGAAGCTGAGCCAGGGAAAACCCAGAACAGTGTACAGGTTCAGGCTATGTAACCCAAAGCAGCGTGCAAGTCTGGGCTGTGTGCCCGGTGGGTTCAGAGCCTGAGGGCTAAAGTGTTGAGGAAGTGTTCTTGTTTCTTTTAATCTGCATTACCAAGAGTGTAGCCCCATGGGGGTCCATCTATGCTTTGTTTATTCTGGTTGGATGTGAATAAAAAGCCACACTTTAGAATCCCACTTCTGGTATTGGACATTACAGTTATTGCTTCCTGTGTTCGGAATTACTTGGGTGCCCTTGTGCAGAGTAACCAAACCTAGCCTTTGTGCCGAGTGACCTATTCCTCCCCGAACCCAGCCCACCTGGTATTGCTGTCAGATACAAACAGCATACTGGCTCTGGGGTTACATTAGAATTTGCATTGTCTAGTTTAACTGCCTGTTGTACTGAATGCTTTAATTGCTAATTGCACTAAATGTGTTTTTCTGTGGATTGAAATCTATAATTTTGCATGTTAGTGGTTACTTTTTAGTAGATCTTGGTGCCCCTTTTGGTCAGTTTCTCCAAGTGGCAGCAGTAGCACCCTTTGCGGGGAACAGTGCCTCCCCTTATTAAGGCACTTTTTCACTTCCGCCAGTGGCTGGCTCCGCACCATATTTGGGCATCCAGCCATCGGGCCGAACAACCGGACACAGTCACCTGAGACAGTTTAAATCTGCCCCCTGCGGCTGAGGGTGATGCTGCCAAGAACACTATCTTGGTGACACCGATGCGCAGACAGAAATGCCACAATATAATGAGAGATCCAAAAGCAAATGATTTGATACATCTATGTTGGTCCATTAAAAGGTAACAACAAGAACAAAGTGCTATAGCTTTCGGACCAACCAGTCCTTCTTCAGAAGCTCATGGGCTTGAGCTCATGGCATGAGCTTCTGAAGAAGGACCGGCTGGTCCAAAAGCTAGAGCACTTTGTTCTTGTTGTTACATCTATGTTGGTCCATTAAAAGGTATCAAATCATTTGCTTCTGGATCTATTCTTGCAAGGACCAATATGGCAACTACTAAATCTAGATTACAATATAATGAGGAAATGTGTCCCCAGACCATTGTCAGGTACAGTATATTTGATCCTACATGAAATGTGGTGGGTTCCTCCAGGGAATTTTGTCCATTTCCAGCACTGCTCAAGCTCAGACAGGAACAGCTAAGCTGACGACTTTTGTGAGGGGGTACCTGATGCGGACACTCCAGGCTATTTACCCCAGTAAAATAATTTGGATCTCCCATGGACACAGTGCCACTCCACAAGCAAGGACAATGACTCAATAGCAATGAATAGCAATACTTGGAATTAAAATGTAAAAACAAACAGATTTATTAAAAATGGGAGAGGCAGGGGCTGGCTCCATGGTGCCGGGCGATGGGGATCGCCTAGCACGCTGGCGACCAGGGTTCGCGCCCGAGCCTAGGATGACAGGAGCGGAGGCCAGCAGGGTGGGTTCAGAGCATCCCTGGGACACTGTTCTCCCTTGGGGACGGGGGTCTGAGCCTGCAGCACTCTTGAGCGGCTCCTGGTGGCCCATAGCGGTGGCGCACATTTGCGGTGTGGGTGACCATGCACTGCAGGTGTGCTCAGCCAGGATGCTGTGAGCATGCAACTGTACTGGGAGGGTGGGGCAGCATAAATCAAAAATATGGCCCCTTGGCTGACCAGATGATGGAAGCCAGCCTCTCATGTGCCACAAAGCCTGAAGGTGTCCGAGCTGTATCCCCACCGTACCCAATGAGGAATGGAGCACTCGCTGGGCAAGTCTCCCCTCCCGGTTTGTGCCCCCGGGAGGGAGACCCCCCAATAAAAGAGATATGTTGGGTCAACCGGGGTACTGGCAGTGATGGGGGCAGTGACAGGGGTAGTTTGGTGGCAGTGGGGCCTTGGCCACCCGAGGGAGTGGCTGGCCAGGAGGGCTGTGGGGATAAAAAGATCAAGCAAAAAAAAAATGGAAGGGGTAAGAAATAAGTAACAGAAAGGTAAAATTAGGATTGTGGACTTCTACACTTGGCTAATGAGATCAAACAGAATAACTGTAACTTTTTATTTAACAAAAGTCCACAGGGCTCTCCATCAGTCCACTTTCCCCAGGACCAGGTGAACCTGACATTCCCACTAAAGGCCTTATGGGATAGATCTCCTCTTGGTGCAGTGGGTACCTTACTTTGAAGGCAGTGGCTAGCATGGAGCTGGGGCCTGTTTGTACACACAGAAACAGAATTTGTAGGTAGAAAAGGACCCCTTGGCCCATACGGTCTGCTCAGATGTTCCCTGCCTAATCAGCCTTTGTAGATCTGACTGGTGCCTGGCAACCCTCCCTCCTCCCTGCGTGTTTTCTGATACCCCCTATGTCTATCCCACACATGCTTGAAGCCCCCCACTGTTTTCACCTACACTACTTCCGCTGGCAGTCTGTTCCAGGATCTACCACCCTTTCAGTGAATAAATATTTTCTCACATTTCTCTTAATCTCCACCTCCCCCCCAGCTTCATCCCATGCTCCCTGGTCCTGGTGCTCCTTCTAATTTGATATAGACTTCCTTCCTGCACCCTGTTCACCCCTATGAGGCACTTGTAGGTCTCTATCAGTCACCTCTTGCTCTTCTCTCTTTCTGGGTGTACTTGTTGAGATCCCTTAGTCTCTCCCCATAGGGCTTCTCACTGAAAATAATCATCACATAAACAAAATTTAAGCTTTTTTTTTCTGTAGTTAAGTTATAATAATCCAGTCCTTTAATTTACTGCTCATATCATACTTTGTTGCTGGTTGTGCTACTACACTGCCCTACCGCAGCTCTGTTCTGCCCTCCTTTATACTGTCCTTCCTATCTGGGTGCAGCTTACATCCAACGAGATGTAACCACACACAGGAACTGAAGTGGAGCTATAGTCACAAAGGAGCCAAAAATTTGAACAAAACGCTAATTTATTAGTGACAGCAGCGCAATTCATAAATTACAGCTGCAGAGAACCAACCGACATGTATCCAGTAACCCCAGCACTTTGCTCAGTGGAGCTTCCTCCAAAAGATGTTCAAGAGCAAGGGTCATGATATGAAAATAGAGGGGGGTAGACTTGGGGTAACATGAGAAAGTATATTTTCACAGAAAGGATGGTGGATCCATGGAAAACCCTTCCGGCAGAGATTGTAGGGGCAAAAACGGTAGGGGAATTCAGAAAAGCATGGGACAGACATAAAGGAACTCTAGCTATAGGAAAGAGAATTGGTAAGCTGCAGATCATTTAGGATCTGTGATATATGAAACAGATAGGGAAAATGGGCAGACTAGGTGGGCCAAGCGGTCCTTATCTGCCGTCAAATTCTATATTTCCTCCTGAACTCCCTCCTCTGCTCTGTCACCATATTCACTGCTGGAGTTTATTGCTGCTCTGACGTATCCCCTCCATCACTGAGCTCTTCACCACCTTGTCCTCCCATGCCTCCTCTGGTGAGCTGCTCATTCTAGGTGACTTCAGCTGGCTCTCATCCTCCCATCACAAATTATGAAAAAACATAATATCACTCTAGCTTATCCAGCTGATCTCAGATCCCACCAGATTCAACCTCAGAACCCAAAACCTCTTCGTTATGGACCGGATCCTCGTCTCCCAACCCCACCACATTGTGGATGTTAGTACCTTCCTGACGCCCTCAGTGACCATCATATGGTCTACTGCATGTGCAAGATCCACCCTCCCAAAGTCCCCCCCTAAATTCATTCAGCTTAGATCCTTCCAGTCCCTGTATCTGTTCTCATTACTTGCTGACCTGATGGCAGCTGACTGGTTCCCCATACTAGCAGCTAGCAACATTAACACAGCTCCAGAGTTCTTTCATTCCAAATTCTTGTCAGCCTGGGATCATCACTCCCCCCCACCAAGGAAAACACAGGTCCAAAGTTTACACCACTCTTGAATCATGGCTGAATTGCTAGCCTGTCATTGTGCACGTGACCTTGCCTGGTGGACCCTCAAGTCCACTGACTCCCCATCTGACCTTGCAAAATAAAAGTCTCTTTTCAGATAAGGACCTCTTGGCCCACCTAGTCTGCCCATAAAATTTCCCCCTAATAGTGCTAGCTGAGCCACTACTTGGGAACCATTGTCCACCCCCTCCGTTATCCAAGATACCCATGTGTTTATCTCATGCACGCTTAAAGCCTGGGACTGTATTTGCCCCAGCCACCTCCGCTGGGAGGCTGTTCCAATCATCCACCAACCTTTCCGTGAAGAACTTCCTCACATTACTCCTGAACCTACTCTCCTCCTTCACCTTGTTTATTCTCCTGAGATATCTGAATATCTCAATCATACCCCCCCCACCTCCTCCTGTCAGTACAAGTTTAATTCCCTATGTCTCTCTCCATAGGTCTTCCAATGCAGGCCCCGCACCATTTTGTTTGCCCTCCACTGCACTGTTTCCACCCTGCCCCTGTCCTTTTGAAGATGAGACCTCCAGAACTGCAATCAGTACTTGAGGTGTGGCCTCACCAGTGAAGTATACAGGGGTAGTATCACCTCCCTCCTTCTGCTGGCGACACCCCTTCCTGTACATCCAAGCATTTGGTTTGCCTTTCCCACTGCCTTCCCACATGGCTTTGCCACCTTCAGGTCATTGGTGATGATAATTCCCAGGTCTCTCTCTCTCTCTTGCCTTGCGACCTCTAGTACCTCTCCCCCAGAGTGTACTCTGCCCCAGGATTCCTGTGCCCCAAGTGCATAACCTTGCACTTCTTAGTGTTGAATCAAAGCTGCCACCTTTCTGACCACTGTTCTAACTTTTTGAGGTCCACCGCCATCCTTTCCACACACCTGTGTGTCCTTCCTGTTGCAGATCTTTGTATCATCCACAAACAGGCATACCCTCCCTCCCAGTCCCTCTGTCATGTCACTAACGTAGATATTGAAGAGTACACGGCTCAATACAGACCCCTATGATACCCCACTAGTCACCCTCCCCACAGTGTACCCCATTTACCACTACTCTTTGGCTCCTATTCCTAAGCCAGTTTTCCACCCAATTTATGATTTTAGGCCCCACCCTCAGGCTGCTCAGATTCATTACCAACCTTTTATGCAGGACGGTGTTGGAAACGCCTGTACTAGAGCTACTAGCTTGAAAAGGCCGACTACTTTGCATCCATGCTCCAAAACAACCTTAACCACCCCTCAAAGTTCTGGAAGGTCATCCATGCCCTCTTATTCCCATCCTCACAGCCCCCTCCCCTTGTCCCCAAGGTGGGTGACTCCCCATCTCTGCTCCCGCTGCAGTCACCTCATCTTTCAGCTCCTTTGTCATCACCTGTGATCTTTCCCTCCTGCCCTCCCCTTCTGCCCTGACCCACTCCTCCTGCTCATCATCCCTTTCCTTCCTCCCTACCACTCTCTTAACGACCTTCAAGGACCTCCTTGCTCTTAACCCACACACAGGAGGGAGCCCCAGTGGCATTGACCCCAAACTCTTGCCTCTCTTTGCTCTGGCCATTGCCCTTCCTATCACCCACCTCCTCAATCACTCCTTGTCACTTGCCTCAGTTCCTGATCTTTGGAAACACATCACTGTCACCTCCTTCCCAAAGGAGGAGACCCTTGCTCCCTGGCAACTACTATCCCATCTCCCTCCTTCCCTCCCTAGCTAAACTTCAGGAACACTTGATCTTTTCCCAACTCTCCCCTTTCCTTGATGATTCCTCCTTCTTCACTCCCTTCCAGTCCGGCTTCAGAAAATCCAACTCCTCCACCACCTCCCTCCTTAGGCTCACTGACTGCATCCTTTTTGGCATGGGTCAGAGTCTGGTCACCTCCACCATCTTTGCTGACCAGACCAAAGCCTTCAATACTGTTGCACACCCCATACTCCTGGGCAAGCTAAAAGTGACTGGGCTCTCCTCCTCCTCTGTTGAGTGATTTTGCTAACACATTGAGGGTAGGACTCAAGCTGTTCATATTGGTGGCACCGTATCTTCTCCTCTCCCTATGTGCTCTGGCACCCCCCAAGGATCCATCCATGACTTAATTCTATTCTCCATTTTACTAAATGACCTTCCCTTTGCCTGCTTCTCTGTATCCATTCATATGTATGCAGACGACATGGTTCTCTATGCTTCTGGTTCCTCTTACTCTGGCCTCACAACTGATCTCCAACTGGATCTCAACAACTTCCAGCACTGGTTTCAGGCCAACCAGCTGTTCCTCAATGCCAAAAATGGTCTCCATGACCTTTGGCACTAGACAGAGACTTGCCAAGCTCTCCCTTTACCCCTCCTTCCAGATCTTTGATGGTGTTACTGTTGTCATTGAGGATGTATCCTCCTTTAAATACCTCAGGGTACGGTCGGCCTGCTGACGCAGTGGTAGCGCTACTGCTTGCAGTGCCAGTGACCCAGGTTCGGGAGCAATGGTAGCCCTACTGCTTGCAGCATGAATGACTCGGGTTTGGGAGAAAACTTGCGGTACTGGAGGGTCAGCTGGGGCAGGAAGTTTAAGTGTCCAGAGGAGTTCTCTCCTCCTCTGGTGAGGGAGTAGTGTGATGGCCATTGCACCCACCAGCTCCTAGCAGTAGCTGGGGGAGTAGGACACTGGCAGCTGCAACATGTGGGTGAGAAGCGGCAGATATCACGTACATCACATGCGGAAACGCATATGATGTCACCCTACACATCATTGCATGCACACTGCTTAGAGCCGGGACAGAAATCAGAAACACATCCTGGCTGGCAGGATGAGCACTAACCCTCCGCAGGCCCTGCACTTGTGACCTAGGCACCTCCCAAAGCTGGATCTGTGACAAGGTGGGTCAAGGGACTTCCTGCCATTGGGAGCAAAGGGTGGGGGACTTGGGAAGGGAGAAGCTGGGTAATTGGGCTGGGGGGTGATGTCAAGGGGGCAAGCCAGGGCACAAGGGGGATTAACAGAATAATAAAAAAATAATACCTTGGAGTATGGTTGGGTTGTCATCTGGACTTCTCTTCTCATGTGGACACCATCCATAAGGAGCTGCATCCTAAACTTGGGGCACTTTACAAGAACAAAGCAAGTATCCTGTTTCCTGCTCATAGTGAGATCATCACAAAGATGATTCTGCCTATCTTCACTCCTCACTATCTCTCCCCTCATCTTCTCGCCGTTGCCACCACACCTCCATCATCTCTGCTAAATTCTGGTTCAGCCTGCTTCCCTCCTACCTCGCCTCCCTGTTATCTCTCTCTCCCCTTACTGCCTATTCCCTCCATTCACATGATCCTCGCTCTTTTGCCATCCCCCGTCCCCACTCGAACTCTGGTATGACAGCCTTCTCCTTCTTCCCGCATCTATGGAATTCTCTTCCCTCCTCTCTCTTTTCACTTCTCTCAGTAAACCTCATTAAATGCTCACTCTACTGCACCCCCATTCCCCACTGCTCTTGCCATCCTCCTGATTAACCCTCTTGCTCTTTCTAATCATGGCCATCTCTAGTTCACCTTTTCGATCCTTAAATCCCCCTACTCTATACCCCTTTCCTGCATCTACCTTGTGTCCCCTCCATGTATTCCCCCTTTATTGTTTAAATTGTTTAGTTTTCAACTTATATTATATTACGATACACTTTTTTAAATTATTTTGTAAAACTGTCTTCTACTTTTTTCTCTTGTTTTTGTTATCTTTGTTGACAGTTTATTTCAAGTTTGTATTTATTGTATCCTCAGGCACCTTTGTAACCTGCCTGACTTGCTGTAACACTGTAACATTGTTCCTATACTTTACTCAGGCTGTTGTAACCTGCCTGCAATGTCCACTGTTTAATCTGTCAAATTCTCTTATATGTATGTATTGCACTCTACACACCCCTATCCCCGGGTCGCACCTGGAATCGAGCCTTGGCTAAGTGCATTTCTCCCGGTTATCAACTTAATAAATAAATAAATAAATAATAAATAAATCTTCAATTACAGTAATGTTAAATATAGCACTGCTCCCAAGTCCACCCTTGCCAGACTGGATGTTCTCTTTCACTCCTTCTGCTGCTTTGTCCTGGCTTGCCTCTCCAGAACCCACCACTGTTCCCTACGTTCCTCCCTCTCTTTGCCCTCCCTTGATGCCAGGTTCCTAGCTCATTAAGCCACCTCCATCCCTAAATTCTGGCTGCCCCCCCTACTTTTCCTCCCTCCTCTCCTCCTTCCACCTCCTACTCCCTTTGCAGCTCTGACACCCTCTCGCTCACTCTCCCACCCCGCAAAATCCTCTGCTGGTCAAACAGCTTTCTCCTTCCACTTCCCCAAACTTTGCAGCACCCCCCCCATTGCTATTTGCAACACTCCCTCTTACCTACCACTAAAATCCTTCCTCTGTGACTTCAGTACTCACTCCTGTCAATCTCATTGCTCCTCCGTATATACGACTCCCTCTCCCTAGAGCCCTGGTTTATTGGTCTACCTCTCTCTCTCTGACTAGTCCCCTGTTGTACTCACAATCTTCCTTATCTCTCTCCTTATGCCAGTTGCACTTTGCTGAACTGTTGCTATTGATATGTTATTGACATGCTATGTTTTGCACTACGTACATTCTGCTTCCTTTCTATTGTCTATGGCATCATTTTTACTTTTAACTATTATTCTTGCTGTTTTATATTAGTAACATTACTGATGTAACTTATTACTGTAATCAACACTTCCCATTCCGCCTGGACACATCTGGAAATGAGCTGTTGGCTCAGTATGTTTCTCCTGGAGAAACTCTTGAAATAAATAAAATGAACAAAGAAAAGGGCCCCTATTTGTGATCCCACAGGAATGGGCCCACTGGCCTCTGCAGCTCTTCTGCCTGGGCCTATCAGTTACCTGGTACAGTCGCACCAGTTCATTTAACCTCAAATCCCCACCCAAATGGCTTTCTTAGGTGTAATGTCAAATCCCCAGTATATTCATCATTCTGATGCCCTCTGGGGCAGGATCTCCCACAGAATAGCTTTGCTGCATCAGCAGTGAACAGTGCTGTGCATCTTTGCTTTGGCCCCCTCCCATCAGTTTCCACTCATGCTCCTGTGTCCTTGACCTGTTACTCATGCTAAGTACTTCCTCGCAGTTCTCCTCATTTACTCCTTTCAGAAACTTGAAGGTCCCTATAATATCATCCCTCTCTCATTGGGTTTTCAGCAAGTACATGTTCAGTGCCTTGAGTCGATCCTCATAAGATCTGTCCTGCTGGCCTTGAATCATCCTGATCACCCTTCTTTGCACCGTTTCTAGCCTGCCCTTATCTTTCCTCAGGTGAGGACTCCAGACCTGGCACATTACTCCAGGTGTAGCCTCACCAGCGATCTATAAAGAGGCAGTAATGCCTCTTTTATTCTACTGTCAATACCCCTTCCGATATATCCCAGCATTCTGTTTGCCTTACTATAGGCCTTGTTGCACTCGCTTGATTGTTTAAGGGAGTCGCTAATGACTCCTAGGTCCCTTGCCACAGCTGTAGTGCCCAGCTTTACCCCTCCCATCCAGTACTCTGTCCTGGGGTTTGTTATCTCTAGGTGCATCCTCTTGCACGTTTTGGCATTGAATTTCTGCTGCCAAATCTTAGACCACCTCTCTAGTCTTTACAGGTCACTTTGCATCTTCCTAATTCCCTCATCACTATCTACCGTCCCACAGAGCTTACTGTTGCCTGTGAACAGAGACAACTTGCCCCAGATTCCTTCTCCAATGTCGCTGATGAACAAGGTCCATCCTTGATTCCATACAAGGGGTTCTCAGGCAGCTAGTCAATAACCCACTAGGGATGGAGCAGTGATGGACCTGGTGCTTACAAACAGGAATGGCATTGCAGTGGATAGTCCCCCAGGTACCAGTGATCACTGTACAGTGTGGTTTAATTTTAAGATGGAAACAAAGGCAAACCACATGAGGATGAGGGTCTTGGACTTTAGGAGGGCAGATTTTAAAGAAATGAGAGACTGCCTCAGAAACTGCCCCATAGGGGGAATTGCCAGGAAGAGGTGAAGGTACAATGGAGAAAAATAAGGGAGGGCATAATTAAGGCAATCTGCCTCTGCATGACGAAAGTAAGTAAAAGGAAAAGGAGCCCATCATGGCTCTCTGGAGAAGTGGTGAAGGAAAAAAGGGTGGCATTCAGGAGATATAAGGAAACACACAGGGAGGTGCACGAAGTAAAACAGAGGGAAGCAGGAAAGGCAGTGAGGGGAGCAAAGGCACAGACAGAGGAAAGAATAGCCAAGGGAATAGCTAAAGGGATAAGCCTTCTTCAGGTATATAAGTGAAAAGAGGAAGGCAAGGGGTGGGGTAATGACAATAAGGAGGGCAGCAGTGTTGGGGGGGGAGACTGCGAAGAAGAGGACCAAGAAAAAGCAGATACACTAAACAGGTGCTTCTGCTCATTCTTCACAGTGGAGGGAGGTGGTGATGGACCACCACAGAGCAGAAGGAACAAAGGGGGAGGGAAGTGATGATGGACCACCACAGAGCAGAAGGAACAAGGGAGGAGGTGGTGATGGACCACCACAGGCAGAAGGAACAAGGGAGGGAGGTGGTGATGGACCACCACAGAGCAGAAGGAACAAGGGGAGGAGGTGGTGATGGACCACCACAGAGCAGAAGGAACAAGGGGAGGAGGTGGATGGACCACCACAGAGCAGAAGGAACAAGGGGAGGAGGTGGTGATGGACCACCACAGAGCAGAAGGAACAAAGGGGGAGGGAGGTGGTGATGGACCACCACAGAGCAGAAGGAACAAAGGGGGAGGGAGGTGGTGATGGACCACCACAGAGCAGAAGGAACAAAGGGGGAGGGAGGTGGTGATGGACCACCACAGAGCAGAAGGAACAAGGGGAGGAGGTGGTGATGGACCACCACGGGCAGAAGGAACAAGGGAGGGAGGTGGTGATGGACCACCACGACAGAAGGAACAAGGGAGGGAGGTGGTGATGGACCACCATGGAGCAGAAGGAACAAAGGGGAGGAGGTGGTGATGGACCACCACAGGCAGAAGGAACAAGGGGAGGGGTGGTGATGGACCACCACAGAGCAGAAGGAACAAAGGGGGAGGGAAGTGGTGATGGACCACCACAGAGCAGAAGGAACAAAGGGGGGAGGTGGTGATGGACCACCACAGAGCAGAAGGAACAAAGGGGGAGGGAGGTGGTGATGGACCACCACAGAGCAGAAGGAACAAAGGGGGAGGGAGGTGGTGATGGACCACCATGGAGCAGAAGGAACAAAGGGGGAAGGAGGTGGTGATGGACCACCATGGAGCAGAAGGAACAAAGGGGGAGGGAGGTGGACACAAGTCCATTTTCAGAGGAAAGAGTCCTGAAGGGGCTTGCAGCTCTGAAAGTGGACAAGGCTATGGGATCAAATGGGATACACCCAAGGGTGCTAAAGGAACTCAGGGGGGTGCTAGCTAGCTGCCCCATGGATGGCCTTATTCAATAGCTGTCTGGAAACAAGCATGATTCTGGAGGACTGGAGGAGAGAAGATGTCCCTCTACATAAGAGTGGCGTCAGGGAGGAGGCTAGCAACTGTAGGCCAGTCAGTCTCACCTCAGTAGCGGGGACATTAATGGAAACCCTGTTAAAGGAAAGGTTGGTAGAGTATCTTGAATCCAATGGGCTGCAAGTCCACAGGCAGCATGGATTCACCCCCGATTTGGGGGGGGGGGGTCATGCCAGACAAATCTGATCGATTTGTTCATCTGGGTGACCAGGGAATTTTATTTATTTATTTTATTTACAAATTAGTAACCGGGAAAGGTACACTGAGCCAAGGCTCATTTTCAGGTGCGAAACGGGGGAAGGGGATAGAATAGTCTTGATGCATACCATACACATAAAGTGCGAACAAGAGAAGTGCAACATAGCAAAAGTGGATTTATGGAGCAAGACCCACTCTACATTCTGACATACACTATAACAAATGGTTCAACCTATCAATAGATGAGGGGAGAATAGTGGACATGGCCTGTCTGAAATTTAGCAAGGCCTTCGACACTGTGCTGCACAGGAGACTGATAAAAAAAATATTCAAGCAGCCTAGGGGTGGGATCTGAAGTGGAGAACTGGGTCAGAAACTGTTTTTTTTTTAATCATTTTCCTCCTACCTGGCTCCTCGGTCGGCTACTCTGTCCCCGCTTCACCTGTTCCGGCCACCGTTTGGTTCACCCAGCTCCTCTAGGGCCCTCTCCTTATACCCCCCTGGTGGGGTGGTGGGGAGACCCCTTCTCTCCCACCGAGTCTGGATCCAGTCATCGGTGATGCCCCCGAAGGCAGGGCACCCTGTTGGATGGTCATTAAGCTGCCGCGACCTGACAGCCATTTTTCCTGTATTCTCCCATGCGTAAGAGGGGCATGCAATGACGCCAATGGGGGGAGCGTGCATACGTCCACATGCGCTCCTCCCGGCACCTGCTCCAGCTCAGCCCCCTAATGCTTAGCCTTGGCGCACCACCCCCAGCCTCCGCTAGGGGCCAGCAATGCACTGACAGTTAGAGTTCCCCCCCCTCCCCAGAGAGGGTGAGCAGTCCATCAGATGCTCAATCCCTCTCCTCCCCTGCCAACCCCCGGTGGCCCGAGTCCATTCCCAAACCTGGGTTGCCAGTGTGGAGTGAGGTGTGACGTCCAGTGCCTCAACCCTCAGCACCGCCGGGCCGGCTGGATTAGAAACTTGTTAACAGGTAGGAGGCAGAGGGTGGTGGTTAACTGCACTCACTCTAATGATGGCAGACTGACCAGCAGATTGCCCCAGGGCTCAGTACTGGGACCAGTCCTCTTCAGTGTCTTCATAAGCGACACTGCAGAAGAACTGGAAGAGAAGGTATGCCTTTCTGTAAATGACACCAAACTCTGGTAATAGGGTGGACACTGAGGAGAAGGTGCAGAAAATGCATAGGGATCTTGTGAAATTCGAGGAGTGGTCAAGAGCATGGCAGTCGAGGTTCAATGCCAAAAAGTGCAAAATGGTGCGCCTAGAACATTGGAACCCAGGAGGAGTATAGGATGTACTGACAATCACTAAGCAGGAAAGGGACCTTGGGGTTATCATATCTGATGACCTCAATGTGGCAGGGCAGTGTGATAGCAGTGGGTAGGGCCAGTGGGATGTTAGGATGCATAGGGAGAGTTATCTCCAGCAGGAGGAGGAAGGTAGTGTTGCCACACTGTTTCACTTGCTGGTGAGACCTCAGCAGGGGTATTGTGTCTAGTTCAGGTGGCCACACCTCAGAAAGGACATAGGGTGGAGGCAGTCCAGATGAGGGCAGTTAAAAGTGGTATTCAGTTAAAATAGTGCAAATGGAATAGTGCGGTACAAAACTGCTCGGCGCATTATTCCGTCCGTGCTGTTAAAACAGTATTTCATTAAAAGCCCTACAAGGAGAAACTGAAGGGATATAATAGAGAACTACAAGTATCTGCCAGGGATAAACAGGGTGCAGGAGGGGAGTCTCATTCAAATGAGAAACAGCACCAGTTAGGCAGTAACTGAATATTGTAATCTGATCCTGTTCCGAACTGTAACTTGCCACAATGCAGACAATGTTTGTTTTATGTTGATTGATTATGTTGTTTTGTGTATGAAACAAAAAAGCCAATAAATATTATTAAACAAAAAAAGAGAGAAAAAGCACCAGCACCTAAAGGCATGCAATGAAGCTGTGTGTGTGTGTGTGTGTGTGTAGCTTAAGACAGATGTGAGGAAGTACTACTTCAGTGAAAGAGATGTAGATGCCTGGAACAGACTGCCAGCAGAAGTGCTGGAGGCAAAAACAGGAGGGAGTTTCAAACATGCATGGGATAGACATAGGGAAATATTAGAAAATAGGCAGGTAGGAGGGAGGCTTGCCGGGGACCGGTTAGGGTCAGCAGAGACAGACTAGGCAGGGACTATCTGGGCAGACAGAATGGGCCAAGCAGTCCTTTTCTGCCAACAAATGCTATGTTTCTGTGAAGAGGACAGGACCCTCTCTTCTGATTTGACATCATTTATCACAACCCTCTGCTGCCTCTCCTTCAACCAATTTCTTACCCATCTTATTATGTCCCTTGCTGCACCCAGATCCTCCATCTTCTTCACCAATCTTCTGTGAGGCACAGAACTGAAAGCCTTGCTGAAGTCAAAGCAAAGTAAATCCACAGTGTGGCCCCTATCCAATACCCTCATCACCTAGTCAAGAAAGCTATCAGATTGGTCTGAAAAGACCTCCTTGCCATGAACCCATGCTGTTTACTATCTTGGAGCCTGCTGCTCTCCAGGTGGCCCATGAGGTCATTTACCCGCAACAGAGGTAACACTGATTGGTCTTGTTACTTGTGTTCTCCCCGTGGAGCAGAACTATGTCCGCTACCCCGCAGTCTATCAGAACTCCTACTGTCTGTAATGAACTACTGAATAGCCCTACTGGGGGTTCAGCCAGCTTCTTTAGTACCCTCAGATGCATTCCAACAGGCCTCGGGGCCTTATCTGTGTTTGGGCTGATAGCCTTTTCTGGACCCTTTCACTGGTAGATACAGGCTGCCTCATCTCTGAGACCCCCTTCATGGCCACCTTGATGCCACTCCCTGGAAGAGGGCCGCTGTCTTCACTTGCAAAGACAGAGCAGAAGTAAGCATTAAGAATGGATGCCTTTTGCACATCCTCTTCTACTACCCTACCCTACCTCACTCAGATAGCCTAACAATTCCCTCTCCTTTCTTTCTTTTTTCTGTAGTATACCTGAAGCTGGTCATGGTTACTTCTTGGGGGATTGCAGGGCCCCAACCTCCTGCCGGGCAAGGTCCCACACCAGGTGGTCAGACACCACCTCTCTGGCAGTGAGGGCTGGTTGGCACCAGATCCCTGCAGTAACTGTGAGCAGATGAGAACCACAGCCCACTTACCTCTGCTCCTCCAGGGCTCCGGTTAAAACCCTTTCTGGTGTCAGGTGGTGACCCCACCATCTCTGGGCCTGTTGCTTTTTTTTTTTTTTTTTTGCAGTTAGTCATTTTTCTCCATGGTGTCCAAGCCAGCCTCTGGATTCTGACCACAACAGCCCCGCTTCCCCACTTTCTTCCAGAACTATCCTTCATGTGTGAGGCAGCATGGATTGAGTACTTGATGGCAGGCAGAGCTCCGGGTAGTTGGGGTCAGTGGCAACTTGGTCAGCCATGGCTTTTCTTGTGTTTTTCTCCTCAAAGGGTGGCATGTAATGCTGCCCAGATGCCGCTACATGCACTTCCATGTGTGGAGTGCCTGCAGCTGCTACTCCCTCCCCAATGTGTGCAGCCACAGCCTACTTCACCTCCAGCTGATCCTAGGAGCCAGGTGAGTGCCAGGAACTGAAACCCACCCTACCCAGGAGAGGAGAGCAGTTCTCCAGACACTCAGTCCTCTCCCCTCTCTGGTCAAACCTGAGTTTGCATCCAAACCTACATCACTGTTGTGATGCGAAGAGTGGCACCCAGCGCCTCATCCCTCAGCACCATCGGGCTGGCTCTGTGCCTGCTGCATTGGAAGATCTCTGGCTGGGAACAGCTCTGAAACAGTGCTTGCCTTTTTTTTTTTTTTTCTTCAACAAGTGCCACTTTACTGTGCTTTATAGAAGGCACATTCAGTTTGTAATAAACATAGAAACATAAATTGTGATGGCAGATAAGGACCGCTTGGCCCACCTAGTCTGCCCATTTTCCCTACCTAACAGATAAACTGCAGATCCTAGTTAACCAACAGCTTACTTCCTCCTACCCCCCACTAGGACTGCCTTATGTCTGTCCCATGCATTCTTGAATTCCCCCACTGTTCTTGACTCCACAACCTCCTCAGGGAGGCTGTTCCATGCATCCACAACCCCTCTCCATGAAAAAATACTTCCTCACATTACCTCTGAGCTGTCCCCCCTTTATCTTCAAATTGTAACCCCTTGTTCTTGCACATCTCTTTTTCTGAAAGATGCTACCCTTTTGGACTTTGTTGATTCCCTTGAGGTACTTGAAAGTTTCTATCATGTACCTTCTTTCCTCAAGGGTGTACATATTAAGCTCCTTTAGTCTTTCTTCGTATGTCTTCTGGTGCAGACCCTGCACCATTTTGGTTGCCTGCCTCTGGACAGCCTCCACTCTATCTATGTCTTTGTGGAGATGGGGTCTCCAGAACTGCACACAGCACTCCAGATGGGGTCTCACCAACTGTCTGTACAGAGGGATAACTTCCTGTTTTCTACTATTGATGCCTCTCCCTATGCATCCCAGTATCCCCCCAGCCTTCCTTACTGCCTTCTCACACTGCTTACTCACCTTTAGGTCATCTGATATAATTACCCCAGGTCCCGTTCCATTTTTACTGTTGTCAGTATCTCACCCCCCATTGTGTACTCTTCCCCTGGGTTTTTGTTTCCCATGTGCATTACCTTGCACTTCTTTGTATTGAATCTGAGCTGCCACATATCTGACCATTCCTCCAACCTTGCCAAGTCTCTTCTCATCCTTTCCACTCCATCTTGCGTATCAATCCTATTGCAGATCTTTGTGCTGTCTGCAAAGAGACATACTTTTCCTTCCAGTTCCTCTGCAATGTCACTTATAAAGACATTAAAAAGGACCAGTCCTAGTACCGAACCCTGCGGTAGCCCGCTAGTAACCCTCCTTTCTTCACTGTGGACTCCATTTACTACTACCCTTTGCGTCCTGTTGTCTAACCAATTTTTTATTCAGGCTACCACCTTGGGACCCACTCCAAGGCTGGCTAACTTGTGTATTAATCTTTGTGTGGGACTGTATCAAATGCCTTGCTAAAATCTAGGTAGGCCATGTCCACAGCCCCTCCCTGGTCTACTACTTTGGTCACCCAGTCAAATAAATCTATTAGATTCATCTGACACGACCTACCCATCGTGACTCCATGATGCCTTGGGTCCTGTGCCCCACTGGCCTCTAGGTACTCAACAATTCTTTCTTTCAGAAGTGATTCCATCCTTTTCCCTACCACTGAGGTCAAACTAACTGGCCTGTAGTTTCCTGCCTCTGTCCTGCTCCCACTTTTGTGAAGAGGAATCACATCTACCCTCCTCCAGTCCTCAGGTACCACCCCATCCTCCCATGATTTGTTAAAGAGAGTAGTCAGCGGTGTCCCTAGTTCTACCCTTAGTTCCTTTAGAATTCTTGGGTGAATCCCATCAGGCCCCATTGCTTTGTCCACCTTCAATTTTATTAGTTCTTTCAGATCCCTTTCTTCTGTAAATGGACTGGTATCGACCCCCCATCTTCAGGTGTTTCTCTTGTTTTGGCTTGGGTACCTCCCCTCTTCTTCCTTTGTGAATACTGAGCAGAAATATTCGTTCAGTATCCCTGCATTTCACTGTCACCCTCTACCACATTCCCTCCCCTTTATTAAGCCTCAGTATCCCTCTTTTTGTCTTTCTTTGCTCCCTAATGTACATATAAAAGGTCTTATCCCCCTTCTTAACAGAGTTGGCTATCCTTTCCTCGGTTTGGGCCTTTGCTATTCTGACTGCCTTCCCAGCCTCTTTCTGCTTTAACTGATAAAGTTCTCTGTCCTGCTCCTTCTGTGTTTCCTTATATTTCCTGAATGCTATCCTTTTCTCCTTAACCTTCCCTGCCACCTCTTTTGAGAACCATAGCATTTTTTTCCTTCGTTGTGTTTTGTTGATTTGCTTTACACAAAGGCTTGTTGCCTCTGTGATGGCTGTTTTGATTACTCCCCATTGTTCCTCCACCCCTCTTTCTTGCCTGTTTGCTAGTGCTTTTCTGAGGCACTCTCTCATTTTCCCAAAGTCAGCCCTCCTAAAGTCCAATACTCTTGCTTTTGTATGGCTTGATTGTATGGCTGTGTTTATCATGAACCACACTGTTTGGTGGTCACTTGTTCCCAGATGGCTACCCATTTCTAAATCTGAGATTCTTTCTCCATCCCCATTTGGGAGTACCAGGTCTAAGATTGCTCCCTCCCGAGTGGGTTCCAGTACTAGCTGTCTGAGGCATGCCCCCTGTAGGGCATCAAGAATGACCATGCTCTTGGATGTACCTGCAGCAAAGGTGCTCCAGTTAACATCTGGCATATTCAGGTCTCCCATCAACAATATCTCCCCTTTTTCTGCCATTCTAAGGAAGCCTTCTATCATTTCCTTGTCCATTCCCTCCCCCTGAGATGGGGGGTCTGTATGCAACCCCCATGCGGATTGTGGTGCCATTTCCTGTCTTCAGGGTGACCCAGAGTGCCTCATCTGCTCCTTGTTTACTCTTTAGTTCTGTTGCTTTGATCCCTTCCTTTACATAGAGAGCTACTCCTCCTTCTCCTCCTCTTTTACCCTCCCTGTCCCTCCTGTAGATTGTGTATCCTGGTATGTTGTAAACCCAAAAGTTCTGTTCATAGGTGCACCTCTTGGACTACCAGGTCCATGGAGCCTTGGCAGTTGCAGTCTTTAGGGTTTGTCTCATACACAGCCCCCTGGCTGTCACACTGGTCTGGACTGAGCCCAGATTTTTCTTCAGCAATGTATCTTATAGTGCATGTAACTCAGTGTCTGATTGGCTGATGAACCCTATGCATCTGGTTTGCATGACTAGGTCCAGCAATACCTGATCCCCTCTCTGGTGGAAATTTGTGGGCAGAAACACTGTAAAACCTCTGGCACCTTCCCATCAGTCCTTGTGAGTCAGAGGGCTGTGGCTACATGGTGGCAGCCATGTTTATTTACACCTCTTTGAGGATGCTTTCCACTTTGAGGACAGCTCCTGCTGCTTTTCTATTGCCCCTCAAGGCTTTTTTTATAGTACATGTTTCTATCCCACTGCCTGCCCTGGGGCTGGGACTGGTGCTGTAGTCTCCAGCTGCCCAATTTGCAATCAGAGTACCAGCTCAGGATTCAGGGTTGCTGACTCCACATCTACTGTAATCCAATGAAATGCATGCTGCCGAGTGATATTATAATAAATATTGATTTCCTTTATAAGCAATTTCTCCAACTTGAAGACTTTCTTTTGAATTTTGCCTGTTTCATCCTCTGTCCATCCCCCTGTGTGACTGGATTTTGGATTAAATTCATTTTATTTAATTCATTAGTGGTATTTAGGTTGTGTAACTGATAGTTACTGCAGTTATCTACAGTCTAAACTGTATTACGTATACATATGAGTTATAGAAAGTATATTACGAGTTGTGGAAAATATTTGATTGTCTCTTAAGTGTTGCTGTTTAAATATGCAATGCCTATGACGGGATATTGTTGGCAATGCTGTGTCATCATCAACACCCATTCTTTGAATCCTCCCTAGTAAGAGTTAAGTATAAATATTATAACAGCAGTAACTGATCTAGTTAAAAGATGAGGAGGATGGGGCAGCACAAGATTTTAATAGCACATACTTCAAAGAATCATATTTTACAAGTTCATGGATTTAATAATGATTAATTGAGAAGGGTATGTAATAGAACTGGGGTCATGCCACAGCATTTCATCCTGATGAAGAGGCGGATCTAGCCTCGAAGTGCTAGGGTTTCTTCTTGTCCTGGTTCCAGCTTCCAGAGCTTACATACTGATGTGGCATTATCTGATGTATTTCATGGCACAGTGACTATAGAAAGAACTGAAATTATAATTGGTCCAAGAGTTCAAGTGCTTCTGCTTTTCACTGGAATGTTTTTTTTAGTGCACCAGGATTTATTAAGAGCACTGTTTTCAACTTTCTCAGTTCAAACGACCAGAACACTAGGCATCAGTCTGCTTATCAGACCCAGGGGGGGTCAGCATAATTAAAACAAGGGCAGGAGCCCTACTAAATAACATAGTTGACAGACGCTGCTACCAATTACTATGGAGGCTGCCATTCTGCTGACCCCTGACCTCAGCCACAACCAGAGATCAGGGATCTTGACATGTGACACCAGGAGCACTATGGAAGAATGTGCTGCTTGCTTGGCGCCCTTTCAGTCAACCAATAGGGTGTCAAGTGAACATTTTGCATGCTAATTTGAGTGACTGACAGCCCTTTGTGCCAGCCAGAAGCGGCCTTTGCCCAGAGAAAGTCTGAGGGCGGTTCTGGAACAAGTCAGTTGGCAGTGAGCTCTCACAGTGTCAGAAGGGCTTGTGCTGCTGGTCAGAGTCATCAAAGGGAACCCTGCCTGGGCTTCCACAGCCATTGCTTAGGAGGTGAGATGACTCTGAGGTTTCTACAACCTGCAAGTACAGACTGAAATATGTTTGTTGACTGTGACAGAATGGCACTTGCTGGAGAAAGAGACTGTTTCTGTCTTTCCTGTGACAGGAGGTAAAAGCATGCTGCTCCAGTAACTAAACCACAGCTGCCAGCCAGCAGTGTGGCCTAAGGCTGTGCGGAAGTACTGCTGTTTAAAAGCCTGCATCAAGACTGCAGACAGTTAGGGACCTGACTGGTCAGTGCTACTGCTAGGCACTTGCTAATGTTCCACATGAGGGTCTTGAACCCTAGACGTGTGTGTGACATGTGGCCCCTAGTCCCTAGACTGGTGTGTTCTGTAGATGAGAAGGAGAGAGGAGCCAAAGAGGTCCAGATGACTGCCAGAGCAGAAAGCCTGATTCCAGCCCCGAGGCTTGCCATTTTAAGCAAATGCATGGCCTTTATGGTTTGGTTTTAACAAAAGTGTTTATCTGTTGTAAAGTGGACCACCACCAGCTGTAACTTCTATAGGCCTGCACCGTTTCTCCAGCACAGGGAGCTCCCAAAAGGTTTTAAGGAGGTTTAAACTGGTACTAGTGGGAAGTGGGTTGCGCCCCTAGTACAGATAGGCTGGTAATACAAGGTTATAGTCACGTATTTGCTGTGCCATAGTACTGCATTGTCTGGGAGGGGTGGGCACTACTGATACTTTAACGTGTTTATAGGCCAAGCCTAGTCAGGCATGTAACGCCGGCCCTGGTACTTTAAAGTTCATGACAGTTGCAAAAAGAGTATTGATCTGCATTCCCCTATCTCTTGTAAATATCCCCCCCAAAATTATTTATTGTTATTTAGAATTTCACCACATGAGCATATATTATTATTAATATGTTATTAATTGGAATTTTGTTGAATTTAAAGTTGCACTGTTACATTCCATGTGTAAGGGACACTGTGGGGAGGGGAGGTAGGTATTGTATTCCAAGGGGTTGTACTGCTCTGATACCAGGCCCACTTAAACTTAATCTCTTGGTGGAGGCACTGCGCAAACTAAAAATGTCTGTATATGTATCCCTCAACCTTGTTTGAGCCCACAAGGCAGGGGTAGTAACCACAACATCCATGGCGACCCCATTACATACATCTAAGTGAGAACATACAATTCTAACTCAGTCAAAACATGCAAGTACAAATAATACCATGGGAATAAGTATGATAAATAAAGTGCATAGATTACCCAATATAGTATGCATACATAACTCTGGTAAAAATAAGAATTCTTGGCTTCTTAGTTTCTATGTAGTGATTTTGCATTTTTTCAAAGTGCACCTGGTAGTTTTAAGTGTAATCCTTCCTCTCTGGTCTAGGGGTATTTATGATGGCAACAGCATTTACAGAGAGGGGACCCACACACAGCATCGACAAGCGCTTACTTGACCTTCCAGGCCACAGCTTGACCTCTAGGGCTCCTTGGACGCTTGGCAGGGCGATCAAGGCTGCAAAGTAAGGGGTGAGAAGAACAGTGGCACAGAACAAACTGAAATGTCCAAACAGGTTTCAAAACAAACTGAGATCATTTTATTTCTCCATTTCATTGAGCTTGGTGATACTAGATACGTAGAGACAGAATGTGATGGCAGAGATAAGGGTGCCCAATTTTGTCTTTTTTTTTTTTTTAAACTACTTGTTATTTCCCAGACCCTGCTTAATCCACGTCTACCCAACCACTATGATTCCTTTGTGCCTATCCCAGGTATTTTTGAACCCACTTACTGTTTCCACCCACCCCCATATCATCTCCCCTGGAAGGCTATTCCAGGAATCCGCAACCCTTTCTTTGAAAAAGTACCTCCTTGCATCCCTCCTCAATTTACCACTAGACATGCATCAGACATGTCAGCTTTCACACTTCTCTTCCGTAATTCATAGGCCTTTCTCAGTCTTGGGGTGATCACCATGGGGTGTAAGTCCAGGCATTCCTGGGGGTTGCATGCAACCCTGGTGGGGTACAAACAGACTATTTCTTGGCCCCACTGAAGGCACAGATGTCCGTGTCACTGCAGTCCACGTCCCAATGAAGCAAGGATGTGGACCTCCTGGGGCTATCTAACCCTTCTCTATATTTCACTCACACAGGCAGCTGAAGTGAATTCAAGAGTGCTTCTGAGGTGCAGCATGCTATTTAACTTGGAACGTTCCATGGGTGCAACACTTTCTGACAATTCAGAGCTCCATTTACCCACTGCTCCCCAAATCTATGGGGTCTACTTGACCAACTAGCACCTCAGTGATACTCCTTCACATGCCTAGCAGGGGGCTCCACAGAGTCTCTGGGCATAGCATGCATGGCTAGCACACTACAGGGAAAATTTCCTAGGCACCAGGACAAACCCCTTCTTCATATGCAGCACAAAAATACTACCTTGCCTCACACTGGGAGGATGGGCACCTGTGGTGCCAAACAGTCACTTTTCATGTTAGATACATTGAATATGACCACAGTCCTTTTGGGCACAGATCTCTCTCTCTCTCTTCTTTTGCTCTGCAGTTTCTCTCTCTTCATGTTCTCTTGCTGAGATGGTGTGGAATTACTTTCTCATGGCACTCAACGGCAGCTGCCATAACCCAATACTCAATCATTGCCAAACTCTAACAGAAAAAACCTCAGCACAGGGAGCAGGCACTGTGTGCCTGATGCACACCTCCTATCAACTAACAATCACCAGCCTGAGCCCTTCAGCTCAGGCTGCTGACTCCTCCCCCCATGGAATGCCAATTCAGACCAGCTGACCCACTCCCCCACAGACATAGAAAATGGTATGTTCAGAGGTTGGCAGACACTCTTACATATACAGGCTTCCCAAGAGGGGCAACATAAATATATCCGTAACATTTTAACAAGAAATATATTAAACTTTCCTTGAAAACCAAGCAAAATAATTTAACACAAGAAAATAATTTAACTTTTACAGCGTAGTATTGCTTAGATCTTATATACTGTACCCTTGTTGCAATCAAACGTCATATCATATCACATTAAAATGCTCTTAGTTCCCTAAAGCTTGTTTAAATAAAATATCATTTTCTTTTAAAAAACAAACAAAGAACTGCATTTCAAGCTGACTGAAAACAAGTCAAACACATATAGTTTTATGTGAAATTTAGACAGTGCTACGAGGTCACCAGTACAGCAATTAGGCAAATTAACTATAGAGATACATGCAGTATATATGTATGTATGTAGTAGATAGAGGATTGTGTATGATCGCTCACATACAACAAGGATATTTTTTACTTGTGAGGTTTCAGTGGTAACCAGAGACCTTGAGAGTGCAGCTTGAGAGATCCATTATCACAGAAACAACGAGAGTTAAAAAACTATCCTTGGAGTGTATGAGCAATCATACACAATCTTTTATAGTGTATAGTCACTCATACATTCAGTTGGTGTCCTGACGTTTTTCTTTTAGCGCCTCCTAAGACACCTCTCACTGCCATGGTCATTCAAGCAGGATCGCAGGTCTCCAGAACACACATGTGCGACCGCATTCTGATTTGTTATGCTACACTAGCTACGTAGCTAGTACAGCATAACAAACTAGCTGACGTAGCTAGTGCAGCATAACATTTTTGAATGGCTGGATTTCGGGGGCGGGAAAGGTTGGAGAGAAAAAGACAGCATTCAGGAAGTATAAGGAAACGCAGAAGGAGCAGGACAGAGAACTGTACCAGTTAAAGCAGAAGGAAGCAGGGAAGGCAGTCAGAATAGCAAAGGCCCAAACCAAGGAAAAGATAGCCAACTCAGTTAAGAAGGGGGATAAAACCTTTTGTAGGTACATTAGAGAACAAAGAAAGACAGAGGGATACTGAGACTGAATAAAGAGGAGGGTGGGTGGGCAGAAAGGGACAGTAAAAAAGCAGGGATACTGAATGAATACTTCTGCTCAGTATTCACAAAGGAAGAGGAGGAGGGGGAGGTACCTAATCCAGTCAGTAGAAGCACTCTGGATAGAGGGGTTGATATTGGTATTTTCACAGAAGAAAGGGTTCTGAAAGAACTCCTAAAACTGAAGGTGGACAAAGCAATGGGGCCTGATGGGATTCACCCCATAATTCTAAAAGAAATAAGGGGAGAACTAGTAACACCACTGACTACCCTTTTTAACAAATCATGGGAGGATGGTGTGGTACCTGAGGACTGGAGGAGGGTGGATGTGATCCCCCTTCACAAAAGTGGGAGCATGACAGAGGCAGGAAACTACAGGCCTGTCAGTTTGACCTCAGTGGTAGGGAAAATGATGGAATTACTTCTGAAGGAAAGAACTGTTGAGTATCTAGAGACCAGTGGGGCACAGGACCCAAGGCAGCATGGATTCACAGTGGAAAGGTCATGTTAGATTAATCTAATTGATTTCTTTGACTGGGTGACGAAAGCAGTAGACCAGGGAGAGGCTGTGGACATGGCCTACCTAGACTTTACCAAGGCATTTGACATGGTCCCACACAAAAGATTAATAAACAAATTAGCCAGCCTGGGAGTGTGTCCCAGGGTGGTGACCTGGATAAAACACTGGCTGGATAACAGGACACAGAGGGTAATAGTAAACAGAGTCCACAGTGAAGAAAGGGGGGTTACTAGTGGGGTACCTCAGGATTCAGTACTGGGTCTGGTCCTTTTTAATGCCTTTATAAGTGTCATTACAGAGGGACTGGAAGAAAAAGTATATCTCTTTGCAGACGACACAAAGATCTGCAACAGGGTTGATACACAAGGTGAGGTGAAAAGGATGAGAAGGGACCTGGCAAGGATGGAGGAATGGTCAAATGTATGGCAGCTTAGATTCAACACAAAGAAGTGCAAAGTAATGCACCTGGGAAACAAAAACCCAGGGGAAAAGTACACAATGGGGGGTGAGATACTGACAACAAAAATGGAAAGGGACCAGGGGGTAGTTATATCAGATGGCCTAAAGGTGGGCAAGCAATGTGAGAAGGCAGTAAGGAGGGGCTGGGGGATACTGGGATGTATAGGAGAAGCATCACCAGTAAAACAGGAAGTTGTTATCCCTCTGTACAGACAGTTGGTGAGAGACCCCATCTCTGCAAAGACATAGATAGAGTGGAGGCTGTCCAGAGGAGGGCAACCTAATTGGTGCAGGTCTGCACCAGAAGACATCTGAGAGATGAAAGGAGCTTAATATGTATACCCCTCGAGGAAAGGAGGGAGAGAGGGGCATAATGGAAACTTTCAAGTACCTCAAGGGAATCAGCAAAGTCCAAGAGGGTAGCTTCTTTCAGAAAAAGAGATGCGCAAGAACAAGGGGCACAATTTGAAGATGGGGGGGGCGGCTCAGAGGTAATGTGAGGAAGTATTTTTTCATGGAGAGGGTTGTGGATGCGTAGAACAGCCTTCCTGAGGAGGTCGTGGAGTCAAAAACAGTTGGGAATTCAAGAATGCATGGGACAGACATATGGCAATTCTAATGGGAGGGTAGGAGGAAGTAGGCTGTTGGTTAACTAGGATCTGCAGCTTATCCATTAGGTAGGGAAATGGGCAGACTAGGTGGGCCAAGCAGTCCTTATCTGCCATCAGATTCTATGTTTCTATGTAACAATGTTCCACCATACACTATATATTGACTTCACAAGACATCTTAGCTGTGGTTATACATTCTGAGATACTCCCAATAGTGATATCGGATCATGGTGCAATGCAACTTAGAACTACTTTGCCAAACTCTACTGCTAGATCATCTACGTGGAGGTTAACATTTTGATGTTAAAAGAGAACAGCTGCACAGAGGTAAGAAATAAGACTCAATTTTAGAGCTGAATACCAGCTCCACAACAAACCTTAGTTCTCTCCGGGAGGGATTATATTGTTTTATCAAAGGAAGGTTAATTTCTTATTCATCTATGGGGAAAATGAGAGAAAAGGAAAGTAAAAATATTTTTGCTCAAATATTAGAAATTGGAAAAACAGTTATCGGTAGATGTTGACAATTAAGAGGTCTGGACAAACTTAAACTTTATTATAGCTCTATAACTCTTATAACAGAGAAAACCAAATTTCAATATATAAAAACAAAAACGAATTATGTTTCACAAGGACAGAAATATGATAAGCTCTTGGCATGCTGAGTAAAAAAGCAGTGGTGCAAACAATCTATTACTTAAATAAAAAAAATTGGAGAATTAACTGAAGATAAAAGGAAAATTAATGAAATGTTACAAAAAAAAATACAAGGGTCTGTATAAGTTTACAAACACAGAATGCGAAGCCATCTTCATCCAACTGCAAATAGGTGGGGTAAAACCACTCCTGATAGGTTGCATTTACAACCCACCTAAAGTAGCACTACCTGCCCTTAAAACTCTGAACGATGCAATACATAACCTTTTTCATGGATGCAAAAGGATAATTATGGGGGACTTCAACCTGCATCAGTCCAAATACATTAAGGGCAGGGCAAAGGCTGCTCTCCATGCCACTCAACTCAGCAAACTCATAAGTGAACCAACAAGACTAAAATTGGAAACCATACAAACCTCAACTGGCTTCTAGCATCAAAAGCTGAATGACTCAAGGCGGTAGGGATTCTTTCTGATTCAATAAGTGATCACTCACCCATTTTGGCATATGGAAGAACAACTTTCAAAAATGTCCCCAAGAACCTTCTGAGTTCGGGACTTCTCCAAATCTGATCTTGGTTCCTTTATCAGAACACTAAATGGAGTAAAATAGGATCAATTAAAGATACTCCCTACTCTAGACTTCTTCCAAAATACCTTACTGTCAGTTACAAATAAGCATGCCCCCCTAAAGCAGCTTAGAGTCAGAGGGTAACACACAAAATGGCTGTCCAGGGAACTGAAAAAGCTCACTAAAGAAAGGGACAAAGCCTGGGCACACTTCAAAGCTTCCAACCTCCAGAACGATTGGCAAAATTATAGAATGCTATGCAACAAATGCAAAAGGAAATTAAAATCTACCAAACAGGCTTACCTAAGGAACCCACAAGACAGGACTCTATCAGACCTCAAAAAGTTCTGGACTAAAAGGTCTGACCAAACAAACTGACTGCAACATACAATTTGGAGACAAATGCTGCAAGAACCCTAGCGACTCAGCCATGGAACTGAATGCCTTCTTCACTAATCTCGATAGGTTAAAGAACCATCCCCCTCACAGCTCGCGAGGACCCCCCAAACCTAGTGCAAGAAGTCTCACACATCCTAATTTTCTCCTTAGGTGCGTGGAAAGGAAAGAAGTACTGGATCTCCTCAAGAAAGTTAAACCCACAGGATCTGCAAGCTACAACCATCTAGATCCAAAACTCCTCAACCTCGGAGCACCGGCAATAGCTTCACCCATAGCAGCAATATACAATCGATCTATCTGTGAAGGAAAGTTCCCATCCTTCTGGAAAGTTGCCCTAGTAACACCAATACACAAAGGAGGGGAGCTAGAGAAAGCTGTAAAACTACCAACCAATTTCAGTCCTCTGCACATTAAGTAAACTGCTGGAAAGATTAATCTGCAACCAGGTGATTGACTACATAGAAAAGCACAACGTACTCGCTGCAAATCAACACGGGTTCCATAAGTAGCATGGGACAGACACAGCCTTAGTCTACTTGACCACGGACATTCTAGAAGCTCTAAACAAAGGCCACACAACTGGAGCAGTATTTATTGATCTGACAAAGGCCTCTGATCTCGTGGACCATCAACTACTCCTCGCTAAGCTTACCTCTATAGGTCTAGATAATGTGGCACTGATGTGGTTCTCAGACTATCTAACAGGAAGATCCCAGTTCATTAAATGGAAAGGAGCCCTGTCAGACAAACGCTCCAACAATGAAGGTGTCCCACAAGGATCTATATTGGGCTCCCTTTTATTCTTACTTTATGTCAATGAATCATTGAACAACTGTGGGGAAGCCTGTTGCTCTACGCAGATGATGCGGTTATCTACCACAGTACAAATTATGTCACTAAGCGCTATGCTTACAAAAGACCTGCTTACGCTTGAAAACTGGCTAACTACCAACAAATTGATCCTCAACAGGAAAAAAAAACAAAGGCCATCCTATTTGGACCAAAAAGTCTAGGGCCCTCCAAAGACAGAACTTACTAAAACCTGCTTTCTCAGATGGTTCCCAGATTGAGGTTGTTGACTATCAAGTATCTGGGAGTTCTCCTCGACCAAGATATTACCTTCAAAGACCATGTCAAAAACCTTACCAAGGTCTTACAGCAAAACATGGGATTCCTGTACAGGCTAAGTCAAGTCAATCTTTATTTATAGAGTGCCTTTCAATATCAAGGTGCTGTATAGAGTATAGCCACAATGTGCAAAGCCCATACCTCTCCAATGAGTTGCACCTGAAAATTGCCAACTGTACCCCCCTGCCTTCTCTACTCTACGGCACCCTGTCCTGCACACAGTCAGGAGCACAGAGTGCAATAAATTCAAATCCTTATATCATGCAATTGGGTGGTTTTCTACAAGAGGAACCCTGAACAATCATCCATTGTGGAGTGCTCCATACTCTGAACTGGCCTATACTCAACGGAAGGATGGAATATGCAGCACTATCCCTAGCCTTTAAACTTAGAAGCAACAAAGCCCCCTTGTCTCAATGACCTATTAAAGACCAAACCAGACAAGTGCCCACTTAGGTCATCAAAATTATATCTCCTCAAAATTCCCCAGACTTGGACTCAAACGGGCAAGGTCCTTTGCCACAGCAATTTCAACTATCTGGAATGTTCTTCCTAAAAACATTCAAGAATGCTCTTCACTCGAGGTCTTCAAACACAGCCTAAAAGGGCACCTACTACTATAGAATGCTGCTCCTGCAACTGCTGACAGGATCTTAGATGTTGTAGAAGGCTGCCCCAGATACACCATCTCTGTGCACCCAACTAGTCACACCAGGCTAAATTTAAGTGCTGACAGGTCACTAGAATAACACAGATCCCAACTGGTTCTGGGACAAGATGACCATCTTACCTTACAGTATAGGATCTATCAACTGTCTAGTATTGTTGACTAACATTGCCTTACAGTACAGGATCTACCAAATGCCTGGGATTGATTGTCTTAGTATTATAGTGACACAGTATCATTGTAACTAATCTAATCTCATGTATGACTGAGAGAACTATCCATGTTTACTGTACTGATCCAGTTTGTGTCTTATCTCTATAATTAATCCCTGGTCACCCCTGAAAAAAGGTCTACTGAGGCCCAGTGGGCTTACCCAGTCAAGAAAATTCAAATAAAGAAACGGTGATCCCGAAAATCAGAGGTCCTCATAAAATAGGGTTCTTTTTTTTTTGCCCCAAAAGGTTGTATGGAGGAGTCAGGAGGGACATCTGCAAACAGAGGCTTGGTGACTTTGCAGTTTATTAAAGTCATACAGATTAAATGCTTTTTGCTAGTCCAGTATCAGTGCTATTCATTTAAATAGGCATCTGCCTCTGATCCGCTCGTACAGTTGCCCCAGCACTGCGGTCTTCACCTTAGTCAGTTTCTGTGTTAGAAGAGCTGGCGTTATCACTCGTATGACTGTCTCAACTCCATGGAAGTACTCAGAAAATGTTTGCCGAATAGTACCATGTCTGTAAGTCCAATTACTTTTGTAAACTGGGTATCAGTGTTAAGTGCTCATGGGCCCTCACAGCAGTGTAGTGTAAAAAGCAAAATCCCTACTCCACGTCCTGCAACACTAGCGCTTACGAAATCAGACTGCAGTTTGCTTCCTGGTGGTAAACCAATGTACCAAAACAAACGCACTTGCACCCAGTGGAGGGGGGACAGAAGTAACCCTCTACATACAGAGGCTTGGTGACTTTGCCATTTATTAAAGCCATCCAGTTTAAATGCTTTTTGAGGGCCACAGCGATGGGTATAATGTAAAAGGAATCTTTTGAATTATGTTTTTCTTCTGCTTTACTGAGAGTCATGCTACGTGTAACCAATTTTTTTGAAAGGTTTTCTAACAGAATACTCTCAGCTAGAAGACTGACGTTATTCCCAGCTGTTTTTTTCTCATGTAAATAGGATGATAATAGATTTTGGAAAAGAATTTGAAACAACTGTCTTAAAATAATATTATTTTGTATTATGTAAATATTAGTTATAGTTTCTACTCTTTTCTGATGCAATGTATCAAATTGTGGACACTTTGGTATGCACTAGTGATGTAATTATGATATTATCAAGTCTGCCAGATAAAAAGCAGCCTGTCCACTGCTCAGGTCATGCACCTTGATGAAGGTGAAGACCGAACTGCTGGGGCGAGTGACAGGAGCGGATTAGAGGCAGATGCCTATTTAAAATGAATAGCACTGATAATGCACTAGTAAAATGCCTTTAAACTTGATGACTTCAATGAATTGCAAAGTCACCAAGCCTCTGTGTGCAGAGTGTTATTTCTGAACCCCTCCACTGGGTGCAAGTGTGTTTTCTTATTTTTGTCATACAGTTTCTTCTCCCATGGGCTGGCATTTGGCAGACTGTTCAGCCTGGCCCTGCCTCCCCCACCGAGCATCCACCTGCCTGACTCACCTTGCCCCATAGTTTTCCCCCATGGAGAGGCCAGGAAAGGGAAGGCAGTCCTCCCCCCACCTGAAGACTCAAGTCAGAACCAGGGGTCAGTGGTTAGGCGGCAATGTGGGAATGGGGGTAGTAAGGTAGGGCTTTATTAAGCCAGCACCAAACCTTTTCTATTTGCTCCCTAGTCCCCAGCTGCAGCGGCACACATACATACACAAACACACACTGGAATTGCAGCCCTCTCCCTTCTACATTACTCGTACTCCAGCACTGCCAACCAGCCTCCACCAGGTGGCAACCAAGGAGTGAGATGGCAGACCTCTCCACCCCCAGAAGATGAGTCTTGTCCATTGGATGCTCAATCCTCTCCCCCCGGTTCATCCCCAGTGACCCGAGCTCGTTCCCGAACTCATCACGGAAGTCCCGCAGGTCCTTCCCTTTCTGTGCTGTCCTGCAGGCCCACACTGCCACCAGGCCTTCAGCTGGTGGCAGTCATTTGATGGGAACAGCATGCCTCCCCACCCCTGGGAGAGGAGAGCAGCCCATCAGATGCTCATTTTCTCCTTCCCGGGCTGGACACCCACAACCTGAGACTGCTTCTGATCCTGGGTCACTGGTGTGGTGGGCTGTGGTGCTACCAGCATGCCACTGGCCTGGAAAATGGGGTTCTTAAGAAATAGAAACAGCTCTGACAATGTAAAAAAGATGTTCCACATACTACAGATAGCAAAGAAAACATCACACTCTTTCTTTTACTATCGACTGAGGCCAAGAAGTGTTTATTGGAGTTTCCTGGATTTTTATGTTTAGAACAATGGAGTGATTCAACAGAGACACCAAATTTGTGGGTATGGGTAAAATGCTATGCAGCTGTCCTTGTGTGTTGATGGTAATGAATGGTAACTTCAGATACATTTTCAGTGACATATTGGCCTGGTGGCATGGAGAGCTGAGGCACTGGACGCCTTACCTCCTACCACGCCAGCGAGCCAAGTTCAGAAATAAGCTTGGGCTGCCAGGGTCAGCCAGAATGGGAGAGAACTAAGCATCCAGAGGTGCCCGCTCCTTACTTGAATTTTGCCTAGTGGTACACAGCTGCAGGAAGGTTTTTTGGGGGAGTGGACAGGGTTAACTTCCACATAATCACCCAGAATGAGCAGCAGAAGGAGGAGGAGTTGCCTTCATTGTTGTGGAGGTTTCTCATGCATTTCCTGGCTAACAGAAGGAATGCTGGGCTGTAAGGCCTTCAGTCTAAGCAGAGCCTTGGGGGGGCATACCTGTCTTGCTTTAGCAGAGTGGGGTTATCCCCTGTTATGGACTTAGATGGGGCCTGAGGGAGGCTAAGTGGAAGCAGGGTGGCGAGCATAATCACCAGCTTGTCTTCAGGCCACACAGGTCTCTGGCAGAAACAGTGTTTCATGGAAGCACCACTTGTGCTCCACACAAAATTCCCTAACATCCCACACAGCAATGGCACAATACCAACACTGATATTGTGCCATCCCAAAAGACAGTGCACCCGCACCCATGCATTTAATAATAATCAACTCCAGGTTGGAGTTGTTCCAGGAGGGGCAGAACACCGGGAGAAGCCGAGAAGTCACACAGACGAACGACCATTACAGCGACTGTCACTGTAATGGTCTATTTTCGGTTTTGCTGTCAGGTGTCACACTAGAGTGGGAAACTGGTGTTTCATGACTGTTGCAACCCCTGTCTTGGAGGTTACTAGATAGCCCTGTGGCTTACACAGACCTCAATATGCAGGAGGGACCCAGCTAGGGACTGCAGGAACCTCAGAGAATAATAACTCAGTATCTTGGTGCTTGAAGAGCAGTACTTTGAGCAGAGCCAAAAGGTCAAGGCCCTTCTGCTGTGTTGCCCAACCCCTAATATGGAGGCAGGAGACTTACAATAGCATACAGTAACCCTATGATAACATTGCAGGTTACTCAGACTGGGGAACAGTATGGGCTTGCACTTCGAGTTGTGTGACTCCAGATATGGAGTTGTCTCTCTCATCTTGCAATGCCTGTATATTGTTTACCTGAGCGCTGTACAACATTATGCTGTCTGTAATTTGCTTCCTTATTTCCTTGTAACCTCCCAGGTCGCACCTGAAAATAGGCATCTGTTTTTGTCTAGTGTACTTACCTGGTTAACAAAAGCTAAATAAATACTACTGCGGTTTTCTAGCAAAACATTATGGTATGCATCCTTTATGTCCAGGGCACAGACCCAGTCCCCCTTTTGCAGCAGGGGGATGAGAGCCTGAAGAGACACCATTTGAAACCTTTTGTATTCGATGAACAGGTTTCTGTCTTGGGAAAGAATGGGTCTGATAGCCCGCTTTGGAATAAGCGATTGAGCCTCCGTTAGCAGAAGGGACAAGTGGCCCGGAGGATAATGACAAAAAGGTGGATGATGTACTGGAGGAATGACAGCAACTTTAGAGCATGCCCATCTTCCACTATTTCCAGGATCCACTCATCAGTCATGATCTCTCTCTACCTTTTTTTTCCATTATTTTATTTATCTGTCCCCCCCCCCCCGTTTTTATGCCCGCTCACCCATGTGTCATGTGTGGAGACATGTGCATGCCACGCATAGATCTATGGCTGTACACTTAGACCAACAGAAGTGTGCTTTCCCTCAGGGTTTACATCATCCCTTATTCTAATGTTTCTCACAGTGTAACCATAATCTAATGGCGATGTTTGCAGTAGTAAAATTGTGCAAATGGTAGTTCTGGAGACAAAAACCTTTTATTATTTATTTATTGAATTTTGATGACCGGGTAGGCCCACTGGGCCCCGAAGGTCCCTTTTTCAGTGGCGACCCGGGAATACAGTATATAAAATGAACAGTCAGAAATACAGTACATAAAATGAACAGTCAGAGGAACATATGTAGGTCATGGGTATACAGTATTCGGTAGTTGCACATCACAGACTTTCCAATGAGGAACATATATAGTTCATGGGTATACAGTATTCGGTAGTTGAACATCACCGACTTTTCAATGGGTTTAATATATACAGTATAGTTGATAAAAAGTTATACATTTGGTCATGCATCAGTCATGCAAAGGAGAGAGATAGTACTAGAGATTCCTTAGGTAACTTTTTGTAAGAGCCATAGGATAGGCTCAGTGGGGGGGGAGGAAGGAGTTAGTGCTATCTGTTCAGGGGTTGGAGATTTTAGTTAGGTAAGTGTGCTGTCCCAGGGTAATGGTTGAGGTGTCAGGTGCTGTAGCATTGGCATTTGCTCGTTGTCAGCAGATGGGTCTTAAGTCTTGTGCGAAAACATGATAACGACGAGGTTACACGCACCTCCAAAGGAAGGTTGTTCCACAAGGAAGGGGCAGCATGTGTGAAGGATTTATGGCCAGCATTAGTCCTGACCTTAGGGACCTCTATAAGCTTTAGGCCTGAGGACCTGAGGTTGCGCGGGTTTCTCTGTTCTAGCATTATGAATTATTAAAAAAATTTTTTTGAAATACATAGATAAAATAGAAGTTGACGGCAGATAAGGACCGCAAGGCCCATCCAGTCTGGCCATTTCTTTTTCTACCTTATGAATGTGTCATCGGCCTTTGCTCTGTCAATGTCCTATCTATTCATACTCATCTGTATTGCTCCCTGTGCCTATTCTATGCCTGTTTGAAGCCCTGCACTGTATTCATATCCACCACTTCCTGAGGTAGGCCGTTCCATACATCCACCACCTTTTCTGTGAAAAAGAACTTCCTCACATTACACCTTAATCGGCCTCCCTCTAATCTCATGCTGTGTCCTCTTGTCCTGCTATTTTTCTTATATTGAAACATATTAGACTCTTTCACCTTGTTAATGCCTTTAAGGTGTTTGAATTTTTTTAATCATATCACCTCTCTCTCTAGCTCTCTCCTTTGCTCTAGGGTATACAGATAGGGTTACCACCTTTTAAGAAGCCCAAAGTGGGACATTTCTTACTGAACCATGATTTTTCGCAGGACAGTACATAACCTCGACCAATGCAACAGACTTGTTTTCTCTATATAATCAGAATTAAGGCTAAGAATTGCAGTTTCTTAGATGCTTCTATGGTTTCTTATCATTGTAAGGTATTTTAGTTAAGGTATTGTAGTTTTCTAGAACATTTAGTGGAAAGTTAGAAAATATTTTTTCTACTATAAATCAGGACATTTAGTATTTTTCGTGTTTTTTTTGCAGGACACACCTGCCCAAATCAGGACTGTCCTGCGAAAATCAGGACAGGTGGTAACCCTATATACAGATTGAGCTCAATTAATTTGTCCTCACATGTTTTCTGATGCAGTCCCTGCACCGTTTTGGTTGCCCTTCTCTGGACTGCCTCAATTTAGTTAATGTCCTAGTGAAGATGTGGCCTCCAGTACTGCATGCAGTACTCCAGATGGGGCCTAACCAGTGTCTTGTAAAGAGGGATTATTATCTCCCTCATCCGACTTGTGGTACCCCTACTAATACACCCCAACTTCCCTCTAGCCTTACCTACTGCTTTAGTGGTCTGCTTGGATGATTTCAGGTCATTGGTGATGATGACACCCAAGTCTCTTTCTTCCCTTGTGACTGCCAGCAACTCCTCTCCCAGCCTACAGGTAGCTTCAGGGTTTCTCTTCCCTATGTGCATGACCTTGCACTTCTTTGCGTTAAATCCAGTTGTCACTCTTCTGACCATTTTGCTAGTTTATCCAGATCTCTTCTCATTCTGCCCACCCCATCTGGATCATCTACTCTGTTGCAGATCTTGGTGTCATCTGCAAACAGACAAACCTTACCCTCCAGTCCATCTGCAATGTCACTGATGAAGATATTGAAAAGGACTGGCCCGAGGACTGATCCCTGAGGTACCCCACTTGTGAGTTGCATCTCTTCTAACTGTATACTGTTTACCACCACTCTCTGTTTTCTGCCCATCAACCAGTTTGCCACCCAGTTGCCAACGTCTGACCCACCCGAGCCTACCCGGCTTATTAATCAATCTTCTATGTGGAACTGTATTGAAAGCTTTGCTGAAGTCAAGATAGGTGACATCAACTGCTCCTCCTCCTTGGTCCACCACTCTGGTTACCCCGTCAAAGAAATCTATGAGATAAGTTTGACAGGACCTTCCTGTTGTAAACCCTTCTTGGATCCTGTGCTCCTATGGATTCCAGGTGTTGCACTATCCTTTCCTTAAGGAGTGTCTCCATAATCTTGCCCACTACTGAGGTAAGACTGACTGGTCTGTAGTTTCCTGCCTCCTCCCTGCTACCACTCTTGTGGAGCGGGATCACATGAGCCCTTCTCCAGTCTTCTGGGACCTCTCCTGTGCTCAGAGACTCACTAAACAGTTCTGATAATGGCGCTGCTAGTTCCACCCTTAGCTGCTTTCAGTGCCCTGGGATGTATGCCATCAGGTCCCATTGCCTTGTCCACCTGAGCTTACTGAGCTCTTTGGGACCCTTTCTTTTGTGAAGGGACTAGTGCACACCTCCCTCCCCTGTGTCCATGGTGCTGAGTTGTGGGCCCTGTCTATCTTCTATTCAGTAAATACTGAACAGCGTATCTATTTAGGATAGATGCCTTTACATGGTCCTCCTCCTCCACGCACCCTTATCCCCTTTTATCTTAGCAATACCCTCTCGACTTTCTCCTTTCACTAATCTATCTATAGAAAGTCTTGTCACCTTCTTTTACTGTTCATGCTAGTGGTTCCTCGGTTTGGGCCTTTGCCTGCCTTACTGCCTTCCCTGCTTCCTTTAGAGGAGTTTGGTATAAAACATAGAAACATAGACTTTGACGGCAGATAAGGACCACTTGGCCCACCCAGTCTGCCCATTTCCCTACTTACTGGATAAGCTGCAGATTCTAGTTTACCAACAGCCTACTTCCTGCAACCCCCCACTATAACTGCCTTGTGTCTGTCCCATGCAAGTTTGAATTCCCCCACTGTTTTAGACCCAATGACCTCCTCAGGAAGGCTGTTCCATGTATCCACCATTCTCTCTGTGAAAAAAAATTTCCTCACATTACCCCTGAGCCGTCCCCCTTCTATCTTTAAATTGTGCCCCCTTGTTCTTACACATTTCTTTTTCTGAAAGATGCTACCTTCCTGGACTTTGTTGATTCCCTTGAGGTACTTGAATGTTTCTATCATGTCCCCCCTGTCCCTCCTTTCATCAACAGCATACATATTAAGCTCTCTCAGTCTCTCTTCATATGGTTTCTGCTGCAGACCCTGCACCATTTTAGTTGCCTTCCTCTGGACTGCTTCCATCCTGTTTATGTCCTTGCATAGATGAGGTTTCCAAAACTGCACACAGTACTCCAGATGGGGTCTCACCAACTGTCTGTATAGAGGGATAACCACTTCCCTTTTTTTTTTTTTACTTGTGATGCCCCTTCCTATGCATCCCAGTATCCCCCTGGCTCTCCATACCGACTTTTCACATTGCTTACCCACCTTTAGGTCATCTGTTATGACTACCCCAGGTCCCTTTCCATTTTTGTTGTTGTTAGTACCTCCCCTGCTATTGTGTATTCTTCTCCTGGGTTTTTGTTTCCCAGGTGCATTACTTTGCACTTCTTTGCATTGAATCTAAGTTGCCATATGTCTGACCATTCTTCCAACCTTGCCAAGTCCCTTCTCATCTTTTCTACCCCCTCTTGTGTATCAACTCTGTTACAGATCTTTGTGTCATCTGCAAAGAGGCATGCCTCCCTATCTTTAGCCTGCTGCGTTCCCTTATATTTCCTGAAGGCCAGCCTTTTGGCTCTGATCTTTTCTGTTACTGTGTTTGTGAACCAAAGTGGTTTCTTTCTTCTTTTGCACTTCCTTTTCTCACTAACACAGTGGGATGTTGCTTCAAGTATTGCATCTTTAATGCTTGCCCACTTTGCCTGTACCCCCTCACCTGTATTTCTTTTTGCCAGGGCTAGCTTAACTCTGTTGGCCATCTTATCAAAGTCAGCTCCTCTGAAGTCCCATATTTTGCTTTGGAATGGGATGATTTTGTTCTAGTGGCCACACTGAACCATACCATGTGATGGTCACTGCCACCCAGGTGACCTTCTACCTGGAGATCTGTGATCCTTTCCCTGTTAGTCAGTACTAGATCTAGGATAGCCCTGTCTTTTGTGAGTTGTTGTACCTGTTGTTTGAAGCCCTCCCCCTCCAGGGAATCCACCATGTGTCTAGTTATGGCAGATCTCCCTGCTGGTATTGACCAATCTGTATCTGGCATGTTGAAGTCTCCCATTATCAGAACCTCTCCTTTAGCTGTCATGTTATGTACATCTTCTAATAGTAATGTGTCTATGTTCTCCCCCTGGTCTGGAGGCCTGTACACAACCCCAGTTTGTATGGCTGTCCCATTTCCTGTTTCCAGGGTGACCCACAGTTCTTCTGGCTCCGTATGTGTATTCTGAATTTCTGTAGCGTTGATATTTTCATTGACATAAAGGGCCACTCCACCCCTTTTTGCACCTCGGTCTCTTCTGAACAGTACATAGCCAGGTACTGAAGTCTCCCAAGTGTGGTTACTGGTAAACCAAGTCTCGCTAATGGCTACTATGTCCAGTTTAGCCTCTGTCATTATTGCCTGCAGGTCTGGGATCTTGTTTCCCAAACTGCGAGCATTTTTGTACATGATTTTCCATTGGCCAGATTTTGGTGTTAGTTGTTGGGCGAGGTCCGACATTTCCCCTGTGTGTCATATGGGGAGCTGGACTTTTATCTTTACCTGGTGATGCAAATGAATTACAAACATGCTGATCTCCTGTTTGATAACTAGCTGGGGGGGGGGGAGTGTTCTTCCCATTTGACATATGGGGTGCTGCCCCCCTCTCCCCATTTGCTAGTTTAAATAGTCTGCAAAGACGTCAAACTTCTGCACCAATGCACTGACTCCCTCCGTAGATGCAGTCCATCAAATTTAATGAACTTTCGCTACCAAAACTGTTGCTAGTTCCCTACAAATTTGTGTCCTTTTTCCTGGCACCAGCCATTGAGCCACATGTTTAGCTCCCCTATCTCCCCTTCTCTGACCTTCCGTCCATCTGTCCCCCTCTCCCAGAGTGGCAGGATCTCAGAGAAGGAGATGCCGGATGAAATGGATGATAGTTTGTCACCCAGCCTGGTCAGGTGTTCCTTGGTCTCCGCAACTGACCGGCTGGTGAGATCGTTAGTCCCTATGTGTATCAGGATGTCATGTTTTCTCCTGCTTCCTGAACAATTTCAGCAATGTGTTCAGTGTCTCTCCACACTGATGTACCTGGGAGATATCTGACCATTACCCCTGGCTGGAGATATGTACCAACTCCCGAATCATGGAGTCACCTATGATCAGGAGTTTTTGGGATTTTCTTTTTGCTTTTTTTGTTTTGGTTCCTGTTTTGGGTGAGTTTTGTTGTGCTAGCTCCTGTGTTGCAGTGTCCTCTGCCCCTTTGTTTCATTTTGGAGATAGAAGCAGATACCCGTTTGCAGTTTTTATATGGTTTGTGGAGGTGATATGTTGGAGAGCACCAAGTGATGGGGCACCTGATTTGCCCCTTCTAACCACCTGCCAGCCTCCTGGACCAACTACCCTCTGCGGTCAAGGTGCTTCTGTTGGATGTTGGAGAAATGGCAGGCAGTTCTCATAATGTAGTTCCCCCTGAATTTGCAATTTGAGGTGCGCAATCTCTGCCCATGCTGCCTGGAGCTAAGCCCTTAGATCGTCAATGGTCCAGCATGTAGGATAGTGTCCTAAATACTGTAAAACTGCCCTTCTGAAAAGTGTTCCGCAGTACCTGCAGTTAGTGATATCCATTCCAGATAAGTTGCTGGGTTTATAACATGGTCAGAGTAATTAGAAGGATGAAAATGAAAGCAAAAGTTTGATTGTGTTTTGTATAACTTGTTATAACAAGTTAAATTACTAGTGCCCCTGTAAATGAGGTCACTGTGTGGATACCCCTCTGATCCGCCCCTTCCTGCTTTGCTACAGGAAATGTCACGACTGTGTTACCCTATAAAAGGAGTGTAGTGTGGGGTGGTTGAGGATGGGGTGGGTGGCTGGGCCCTTCCCCTGCCAAAAAAGAAGAATCACGGACAAAAGAAACAAGGATGTAAGAGCAGAAACAATCAGCCAGCAACAAATGAAGTAGCCCTGAAAGCTTACCCTGATGACAGACAAAACTGTAAAACCTGTAAAGCACCACCTGTAATAATTTCACAGAAGATAAACCCTGTAAGAAACACTTTTGCAACAGAGAAAAATAAAGCAGTAATAGAAGACACACCTTGCAAAAGACAATTTGAATCAGAAGATTACAGTAGTAATCTGTAAGCACATACCTGTAGGCACACCCTGTAATAATGCAGCAGAAGGTATACCCAGCAACAATTTGAATCAGAGAAAAATAAAGCAATAAAATATTAACAACAAACAGTAACAATCCCTGTGAGTACAAAATAAAAATAATACCACACAGTAAATCTGCCTAGCCAAAAGATGCCTTAATCCTTATCCTTCCTCCGGTAAGGTTCTTTGCTCTGTCCTTTCAAGCAACCTAGAAGAAAAGAGCTCAGGTGAAGCTAGGTGCCTTGGCCAGCAAACCTAGTCTTCCACCTCCAAGATATCAACTAACTTGATCTTTTAACCCTTCCCTCTGTTGGAAGGGACTGACAGTTTGTCAGCTCCACCTCCAGATACACACCTAACCCCTGGAAGAGCTGTGGGAGGAAAGCTATTAGCTCCTTCAATGTGAGAAGGAGACTGCAACACCTGTAAGACAAACAAACAAACAAAAAAAAGACTTTTAGCAAAAAACAAAATAAAATAGTGGCAAACATTAATTTTGCTTAGCCTAATAATAAAAAGTCACAAAAATGTAAGCACCACCTGTAATAATTTTACAGAAGATATACCCTGTAAGAAACACTTTGCTACAGGGAAAAATAAAGCAGTAACATAAGATATACCTTGCAAAAGACAATCTGAATCAGAAGATTACAGCAGTAGTCTGTTAGCACACACCTGTAGGCACACCCTGTAATAATGCAGCAGAAGGTATACCCAGCAACAACAAGTTGAGTCAGAGAAAAATAAAGCAATAAATTGTTAGCAACAAACAGTAACAATCCCTGTGAGTACAAAATAAAAATAACACACAGTAAATCTGCCTAGCCAAAAGACGCCTTAATTCTTAATCTGGTAAAGTTCTTTGCTCTGTCCTTTCAAGCAACCTAGAAGAAAAGAGCTTAGGTGAAGCTAGGTGCCTTGGCCAGCAAACCTAGTCTTTGCTGTTATACTTGCCTTTAATTCTAGTTGTCATTGTAGTAGACAGCTACTGTTAGTAATACCTTCCAAATGAAGACATGATGGCTATGAAGAATTTAATAGTGGACATCTTCAAAGTCTCTGCCCATTTTTGCTTTCTGTACAAATGTGGCAGTAGCCTGCACTTTAATCAAGAGCTCACAGTCTGGTGCATTTGCTAACCTGACAGTTCCAATAGGCCTTCACGATCTTGATCTCAGCCTCCTTGGGGGCAGGAGAGGGCACAATTGGACATTTTGTGGACTACGAAAGGTATATTGCAATTTCCCATTGTGACCACTGCAAGGATGTACTAAAATATAGTAAGAAAATATAATTTTTTTGTCACTTACTGTGTACTGTAGCAGATGGTGAAAAACGTATTGTTTGAGCCCCAGTCTTGGTGTAGGATGAGAGCCCACTAACTGTTGATCCAATGGAAAAAGTATGAACAACTATACTGATGAATTAGATATCCTGAGATCCCATGGGACCCTTACAAATATGTGGCAGGATCTTAGGAGCTTCATTAAACCTGCCTCAGCTACAAAAATTCCTCTTTTCTCATTTGTGCCACTATACTCTATTTTTTTTTAGCCCTACAGAGTGCTCTTTATTTCTAATTACAGAGCAAGGGCACATCCTCGACCAATCAGAGCACTCCTTTCCCTGTGCATAAGACACTCTTGTTCTGTAAAGAGTGTCTCACGTGCAGCTGCCCTGGAAACAGGCACATTCAGGGAAAGTTTTTTTTTTTTTCTTTTATTTAGTTTTAGTTTTTTTAAGTTTTAATATATTATTGATCGATCATGATCAATAATATACCAATACCACTGCTGGTTCCTCTCACTTGCATTCTTAGTGCATCAGAACCCCTCACCTTCAGTAAGCAGTTCTTATACCCTAAAAATGCAAGAGATCTCTCTTACAACCATAAGTATGGTCTCAACGGCAGAGTTAACATATGTTATTGTCCTAACAAGGTGCCCCCACAGCTGCATGGGTGAAAGAGATACAATACGTATGAAATAATTGTGCAATTAGGCATTTCTTTTTTCTTTTAATATTGTTTATCCTTCTTGGCTCTGTAGGCAGGCATCTGCCCCCTCCAGGCTCCTGGCCAGCATCCCCCGAGCCCTTATTCCCCCATGGATTACCCCCCATGGTGGGGCGGAAGGAGAGAGGGCCATTACCCCCCCCCCCCACCGAGACACATATCTGGAAGGGCAATTTTGGGCAGTCCCAGGGTGGCGGCATGCTGGAAGGGGACTTCATAGAGCACACAGTCATACTTTTTCACATTTTTCTTGGCCCTCCCCTCACAGCCATTAACGCGTGCACGCGTCAATGTCATGCTTCTCATCTCCCTGACTCTGGCACTACCTGTGGCCGTCCAACAGAGGACAGTCAAGAAGCGGGACGATATACCAACCCGTCTCCGGGAGAGGAGAGCTGTCACCGGACGCTTGATCTTCTCCCTCCCCTGCCAACCCCCGGTGGCCCGAGCTTGCTCCCGAACCCGGGTTGCCGGTGTGGCATGAAGTGTGGCATCCCAGCGCCTCAACCCTCAGCACCACCAGGCCAGCTGTAATTAGGCACTTCAATGTTCGTTATACTGGGATAACATTGTTCCTTGTGACTTACAACCCACACAAGAACTGACATTAACCAGCACAATGCATGCTCTGAGTCTGGAGTGCCTTTCTGTGATTATAAAAAGGACCTCGTAGAATTAAAAAGGCTTTATGAAAGGTTTTCTTTACATTAATTTCGGACCATGATGTTATACTGAAATAACATCTCAGCTGGAATTGCCTCTAGACCAATCTGCTTTCAGGATTTTTTTCTATCCATTTCATAAAAAGCAACAAGAATGAGTAATGAAATAACTCACTCAAACATTGCCAAAACTGTCTGGATGTGAAACTAACAAATGAATGTTTGTTGCCTAACAGAAGTTCTGCTTTTAATGATATTCAGGGTTCTCGTCTGTAACAATGTTTCGTCTTGCGATACTCATCCATAGTCCTACACTTACACTATGTTCCACATGCACACAAAACCCTCAGTCTATTCATAAATTCAAACAGGGCCAATGCACCCATCCCATGTCTCATAACCCAGTTCCCTCCATTATCAGACCTTTGCTGCTGGGGGAACAAGAGTCCAAACTACAAGCAATAAGTAGCAAATGGGAGGGCCTTGTGTGGTCTCTATTTATTTATTTAAGTCTTTGTTTACCGGGTAAGTGCACTGATCCAAGGACCGTTTTCAGGCACGACCTGGGCCACAAACAATGGCACAGAACAAACAATTTGAGATATTATACAAGCCAGATAGGAGTAGCAGGTTACAGGCAATACAGATAAATCACAAGGAAACAGTACATGACATAGTAAGCAATGGTGCAAAGAGATAATGCATGATGTACAGTTACAAGTTTCAAAACAGAGTAGCCAAAAAATTTGGTACCAGCAGTAAATACTAAATTGAGACATGGCAAACAAAATCTAGAAGAGTCAACAGTTCATAAGCAGAACAATACCTAGGTGGAGGTGAAATGAGGAGAAGCAGGGGAGATGAGTGCAGACAGGGAACAACAGAGCCAGTTCAGAGTCATCCACTGAGGGCACTAGGTACTGAGGCGAGTGACGGTGAGATTTCTAGGAGGGGCCTATAGTAGGAGAGGGAGGGAAAGTAGTGAAATTAAGTGCCAGTGGAGTCTCATAGGTGCACACCAGGTTACTAAATAACTAGGTAATAGGGAGATGGGGGAAGGAATGGTATTTACTCATCGACCCTCCATCAAGTTTCCTCTCAACCCTCTTAGTATTAGCTCGAACAATGGTGATATGCTTGAGTGTGGCCAGTCCTTCAAATATCTGGGTATCCTGTTGGACACTGCTCTCACCTTTAGCCTGCATGTCTCCTGTGTTGCCAAATCCTTGTACCAGACACTTGGTCTCCTTTATCACATCCGTCCTTTCCTTTCCTCTGCCTCCTGCCATAAGATAGCTACTGCATCTCTCCTGCCACTCCTAATGTATGGTGCTCCGTTACTACTCTGCAAATTCCTCCTCCCTGACCCTTCTCTCACCCAGGCTTATCATAGGGTGGGGAGATTTGCCCTGCAGGGAAAATGCCCGCTCTCACCACTGAGACATCCTCTCCTCTCTGGGCTGGCTACCCTATGAGGCAAAACTGAAGTATTCCTCCCTGAGCTTCATGTTCAAGCTTGTCCATAAATTCACACCCCCTTGCCTCTGTGAGACTATACGACTAAGACAAGCTCCCCGCGCCCTACGATCTGCCTCACTCCCACTTCTCATTACTCTGAAACTACGTCTGGCCGCTGCCCGTAGGTCTTTCTCTTTTGCAGTGACATCAGACTGGAATTCCCTCCCCACCTCTGTCCTCTCTCTCCACGTTTCAATCCAATCTGTATGCCTTGCTCTCGGCCACTGTATCCTGCTTCTGATTCACCCTTCCCTTCCCCTCACTTAACTCTGCTTCTCCACCAGCTACATCTATGCATTTTGCCCTACATCCATGTGTTCTGCCCTGCATCCCCCTCTTCCTCACTGTCTGTCCCCCTCCCCTTCCCCCTCCTCCCCATAGCTCTTAGTTGCTACTGTTCATTGTATATGCATTTGAAATTTTTATTGTTTTTGAAGTACTTATTCCATGTCTGACTCATTTTTATAAATACCTGTATGCTGTATCTCTATATTTTTTGCCATTGTTTATGCTGTACCTCAATGTCTGCCACTGCATTTTGTACCAATGTATTCTTGCAATTGTCTCTGCTATTTTACCAAGACCCCGGTCAACCCTGAAAAAGGGACTGTATTGTCTCAATGGACTTACCTGGTCACCAAAACTCAAATAAATAAATAAAATAAAGAGAGTAGGAAGACAAGACAGGACATCTAAGGTCGGCACGGTGGTGCTGAGGGGTTGAGCACTGGAGCGCCACACCTAGCATGCAGGCGACCAGGTTCGGGAACGAGCCTGAGCGCAGGGGTTGGCAGGGGACAGAGAGGATTGAGCATCCGGAGGACAGCTCTCCTCTATCAGGGAGGGACCCAGGGAAAGCCCGGCACAGCAGCAGCCACCAGTGGAGACCGGCCGCACTGCGACGCATAGGGGCTTGGAAAATGGGGAAGTCGTGGGCGGCTGTCTTCTGACGTGAGTGGGAGCATCCACATCATGGGCTGAATACACTGCATGCCCACGTCTGAAGCGTAATCTGGAAGAAAACACGCCTGGCTGGATAGGTGACGGTTCTCCAGTGCCAACACCACCACATGACCAATGCTGGTTCCTCACCACTGCCCCCTCTACCTCCCTGGGGGTCGTAGTCCCCTCCTGAGCCTCCGGTGGGGGTCATAATTAACTTGAAGATGGTGGGAAACACAGCGATCGGTAGAGTGGTTATGGCTAGAGAGGCAGCCCGAGAGAGTTCTGGCTGGGAAAGCAAAGAAAAAGAGTTGGAAAAAAAAAGACTGGACATCTAGGGAAAAGAGCTGGGGAGATGGAGGCAAAGTAGCAGGGGTAGGAATGGGGAGGGGTGACAGAGCAAGTACGTAAGAGAGAGGGGTGAAAAGGGGAAGACAAAAGGCCCCCCCCCAAAAAAGGGGTGGGGCTGGAGGGAGGGAGGAGGTAGAGGTAACTGCACCCCAGAATGGGAAGGTCACCCTAGGGAGCATGAACAGGTGGATTCCAAAAGTAACCAGGTTCCGAAACTGGATTTGAAGGAGTGGTGTGAGGCGGCCATGCAGATAACTGGAGGGAGGCTGTTCCATAGAGATGGTACGGAAGCTGAGAGAGAGCTTTTCTCCCCATAACAGTGGAGACTCTAGGGACTTCCAATGGGGGGGGGACGAAGTATTTTGCAGACATCTAGGGATAGTACATGCCTTAAGGAGAGAAGCATATGAGGACATGATAACATCACGTAATGTGCCATCAATGATACTACCAAGGGCATTGTCAAAATAATGTTTGAGCGAGGGGCATCCAAGAGATTTGTATAGGTCGCAGTGATGGGTACAGAAGGGGCCATCAATGCGAAACGGCAGATGCTATTATAGACAGAGTTAAGTCTAAGGTAAAGGGTAGCAGACAGTGAGGAGGAGTAAATCGGAGTGCAATATTCAAGGATGGGGGAGCAGGTTTCCATGGGCAATGGCAAGTCGGGCAGCAGGGGTAACATAGTTCTTCAAGCAATAGGCGGCTCCAAGTTTTTGGTTGATTCTGTGTACTACCATATTTGTATGCACAGGTAATGAAAGGGATGGGTCTAGGGTTACACCCAGGTATTTGAAATCAGACTACCTGCAGTGGAGGTTCAGATGGGGAGAGCACCGAAAGGGAGGAGTTGGATTTAGCAGCATTAGCTAGGTAGGGTTTGGATCCAAGGAGCATCGCCTTGGTTTTCTTCTCATTCACCAGGAGCATGTTAGATATGAACCAGTTGTGGGTGTGGTCGTAATTTTGGGACAGCACAGAGGATATGTTTTAGATGGATTTGTCACTATGGTAGAGGACGAGGTCATCGGCGTACAGTAGGGCAGGGCAATTTAGGCTGTCGGCAGGGAGGGAGTTAATGAACAGGGAGAAAAGCAGTGGTCCCAGGATGGAGCCCTGTGGGACACCTGTAGTGACGGACAGACCTGTGCAGGTAGCAGTACAAATAGTCACTGATTGGGAGCGGCCAGTCAGGTAACTGTAGAATCATTGCGGAGTCTCAAGGGAGCAGCCAAGCTGGTGGAGTTTAGTAAGGAGGAGGGGGTGGTTGACCAGGTTAAAAGCCTTTAGTCAAGTCCACAAACACCGCACCAGTGGCGTTACCCCGATCCATATTTCTGAGGACATGATCGGTAAATAGGGCAAGGGCAGAGGAGGTGCTGTGATTCTTTCTGAACCCAAGTTGCTGATAACACAAGAGATTATGTTTATCAATATGGTCAGAGAGTTGACATTGGACTACCTGTTCCAGAAGATTGCTAAGGTGGGGGAGAATGGAGATCAGACGGTAATTGTCAGAGGAGAGGGGGTCCCCAGCTTTAAAAATTGGGACCAATTTGGCAATCTTTCAGGGTGCAGGCACAGTAGATGAGGCCAAGGTAAGATTAAAAATAAACATCAGAAGTCAGAAGATGGCAGTGCTACGTGCTTAAGCAAGGAGGGGTAGAGGCCATCAGAGCCAGGGCTCCCCCGGGAGGGGAGATTCCTAAGGAGCTTGGTGGTGAACTTTTTTGTGATAGCGCTGAAATAGAAAGGCAGGGTGGGAGGGGAGTATGGGGGAGCGGATGGAAAGGGTGGGTTGCTAGCACCCGCTACTGGAGAGGGAGGTTGCTGAGAGGGTAGTTTACAAAGGTGGACAGAGAGGTCAGTGCACTTTAAGTTAAATGCTTGAGCAACCTCCGACGGGTCAGTCAGTAGGCCAGTGGGGGAGTTTAGGTGGACTACAGGGCTGTGGGATCGAGAAGTAAGGAGGGAGCTAAGGGTGTTCAAAAAGTGTCGAGGGTTAGCAAGGTTTTCAGTGTGTAGTCGTTGGTAGAAATCGCGTTTACTGACAATGGCAGACTGCTTGCATTTGTTACACAGGTTACTAAAACTGTGCCAGAGGATGGGAGTGGGTGATCATTTGTAGGTGCTCCATGCTGAATACCTTTCTTTCATAAGGGCCAAGAGCTCATTGTGACCCATCTGGTGCACCCACCCCTCACCCTTCTAGTAGTAATAGGGAAATGTTTTTCCTGAATCATCAGGAGGGCTTCAGTGAATAAGATCACTGCCACGAAAACATCTGTCAGGGAGTAGAGGGCAGACCAGTTTACTGCATAAACATCATGAAGTAGGTTGTTGGAGTCAGTGTTCTGGAAGTTATAGAATGACAGGTACTTAGGGGGGAGGACGCACATTTTTGTTTGACCAAAGAATATAAGTAGGGGAGTGGTCACTGATGGAGTCGGACAAGGTCCCCACCTGCAGAACCTTCTCCTCCCTATTTGTGGCCAGCCAGTCCAGGAGTGAGTGATTCAGGGTACGGGTGTTTTGCCTAGTGGGGATGGTGACAACGTGCACCAGGCTATGAAGCTTGAGAAGGCTGGCATATTCAAGATTACATGGGCTTAACCAGTTTAGGTTAAAGTATCCCAAAATAATTGTATCCCCAACTTTGGAAAAAGCTTCAAAAAAACCCTTCAAAGTGGCTATCCCAACTACACTGACCACATTCAAAATGCTTTAGGCAAGATCCTTCAATGAGACTTGTAATTGTTCTACCGGAGGCTGAACATTTCTTCTGCTTCCTTATCTTCTCCCTCTGATCCTCTACCAATATTTCCTCAGCTGTGTGTATAAGCTCCCCTTACTCTCCCCTTATGTTTCCTTGTATGTACCGCCTATTTTATGTTTGTGGTATTTACTATGCTGTTTATATTGCATAAAATATGTTAATTGGTGCCAGGCCAGTGATGAAAGTGAACAGGAACGCACAGGAACTCAGTTCCTGTACCTTTTTTGCAGCAGGAACGGTGTTTCTGCATTTCTTCCCACTGACACTAGAACTGGAATTCTTAAACCAGCAACATAATGACAGTTTCAGGGCCTGTGATCCGAAATCAGGGTTTCCATAACAACATTTGACTTGTACAATTATTCTGTTTTCCTAGAAATACTTCAACATCTTTAACTGAATCTACTCGTGTCTGAAGAGATAGATGTGTCTTGATACGGCTATCCTTCAGATTGAGTATCTTCATTCTGCATTTCGTATTTGCCAGTGTCTGAGTTCCTGCACTGCTTGTCTACCAATTGCACCACTGGTGCCAGCTGTACTGTACTGTACCCTCACCTTACTGGTGATATTTTAGTATTATTTTTGTACCTTTTTATACTGTTGTACTATGTGTATTTGCCCAGGTCATCTTTGTAAATGAGCATACTCAAAGGTTTCACCTGGTAAAATAAAGACTGATTGACTGATTGAGGACAGAGTGCTCCAAGGCCAGTTATGTAATTTACTAGACCAGGTGAGCCCCCTTTTTTTTTTGGGGGGGGGGCTTATTGCAACAGCCGAGGTACATTTTTTTGGCGGAGCCCAGAGTTAACGCAGAGATGAGCCACTCACTAAGGGTCTAATAAGAGCAAAAGGGTGGCTGTTAGAGGTTCTCTGATGTAAAGAGTGACGCCACCACCCTTCTTTCTCCCAGGCGATCGCAGCGCAGTGTAAGGATAAATATTGCTAGCAAAACACACATATATAGGTTATTATTTATTTATTTATTTAGTTAAACATCAGTTTTGAAACCTTTGAGCCAGAGGCTCATTTACAAAGGTACCTCGTCATAAAGAGGACATAAGAACAATAGTACAAGGGACACAGTAATTACAGAGACAAAAGTTACAATTCAATTACAATTTTGTTACAGTAGAATTCAATCTCCATGAAGCAAAAGATAACATAGGGTGCAGAAACTTAGGGTCAGGGGAGAGCAGGTAGGGGGACAGTGACAGGGGAGGAGGAATTAGTAGGGAAGGAAAGGGGGGGTTGGGGGAGCCGCTCAGTGAGCATTGTCAATAGTGTATCTTTTTTTTTTTTTTTTATTTATAGGTTAGCGGTTATTATACAATGGACATAAAAAAATCCTGTAATGTGATCGGTCAGCCAATGTCTTAACTTATGGGTAAATCCTGCAATAACCCACAGCTGAGGGAGGGCATTTATTAAAAAAATATATATATATATGTATTTAAAATTTAGTTTACACGAGTCTGTTGTATAACTGCAATAAGGCACTTCCAGACATGGATAATTTGGGTATTACCCATATCCCATGTGATCATATCATTCAGATGCATCTTGTGACATGCCACACACAAGCCACAGGTAAATTCCCCAGTAACCCATGTACTGTCGTGCCCAATTTCTCAAGCCACATTTTACTGTAACACGGGTTCATCCATACCTCAAACACTGGAAAAAGACTCCTGAGAGTAGACAACATAAATGTAGAAGGGGTTCAGGTGTGACCAGATCAGAGGGACTACAGTATAGCAGAATCCTAAGAGACAGGACATTAAGTAGAAGCCCTGGTCAAATGGCTAGGACCCAGCGGGAAAGATCACGCACCAAATTAGATCTAAGGTTCTCTCATGTGTTGATGTTTGAGGAATTGGATCCCTCCCCAGTGAAAGGAAGGTTTAGATATATTCATTATTACTTTTTTTATTTTACAATTTTTGGTCAGAAAGGACACACTAAGCTGAGCATCCTGGGAGCACAAGGAAGTTAAGTGACTTGCTCATGGTCAAACAATATGCAAATGGTGGCTGTGGGAATTCAAACTCAGTTCTCCAGGCATGCAACTTGCTGCTCCTCACCACTATGCAATTTTAGATCAGGATTAATAGATACTGCCCAAGATCCTGGTGGAAACCCAAACTGGAATGTGGTTCTGCCCATTTACTGTAAGTTCAGGGAGTGGAGAACTCCCTAGCCAACACAGGTTACATGAGCTGGCAAGAATGCAAACTTTTTCTGATCAGTAGCCAGTGCCTCCCGAGGCACATTAGGGCAAAATAAAAGCTACAATAGGCTGGTCCAGTGGTGTGGTGGCACCATGGATTCCCAGGTTCACAAACGGTCCTGAGGTTCCCCACCTGGCAAAGGGACCGGGTCCACCGTGGGGGGCGGGGAGAGATACCTGACATTCACATACCCCTTTGTTGTCAGACTACAGTATGAAGTAGAATTAGCATTGGTGGAGGAAAAGGTGTGGCCTTGGTAAATTGGATGGGCCAGGGTGTGAGAACTGTGGGAAGGCATTTGGTATTCTAAGAAAGTACTAGCATAAGTGAAGACCGAGAATAGATGGGCACAACCCCCTGAAGAAATGGAGGCATATGAATTTCCTAACAAGTTTGATGTCCACAGCACAAACCCCCATCCCCCCTGATGGGGGGAGGGGGGGCTGCAATTTAAATATTCAAAACTTGTATCTTGCAAATTCCATTTAGTTTATCGGAAGGACTCATTTATCACCTGACGTGGTTTGGGAGGAAAGGTACAGAAAGTGCAGTGGCTTCAAGACTTGGCTTTTTCCACAGTCCTGAAGTCAGTTAGGAACTAATTTGGAAGAGTATCACTGCAGTCATGACAAAGGGGCACAGAAAATAAAAAGTTGTTCCTCCCTCCTTCACCAGAAGGAACTGGATTTTTTTTGGGGGGTGGCAGAGAGTAACTAGTAGCCACAGAGACTGCTTGCCAGACAGTTCTGCAGATGAAATTGTCCCCTTTATAAATCTAAGGGGCAGGGAGTTGACAAGTTTCTCTTTCAAAGAGGTTACTAAATTTGGAATAAAAAATGGAAGACTTCAAAATAATGGTCAGTCACTTCCTATTGAATAACATGGTTAAAGCAGCATTAGTTGTTAATCAGCAAAAAATGCACTCAACTTTGTGGTTATATGCCATTCCTGGACTGAGTTATGTGACTGAAGTGTTTACACATTTCTGCTGTCTCATCACACCTACCACAAACACAGTTAGCAGCTTGGTGTGCAGCTGTTTACCACCAGAAACATGTACTAGCACTATTCAGTGCTATACTGGTCTGGCACCATTCAGTGTTATACTAGCACTATTCAGTGCTATACTAGCACTATTCCCCTCTCTTCTCTACGGCCACCGAAAATCTCCGGTACTCAGGACCGAACCCTAAGGGCTACACACCGCTGCAGGTGGCTGTGGCATGGAGCACCATCGGCTGCCCACTCTCCTCTCTATATTACGAAAATCTCTGGGTACTCAGGACCGAACCCTAGAGACTCCTTTTCTGCAGGCTGCTGCGGCAGGCTCCATCGGCCGCCTGCTCTCCTCTCTATGGCCGCCGAAAATCTCCGGTACCCAGGTACGGCTCCCCGAGGCTTGAAATTCAGTAACAGGATTGGTCCCTGCTACCTTGTCTACCCTGCCATTGGCTACTTCAGCTTTGCTCCTGGCACGTGATTGGCTGTGGTACCTTGGTCTGAGCGCGCCTATTTTAAAAATACCCAGCTGCTCTCTGAGATGCTATATAGTAGAAATATAATTTATTTTGCTGTGAAATGTAACATTTGTCACTAGAGCTGCTCTGCTGAATCATTGGATGTTATTCTAGCCATGGCAATTGGATGACCAATTGCTGTATAAAGTAATATGTAGTGTAGCTAAATATTTCACTCTGATTGCTGTTTCAGCTTGTATGCTTGAAATTAATCTGTGGCCTGCATCTGATATTATCCTATCATTCTGCTAAGCTGTTGGCTAAACTGATATATTTTGTTGTCTAAGTATTACCCTGATTTCTTATAAATTGCTAAAGTTGCTCTGAATGGTTTTCCCCCCACTATGCTACACTGTGGTATTTAGCTGGCCCGTTTTTCTTCAATTTTTTCCTGGTCCCCCCACTGCAATTTCATCTCTTTCTCTCTCTGTCTCTCCCCTCAGCTGCTTAAAACTGCACACCTCCCCCTCTCACTCTTCCTACGCTGGCTCAGCACTAGCTCCCCCCCCCATCACCACCTAAATTGACCTCCAGCTTCATAATTGCTGTCCGTTTCTCTCCTCCTTTGTCTGGTCTTGGGGGGGTCTCCAGTCTGCCCCTCCCACCGATTACTGACGGCTCCAGTTCCCGTGGTTTCAGCCCTCTCTAACCCTTTCCTCTCTTCCTTCTTGTAGGACCAAACCCTAAGGGCTACACACCACTGCAGGTGGCTGCGGCGTGGAGCTCCATCGGCTGCCTGCTCTCCTCTCTACGGTCACCGAAAATCTCCGGTACTCAGGTACGGCTCCCCGAGGCTTGGAATTCAGTAACAGGCTTGGTTCCTGCTACCTTGTCTGCCCTGCCATTGGCTACTTAAAGTAATTTATCCCTCCAGGGTGTGCGTACACTGGAGGATTTACCACAGCTGGTGTGATTCGGTCTGACGCGGCCAGTGACGAATCACCAGTCATAAAGTCCTCCAGTGTACCCACACCTGGAGGATAAATTTATATTATACAATGGCGAATGTTTTTTCTTTAATGTTTTTTAAGTATTTCCTAACTCACTGAGGTACCTACACTTCAAAACAGGATGTCATTTTGTAAACAATTTAGCGCGGTGTTTTAGCGAAGCGGCAACGGGACAAATCACGGCAGTTTAGTTTGAAGTGAAAGCGACCGGATTAGCAGGCTATAAGGTTGGCTGGCACTTCTTTCAGTGGGTACACTGGAGGATTTATCATGGTGGTAACTGTGCCAGCCAGCCAACCAATCAGGATGCAGGATTTGGGACACTGGATTTACCATATTGTAGAATTGAGCTTTGCTCCTGGCCCATGATTGGCTGTGGTACCTTGGACTGAGTGCGCCTAATTTAAAAATACCCAGCTGCTCTCTGAGACGCTATATAGTAGAAATTTCTTCCCACACCACCCGGCCCCGGCCTCTATTAAATACACTCTTTCCCCTCCCATTTTCTCGACCGAACACTGTATTGGCTCCGACTCTTCCTCACGGTTTCTGACGAGCTACACCCCCCTCTCTCTCTCCCTCCCTCCTCCCTCCATCCTCTGTCCCCTCAGATCATTGAGACTCAATGCCTCTCCTGTCCTGCAGTTAATGCCTTTGCCACACCAAATTATCTCACTCCAATCTAAGTTTATTGGCACAAACTAAACTAAATTACCTACTCTGTCTCCCCCCAGTGCCCTACTCTTCCCTGCTGCCCCCCTCCTTGTCCTCAGGGTTTTCTCTAATCCTCACTCGAAGCCTACACCCTCATCTTAAAGATACTCTCTCATAGCCCAAGCTGTAATTTCTTCACATACTTTGCCCGCTAGCCCAAGCTGCAAGTTAGCTTCTAAGCGTCTACCAACTTTCTAGTGTAACCCCCCCTGCAAATGGGGGTTCCCAAAAGACTTCCAGGAGCTTGCTTGAATGCTCCAAGCCTGAATGGTGTTTGGCATTTAAGCCATTTATCAGTGAGTGTTTTTAGAACCTCTGGTACTGTCTCTTTAAGAGCTGTCTGCTTGCAGACATAATTAGTTTGTATGGGGGACTGTGTGTTTCTTTGATTGAGTACCACTCAAGCTGCTGCCAATTCACTTCATTTTGCAGTCACTAGAGTGCAAAGGGAACCTATCTGAAAGATGTAACTGTTTGCCAGAAATTATTTAGAGTAATAATGAAATTACAGTTTGTCTAACCTGCTTTCTTTGCAGTCAGAACTGTGTCTGCTAGTTCCCATTCTAGTTTTGAACTGCTGAACTGGACCAATCAGTGTGGGTAAGCTAGCTGTAAATGGTGCCTTGGACGAATCAGAACTTGGACTCCATAATCTGAGCCAGCCACAAGAGGATTGTATGGGCAGTGACTCTGGGAGATGTAGTTTAGACTTCAGTGCCTTTTGGACCAACAGCAGCAGTCTATTGGTGACAGCCAATCCAGTCAAGAACTGGGAGGAACTCAAAGGAAGTGCCGGTTTTGTCGGTTGGAGTTTGAGTTGAGCTTTGGCAGTGAAGAAGGAAGGAGCCCTGTGCTTTTCAGTGTGCAGTTTTAGTCAAAAACGTGTGTAAGGCCCAGAGTTCGGTCTGCAGCTTGTGTAACAGCTTGTTAGGACTGAATCCGTCCTGTGAAAAGAATCAAAGGATCTCTGAAGAGTAGAAACCAGGCTCACCCTGTAGAAGACTGGAGGAACTGCTGAAAATTGCACTCGGTCTGTCAGGAACTGAATCTGCTGTGTGTTCTCCGGTATTGTGCAGTAATTGCGATCGGGATACAGATGCAGCCTGCCTGGTATAGTGCTTTCTTTTATATGGATGTGTGAAGAGGTTTGTGTACCTCAAGTGAGCCCTGCTGACATTGAAGGACCCTATCTTATTTGGAGGTCGTGAGTACTAATTCATGGTCGCTCCCTGTTGGAGTCCACATTAAATCCAAATGGAATTACTGTACTGCTGACTGTTTAATTCTCCTTTTCTCTGTGTGAAAGGGCCCCTACCAGCTGCCACGGTTTGGACTAGCCACTAGGGCTTGGGTACCCAGGGACAGTAACTGATAGGGATAGGCCTGTGCACAGAGCCATAGGTAGATTATTAGAGTGATAAGCTAATTAACCTGATTTCCCCCTGTCCTTGTTATATCCCCTAAATAAATCAGAGCTGCTTGTTTCAGCAAAGTTATACTGCCTGAGGTATTTGTCTATGTTAAAGTACTGTACTGTGATTGTTGCACTGTATCTCATTTCACAGGAGGTCCCAGTGCGGAACCAGACCTGGGGTAAGTGTATACTGTGAAGGTAATTCTGATATATTGTGTGGGCCACTAGTGGGAAGAAAGGGGGGTTGCAGTGTCCCAGAGGGCTGTGACCAAGTTAGTTTAACTATTGCAAACCCTGACCTCTGGGTGGAGGCACCCGCCATTGGATCCAGGCCCCTCAACCTGTTAGTGGCAAATCAGGCAGGGGTAGTAGCCCCTGGGATAGCGCCATCTAGGGGTTACACTAGTTTTGAACAAGATGATCTAACTCACTCAACCCAACCTATTTTATTGTTGCAGCAACTACTAGGCAGCTATCTCAGGTAGTTGCCTTCCTGCCTACCCTCAACACAGATAACCATGGGACACAGGTTTCCCACGTGGCTCAGGAAAATACCTCTTAATCATGGGTCACCTCAAGTTCTTAGCCACCGCTGCCATGGTTCTATCACTACTTTACTTAGCATTCTCGGTTGGTTACAATGCTAATAGTGCCCACTTAGCCATCAACCAGTCTCTAGATGACTTCCATTTCTCTAATCTCCTTCTCCTCCATGACTCACCTCGGGACTCTACCCCACTCCTGGTAAATAGGGGAATAATCTACCAAACCATAGTTAATCCGAAAAAATGCTTCCTCCATCACCTAATCCGCTCCCCATGTACCCAGCGGAAGCTATGGTTCCTCCTGCTCCTGGCTATCCTGATATCTGGGGACATAGAGACAAACCCAGGCCCTCCAGGCCAGCTCACCCACTCGGATGTGCTTCAAAGGACCTCCAAAAGTCTCCTTATAGCCCACCACAGTATCCGTAGCCTAGAGCATAATTTGGCTGAGCTTGAAGCCCGAATCTCCCTGTACAAGCCAAACATACTATGCCTGTCCGAAACTTGGCTAAAATCCTCTATATCCCACTCTCGCATAGCAATACCATCCTACAACCTCCTATGGATGGACAGACCATCCTCCAAAAGGGGGGGTGGCATCGCCATCTATTTCAAAAACCACCTTCGTCTCACTATCCTCAACACAGATCCTCTGACTCACTGTGAGTCGCTACATGCTATCCTTACTCTTGGAGATAAAAAAACTTCATATCATATATGCCTACAACCCCGCTAAAAGTGGCCTCACTGGCCTGGAAGAGCTGTTAAACCAAACGTCCCTACTCTGCGGCAAAAATGAAACAATCTTACTCTGTGACATCAACCTAAACTGGCTAGGGAAATGCCAGACCACCTTGCTCACCAAAATCCAGAGCCATAACCTGCATCAACTTATCACAGAACCCACAAGGTGTGCCTCTTGCTCAGACACCTGCACCCCTATAGACTGGATGTTAGCAAACCGCTCTGAGCACATCCATTCCGCCGGAACACTTGCAGACGCCATTTCTGACCACTCCCCCATTTTCTGCATCTGGGGTTTGACCCCCCCACCTCCCTGTAAAGCCGCGACTCATCACCTTTCAAAACTATGCCAACCTGAACCAGCAAACTTTTCTTCAAGATGTGGCAAACATGGACTGGTCAAATCTCTACAGTGCACAAGATGTCCAGACCACACTGGACATCTTTAGCGTTAATTTCTTAGTACTACAAGAAAATCACTCCCCTCATAACTCGCCGCGTCAAGGGTAAACATACTAGATGGCTCAATAAAGATCTACTTGCCAAAATAAAAGAAAGGGATAGGAGCTCGAGCTGTTTCAAGTCCTCTGGACTTCCAGTGGACCACAATACCTATAGGATGTTAAGAAATACTTGCAAAAAGGCAATAAGGTCTGCAAAAAGCTCCTACTGCAAAAACCTACTAACCAGTTCCTCGAATGACCCCAAGAAGTTCTGGTCCCACATCAAAACTTTCCTGGGATCCACTCAGCCATCTACTCCTAATGATATGGTCCTGAATGGAACTCAGTGCGACAATCCTCTGACCATTGCAAATTTCCTTAATAACCAGTTCTCAGACCTAACGAAATTCACATCTTCCTTCCCCACCCCAAAACAAGCATCTACAGTTCCTTCTAGCAGTGCACCGGTACCCCTTCCCTTTCACTTTAGAGCTATCACCCCGAAGGAGGTTACACAAATTCTTAGTTTGGTCTCTGATAATACAGTCATAGGCTCAGACAGTATTGTGCCAAGACTACTAAAAATAGCTGTACCTCTTATTGCAGCTCCTCTTGCCAAAATGTTTACCCTCTCCTTGTGTCAAAGTGGCATACCTAACATTTGGAAGATAGCGAGAGTCATCCCTGTCTTTAAAAAGGGTGACCCTAGTGACCCCTCGAACTATAGGCCCATAGCCATCTTGTTGGTGTTAAGTAAAACCTTAGGAAAAACTAGTCGCCACCCAAACTATAGAATTTCTCTCCAAACATGGCCTACTAACAACCGCCCAGCATGGCTTTCGCAAAGGCCACAGCACCTCTACTGCTCTGCTTAAATTTACTACAGATACTCTCACTTCTATGGACTCTGGTCTTCTAACAGGGGCTGTCTTCATTGATATGACGAAGGCTTTTGACCTGGTGAACCACTTCCTTCTCCTCATCACCCTACAATCAATGGGCTTTGCAGCCAATGTAGTCAACTGGTTTAGGAGCTACCTCTCAAATAGAGTCCAAGTTGTTAATTTCAACTCATCCTATTCTGATAAGGCTATAGTGAATATTGGAGTACCCCAAGGCTCTATCCTGGGTCCACTTCTTTTTTCAATATTTATTAATGACATTACCTCCAAACTCTCTGCCTCCTCCATACTCTACGCAGATGACACTGTCCTCTATACCAATGCGAATAATGTAACTAACATCAATCTATGGCTCTCTGCAGATTTCCAATGCATACAAACCTGGCTCTCTGAAAAGAAACTTGTCCTTAATGAGACCAAAACCCAGTCCATGCTATTTGGGTCACCCTCTAAACTCAAATCTTACCAAAACTTCAGGGTCTCCTGCTTAGATGGCTCACCCATTGACGTAGTCACCTCTTTTAAGTACCTTGGAATCACATTGGATCAATCCTTAAACTTCGATCATCATATAACGAACATATGTAAGTCTGTGAACTTCAAGCTAGGTGTAGCTCACCGCACTAGCTATGCTCTAACCCCCTCTGCAAGACTAGCTATTGCCCGAGGCATTCTCCTGCCGACCCTAACCTATGGGATATCTTCACCTGCTGCCATACCTAAAACAAAGCTACACAGGTGGGACATTGCCTATAATAATATATGCCGGTACGCTGCCTCATCCCATAGGAGAAAACATCACTGCCTCCTCTACTCTGATCTTAACTGGCTATCCCCAAATGCCACCAGACTCTATTCCTTAGGCTCCACTATAGACAGTATTATGAGGCCTCAAACTCCCAAATCACTGGCTGAACAGTTCACTCCACAGACCTCCAACTATGGACTGCATTCAGTGGATAAATCCTTCTTATGTGTGCTGAAATACACAACCATCAAAGGTGCTAGTGCTTTTGCCCACCACGCTCCTCGACTGTGGAACTCCTTCCCTCTTGAGGTCCACCTAGCACCCCTCTATGACACCTTCAAAAAAGCACTCGAGCACCACTTCATCTCCTCTGACCAATGCTCCTGCTTTAAACCTCCTTAGCTCTCTATCCTCCTCCCTGGCAAGTTCTTAACTTGTTTCTGCAAAATACCACTATATGTCCCTCCCTTACGCTCCCTCCCCAGGTTATTCCTTTTTCGACAGGCCTGCATTCTCTAACCTCACCCATCATCAGCTCGACTATCCCCTCCATCAATCCCCCTTTGCATTTATTGCCTCTGTTCCCATTTCCTCTGAATCAGCATAAATCTGCCTATATAGCCTTGTGAGATATATCCCCTCTCGCCGGTCACGATCACCCACTACTTGCCTTGGCTGACATCTCCGATGCTTTGGCTACTCCAGTCATGTATAATCCCCAATTGCCTACCTCCTGCATCTACCCTAGCACTTATCAGCCCTGTTTCCCTTACCTTACTTGTCTATTTAATTGTCTTCCCCCAGGATCTTATCTGCTGCATGTCTATCCTTTTGTATTGTTTGCCCATTGTATTCTCTGATCTTACTGTACTCTTTTAATGCTGCAGAACCAACTGTGTAACACTATTATTTATACCTTGCTGTAATCACCTTGTTTATATCTGTTATATTTTTACCCTGTAATCCTCCAAGGTCGTGCCTGAAAATAGTCATCTCTATGGCTAGCGCACTTACCCGGTAAACAAAAACTAAATAAATAAATATTCTGATGCATCCACAGTATGAAAAGTTTGCTTACTTACCAGTAATAGCACATCATCAAGAGATCTTCTCCATAGAGCCATACCATGGGAGCTGTAAGCAGTCAATGTCAGAACTACCTGGAAACCTTTGCATGGCTGGGGCCACCCTTACTGATGTATGTTGGCGGTGTCTACATAACATGGGCAGCTACATACCTCCTCAGATTCCGCAAAAGACTAGCTTGGACTTGTTCCACATCGACAAGAATGAGAGTTTGGAGCCCCGACCAGGCCAGCAGGCGAGATGGAGGTTCCACAAAGAAAGCCTAATGGAAGGGCACAAAAAAGGGGAAGACCAAGTGTGCTGTAATGGGCATGCTTCCAGAGAAGGGTCCCTGAAAACAGAGAAGGGGGTAGGTGGGAGGGTGAGTTATGGCTCCCAGGAGGAGATTCTCGAAGATCTTCTGTTTCTGGTAAGAAACTAAACCATCTTCTTTTAGGACATCTCATCTATAGAGTCACTCCTCTGGAACAATTCCCAAGCAGTTCAGCACTGCAGAGTGGGAGGAAGGCTGAACAGTGAGGATAGGACAGCAGGCCTTGGAGGATGGTACGGCTCAAGTCAGTCAATCTATGGGCCACTAGATTCAAACTAGTGTTTAGTAAAAGTATGAATCTTACTCCAAGTGATAGCAGAATACAGAGCAGCTGCCCAAACAGAATAAAAACAAGTAACAAAAGTTGCCATGCCAACGGTGGCACATCCACAGAACCAGGAAGCTCCTTACTATGCATCCAGTAAAAGAAATAAAAATGCAAGATTTCACCCATTTGGAAAGACATTGCTTAGAGACAGGGGCACCCTCCATCCTTAGGGTGAATTAAAGAAAAGCTTTGAGGACATCACTGTTACTCTTTTTTTGGTAACTGAGTAAGGCCCAGTAAGCACAACTGCCTGTTTTCAGGGGCAACCTAGGAGCACTGGGGAGTTTAAGTGACTTGCTCAGAGTCACACAGAGTGCAAATGGAGGTTGTGGGAATCAAACCCAGGTCTGAAAATGCAGTCCTTTGAGTGATCCAAATAGAAGATTAAGGATCTATGGACATACTGAAAATGCAGAATAATTTCTCCTGCCTTCTGAGTGGAAGGGAAAAAAACAAGAAAGGTGGATAGTCTGATTCAGTGTAAACTCAGACACTACCTTGGAAAGGAACCAAGGATGGGTATGTAGTAAAACCCAATGCTAACATACTAACATGCCAGCAGAATAGGTCCAACGGTCTCTCAAGTCTGCTCAATTTTCAGCACCCGCACTGAGGGCTGATTTCGGTGTCTCCCCCCCTCCCCCCTTGGGTTATACTGTCCCCAGTCCCAGATGTTCCACCTGTATTGGGCTGGTCAGATCTACCCTTCCCCTGTACCTGTCCCATTCCCCCTCAAACCCGTCCACAGTCTCCATCTCTGCCAGCTCCCTGGGCAGTGCATTCCATGGCTCCACCACCCTTTGAGTAAAAATAACATCTCCTCCTCTCCCCTCTGAGCCTGCCCCCTTCCAGCTTACACCTGTGACCTCTTGTTGCCCCACCCTTCTTCCTTTGGAGCACTCTGACTGGGCCTCCTTTATTGATCCCTTTCATGTACTTAAAGACCTCTATCATGTCCCCCCTGTCCATTCTCTCCTCCAGGGTGTACATGTCGAGCTCCTTGAGCCTCTCCACATAAGTCCTCTCCCCCAGGCCCCAGATCATTTTGGTTGCCCTCCTTTGGACCCTCTCTAGGAGTGTAATGTCCCTCTTTAAATGGGGTCTCCAAAACTGTACACAATACTCGAGGTGTGGCCTAACCAAGCAGTTGTACAGTGGAAGGATCACTTCCGCCTTTCTGGAGGTAATCCCCCCGGCGATGCATCCCAGCATCCTATTTGCCCTTGCCGCTGCCCTCCTACAGGTCTCAGAATTGTTCATTTTGACATCTACCACTACCCCCAGGTCCCTCTCACCCTCCATAACTTGAATTATGTCTCCTCCCAGGGTATACCCCTGGCCTGGATTTCTGACTCCCAGGTGCAGAATCTTGCACTTCCCCCACATTGAATTTTAGTTTCCATTTTCCCGACCACCTTTCCAGAGCCTCCTGCAAGACCACACTCCCCTCCTCCCCATCCACCACTGCACCTAGCTTTGTGTCATCTGCAAAGAGACTCCTCACTCCTGATGTCTGAGATATAGGTGTTGAACAGGAGTGGCCCCAGCACTGACCCCTGGGGAACCCCACTAGTAACCCACCTTGGGGATGAAACTAACCCTCCAACCACCACCTTCTGAGTACGCTCAGAGAGCCAATTTCCTATCCATCTTAGCAACTGCCTCCCTACCCCCATTTCCTTCAGCTTAGCCAGCAGGCCACTGTGGGGGTACCGAATCAAACGCCTTGCTAAAATCCAGAAAGAGGACGTCCACTGGCCTAACCTGGTCCAGGGCCCTCATCACCCAGTCATAGAACTCAACAAGATTTGTCTGGCATGATCTTCCCGTGACAAAGCCAAGCTGCCTATTGTCCAAGCCCCCAGTTTGCTCCAGTAACCCCCCTAGCCTTTCCTTGACAATACCCTCCATCACCTTGCCAACCACCGATGTCAGGCTAATGGGCCTGTAATTTCCCGCCTCCTCTTTTGATCCCCTCTTGTGGATCAGCACAACATGGGCCACCCTCCAGTCTTGGGGCACCCACCCAGTCCTCAGAGAGATGTTGAAAAGCTCCATTAGAAGGACTGCCAGGACATCTGCCAGTTCCCTCAGCACCCTGGGATGTATCTCATCTGGCCCAGGTGCTTTGTCCGTCTGAAGGGACTTGAGGGCTTCCCTTACTCTCTCTACTGGGATTTCAGCCTCATTCTCCCCCATTTCACCATGCACTGCTGGGCCCCCACCTGTCTGTGCTGGCCACTCCCTTTCCTCAGACCCATCAGGGCCCTTGGTCTCTACCGGTGAAAGGCAAGGTATGGGGGATCTACAACCAATACCTGTAGCTCGGAAACCCATCAAGCCACGGTGACAGCCACCAGAAAAATTTTTTTCTAGGCCTACAGACTAGGGGAAGCAAATGAGAAAGCCCTTAAAGGAACCTGTGGTGCACCTCTATCTGAACCAGAGTCTTGCCCAGTGAGAGGGCATGAAAGGCAGAAATGGCTGAGAGGTGTACTGGACAGGACGTAGTCCAAAACACACTGACCAGACGGGGGAAAATGGTCCAGTGAGCAAGAAGCACACCAAATACTGAAACATTTCCATTTCAAGAAATAAGTGGGCAATGTAGAGGGCTTAACAGCTGCTAACAGAATGTCTGAAACAGCAGAGGGCAGAAGAGGGTAGACTGGAAGAGGGCGAATGGTGTCCCTCTCCATAAGAGCGGGACCAAGGAGGCTGATAACTGTAGACCGGTCAGCCTAACCTCAGTGGTAGAAAAACTGGTGGAATCATTACTCAAGGAAAGGATTGTGACATACCTTGATTCCAGCAGACAGCAGGATCTGAGACAGCATGGTTTCATGGCAGGCATTTCTTGCCGCACAAACCTGATAGATTTCTTCGACTGGGTGACAAGGGAGATTCATCAGGGAGGGGCAGTAGATGAGGCCTACCTAGATTTTAGTAAGGCCTTCAATACTGTCCCACATGAAAGGCTAATAAACAAATTGGGCAGCCTGGGAGTCAGATCCAGGGTTGTTAACTGGGTTAGAAATTGGCTGAGCAGTAGGACACAAAGGGTGGTAGTAAATGAGTTCAGTCCGTAGAAAAGGAGGTGACCAGCAGGGTGCCTCAAGGATCGGTGCTAGGCCCAGTCCTCTTTAATGTCTTCATAAGTGACACTGCAGAGGGGCTGGAGGGGAATGTGTGCCCTTTGCAAGATGACACAAATATCTGCAATAGGGTAGACACACCAGGGTGTGTGTGTGGAAAGAGTGAGAATGGACCTGGGCAAGCTGGATGGTTGGTCAAATGTATGGCAGTTGAGATTCACCACAAAAAAGTGCAAAATTATGCACTTAGGTGACGAGAACCCGAGAGAGCAGTGCTTACTGGGAGGAGGTACTGTCTGCCACCAAACAGGAGAGGGATCTAGGAATAATTTTATCTAAGGACCTAAAGGTGTCCAGACAGTGTGAGAAGGCAGTTAGAAGGGCCAGCAGAATGTTGGGGTGCATAGGGAGAGGCATCACAAGCAGAAAAAAGGAGGTGGCGATGCCACTACACAGATGATTTGTGAGACCTCATCTGGAGTACAGTGTCCAGTTTTGGGGGCTGCATCTCATGCAGGACAGAGTGGAGGCAGTACAAAGGGCGGCTACAAAAATGGTACAGGGGCTGCACCAGATGTCATATAAGGAGAGGCTGAAATACCTCAACATGTATTCTCTAGAGATGCAAAGAGAGAGGGGGGACAAGATAGAGATGTATAAATACCTTAAAGGGATCAATAAGGTACAGGAGGGTAGCATCTTTCAGAAAAGATGGACAAGAACTAGGGGACATGAGATGAACTTGGAGGGACGAAAAATCAGAGGTAATGTGAGGAAGTATTTATTTACAGAGAGGGTGGTGGATGCTTGGAACAGCCTCCTCGTAGGGGTGGTGGGGGCAAAAACAGTGGAGGAATTCAAAAAATGCATGGGACACACACAAAGGAACCCAAGAAAAGGGGAAGAGTTGGAAAGCCACAGATCCACTACAGTCTGCAGCATAAGTTCAAGGCAGAAAAAATGGGCAGACTAGATGGGCCAGGCGGTCCCATCTGCGGACAAATTCTATGTATCTATGTAACCAGGGAGACCTCGAAGCAGGACAATTCTAAGTCTTCAGGAGTCAGGCATGAAGCTGTGTTGATGGAAAATGAGGGTGCAACAGGCTGCCCTGTTCCAGCAACAGGAGAGAAAGTGGGAGAGGTGGCTCCACTGCAGTCAGCTAGAGCAGAGGGAACAAAATTTGCCTGGGCCAGAAGGGAGGCACTAGTATCATAATGGCCCGTCCACCAGTAGTTTGACCAATACACACTGAATTAGATGGATTGGAGGAGAGAAATAAAAAAAGAATCTTTTTGCTAGGTAAAGATATCTTTATTAGGCTAACAAAAAGTCAAAAGAAGTAAGAGATTGGAGGAAAACGGTACAGAAACCTCCCCTTCCAGGAGAATGGTGAACACAATTCAAGAAGTCGACGGGGGCGTGGCGAGCAGCCAAGCAGTATGCAGCACTCTGGCATTGCTCCAGGGTTATAACAGTTATTGCTCAAAATCGTAAAATTATTTAAAGAACAAGCAAATTTGGGCATAGCTGAATAGAGCATCTTCTCAGTTTTCGAACGAACCTAAAAGCGACTCGATACTTAAAAAGGACACTTTGCAATGGTTCAAGGAAACAAAGCGTCAGCTAGAGAGGGGGGCCCGACCGAAAGAAAGTAAGGCGGGAGGCAGCAAGGAGTGTCTCGCCGCCTCGAGGGACCTAGATGGAATGCAGTCCTACTGTGAGCTATTCAGGGGCTAGATGAAAAACTTGAAGACTTTAAAACTGAGCTAAAGCAAATCCATACCAAAGTGGAAATCCTTACTGAAGAATCGAAAGGAGCAGTAAAGGTGGCTGATAGAGCGCTCACAGTTGCATCGGGTCTTGTTAAAGAAAATACTCTTCCGTGGTGCTTAGAGAATGTAGAAAACACCATTAGGTCTACAAATATTCGAGTGCTTGGATTGCCAGAGAAGTCTGAGGGAGAAAACCCGATCACCTTCCTCCATGCCTGGCTTGCAGGAAATCTTCAATTAGAAGAGGAAATTTTGATCTTGAAGGCTTACAGAGTGACGCCACGTGGTGGCAAGTTCAGGATGGCTACTGGGGAATTAGCACTGCGCACACTTATGGTGGAGCTTCAGTCATCTGTCCAGAGATGTAGTTCTACAACAAGCCAAACGTTTGAGCTCTATTAGCTGGCAGGAGGTTCGGATACATCTGTTTCCAGACTTGAGCTTCGCCACACGAACACAGAGGAAAGGTTTTGATGGAGTTCAGCTGAGACTTTGGGGATTCACCATGTTATGTTGATACCAGCGGGTCTAAGGGTAATTTATGGAGGTAAAGCCTACCAATTCTCGGAACCCATAGAAGCATCCAAATTGGCTTTGAAGCTGGAAAAACAATTTTCGGCAAGACAGGACGCGTTGGAGTCTGAAGAGGAACAGGAGACCTGCACTATTTACTTTTAGTAAGAGACTCTAGATATGGGGGTTACAGAGTTAAGGGGAGCTGGAAGGCTTTAACGGGGATTTGGGTACAGTACCTATAAATAGCTAAGTACAGCACGTTTATTTGCCGTTTAATGTTTGTTGCTCCGTTGCTTCTCCTATTTTTTCTCAGCATAATCCCATATATATTCTCCCCCCCCATTCCTATCCAAGCTATTCTCTTTCCTCAGTTATTACCACAGCTAATGACTGTTGCTATACGTGTATGAGAATATAAAGATGTGGGGAGATGTATGCTAACTAAAATGTTTAAGTTCTCATGCCTATAATGTTATATTTGCTTGTTTCACTGAGAATAATATGATTTTGACTGTATTTCAGCTGTATACTATGCTCTGGACATGTTAGAGGGCTCTGGCACTTTCATTGAATCTCGAGGTCTTCGGAAATGGGAACTTTTCACTCTTTTTTACTAGGGTGCATGATTATGGAAGGACTATTAGGTCATCCCAGCTCATGGCAGTAATGGTCATATTTAGGTTTTAACTTTTTGGACTATAAATTTCTAGAGTTAGCTATGTAAGCTGTGCAAACTTTGGAGAGATTAATTGGGTTTATCTTGCTAACCCTCAGGTGTAGTAACACATTCAGGGGTAGCCGAATATTAAGTTACTGTAACAATGTATGGCTTAACTAAAGCATCTGTATTATGTATGACTGCCTACCTTACAGATTTATCATGTAGTAGCTTATTGCAAACTCAATAAAATATAAGTTAAAAAAAGATGCGTGTAGTCAAAAAAACTCCAGGTCCTGGAATTAACATAAATGAGGCAGTTTTGCATAGTTTAGGGGTGCAAAAAGGTCCAATTTGTGATGAAGAAGAAGAATCCGCATTTATATAGTGCTTTTCATACACAATGTATCCCAAAGCACTTTACAAGCAATGCTAGACTGGTAGCAAAGTGACTGAATGTGTAGTAGCAGCCATATCACACATCAGCACTTACACACAGCCTGGACAATTGCATGAACCGGTTTTATGGGAAGAAGAATATTGGCCAAGACACCGGGAATGTCCTCTACTCTTTGCGAAGAATGCCTTGGGTTCTTTCACTTCCATCTGGACACCCACCACTACCACACCAGGATGGGTAGAAGGGACCTTGGTTTAACGTCTCATCCGAAGGACAGCACCCCCCTAATACTGCACTCGGGTGCCAGTGTTTAGGTTTGAGTCCAATCCTGGTGGTGGGACGAGAACCCAAGACCTTCTGGTCCAGAGGAAGATGTGCTACCAACTGAGCCATGCTGACAACCAACCTGATTGAGAGAAGAGACCCAAGACCACGTCGTCCAGCAGCTCCCACTTGTGGGACTGAGTAACCAACAGGCTGAGTGTGTCTGCCAGGACATTCAATGTGCCAGGTAGAAAGGTGGAAACAATGTATTTGTCATGTGTCAGAGCCCAGACCCAGACCCACATGGCTTCCCTGCAGAGAGGGAACATAACATGACACATTGGTTGTCTGTTCAAACCAGAGGATTGCCCCGAATGTGAGGGGTAAAAGCCTGTAGGCCAAAAACAACATTCCTCATCTCCAGAATGCTGATCTGAAGATGAGAGTCTAGGCATTCACCAACCCATCCTGGAAACATCTGTGATCAGGACTATCTAAGGGGATAGATGGGGGTATGAAGACCCCCACAGCAGATGGGAGAAATCTTGCAACCAGCAGAGTACTCTTCGTATGGGAACAGTTATCCAGGGATCAAGTAGCCTGGGTCCTCTGGCCATAGCGCATCAACGGAGGAATGTACATGTGGAAGCAGGCCATGGTGAAAGTCACAATGGCAGCAGCCATGAGGCTCAGTAACTGCAGCATGGACTTCAGTGCTGGAGGCAACAAGCATCACCCGAGCAATCAAGAGTAGTGGCATGGGGCTCTGGAAGGAATGCTGTCATCTGAGTCATGTCCAAGACAGAAACTATGAACTGTAGGCAATGGCATGGAATCAGAACTGATTTGGGTTCACTTTCCAGGATACCCAGTTGGTTACACTGGTTAAGTCTGGTGCAAAGTCTGTATCGCAATATCCTTGGATGGTGCCTCAAGAAGCCAATTGTTCAGGTATGGCAATATGTAAACCCTCCCTCTACTCTCTCTTCAGGTGGACCCCCCTCCGAGGGCCGGCAAGCCAACGGTGGCAGAGGCACGGAGATTCTCTCTGGCCAGCCGCTCACCCAAACCCACCTGCTTCCAGTCGCCTTCAACAAAAGGTATGGTGTACATCCCAGGCTTCCCCAAGGTCCACACGATTGGCTGTGGTACTGCAGCCGGTACCGCCATTGGCCATTTTTGACTGCCAAAGGACCCTGATTGGAGGGATCTCTACATGCTGATACACAGCCCTGAAGCTCAAACCTACCAAGCTCAGGCGCGGGAGACAGGAGCACTGATTTATTTCTCCCTGCAGTGTATGTCACTGTAGCCCACAAACTGATTTACAGCCTACCTCAGTGGAAATCTCTGCTGTGGATTTTCCCTGCAGTGAAAGCCTCTCCAACCCACAAACTGTTCAGAGCCAAGTGAATTTTAAAGTTCTGCTGTGGATTTGGCCCTGCAGTGAATGCCTTTGTAGCCCACAAACCACCTAGAGCCAATTTCAGACAACAGTACTGCTGTGGGTTTTTCACCCGCCTCCCCTTCCCCAGCCTTAATTAAATACACCTTAACCCCGCTCACTATCAGTTCCCTCACAGGCACTGGATCTTCTGTCCACCTACCACCAACTACATTATAGTTACCCTTCCATCTCAAGACACCCACCCCCTATCCTGCTTCTTATATGATCTCTCCCTTAAGTGGGCGGTAAGAAGCAAGCCCTTATTGCACTAACCAGTTCCTCTCCTCCGCACAATCCATTGCTAATCCCTCCTGACAGATAAAAGCAAACTTTGCAGCAAATAACTTCACTATTTCCCACTCTCACTGACCTAATTGTAACAAAAGCGTATTTGCAGCATCCTGACCCAGGCGTAGCATACCTCGGACCTACTCGTGCTAAGAGGCTTCACCTACAGTTGACTACTGATCCTGTGAGCTGACTAGCAACCCTCTTACTGGAAATCTGACACCACAAACTGTCACAGCATACCCGCCCTAAAAAACAGGTTACTCACCTGTAACAGTAGTTCTAGGAGTGGTATATGTTGTTCATCCACACTTACTGGCATGTCTCCTTCTGCTTTAAATCTCACTGGAAGTCTTCAAGCTGGCTCCTCCTACCCACCCGGGTGGTATATACCTCGGCTCCACCCCATGACGCCAGATCTTAGCCCGCTGGAAGTCAGGTTGTGTGCATCCACAGCCGGGGAGGTCAGGTGGGTCCATGTGGATGAACAACATATACCTCTCCTAGAACTACTGTTACAGGAGCCACAAGAATCCCCAATGTCCAAGGCCATCTGAAGCTGCTGTTTGGCAACAGCTTGACCCTGATCCTGGACTTGCTTGACCGTGGTCTGCATGTCTGTGGGGAGATGTGGGAGGACTTCATCTAGCGACCCCAGAAGGGTGTGAGAGAAGTGTGCCATGATGACAGCCAAACTAGCCTGATGAAGGCCCAAGGATGAAGCCGCGTAGACCTTCCTGGCTGAATGGTCCAAAAGCTTGGACTCTTATCAGGAGGTCAGTCAGTGTCAGTAGAACTGCCAGTATGCCTGAACACAGAGGCGGTCACCAGGATCTCGGCTGAAGGGTGCTCTGCGAAGTCTGCAAGGGACCCAATGGGCACCGCGTACTTGAGAGCCATGTGGGCAGACGGTGCTGGACAAGAGGCAGGATGCTGCCAAAGATCTAGGGCTGGGCCAACAATAGCCTCAGCCACAGGAAAGGCCTCCATTGGGGTATCCCCTCTCTTAAGAATGTCCGTAAGAGGGTACTCCGCCTTTCTCTGGATTGGCTCCAGGGGCATCCCTGTAGATTTAGAGATGAGGGGAAGGATCCCTTGAAAAGACCAGGGACCTTCTTCTGTCTCTAAGCCAACGGTCAACTCATCATCCCCTGGATGTGAGTGCAAGCCGGTGACATCAGAATCAGAGGCATCCGGGTATAAGGGCCTACCGCCCAGGTCACTTTCGACCCACCAAGGGCGGTCCGGGGTGACCGTGACAGACAATCGCTGGGGAAGCCCAGTGTCTGGTCTGTCTTCCTTGGAAGGAGCCCTTCCCACAGGCTGTTTGGGCAGCGACTCCACCACAATTGGCGGAGAGGCCGTTTTGGGCCGAACCAGTAGTTTTGCCGGCTCCGCGGGCAGAGGAACCAATTTGATCGGCTCCAAGGGAGTCTGCTTTGGCCTAGGAGGCGAAAGCCAAGTAATGGCTGGTGTAGAAACCGGGGTGGGCTTGTGCCTGGACAAAATCAGCTGTTGCCACATAAGGTCCTCGTAGCACCGGAGTTTCCGCTGGAGCCTCTCCTCATCCAAGGAGGACGAGGACGACTGATGGCGTCGCCTCTTTTTAGAGTGCTTATGGCTCTTCCTCGGCCTTTCGGACGAGGGGGTCAGAGACATTAATCGAGATGGGGCGGGCCGACTCAGTCGCTCAGAAGACACCGGTGGGACCAGTGATTTCCAGGGATCAGGGACCTCATCTTTGATTGGAGTCCCAGCAGGCTGGGTCTTGTCATCTGGAAAAAACAGATTGGGTGTTTGATCGAGGGAATCGTCGACCTTGGTAGGGAGAGACTGGCACAACTCCTGGAAGGAGCCCAGGTTGAGTGGAATGAAAAAGCTCCGAGAGGAATCTGCAGCACAGGCCGCTTCCTCCTCGAATGCTTGCATGCGCTCCAACTGCTCAGCGGATCTCGCAGCCGCAGAAACTGCCCACCGGGCCTCTTTGGATTTCACCAGAGGGTTCCTCTTCTCCAGCCTCCCCAGCTTCAGGCATGTGAGGCGGTCGTGAAGGACATTGGGATGGAAAGCCAAACACAGACTGCATGAAGAGGTGTCATGGGCAACACCGAGACAGTAGACGCACGTGATGTGGGGATCGATGTGCAACATCTTCTGGCCACAAGGGCACTGACAAAATCCGGGGGAAGACTTGTCTTCCATAATCAAAGCGACAAACTTGCAATTGCTAATGCGAGTAATGCAAATTTTCGGTAAAACTGAAGGTTTGAAAGCCAGAGCCTACGAAATGCGTGAGCACAAGGGAGGCAACCTGAATCTTCCAACAGAAAGGAAGATCTGGCGTCATGGGGTGGAGCCAAGGTATATATACCACCCGGGTGGGTGGAAGGAGCCAGCTTTTTTTTTTTTTGGCCCCTCTGTGTTTATCCTCCTATTGCACAGTGACCCCATTCTTCAGAATCTCAATGTGGACCTGCCTTAGACCCTTCACCGGATTGTCCTCACAGATGGGAGCCCCACTCTATAGAACCTAGATGCCCGGATTACCCCCCGGTGGGGTGGAGGAGCCCCAGATCTCCCCATGACCATGATTAGAGTGTGTGCCTTGCTCTGGACTTACCGGAGCTTCCGAGTGCCGTCCCAGAGACCCGTCTACTGGTGCCACTGTTCGATCTCCTTTTTCCTCTCTATTTTCTCCCCATCCCCTAAACACCAGTGTGCAATGAGGTACAAGGAGCCAGGAGACGTGCCTCTCGCTCCAGCCTACTGCTGGCGTCAGACGTTCGTTCTTGCTACTCCCTTACTGCACCTTCCACCCAAGCTCCCCTAGGTGGTGGTATTGCAGTGGGAGCTTGCAGTATCTTGCCCCCCGGAGAAGGAGAGCAACCATTGGGTGCTCCATCCTTCTCCACCCCTGCTGACCCATGCTCGTTCCCAGGAAGAGCCAGCTTGAAGACTTCCGGTGAGATTTAAAGTGGAAGGGGACATGCCATTAAGTGTGGATGAACAACATATCCACGATCCTAGAAATGGCTTTTCACACCAAGCAAGCCCTCCTGCTCACACTGCTTACCTGGCATGGGGTTAATGACAGGAGAGAACCGGAAGGGCCAGCTAGGGCACCCACAATCCCCACTGTCAAACTGGGGTTAGTGGTATTAGACAGAAGGGGTACGTCCACTGAGCTCCCTTGGCTACGAACACCCCTCACTACCCAACAAAATAATACCAAGCAGGGTCCCAGTGCGCGCCCCCCCCACCACCACCGCTATACTAAGCAGACACTATTACACAGCATTTAATGCGGACTACAAATGACCGGAGGCTCAGCCTAATCGCTTAATCAAGAATACTTGGTCCTGCTTCCTTCGTAAACTGATACTCCTGATACTACTCCTATCAGGCAATGTTCCCCACAACCCGGGCCCTCCCTCCTGCAGGACCTCTGAAGGAAATGGACACCTCAAGATCATCTCCCTTAACAGCTATAGCCTCCTGCACAAGTTCCACCAGTTCCAGGCTTGGGTGGAGATGACCAAACCAGACATAACAGCCCTCGCTGAGACCTGGCTCTCAGAAAAAAAAACGCAGATGCCTCCGTCTCGATAGACGGCTACAATACCTACTGACAGGACAGGCTAACCAAATGTGGGGGTGGTTGCCTTGTCTATATTAGAGATGACATTAAAGTTCAGACTCTGGACAACAGCCTGCATGCCAATGAGGCCCAAATCCTCAATCTAAAACTCTTCATAGGGCAACAAAATAAAGTCCTATTGTTCACCACTGTGTACATACCACCAAATAAACATGACGCTGACCTCACTATTTGTAAGCAATAGGCAACAGCTGGGCACAAATCGGGAACAAGTCATTGTTGGAGACTAACACCAACTGGCAGTCTCAGAAGGAAACTCTGACCAGAGATCTCATTTCCAGTCTGTACCTCACCCAACTGGTCACTCATGCCACTAGGATTAACTACAAAACTGGTACCAGTACCCTCACTGACTGGCTTCTCTCCTCCCACCCTGAGCACATATCTGGAGTATCTGTCCTGCCAGACAGCCTCAGTGACCACTCCCCAGTCCAATTCAACTGGGCCAACAAGTTCTCCAAACGCCCACCCAAGAACTCCAGAAATAAAGCCCTGAGACCAGGGCAATTAGACACCTTCAAGTGATAATCTATAACAGAGACTGGACACCACTCGACAGAGGCACTGATGGTAACCAAGCCCTGAACTACCTAGTCGCGACTTTCAATCAAGCCTGTAACATATTTGCACCTTTCAAAACCAAAAAATTGAAAGGAACCATCAACCCATGGCTCTCCAGCTCACTAGTTGATCTAATGCGTAACCATGACAACTTGTGGCATAAGGTCAAGTCATCCGGGAAACAAGCCGATATTACTGCATACAGAACAGCTAGAAACTACTGCACCAGACTCATCTGATCAGCTAAAGCAACATACTATAAAGACCTTCTTACCAAAAGCTGGGACTCACATAAGGATTTCTGGAACTCCATGAAAACCCTCACGGGCAGGGCCCCCAAAGCCCCACCAGACCTGATAACAACCTCTACACACAAACTCCAGGAACCTGTAGACATAGCCAATGAGTTCAACACAGCTGTTACTGATCTCACAGGTGTACTACCGGCCAACTGTCTCAGTCCGACTACTGCGCCATCACCAAATCATGCCCACTCCTCAGCATCAAGAAATGGAAATTACATACCTACCGTAATTCTTGATCTTCTTGGATGAGTCTCCACCACTCATTCACACTAATGGAAACTGCGCCGGAGGCACTAGGACTCAGCGGGAGCAAACTTTTTGCTACAGGATCGGCGCCGTTGAGCGGCACCGCGAGCCTCCACTCGTGCAGTAATGATTATCCTGGCATCGACCCTCCAACCGCCTCAGTACCTTTTTTTCCTGAGGAGGTGCAGCGTAACTAACCTAGAAGGATAACCTAACAAAAAACAGACATAAGATAGTCCGGATGACCCATATAAGAAGGGTCAACAAAGAAGTCTTCACAGCCTAAAGATTGAGGGAGTGAAGACCAATAACAGAGGTGAGCTCGGGGGATGGTGGGTGGGCATGTGAATGAGTGGTGGACACTCATCCAAGAAGATCAAGAATTATGGTAGGTACGTAATTTCCATATCTTCCTGGACATAAGTCTCCACCACTCATTCACACTAATGGGAGAGTACCGAGCTAATAATCCCCCAAGAGGGCGGCAGGAGAGACCAAGAGCTCACAATTTTAGGACAGAAGTCCATTAAGGATGGTCCTGCCAAACGAAATGTCGCCTGGCATGGACATCCAGGGCATAGTGTTTGACGAAAGTATGCACTGAGCTCCAGGTGGCCACACTGCAAATATCTGCAATAGGCACGTTGTGGATTTCTGCTAGGGATGCCGCGACCACTCTAGTAGAGTGAGCGTACACTCTGCCCTCCAGCTTAACCTGCGGCATGGAATAACAGTGGTGAAGGCATGCAACCAGCCATGCAGAAATACATCTGATAGTGACAGGTTGACCTAGCCGGGTCTCACTGAAGGAAACAAACAGTTGTTGAGCTTTACGAAAGTCTTTTGTTTTGTCTAGATAGAAACATAAAGCTCTTTTGACATCCAAGGAATGAAGAGAACGCTCTCCCTCATTTTGGAAGTTCGCAAAGTAAGATGGAAGGACCAGAGGTTGGTTTAGATGGAATTCTGAAACAACCTAGGGAGAAACTTAGGATAGGTCCTAAGAACTACTTTGTCTTTATGAAACACAGTATACGGTGGGTCTGTGACCAAGGCATATATCTCAGAGACCCTGCAGACTGAGGTAATGGCCACTAGGAAGGCCGTCTTCCAAGTGAGAAATTGTAACTCACAGGCAGCTTGAGGCTCGAAAGGTTTTCGAGTGAGCATGTCTAGCACCAGAATAATGACCCAGGCTGCGACTGGATGTCTTATAGGAGATCTGGTATGCAGAATTCCCTTAAGAAACCTCTTAACCACAGGTAACTGAGCCAGTGACAAGGAAAGTACTTGCTCATGATAAGCTGAAATGGCACAAAGGTGAAACTTAACTGTAGAGTATTGCAGATCTGAATTTGAGAAGTCTAAAAGGTACTCTAGAACTTTATCTGGTGGGCAGGAAAAGGGATTCAAAGAGGATTTTGCACACTAGATAGAAAAACGCTTCCATTTGGCTGTGTAAGTTTTCCTAGTGGCTGGTTTGCGCGCAGCCAGAAGAATATCTGAAACCCTGCGAGAGACATTGAACCTGTTCACTTCTCTCTCTCTTCAGTAGCAAAGCGTGAAGATGAAGTGACTTCGGATTGGGATGGACCACAGGCCCCTGAGTCAGAAGGTTCGTCTGAAGGGGAAGCGGTTTCGGAGGAGTTTCCGACATACTGCTGAGTAGAGGAAACCATATCTGTCGAGGCCAGAAAGGAGCAATGAGGATCATTTTGTCCCCCTGGGACTCGAATTTGAGAAGTACTCTCTGAATTAGAGGAAGAGGCAGAAAGGCGTATGGAAAGAGTTTTGTCCACCGCAGCCTGAACGCATCCTGACAGAAAATGCCAGGCCCTGGATTTCTGGAGCAGAAGAGAGGCTGTTTTGTGTTGAGTGGGGATGCAAAAAGGTCCAGGTCTGGAGTTCCCCACTCTGCGAATAGTGACTGAGCTATAGCTGAGTCGAGAGACCATTCATGGGGATTTGTCTCTGTTCTGCTGAGACGGTCTGCCAGTTTGTTCTGCACCCCCAGCAGGTAGACCGCATGAATTAGAGCCTTGTGCTCTAAGCACCATTCCCACATCCGCATTGCTTCCCTGCATAAGGGTAAGAGTGGGCACCGCCCTGCTTGTTGATGTAATACATCACAGCTTTGTTGTCCATTTGAAGGAGAATGTTCTTGTGACAGAGAATGTCCTTCAAAGCCCGGACTGCATAAAGGACGGCTCTCACTTCTAAGACGTTTATGTGAAGCTGAGACTCGTCCTGAGTCCACATACCTTGAGTGTGGAGAGTCTGACAGTGAGCTCCCCACCCCATCAGGGATGTGTCCGTGGTAATGGAAATCTGATGATCCAGAGGAGCAAAGGGGTATCCTTCTAGAAGATTTTCCTCTTGCGACCACCAGGTGAGTGATCTCTTCAGAGGTCCTGTCACCTTGATGAGAAAGGACTGAGGGTGAGTGGTCGGGGACCACTGAGTACTGAGCATACATTGAGAGGTTCTCATGTGGAGACATACTAGGAGTACAGTGAACACCGTGGATGCCATGAGACCTAGCATCCGTTGCATCGAGAGAGCTGTCATTGAGCTGCTTTCTCCGCTGTATCGGGCCATCTGAAGGCTATCGCTCCTCCTGTCCTCTGGAAGAAATGATTTCGCACAGGTGGTGTCCAGGAGAGTTCCTATGAAAAGGAGCCTCTGGGAGGGCTGCAGCTGCGATTTTTTGAGGTTTAGCAGGACTCCCATGGACGTAAGAAAGTGTGAAGCCGTGGCTACCATGTCTAGAGTCCCCTGCCTGGAAGGACTTGCTAGAAGTCAATCGTCCAGATATGGGAACACTTGTATTCTGATTTTTCTGAGATGCGCTGCAAGAATTGCACAACACTCTGTAAAAACTCGCAGCACTGAGGATAGCCCAAAGGGCAGGACCCTGAACTGATAATGCTGTCCCAAAGCCACAAACCTTAGGTATTTGTGATGCTTTGGGTGTATAGGAATGTGCTGGTAAGCATCCTGCATATCCAGGGAGGCTAATCAGTCGTGTTGATGAAGCAAAGGTAACAGGGTTCCTAGTGATATTTTGAATTTTTCTTTGGGAAGGAATTTGTTTAATTTTCTGAGGTCCAAAATGGGGCGCGTGCCTCCGGTTTTCTTTGGAACCAGAAAGTAATGGTAGTAGAACCCTGTGTTCCGTTGATCCAGCAGAACTACTTCCACTGCCCTGTTGTTCAGAAGGCCTTGTATCTCGGAGGCAAGAAGTTCTGACTGAAGAACTGACAGCCTGTGCTGTCGTCTGGGGGGATGATCCAGAGGGGTCTCCAAAAGATTGAGGGAATACCCCTTGCGGATTATCCGGAGGACCAATTTGCTCAATGTTATGGACTTCCATTGATTGTAGAAATGAGTCAGACGACATCCCACCGCTGAGGAAAAGTCCCCCTCGGGCAGCTGAGGTGGGACTTGGGCCAACAACTCAGAAGGCAGCACTAGGCGTTTTGGGTCCTTGCGCCTTCTGCTGCGTTTTCTTCTGAGGCTGGAGGGCTTGGTTTTTATTAAAACTTCCCCTGCCTTTGCCTCAAAAGGACTGACTGTTATGAAACTGGCGTTTAACACCCCCTCGAGAGGGGACGGGAGGAGGTCGAGCCAATTTAATGGCTGACCTAGTCTTTTGTGTGGCCTCTAGAGCCTGTTCTACTTGAGGGCTGAAGAGATACACACCATCAAAAGGCAACACCATTACCTGTTGCTGGGCATCATTCGTGAAACCTGAAGTGCGCAGCCAGGAATGACGGCAGGTACAAATGCCCGCTGCTCGGGAGGCAGTATCGAAGGTGTCCATAGCTGCTTTAACCTGCTGGTTGTTGGCCTCGATACCTCTGGTTATGGTTTGAAGAAGCTCTGAATTAGTGTCAGATTCCGGTAGAGCTTCAACCATTTGTTTGAGTGAATGCCAAAGGATATACTCATATTGAGAGAAATAGCCTTGGTAGCTCGCAATACGCATACCTAGGGTAGAAGCAGCAAAGACTCTCTTACCTAAAGTGTCTATCTTACGAAATTCTTTGTTAATAGGTCAAGTTGTAGTAGTCTGGGGAAGGACGACCTTATCATTCTCTGCCAAGACTACAATAGGATCCGCAAAGGCTTGGGATGCCAAAATGGGTCGATCCTTGGGGGCAGCATATTTCCTATCTATGGACTTAGCCACAGAAGGAATGAGAGCGGGATTATTCCATACCATTTGAGAAAGCGTCTCAAAGGAGGGCTGTACCGGAGGAGTCAAATCCATAGGGATCTCCAGAACATGGAGGTACTGGAGTCTTAATAGCTTCCCAGGATCGATATCCGTAGTTTGGAGAGAAAGAGTGGAATTCAAGTTTTTCAGCAGAGACTTAAATGACAGGTTCTCGACCACTGGCTCTGCAGCAGGAATAGATCCTGATCCTTCTACATCGTCACCCAGCCTAAGGTCTGAGTCAGGCTTAATGTCATCTCCTGACAGCCCAGAAGGGACTGTATGAACAGGAAAGGAGTGAAAATCAGAAGGAAATGAAGAAGGAAAAGGATTCAAAGAAGAGAAGCCCTGAAGACTGGATGACGCCCTAACAGGTCCCGGTGCCAAACAGCACAGCACCAAAAACACGCACAGCACCGAGGACTGCACCGAGAACGGCACCGACAGAGCGCACGGCGCCGACGAGGCCGAGAAACTCAACGGTGCTGACAGACGTGTCAGCACCGAAGACGGCGCCGAGTGTGCCATCGATGCCGAGGGCGTCGAAAACATCCCAAGACTCCGGAAAACAGAATTTGAGGAAAAAGAAGGATGAATACCAGGAGATAGAGGCATCGGTATGGACCCCTGCGCTGCAGCCGTGTGGGGGAGGTACCTAAGCGCAAAGTCGACGGCACCGAAGATGGTGCCGTGCGACTAGGGAGGCTCAACCGCCCTACCTGATCTCCCAGAAAATCCTAAGGCCCCTGAATGACCGGGCCAGGTAGCTGGACCAACCTCCGAGCCCACTGCTCCATAAGAGCAGCCCACTGATGAAACTGCTCATCTGAAGACCTACCAGAGGGCGGGGTAGGGCTCTGATGTCGAAGATGTCGGCTACCAGAAACAGAAACCAGCAAGACTGAAGGAGAAGACCGGCCACTAGCCCCAATAACTGACCGTCTATGCGCAGACATATCAGAGGGCAACCTCGAGTGATGCCTTCTCTTTTTTGACCTGTGGGCAGAAGAAGAGCTCGAGGCCGAACGGTGCTGGGAGTGCAACTGTTTACTTTTATGCTTTCGAGGGGCCCACCCACCCCCTTGGGCACTGGACTGTCCGTTGTCAGACCCCCCCTTCTGGAGAAGGCGGTGGACCGGACCCAGCCCGGCTGACTGAGCAGCTTTCATACGATGTCTCCCTACTGTCACCTGACTCGCTCATGGTCGACTCCGTCAATGTAGGCTGAGACTTCTTTCTTAAATAAGAATAAATAAACTAAGCGATACTTTATTCGAGATATTACTACAAAACAATAAAACTGAAAACCTATGCTGCTAGTTTGAAATTTGACTCCCGGCGGGTGATCAACGTCGTCACTGAAGTGCACTCGATGGTGGGAAAAAAGGAACTGAGGCGGTTGGAGGGTCGACAGCAGGATAATCATTACCGCACGAGCGGAGGCTCGTGGTGCTGCTCCTCATGGCGCCACCTCCTTCGCCGACCCTCTAGCAAAAAAGTTTGCTCCCGCTGGGTCCTAGTGCCTCCGGTGCAGTTCCCATTAGAGTGAATGAGTGGTGGAGACTTATGACCAGGAAAATCTGGGACACCACTGTTCTACTTTAAACAAGTCACTAGGGCTGACACAATCAAGTCCGTCAAGCACGTTCTTGGAAAGGCAAGGATGGGAAGTGACCAAGTCGATATGAAGCTGATCGCTCTTGTCCTAAATGAGCTTGCTGACCCGCTCACAAAGGTTTTTAATGCCTCAATCAGGTCGGGTGTGTTCCCCGACACCTGGAAGATGGCCTTAGTCACCCTGTCCTCAAATCTGGAGACAGAACCAACACCTCCAACTACAGGCAGATATCCTTCCTACCCCCCTCTCCAAAGCCCTAGAGAGGGTGGTCTCTAACCAACTCACAGAGTCCCTTGAGAAGTACAATGAAATGTGCCCCCAACAGCACAGTTTCCAGAAACACCACTCCACCCCAACAGCCCTAGTAGAATACACCTCCCAATTATACGACGCCTTAGACAAAGGTATGGTGGTGGGGTCAATATTTATAGACCTCACCAAGGCTTCTGAGACAGTTAACCACCACCTTCTTCTTACCAGCCTGCTCTCAACAGGACTATCCCCAGAAGCAGTGGCATGGTTTAGCAGTTACCTCGCTCATCGGACTCCACGCGTCGGAATTGGAGACTCACTATCAGCTCCCAGGGAGATGAGCATTGGAGTCCCCTAAGGATCAATCCTAGGGTCACTCCTCTTCAGTCTCTACATCAATACCCTACCCTCAGCCTGCCCACCACACATCGTACTCTATGCAGATGATGGCATAATTTCTGCCCCTGGCAGGGACCAGTCGACCATCGCCTCCCAACTCCTCAACAGCTTCCACAAGCTAGAATCTTGGTTCAGCGACAAAAAACTGTTGCTAAACCACAAAATATCTGAGAGCATGCTGCTTACTGTCCCACAGAACAAAAAGAAGTTCCACCCCATGCTGATACGGAACCTTACTAGAACAAGCCTACTTTTAAATACCTAGGAATTCACATTGATGACACTCTCAACTTTTCCAGCCATATTGACCATGTGGTCAAACTCGCCAATATGAAACTTGGAGTGCTATACCGCCACAGGCACTCTACGACTCCTGATGCACTAAAACTAGCCACAAGCAGCTTGGTCCTTGCATCGATTGACTACGGCCTACCAATATACGGGGCTGGCACTGACACTGCCCTCAATCAAATAAAAACCCTATTAAACAAGGAATGCTGGATGACCCTAGGAGCCGAATCTTCAACCCTCACCTGTGCCCTCTACACAGGAACTGGATGGCTTCCTCTCCATCTCAGAGCTCGATACCAGACCTGCCTACTTGTCAAGAAAGCCCAATTAAGACTAGCGCCTCCATCTCTACGTGGACTCTTCCAGCAGGCTAGACCTTCTAAGTCAACCAGGAGTGCAGAGAAAGGCAGGCTCCTGGTACCATTTAAGCACACCACCCTGGCACAAAAATCCATCCCATACCAAGGACCAAAATGGTATAATGGGCTACCAGCATCACTCATCGAAAGCAATAAGATTAACCTCTTCAAAACAGGACTCAGGACTCTCCTGCATCATGAACTGGCCTGTGTATGCTTCAACTAGCCAACTACAGGACTCTATAGCTCAAACAACCTTCCCCCTCACACACCCCCACCTTCCCACCCCATCCCCTCCTGCACTATCCCCTCCACCAACCAACCCCACTCTCTCCTGCCCCTAACATTCCCACCCCATCCTCTCCTGCACAACCCCTCCACTACCACCCATCTACCTCCCTTGCTGTTATCTCCCCACCTCCTCCTCCATACAGTACCCTCCCTTAGTTTCTCCCCACTCCTTCGTCCCGCCTCACTTACCTCCTACTAAGCTCAGCCACCCCCCAACGCTGCTGGCTCACTGCAGCAATACCTCCCCCATCTCCCTACTGTCACCCTCCCACAAAAATGACAACGCCATCCTCAGGCTGCTCACCCCCACCCACTCCCCCCTCTGTATAGCTAGTCCCCACCTCTGTGGCCAGCACTCCCAGGGGCCTGATGTCCCTATACTGACAACCTAAAGCACTTCCTTTGTAACTGTTTCCTTTGTAGGAGTTGTATCCTGAATGTTTCTCTCTTTTTTGAAACGCGTTATCCCTTCGTAACCCTGTCCACCAATTATATTTGTAACCTGACTGAAACAAACTCTTTCTTCAATGTATTTTAACTCATATTGTTCTAATGTCTGCATCCTGTATGTTTTGACTATTTTTTGTATGACCTGAAACCTTTGTAAACGAGTCCAAGGACTCAAAGGTATTAATCCTAAACTACAATAAATAAAAAAAATAAAATAAAATGTACACAGTCTCTTGGAATAAGGCTGCTGGCACCACAGTGAAGCACTTGGTGAAGACCTCCAGTGCGAGGATAAGCCCAAAGGAAAGATACAAAATTGGTAGTGCTGACTCTCCAAAATAGAAAGTGCAGGTACCGAAGATGGCAGCATCAGATTCTGATAAGCAGATAAGCATGTCCAGAGCAAAGTCAATCCTCCTGTGAGAGCAGAGGCAGAAGTGACTGAAGAGAGAACATGTAAAACTTCTTGTATAAAGTAAACTCATTCAGATCCTTGAGGCCTAAGACGAGACAGATCACCAGTCTTTTCAGTATACGGAAATACTGGGGATAGAAACCCTGGATCTCTTTAACAAGAGGCACTGGCTGGATTGCTCTCTTAGTCTAAGAGTGAGCACACTTCAGTTTTTAGAACCTGCACCGCTGGCCCAGAGGCAGCGCAACCTGCTGCCATGCAGGCGACCTGGGCTCAGTAGCAGACTGAAGTGGCCATGTTAGGCGACCGGCCAGGCCATAGAAAGCTGGTGGGAGGGAGGACTGGCATCTGGTTCTGGCACCATAGCGACCCCTATGGGTGGGACAGGGAACTTTATCCTTCTGCAGGGGTACATCATGCATGTATATGGTGGACAGCAGGACAGCAATTGCTCAAGTCAAAGGAAGGAGGGTGGCTGTAGGAGAACAAAACAAAACAAAACAAAAACACACACACACACACACACAAAAAACAGCTTGCTGCAGTCTATATTACGGCTTCCACCTGAGCAGGGTAGATCCCTGGGAATGACAGCAGCAGGGACCAGGGGTAAAATCCATCTTATAAAAACAAGTGCTGTGGTAATGTACAGGTTGTGCAATCAATTCCTGAGCAATGCCCTGTGAATAATATCCAGACCCACCTGTCTGATGTGATCTGCCATTTTGTCAGAAATCGGGAGATCCTACCCCTCCAACCCGAATCCTTGGCAGAGGGTGTAAGAGTCGGGAAGTTGGAGCAGTGAGTGCACCACCCTGTCTACGACCTTTGAGGCCTTAAAATGTACACCCACGATGATTCTGGGGAGGTAGTAGTACAGGCTGACCAACCATGACCCCTAGCATGGGAGGGGCAGGAGACATCAGTGGCAAAACCAGCAACACACAACCAGGAATATATATGGAGGGAGATAAAAGAGGCAGTAGCACATGTGGAAGCATCAGAGAGATCATGTTCAGAACAAAGTAACTACTTACCAGCTTCCAAGCCACGTGTCACAGTGTTTGGCTTCAGCCTTGGCAGGGCTATCAGGCAAATTGGCCACAATGTAAGACAAAGATTTCCATGGGCCATTCTGCTATTTTATAATACAAGTCTGGTACTTGGCAATATGGAGGTCTTGTGTGGCAGAGGCATAAGTTCATTTGCCCATAACATCCAATTTTCTGAATTCTTTGTCAGGAAGCAAAGAGTTCATATGATGATGAGGAGTTTTAGGTCTGTCAGGAGCAGCTATAATGACCACAGAGTCTGTTTCAGGCTGGGTGGTATAAAAAAAAAAGCTTGGTAGAGGGGGCAGTGTACTGTTTATCTGCCTTCTGAGGAACTGCCGATAAGGTATTCGCCCTTTGCCAGGCAGCCACTGTAGTATCCTGCACAGCAGGATATATGGGAGAGATGATCACAGAAGGAGACACTGGTACTTCCACAAGTTCATTTAAATTCCTCTTAGCGGAGTCCTCTACTTCAACAGAAAAGCCTGGCATAACCTGCATGAGGTGGCGTGAAGTTCGATAAGACGCATCCTCAGAACTTGGGTATAAACCACAGTGTTGTCACTACAAAATGAAACAGGAAAAGTCAAACCTATAAGTGGGTTGCACGTCCTTCTCATCCCCTTCATCATAATCCAGTAGATCTTGATTATTTTCGACTGAGGAGGAGGTGCTGGGGCTACTGGATGAGGAGGCACACAGGCATGGACTGGAGTCACAAGAGGCTGGTCTGTGACAATTTTTAACAGCAAGGAGGCAAATCTGATAGCAAAAGCTGGAGATCCTGGGGTAGACACCAAGGCAATCCATTTGTCAATCTCCTTTTCCTGCAGGAAATTCTCCAATATTTCTTGTGGCATCTCCTCCTGGCCTGGTTGAAGCCTTGGCAAATGGCACAGGATTTGACGTCATGCAAAAAGGCCCAGGCAGCAAACACAGACAGCGTGAGGGTTTTCATTAAATATTTTCACATCACACTAACAAAGGGGAGAAGGTGTATGCTTCTTCAAAAGTGCTGGCGAGAGCATGAAACATTTTCTTTCCGTAAATAAAACAAACGGTATGCGTCAATGATTCTAAATCAACAAAGGTGTTTTGTCAATCTGATACGCGGTTGATGGCAGGAGAAAAGACTGAGGTGGCATGGGGCTGCCCATGTTGCACATGCAACACCGACGTATTTCAACATGGGCGCGCCTGGATGAGCAAACGTTTCTAAATGGTCCTGGGACTGATAGTTTACAGTTCCAAAAGTGGGGCTGTATGGAGGGAGAGGTCTTTAAAGATTATCTGGTATCTACAGTCAAAATGTAACCTCAGCGGAAACAATTCATTAAAATTGCTAGTGGCATCCATGTTTTATGAATTAAGTTAGTAATTACGCGATTAGTTATAAAAGCTATTCTAAACATATCAGAGGGAATTCAGGATACACTGCTGATGAATCTAAGGATGACAGAAATACACCTAAAAAAAACAACTATTTCACAACATTTTGCTGGCTAGCAAATACAGTTGCTTTAAGCCATATCCCTTTTTGCACCCAGCTACACCAGGGCCACATGGAAGGCTAGAACTGGAAGCTCTATGACCTAAGATCCATTGGCATTGTTGAAGAAAATAAAGGATAAAGAAACTGGGAAAAGCGGGAGTGAGCTGAAGCTCATACTTATTTCCTCCAATGTAACCAAGGATCAAAGACCTGTGCCAAAGAGGAAGCGATCTACTATGAACACAGCCCCTTCTGGCTTAGGTTACAGCAAATATAAGGACCATGGTCCAAGGAACCAAGATGGAAGCTGAAGTTCACAAGCAATTCGTAATCTGTCACGTGTAAATGGGCAGTTTCTACTATGGCGTTTTTTTGTACGGTCCACCACTAAAAGACCCCTTTCCTTCTCTGTGGTCTGCCAGCCCCTTTGGTTGCTCCTGGTGAGGACCCCATCTGGACCGTGCAAATAACTAGTGGGACGCATAAAATAAAGAATAAGGCAGGTTTATTCAGTTCAGTAGGTGTTCTCTTCATGAGGACAAGCACCACACTGACTAAAACTCTGACTGACAGACCAACATGGCACTGCCAGGCAGTGCAACAATTAGATACAAGCAGTTCTAAGTGCTCTTAAAGGGGCGGCAGCTAAACATTAAGCCCCATGCTTAATGTGTGCTTCACATCACCGCCAGAACAGTGAATGTGAGCACCACTCGAACAAGCAATAATCTATACGTTTCTAAGAATTTTTAAGTAAATAATTTAAGGCAAAAAAACATTTTCATGTATTACAAGGCATTAGATTTCCCAAAACAGAACAGTACTCCGCTGCAGGGAGGCGGGGGAGGAAAGAACCTGGACTACATTGGGGACCAGTCAGAATAGCACCAGAGAGGAGGGAAACACAACAGTACTTGAGACTTGGTCATGCCACAAGCGGTAAAGTGTGGGGGAAGGAAAAGGGAAGAGAGGGAATGGTAGCAGCAGGAGGATACCCAGAATGCAGGCTCACATTTTAATAACAGCTGCATAAACAGGTGGAGTGTCCATTGAAAGAGACATTCCTAAGGGGAAGAAAAAGTTAGTGCAGGTAAATAGTACCATGGCAACAGGTGCAAGAAAGAGGTACAACAAGATATTTACTGCAACAATGAAAATCAGAAAATGAATGAGTCCTGACACATTTCACTGAGTCCGGTAACAAAAGTTCAAGACCTCAGTTGACTTTTCCGGTCAGTGGGAATGGAGGAATGCATGGACTGCACCAGTTCAGGACAGGAGGGGGTCAGGTCGTTAAAAGCGACCAGGAGTTCTGCCCACTATTGAATCCACACCACTTTATTCCGTAAGTCCAGGATCCATTGACGAACTTCTTTCTTAGGATCTTCTCGATCTGGTACATTGGGGTGTGTGGAAGAGAGTTCTGAGGAGAAGAAGAGGAAGTCCCAGGCAAATCATCTGGTAAACTGGAATCCTGCTGGAGTGTGTCAGGAGTGGGAAGATCTGTAGGAACTGGTTACAGGTTATCGGGGTAATCTCAGCTTCAGAGAGGATGGCAGGCTCAAGGGCAGCTTCATTTGTGGGAGGACTGGGGTCATCTGGAAGGTTGTTATTGAGGTACCCATGCTTTAGTCGGTTTATATGGACTTTTTTGTGTACCAGCTTGCCATCCGACTTGCGTCGCAGACGAACGTGGACCGGAGGGAGCTTTTTTACAATGTAGAAGGGACCAGTCCCGGGGTGAAGCAGTTTCTTGGTGGCGCCCAGAACAAGAACAGCATGGTACAAATAGACAATGTCCCCAACAGAGAATGAAGGCTCATGCGCCTTGGCTGCAGACATTTTCTTCATTGCCGATTTTCTCTGGCCCATCGTGGTGACTGCAACTCGTCTGGCAAGTTCCAGCTGTTCCAGAAGAGGGATAATAAAAAAAGAAGCTGACTTAGGCACCTCTAGCAGTGAGAGATCCCTGTCCAGTGGAGTTCCTGGGTGACGACCATGCACTAAGAAGACGGGGGTGTATTCTGTGCTGTCAACACAAGGGCTGGTATTGTATGCAAACTGCACAAAGGGAACAAACCGGTCCCAGGTGTCGTGAGTCTCATCCAGATACTTGGAGAGTGTGCAGAGAATGGTGAACATCATTCTTTCACTCTGTCCGTTGCATTGTGAATGGTAACTTGTGGTATGTATCTTTTTTATGTAGAGAAGTTTGCAAGTTTCTTGGACAATGGTGGACAGGTAGTTGGTGCCTCTGTCTGAATGTAGGTACGATGGGGTACCATGACAACAAATGACTGTGTTGAGAAATGCACTGGCCACAGTTGTGGCTTTAATGTCTCTTAGGGGAATGAGTTCCAAATACTCTGTCAAATAGTCGACAAAGACAAGGATGTATGTTACCAGAGTCAGAGCATGTTGGCAAGGGCCCAAGAATGTCAGTGCTGACTCCCTGGAACGGTTCAGTGGCTACAGGCATGGGGATGATGTGTGCCTTTGTTGGTTTGGCCGGAGGCTTTCTCTGGGAGCAGGGCTTGCAGGATTTTACAAACTGGACAATGTCTCTGTTCATGTGTGGCCAGAAGAAGTGAAGCCTTGTCTTTTCCAGAGTTCTGTAAATTCCCATATGACCTCCAGAGAGTGGAGAGGCATGAGTGGAGAGAAGAACCTGAGGGATGAGAGAGGCTGGCACAGCTCGCTGCACGTGAGTTCTATCCGTGCGATGACCCTTGCCTTCCTTCGTCCAAATGTGAACGAGCACTCCGCCATTGAGGAAGTACTGCGAAGCAAGGAAAGTATACCTTGGCGATGTTTCTTTTGTTGCGGTAAGGTTCCAGACTAAGTAGGTGATTATGTCTGTAAATTGAGTGTCAGTTTGTTGTTGCATTTTAACAGTTGCCAAGGACAGATCAGGTGTAGAGGAGATGAGAAGCTCTTCAGCTGCTTGTAGTAACTGAGGATTTGTCTCTCTCTCTCTCTCTGTGGAGGCAGTTGGTAGCAGTAAAGCAACTTGAGGTGCTGTAGTAGTGTCCACAGGAAGCACATCCGTGGCATGGGAAGGAAGAGCTTGTAAACAGGATTCGTCATCTGTTGAGGAGGATGCAGAGGGGTATCATCTCCGGCTTACACCATCAGCATTTGAGTGAACTCGACCTGGTCTGTATTGGATTTCGAAGGTGTAGGATTGCAGCATGGCGATCCATCGGGTGAACTTGCCTACTGGCTCCTTCATTTCAAATAACCATCTGAGGGCAGAGTGATCAACGATAGCTGTAAAGGACGAGTAGCGAAGGTAGCAGTCAAATTTCTTCACGGCAAATACCATGGCTAGACATTCTTTCTCTGTGATGCCATAGTTCTGCTCAGCTGAGGAAAGAGCGTCCAGCATAGGAGACAACTCGTTCTGTTCCATCTTGAATTTGACAGAGCACAGCGCCCACTGCAAAGGAACTAGCATCTGAGTAGAGCTTGAATGGTGGTCGAACCTTGGGTATGCCAATACTGGAGAAGAGATGAGGTTTTGTTTTAGGGTGTCAAAGGCCTCTTTACACTCGGACATCCAGATATAATCATATCCTTTCTTAGTGAAGGCGTACAGTGGAGCTGCAATCTTGGCGTAGTTGCAAATGAACTTTCGGTAGTAGCCAGACAAGCCCAGGAAAGCTCGAAGGTCTTTGAGATTGTTAGGCTCTGGATAGTCTTTGACTGCTGAGAGCTTGTCTGGATCTGGAGAGATGCCTTGAGAACTAACCACATGTCCCAGGTAATGAATGTGATGCTGCGCAAAGCAACACTTTTCTGGCGAAGCTTGAGATTGGCTTGTCTGAGACGTTCGGAACACTTCTTGAAGATGCTGGAGGTGCTCTGGCAAAGTTCTGCTGAAGACTATCACATCATCCAGGTAGACTAGACAAGATTTCCAAGACAACCCACGTAGTACGGCTTCCATAACACACTGAAATGTGGCTGGACTGTTCCGAAGACCCATAGGCAGACGTTTGAACTGGAAAAGTCCCAAGTGGCAGCACCATGCTGTGTATGGACGAGAAGCTGGATCAATTGAAACTTGGTAGAACCCACTCTGAAGGTCTAGAGTGGTGAAGTAAGCAGGACTGGTTGCACCAAGACTCTCTAAGGCATCTTCGGTTGTAGGTAAGAGATGAGCATCCTGCACCATGTAGGCATTGAGTTTTCTGTAGTCTACCACAAAACGATACCCTTTGTCCTTCTTTACCACCAGCAAGCAAGGTGCACCCCAGGGACTTGTAGACTCTTCGACTATGTCTTGGTCAAGCATGTCTTTGATTATGTCCTCGAGGACTTGTTTCTGTTTATGTCCCACTTTGTAGGCTCGCTGCTGGATTGGTTTCTGGTTGGGCTGTACTTCGATGGTGTGTTGCAGGATATCACAGCATCTGAGCTAGTTATCTGAACCAACAAAGACATCTGGGTAATTTTCCAGGAATTTCAAAAATTGTCGCTTTTCTGTTGGAGATGCAGGAAGTTTGGAAGAGGATAGACGCTGACTGAGGGGTAACTCTGTTGAAGTTGGGAGTGGTTGTGATAGTATTGACAGGAGTAGAGTTGGTGGAACCAGGCTGAGGTTCTTGCATGAGATGAAGCTGGTCTCCTGAAGACAAGCAGACAAACTTCCCGATGTTGGCACCCTTTGAAATGACCACTGGCTCATCTGTGAAGTTGCAGCATTTTTGGAAGACTGCACCATCATGCACCGCTGATAAGGTATTTCCTGGAAGGAGAACTGACGAATGCAGCACAGGGGATCCTGTGACGATGCCAACACCACCTTGTGGAAGTGGTTCACCTCGAATCTTGGCAATCAAAACCATTTCCAACTGAGGAGGCACAGTGACTGAGTCTATAGCTGTGAGTTACCTCCGAGGATCTAGCGACAATTTGCTTGAGGCAAAGTCTAGGATGGCTTTGTGAGCTTTGAGAAAGTCCAGGCTTAGAATTATTGCAGGTTGAAGATCAGGCACGATATAAAACTTGACAGTAGCTTGCTGTGAGCCAAAGTGGAGCTTGAGATGGACCATGCCTGTGATAGGTACTGTATCTGTACTGGCTGTGATAATGTACTTTATGTCGGCTGGAGAGACATTAGGTATGTGACAAATAGCTTGATTGTTTAAAATACTGCTACTGATAACTGAAATTTCTGCTCCAGTGTCGACCAAGATGTGTGTAGACCAATCTCCAATGGTTACAGGTACATAGTTCGCTAGAAGAGGTGAGCGGATGACAGGTACCTTTGCTCCAATAAGCGAGAGCATGCCAGAGTTCGCAGTTTGGAGGAAGAGTTCTGTTTGAATTGCGAGAGTCAGGGGGGCGGTCAGTTGCTGTGTTCCCCTGGTGCTGGGAGTAGTTGTGGTTATCTTGCTGATTGTGCAGCGGTGGGCGCCTGTGGTTCTCTTGATTTCTGTTGTACTTTAGCTTTCTACAGACAGCGGCAGTATGTCCCCTGAATCCACACCACTGGCAAGTCACTGGTTCACGTGAAGGCGGACGTGGATCAGGTCGCTGTCGAAATGGTCAAAGGACATTGACAGAGGTAGTAGAAGCAGCAGTTGAGCTGTGGGGCAGAGTATTGATACTTGTAGTTAGCGTCTCTATCATTGATTGTTGCTGCTGGACACATGTTGTGAGTGTGGCTAACTGCGACGACTGAGGTGCTGGTACACTGGTAGCCTGGAACATTGCTATGGATTGTTGTGCAAGTCGTGCCACTTGGATCGTCTCCATCCAGGTGGTTGGTTTCTGCTGGATTACATAAAGACGGAGTTGAGGAAGCAGTCCCCGAACAAATATTGTGATTTGTTCTTTCTCAGGTTTCAGTAAGCGTTTGCAGCGAGACTCAATGTCCACTATGAAGGCTTCAAGAGATTTGGTGGGTTGCATTGTACGTTCCCATAGCTGTTGCTCCAATAACCAGGGTGGGTGTGCTTGGAGAAAATGGGCTTTGAAGGTTGTGTACAGTGTGGCAGTATCTCCTTTGACTTGGTCTGGAAGTGCGTTGAACCAGGAAATGGCAGTCCCTCTCAGAAGCAAGCGCAAGGCATTAGAAATACGCACAAGCTCAGTCCAACCATGCAAGGAAATCCAGGCTTGGAATTGTTCCAGCCAGTCGACAGCGTCTTCGTGAGGCAAGGCTGAGAAGGGTACTGGTTGTAGGCTGGTATGGACCGTGGACTGTGGTGAAATGGCTTTAATGTAGGCCAGGTCGTCTTGAATAGCTTGCATAGCTGGTGCTCCTTGAGCAGAAATACAAGACTGGATGTCATGGAGGATTGTTTCGATTTTGTAGCCCCACGCCCTAGAGGTGGGTGAAGGTAAGACTCCGGACGCACTGGCGCCCATATCTATGTCGTCAGACACTGTGGTTGGAGATGAGCTTCGTTTCACTGAGCGAAGGTCGTACGGGTGAGAAGGAGTTGCTGTCATGCAGGAGACAGAACGTCGTGTCGTAGATGAATTGCCGAGCAAAAATTTATTTTGTAGTCGCAAGTACAAGTTTTTTTTTTTGTAGCAAAGTTCATCAATGATGTCTGAATAAAGTATTTCCCACTCAATTCTATGTTGATTGTTGTTTAAATAAAGGTTTTGTTGCAAAAAATCAGCTTTTTGTTGCAGTGTCTATTCATTTCAATAGGAGTCCCATTGTTTTCAACGGAGTGAGGTCAATTTGTGCCCTTCACAAAATGGCCACCGAATGGTGACATGCAGTTCCTGTTGGTTTTGACTGGGCTGACTGTAGCAAGATGGCCACCAGCAAGGGGTCAAGGTTCACTTCCTTCCTTGTTGTTTTTGCTGTGCTCAAGATGGAGGATTCTTGCCATGAGGTTGCCTGGCTGTTACTGCAATGATCAAAATGGCGATTGCCACGTCTGCGCTGCTTCCCCAACTCCTGACAGAGGAAAATGGCGGGCTTTAACTGTGGTGAGTGAAAAAATGTTGGGGAATCTCTGTATTTCTCTTGATTGCTCTCCGTTTATTTTACTGAGCTTTATTTCTTTTTATTTACTTCCTGTTCCTGGCCCTTCGTTTATTTATTGTATTGTCCTGCATTTGCTTATGCTGTCGTGCCACCTTTTGTTTTCTTGGCCCCAATTATTTCTTTTATATTGTGTCCTGCTTCTGTGTCTGTTTCCCTGCCTAGTCCCTCATTTTATTTATTGTCCCGTTTGTTGATCGCCCTGGTTGTTGGAGCGGGGTGGGGATGAGCTCGTTGGTCAGTCTGTGGAGGAGCCGCAGTCGCTGTCCGTGCGACTGCAGAGGAGGGCAGAGCGGAACTCCAATTGTGAGGAGGGTAGAGGCCAAGCAACCCCAGGAGTGGGGATGTAGTTAGGCTTGCGCGAGCTAAATGCTTTAGCTGATCGTGAAGCTGTCTAGCTGGGGTTGAGTCTGGAGGGTCGAAGTGCAGGCCTGCTGCAAATGCGGGAGGGAGCAGAGTTCCATGCGCTCGTGTGTGTTTGCCATGGCAGTCGGTGAGGAGAGGAGCTACTCCTTTGCAGTCCTTGGAGTGGCGCAGAGCTGCAAAGTAAGAGGCAGGCGGGCCAAGTGTGGAGCGGATCGCTCCGTTTTACAGTGCAGGAGCCTGAGGGAAGCTGCGGCTGTAAGGGAGTGGAGCTCCGATTCGTCCCCTGTGCACACTCATCCTCCTGTGTAGCTGTCAGGGAGTTCGTGAGGCTGTGTGGAGCTCTGGTCTTATAGGGTAGCGCTCCATGGTTTGAGCGGCCGGCCAGGAGGTTAGAGAATTCGTTGGAGCGGCTGTGAGTTGAGCTGGGTGACTTGGGAGCAAGCTGGAGGGCTCTGGAGGAACCGCGGTCCTTGTGGCGCTGGCTGTGCAGCTGTCGCTGGTGCTTCGAGGGGAACTGTGGGGAACAAGGAGCCTCGGTGCCGGACTGAGAGCTGTGTGTTGGCAGCAGCTTGGCGCACTGTGCTTTACTTAATTTCGTGGAGCAGGTTTCTGTGCCGTGGAATTCAGCGGGAGGATTGGCTGGTAAATGTTTTCTTTTGTTTCTCTTCACTGAGAGAAGACAGCATAGGGAGCTGGCAGTCTGTAGGCCCTGCCACGAGGTGATGATGCCGGGGGGGGGTTGCAGTTTGGAGCTCCGTGGTGCTCAGGCTTGGAAAAAATAACTTGCTGACAGTTCATTTGTTTAGCTGGCTAGCAATGTTGAATAGTGTGTTACTTTTGACTTTGTTTGGTAAAGGAAGAGGGCTGCAGGCTGTTATACAAGAGGATACAGTTCATCTTTTCTTCAGTGTAGCCAGGGCTGTATTTAAAGTACCATTCAGACAATTCAGGCACACTGGGGTGATGACCTGGGGTAACCAGCAATGCAGGCAAGCGAGATAGGGTTCTGGACAGAAGAAGGGCTGCATTCTCCACCATGTGTGGCTTTTTTTTGTATGGTCCACCACTAAAAGACCCCTTACCTTCTTGGTGGTCTGCCAGCCCCTTCGGTTGCTGCTGGTGAGGACCCCATCTGGACCATGCGAATAACTAGCTGGACACATAAAATAAACAATAAGGCAGGTTTATTCAGTTCTGTAGGTGTTCTCTTCATGAGGACAAGCCTCGCACTGACTAAAACTCTGACTGACAGACCAACATGGCACTGCCAGGCAATGCAACTTAGATACAAGCAGTTCTAAGTGCTCTTAAAGGGGCGGCAGCTAAACATTAAGCCCCATGCTTAATGTGTGCTTCACACTACCTAAAAGTCAACCCAGTTACAAAACAGATTAAATTGCTATGGCAACCAATGACCAGGGGCCCACTGACACTTGGTGTTGTGTTAGTGACTCCACACCCACTTACTGACTCTGTGCACCAGAACCAATGAGATGCAGTAACCAGACACTCGGCGGGGACACAAGGGCAGGTTAGAGATCATTCTGTGTTCTCCCTCACTGCAATAAAGGTATTTTTTAAATCAAGGATGGAAATGAGAAAGGAAAAGTGTGGCCTACTGGGATTCGAACCTCAGATCTCTGGTATGCCGTTCCAGCGCTCTAACCATTAAGCTACAGGCTCACTGATCAAAGCGTCTGAGGAATTTCCTTACAGCCACACACACATTCCTTTCTCTAGTGTTGCGCAATTATGCAACTAGGAACCAATGTTAGAAATACCACTTTCTCTCAGTGCACTTTAACTCCTGCAAGGTATACATATTTTAAATCAAGGATGGAAATGAGAAAGGAAAAGTGTGGCCTACTGGGATTCGAACCTCAGATCTCTGGTATGCCGTTCCAGCGCTCTAACCATTAAGCTACAGGCTCACTGATCAAAGCGTCTGAGGAATTTCCTTACAGCCACACACACATTCCTTTCTCTAGAGTTGCGCAATTATGCAACTAGGAACCAATGTTAGAAATACCACTTTCTCTCAGTGCACTTTAACCCCTGCAAGGTATACATATCCTTGATTTAAAAAGTGAAAGTGGTATTTCTAACATTGGTTCCTAGTTGCATAATTGCGCAACACTAGAGAAAGGAATGTGTGTGTGGCTGTAAGGAAATTCCTCAGATGTTTTGATCAGTGAGCCTGTAGCTTAATGGTTAGAGTGCTGGAACGGCATACCAGAGATCTGAGGTTCGAATCCCAGTAGGCCACACTTTTCCTTTCTCATTTCCATCCTTGATTTAAAATATGTATACCTTGCAGGGGTTAACTGCACTGAGAGAAAGTGGTATTTCTAACATTGGTTCCTAGCTGCATAGCGCAACACTAGAGAAAGGAACATGTGTGTGGCTGTAAGGAAATTCCTCAGACGCTTTGATCAGTGAGCCTGTAGCTTAATGGTTAGAGTGCTGGAATGGCAAACCAGAGATCTGAGGTTCGAATCCCAGTAGGCCACACTTTTCCTTTCTCATTTCCATCCTTGATTTAAAAATATGTATACCTTGCAGGGGTTAAACTGCACTGAGAGAAAGTGGTATTTCTATGCAATAAAGGTAGGAAGCCTCAAAACAATGATATGCTCACTCTGTTTCCAACTGAAGGTGCTGGAGCAAGGTGGGATGCCAGATACAGCAAACTGAAGAACTATGGGACCAAACCAAGGCTCACATCCACTTTCCTTTAAATAATGTTCTTTGAGCTGAAATAGCCCCAAAGGGAATTGAAAAGGTATGCACACAAAACAACAGTCTTCATCTGGTGCGCTGGAAGCTGAGCAACGAACAAAAGCAAAAACAAGAGGAAACCCTTCACAGGAATCATAATAATAAAGCATTTGTTTTGCAGAAAAATCCTCAGAAGGACTAGCATCTTCAGTGGAGAAAAAAGATCTGAAAGTTTCAGGGGCAGAGGTGGGTGGGTGCATGGAACACATTTGAATTTCTGAACACTTGGGCGTGTTTGCATTCATTCTCTTTGTCGTGGCATACGACAGATGAATCAAACTGATCTGCATTTTTGCTTACTCCCAATAAGCACAATCACAGAATTTTGAACTAAACATTTATGGTACACTACACCTTGCTGTAGTCCATTCTGGTTACAAAGGTGCGGGATACAATCCTGCTTCTTGAGTGGCTAAAACATGGTCACATGGGGTATGATAACATCACCTATCCCTTCAACACAACTGAAGTTACAATTTTTTCAGCAAAACTAATGTGCACTAAGACACTCCAGAGTTTGTGGATTTAGCTATGTTAAACACTTCTGGTACCACCAAATGGTCATGTTTAACACAGCTTAAAATAGCAGTATTTGTCAGTCCACAAAAAATGTCATCAGTTTTTTAGCAAAAATACATTTCAAACAACATGAAGTCTTGCTGTATTCTGACTATTGCAGTTAGGTCCTGCCTTTCAACTGCCCCAGAGAACAAAGAGTTAACTTTCCATGGCCAGCATGGAACGTTCCGTGCGAGCTCAGTTGAAGCCCCTGTCTGCTGTTGTTTAAACTCCAACCGTCAGATTCTTTACTCCGCCACACTGAACAGTCGCTCCAGAGATTTCTCCTTTGCTCAGTTCAGAAAAGTTAGTTAAAGTGTCGTTTTTCGCACTGTTTCTACCGAATTTCTGCTACCGAATCGGTCGGTTTAAATCTTTGTCTGTGGTACCGTGACCACTAGATAGGTTTTACATTTAGTTTGTGTGTGGAACTTGTAAATTTCGGATCGGTTTGGTTGAACCGATCAGTTTAGTTTAAAAAAAGTTTGTGAATTTACTTAGTGTGTGGTAACTGGTCCGTATCGGTTCTAAAAAACAAAAAAAAAACAAACTGATTTTATTCGTCCCCAAAGACCATTAACACGGTCAGGAACCGATAGAAGTCTTGCCTGGCAGATTGCAGATAAAAGGGTAAGTTTTTGGATAGGATTGGCCATGTCCGAGAAACCCAAGAAAACAAATGGGCCCACTGGGTTTCAACACTGTAGTGTGTGTGGGGAAGCATTTGCTAAGGCTAATCCCCACACCACCTGTGTTTATTGTCTGGGGTTTGACCACCTCGATTCAGACTGCCAAATTTGTAAAAGTTTTTCCAAAGCTACCCTGGATAAGAGAGTAGGTAGACTGAGGGAAAGGGAGGCCGAGAAGTCCGCTGACCCGGATGGCCAGCCCGGTTCAGTTCCGATCGGACCAGAAGGAGTGCCCTCTGACCAGGGAGAAACTTCCGGCAAAAGGAGAGAAGATTCTGAGGAGTCAGTTCCGGTTAAAAGGAAGAGAAAAGATAAATCGTCCGGTTCGGATCCAGAAATTCATACTCCGACCACTGATGAGACAGCAAAAGCGATAAGGATAGTGCAGTCGCTAACTTCAGTTCTGGCTGAACTAGCACCATCTGGCAGGGGCTCGGTTCGGTCGGTTCCCCCGGTTCTGGATTACACTTCAGAAGAATTTTATGAACCGGAGGAGGAGGAGGGAGAGTATGAAGATGATGATGGTGATTATGAAAGTCTGGATGTGCCTATTGACCCAGACACCTCCCCAGATGGACCTTCAGGTGTTTCTCCTCCTAGGATTTCTGAGTCCCCTTCCCACTTTATGTTTTACAAAAAAGTGGCTGAAACCCTCCAGCTTCCAATGGAAGCAGCAGTAGAGGATCAGAAGGAGCCTGACTTTGTTGAAATGATGGACATCCCTGAGTTCAGGAGACTTGTCTTTTCCCCTCCATAAATCTTTTGGGAAACAGACAAATAAAATTCTTAAGACTCCTAACTCCATACCTCCTGTGGACAGACGAATGGACAAGAGGTACACCCTTTCAGGCTCGGACATGGAGTTCCTTTCTCAGCAATGCAGCCATATTGGGGTAGTGCAGGCTGCTGCCTGTGATAAGGCAAATATTGCCATGGCATCACACCCCCCAGATAAGGACTCCAGGAGGATTGATGCCATGGCAAAGAAGCAGTACATGGCAGCATCTTTGGGACTCAGGCAGGCTAACTATATGGCCTACACAGCTAGATACCAGAAGTCCAGATGGGACACTGTGCTGGCTCTGGCTAAACAGGCCCCTGACCAGCTTGCCAAGTAGCTGGAGCAGGTGGCTGCAGATGGGATTAAGCCATCCAAGGTGCAATTTCATGCTGCTGTGGACTCCAATGATGTTTCATCAAGAGTCACGGCTACATCTGTGGCCCTTCGAAGGATGGCTTGGCTCAGATGTACTAGCCTATCACAGGATACCCAGGCTAAGGCCATGGATTTCCCTGTCATTGGTAATTCTCTGTTTGGGGAGCAGACAGAGAACTACATGAAAAAGATGGACGAGTACAGGACCACCTACAGGAGTGCTCAGGTCAAAGAAAGGCAAGCCACTCCTCAAAGGCAGCAGTCCAGGGGTAGGAGCAGGCCTTTTTACCAAGCCCAGGCCTCCTTCTCCTCTTATGCTCAGAGGGGATTCTTCAGAGTGAGAGGCAGACGGGGAATGAGCAGGCCTGCTTTCACCCCTCAGCCTAAAGCCCCTGCCAAGTAGACACCCTGATGGGTCTGCCCGGGCTGACTCTCCAATACCTGTAGGGGGCAGGCTGGCTTACTTTGTCCAGGACTGGAAGTCTCTGACATCAGACAAGTGGGTCCTGGAAGTAGTAAGCCAGGGACTGGTTCTCAGCTTCAAAAAATGTCCCAAGATGAGAACCAGATCCTTTCCACCTGCAAATCCATCAGAGACCCTTGCCCTAGAGGCAGAGGTTTCTTCCCTCCTGGCTCTCACAGCCATAGAGAGGGTTCCTACCCTATACAAGGGCAAAGGATTATACTCCAGGTACTTCCTGACCCCCAAAAAGACAGGAGAATGGCGGCCCATTCTGGATCCAAGATATCTGAACAAGCACCTTTTAAAACCAAAGTTCAAAATGGTGACTCTAGGAATAATTCTGCCCTCTCTAAGGCCAGGGGACTGGCTAGCCTCCCTGGACCTCAAAGATGCCTATTTTCACATTCCCATCAGGTGCTCCCACAGAAAGTACCTCAGGTTCGAGTTGCCCTCAGGCAACTATCAGTTCAGAGGAATGCCCTTTGGCCTAACATCACCCCCAAGGGTATTCACAAAGTGCCTGGCAATAGTAGTTGCTTTCCTAATGAGGAAAAAAGACCTCCATCTTTCCATACTTGGACGACTGGCTCATAGTGGGTCAGTCTCCAGACCAAGTCAAGTCACATCTGCAAATAACTCAGCAAGTGCTCACTTCCTTAGGATTCCTCCTCAACCTTCCAAAGTCAGTTCTCGAGCCAGTACAGCTCCTCACCTTCATAAGGGTGGAGCTGGATACAATAAGGGCAAGAGCCTTCCTTCCCCTGGACAGGGTAAGGACCCTTATGGAACTGGCCTCTTTATTCACCCTTCAGGTGTCTTGACCAGCAAGGCATTTCCTCCAGCTTCTGGACCACATGGCAGCCTCTACAGCAGTGGTCCAGGGAGCAAGATTTCAGATGAGGGACATTCAGTTCCACTTAAGAGCCTTCTGGTCCCAAAGAAAGGATTCCCTTACCAAACTAGTCCCAGTGACTCGAACCCTGATCCAGGCTTTGCAATGGTGGCAGGATCAGGAGAATTTGAGACAAGGAGTTCCCTTTGTCACTCAGTCTCCTTCAGTGATACTCACCACTGATGCCTCCCTGCTGGGCTGGGGTGCCCACCTGGGGGATCTTACCACCCAAGGGCTGTGGTCACCTCAACAATCTCTGCTTCACATCAATCTCTTGGAACTCAGAGCGGTGTTTCTGACACTGCAAGTCTTTTCCAAATCTGTACAGAACAAGTTGGTCCAGATCAGAACAGACAATACCGCCACAATGTGGTACATCAACAAAGAAGGAGGCACTCGGTATTCGGCCTTGTACACAGAAGCAATGAAGTTGTGGTCCCTGGCCTATTCCCTGCAAACCTCTCTGACAGCAGTTCACCTCCCAGGGAAAGACAATGTCCTGTCAGATGCTCTCAGCAGGATATTACAGGGCCATCATGAATGGACCCTAGACCCCTAGTTTTGAAAGTGATTTTCTCGAGATAGGGCACTCCACAGATAGATCTTTTTGCAGCCCCAATCACCAACCTCCTCTCTTTTGTTGCAGACCCCCAGTCTTGGGCTCAGTCCCCCTAGATGCTCTGATCCTGAATTAGGAAGGAAAATTTCTGTATGCTTTTCCCCCCTTCCCTCTCCTGTTCAAGGTGTTAGTCAAGATCAAGTCACAACCATGCAAAGTGATTCTGATTGCTCCAGACTGGGCCAGACAGCCCTAATACCCCCTGCTGCTGCCCTTAGCAGTCCACCTTCCCCCGTCTCTTCCCAGGAATTACAACCTGTTGACATCCTCTCAGGGGAGGATTTGGTATCCGAACCTCAAGTCTCTCAATCTCAAGGCATGGCTCTTGAAGAGTTAGAGTTTGCTGATCTGCACCTTTCTCAAGGGGTTCTGGATATCCTTAAGGCTTCTCGAAAGCCTTCACCAGAAAGACTTACAACTCCAAATGGAAAAGGTTCACTATTTGGTGCTCTAATAAGCATATTTCTCCAGAATCTGCTGGGTTGCCTACAGTTCTGGACTATATGGTCCATCTTAATGGCTTAGGACTTAGGCCAGCTACACTTAAAGTGCATTTGGCAGCTGTTTCTGCCTTCTTGTCAGTAGGCAAGCCCTCTCCTCTGTCAGCCCATCCTGTGTTTTGTAAGTTCTTCAAGGGATTGCTGCACACCAATCCCCCCTTTAGGGACCGTGCTCCTGCTTGGGACCTTAATGTTTGCATTGCTCAGCTTATGCAACCACCCTTTGAGCCTTTGTCCTCTGCGGAGCTTAAGTACTTGACTTGGAAAACTGTGTTTTTGGTAGCCATTACCTCTGCCAGGCATATCAGTGAATTGAAAGCCCCGTCAGTGGAGCCTGATTTCATCTCTTTCCATACAGATAAAGTGGTCCTAAGAACTAACAGGAAGTTTTTGCCTAAGGTGGTTTCAGATTTCCACCTTAATCAGTCGATGTCTCTCCCTGTTTCCTTCACTGACCATTCCTCCTCTGGAGAGAGGAGGCTGCACAGCTTGGATGTTAAGAGGGCACTCAGCTACAACATAGAGTGCACCAAGGGTCCCAGGTTTGAGTCCCTCCAGTTGTTCCTCACATATGGAGAGGTCGGTAAGGGCAAACCTGCCACTAAGAGATCTATTGCCAGGTGGATTGTCTCTTGTATAAAATTCTGCTATGAAAAACTGGGTAGAACTCCACTCTCAGACCTGAGGGCTCACTCTACTAGAGGTACAGCTGCTTCCTTGGCTGCTGCCAGGGATATTCCTATCTTAGAAATTTGTCAAGCAGCCACCTGGAAAACAGTCCATACATTCACCAAGCATTACCTCTGGATATCAGGCTAGGAGTGATGCTCGGTTTGACACAGCAGTACTTCAGAGCCTATTCCCAAGTAGGTTCTGTCCCTCCTCCATGGAGGTACTGCTTGATAGTCTGCAATAGTCAGAATACAGCAAGACTTCATCATGTTTGAAGAAAAATTACTCACCTTAGTAATGTTTCTTCTAATGGAGTCTTGTTGTATTCTGACTCCCAGACCCATTTTTTGGGATGCGGGTGGGCAGGAGCAGTGTTGGCACCCTAGGGGTGCCGCTTTTTCACCCTCCTTTACTTTGGGTGTGTGTTGTGTTTTGTTTTTTGGGTTTCCTGACTTGAGTCTTTGCTTTGAAACCAAAAAAACCTTTTTAATAAATTTAGTTGCCAGTTGGCTAGTGTGAGTTTCACAGTTTCCACACAGAACTTCTAGTGAGTATTGCTCATAAAGATCCGATGGCTGGAGTTTAAACAACAGCAGACAGGGGCTTCAACCGAGCTTGCGCTGAACGTTCCATGCTGGCCATGGAAAGTTTAACTCTTTGTTCTCCAGGGCAGTTGAAAGGCAGGACCTAACTGCATATGTCAGAATACAGCAAGACTCCATTAGAAGAAACAACATTATTAAGGTGAGTAATTTTTTCTTCTGGGATCCTCAGATTTATTTTTAGTTTTCTCTGATACAGTTAAAACAGCTTTTATAGTTAATTTTCTATTAAATGACTCACATTACAGGTGGCCACTACTCACAGTTTTTTAAAAATATCTACAACTGAGGTCAACTGTTGAATGTATGTACTAGATTCATACTATGGATGTGTTGGGATGGTGTTACTACATGTTTCTGATAGTAAATAGCATGGCACTGTGCCAAGATATTTAAGTTCATCATGGAGCCCAGACCCGTGAATGGAATATTTTAAAAAACTTCTAAATCCTTTATCTTGGTACAGGAATAAAAGAAAAATGGGTGTTTTGATATTTTTGCCAACCAAACATAATTTTGAAACACACACACAAAAAAACTATATGGTGATTAACACATACTGCTGCTTTAAGTACACTTTCTGAATTTTTTTTTATTTTGGTGTTTGTTTTCAGGTCATCCCAGCCAGCACCCTTCTGCTGGAACCCTTCAGACCAGTCACCCACCTTCTCCATCAACTACTTCGCCACTTGTTCAAGAACCTCTGGCAGCTGGTGTGCACTGCGTTCAGTGGTGCAGACATCATCCTACCAGCCAGGTAAGAGGGTTCACTCTTTTTCTTCCAGAGGCCCACCCACAGGCAATGACATGTTGAGACATGTCCACACACCGTCAGTGTCCAACAGCGGGCCTTTCCCCAAATGTTTGCATTCCCAATTGCACAGCCACTTGGCTTTTGCTATGTAGCAGGCATGCAGCGGGATACATCAGCCCCGAGGGAGGAGAACTGTCCCTGAGATGCTCAATCTTCCTCCCCGGGCCAGCCACTGAGTGACCCAAGTCCATTCTCGAACCCAAGTCACCAGCGTAGTAAATGGTTGCACTATTACTACACTATAAGGATGGCCCTTAGTTGAGTCTTTCAGTGATCCGATATCTTACAATTCAGGTTTGTAAAGGAGCTCTTATGTTTAACTCATTGTATGCATATCAATTACTTTCTATTGAAAGCAAAAGAATTGCATTTAGGGATCCTGCTATGTAACCGTGTGACAAGTGACTATTTGGGCTGATGTTCAGACCCGATTTACAGGATTCAGTCCCACAATTCCAGACCTTTTATTGTGGCAAATTTCAGCACTGACACATACATTTATAGGGACAGTCAGGCTTTCTCAAATGGGTCTACAGTGTCTCCATACACATTCTAAGGGCAAGACAACTGCAAACCAACATGTCTGAAGTACTGAATGAAGCTGCACTCCCCCTGGCTGTGAAGTGGAATGCTCCACTCCTAACATTCCTGCACGAGAGACCACTAGGTCACTAGGCTCAGGTCAATGTCAGTGGCTCAGTATGTAGCACACTCACCTCTGAGGCTGGAAGATCAGAGGGCTGTGGGTTCAGTTCCCACATCTGGTACTTGGGTTAATATCCCAATACTGACACTGTAGTGCAGCACTTCTGAGGTGCAGTCTTTCGGATGAGATGCTAAACCGAGGTCCCATCTGCCTGGATTGGTGGTAGTTCAGGTGGATGTTTAAGATCCCATGGCACTTATCGAAAAAGAGTATGGGAATTTCTCCAGTGTCCTGGCCAAATTTCCCTCATTCACTAAAAATACCATCAACTGCTTAATCTGGTTCAATCTCAGTTGCTTACCATCTGTATCCCCCCCACCCCGGTCGCCCCTGAAAAAGGGACTTCTAGGCCCAGTGGGCTTACCGGGTCAACAAAATATAAACAAAACAATAAAGAAACTATACACAGGTTAAGAGGTACAGTGGCTCTGTGCACTGATTGGCTCACATCATGTAAGAGATTTATAAAAAACTCATTTTCAGTCAGTCAAACACTGTTTAATGATGCATAATACATCTGAAGTGTAAAAAATATTTATTTAAAACTAAACAAGATACACATCTCCATTCCCTCCTCCCCAAACACTGCATGTTAGGTCTTCCTATGGTTATAAGAGGGACTCGCATGCAGGAATATCCTCTCATGATTTATAATTTTATTTATAACTTTTCAACCAACATTCTCTTACCCCTCTCCTCAAAGACTAACCTTTTTAAAGCTGGTCTCAGGAAGATTTGTGTAGCAGTGCAGATTCCCCACCCTCCCGCAAACACCTCCCCTCTGTGATGAATTTGCTTTTTTCTACTCCAGGAAGAGAACAGAGGCCACTGGATCTCCGGAGCTGAAGTACAAAACACAACTAAGTGGGCTGCAACATGCTTCATCCACAATGAATTGCCAAGCTTTCGATGGGGGGGTGGAGGGGGCATCTAAGCCAAGTGCCTCACCCCTGTGCCATGCTCAACCCCCGAGCCAGCTCCAGTGTGAAATTCCAGAGCTTGTATGCCATCCCGTCTCCCAGGTGGAAGTGTGAGATGCTGCCACAGCACCACTGATCCAACCTCATCCTCCGCCTTTTATTAAAGCAGCAGTGAAATGAGAAATGTTTTATTTATTTATTTATTTTTTTTTTAAAAGCTAGTCTCCAGCTGCAATACATTAAATACTAGCACACCAATTAAATCTGTTCTCCCGGTGCTTCCTGTGCTATGCACTATATAACGTATTTTAGTTTCTCGATCCTCACCCTTGTCAGGTCCACAAAGCTATTTACTGGTTAAATGAGGAAGCTATCTTTTTTTCCCCTTGAGGGGAAAAAACAAAACAAAAACAAAACACTAACCTACAACATTTAAAAAAAAAAAAAAAAAAAGTTAATTTTGGTGGAAAAAGAAAATGTTAACACTAGTTGAACTGAAAAATGTTGGGAATTGTTTTCAATGAAAACAAAGTAGTGTCTAATTTTTTGCGTCACTTTGCTACACTGCTGTTGAGTGAGTTAGTAGCTTTCAAACCTTGCAGCTTTGTTGTTCTGGTTGGCACTGGGCTGAAAAGCAATACTGAAAACTCATTACTGATTCACTCAATCAGCACCAAGATTTACTTGTGCCGGAGTGCCTTTTTCAATCACAACAGGTCCTCACGCACAAGACTTGAAAGAGCAATATTTCAGTTTATCAAAATTTCTGTTTTCTGACTCTTACTAAAAAGTTTATAAACAGATTTATAAAATATTTCTTATCATGCCAAAGCATCTTTACACTCTTCCAGAATCACCTTACATTCTTTGGGTGCCAAAAAAAACAGTTACTCACTGTAACAGTAGGTCTTCAAAAGAATTTCTTCTATTGGGCCACACCTTTGTACTGTATGCTGTCCGTATCAGGACCACTCGGAAACTTTTGCTAGCTGGGGGCCATCCACAATGACACGCACCATCGGTGCCTATATAACATGGGCGGCCCTACTGCTCCTCAGTGCCTCACTGGGGATAATCTCAGACAGCCTCTTGCTGTGAAGAACCAGGAGATCAGACCAGTACCAGCTGCACAAGAAGAGTTATGGGACTGGATACATAGTCTACCTAAGGCCCCAACGGACACCTCCGAACAAGGGAGTGGACAAACCTGCTAACGTGTACCTCAGTAAAGGGGAAAAGGCTGGGTGCGCTGTGGCCCAGTGGAGGGCAGTCTCTCTAAGATCTACTGTTAATGGTGAAAAACTGTTCTGTCTTCATCAAGGATATCTCTTTCATTGGGCCACACCTTTGGAACGATTCCCAGGCTGTAGACAAGGTACCCAGGGAGGATGGCAAAGTCTGACATGCAATCAGGACAGACAGCCTTGCAACACCGCAAGACCAAAGCCAGCACGTCTACTAGAGATGATGTCTAGACTGCAGTGCTTAGTGAAAGGATGCACAATGCTTCATATGGCAGCAGCACACGTCAACTGCAGAAACATTCCGAAAGCAGACAACAGAAGTGGCCATACCATGGGTAGCACGGCCATGCACAGGAGCTGGAAGTTCCTTATCATAGTTCTTATAACAAAATTCAACACAGTCAGAAGCCATTTGGACAGACACTGTTCATACAAAGGGGCGCCCTCTTTCTCCGGAGCAAACAAAACAAAGAGTTGAGAGGACTTCCGCAGTCCTTAGTGCGAGCAAGACAGAAATGCAGTGTTAGGTACATTAAGTGTATGGAGCAATACCTCACCCTTGTTAGCATGCTCTGGATAATACACAGGAAAAGTGTATGGTCTGATTAAATCTAAAATTAGACACCACCTTAGTCAGAAAATGAGGACTGATCTGCAAAGACATCCTGTCCTTGTCGAAAATCAAAGGAGGAGGATCATGCACCGGAGCCTGAAGCTCAGAAATTCTAGGAGTAGAAGTCATGGCGACCAAAACAGCACTTTCCATGAAAGAAAACATCTCACAAGTCACAGAAGACTCAAATGTAGCCAGAGTCGATTTTGCAAGTATTAAATTCAGGTCACAAGGCGGAATCAGTTTACGAACTGAGGGACGTATGTGCAGAATACCCTTCAAAAATGTATGGGACACCTCTAGTTGTGCCATTGTGCACCCATCTATGATGGCATGGAAGGCTGAAACAGAAGCCAAGTGCACCTTAATGGACGAGTACTAGAGACTGGAATGAGATGGTGACAAAAAGTACTTCAGTACAATACTGACAGGAAACGTAAATGGGTCCACTTAATAGGAAGCATAGCATACGCAGAAGCACTTCCATGTCAAAGAATATGTGTGCTCTAAGCAAGGCACCAGCCACCTGGGGGGAAGCACACAATGGGCAATGGCTACATCTTCAGGAGCCAAACATGAAGATGCAGGGACCGCAGGTTCAGAGAGACATGGAACCCTGAACCTGTAACAGGAGGACCAGACAAAGGGGGAGCTGAACAGGAGGCTCCACTGCCAGATGCTGCAGAAATGAAACCAAATCTGATGAAGCCAGAATGCAGCTACTAGTACTGGGGTGGAATACCCTACTCCCAGTGTGAGCAGGACCCTCTGAATTAGAGGAATACCACAAGGATAATGCATCTTGCCAAAAAACTCCATACCCTGGTGGGAGTGAGCAGAAAGGCAGCAGTTTTGCATTATCTGGGGGCACAAAAAGGTCCAACTCTGGATGACCCCATCTTACGAAGAGGTAATTTACCATGGAGGTCAGTAGTTCCCATTCATGTACTGGGACCGAGACCTGATTATCCTGACTGCCAAGATGTTTTGGACAACTGGGAGATGCACAGACACTGTCAGCAGATAAGGGCCTATGGCCCACCCAGTCTAACATGGCTGACAGCTGAAGGCTGTGCGACATTGCTCAGTACCACTCTCACTGCTTCCCTGCACAGCGGATAAGAGTGAGTGCCTCCTTGCTTGCTCATGTAGTGCAGGACACTGACACGGCCGGTCTGAACCAGCACGGGATTGGGGCTGAGGTGCTCCTGGAAAGCCTGAAGACCAAGTAAAACAGCCCACATCTCCAGGACATTGATATGGAGATCAGCATCTTGATTGGTCCAGGACCTTTGGTTCTGAAAGGATCCGAGATAGGACCCCCCCAGCCAGACCCAGAGGCATCCATTGTGAGAATCTGTATGGGAGTCCTGGGGGAGAATGGAATGCCCTGTAACAGGTTCAGGCAGTCCATCCACTATACTAGAACACGGCAGAGAGGAGATGTGATGAGGACCATTCATTCCAACTCTTCCATTAGCGATTCACATTGCATCTGAAGAGTCCAATGCACATGCGGAGACAGGCAAAGGGAACTGTAATGATGGCAGCAGCCATCAGTCCCAGGAGACGCAACATCATCCAAGCAGCATGTATCGATGCCTGTGTATTAGCTGGGCATGGGCAGTAACAGCCTCTGGTCTGTCAGCAGGCATGAAGGCACTGCCCACTGCCATTTCCAGCACCACACCAATATACTGGAGGCGCTGACAAGGAACAAGTATGGATTTCAGTACGTTTACTGCTGCACCCAGTTTCTCAAACAGCTGTCTCATTTTGGACGTGTACAGAATCGGTTCCCTGGACAATGCCTTAACTCATTACCTCCTGGGCGGCCATTTTGTGTCAGGTAAACAATGGATAGCTCAGACTTCATATGGGGCTACTGGACGTAATGAGTTTAAGAAGCCAATAATCCAGATATGGGAACACATAAGCCCCTTCCCTCAGAAGGGCTTCTGCCACAACTGCTAAGCATTTGGTAAATACCCATGGTGCGGAGGATAAGCCAATGGGCAAGACTTGGATCTGATAATGGCTGCCGTCCAACATAAAACAGAGTAACTGCCTGTGGCACTTTAAATATTGACATGAAGATACGAGTATTTCATGCCCATGGCACAGAGCCAATCCCCTTTTTATAGCAGGGGGATGGGAGCCTGAAGAGACACCACCCGAAACTTTTTGTATTTGAAGAACAGGTTTAGATCTCCGAGGTCCAGTACAGAACACAGATTTCCCATCCACTTGGGAACCAAGTAGTATCTGGAACAGTACCCAGCTGGTTTAGATATTTCCTTTTTTAAACCATTATAAATTTCCTAACAAAACATGATTTACAATGACATTGAAACACCTCAAATATAAGTGACCTTCTAAGCTCAACCTGTGTTACATTACATATCCTTTTAAAACAAATATTATTTCTTAATATTTTTAAAGTGCAATTAGTAATTTAATTCGTTTAACCTGGTGTTCCCTCTACTTCAGTGGAGGAGAAGGATCTGGGGGTACTGGTGACAGGGGACATGAATCAGTCAGCGCAGTGTAGGAAGGCAGCAGCCAAGGCTAATAAGATGCTGGGGTGCACTGCCAGGGGACTTGCCTCTAAGAGAGAGGAAGTCATTCTGCCACTGTACAGGTCACTGGTGAGACCTCACTTGGAGTACTGTGTGCAGTTCTGGTGCCCCTATTTAAAGAAGGATGTCAAACTACTGGAAGGGGTCCAACGCGCAGGGCGACAAAGATGATCCTTGGGCTGTGGGAGAAACCACATGAGGAAAGACTTGGAGGGGGGGGGACTCAACATGTGTTCCCTGGAGAACAGAAGGGAGAGAGGGGATATGATTGAGACCTTCAAATACTTAAAGGGCACGAATAGGGTTAGTACTGAGGGCATGTTTAGATTAAGGGGCGGCTGGCCCGTGGCGCTGAGGCTGAGGCACTGGTCACCCTGCACCGCATCATGTCGGTGACCCATGTTCGGGAATGAGCACGGGTCGCTGGGGGTAGGCAGGGGAGGAGAAAGATTGAGCATCCGTAGGACTGCTCTCCTTCTCCGGGGGGGGGGGGTCCACGACAGTCAGCGCCTGATTGACCCCTGGTGGAGGCTGGAGGGCAAGGAGCTGCACTGTATTTCAGGGGAGGAGGTGGGGGCAGATGCCAGGAGGGAGCGCATGCGGACATGTGCGTGCTCCACTCCACTGGTGTCATGGCACACCCTCAGCTCTGGGGAGAAAATGAGAAAAAGGTAGATCTCCTGGCTGGGTGGCTTGATGGCCATCCAACGGAACACTGACTCTGGGGGAAGTTGCCGAATCTCGATCCGGACAGGGTGGGTGAGTTGGGGGCTCCCCACCACCCCGCTGTGGGGGGGGGGGTAAGCCGCAGGGGAAACAAGCAAGGACCCTAAAAAGAACATGGGGGTTGTCGGACGGTGCCCGGAGTCCCAAGGAGTTGCCAGGAATGGGAGCAGACCAGGTAGGTAGAGCAGAAAGAGAGAACCAAAAAAAAAAGGGGGGGAGAGACACAGACTGAAACTGGAGGGTGGAAGATTCAGGAGGGAATTGAGGAGGCATTACTTCATGGAAAGGGTAGCAGTGAGGTGGAATACACTGCCAGAGGAGGTGAGGATACTGAAATCTGTGGTCAGTTTTAATAGGGGGTGGGACAGGGTCAAAGGTAAGGTCAAAACTGGGGGGAAGCTGGGGGAAGGGGGAGTTGGCAGAAGGGGTCGATAAATCAGATGAATGGGCAATGGGTGGGGGGACGGCTGCAACAGAGTAGACTGGGAGCTGCGCACTTGGTATGTTTGTATGTACTTTTTGTATTTAACTTAAAGGGAAAGTTCCCTCAGCCTATTTTCTGTATACTGGTATGTAGTCTGTAGGCACGAACAGCGATTCCTTCTCTTGCATCCCTCTAATGCCATCCTTATTTCAAAATAAAATCAGGTTGCTTTACTGTTTTGCCCCGGTTTGAAAACCTGTTTGTCTCCATTCCAAAGGTCATGACCCTATTCATGCAAGCCATCATGGGAATTGATGATGCACATGCATATGCACAAGCCAGCAGAAGTTACACTCTCATTCAGTTCTGTTACATGTCTTGCGCAGTCCCTGCATTCTCTAAAAGCTTTTTTTTTTTTTTTTCTTTCTTTTTTTTTTTTAACTCAGACACATTTTAAACTACAGAAAACAGCAGGGCAATTACTATGCCTTGAAACATTTCATGGCCAGCATAAGACAAAAACATAGGGACTACAGAGGACAGCAACAACTAAGAGAGTGTAGCTACTACAGGCTTTAGCACCAGATCATCATACAATTCCAGGATGCCTTACATGAGTCAGCCAGGTCTTGACCTTTACAATGAAATCAAGCAGGTTTTATACCAGACCTAAGTATCTTCACTTACATTTAAATCCTGATGAAATTAGGAGTGTGCAGTAGAGGCAATCATTGTTCATACCCACAAACTACACAGGGGAAACAGAATAAAAGGCCGAGGGGACTTTCCCTAAGAAGTTAGGATAAACTGATTGGAGGCCTGCAACAGGGTAAAAACAACATCATATAATAGATATGCTATGTATTTAAGGGAATTTTCATAGCAAATTATTTGAAAAATTGCAGTGTGCCCCTATGAAGGAAGGACAGCTTTCTGACAACTGAAGACAAACATCCAGTAATTACCACGAACCAGCTGCAATGCCTCATATTAGGGAAGGAGTCGTCAGTAAACATCTAGCCTTGAAGTATTCTACAATACTGGCTAGATTCCATTTACACCCTCCAACTCTCATTGCTTTGTATCAAACCACGGATTTACTGTAGGAGTATTCTGTAGCTAATGTTACTGAGCTCGTCCCAAGGACAGCATTCCCATCGGTATCACTACGAAAGACAAACACACAATACCAAGTGTCAGGATCCCTAGACTGATATCCCGAAACTCGAAATCCCAACACTTGGTATTTGTCTGCGATGGAGTCGGTTATATTAAATAAGGTAGGGGGTATGGGAGGGCAAAGCCCCCTGCATTGGGGAGTGAAGACCCCATGAAAACTTCTGCCGCGGGCAAGTACCAAGTGTTGGGATTCCGAGTTTCGGGATATCAGTCTCAGGATCTTGACACTCAGTATTGTGCATTTCAATCTTTCATAGTAACCCCTCCCCATCTCATCCAGCGCTACCTGGCCAGACCTGAGCTTACATAGTGGTACTATACCTTCCGCTGTAGTCACTGCTGGCCCCGGAGTGCTTAATGTTTGGAAGGGCCTCTCCAGGACCATACTTTCTTTACATAAGGGTACATTTTAGCTTCTTGTTCCTTCCTGGTAGTACATTGCATTGGAACTGCTATGTGCATAATCAAATTTCTGCTTGTCTCGTGCAGTCCATAGTAAAGGCCTTAGTAATTAACCAGGGAATACCTTCACCACCATCTAACTATGCATCCTTGAGTGAGGTCCCTGGACTAAATACTCTGGAAATTGACCAAGACAGCTCAGAATAGAACCCTTTGTTTCTTTCTTGAGGAGGAACGGGTTTGATAACTTGTTTGTGTATGAGTGACTTAACCTCTTCAAGCAGAAGGGACACATGACCCATAAGAGAATGAGAATGAAGTGGAGGACAAACTGGAGGGATGCACAGCAACTCCAGAGCATGCCTCTCTTCCACTATTTCCTGAACCCACTGAGCTGTCATGATCTCCCTCCACTTTGGCAGATGAATGGAGATCCTGCCCTCCACCATTATCCTCAGAGGTAACAGTGGAGGGGGAGAAAGAGGGGAGGGGAGTCTGAAGGTACTGGAGGCAGCAAGGGCGCCGCCTTGACCAATATTTTTGGGCGTCTTTGCATAGACACCAAGAGAGAGAGAAGGGACCCAGAAGGGGACCACCACTGCAATTTGCGCATGGGGCTGTTGATGGGAGGCACGGCCTCCATGCGCCACAGGCCTGCAAAATGAGTCCCTACCATGCCTACTGGAGGAGTTGAGGGGTCAGGTATTTGAATGACTTTAAAGTCATCCTGGAGAAATTTAAGCTCATGCCGTATATTTTCATCACCACTCCCAAACAGCTGGAAGCCATTAAAAAGGGCAATTAGCACAGACTGTAGTACCCAGGGTTGGGAGGCGGGGGAGGGCCCATAAAAGTAGAGATGAGCAAGGGGAAGGGGAAAAGGGTAGACTAGATGGGCCAGTGGGGTCCTTTTCTGTTGTCAGATTTCTGCGATTCTGTGACATCTGTAGCAAATCCAGTTACCCTAAGTCAGGAAGATCTCTGAAGGCATATGCCTGAGACAGGAGCCCTGGCAGAAGCATCAACTGTAGAGTGTACCAGATGTCTTACAGTATCCACACCAGGCTTTAAGCAAGTCAGTCTTGGCAGGACCATCAAGCAGCGCCAAAACAGTAGACGTAGCTGATTTCCACAGGCTATTCTAATATTTACTCATGTATGCCTGGTAGTTAGCAATTCTGAAGCTTAAAGATGCATGGGCATGAGTTCTTTTGCCCATAACATCCAGCCTCCTCGATTCTTCATCAGGAGGCAAAGTACTCTAGAGCGGTCTTGAGCAGCCATGATAACCACAGAATCAGTTTCAGGCTGGTAAGCATAACAAGATGGAGCAAAGTACTGTTTTTCAGCCTCCCTAGGTATTGACGGCAAGGTAATAGGTCTATGCCAGGCAGAAGAGGTAGCATCCTCTAAGGTGGGATACACAGGAGGAAGTACAATGGAGGTGAAGCAGAAGCCTCAAAAAACTCCACTACATTTTTCTTACTGGAGTCCTCCTCCTCTGCATTGAATCCCATGGCATTCTGGATTTATCTAAGCAAAGCCTGAAAAAAGAGGGATCTTTAGAATCCTTAATGCTTGCAGAGAGGATACAGCTGGAAGACAAACCACCCTCAAAGGGATCAGTATCCCTTTTTTCATCCTCCAAATCCTCTTCTATATTAGAGAGATTAGGATTATATTCTACTTCATCTTTACCTGGACTGGTAACAGGAGCAATTGACGGAGGTGGCAGTAATGGAAGAATGAAAGGTGTGCTTATGGATGACAACGATGGTGCTAATGGGACAGGCCTAGTCAGTGATATAGCCGCTACTGTCGGGTGTCTAAATAGTTCAGGGAAGGTTGCCAGCACAACCGGGGAGTGGACAGCACCCCTGTAAAGTGCTCAGGACAACCAATGTTGAAGGGGTAGAACCCAAAGACAGCGGCTGCATACAGTCCATAGTAGGTATGCCAACGCCAAGACCCCAACCTTGGTGTCTCATCGTCAGTTGGCGGCTGTAGCTGTCTCTGATGGAGCACATGATGAGGACTTACTTTCCTTTAATGGGGACCTTAACCTCCCCGGTGAAGCAGGAGCTTTATCCTAATGCCTGTGGTGATGTCCGGAAGAGGACGACTTCAATGACAATTTTTCCTTGTCTCTGTTCTCAAGTCTTCAATGACTGCAGTGGTGACGGCATGGCCAAATGCTGAGGAGTTCCCTCCCTGAAGGTGGTCAAGTGAGATGGAGAAGCCTGCTCGGAGCCCGATGCATTCACTTGAGCTTCTATGGCTATGATATCAATGAAGGTTTCTAGAACCTTCTTTCAGCATCTTCTTGTGGCTTGGCTGAATTCCTGGCAGATCGTACAGGCCCTGATGTTGTGGGACAGGCTCAAACAACAAACAAAACAGTGTGAGTGTCATCCTTGTATTCTTGAACTACAGGTAGAAAACCTAAATAAAGGTCTTTTGATGGTGGCACAATAGGATAATGTTGGTAAGTTCAAGTAAAGTACTAGAAAACAAAGCTGAAGAAACAACAGTGTTGTTTATCTGCAGGTCTGATGAGCAGTTGACAGTGGGAGAAATAACTGAGGAGCAATGGAGCCACCCATGTTATACAGATGCCAACACAGCATGTCACTTTGAGTGGCCCCTGGCTAGCAAAAGTTTCCGAGTGGTCCTGATGCCGATGGCTTACAGTTCCAAAGGTGTGGCCCAATGGAGGAGATATCCTCAATGAAGACCTGGTTCTTTGACCCCAAGGACAGCAAGGTGACAATCAATGTAGAGACACCACGGCATCTCTATGTACTGATACAAGAGAATCGCATGATAAAACAGGTTTAGTAATCTAGCCAAAGTCATCAAAATATATTATTCCAATTTAAAAAAAAACAAAACACGTCTTCTGCAGCAAGATAAAAAACTGGAAGGACGCGGCTCTCAGGGACATGTAAATAAAAGGTAGTTTACACACAGGTTGTAATTGCTCCATTGTTTTTAAAACCATTGCTTGCAAATATCCAAATCATTAAAATAACAATCGTCTTATCTGCAACTGTCCTTTAAGGATGTTCCAGAGTAAATACTGTGCTGAATTAGTCTGACCAATGTGGGTCAACTTGTTTGGTCCCAGTGTAACATCAGTGTAGTGCACATGATTAAAAGGGTACTCCAAAAGTGCCAGGGCTTGCCCTTGTCTGCAGGGTCAGAGTTCATCCTTGAGTTCTGGTGCATGGTCCATGCCAAAGAATGATGAAGGTCTACCTTTCAGGTCCCGCTCTCTCTTCACAAACGCAGTAAAGGACGAGACACAATTTCCAATAAAGTGGTCCGACTGACCAAGGATATATAAATCGATGTGAGCAACGTCAGGCTTAAGAGCAACAACCTTTACCTGTTAGGAGATAAGCACACAATTAAATTAATGCTTTTTTGTGCTGTTATTTTAAGCAATTCCTCAATCTGATCTGCTCCCCAATCAATGCTGATGTTCCTAGCTTCGGGTGTCCTTTAGCAATGAAACTGGCTTACCTCACTTCCACTCAACTAATTGCACCACCTCCAGGTCACATTTAGTGTCCAAAACCCATATGTCTCAGCAGAGTAACACATGAAGAGGACTGCAGCAGCACCACATCTGCCACCAGTCATCTTTTTTAATTGGGTCATTTTATTATAAAATTATTAGCACCACTTCAACTCAGCTGTACTGACCTGCACATGGGCACCTCTTATAATTATGTGAGATCTTGTATGCAAGCTTTGAAAAGGTGGAGTGTACCAGACCTACTGTTCTGCACAAGATACTAGTCCTGTGGAAACACACCCATCGCCACCCACCCACAGTCTCGCACTCCTGTTCCAGTTTTTCCACACTGCAAGTACAACACAGGTGCTCACAGCGCATGCTTCTCCACATTGTCCCATCAATAAGTCTTAAGCATATCATGGACGGACCACCAGGTAGGTGAGAGTAGTTTTGAGTTTGTTGCTCATTCCACCCATGGTTATCTAATGTAAGGCTGCCTCAAATAATGCCAGTTAGTACCAACTATGTAGGTGTTTGTGTGCAGAGTGGAAACCTGTCCAAAAGGAAATGGTCTGAGACCAACACAAGTCATCTAATAGCCACCAGATGAGCAGCTGTCCACTTAAAGGCGTGGTGCAAGCAATGGTCCTCCCTTCTGCAAAGCTGTTCCAACTGCAATGCCACATTTGGTCCTCAGGTGGCAGTACAGAAGCAGAACCAGTAACCCTCTCTTCCTGGAGGAGGAACAGTATCCTCTGGGACACTTGATCTCCCCACCCCCCCAGCTTGCCTCCCCCCATATTCCAGGCTCGATTCCAAACCTGGGTGGCACTGCTGCCGCCTGGCCGGCAAATAGCACTATGTCCAAACCATCACACAAATAATAAAACACTGAGGGTATTAAACAGATTTTACACATGTCCAAATTTCCAACTGTATTAAAAAAATGTAAAAAAACAAACAAACAAAAAAAAAGGTTTATGATCCTTTTAAATAAGACACTGGCTTTACAAAAATTATGTTTAATTTTACTGTTTTCCAGCTTTTTTTTTTTTTTTTTTTTTAAACTTTCTCCTATTCTTGAACTACAAAATATTTCAGAAAATGCAGTGCATCTGCCTGTCCCCAATTGACCTCATAACTGCTGCTTGTAAAACTGATACTGGAATGGGAAGAAGGGCTAAGCGTCCCGGAGAATACACTCCCCCTCTGAGGAGGAGGGTAGCTTGTGGCCTCTGATGCTATACTGCCCCCTTGGTGATGACAGATGGCAGTGCATGGCTTGGGTGTGAAGATGCCAGCCAGGCTTCAGGCGATGCCGTGTACACTTGCCCCACACACAGCCTTCTGTTAACACCACCCATCTAATAATAGAGGAATGGGTACTCTCCATCCTTGCCACGGCAGAGGTGGGGTGGGAATTGAGGATCTGAAGGGTTGTAAAGGCCACAAGTAAGTATGGAGAGGGTAGGTTCTTGTCAAAGGCAGATGGGAACTCTGGCCAGTATGTGTTAACACATCCCTCGGAGCCACTCGTTGCTGAAAATGAGTGGTTTCACGTACCTTCAGCTGAGCGAGAACAGCGAAGCGAAGCTGAGCTGTTCTGGCTCAAGTTGAAGGCAAGTGAAACCACTCATTTTCAGCAATAAGTGGTGACAGGGGACATATACTATTGATCAAGAGCAATCAATAATATATTTAAAAAAAAACCTGTTCCCAGAATGTTATGTGCAATGGAGGATCAACCCCATTAGCTGTGTGTGTACATAGTTATCTTTGTACACAGGTTACACAACCAGTTATGGGTTTGTGGATCTTGGGCTTGCCCGGGATTAATGTGTGTATGTTTGTCTGAAGATCCGAAAATTAATAAAGAAGGTCTTATAAAAAAACCAAAACCTGCCACAAATGCACCAGCCATCCTTTACCCCCTAATGAATCACAGTCTAAGGGTACCCCCTTCGAAACAACTTACTTTCCCTTTGAACATTTTTTCCAGTTCTTCTTCATAGGACTCTGAATCTGTTGCAACGTAGACAGATTTTGCATCAATCTTTTTCACCCAGAGTTTCACGGTTCGCTTTATCTCTTTCAGGTCTGGCAGACACATTTCCATGGTTAATGGGATGGCAGTCTTGCGGTTATATCCCACACACTGCGGTGATGCCATGAAATGAGGTCCAGCAGTCCCTTCTTTCACCATGTCGCAGGCATTTTTCTGTTGCAAAAAAAAAAAGGAATTTTTTTTTAAATTATATATTTTATTTCATTTTGCCATTTCTTCCTCCGCCTCAAGTCTGCAACATAAATAAAGCACCAGATCCTCATATCTGGTGCTAGACATCACCCAAATGGAAATGTACTGATTAGAGGATGTTATACAATTGTCCCGTTGCTACACATGGGTTCATTTTGTTTGAAACTTACAAATGTTCTGAAAAAAGTGTAAAGAATAAAAGGAGAACATGTTGAACTGTGCTCTTCACTATTTAAAAGCCTATACAGATTTATATGTACATACGAACATGCCAGCAGATAAAGGCCTTATGGTCTCTCTAGTCTGCTCATGCATGCAGGCCCCCCATGTCTACAGTGGGACCTGCCTCCTTCCCCAAATCCCTTCCCCCTCCCCTTCATTGTGTCCCATCCTCTCTTGAAGCTATCCACCGCTTTCAGGAGACCACATCCTCTAGCAACTTGTTCCACTTGCTCATCACTCTCTGGGAGAAGACGTGCCTCATCTCCCTCCTGAATCTTCCCCAACATCTTTAGACTATACCCCCGGTGGACTTGTTCCCACTAAGACTAAAGAGGCCCTCTGTTTTCACCCTATTAATACCTTTAAGGAATTTGTAGGTCTCTATCATAACCTCCCCCTCACTCGTCTGCCCTCAAGGGAGTACATGTTGGGCCTCTTGAGCCTCTTCTTGTATGTGTTGCCCTGCTGGCCCTGGATCTTCTTGGTCCCCCTTCTCTGGACTGTCTCCAGCAAGCAGACACCCTTCCTAAGACAACAGCACCAACACTACACACTGTACTCTAGGTGTGGTCCTATCAGTGACCTATACAGCGGTAATATGACCTCTGCCTTTCTGCTAGTAATCCCACTGGGCTATGCAGCCCAGCATCTGATTTGCCTTTGCTGCTCCTCTCCTGCAGTGTGCTGCGTGCTTCAGGTCACTCATGACAACTCCCAGGTCCTTTTCTTCATCTGACTTGGTGACCTGCACACCACCCAACCAGTATTTGGTTTCTGGGTTTTTCATCCTCAAGTGCACAACTTTCCATTTTTTAGCAATTGACCCCAGAGCACTTCTCTAACCTAGCCAGGTCTTCCCTAAATTCCTGTCTCCCCTCCTCCATGTCCACCCTCCCGCAGAGCTTTGTGTTGTCCATGAACAGGCAGATTTTACCTTTGATCCCATCTGCTGTGTCACTGATGAAGATGTTAACACCACCAGACTGAGCACAGAGAGTCTTGTGGGACCCCACAGATCACTGGCCTTGCTTGAGAGACTCCCCCACCAATCACCACCTTTCTGCTTCTCTCCTGCAACCAGTTTTGTAACCCATCTAGCAAGCCTGGCCCCCACCCTCAGGTCTTCCAGCTTCGTAACCAGTATCCTGGTTCTCAAAAGAGGTGGCAAAAAAGGTAAAAGCTAAGAGGGTAGCATTCAGAAGGTATAAGGAGACGCAGAGGGAGGAGGGCAGAGAAGTGTACCAGGGGAAACAGAGGGAAGCAGGAAGGGCAGTAAGGAGCACAAAGGCACGAACCAAAGACAGAATAGAACCAGGTGATAACAAAAGGGGACAAGATATTTGTTTAGGTATGTAAGCGAAAAGAGGAAGACCAAAGCTAGGATTTTAAGGTTAAAAAGGGAAGGTGGGGAACGTGTAAAGGGGTACCAGGAAAAGACAGACATCCTGAACAAATACTTTTGTTCAGTATTTAGAGAGGAAGGAAATGAGGGTGGCCACAAAGAAGTAGCATTGGAGGCAGGAAGGTGGACACTAGTCCATTCTTGGAGGAGAGAGTCCTGAAGAGACTCGCTAATCTGAAAGTGGACCAAGCAATGGGGCCAGACAGGGTGCATCCAATATTATTGAGGGAACTCAGGGGGGTGCTGGCTGCACCTCTGCAAGTCCTATTTAACAGTTCACAGGAAACTGGAGTGGTTCTGGAAGACTGGAGAAAAGTGGATGTAGTCCCACTACACAAAAGTGTTGGCAGAGAAGAGGCTGGTAATTATAGGCCACTCAGCCTGATGATGGTTGGAAAGTTAATGGAATCACTGTCAAACTAATCTGATACATTTCTTTGACTGGGTGACCAAGGAACTAAATCAAGGTGGAGCAGTGGAAGTAGCCTACCCAGGTTTCAGTAAGACTTTCGACAGGGTGCCACACAGGAGACTTGTAAGCAAGCTGGGTACCTTAGGGGTGGGTCCAAAAGTGGTTAAATGGGTAAGAAATTGGTTTAAAGGATAGGCAACAGAGGGTGGTGGTAACTGATGCTCACCCAGAGAAAGGGGGAATGACCAGCGGGGTGCCTCAAGGATCTGTGCTGGGAACCGGTCCTCTTTAATGTTGTTATAAGTGACATTGTGGAGGTGCTGGAAGGAAGGTCTGCCTCTTTGTGGATGACACCAAAATCTGCAACAGGGTGGACCCGTGGGTGGGTGTGAGTGTGTGTGTGTGTGTGTGGAAAGGATGAGCATTGACTTGAGAAAACTAGAGGAGTGTTCAAGGGTATGGCACCTGGCTTTCAATGCATAAAACGGCAAAACAAAGCACTTGGGGCACAAAAGCCCCGGGGGAGGACTACAAAATGGGTGGGGGTCCACATCCTTCTGGCACCTCTAGGAGTGAAACACTCAGCAGAATGTGCTCCCTTGGGCCACATGATCAAGTTCTGTGGCACTAAGCGAGGGTGACAGTGCCAGCCACGAGAGAGAGAGAGAGACAGCGTGAGTTACCAAATTCACAATGCACAGACATGACCATTACACATACATGTTCCCCACTGACCAAGTGAATGTACAGGCTAACTACAGTTCCCAGACTCCCCTGCAGCTGACATCAGAGGAGGGCTGCAGCAGTGGGAGAATCAACAGCCTGCAGTAAATGTTAGAGAGTTTTTATAAGCTCTGAAATTTTGTTTGCCAGTCCCACTTTCCTCCATGGGCTTTGTACACTCACAGAGAACTGTACTAAGGCCCAGGAGAACAGTGGAACCAGCAAACATGCGACTGAAGCCAGCCCACTGGCTCAGCGGTAGGGCTACTGCTCCCAACACTGGTGACCCTGGGAAGAGGCTTGAGCATCCAAGCGGACGCTGACCTCCTCCTTGGGGGGGCTCTGCCACTTGGATGACCACGCGTGGTAGTGCTGGTCGGCAGATGGAAAGTTTGGGACATTGTTGACATCAGCGCATGGACGTGTGCGCAGCAGCCCACACTGATATCCATGTATGCAATGTCCCTGAGGAGAAAACTGAAGGAAAATGGCCCCGGCACCTCCGTGATGATGGCCCATGGGAGCTCCCTGGGCCTCCACTGCCTGCCGGATCATGGCGCTCACCCGACGAAATGTCGAATGTCGGGGGACCATCCTCACCCTGATCCTGCCTGAGGGGCATAGCTAAGACTCTGTGGCAGTGAGTGACCGCAGCCGGGGGGGGGGGTTCCCATGGCACCTGAAGGTGTGGAGCAGCCGGTTTGGAGGGGGTATAAACAGAAACTGAATTAAAAGAAAGAAACGTGATCAGAGCTTATAAAAGCTCAAACATGCACTACAGACTAGTGAATTTCCCACATTGGCAGCCCTCTTTTTTTTTTTTGCGCCCCCCCCCCCCCACGGTGGAACTTCCTCAGGGAGCCCCTAGACTGTAGTCCCCTAGTCCCTCCCCGGGAACTTACCATGGTGACGCTCAGATCTTCCTCCATGCTGCCTTGGCCTACCCCCCTGGGCGGGGAGGAGGGGGGAAACCCTTCACCCCCTTCAGTCCACTAGTGTGTGTCAGGAGGTCCATCTGCAGCATCCATCAGCAGCCCGGTTATGGGCTGTCTGGGGCAGTCGGCTCCAGTCTCCATGGCAGGCTCCTTTTCCGTTTTTCTGTCCCCTCCCTCAGGACGTGGGCATGCTAGGAGAACCTAGGGGCGGCACGTCGAGATGTGTGAGCGCTTCAGTCCCCGGCCCACGTACCTCCTCCCTTCTTCTTGCAGTCCCGCTGCACCTCCACCCCTGGTCACTCAGGTGGCAGCAGAGCTGCGGGACATGCACCCCTCCCTGGAGGAGGAGCGCGGCCGCTGGGCACTCAATCCTCCTCCCCACAGCCAACCCTTCAGCAGCCCGAGTCCGTTCCCGAACTTGGGTCACTGGCGCCACGCACAGTAACTACTGCTGTGCCGGCGGGCCGGCCATGGCAGCCCTCTTCTGATGTCAGCTGCAGGGGATTCTGAAGATTTATGGACATGCCAGCTTGGAAGACAGAACCACCAGCTTGATACAATCTAATATACAGCAGTAAACAAAAAAATGTTTTGCACACAAAGTGCAAAATTTACTGTTTCCCCTTTAAAGAGAAAGTGCATCAGTACTGATGATTCCAATCAATATCTCTAAATAGAAGACAAGATAAACTGCAAAAGTACAGAAACAATGATAAATTGACATTTGTTTAAAGGAAATTTCCAATATAAGGTACTGGGCTTATGTAGACATAGCTATACCTGTTTTACTCATTTGTGAACCGGTCAAGAAAAAAGCTGTTATCACTTATTTCTGTCTGCCTGCCATGATAGCGATACCTGGGTCTCGCCTGTCCTTTTTTCTTATGAAAATTATTGTAACAATATCCGTCCCTGTGGACTTGCCTGTTCCCACTACTCACTGGTCTTGCTGATGCTCTAGATTCAACTGTTACGTTATGTACGTTTGTGTATCCTGATTTTCACTTCTACTATGTTTTATTCCCACTGTAAATATTGCTGCTTGTTTGTAATATAATCTGGACTTGACCAGGTCCATGTTGTAAATGAACTTGCTCAACGATGTTCGCCTGGATAAATAAAGATTTGATTGATTGATTGATCAACAGCCTTGGTGTTCTACTGCACCCCGAACTTCCCTTCTATTCCTACATCTTCCATGTCTGCAAAACCTCAAGGTTTCCATTTCTGCAACACAGCCCCTGCCTGCCACTTCACGGAGTATTCTTCGCCAGCAATCCTTTATTCAATCCTTCATCTCCTCTTATCTCAATTACTGTAACTACTTACTCTATGACTTACCGACACTGTCTCTGCATTCCAGATTCCAGCATGTGTATAATACTACCGGCCATGCCTCTTTATCTGCACCATAATTAATGACGGTATGTCTCTGCATTGCAGATTCCAGCATGTGTATACTACTACTACCGCCTATGCTTCTTTATCCGTACCATGATGCAACTACTTACTCTATGACTTACCAACAATGTCTCTGCATTCCAGATTTCAGCATGTGTATAATACTGTCGCTGATTACCTCCTTACCAGCACCAAAAAGTATGACCAAATTTCTCCTATTCTTTGTGACCTGCACTGGTTCCCCATTCCCCTTCTAGATTCAGTTAAATACTGCCTTCCTTGTGTTCTAGATACTTAATTGGCTTGCTCAATGCCTACCTTGCTGGTTTGCTCTCCCCCTACATCCCTTCATGCCACCTTCACTCCTCTACTACTGGCCTCCCTTCCCGTTCCATCATCCACTAACGCTTCCTCGGTTGCTGGCCTAGCCTTCCATTCTGTTGCCCCTGATATCAGGAAGAGCTTACCTAGCTCCCTTTAACTAACCACCTCAAGCTTCGCCAAAAACCTAGTTTTCCCTTGCCTACAGTTACTAGTCTGCCACTGCTGTCATTGTTCTATACTTATTTAGGCTGCCTGATCCTCCGCTACTACAGCCGACCCCCGCATGTGTTGCTATCTTAACCTACCAAAAGCCAGATACTGCTGTATGTATTTACAGTATCCTATTTGAAATTTTGTTCCTAGTATATTATTTCTTGTTTGGGGGTTTATCCTCCACTGTAAAAGTTTTTTGAGGTACAGTCTGAATAAAGATTCTGTACAATGATAAGTTGTACTGTAAAGTGATTTGCTTCAAAATGGATTTTTCTTGACCTGCTGTGACATTTCTTCACTCTCCATGAAACTACTGGTTTCCAATGGAGGGCTTACTGGCCTATGCCAGATGCGTCTGCCCCTCCCCAAAGAGTTGCTCTTCTATGCAACTCACATTCAGGTGATGCCTGATCTAGACAGAGATCTCACATTAAATTGGAGGCAGGTCTGTAGCAACAATTCTTTCTCCAAATGGCTACATCCCCCACTCACTCAAGTATACCGCTAAACCCCCTTCCAAGGGGACCGAGCACTTCTGCACGGACTGAACTTCAGCCCCGTCCCACCACCTGGTTCACTGCAATCAATGCTAGGTCTTGCACTCGGTAAACAAACAAGTATACTAGGTCATAAGGTCTTGGACCACTGTATTGCAGATACCACTTACCCAATCAGAGCCAATCCTTAGATGAATTCCCAAATAAGGCCTGGCCAGCAAGACACTGATATGGCGCTCTCCGTCCTGGACCATCTTATCTGACCACACAATGTATTTCTGCAATGACCGATGCTCTTCAATCACTGGAAACTGAGCAGGTGCTCCAGGGAGAGCCAGAACTGGGTGTTCTGCAGGTGGAAACCTAGGGATAAAAAATTGGTGTTCTGTTGCTTTGCTTCTATTTTGCATAATGCAGAATTCAAATCAACAGCATTGGGGGAGGAGGGCTACAGTACAATAATTCTACAAAATAAATGTTCCTGACTTGAGTCATATTTATTATTAAAAATTTGTATGGGGGTGATGTCATGCTCCTGATAGCAGCCTAAATCAGGAGGCTCCCACCACAACCTGCTATAACCTCCAAAATACACCCTAAAGTGGAGGTGGAATAATGCCTAAACAATGGGAGAAAAGCATCCCCCTTCCCCCGACGCAACAGATGATGGCGGATTTTCAGATTTGGGCAGTGAGGGTTCACAGGCCTTATCCTCCTCACAGTGAAGTAAAGCAGGTGCCAGCCAACTGCCCCTATCAACACTCTAGCGGCAGATGGCCCTGATGCTCTCGGAGCTCTGAGATTTTAGAGAATAGTTCTGATCGACCACAGCAGCCCTATGGACTGATATTAGCAAGCTGCAGAAGCGGCAAGAATCCCTGGAAACTCAGGCCACGGAGACAGATTCAAGGGTAGACTGCCCCGGAAGAGCAACAACAGCTACACTAGGGACTCCAGCAGCTACAGGAGAGGGCAGAGGATTCTAAAAGAAACAGACGGAACAATATTAGGATCTTGGGAGTACCAGAGGGGGAAGAAGGCACTGACATACTACAGTTTACTCGCAAACTAGTAAGAGAATCCATCACCTTACCAGCAGAAATAACCCTTGAATTTGAGCGGGTACACCGGACTCTGGGCCCCAGATCAGCCCCCGAGGCCAAGCCATGCACCATTCTAGCACGTTTCCTAAGGTTCCAGGAAAAAGAACTCATACTCCACGCAGCCTGGAAGCAAGGGCAGGTAAAATATAAAACAGTTTATACATTCAGAATGATTACGCCTCAGAGGTGATGGCCAGGTGGAAGGCCTACATCCCTTTCCTCAGGGCACTGAAAAAGGCAGATCGCAGATTCCAAAACGCCGACCCAGCCAGTCTCACAGTATTCTACAGGGAGGGCCAGCTTACTTTTAACTCAGCTGAGGAGGCATTGGGCGACCTGAAGAACCGTGGGATCAAAGTGCAAAAGAACTGGGTTGCATCCCCCAGAGGTACAATCACTGCCAAGTTCTCAAGGCAGGTATGGCAAATGGGATAGCAGGAGTCCAGAAGATGCCAGGGCACAACAACCATTCAAAAAAAAAAAAAAAACGCTGACTCACTGTGCGATCAGAGCCACTCCCCCAATTCTTGAGCTCAACCTTTCGAAGAGATGCTGCACTGACTGAAGAACTTAAAATAATGCTCACTGGATTTTTTCTATGCCGGGAAGAGGACCCGCCACATCAGAGGTGCTTCCCTCCAACCCCTTGCGGGAGGAATGACTTGAAACTGTTCTGGACACTATTCGAACTTCTGGACTTTTGACTGCTTAACTTACAGTGCATTATACTCAGCTTCACTAACACTCAGATAAGTCCCAGCTCACTGGTTTAAATTTCTTTGCTAACTGAATAACTTTTCTGCTCAACTACAATACTTTGTGAATTAAACCTAATCCCTTAGTGTGTTTCTAACTTCTCCCCCGTACCCTTGCTCATAAACTGCCACTAACACAATGTCTCCCTCTGTATGAGGGAGATCCCTCTATACTCTCTTCTCTTTTACAGATAACCCACTAACAAGAGCCGGAGGAAGGAACTCTGCAGGGATGTGGTAAGGTCATTTTAAATTTATCCCCGATTCGCAGTACCCTTACCCTGCTGTTTTACTATCATCAGCTGCCTGCGGTGGGAGAGTGGCCCTTACTGGTTGACCTAGAGTACGACTGCTGTACAGTCGGGCCGTCCATGGAGGCCATTGCTGGGGGCGGCTCCCCGGTGATAGGCAGGCGGAATTAACACTCCATTTTGTTGCTTGACTGGATGTACAACTGTACAGGAGCAATGTTATGGCTTGGAGGGTCGGGCTGCGGGACTTGTACACAGGTAGGTGCTCTGAGGAAGGTGACAATGTTTGTTGGGATGGAGGCATGGGGGGAGGCCTCCAGGGCAACCTGGTTATCAGCTGTTGTGCAACCCTGGGGCACGCCTACCCGAGATTACTGATAGGAGCGGCTGGACATAGGCCCTCCAGTGAGACACCCCATAGAAAATTAAAGAGATTGGGCCTGGCTGGGGACTAGGAGGGCCTCTCCGGGGACCCCCTTCCCCCTCACATAATATGCTCGAGGTTGGGGAAGAGAGGAGACTGACTGTTCCTTATAAAACATATGGCAGGCCCAGGCTTGAAATAGCCCTCTGGAACCGCAAGCCCGGGGCTCCGTTGAGGTGATATGAGTGAGTCCCTATGCTGTTAATATGTCAAGATCCCGCTTAATGCCCTAGGCTCCCTGAATTGATGCTACAGGAGGGAACATCACTAAGATTGGGAAGCATAAAACGTGCCAGTCCAGGAAGCGTATTTGAAATTTCCCCTTGTTCACTTACTACACTTGCAATATTTGCAGGCAGTGCAGTAGGGTACATGGCGCACCAACCCCCCTTTTTCCCCATACCCATTTTAGGTGCTATAAGTGCCTAGAGGACTCTCAGGACTGAGAGTTACCCCAAGTGAGGATTCCTCACACCAGGGACTTTAGGACCATCCCTGTCATGGAAGTACCCAGTTAATGGCAGAGTTGATATGGCCCTGTTGGTGCCTTGGCCTCAAACTTGCTTACTAGTTTGATATTTGATATGTTCAATTAGTTTAGAATGCCAGCTAGAAGGCATCAAGTTGATGTGCCATGCTAAAAGTTTAGTTTTTTAAGATCAGTGACTGATTGCAAAAACAACAATTTATTAAAATATAACAGTTGATTGAAGTTAACCTGCTTTACAAGTAAGAATCTAGTGGTTACTGTGGTGAGAGGCCCCTCACAAGTGGTAGCGCAACAACTCCCTACTCTACTCAAAACCTTGGTTTCACAATGGAGGAGACCCCGTTGAAGTTACTGTCACTAAACGTCAATGGACTCACCTTCCCCATCAAGAGATGCAGGGTGCTTACTTTCCTTAAAAACAGCAAGGCAGATCTTATTTATCTGCAAGAGACTCATCTAACCAAAGAAGAGAACTCCAAACTGGAAAAGCTCCCAAGGAGCGAAATCTATAGCTCCAGCTACAGACAGGGGAGGAGGCAAGGGTTGGCAATAACAGTTCCACAGCACACCCCACTGCAAGACTGAACTAAATGGAAAGACCCTGACGGTAGACTTGTGCTCATACAGGGAATAATAGGAGACACAGGAGTTACCCTAGCTAATGTGTATCCCCCCCCCCAGACACCTCAGTACGGGACATTTGTAACCTACTTGATAAAATAATACAAATGACTAAGGGCACCTTAATGTTAGCTGGGAACTTTTAACATTTTACCTAACCCAGAGTTGAACTCTTCCAACACTAGGACCCCTAAGAAAACGCCCACACAGAAGTTTTTCTGCAGATTTCTGGCTGAGGTTGGCTAGACTGACACCTGGTGGCATCTGCATCCACGTATTAGAAAGTACACAAACTACTCTGCAGTTTATCACACTTACTCATGAATTGACCATTGCTACACCCAGACAGAACATCTGAGTAGGGTATCAGACTCCCAATTGGGAGACGTAACGTTTTCAGATCATGCCCCCACAGTCACTACCTGGAAGCTAGGTCTACAGCGAAAGAGAACACAGTGCTGCCTGAACCCATACTATTTAAAAATCTAAGCAATTTAAGAATTTTCTCACAGACAAAATCTCGGAGATAACTGGGGACAATTCCCAGTCTGAGATTTTCCCATGCATTCTCTGGGACACTGTGAAGACAGTGCTATGAGGCCAGCTTATACAACACACCTCAACCCAACGAGGATATGGCAGGAACACAAAACTGCGTTGGAGGAAACTTAATTTCCTACAAACTGCACATAAACAAGGAGATAACTCTGTCCTCCCTCAGCTGAAGCAAGTTAAATTAGACCTAGATAGGTTGGCTCTGCAACAGATGGAAATAGCACTGATGTTTCTTCGACAAAGATATTATGAAATAGGCCCTTGAGCCACTAGACTTCTAGCCTATCAAATTGGGAAACAGAAAAAATTGGCCACGATTACCATTATATGTCACCCTGTAGACGGCAGGCCCCTAAACAAACTGTCACACATAGCAGATGCCCTGATTACATACTACTCTACCTTATACACCCTGGAATCCTCAGTATCCACTGAGGCCATAAAACACTTCTTGCAACCTCTCAACCTCCCCAAGATTAGTGTTGACCAAGGGAGTCAGTTGGTCCAGCCAATCACATGGTTGGAGTTTTCTGCTGCTATAGCTCGATCCAAGATCATGAAAGCCCCTGGCCTGGATGGTTATGAAGTGGAATTTTACAAAGTTCCAAATGAGGATGTCACCCAGATCCTCCTCAAGGTCTTTAATTTGGTCCTGGAGGGTGAACCCCCACCACCTACCTGGTCATACGCCACTATTTCTGTTATTCCCAAACTAGGAAAGAACCCCCAACTATGCGAGTCACATCGGCCAACTTTGGTCCTAAATACCGACTACAAATTGTTTACGAGCATTATTGCTCGAAGACTTGAATGGGTCCTCCCTCAAATAATACATAAAGACCAAACTTTATAATTGACATTGCAGAGGAACTGGAAGGAAAAGTATGTCTCTTTGCAGATGACACAAACATCTGCAACAAGGTTGATACACCAGATGGAGTGGAAAGGATGGGAAGGGACTTGGCAAGGTTGGAGGAATGGTCAAATGTATGGCAGCTCAGATTCAATGCAAAGAAGTGCAAAGTAATGCACATGGGAAACAAAAACCCAGCAGAAGAGTACACAATGGGGGTGAGATACTGACAACAGTAAAAATGGAAAAGGACCTGGGGGTAATTATATCAGCTGACCTAAAGGTGGGCAAGCAATGTGAGAAGGCAGTAAAGAAGGCTGGGGAGATACTGGGATGCATAGGAAGAGGCATCAATAGTAGAAAACAGGAAGTTGTTATCCCTCTGTACAGACAGTTGGTGAGACCCCATCTGGAGTACTGTGTGCAGTTCTGGAGACCCCATCTCCACAAAGACATAGACAGAGTGGAGGCTGTCCAGAGGAGGGCAACCAAAATGGTGCAGGGTCTGCACCAGAAGACATATGAAGAAAGACTAAAGGAGCTTAATATGTATACCCTTGAGGAAAGGAGGGAGAGAGGGCACACGATAGAAACTTTTAAGTACCTCAAGGGAATCAACAAAGTCCAAGAGGGTGGCATCTTTCAGAAAAAGGGATGTGCAAGAACAAGGGGGCACAATCTGAAGATAGAGGAGGGGCAGCTCAGAGGTAATGTGAGGAAGTATTTTTTCCACAGAGAGGGTTGTGGATGCATGGAACAGCCTCCCTGAGGAGGTCGTGAAGTCAAGAACAGTGGGGGAATTCAAGAATGCATGGGACAGACATAAGGCAGTCCTAGTGGGGGGTAGGAGGAAGCAAGCTGTTGGTTAACTAGGATCTGCAGCTTATCTGTTAGGTAGGAAAATGGGCAGACTAGGTGGGCCAAGCGGTCCTTTTCTGCCATCAAATTCTATGTTTCTATGTAAACTGGCTTTGTCGGTGGGCGGATAACCACGGATAACATTAAGAAGGCATATCACGTAATACACAAGATGCAGACTGACAATGCTTCCTCTGTCCTGGTTAGCCTAGGTGCAGAAAAGGCCTTTGATAGAGTGCTATGGCTATACTTATACTCTGTGCTGGATAGGGCTGGGATACCTCGCCCTCTGGTTCAAGTAATCAAGAATATCTACTCCGCCCCCAGAGCATGGGTCAAGGTCTCAGGGCACCATTCACACGGTTTTCTTTTACAAAGAGAGACCAGACAGGGATGCCCATGATCCCCACTTCTCTTCACTTTATTTATGGAGCCCCTAGCCCAACTCATCCGGCAGTCAGATAACCGTAATGGCATTGTGATAGATGGAGAGGAGCACCGGACTGCACTATACATGGACGATGTCCTCCTATTTCTTCAAGATCCAGAACATTCTCTCCCAAAAGCCAGGGAGCTACTGGAATTCTTTGCCCAGGTCTCTGGATACAAAATTAACATTAAGAAAACTGAAATGCTGACCTTTCAATACTCCACCCCCCCTCCAGTTATACAGAAAATGTTCCCCTGTAGGTGGAACTTACAAAGGTTGAAATACCTGGGGATACACCTGACCCGCACCCTTGTGGATGCCTACAGACAGAATTATACTCCCATTACAGCTCTCCTTAGGGTGGACCTCACCAGCCAGAGTACGCTGCCCCTCAGTCTCTGGAGGAGGACAGACTTGATCAGAACGGTTACCCTGCCTAGGGTCCTGTACCCGTTTAATAACATCCCAATCAGCCTGCCACGATCCACATTTCAAGACTGGAACAAAGCACTCTCACAATTCATATGGTCTGGCTGGAGACAGAGTCCAGCTAAAACTCCTAACCCTCCCGAGATCACAAGGAGGGCTAGCCCTTCCAGGTCTCTATCGGTATTACCAAGCAGCCCATCTAATGCACATAATTTCTAGACATATATCCACACAAGACACACTGGGCAGAAATCAAGCAGTCGCTATCCCCCAATGCAGATTATTTCTGATTGCTATTCCATAAAAATTCCTCTGTCCCTCCTTACCCACCCTTGCCACCAATATTGCAGCACCGTATGAAGGTCTGGCACCAAATAAAGAGGCAACTCTCCCTGACACCATTTACTCCCATGTTATGCCCAATAGCCACACTCTCTAGCTTCCTTCCTAGAATTACTGACCATGCCTTTCGGCAATGGCGCAGATACAGTCTGGAATACATGGCTCAGATCACCACTCAAGGTGAGCTATGATCCTTCCGGGATATTCAACAAAAATTTAAACTGCCAAATGCCCACCACTACAGATACTTACAAATACAGCATTACTTCAAATCCCTCCCGATAGAAGTGAGAAACCCTGCACAACACCCACCGCTGGTAACTAAAATTATGGCCCTCTTTACCTCCCTGAATCAAGGACACCTAATATCTGCCCTATATCAGGCCTTACTGACCCATTCAGACACCCTAACTGAGAGCATCCGACAACATTGGCAGGATGAACTCAACTCCTCTATGGGCCTGGAGCAATCGGAGAGGACATGCCAACAAGCAGCTAAAACTACTAGCTCATATTAATGGCGCGAGTTTACGTGGAAGAATCTTTTAAGATTTTTCAAAACTCCGGTGATCACTGGTCACTATGCCCCAGGTCGGCAAACCTCATACTGGTGCAACTGCGGGGAAAATAAGGCCCATCACACACGTTACGTACACCTATTCCAAGTTGGAACCATATTTCAACGCCCTTCAGACTGAGCTCCATGAACTGTTTGGTAGACCACTACAATTAATAAAGCAGATGTTTATCTTGTTGCAGTTCCCCAGGTACTTTAGAGACTCAGACACCCGTTACCTGCTAACTATCCTCTTAACTGCCAGCAAAAAAGCCATTACTAAATGATGACTTACTCCAGAGGCCCCCACTGTGCAAGACTGGCGGGCAGTCACAAAACAAATATACCAAATGGAAAAAATAACATAATCTGAACGACAGGGAGGAGAGGTGCAGCTCAAAGTGGGTTAGATGGCTCTTGTATTATATGTTGAAAGATGAAACCTTTGTACCCTAGTTTTTTCCCTACTCCTCAAGTCTTCAGTCCCCCTTACCCGACCTACCCTACAGCCTGATTAGCTGCTCCCCTTCCCCCTACTCACCGCCCCTCCAGGTCAAGTGAGTGGATAATGGAAACTCCTGGGGGGGCCTCTCACGGCGATCCTAATTGAGATGTAAAAGGCTGAACATAAATGAAAAACCTGGGTAGAACAGATGTAACTTAGAAAGTAAGGAATTAGGGTAACCAAGTCTAACCAACAGGAACAGCTAATACACCGGAAAGAAGAAGCTAGATGATGCCAGGAAATGAAAAACGGTGCTGGACTGACCAACAGATACTGATGAACTCTAGCCTCGCTAAGTTGAATTAAATCTCAACTATAACCCTGTACTTATGGATTCTTGTAAGTAACCTTTTTAACCAATTGACTGTAATATAATGTGAAACTTACAATAAAGATATTTGTGTAAAAAAAAAAAAAAATTGTATGGGTCAGCCCAGTGGCGCAGAGGGCTGAGGCGCTGGACGTCACACCTCAAACCACGCTGGCAACCCGGGTTCAGGAATGGACTCGGGTCGTCGGGGGGCTGGCTGGGGAAGGAGAGGATTGAGCGATTGAGGACTGCTCTCCTGGGTGGGTCGGGTGGGAAGCCTTGCTCTAGTAGTGGCTTCCAGTGAAGACCGGGGGTACTACATGCAGCGGCGCAGGAGGGACAACTAGAAAGCCTGAAAACAACTTTGGCGCCTGCCAGATGATGGCCTCCGTATCCTCCACACCTCCAGAGCCCTGCTCCTCCCCGAATCCGTAAGGAAAGAAATAGAATGCTGGGGTTTCCCCGTCCTCCAGTGCCTTCCCCCTTGAAGGAGGGGACCCACCCGGAGATGGGTTACTCTGGGACGATTCGGAGGGTTGGCTGCGATGTGTGGTGTAAGAGCGGCGCTTGAAAAGAGGATGGCTGGGGTGGAGATACTAGGAGGGCCCGAAGGAGAGGTGGTCACCGGACCATTGTAGGAGGTAAAAAGATTAAAAAAAAAAAAAATTGTATATGCATTTTCTGTATTTTTAATTACTGTGTTTTGTATCTGTCATCACATATTGTACTATCATACACAGGATCAGCCTGAAAAAGGCACATATGGTGCAAATGCACCTACCCCAGATAACAAAATAAAATGAAATGAAATCAAGATTTATTCAAGTTCATTTAAAACCTCAATTATATCATATTATGGCATAACGGCAAGGGAGGAGAGGTTGCCATTTATCCCCTCCCTTATGTAGAGTGTAGTAGAGAAGAAACTGGTGAGGGGAATACAGAATCCTTGTGGGTCAGCTTACGCAAGGCAAAGAACAAGGAGAGTCTGGCTGGGGGTGGTGTATAAACTAGTGGGGGTTATACAGCAGAACTGTAGATGGGGTAGCATAGTGGTGGCTGGTGACTTCAACCTACCAGGGGTAGATTAGACTACCATGACATCAGCTAGCAGCAGACAAGTCATCCTGGATGTGCTCCAGGATGCATTCCTGATGCAGCTGGTAAGACAGCCAACAAGAGAAGGCAATATCTTAGACCTTATGTTGGCAGATGGGGACCAGGTACGGGAGGTGAGGGTGGAGGACCCCATAGCGTGGAGTGACCATAGTTCAATATGGTTCTCCCTCAAGCTGGGCAGAGAGGAGGCATGCACCGCCACCAAGGTCATTGACTTTAATAGAACCAACTTCACCAAGATGGCTGAAGTACTGGGGAGGCATGCAGCCGCCATCATTCCAGACATGGACACCACCCAGAAATGAGACATCATCAAGCAGGGGCTGGTGGAGGCCACAAACTCCTGTACTATGTGGAGGAGTAAGGAGGCTAGGTGCAATAAGTTGAGCTGGTGGACCAATGAGGTACAAATGAAGGTGAGGATAAAAGGGCGGCCTCCAAGAACTATAAGAGGACCTGCACAGTAGCAGATAAGGAAGAGTACATTAGGAATTCCAGGGAGGTGACCAGGATGGTAAGGGCAACCAAAGCTATGAAAGAGCTAAGGCTTGCTCAAAGGATAAAAAGGGTGAAAAAGGGTTCTTCAAGTATATCAGGGAGAAGAGGAACTGCAGGGAGCAAATCTCTAGAACTAAGACAGTAGGAGGATGGGTGGATAAGGGGGCTGAACAGGCAAAGGTATTAAATGAATACTTCCATTCAGTTTTTACAAGGGGGGAGGCGTACCTAGCCCACAGGGGCATGATAGGGTGGGGAAGGGAAGATGGTAGACAAAGGGATCCCTGTGCACAGGGTGCTGGAGAGCCTGAGATCCCGGAGGACTGATAAGGCACCAGGACCAGACGAGATACACCCGAGGGTACTGAAGGAACTACAGAAGTCCTGGCAGTACCTCTGACAGATGTATTCAATATATTCTTTCTATCAGGATGTGTGCCCCTGGATTGAAAGGTGGCACATGTGGTAACCATCTACAAAAATGACTCTTGGGGAAAAGCCAGGGAATTACAGGCCGGTCAGCCTCACATCTATTGTGGGGAAACTAATGGAGACAATCCTAAAGGAAAGGATAGAGGCATTCTTGGAGGAGAATGGTCTCCCTTATGATTGGCAGCATGGGTTCACCCAAGGAAGGTCTTCTCAGACCAACCTGGTGGCCTTTTACGACTGGGTGACTAGGGCTCTGGATGGAGGCAAGGTGGCTGGTGTCCTATATTTGGACTTCAATAAGGCCTCTGACTCTATGCCACACAGGAGGCTGATAGGTAAGCTGAAGGACCTGGGGTTGGGGGAAAAGGTGGTCAGATGGATTGGGGGCTGGCTGGACAACAGGTAGCAGAGGGTGGTGGTATGGGGGGAGCTATCAACACCATGGGTGGTCATCAGTAGGGTCCCACAGGGCTCAGTGCTGGGACCAGTGCTATTCAACATCTATGTAGCGGATATGGCAGTCGGGATTCAGAGTCACATAAGCCTGCTAGCCGATAACACCAAACTGGGAGCAGTGGTGAATGGGGTGATATGATTGAGACCTTCAAATACCTGAAGGGCATAAATTGGGTTAGCCACGAGGGACTGTTTAAGTTTAGGAAGGAAGGGCTCACAAGAAGACATAGCCTGAAATTGGAGAGGGGAGGTTCAGAGGAGTCCCTTTGTCACAGAGAGGGTGGTGACTGTGAGGAATGCATTGCCTGAGGGACTGGTTTCGCAAACATCAGTAGGGGGATTTAAGAAGGGGTGGGACAGGGTCAAGGGCAAAATCAGAATGGGGAAGATGGAGGAAAACTCAGACGTGCAATCAGGGAGGAAGGGTAGAAGGGGTGGGGGAGGTGTATCAGTACTGAACACTGAAACTTGCACACTTGATAGACCATAAGGCCTGTACCTGCTAGCTTCTTCATATGTTCGTATAATTATGAATTTTTTGCAAGTCTAGTTCAGTCTGCCTCCATATTCCAAATGTGTCACAGTCTCCTCTACAGTAACCACGGAGAGACGACGCCCTCTTGACCAGCAGAAGCTGAAACTAAATCTAGGTATCTCTGAAGCATTGCCACAGTGATCATCATCTAAGCTGTGGTAAGACATTGTGGGTCTCCTTACACTGAAAGAACACATCTCACAATGTTCTCAATATAGCAGGAATAAAGTGAAATGCATTGTTTACATTTTACAGCACTGCATTTGACGTCAGCAAGAAAGACAGAAATTTTCTAATGAAGTTCTGAGTAGTGTAATGCAGTACATTTCAAAATGGACTGGAAAAAATCCTGAAAGCTGATTGGCTGAAGCAGTCTTTAACCCATGATGATAACTGATTACAATGCAAGCCTGTTATATCAGATGCATCTGTGCACACAACGTTTGTCTATTATATCCAATGCCCATTATAGCCAGAGCAGGTGGACAGGTGGATCATGCAAGTTAGGTGTGTCTGTGTGTGAGCAAGGGCTCAGAGTGAATGAAAACTTCTTATAAAACTTCATAGATGACTCAGAATCTTGCCTAACATATATGTTTCTGTATTCTGTGTGTTTATTTAAAGTTGTTCAACTGTCAGGGAACATGTTTTTTTTTTTTTAAGGATGTTTATTGCAGAAAGTAAGAGGAAGATAGCAACTCTGGTAGCTGGATGTTGGGGTCCTAGGACAGTATGAATTGTACTGTGAGAATTTTACTGAAATACAAAATCATTTCCTTTTAGTGTGATTTATTAACTAATACAACTGTATGCAGCTTGCGGAGTATTAATTTGCAAGATATCTCTGTAGCTCCTCCATCTTAATTCTACATTTACCAAATCTCATCACCAGCTCCACACTCCCTCCCCCCAAAAAAACATTAAGTGCCCATGAAAGCTTCAGTGTCCTTTATAAACAATGTTTCTGTCCATTATACACACACAAATAAATAAATAAATATATATATATATATATATATATATATATAACTCTTTCTTGCACCTCACCTCAGGGAACTCTCTCCAGCATCCTCTGCCACTGGTCTTTACCTCCCACCTGAGATGCTTCTCTCTCCCCCGCCCGACACTTTCCCCGGATCTGAGCCCCCCAAGGAGGGGCTGCCCCATCTGCCCAGCGACCTCTATCTATAGTATAGAATGCCGGGCTAAGCAAGAGGGGTCCAGGAGAGAGGACAGCGTTTGGTATTGGGAGTGTGGTCTAGGGACGAGATGCCTTCGCCTATCCCTGAGGGATGGGATTCATCACTAAGTCTCCCCCCCGCCAGAGTGTGGGACATGTAATGCTGTCCAGCCCACTATGTGAGCACTCCCGCACATGTCCGGAAGATGGCCACCCAAAGTTCCCCTTCCCAACGTGGTCTCTGCGGCTGTAGTGCACCCGGTCTTCACCGGGTGCCACTGTCTGCATAAGACAGTCCCCCCCCCTCCCAGAACAGGAGAGCAGTCCTACGGATGCTCCATCCTCTCTTCCCCAGCCGACTCCTGGCATCCTGAGCTCGCTCCTGAACCCAGGCCGCCGGCGTGGTACGAAGTGTGGCATCCAGCGCCTCAACCCTCAGCGCCAACGGGCCGGCTATTTCTGTCCATTATAATCAGAGAAAATGGCACAGAATCTGATAGATTTGGTTTGAGAAATCAGTGTTTGTCCACTAAAACCGACTGTCCATTATAACAGTGTCTGTTATAAAGTAGAGTGCACTGTATATCCCCAGAGGTCAGAACTACATACTAAGATCAGCATATCCTAACACATTCTCTAATCACAATAACACACTCCAGGGCGTTGCTGCAGTACATCATGGTATACTGTCACTTCTTGCATAGGCGAAGTCACTTGGCTTTGCCCTGTGATTTACAACACACCGCAGGCATGATATCATCTTATGATATACCACACATCTGAGTATATTACTGCTTTAAACAGCACCAATTCTATTGCTTTCCAGCAGCAGCTTACTTCATTAGGACTTCAAAGGTCTACTTTTCTTAATTTATTACAGTCTGTATTTCTTAGGGGAAGGGATCATAAATTTCTTGGTCAGAGGTCCAACTAATACATCACAAAACGTGAGCATGGGGGCAGCACCTACTCAAACTGGGGACAAGGAAGGGAAAGGGATCGAGCAGCCAGCTCCTCTGATCAAGAAATTACGATCCCTTCACCCAAGAAATATAGACTAACAAATTAAGAAAAGTGGACTTTTGAAGTCATACAGAGGTAAGTTGCTACTGGTGGTCATAAGAAAGGATTTGAAAAAGAGCATGATTGGTGCTCTTTAAGTAAGGGACTCAGCCCTACATGACAGATGACCCACAGATGAATGCGCAGGCAGTGAGTTAACAGGCAGCACCTCTCTCTTGATGTGGTCAACAGGTGTTCATCTACAATATGTCTACTGAAGCAGACACAGGCAGCAGTAAAGGCAAAGCTGACAGAAGTGCAAATCAAACTACAAAAACATGGCACTTTCTTAAAAGTTCCAGAATCCTCCTAGTCATGGGCTCATCGGTTCAAACTCAGAGTCGGCACTCTCAAAAAAATCTTCAAAGTAACTAGCCAGTGTGGTACTAAGGTGTAGCAACGTTACTATATGCATACTTAAGTCACATACAAAAATACATTAAATTTGTAGAAGCATCTATGCTGTACTGTATTGATCTCTCAGAAATCCTACCAGTGCCAAGAGCGAGTACAGCCAGGAAGCAGAGAATCACTGAATTCAATAAATGGCTGAAGGAATGGAGTGGGTCCATGGGGTATGGATTGGTGGGGGTGGGGGCAACAAATGGGAGAACACATACCTGTATGCAGAGGATAGGTTGCACCTTAGTAAGGAGGGCTCACAGGTATTGAAGCATAAGTTGGGGGAGTTTATGAAAGAAAGTTATTTAAACCAAGTAAGGGGGCGCAAAGGGGTGGGAATTCACCGAGAGAGGGGGTCCTTTTGGACCTCCCCCACAGCAAGGCAGGAGACAAATCCAAAAAGGAGGGAAAATGGAGGGGAGGGTAAAGGCACAGAGCGCAGATCAAAATGGAGTGTGGTATCATTGAATGCTAGGAGCCTGGGGAACAAGATGGCAGAGTTGCAGGCATTGATGGTGGAAGGGGAGGTGAACATAGCCACCATCATAGCAGAATGCGGCAGCCAGGCTTTTGACTGGTACCTCTAGGACCAGTCATATAACGCCTGTCCTCCGTGGACTGCAATGGCTGCCAGGATACTGGCGGATCACCTTCAAGGTCATTTTGCTGACCTATAAGGCCCTACACGACCAGGGACCTGGTTACCTGTAAGATCATCTTCATCCTTACTGTAACCCCCGTCCTCTCAGATCCACAGATGAGGGATTGCTAGAGATTCCCAGGGTCCGTTTGAAGACATCTGGGGCCAGATCGTTTAGTTTTATGGCCCCAACCCTGTGGAATTCTCTAGCTCATCAGGTGCGAGACTGCCTGACCGTACAAAGTTTTAAATCAGCATTGAAAACTTACCTGTTCAGCCTGGCTTACTCTGATTTTTAAGAATGTTTTAATGAATGATTTTATTATATTGTTTTCATTTTATGTATTTGACCTATTTATTGTAAAAGCACTTTGCTTTTGGAACGACACTTTTTAAAAATAAAGACTGATTTGATTTGAATGATCGAGACACGGGCAACCCAATATCATGACTGGGACCTAGCCAACCCAGGTTTCAAGCTATACCGGAGGGACAGAGGAAAGGGGGTGGGGTGGCCATCTATGTTAGGGAAGGGATAAGGTGTAATAGGGAGGAGTGGGAGGAAAGGCGGAGGCCATATGGGTGCAACCATAAAACCCGAGGGGTAGCAAGGTTAGACTGGGGGTGGTTTATAGGCCTCTGACACAGAATGAGGAGATTGATAGGGAGCTGGAGGAGCAGCTAAAGAGGCTTAGTGGCAAAGGGAGCACCATGGTGGTGGGGGAATTTAATCTACTGGGGTGGATTGGAACATTCCGGCTACCTCATGTGCCAGGGAGCAGTTCCTCCTGGAAGCCTTCCAGAACAGCTTCCTGACACAGAAAGTAGCAGAACCAACTTGCAAGGGGAACATCCTGGACCTGGTGCTGGAGGATGGGGAGCAAGTCAGGGATGTTGGAGTATAGGAACCCCTGGAGGGAAGCGACCACCACAAAGTGTGGTTCTCAATCAATCTATGTAAGGAGGTAGCCACAAGGGCTAAGGTACTGGATTTCAAAAGGGCAGACTTTGGCAGGATGGATAGTATACTGGAATGGCACATAGCTAGTATCCGCTGAACATGGATGTCAAACAGAAATGGGCAATCATTAAGAGGGGCCTGGCTGAGGCCACTAGCACATGTGTCAAGAGCCAGAGCAAGAAATCCAGGACCACAAAGCCAAGCTGGATGAACAAGGAGGTAGGGAAGAGGGTGAGGGAAAAAAAGAGCTGCAATTAGAACCTACAAAAGATCCAACAGGGAAGAGGACAAAGAGGAATATGTGAGGAAATCCAGGGAAGTGAGCAGAACAGTAAGGACAGTTATTAGTGAGGTGCTCGGCGAGTAGGGCGCTCTAACCACGGATCTCTGGCTGACTGCCAACATTGTGGTTAAATCGCACTATTACTGTCCTTTTAAATGAAACTTGTGCTTATATGGAGAATTAACTCCTTTTAAACTGTTTTTGCACTTGTATTGTGCTTGTAACTGTGTGTGTGGAGCCCTTGTTCCCTTAATACACTGGGGAATTAGGCAGAGAGCCTGCAGCTCTGTGACACTGTATTCATGGACTACAGCCTGCACAAACTTGTGTCGGTTAGCGCAGCTGAGCTGGTCCTGACTTCAAACATTAAATTTCACTAGGGAGATGCAGATATCTGCTTTAACTTGCAAAATTAATCTCAGCTTCAGTTAGGGGTGCAGAGTGCTGCGTGACCCTTGCAAATACTTCCGGGTCTAGCACTCCCTTATTAGTGAGGTGCTCGGTGAGCAGGGTGAGTCGGGCAGGGCACGTGCAGAGACGCACTCCGAGAAGCGCGCCGAGACACATGCATCTGCGCGTGTTCAGCAGGATCAGTGAGGAGGCAGTAAAGACTATTTCACAGGTACTCATCTTAAATTAGGTAATATACTATCTGTTTTTCCACGTTGATACCTAGTGGTGATAATTATAACCTGCTTTGTGTGCGCTCCTTAAAGCTCCACGTATTATCCTTGGAGTTGGGCCTAACAACATGGCTCAATCAGGACATTTTTTCCCCCCCTGTCCGACGGGATACAATGCATCTCAGGCCTAATGTTTACCATTACCACTAATAGTGAAGTTACTGCTACTGGATTTACTTGCCCCAAATGTATATAAATCATTCACTGAAGCAAGCGATCGCCTTGTTTAATATTAGGCTATCTGAACTTGAAACGAGTCACATACAAATGCAGGCCAGATTTAAAGCAGTAGATCGAACAACATATGATACTCCCACAAATGATAGTTATCCGATTCTGATAATTTAAGTGATAATCAATCAACTTCCAACTGCAGTTTTGAACTTGGGAAAATAAGAGAAAACGCCCTAGTGATACTATTTGTGCTGAAAATCCAGATGAGCAATGGTACCAGGTCCAAAGTAAACGGGTTTATAAAAAAGGCCATAAGGCTTCCCAGTTCTCCCTGGACGCAAGAAATAGGTTTATTGTTCTAAATGGACTAGAGGAATTCATTAGATATTGATCTAAATGAGACAAGTCATAATACATCTACAGCGGTAGGTCATAATGTTCTAGTTGACATCACCAATTTTAGACACTATTGTAACCTTTTGTCTCACTCCGTTATACGATCCTTTAGTACCTGTTGATATTCCCCCACCCAGCACGTGCTCTAGCACTGCACTGGCTCCCTCTATGATGGAAACTTCCAACTCACTACTGGCACCACAGAGGCAAGTATATGTTGCAGGACATTCAATGGTGAAACATCTGGACAGGGCTATTTGTGACCCAGATAAAGTTAATCGTGTGTGTTCTAGTTTTAGGAGTGCTAGAATTGCTAATATTTCTAGCATGATTCAAAACATCGTGGCAGATGGTGGAAACAACCCCGTAGTGGTTATCCACATTGGCACCAACTATTTTAAGCATTCCAGTATCCTTGAAATTAAAAAGGACCTTGTAGCACTCTCAAATATTTTGATAGAACTGGGGTGTGAGGTAGCTTTTTCTGAGGTTTTGCCGGTGCCCAGAGTATCTACTGAACATAACAAAACCATATGTACGCTTAATAACTGGCTTTGAGTCAGATGTCTCAAGCAAAATCAAACCTGCATTATACACTGGTAGACCTGATTTATATTGTAGAGACGGTCTTCATTTGAGTCATAAAGGGAATCAGATATTGAGTAAACACATCCTGGACTACATTAACAAACATTTAAACTACTTGACTTGGGGGAGAGAATAGTTCCTCCTCCTAATAAATTCGCTGTAAGAAAACAATGTTGTAGTAATATAAAATGTCTATATTTCAATGCCAGAAGTCTATCTAATAAACTGGACGAGCTGAAAATCACTCTAGCAAATTATGCTATACATATTGTCCTTATAGCTGAAACATGGGGTGATGACAAGTCTAGAGCTTCCAGGTTATACCTTGTTTAATTGTATAAGGAGGGATAAAAAAGGTGGCGGTGTTGCTATCTTCATAAGAAATATTTTTCACACAACTGATATGTCAAACAAAATCAAAATATCTAATAGTACAACAGAAATGATGTGGATAAAACTGATGGTTAATGAGTACCAATATATTATATATGGGGTCTGTTATCGTCCCCCCAACACTTCCAGCGAATATTCTGCCATCATTATGCAAGAAATCGACTTAGCTTGTTCGTTTGGTGATATTATACTTACTGGCGACTTTAATCTGCCAGATGTTGATTGGAACAGGAAGACTGCATCATCCATCTTAGGTAAAAAATAAATGTATGTGAACAGTGCAAACTCATACAGGGTGTATTAGAACCAACGATGGGCACGAACCTTCTAGATCTGGCATTTTACAGCAGATCACTAAAAGTTAAGAATGTCATTGTACAGTCACCTATTGGTAACAGTGACCATAGTTCAATTGTTTTTACCCCAACACATACAGTTTCTCTGATATCTGGTATTTCCAAAATTTATTTATATGATAAAGTAGACATACCAGTAATTAAGCAAAAATTAGACAGTACAGACTGGTCCTCCAAGTTTTGTTCTATGGATATTACAGATTTTTATGGTTTATTAGTCAGTAACATTATAGATTTAAGGAACAGTCATGCTCCATCTAAACATAAATCTACATTTCAAAAATCTAACACTAAATGGATGACAAAAGATCTTATTAAGCTTATTAAGAAAAAAAAGAAGCCTTATATAGCCTATGTAAGGTCTCGCACACCATCAAACTAGAACTGCTTTCTAAGTATCCAAAGAATATATAAATATAATATCAGAAGGGCAAAGAGGAAGTGGGAGCTGAAACTGGTAACTAACGCACGTAAAGATAACAGTAAAACTTTTTTCGCAAATATAAATTCCCTTAAAAAGACTACCTGTCAAGTCAGTCCTCTACAGGTTAATGCTATACTTATTTATGACCCGTAGGACATGGCCAATTTCTTCAACACTAATTTTTGTAATTTGTTTCAAAAAAATCAGGTTAACATACCTATAAATTATTCCCCTAGCAGTAATATTTCAATTTCTGTAACAGATGTTCATACTAATCTTGTAAACCTCAAGGGCAAAACCAGTGCGTCTCTAGATGATATTCCAGGGCATCTTCTATATCTATTGGCAGATAGCTTGTCAATGCCCTTGAAGTTATTATTTGAGCACTGCCTGAATTATAACTACGTTCCGGATTCATGGAAGACTGCATATGTGATCCCTATCTACAAAAAAGGTCCTAGAAATCAATGGGAACACTACTGACCTATAAGTCTCACTTCCCCAGTGGGAAAGATATTAGAAAGTACAATCAAAGACCTGATTTCTTCTTCTCTAGAAACTATTGACACAGAACAGCATGGTTTTAAAAAGGGAAGAAGTTGTCTGACCAGTTTGTTATGTTTTTATGAAGATCTAGGCATGCAGTTGGACAACAGAATTCTATATGATGTGATTTATATCAATTTTAGTAAAGCCTCTGATCTTCTCCCTCATTGGGCTTTATTAGGAAAACTTTACCAATCTAACATTAACTCTAATCTGATTACTTGGATAGCAAATTGGTTAGACAAATGTACACAACAAGTCTTGATAAACGGCCAGCTTTCCAGCAGAGGTTTAGTTACGAGCGGGGTTCCACAGGGTTCAGTCTTGGGGCCCTGTCTTTTTCAGTTTTTTATTTCTGACATTACAAAATCCTATTATTCAAATACAGTCAAATACGCTGATGACATTAAAATCAGTGGACCATGCATAAATTCTGAACAAATAACATATCCAAAATGACTTAGATGAAATAACACAGTGGATCTCTACTTGGGGGATGAAAGTAAACCACACCAAGTGTAGAATCCTACATTTTGGGGCAAGAAACCCAATGCATGTATATACATTGGATAAAAGGATGGTAGCCAGTACTGATACTGAGAAGGACCTGGGAGTACTGATATCTGATAACTTCCTCCCCAACTTACAGATAAATGAAGTTATTCTTAAAGTAAACCGAGTTATTCGGGCTATCAAACGAAACATTAAATCTAGGGATAGCAGAATCCTGATGCCCCTCTATCGAACTTATGTGATCCCCCATTTAGACTTTTCATCTCAATTGTGGTGTCCCTTTAAGAAACAGGAAATCATTTTTATTAGAAAAGGTACAAAGGAGGTATACTAAAATGATTAAAGGCTTAAGAGATGTCCCATATGAGACCAGACCAACTATGCTAAATTTGATGCCTCTATCTACTAGGCAATTGAGAGGCGATCATCTCCTCCTGCATGATCTTATGAAAGATCCATATTTAATAACTCAACTGGGGTTTAAATTCAAGGAAGATACCTATAATTTCAGGGGTCATCCATTGTAGTTGCAATTAAAGAAATTTAACTATGTTCCCTGGAAATATTTTTATACATTATGTATTATTAAACCATGGAATACACTACCTATTGAAATACTTGTCAGTTGTTCTAAATCCATTTTTAAATTCTGACTCGATAAGTTCATTCTTTCTGGTTCACTTCTTACATATCATTAGTATATAGGAGCAACTATGGGCCTTATGGTTCTTTTGCTCCTAACAGATCCTAGTATTGAAATCCTAGTATGACAGCCAGGGCATCGAGAGAACTAAGGCTGGCCCAGGGGATCAAAGAAGATGAAAAGGATTTCTACAGGTATACAAGAGAGAAGAGTAAGGATCAGATTGTTAGGATCAAGAATAGCAGTGGGTGGGTGGGCAGAAAAGGGGTCAGAGCAGGCAGAAGTACTCAATGTGTACTTCTGTTCGATATTCACCAAGGAGAGAGATGGTCCTATATCTAAGCGGAAGGGCGGGGTAGGGGGGATGAGATCACGGATGGGGACAACACAGAGGGAAGGGTGTTAGAGGGAAATCCTGGAGAGCTGATAAGGCACCTGGACCTGATGGAATTCATCCTAGAGTACAGAGAAAGTTGGCAGTAGTGCTGGCGGGGCTGTTGGCGGACCTGTTCAAAACCCATCTGGAAATGGAATGCGTACCCAGGGACTGGACGGTGGTGCACGTGGTGCCCCACCATATGAGTGGGCCCAAGGATGAACCAAAGAACTACAGACCAGTGAGCCTAATCTCAATTATGGGAAAGCTAATGAGGACTATCCTCAAGGAAAGACTGGTAACATTTCTGGAGGACAATGATCTCTAGGATGGCAGACAGCATGGGGTTGTCTCTGGCAGATTCTGCCAGATGAATCTGGTGGACTTTTTCGATTGGGTGACGTGGACACTGGACAAGGGTCACGCAGTGGGCTGGACTTCAGCAAGGCCTTTGATTCAGTGCCACATGGCAGGCTGACCAGCAAACTGAGCAATCTGGGAGCGGGGAGGAAAATGGTTAGATGGGTCAGGAGCTGGTTGCAGGATAAACAGCAGAAGGCAGTAGTGGGGGTGTGAGGTATCTGAACCCAGGGTGGTAACAAGTGGGATCCCATAGGGCTCGGTGCTGGGATCAGTGCTGTTTAACATTTTCATTACTGACGTCGCAGAACGGATAAAGAGTAAGATCACTTTCTTTGCCGATGACACCAAGATCTGTGTAGAGGCTGATGGATGGGAAGGTGGTACAGTACTCCAGGAGGATTTGGCAAAACTGGAGGAATAGTCTAACACATGGCAACTTGGGTTCAATGCCAAGAAGTGCAAAGTCATGCGCTTGGGAGCCAGGAACCTTGGAAATAGTTACTGGTTGGGGGGAGTGGAGTTATTCAAGTCAAAGAAGGAGAAGGATCTGGGTGTACTAGTGACAGGGGAAATAAACCACTCAGCCCAGTACAGCAAGGCAGCAGCAAAGGCCAACAGAATGCTGGGGTGCATCGCAAGGTGAATTACCTCTAGGAGAGGGGAAGTCATCCTGCCCCAATACAGGTCCCTGGTGAGGCTGCACTTGGGAGTACTGCGTGCAGTACTGGTGCCCCTACTTGAAAAAGGGCATCAAACTATTGTAGGGGGTACAGTGCTGGGCAACAAAAATGATTCTGGGATTGGGAGATGAACTGTATGAGGAGAAACAGAGAGCTCAAAATGTATTCCCTGGAGGATAGAAGGGAGAGAGGGGATATGATTGAGACCTTTAAGTACCTGAAGGGTATAAACAGAGTAAGCACCGTAAGTATTTGCAAATTAAAAGGTGGAAGGGAAACCAGGGGGCACAGTCTGAAGGTGGAAGAAGGCAGATTCAGGAGGGAAATGAGGAGCCACTATTTCACCGAATGGGTGGTGGCAGGGTGGAATGTGATGCTGGAGATGATATCACTGCAGTAGGCGGGCAACTTAAAAAGGGGGGGGGACAGATTCAGGGGGAGGTTTCAAACTGTGGTGGGCAGGGAGTGGGAAGGGAAGGATGCATGGGCAAAATCAATTGGGGAGAAGGCAAGTGGGGGCAGCAGCAGTCTGAAAGACTGAAGTGCTGCACACTCGAGCAGACTAGATAGACCAATAGGCCTGTATCTGATGGCAATTTTGTATGTTCATATGATTCTAGGTGGTGTAAATCAAAATTATTTAGGATACCACTCTGACAAGCTGATGTAAGAGAGGCCCCCTGATGAAGCCTCTCATAGGAGGTTCTGCATAGGGGTGTTTGGCATCCTGGTGGGAACGTATTAAATAAAACAGTTTAAAATAATACGCCCTAAAGTATTGTTTTCTAAATGATTCCTTCTGAATAATAACTAATATTCATATTTTTGTTGTTAGTACAGGGTGAGCGGTTCATGTTATTTTCTTCATGTTACTGTTTGATGATAGATCAGTCTTGCTGGTGCAGCTTTTTGCTGATATTAGCTGTTTAGGAGGATGGAGGGGAGGAAGCACTTCCTTGTTTGGTATAGCTCATGTTTGGGAGGTGGTAATATCAGCGTCGAGCGCTGAGGAACAGACATGTTTGATAAGAATTTTGTAAATGGAAATCTACCATATTATGCAAGGTACAGCCATCCTCTAATAATCTTTTTGTATAGATGCATTCTCTCTGTTGGAATACCCCCAAATTGTGTACTTCAGATTGTTTAGGCTGCATGTCTCTATTCCACTGGATGGTTCATTTAAATATGTGGATGCCTGACATGAGTGTATATCTTTTTTCATTACTGCAACTGATGAAAAGTGATAAAAATAAAGTTAAAAAAAAAAGTGTTTAAAATGTAATTAAGTTGTTGGGTTGCTGATTAAGAGAATGTAGGTATATTAAGCCAAACTAACCACCATGTCATGATACCAGTTAGTGACAAGCAAGCCAGAGCTTTCAGCAAGGATTACCATCAGGGAGAAAGATTTATAGACTGTAAGTGGATGTTAATAAACAGAAGAGATGTTGGGTGTTGGCATTTATTACAAGGGGAAGAGGCCAGATCACTTTTATTTCATGCAATAAAGTTATATGGTAGACCAAAGGGAATCTGTTTTCCACTGAACACTGTTGATTGATTTAGTCTTGTTTCTCTTCTATAGGTTTGCATTTATCGTTTTACAGTATAATAAAATGTATAGATATACTGTCATATTTATGCAAATGGTGCACAGCTGCTGCAATAAACTCACACTTGTGCAATCTAGTAAGTTTGTGATGCATATCCTGTAGGTTGCACAAACTCAAGTTATAAAAACAAAGACGTCATTCATAGGTCAGCTATTTTCCCCGTGGACAACCAATGGGCTTCTCCGTGCTATGGCAACTGTGTGACGTTTGCTTGACCTCTTCATACACAACAGCAAAAACTCAAATTTTTAGTAACTGGCACAACAGAATGTGGCTTTCTTGGGCCTCTCCTCAAACTGAGACACTGGCCTCACAGTATAAAACACAGAGGGAAGTTGCTCATTATGTGCTGAACTAGTAAAAGAGCAAATCTCTTGTTGCTGACTCTAGGATGGGGTTACTACTTCTGCTAAAAGGAATTAATGTAACCTCAAGAAATTATCTGGGAAGGTATGGCTCGCAACATGACAGCCTAATCACAAAAGCTCTTCACCAGGGCACTCAAATATGTTGCCATCTGGTGGAGCTGCGCAAGGTGTGTGGCTGATTTTTGCAGGAACCCTCTCGAGAGTATGAGCTGTCTGCCTATGGGATCACCAGAATCAAGTCACAAAACTGCTCAAGGCATCAAGTTATCTATGTGGTGCAATGGCCAAAAGCCCCAGCATGGTGCAGACACCCATGTCGCCTGAGCCAGTGCTGCTCTGTGAGATGGAAGGCATCAAATGATTCAATAAACATGGAGCTCTCAAAAGTGACAGCCTCACTTCAGGACCTTTGTGCCAAAACAGATTATCTAGAAGGCTGCAGCAGGTGCAAAAAAAAAAAAAATATATATATATATATATATATATTTTGGGGTCCCAGAGTATGCAGAGGGCCCCAATGTGATGGACTTATTCCAATGGTTTCTCTCCACAGTGCTTAATCACTGGAACTCTTCGGTGGAACTGAAGTGGGCCCACCAAGTTCCTCTGAAAAAACCTCTGACGAGAAGCTGACCACACTCGATTACTGTTCACTCCCCCCCCCCCAATGTTTTTTTTATTGCATTTCAATAAAAACCATGTGCATATAAATGAACGTCTCAGCGACCTATGCCTTCGACAATCAGCCCAAGTTGATTACACAAATAGTTTAGCAGACAGGGTGGACAATCCTTCAGTCTTATGGTACCTTATTTTTGCAAAAAAATGAGTCTTCTTTCAGAAAGTCTAATATGTAACAGTATGCTGAGCCCAATATAGACCTGTGGAATTAAGAGGAAAACTTGTCTAACTTCTGATCTATCTAAGGCGGCCATTGTATATTAAGGTTAACCAAAAAGATCTTTGGACTTCTACTGGAGCAGGAGAGATTTTAATATAACTATTTCAGTTATTGTTTCCATAGTATTAGTAATGTATTTATTTGAAAATTGGTGACAGAGAAAGGCGCAATGATCAAACATGCAACATAGAGCAGCAAGTGACAACAGTTGTGGGGCAACAGCTGAGCAAAGCCAAGTAATTTCAACAAGGCTATCACTGGATGAGAGCAAGCTAGAGTCAGGTGCCAGCTAAGTGAGGACAGGTGCAAGTAGGAAGAAGTGGTCATGCAGAAGCATCCTGAAGGAAAGGTAGTAAGGAGCTAGTCTAAGAAAGGAGGGAAGAGCGTTCCAGACAGAGGACAGTCAAGCAAAGAAGGAGGTCTGGCCAGTGGATGTAGAGCAGTGGGGAATAAAGAAAGAATGAGAAGAGGAAAAGCGAAGAGAATAGGCGGAGGGTACCACAGACGAGACCAGGTCAGAGAGATATGATGGTAAGGATGAAAACCAGAATTCAGAGAAAGAACACACAGTGGGATAAGTGTGAAGATAAGGTGGAAGGGAAAGACAGAGAGCAGCTAGTACAGAAAACAATGATGAGTAAAAGGAGGGGAACCAGAGGCAAATCATCAGATAGAGTTAAAATACGACCCAGTTTTTCGGATTTCGGAGGTCCCCTGTATACCACATCCATATAATCAGTCAGGGAGTAGATTCTGGAGGTCCCCCGTATACCACATCCATGTAATCAGTCAGTGGGATCATTTTGAGAACAATCTTGCACTGAACTGGAAGAGGCAGACAGGATTTATTCTTGTAGATGGCACCTAGTTTGAGGCATAATTTTCTGATGATGGCATCAATGTGCACCAAGAAGCCGACATGACTATCTAACCACACACCAAGGTATTTGAAACAGAGGACTGTCTTTAGAGGGATGCACTGAAGGCTTCGAATGCAGGATCAGGCTGAGGCTATGGAGTCGTTGGTGTGTTCTAAATGGCATGATGACTTTTTTTTTTTTTGCATTAAGGGAGAGCTAGCTGGCACAGAACCAGCACTGAACATTATCAGACATTATCTAAGGCATGTGGTAGGGACTGTTTGGCACAAAATGAAGAGAGAGTAGCCCAGGTAGTAACAAAAGAGGACAAGACATTTTTAAGGTATGTAAGTTAAGAGAAGAGGACTGGGAGGGCCTGGAAGGTTAAAAGGGATTTCGGGGGCTGTGCTGAGGAGAACCAGGAAAAGGCGGACATCCTGAATAATACTTTTGTTTAGTGTTCACAGTGGAAGGAGAAGGGAGGGGGCCACAAAAAAGTAACAGGAGCTCTAGAGGGAGGGAGGTGGACACGTGTCATTTTAAGAGGAGAGTCCAAAAGGGATTCGCTAATTTGAAAGTGGACAAAGCAATGGGCCAGATGGGGTACATCCTATGGTATTAAGGGAGCTCAGGGAGTTGCCGACTGTACCTCTAACAATCATATTTATCAGCTCACTTGAAACAGCAGTGGTTCCAGAGGACTGGAGGAGGGCAGATGTAGACCCACTTCACCAAAGTGGTAAGAGGGAGAAGGCAGGCAATTATAGGCCAGTCAGCCTAATATCAGTGGTGGGAAAATTAATGGAATTGCTTCTGAAGGAAAGAATTGTGGAATATCTTAAATCCAGTGGGTTACAAGACTCGAGGCAGCATGGATTCAAGGGTGGGAGGTCATGACAAATGAATCTGATAGATTTCTTTGATTGGGTGACCAAGGAATTAGAGCCGGTTTGAGCGGTAATGTGGTCTACCTAGATTTCAGTACAGCTATTGACACCATTCCACACAGGAGACTAGTAAACAAGCTGGGTAGCTTAGGAGTGGGTCCACTGATTAAGAAACTGGTTAAGGGATAGGTGACAGAGGGTGGTGGTTAATGAAGTTCACTTGAAGGAGGGGAGGGTGACCCGAAGGGTGCTTCACAGATCAGTGCTGGGACCAGTTCCTCTTTAATGTCTTAAGTGACAAGTCAAGTTGTAGTTTATTGATTGGTCATTTGACCGTTGCAATATAAAACAAAGAAAACACAGATATATAAAATTATAGCAAAATATAAATAATATTTGATTACAGATAGATTATTTTACATACAAACCAAAACTCTAAATTCATTGGGTAAATAATAGATTGCACATATAACATTTTACAACATGTCGAGTTATAAATTCATCATCAGTTTTAACATTCTTGTTCATTAACCTTAGCACCTTTAAATTTAATGCGAATTCTTGAGATACACGCTAGATATTGGGCTACTATACCAATTATTGTTTCATCACTAATAGCAAAGAATATCCTCAGAAGGCAATCTTGATCAGTAGTTTGAATGGTATTACAGAGTGGTGTTATCCATTACCCCCTCGGGGCCTTATACCAGGAGCACTCAAACATAACATGCTTTAAATTTTCTGGAGAAGAAAAAGTACTGCAAGTACACAATCTAGCCTGGCTAGAAGAATCTTTTCTGTATACTGCATCTAGTATATTGCTGGGGAATAACTCTAGCTTATGCTTGGTGTACTGGATTCTCCGATTATGATCCGTCAGAACATCCAGGTGATGCCTATAAGAACATACATTATCGTTCAATCTTGTCCATGGTGAAATTTTCAACCTAAGATTATTCTCCAGATCTTTAAGTTTGAAGTGTTCTACAATTCTTTTAGTGACAAATTCTTGATATTTTAAACTTATGGTAACACCTCTGTCACTATAATTTTTTTGATACTCCAAACCTGTATCATATAGTATGTGGAAAATTAAAGAAAGCCATTCTGATTTTAGATGACCCAAATTACGCCACGAATACTTCTCCTTTAAGCACAGATAAGTAAACCTAGTGTAATTACGCTGAGACACCTTAATCCAATAATTTACCTTCCTGGCCAGAAAAAGGCTCCGATACAGGAAAAAAATGAACTCTGCACGAACCAGAGAGGCAGGTACAGAATTATTTAGCTCCATGCAAAATCTTAATAACTTATTAATTGGAACTTTAATTTTATTCAGAGAACGAGAATACCAAATTTCTCCATTAAACAGGGTCTGAGCATTATACTTTGCTCTAGCCGCTGTCAGAGGTTTGACAGAATTACCTCCATATTTTCTATTAAAAATGCACAAAGATGTAGCTGTCTGTTTAAGTTTTGTAAGTAGCACACAAACCGGGTAGGGCTACATTATTTCATGCCAATATTGTTTATTTTTATTTAGTAAAAACAATCTAACTTCTTCAATTCACAAGATAATGCACTGAGTTATCTTAAGATGATCTAAATTGTCCTCAAGGCCTGGAAAAATAAGCTTTTGTAGCAGTTCCCTGCCATCTAATATTCCTGCTTCTGATCTCTAAATACTATGGTATGGGTAAGTTCACTATTGGTTTAGCAATATTTATGGATTTCAACACTAAGGGCGGGTGATCACTTTCAACCTTTAGGGGAACCAAAAAGGTGTCCTACAACAACATATCACCATTCCAGAGAATATAATCCATCATGAACAGGGGATCGTAAATGCAGCAATCTGATTGGCCAACAGCTCTTTAAAGCCATGATGATATCGGGCTACATCATCACAGCTTTAAAAAAGCTCCGGCAACCAGCCTCCTCACTCACAAAATGTCCTCTGTTAGCAGCATTCCCCAGATCCCTCAATAACTTCACAAAAAGTCTGCCCACACAGAACATGTCCTCCTATATGCTGCAACCAACCACAGATGTAAAAGAAACCAAAAAAAAAAAAAAAACCCACCCCAAAATCATTCCGTTAGCAAGGGGAGGGGCAGCTGCACAGAAGTTGCAGTCGGTAACTTCTCACTCGGTTTCAATAGCAGCAGCGCGTGACTGACAGTAATGGGCGAGTCTTTTTCTGTAGCAAATAAAAACAAAGTGGGGCTCAAATAACACAATGGCTGCAACTGCTGCATGTGGTTCCTTACCAACGTACTGTCCGTTGTCTCACCCCAGCCACAATTATTCTCCGTGCACACTCATGGCATCGGCACACCATTTCAGTGCGCGGCTTTTTACTCTTCATTTAAAAAAAAGCAAAAAAACAAACCAGTAAGCTCCACAAATCCCTTACATGCCGCTCGCTACCACAAAGGAACATAAACCTCTTTAAAATAGCCACAATTCACATCCCAATGCGATGCAGAGTGAGAGATTAGTTCACACGGACACAACAGCCCCACCTCTATCAACTACGGAGTATAACAGCGCCACCTATTGTCTTAAGAACTATTTTATCAAAATATGACCCAACGCCACCCAAAAACTCATTTTAAAATGTTTTAAAACTTAGTTATTTTGATTTTTTTGGTTTTAAAACTTTAAACCCAGTTCATAATAGCAATAAGTCACTCCAGGGTGTGGTATATCATGGGATATTATCACTTCTCGGACGGTTAGATGCACTCGGCCTGTGGTCTTGTGCCCAACCACCCCAGGCATGACGATATCCCATGATATACCACACCCTGTCATGCCTTATTGCTTAATTATACAATGGCAAGGAAATTTCCTGTATTCTGATTTTATTTATTTATTAAATTTTGGTGACCGGGTAGGCCCACTGAGCCCCAAAGGTCCCTTTTTCAGGGGCAACCCAGGATAACAATACAAGTTATAAGAATGAACAAGGACATAAGGAACATTTGCAGCATTGTGAGTTACATCATGAGGTGGTTACAGTAAAGAAAAATAGTGGATACAGGCATGGTAAAAGAAAAGCAGTGGATACAGGCATGGTAAAAGAAAAGCAGTGGATGCAGGCATGGGTACAGGCATGGTTATCATCATGACATGTAAGCAATTGGTAGTACTTTGCATATAGTTTATTCAGGGGTTACACGCGGCCTCTGATGAGCAGTCTGTATAAGGCAGGTAGTAGGAAGGTTAAGCTAGGAGACGGGAGTTGGAGAGGAGGGGAGTACTTTAGGAGCTTTAAGTGCCATGACAGTGGCATGAGCTTGAGGTCAGCAGAGGGGACTTAAGCCTGGTGTGGAAGTTCATGAGTGAGGAAGAGGCCTGGACCTGGGGATGGAACTTGTTCCATTGGCAGGCTGCTTGGGAGGAAAAGGATCTTCCGCCAGCATTTGTCCTTACCCTAAGGACTTCTAATAGCATTCTATCCGCGGTCCTTGGGTTCCCTAGGTTGTGTTTGAGGGTTATGGTCCCGGCAATGCTTGGTGGAGCGTGGGGTTTGAGAAGCTTGTAGGCCTGGACAAGCAAGGGGTGTTGGAGGTGGGCGACCAATGTGGGCCAACGAAGACTGGCCAAAGTGTCACAGTGGTGACGTCTCAGGTGGTCTAAGGTTGCAAAACGAGCTATTATATAGGGGTTGCATCCTGGTAATCTCTTGTTTAGCCATGCCCTGTATAATAGGGGCTGTAAAGATCAGGTTGGGTAGAAGGACGCTGGTAGCTATGGAGAGTCTGGCTTCAGGGAAGAGTTGGTCCCTGAGTTGGTACAGAGTGCCAAGTTTCCGATGTAGGGTCCTGGTGACCTGGTCCGCGTGTTCGTTGTATGTGATATTCTGATCCAACGTGAGGCCTAAGTATTTAAGGGGGGGGGGGGAGACTACGTTAATGGCTTTACCAGAGAGTGAGGTTAAGGAGAAGGATAAGGACCTGTCAAATCCCAGGGATCTTGGCCCGAATAGCATTGCCTTGGTCTTGTCGGTATTTAGTACAATTCTGTTCTTACATAGCCAAGTCTCTAGTGAAGTGAGATCCTTTTGGAGTAGAGGGCCTAGGACAACCACGTCACGCAGGGGTCGGAAGATTACAGTATCATCAGCGTACTGCACAACCGAGCTCTCCCTGCAGTGGGTAAGCAGATCGCTGGTAAACAAGGAAAACAGGAGGGGGCCTAGAATTGAGCCCTGAGGTACACCCTGGTTTAGGGGTAGTGGGTCAGACATGGTCCCTTTCCATAAGACCCTCTGTGCCCTGCCTGATAAGTAGCTCCCAGACCACTTCAGGGTATGATTGTCTAGGCCCATATTTTGAGCTTCTGTAGCAGCAAGTTGTGGCTGACGAGGTCGAACGCCTTGGATAAGTCTATAAAGACTGCACCAGTGGGTATCCTTTTGTCCACTGCCCTGAGAACTTTATCAGTGAAGTTAATGAAGACAGTGTCAGTACCGTGGTTTGTTCTAAATCCATGTTGGGAGGGGGCAAGGAGCTGATGAGCTTCCAGGTAGTCCCTGAGTTGATTGTAGATGACTCTTTCTTGCACCTTAGCAAGTGAGCAGAGGAGGGAGATGGGCCTGTAGTTGTTGAGTTTTTCCCTGAGCCCCCCTTTGTGAATAGGGACAACACTGGCATGTTTCCATGGGTCAGGGACTGCTCCTTCCCTCAGTGATTGAGAGGAGCATGGTTATAGTCCAGGCTAAGAAGATGGCTCCTGCCTTGAATAGCCGAGGGTTGATACGTTCGGGTCCCCCTGACCCTTTCGGTTTCAGGTTCCTTAGCAGGTTTGGTACTTCAGTGTGTTTAGCCAGTCTCAGGTGAAATGGGGGTCTTTCCAAGTGAGGTGGTTCATCTGAGGTAGGGGGGAAGAGTCTGGGGAGACAGACAGGTCTTGTAGGCCTCGAGGTCTGAGAAGTGCCTGTTAAGGGCAGCTGATATTTGAGAAGGGTCAGTTGTGAGCTGACCGTTAATCTCCATGGGACAGGACTCTGGCTTTTTGCTGCCCTTGATCAGGTCATTGATATGATTCCAGAATTGCTTGGGGTTGCCCAAGCTGGTTTTCTGGAGGTGTGTTAAGTAATCTCTCTTAGTGAGTTTTATGGTTCTCTTGGCTTTGTTCCTCAGGGCTTTGTATTCAGCGAGATCTGCCGGGAGGGAGGAGAGCCTAAACTTTTCCAGGTTCCCGAGTAGCCGTTAGGGCTTTGAGGGAGGAGAGATCCACTTGTAGCAGCCGCCTTTAGCACTCATTCTCTTCACTGGAGCAGAGAGGTTGACCACTGTGGTTAGTTCGTCCTGGAAGTACTGCACAGCCTCAGTAAGAGTAGGGAGAAGATTTATGGGGTTCCAGTCCAGACTACCTAGGTAGCGAATGTATTGTAGTTCAGAGAACTTGGAGAAGTCACCGGCGGAGAGAATTCTAGGTTGAACCTTGGGTGGTTTGTTTTTTCCATATACAGAAGATTGGGGAATGGTCACTCAGGGAGTCTGCCATTGTGCCCGCACTCTGTATATTAGTGGGGTTAGATACCAGAGCCCAGTCAAGGGTGGTGTGGTTCCCAGTTTTGTAATTAAGTCTGGTCGGTTCAGAGATGACCTGCGTCAGACCTGCTTCATGGGTAAGTGACTTCGAGGCATGACCAGAGTCCTGGGCCCAGTTAATGTTGAAGTCGCCCAGGATTAGTTGCTCCGCTGTTACCTTGATAGCCGTATCATTTGTGATGGTTTCAAGGGATTTGAGGGCTGATTTTGGTGGGTGGTAGACGCAGCCAACTGTTAGTTGTCTGGCGTGCCCTAGGGTTATCCAGATGTATATGCTCTCTCCCTCAGCAGTAGGATTAGTCTGCAGGGGTAGAGGTGACATGGAGAGGTCATCCTTAGTATAGATTAGGACCTCACCCCCTCTTTTTTGGTTTCTCTGTCATTACGGTAGCTATTGTAGCCCACAACCTGAATCTCGTGGTCATGGATGTGGGCTTTTAGCCAGGTTTCAGAGATGGCTAGCAAGTCCGGTTTGTAGAGGTCCAACCAGGCCTGGATTTCATGTATTTTTGGTCTAAGACTACATATGTTCATATGTGCTATCTTCAGACCCTCGGTGGCCGCCCACTGATGGTCCTGGGGGGGGATGCTACCAAGGTATTGGGTACGTATGGGCCAGGGTTAGGTTGGATATCACCTGATAGGAGAAGTAGCAAGACTAGTAACCTGAGCAGTTTAGTGCTAGTTATTGAGATGAGGTGTCTTCAACGCTTCCTGCTCATATAGTAAAGCAGGTCATAGCATACACCCTTTTTTATGATCTCATGCTCTGTTAAGAGACTAGATATACTTGAGATAGGGTAGCTGCTAAGGAAGTCGTGTGGGGGGATATTATGTAGATTGCTCACTGGTTCTGGGGGGAATGGGTCTATGAGCCTGTCCACCTAGAGTAGGGTCAGTGAGTAGATTATGTATAAGTAGTACACCCCTATTGGGGGAGGGACACTTGGGTTCCTAGCACACCAAGGAGGGCGGAAGGAAGCATATACTAAGTAAGGTATTATTATTGGATGATGTCAGCGTAGGTAGGTAAGAACAGGGTGCTCAGAGTCCATCTGACTTGAGTCAGAAGGGAGGATGGCAGACACTGAGGGCTTCCTGTTTTTAGCTGCAGAGCTGTCTCACAGGCAGTTTTAAGGAAGTTGTCAGCCTGTTCAGTGAAGCTTAGGGGAACCTCAAACTACAACCTCCACTTGTAGCAGCACCGGGAAAGAAGTAAAATGATAATGCAGGCCATATTGCCCACGACTGAGTACAGTGATTTGTGTAGAAATACCAAGAATCCCTCTAGTGGTAGGTCTGTATAACCTGCTAATGGAAAACAACTTCTATTACACAGTTGAAATGTGTTTAGTTCTATCGAAAATCTATTTGTAAAAAGTGCCAGGTGGCTAAAGCAGGGGAAAAGTCCTGGCCAATCAGAGTGGGTTTGCTGGAAGCACCCGTGTTCCGATTGGCTGCGCTGTCCTGTACCTTCCAAGGAGCTGCAGGCGGGCGTCCTGGTCTCGGTCAGTGGCTGGCTGGGTGCCGGCCGACCGTGGGGGAGCTGAAGCAGCCCTGTTCAAGGGCAGGCAGCTTCCAAGGAGCTGCAGGCGGGCATCCTGGTCTCGGTTGGTGGCTGGCTAGGTGCCGGCTGACCGTGGGGTCAGTGTGTGCCTGAGACAGTGTTATTATTACACAATAACATCACTGTATTAATATTATCCCTTGCACATCTTCTCTTAAGAAACAAAGATGTACTGCCTCACTAAAAATCTACTGAAACCATTTAAAATTATTTTATTTTTTAATTTCTATAACATCAAGCCATTGTATAACTGCAATAAGGCCCTCTAAGGTGTGTGTTATTGTATCATAACGTCACTCCTGGGGTTGTGGAAGCACAAGGCGAACTTCAACCCACTCCAGGAATGACGTTATTACATGATAACACACACTTTGTCGTGCCTTATTGCTGAATTATGGAGGACCCTCTAACACAGTAGTGTGTATGACTGCCAAGCTGGTCTCCCTGTAACCTACCATTTATGGGGCCAGATTGTATGTTTCTAAGATCTCTATTAATTTATGTTCCGTTGTGTTTACTTTAGTATCTTGTGAGCATCTAGGGAAGTTAGAGGCCTCCAGATGGCAACAGTTATGAAAATCGTCGTCTGCATAACCATCACAGAGGCCAATTCTTGCATTAAAGTCACCACATAAAATTAATTCTTCATAAGGAGTAACAGCCCAGCTGACATTGCAGAGAAGCTGCAGGGGACGGTCTGCCTCTTTGCGGAGGACACCACAATATGCAATAGGGTGGACACTCCGGGGCAACAACCCAAGACAGAAATGTAAATTTGGGATTCTTGAAAGATGTAGATGGCTACAATTGTGGAAACGAATTTCCTCAATATTATCCAGTTTAGATCTAATGTATCTGGACATAGCATAATAGGGTAAATCATTAATCTAATCACAGTGCCATACATACTGTATATGAATGTATTTGTTTCAGTAAACAGCCCTGAAAATATTTTTGGGTGCATGAAAAAAAAAAAAAAAAAAAAAATGCAAATCCGAAACACCAGGAAACGTCTTTAAAAAAAAAAAAATTCTTCACCCCTGAATTAAACAGAAGTTCATGCAAAGTGAACCACTGACGTGGCTCTTGGGTGTGAGAGCTTTTTTCAGCAGGAACTGCGTACAAGAAAGAAAAACTTTCCATACATTCAACCTGAGATTAATATCACTCAAGTCCACTAGGTGGCAGCAAAGGATAAAAAAATGAGGCTCATGATACTGGCTCAGGATTCACACCCATTGAAGCCTCCTTCCTGTACAATGCCTTGCAGTCAGCACCATTTTTGTTTCTTATGGTGACTGAGGATAGTAAACATGTCAAGAATAATAATTCCCACTGTCTCAGGTTTGCCAACTCAGACACTCCCCAAGCCATGCAGGGCCTATTGCTGCTTCAGTGTAGTCCCTCTGCTTCATTTTCAGGTGGCTCACGGTGAATAAAACTTAGATCACTGGACTCCAAGAGAGAAGATCAGATACTGAAAAAAAGTTGTACTTAACTGCAGTTTCAGGAAAGTAAACTTCAGAAAGGTGTGTGACGTGGCTGCAGAAGTGTAGTATGACTGGTCTTGTCTGTGGCTCTCTAATGCCACCTACTGTCCTCTTCTTGCGATCTGAGACTGGAAGACACGTGCAAGGCTTGTCACACGAGACCTATGCTGAATCAGTCAGCGCATTTCTCTCCAGCCTGAATTTGTGCACAAGTCATGGACTGCTGCAAGGCTTTCAACACAGTCCAGGACCTATTTCAAGAGAGAGGCCTTCACTGATCATTTGACTTCCCCTGCAGTTCTGCACATCTACAGCAGCAGAGGTTCACTGGACTTTGAAGACCCAGTAGAAGTGATGGACTTCATCCAAAGACAAAATGGATGACAGCTATCTTCAGCATCATGGAGCCCAGGTATATCCAAGGACGCAAGCTTGCTAAGGGAACAATGGAGAAAGTCCAGCAGGACTGCCAGGTGGTAAATCCCCTGAAGATTTTTGAAGTGGTGGGGCCAAGCCACAACAAGAGTGGTGGAACAAGGAGGAACACTGACAAAGCAATGAGTGGTAGGGGACAGATTAAATGTCTGACCAGGTACAGGACCAGGAGGAGGAACATTGACAGAGCAATGAGTGGTAGAGGGCAGATTAAGTGACCAGGTACAAGACCAGGAGGAGAAGGAAGCCTGCTGCCTCATGACACGGGACACTCAAGACAGCCCAGAGGACTGAAGGGACAGTATTTGTTGCACTGAAAATACAGGTTACTCACCTGTAACAGGAGTTCTAGGAATGGTATATGTTGTTCATCCACACTTTCTGGCAGGTATCCTTGCCGCTTTAAATCTTGCCGGAAGGTCTTCAAGCTGGCTCCTCCCACCACCCACCGGGGTAAAACTCGGCTCCACCCCATGGCGCCAGATCTGGCCGCTGGAAGCTCAGGTTGTGCGCTGAGCCGGGGAGGTTGGTGGTCAGGATGAACAACATACCATTCCTAGAACTCCTGTTACAGGTGAGTAACCTGTATTCCTAGGGACATGGATATGTTGTTCATCCACACTCTTCTGGCAGACTCTATCAGTTCTCTAGGAGGAGGGAGGCAGGCACACCCCTACCTAGGAATAGAGACTGGAGAACCGAGGCCCCAAACCAGCATCCCGGCGTGACTCAAGGTCGATGTGGTAGTGGGTGATGAAGGTGTCTGCTGACTTCCAGGTAGCAGCCCTGCAGATTTCCTGGATAGAGACGTCCCTGGAAGCAGCTACCGATGCAGCGGTATGGTGGGTAGAATGAGCTCTTATCCCTCTGGGAGGCTCCATGCCCGCCAACCTATAGCAGAGATCTATGCAGGAGGTGACCCCAACTGCTTATTGTCCACTTGGCTGCAGGTCTGCCAGGTGCGGCTTCAGCGTAGGTGACAAACAGCTGGCGAACCTCTCCCCGAATTCCAGCCATGCGCTCCTTATAGTAGGTGAGCACTCTTCTAGGGTCCAAAGTATGGAGCCTATATTCGGCCTCCGAGGTGTGACTGGGGTAGAACACCGGCAGAGTTAGCACCTGGTTAAGGTGAAACTCCAACACCACCTTCGGAAGGAATTTCAGGTGGGGGTGCAGGACAACCTTGTCCCTGTGGAAGACCAGATAAGGAGACTCTATGGAAAGCGCCTGGAGCTCTCCCATCCTTCTGGTTGACATAATAGCCACCAAGAAGGCGGTCTTCCACGACAGGTGAGAAAGATCACACCTGTGTATCGGTTCGAATGGCTTGCCCATGAGCTTTGCCAGTACCAGCAGTAGATCCCACAGAGGTGGAGGTTCTCGCACCAGAGGGGAAATGTGATCAAGGCCTTTGGAAAAGCACCAGACCACCTTCTCCTGCGCCACCGACTGCTTCCCGGCCTGCGTACGGTAAGCAGAGATGGCTGCCAGGTGCACCTTTAGGGTCGTCGACCTAAGCCCTTGCTGAGAGGGACCATTGATAGTCCAAGATGCTTGCCAAGGAACAGGAGGAAGGGTCCAGACCCTTGCCCTGACACCAAATGGAAAACCTCTTCCATTTGAAGGCATAGCATTTCCTGGTCGACTCCTTACGGGGATTCCTCACCTACATTGAGGACCTCGTCGGAAAGACCCAAGGCCTGGAACTCTAGCTGCTCAGGAGCCAGGCTGTCAGGTGCAGGGATTGAAGGTCCGGATGGCACATCTTTCCCTGATTGACTGAAAGTAGGTCCGGGCGAGCGGGAAGCTGCCTCGGGAGCCTGGACCTGAGGCTGAGGAGATCTGGATACCAGCATTGGCGGGGGCCAGTCTGGGGCTACCAGAATCACCTGCGCTTTGTCCCTCCTCGCCTTGAGAAGCACCTTGTGGATCAAGGGAAATGGCGGGAAGGTGTAGAAGAGTCCCGGGTTCCACGGCCTCGAGAAGGCATCCCCCTGCAGCGAGCCCTGCTGAGGGGGGCGAGCATGGAACAGCCTCAGCTTCGCATTCTCCCTGGAGGCAAACAGGTCCACCTGAGGTGTGCCCCAGTGGGAGAACAGATCCTGTACTACCTCCGGCAGGAGAGACCACTCGGGAGACACAGCCCCTATCCGGCTTAGGGCATCGGCCAGGGTGTTGGAGGCTCCTGCCACATGAATGGCTAGGAGATCCGCCTCCAGGCTGCGCACGAGTGACCAAATGCGGAGAGCTTCCTTGCACAGAGGCATGGAGCGCGTCCCGCCCTGGCGGTTTAGGTAGTACATGGTCGTGGTATTGTCTGTCTGGACCTGAACCACTTGACCCCATAGGAATGGAGCAAAGGCGGTGAGGGCTAGACGAACCACCTGAAGCTCCAGCAGGTTGATATGGCATCGGGACTCCCGAGGGGACCAGAGGCCGTGCGCTCTGTGCTCCCCCAGATGGGCACCCAAACCCATCAGAGAGGCATCGGTCGATAGACCGTCGGCTCAGGGCAGACGAACAGGATGCCCTCCTGCAGATGTGCCGGAACGGTCCACCACTGGAGAGCATTCCACATCTCCTGGGTCACTGTCACGGGCTGGTCCAATGGATCACAGCATTGTGACCACTGGCTGGCCAGTCCCCACTGAAGGGGACGCATGTGCCAGCGGGCCCAACGGACCACGCTGGTGCAGGCCGCCATGAGACCCAGGAGGCGCAAGAAGTCCCAGGCAGGGCGCGATTGCCCAACCAGAAATGATTGGGCGAAGGAGGAAAGAACCTCGGCCCTGTCCGCCGGGAGCCGTGATCTGGCTCGAAGAGAGTCGAGCTCTGCCCCGATGAAAAGAATCACCTGCTTGGGTCCGAGTTCCGACTTGGCCTCGTTGATGAGGAGGCCGATTTGAGAGCAAACCCGAAAGGCCAGATCTCTGGAACGCTCCACCTCCTGTCTGGAGGGGGCTGCTATCAGCCAATCGTCCAGGTAAGGGTACACCCGGACCCCTCAGCGCCGCAGGAAAGCTGTCACCACTGTCACACATTTAGTGAAGACCCTGAGGGAAAGAGAAAGGCCGAAGGGCATGGCTCGGAACTCAAAGAGGGATCCTTCTGCTCGGAAGCGGAGGAATCTCTGGTGAGACGGATGGATAGGCACGTGAGAAAACATGTTCTGTAGGTCCAGAGAGCAGAACCACATGCCACGTTCCAGGGATGGTATTACCTGAGCCAGAGTGACCATCCTGAAGGTCCGAGACCTCAGGAACTTGTTTAGGTCGTGCAGATCGAGTACGGGGCGCCAGCCCCCCATCCGTTTTGGGACCAGGAAGTACCTGGACACAAACCCCGGGTCTGAGGGAGGGTCCGCCACCTCTCTGATCACCTTCTTCTCGAGGAGCAGAGCGATGTCGGCTCGGCGAGCCAACAGCGAGGCTGCGGACCCCGACACTTCTGGGGGCGACGGCTCGGGAAGAGCGGGCCTGCTCAACTTCAGAGGCAGGCCCCTTTCCTACTATTTCCAACACCCACCGTCGGGTGGTGATAGCGACCAGGTGGAAATGAAGTGGCGGAGCCATCCTCATGGGGGAACTCTGGGGTGGGTGACGGTTAGGCTACACCTCAACCCGTCATTGAGCAGGCTTGGAGGAGGAACCGGCTGAGGGACCACCTGGGCCCTTACCTCCCTGCTTCCTGGAGGAGGAAGCCGCGGGCTTGGGTTTGGGATGCCAAGTGCGAGCCTGCTCGCCCTGATACTGCTGGGCCAGATGTGCCGCAGGTGCAGACGGATGAAAGGGCGGCCCTTGTCCCTCTGGGTGGATGAGACAGATTCCAGAGTGGCATTGGACTTTTCGATCCTTTGGAGGTGACCTTCCACTCCAGGGCCGAAGAGGTCGGTCCCCAGGAAGGGGACATCTGCCAACTTGTGCTGGGTATCCGCTGTGAAGGTGGATATCCTCAGCCATGCCCGACGGTGCATAGCCACTGCGGCCGCTACTGACCTGGCGCATGAGTCACCGATGTCCAAAGCAGTCTGAAGTTGCTGTTTGGCCACTGCCTTGCCCTGGTCCCGCACCTGCTTAACCGTGGTCTGCAGGTCAGCTGGGAGATGAGGGACTACCTTGTCCAGGGAGCCCAACAGGGCATGAGAGAAGTGCGCCACCAGCACGGCCGAGCTGGCCTGACGAAGGCCAAGGGAGGACGCAGCGTAGACTTTGCGCCCGGCGTAGTCCAACTTCTTGGACTCTTGTCGGGAGGCTTGTCCACGCCCCGGTGCTTCCGCACGCCGGAAGACGCTGTCAGTAACCAATCCCTCGGCTGAGGGGTGTTCCGAGAAACTGGACAGGGAGCCGGTAGGGACCGCATACTTCCTTGCCATCCTGGCCGAAGGCGCAGGGCAGGAAGCAGGACGCTGCCAGAGCTCCAAGGCCGGGCCCACAATGGCCTCGGCCACTGGAAAGGCCTCCGTAGGAGAATCCCCTCGGTCCAAAATCTCCGTGAGGGAGTACTTGGCCCGTTTGGAAACGGGCTCGAGCTGCATCCCAGTGGACTCCAAGATGAGCCTAAGCAAACCCATTAAGGACAATGGGCTGTCGTCCAGTGACTGACCTCTTGAGGACTCCAAGTCAACCCGCCTGGAGAACAGGGAGGAATCATCGTCGGACTCTGAGGAGTCCGCAAAGACCTGCCTTGGGCCTGAGCCACCCTCCACCTGCTGAGGGCGATCGGGAGTGAGGGTGACAGACAGCCTATGGGGCAGACCCTGGGCTGACCGAGAACTCTTGGTTGGGGCCCCAAACAACGGCTGTGGAGGCGGAGGTTCCACCAGAATCGGTGGGGCAGCCAGTTTTGGTCGAGCAACATGCCTGAAAGCAGGCGCCTTGGCTAGAGTGAGGGGTTGCTTCGGCCACTCTGGTGACAGCCACTTGATAGCCAGGGAAGGCGACGTCGTCGGCTTGCTCCCAGACAGAAGAAGCTGTTGCCACATGAAGTCCTCATAGCACCGACGCAACTTGCATCGAAGCTTCCCCTCATCCGAGGAGGAGGACGAGCGGACACGCCGTTTGCCGCAGTACCGAGACCGCCTATGACGGCGGGATCGGCTGGACCAAGAAGAAGTCCGAGACCGAGAACCTCGGCTTTTCCGAGGAGGGTTCTGGGGCAGGGCGGGGGAAACCCGCTCTCCCCTCGGCAGGTTCAACTGTGGACTCCGGAACCGGAGGCACGGGTAAGTCCACGGAAACCTCAGTCTCCGCCGGGGGAACCGGGAAGTGAGGGTTTTCGGCTTCACCTGTCGACAACCCATCCGACGGGTCGAGAAAAATCTCGACTGCGTCGACAGGAGTCTCGGTCAACTGACCTGACGGGGAACACTGTGAGGCCAGTGGCCGAAGCCGAAGGATCGACCAAAGTCGATGGTCGACTACTCGGTGAGAGGGACCTCTCCCGCTCCCAAGAGCGTCGATGGAGGGACTTACCTTTGTGGTCCTTCTTCTTGGACCGAGAGGAAGTACCTGAAGATGATGGTCTCTGTCTCTTAGTGGAGAGAGACAGACAGAGCTCCTTGAAAGAAGCTGAATAGGAGGATCCCAAGGAGAGTGGGATAAATGCCGCAGTCGAGGAAGATGAAGATGCGGCCTGCGCTGCCTCCTCCTCGAGGGCGATCATCTGCTCAAGCTGATCTGCTGAGCCCGCCGCCGCGGAAACCGCCAAACAGGCCTCCTTCGACTTTACCGGCGGATAACGTTTCTTGGGGCGCCCAAGTTGCAAACGGGTGGCGCAGTCTTCCAGGACGTAGGCCGAAAAGGAAGAGCACAGGTCGCAAGCCTGCAGGTCGTGTTCAAGGCCCAAGCAGTAGATGAATGTGGAGTGCGGATCCATCCAAGACATTTTCTGCTCGCATGGGCACCTCCGAAAACCGGGAGTCGATTTGTCCATCGCAGCCACGAGGGAAATAAATGATCGAAATCTTGAAAACCTTAAAAGTAATTTCGGGTAAATCGAAGAGATAGGAACCAGTCTCATACGCAGAGCGTTAAGGAGGGAACCTGAGCTTCCAAGCGGTAAGGAAGATCTGGCGTCATGGGGCGGAGCCGAGAGTTTTATCACCTGGATGAGTGGGAGGAGCCAGCTTGAAGACCTTCCGGCAAGATTTAAAGCCGCAAGGATACCTGCCAGAAAGTGTGGATGAACAACACATCCATGTCCCTAGAAACAGCTTTTTCTCTTCACTTGTCTCGGGAGCTGCTAAACACTGGTAAAACAAACATCAGATTATACGTTTGATTGCTCAAACTAGTAGTAAATGAGATTATTTTGTAGATCAATACCAGTTGGGGCCAAACTGTTCTCTCTCTCTTTTTTTTTTTTTTAAATGTCCGTGATTTGGGGCTGCTTTAAGGGGAATAATAGGCATTAGTTCCTGTGCAGGTCCAGCTCAGGTTGGGCATGCCTTGTCATAACCCAGGAGTAATCCTAGGCAGGCCTTTTGCCAACTGTTACGACATCTCAGATAGCATACATTTTCAGATATACTGAGGGAGGGGTGTTGGGGGGATGATGCAGTAATGCGCTGGCATTTTTTTTTTTTTTTATTAAAACAACTTGGCCCTTGCCCCCCCGCCCTGGCTCCTTCACTGGTCCCCACTCCCAGCTCCCATGTGCCCCAGTCCCACACTGTGGCCTCTTCAGTCCCAACAGGACAACACAGATTGCAGGAAGAGGCCAAGGAGCTACTGCTTGCCTTCACTAAAACCATGATGGCAAGTTAAATCCCCCCCACCCAATACAGTTCCTCTCCTCTGTCCAAGAACTCTGTTTTGTCTTGTGACACTGTACATTACTTTGGTGGGGTGGAGTGTGGTGTCGCAAGATAGAGAATACTAAATGGGCAACTATGCACAACCAGTGTGTTCTGCCACAAAGGGGTTCTGATTCTCTTTGACCTCAAGAATGAAACTTGAGAGGTCCGTGGGAATCAGGACCCCGTGGTGGCAAAAGACTCATCCTGTATTTTTTATAGTGTACAGTATTATGTGAAATGTTTGCCTGGTGTTTTTTTTTTTTCATTTTCAGAATGCAAGTGACTTGTGCAGTCTCTAAAGGTGTCAGAATGCTACTGTACCACAGAAGGGTACAATCACATTCCATGACCTCTGACCTGCAGTACAACAGCATTTTGAAAGGGATGGAATTCTACAAAGAACATAGAGGATAGTGCATCATCAATCATACACAGCAGGTCCATTTTTCAATCAAGAGGTTCTGTGGTAACAGGAGTCCACGAGAGATCTCGCTACCATGGAAACCTTGAGATTGAAAAATACATCTGTTGTGCATAACTGCTCATACACTGTCTTTTATAGTGAATGGGCAACCATAAAATTATGAATGCGTTCGTTCTTTTCACTTTTTTTAAGCGTAGTTCTCTTGGGGCCAGTCTCACTGCTGTGGCCTTTGAGCGGATCGGAGGATAGAAACACTTACGCGAAAGTCAAGATGTTTTGTGCTGCACTAGCTATGTAGCTAGTGCACAACGTCATTGTTCGATGGATGGATTTCCATCCTCAACGTTCCACCATACAGTATAATGCTCTACTATACACAATTGTCAGTTCCTAGCAGTCCATTTGTGATCATTTTGCCTCAGCTACTATAGCCATGCAAAATCCTCCAACAAATCCCCGAAACAGTGTCTCAGTAAATCAGAGATGATAAACTAAAATCAGCAAGTGTTAATAACAGCAAAGAGAGGCCCAGCGAGCATTGAAAGAAATAAACAGAAGCCACATAAAATGCATATTTGAATAACAAATCCTTTTTTTTTAGCTAACAGTATCAAAATGGCCTTGCTCACCGCTGTATTGGACCCCAACAGCAACTGTGGACCCTGAAAGCAGTGGACAGACCCCCCCCCCCCAAGTCAGAGTCCCTCCCAAAGTTCCCTACAAAACGCAGAGTCCAACTTGAAGATATCAGTTATGTCACAAACGCCGAACACTATGTGGAGCTGACGTACCACTAATGTACAACTCTGATATAATGCAAGTTAGGTTTCTCCAAATACTTAAGATATTTTTTAATCTACTGCAAATACTACCCAAACATTCTATTCCACGGAGACGACTGTAGCAGTGGGCAACTTTTTCCCCTTGAGGTGAGCATTGCCCTGTCAATGACCTAGTCATCCCTTCATAATAGAACAAATTCACTCACATTATAGCGATTTCAGCAACTGTACTTCAGCAACATACAATACTGTAGTACTTGTTTCGCTCCAGCAGAAACCCTTAAATAAAAGCCTTGTATGTTACTGTACAACAGGTGTCATGAAACCATCAGTACACTATGATGACATTTCATTTCATCCACTGAAATTCAATACTAACTTACTAGCATGAAGACATGGATCCAGTGGGTCTGTGGGGGGGGCGCAACTGCAGCTGCCGCCTGATTCCTTTCTCCAGGAACTCTGCCCTGTCTCAGTCTCTTGAAGTTGACTTACTCCCAAGCTGTTGTGCCAATTAGCCCCCAGTCTTTGTGACCCCCAACTACCCTGCTACCATTATCCGCTCTGGGCCTGTCCTCTTCTCTGTCTCCAACGGATGCCTGTGACTCGATAGCAACGATGACAATGAGAGGACCTAACCAACAGAACTAAAAGTGCTGTGTTGCTCAAGTATGGAAAGGGTTTAAAGTTGCTTGATTGCAAATACCACAGCCCAGAAGAAGGCAAGACAGGAGGATCTCAACTCCATGTTGCAAGCCATTAAGGAGCTGGAGGCCAAGCATAAGCAAAGGGATACCACTTGTGACGCTTGGCCAGCTGGTTATGACTGCTGTATGATATTTGCAATATAAAAATACACGCGAGTCTGTGCTCCATGGGTACCCCCCAGGTTTCAGTGAAAACTACAGGATATATAATTGACCAGGAGATCTCTGTAATGTAATTAACTTCCTTGAGAAACTGCATTTCATGGCCTTTTTATGACATGCTTTGAAGCTGGGAAGCTAAATATACATTTTATTACAGGACAGGACATGGTTATCTCACACTTAGGTGAGGGATTGCAGGGTTGTAAAACTTCAAGGGAACTGGTGGATCAAAGAGACTCAATTTGGAAAATTAGTTTTTCCTGATGTCACCTTATTTAATACACCTCCTGATAGGACATCCTGTTTGTATTTTTTTGGTTCTAAAAGGAGAAGATAGATGACTCAGAAGGGGTGTGGAGACGGAGTTTTAAACTGACTACTGTGTCTGAACTTGGTTGTCATATTCCATCTTGGGACGCTAGAGAGACAGAGCTCTCAGCTCTCTGATCTAACTATAGGCACTTAGAGGTAATACATTAGATAGAAAAAGTCTAAATGTATTGTGGTAGGAGTTTTTGTGTTGTGCTTTTCCTTGTTTTCTTTTAAGTGATTGTATGCTCTTTGATATATTGTTCCGTGTTTACATTTTTCATATTTTTATCCATTTTGTAGTAAAACCTATTATTCAAAAGACTGACTGGGTGTCTCAGTTATTTTTTGCATGCGAAGTATAGAGGGTTAAGACTGACAAAAACTGTTCAAAAGCTTGATGGTGTTACTAAACTGGGAAAAGGGTAAGAATATACCTAAGGTCTTTTATAGAGTTTTAAAAGGTTCATTTTGGATACCTGGTTAGGTGCCCTTAGGCGAAAGATATATTACACCCCCCCACCGAAGAGAATATTATCTGAGCCTGTAAAGTTGGGTATGCTAGCATAAGGTTCACAGTCTGAATCCCCCCAGAACTTGAGACTAAAGGTGATTCAGACCCAAAAAGCAGACAGGTGGGTTACCCTGTCTGTTACCTGTTCACATTACTGCGCTTGGAGGTTGGCACTGTGGGAGCAGAGGGCCTGACCTGCTGAGTGCGTCTGTGACATCACTCACAAGACCTAGGCAGTCTGCCCTCTACCAGACAAGAAAGGCCTACTGGGAAGCAGGGAGAGGGCACAATGTTTTCTAGATTACTGGCTCAATCAAATGATTGAGGAAGTCAAGATCCCTGGTATCTGCCACAAGGGTGGGGTGGTTGGGGGGGACAGGGACCACAAAGTGTCAAATTTGTACTTTTGTCTGATACGATCTGCTACACTGCAGTAAACAGTGAGTACAATAAATATACACATACATAAATAAAGATTTTTGCACACAAAGCACAAACAGGGACTAGCCCCACACTTGGGTGTGTGTCGCAGTACTAATTTCTTTAAATGTCCTTAATAAAGGGGAGACTTGAGAAAAATTTGGGTTGGGGGAAGGATTCATCAGCTGTGCATAAATGATCTACTCAGGCCACAGAGCATCCATTCTCACCAACGAAGTGCCGTCTGACAATTCTGCGCGGAGCAAGGGAACATGGTAGGGCTGTCCCCCATCACTGGCTCTTTCTGTACGTAACAGAACCATTAGCCCACAAAATGCAAGCCTCAGTGGAAATTCCAGGGTAAGATGAAGTGGACGTGGCATAAAAGACCATGCTGTTTGCTGGCGATATTCTAATAATAGTTATAAAACAAAGACAAATGCTGGCATCAATCCTGCGCTTAGTCTCAATGCTACAGGAATTTTTCCAACACTCTGGACTTGAAAACAACTGGGGTATGTACTCAGGCACACATTTCCTTGGGTTCTCTGAAGAGGTTGGGGATAAAATCTCAGTATCGATATTATCCCCAATGGGCCTCTTGGGTGCCATCTAGACCCACTTTTTGGGGGAACTACAGGCCTGTTTTGATTGCTGGTGCAAACTGCAGAGGACACTTTGGGGAAGGTCCAGGTGCTCCGGATGATGTTTCTTCCTAAGATGCTTTATTTTCTCTGACACTTACCAATCACTTTCCTGGAAGGGGTCTTTGGATGCCTAGATGAAATGGTCTGGAGAGTCCACTGGGACGGGGTAAACTATGGATCCTGGAATTCAGGACGATGGCTCCTCTGAGCCACAAGTGAAGGATTAGATCACCCTGGTTCAGGGGTTACTATATTGTTATTTTATTCTTTTGGTAGCCAGGTAAGGCCCAATAAGCACATGTGCCTGTTTTAGGGGTTACCCAGGAGCTTTGTGACTTGCTCATAGTCACACAACATGCAGGTGGAGACTGTGGGAATCAAACCCAGGTCTGCTGGATGTACCAACCTCATTCACAGCTCATTACTCTAACCTCTAGGCTATACTGCCAGCCCCATATATGGCACCAGGACTGAGGAAAATCTACAAGGAAACACACTTAGCAAGTTGGTATCCGGTGACGACCGCGCAGTAAAGGTAATTGCTTGGGTATCAGCACTTCCATTAATAGCGCTTACCAGCAACACAGCGCTTACTCATTAATCTCGCTAGAGAAAAAATGCTTGACTAGCAGCTCTGACTCCTTGGTAGAGACATCGTGCACCTTCCCTGATGCTTGTTCTGGTTTGGTATCCTGCCACCTGAATAAACAACCCACCTGCGGTTATAGATAAAGCTATAATGTGCGATCACGATTTTACGCCGTGCTACTAAACAAGTGCTGTTATGACTGGCGCTATATGAGATGCATGATTTTCACAGTAATCCTAGCAAGTCTGAGCACCAAGCCCACTGGTTATCCCTGGAGGAGGGCATCTGGCACAGGGGACATATCCTCCTGCGAGGGACAAAGGTTAGCCCTCCTAGCAACCCCCCGATACAATATACTTGGGCTATACAGAAAAAAGCACAACCCATTTTGAGGGAGTCCTTGCATATCCTAAAGACTTCCCTAGTGCTAATGGCAGAACAGCAGCATGTTTGGGGGGGAGGGGGTGGTAAACCTATTCTGCAAGGGACCTCTGCAATCCCCAAATGAGGGGCTTCGATTCCTTCCAGCAAATTAAAGAGCTAAGCAACCTTCCCAAACACACTTCTGGAGATATAGCCAACTTTGCCACCTACTCAGTGACATCCTGAGACAGGGTCTAATCCTCCTGGGATGGATGATGGGAAGACTTGGCAGGCAAAGCAAGAGGGCGTCCTCAACTAATTAAACCTCCCAATCTCAGAAAGATAAAGTATATACAGGCCTGTTACTTAAAGTAGCTCCCACTATTGGCAAGGCCCAGTCCAGGCAGGAATCTCTCCTAGGCCACCCCAACTTGCAGAAGGCTTGGGGGAACTATCTTGCCCATGTCTATAAGAGTTGCCCAGACACCAAGGTGTTATTCATCCAGCTTAACAATCTACATCTTCAGTAAAGAACCCAGCAGCTCTGGGAAAAATGCGTTTATCTACTCATGTTAGTGCTGTGGGCAGGTGGGGGGAGGGAGGGGATCTACTCCACATGCTGTGGTCGTGTTAAATATTATCTCAGTAGCGAGATAAGATCTTTGACATTTGCAGAGAAGTGGTACGCCATCATTTGTTAAAAGACCCTAGCCTCACGGTGTTAGGGAACACACACTATTAGCAAAGCCACCACACCCCGTGCACTGGCTGGTCATAATTCTCACAGAAGCCAAGAGACTCCTTATGAGACCTTGGTGTTTGGAAGATATTCCAAAAGTCCAAGAGTGGGAGCAGAGCATGACTTTAGCAGGGTACAAGCAGCTGGTATACAAAGACGGGGTCAGAACCTTAATTTTTGAAAAGCGAGAGAAGGATTCCTTTCTACAGGTCTAGAAATCAGTGTTCAGTTTGAGGGGGAGATAGGAGAGAAATATAAGTAGGGTGTTAGAGTACTGGAGGCCCATCGCATCCTGGTAAATCACTGTTGCACTCCCATGAAACAAGCACCCCATGGGGGGGGGATCTGATCCCATCACACCACCCAATACACCACAGGCATGGTCACTGGTTGCCTGGCACAACAATGACACCAATGCTCTTTTTTGTTTGTTTATGTATTACTGAATGTGCTACTGATTTTGGTGAATGAGTACAGTGGAACCTATCCATTAAGGACAGCCTCAGAACTAAAGAACGTTTCCTTAACATCAATTATACAACGGCAAGAAAAAATCCTGGACTTTGATTGGTCAGTCTTGGGCTGGACCCATGCTGTTATCCCAGCACAACATCACGGCTCTAGTCTCAGCCTCACTGTGAACCTGGAGATGATACTGAGCAGCTTGAGACTGATTGTTTCATCTGCTCTTAAAAATATGTTTCCACAAAAAAACACCTTTAAAATGATTTATTTTATTCTGTATAACAACGAGCCATTGTATATAATAGCAATAATGCCCTCCAGGGTGTGTGTCGTTTGAGATAATGTCATGCCTCAGTTGTTGGACGCACTTGGCCTGTGGCCTCGTGCCAACCACCTGAGGCGTGACGTTATCCCAGCACGACACACACCCTGTCGGACATTATTGCTTAATTTGTCTTCAATATGCAGGTTGTTCATTACTGAAGACACTGCATTTGGGACTACAATAAATGTACTACAGATTACAAATGTCCTTACTATGCTGTGTCTTTAATAGGCACATTTTATTGTATACATCTTACATCTGTGTATATAAATATATACTGTATAACAGAAACATTTTGCACCTGATATATTTAGCATGAGCCAACCTGCAAACACATTCGCTCCTGATAATGTCTGCGATTTCGTGCTTACACGGACTCTGACAATTTGCTGACAATCAGCTGTCAAGTTGTCAGTCTTAGCAAAGTGTGGCAACAACCGTAGCAATGCTCATTTTCACACAGAATTATCAGGGTCAGTTGCTGGCACAATACAGCAGCACTAACAGCAATCAGCAGGTGTTAAATGATACTCCTGCAACCTGCTCAGCAGCCATACCTTCTACAAACGCTGTCCAAAACGAGGCAGCCCTACTGGTCTGAAATGCTGTCTGGTTTCTGCTTAATTTGTCTATTCTAAGGTGGGTTTTGAAAATGCCTAAGCGCACAAGTATCCGTTTGATGCCGCTATGGTGGAGCTTGAAGTTATAGCCAGTTCCTCTGGTGTGGAATGCCCCATAGCAACAGCAGTTATGAAAGCACTGCCCCCCCCCAAAAAAAAACAAAAAAAAAAGAAAAGATGACCTTCGACCTATGCTACTTACGCAGCTGGGATTCGGTTTGAGGTTGGTTGTTATGCTCCTGATAAAAAAAGCACTGCAGCCGTAACGTCATCATCATACTAAGTACCAGAAGACAATCTATGAAAACACTGTATGAAAATTGAAGTCTGATTATTTAAGCCAGTTACAAAAAACGCCCGATCCCACCCAGCTACCTACTACTCTACCTGCTAAGCCTCATGGGAGACCTACAATGTTGATGGAAGATTTGGAGCAGCTTGTAAAATGTTATCAGGAGTTTCCAATCAGAGGGCACACAGATATATGCCAGGTAGTACATGCTATTGCCTTAGGCAGAGTCGAAGCAAATTCACCACATCTCCTTCAGGGAACTGGAGGGAGCACTGCTTTAAAAACACAGAAACATAGAAGTTGTCGGCAGATAAGGACCACTTGGCCCACCTAGTCTGCCCTAAATTACCTACCTATAGTGCCAGCGGAGACCCTACTTGAACTCCAGCTTACACCCCCTCTTACCTCTGAGATTCCCTTGTGTCTATCCCATGCATTCTTAAATCCTGTGACCACTCTAACCCCCACCACTTCCTCTTAGAGGCTGTTCCAAGCATCCACCACCCTTTCTGTGAAGAAGTATTACCTCCTATTTCCTCTGAGCTCCCCCCCCCCAGCTTCATATTGTGACCCTTTGTCCTTGAGCAGCTTTTCCTTTGGAAAATGATCCCTTTCTGTACCTTGTTTATTCCTGTGAGATACTTGAATATCCCTATCATATCTCCCCGTTCCCTCCTGCCTTTTAGGGAGTACATATTTAAATTCTCAAGCCTTTCTTCATAGGGCTTCTGATACAGGCCCTGCACCATTTTGGTTGCCCTCCTTTGCACCACCTCCACCCTATGTCCTTTCAGAGATGGGGCCTCCAGAACTGTACACAGTACTCAAGGTGGAGTTTCACCAGTGATCTATACAGGGGTATTAGTCCCTTTAACTACACAGAAATATAGAACGCAGAAACTGCTGGCAGAAAATGACCTCTTGCTCCACCTAGTCTGCCCTAAAGTCCCTATCTACTATGCTTTCATAGACCCTAATTGATCTCCAGCCTTAACCCCTCCCCAGCCCTGTTGCTAAAGTCCCCCTGTGTCTATCCCTTGCACCACCTCTACTCTGAGACTGTTCCAGGCATCCACCACCCTTTCCATGAAGTAGTATCTCCTCACATCTCCTCAAAGTCTCTCCCTTCCAGCTTCATAACATGCCCCCTCATCCCTGAGCATCTCTTTCTGTGCAATATGTCACCCTCCTGTACCTTACTGATATACTTGAAGTACATGAATGTTTCTATCATGTCACTCCTTTCTCTCCTTTCCTTCAATGAGTACATATTTAATTCCCGGAGTCTTTCCATGTAGGGCTTCTGTAGCAGGCCATGCACCATTTTGGTTGCCCTTCTCTGTACCGCCTCCACCTGGTCTATGTCCTCCCTGAGATGGGGCATCCAGAACTGGACACAGTACTCCAGGTGTGGCCTCACCATTGAGCTATATAGGGGTAACACTACCTCCCTTTTTCTGCTGGTGATAACCCCCCCCCCCCCATGCACCCCAGCATCATACTAGCCTTTCCTACTGCCTTATCACAATGCTTTGCTATGTTCAGGTCATCAGATGTGATGACCCCCCCCAGATCCCTTTCCTGTTTTTTTGTTGTTAACACCTCCCCCCCAAAATTGTACGTTGCCCTTGGGTTTCTGTGCCCTATGTGCATATTTTTACATTTTTTTGGTGTAGAAGCCCAGTTGCCAAACCCTTGACCAGTCTTCCATATTTTTTTTTTTTAATCTGCCTTCAGTTTCCCCACCCCAACCTCCACGAACAGGCATACCTTTCCTTTCAGACCCTCTGTGATGTGGCTAATAAAGACAATGAAGAGAACTGGTCCCAGTACTGACCCCCCCCCACCGTGGTACCCCACTGGTTACCTTACTTTCCTACAAGATGGGCCTGGGGTTCATACATAGAATGGGCTTCGGTTGGCGTGAAGTTCACCTAAGAAGCATGAAGAACTCACAGTGATTTCCTGCTGCTTAAAAGCCAGTTTCATTGAATGCATAAGAAAGGCAGTATCATAGGAGTCAATACCCACACAAACTAGTAATAAACTTATATGAGACTAGTGTTAAAGGAGTTCTACTGGCAAGTCTGAAGCCCCGACCGATGTACAGGTCAGGGCTTCCCTCCTTCAATCCCAGCTGCACCTACCATAAAAAAAAAAGCATTTAATTACCTCACTGCTTGTAAATTTCTGTTAAGCCCCCGGTGCAGCCGACATATTTAAATATGGCGCTCTGTGCCCGTTCCGATCTCGCGCCTAGTAACGCGAGATGATGACGCATCACTACCCCTGGCCATAGTGGTGCCCCTATATACGGAAAGTAACAGATGTCCATATCTCCGGTGCCCATCGATATTTCTGCACATTTTGTCTAAATGCTATGTGCATGCCTGCCTACACATGGCATTTAGGCAAAATGCGGACAATGGCTGCCACAGGGTCCAAGCAGGTTGTTGTGGATCAGATACAGTACTTTACAAAGGGTTCTGTAAACAATCAAAATCCTCAAATGCAGAGTGCCTGACTGAAAAAACAAGCTGCAGCATTCTTGACAGGGACAGATATCTAACCTGGCCAAGTACAACATGCAAGCAAAAAGATACAACAGGGTGTGGGTTACTATTCCTAAACCATACACCAGGTGTGTGGCGAGACATGAGATGCTTGTGCTGAGTGTCTTCAACCATCTGGAAGTTCAGAGATAGTAAGCCACAACCTGGGTGCCCTACTGCTCTTATAAAATGGGTCTATAGTTAAAAAAAAAAAAAAAAAAAAAAAAAAAAAATTTTTAATAAGTTTAGCAGTGCGGTCACTATTTTTAAACTGCACTGCTTTGAAACCCTCTACACTAATCAAGAAACAGGATTCTCCCTATACAGTTTATAAGTTAGCAATAACCCACGACAAAGTGCTGGGTTATATGCATTTAATCCACACTGGGTGCGTTGTGAGGCATGAGGCCACAACACAGGGATGCACACTTATTTTCATGTATTAAGCTTCAAGACGAGGTGAAATAATGGAAAACCAATCTATAACTACTGCTAAGACCAATAACTCAAGAGTCAACATTTTGCTGCATCCATTAAAAACTATAAACTAGCTATTGCTTTTGCTTCCTGGAAGCCTAGGATCTTCATCTTGTTTTCGACATAGTGAACGGAAAGAGGTAAAGTAATTTAAATACTGATCAGAAAGAAGAATGATAAACACGTGGGATGTGTCCGTGATAACCGAAAGCAGATACTTCACAATCTGTGTGGTTACTGTAAACACTCACAATCACAAGCCTGAAACCCAGCAGAAAGCATCCTGGGTATGCAAATCACATGGGTGGGGGGGGCTGGGACGCCCAGAAAATACCTTAAGGTTTTTCCTACTAAAATCCACAAGAACCAGGTATAGAGCACCAGAGTGTGAAGACAAGCTGCAACGTTCTGGACCTGCTGCCTGACATGACAGAATGCTACACTACACAAAACAACATAGGGCTGCAACACTGTCACCACATCTTGAAGGGGTGAACGCTGGCAATGGGAAACAGCACCACAGGTAGCCAACACCTTGGATTCCAGAATCAGCCTACTAAAAGCTGAATTCAAAAAGGATGGGCAGCACCTCTTGCTTTCGCATCCTGGAAGCCAACAGACTTTATGTAATAACCAAGAAGCCAGTCATTTCATGAGGATTTTATTTATTTTTATTTAGTTTCTTTTGACCGGGTAAGTGCACTAGACAAATCCTGCCTATTTTCAGGCACGACCTGGGGGAAGGGGATACAGATGAATGTCAACTGACCTTGAACCAGATTAAGCGGTTGGTGGTATTTTTCAGTAACTTAGTAATTTAGCGATTAATAACTGGATGGGGCCACCCCCCACCAGCTGGTCGTTAATCCCAGGAAATGACTAGCTGTGAGGCTCTTACTGAGATTACAAATCTAAATGACAATAACAACTTTACTGGACTTTATTTTGCTTTTTTCATTTTTTTTCTAGCCAAGCATTGTGGTCAAGCAGTAAGGTGTCGGGATGCTTTATGTTTTGTGGCATGGAACGTGTTAATGGCAGTCTAATCAGTCATTTCTAAGAGACAGTTGAGTAATCCAGTAGCCAATGAGAAGCCTGAAAATGATCATGAATATTTAGACCTGTAAATCTTGTTACTGCTGTAGTGAATAGAAAGCAGTGAAGTAATGTAAATGCAGACCAAACATAACCAAAAATACGTAGGGTGCATAAATAACAGAAGGCAGATACTTTCCAATTTTTGTGGCAAGTCTTAAACCCAGCATAAACCATTATGGATATGTACATGTGTATATTCGGGGGAAGGGGGTGTCACCCAGGAATTATCAGAAGTTTATTTTCAACTATAGTTAAGGTACCAGGAGTTCTGTGATTCTGCAGCCAAATTATTTTCCACAGAAATCTGCACTCTGTTGCAAAATACACATATACTTAGTGCCACAGAACACTGTTCTTGGTAAATTTTCATTCACATATACAGTTTTCCTATAGTCCCCAGCTCCTTTCCCCATTTATGCTCACCATGTGATGTCATTGATGACATCACATCATATTTTAACCAATGGCAGGACTGCATTCTGTCTCAGAAATCACAAAATGCTGCCGCAGAAGCCTAGGAGCCCTGTCGCAGAAATCAGGACGAAGTGCCGTAGACCACTAGGGGCCTTGACTCAGAGCCAGTCTTAACATGGTGCGAACTGTGCATTTGCAGAGGGCCCCCCCCCGAAATGCCTCAGTTGTTCAGTTGTTCTTCCTGGTCCTCTATGTTCTAATTCAAGTAATGTGCAAAAGTGACAGAAAACTAGCTGAACATAAAGATATAGGGAGGCCATGGTAGGGATGAGGATGTTCCATGGGGGCTTTGTGACTTATGATATTGGGGCCCCAGCCCAGCAATGAGGTTTGCACAGGGCCCTGGGATGGGCAGGACCAGCACTGCCTGATTACAATGCACATGAATAAGATGCAGAGTGCCGGAGTCAGGAGATGCGCTTCAGTACTCCGCACCAGCTGTAGGTGTCTGACCCAGCTGAGTATGCTACATTACTTGTAAGAATATGGGTCTGCACCACTGTTTTCACATCTTCAGCTTTAAGAGCAGAGAAATCTGGTAATGGTAATGGCATCACACACCTAAGGCTCCAGAGTAAGCATCTTAAGCAGAATCCCACAACGATGGGCATCAACTGCTGCTTTTGCTTCCAGGTAACCTACACACTTAAGTCTTGTCTTTGATACAGTGAGTGAAAAGAGGTGAAGTAATTTAAATGCTGATTAGGAAGAACATATACGTAGGATGCCACAATGATAATAGAAGGCAGACACTTTCCAGTGTATACAAATCAGCCTCAAGCCCAGCGCAAAGCATTATGGGTATGTAAATCCGTGTGTGTGTGTTATAAATGGACTCGAAAATATTTTAACTGGTGCTACATTCTGTTTGACTTGTCCCTACTCAGGGCTCACCACTACCAAATTAAAGACACCCTAAATAAGCAATCTTTAAAATCTGCACAAAAGAGTATACATCACGATAGGAGGTGGGAAACCTTCGCTTACTGCCTAAAAAGTAAGGATTGTAGTGGGACACACAAGGTCACGGAGGTAAAGGGGACTCTGTCCAGTCAGGGCTCTAAATGTAAATCATACCTTTAAATGAAAATATAGTAAAATCAGGCCCCACATTCAGATTCCCCTTTTATCATTCACTCCTTGCCTCTGTCGTGGCTCTCCGTTTCTAATTTACACTATCATAATAGCAGTCATGAAACCAACACTAGCTTCCTTACTCTGTCACCCTGACATCCCAGGCTGTGTCTTGTCAGAATCGGCAGTGACTAGCTTACTTGTAACCATTCATGATGTCAGCAGTCCCATCCCCTGCATAGTACCTTTGCATCCAATGCTGCTTGAAGTGGGCACTGAATGAAATGCCACTGAAGATTTCAGATCTATCAAAATCAATGTTAAAATGGTCCCAGAATGGACCAAAGGGGTTCCCATCCTGAAAAGAAACACACAAAACAAATGATTAGCAGATGAGTTCATTCAGTGATGCAGGATCGGTTCTTTAACTGGCATACTGGTGCACCAACAGATGAAAGACAGAATAGCAAGCCCCCAACTGAAAAGCAGGACATGTTGACTAGTCATCCCAAACAAACAAACAAAAAAAAAAAACAGTTAAAAATGAACCTGTAAGAGGGTGGTCCAGTGGCATGGCAGTAGCTCTGCTGCCTGTCACGCAAGCGACCTGACTTCAGGAGCAAACGAAGTCGCTAGGGTTTTGGGGGAGAAGGATTAAGCACCCTGGAGGACTGCTCTCCCTCTTGGGGGTGGCTGACATTTGGCTCCTGCAGTGTGTGTTTGACACATAGTGGAGAGTAGGTGTCTTGGAAGATGGAAGGCACAGAAGGGTGAGGGACGTTGACCAATGCTGTGTGTCACTGCACATCGACATCCCTGGGGTCACACAAAAATGGAGGAAAAAAACCTGCTGATGTAGGAAGTTGAAAGGCCCTCCCCTCATGTCTGGCGCCATGGAGTGGGCATCAACAGATCCTGCCTTGGGGGATGGGGGAAATGAGCAAGCCCCCCCCCTCCCAAATCTGCCATGAGGGCCAAGTCAAGGGGTGTGTCAGGTTAAGTCTCAGAGATGGTGACCCACTGTTCTGTAGAGGGCCATTCTGATGGGGGCTGGCAGGCGGTAATGGAGGACAAATTGATTATGTAAGAGACTGCCTGATGGCCCAGTGTTGACACACTGTGCAACTATGCTGGCGAAAGTCACTTCCAGAGCAAGCCCGGAACATGGCAAACTAGGTAGCGATGGTTAATAAGGAGTGCTGCCGATGGCAGGGCATCCCTATTAAGGAAAGGAGTAGTCGCACTTCCATGGTCATAGTGACCCCTGTGGCACGACCCTTGTAAGATTCACCATCCAGCCACAAGGACACTACTTGTTGGTGAGTCTGCAAATAACATTATGCATGCTGCACAGAGGAGTGGGTGGTGGGAGGAAAAAAAAATACAGAAGTGAAAAAAAAGCCATCTGTTGTCTGAATGATAGCCCACTACACTTTGGCCTCACGTCATGGAGTTTGTGGCCTCTGAAGTGTGTCACATTAATGGATGAAGGGGCTGGGTGGTTGCCAGGGACAGAAAGGGTACCAACTTGTGGACAACCAGGGAGAAAAAAAACTATACAGGGGAAAAATAAAAACACTATAAAAAGCTACAGATCTCTTCTGAAAACTGCAGGCAGATCCTGGTGGCAAAACACTGCTTGGGCTGCAGAGTACCATAAATTCCTGAAAGTTAAATTACTTGCCAGTAACAGCAGATCTTCAAGAAAATTTCCTCCATAGAGTTACACCTTTGGGACTATAAGCCGTCTGCATCAGGACCAACCATAAACGTTTGCCTAGCTGGTGCTGCCCATGTTGATGTACTGTACTTGGCATCGCCTATATAATGCAAGCAGATCCATACCATAGTTTCCCGTCTCAGACAATCTCAGAGTTGTAACACACCAACAGGAAAGGGAAACTAGAACCCCGCCAACCGGAGAGGCCGAGGCTGACCAACATGCATGTCTTTCAGAGCACTACACCTGAAAATAAAGAATGGGGTAGGTGGGAGGATGAACTGTGGCTCTAGGGAGGAGAGTCTCTCGAATATCTTTTTGTTACTGGTAAGTAAAACTATCTTCTTTGAGGGCATCTCCCTTCACAGAGCCACAACTTTGGAATGATTCCAAAGTACATTCTACATAAAAGACTGGTAAGCAAGTTGGGTAGCTTAGGAGTGGGTCCAAAGGTGGTAAATGGGATAAGAAACTGGTTAAGGGATAGGCAACAAAGGGTGGTGAAAAATGGAGTCCACTCTGAGAAAGGGAGGGTGACCGCCGGGGTGCCTCAGGGATCAGTGCTGGGACCGGTCCCTTTAATGTCTTTATAAGTGACATTGCAGAGAAGCTGCATAGGAAGGTCTGCCTCTTTGTGGATGACGCCAAACTCTGCAATAGGGTGGACACTTGGGGGTGGGGAAGTGGAAAGATGTGCAGAGATCTGAGAAAACTAGAGTAGTGTTCAAGGGTATGGCAGCTGGGTTTCAAGGCACAAAAGTGCAAAATAATGCACTTGGGGCACAAAAACCCAGGGGCAGGGTACAAAATGGGTGGAGTGGTATTGATGACCAAACAGGAAAGAGACCTGAGGTAATCATATTGGATGACCTTGAGGTGACCAGGCAGTGCAACAAGGCAGCTGGGATGCATAGGGAGTGGCATCACCACCAGAAAGTGGGAGGTGGTGTTGCCTCTGTATAGATCGCTGGTAAGACCCCACCTACAGTACCATGTCCAGTTCTGGAGACCACATCTCCGGAAGGACATAGAGTGGAGGTGGTCTACAGGAGGGCAGCTAAAATGGTGCAGGGTCTGCATCAAAAGCCCTATGAGGAGAGACCAAAGGACCTCAATATATACACCCTGGAGCACAGAAGAGAGGGGGATATGATAGACACATTTACATACCTCATGGGGGTAAATAAGGTACAGAAGGGAAGCATTTTTCTGAAGAAAAGGTGCTCAAGAAAGTGGATGTGCCACGAAGCTGGGGGGACAGATTCAGGAGAGATGTGAGGAAGTACTTATTCATAGAAAGAGTGGTGGATTCCTGGAACAGCCTGCCAACAGAGGAGGTAAGGACGAAAACAGTAGTGGGGTTCAAGAATGCATGGGGCAGACACAAAGGAATCATTGTGAAAAGGAAGAGGAAGGGAGAAAGAGCTGTGGATCGGGTCTGGTCTGAAGTAATAGTGTAGGTAGGGAGGAATGGGCAGACTGGATGGGCCAAGTGGTCCTTATTTGCTGTCAGATTCTATGTTTCTGTAATTACCAAGCAGTTTTTTACTGCTGAGCAGAAGGAAGGCCAGATAGGGAGGACATGAAACTCCCAAGGACAGCAGGTGTTGAGGAATAGCAAAGCCAAAGCCAGCCTGTTCAATGGACACCAGAACCAAACAGCAGTGTTTAGTAAAAGTAAGACTCTTACTCCATTTGGTAGCAGAACATATTAATAGCTTCCAAAATGTAACAATAAACCACAGTGGCTGGCCCTGTGGCAGAGGGCTTCACCTCCTGCCACCCCAGAGACCCAGGTTCGGATATGGGAATGGGTTCTCGTGGGCCGGCTGGGGGAAGGAGGACAGAGCATCCCAGGGCAGCCCTCCTCCCTCTGCGAGGGGGTGACAACATCCTGCTGCTCATCTGCCATTTGAAAAAAATTAGGGCGGTAGCGCAGCAGGGTCACAGGCAGGATGCCAGGGGCATCTTCACGGAGCCACAGTATGCACAGTGCAGCCATAAAATGGTGCAGGGGTCACGGGGGAGAAAAACAAAACTGGAAACCCCTCCGACTGCAGGATGATGCCCGACCCCCACAGGCTCCATATCAGCAGCTGGGCATCTCCGATGAGACCCTCTGGCAGAGCGTGAACAGGAGCAAATTATGCCCTGGATTGGTGATTGGGCTGGGGGGGGAGGTCAGATGAGGGGGGCTGCATAGTACAAAAGCAGGCAAAGGATTGAAGGAAAAAAACACACACACACACACACACACACACACACACACACACACACACGCCACAGAAGCAGCCATGTCATGGATGGCATGCTCACGAACAGGACCAGGAAGCTCCTTACTGTGTTTCTGCTAACAAAACAAAATGAAAGATTCCAACCATTTGGAAAGGTACTGCTCCCAGACAGGAGCTCTCAATATCCTAGGGGCGAATGAAACAAAAAGCTGCAAGGACCTCATATTGTCCTTTGTGTGATCCAAATGGAAGCATAAGGCCGGTGTCACACTGGCCCACCCGGAGACCTAGACATTTCCAGGTGAGTTCCATCTAATGTTGGCCCTTCCTACCACAGAAACTCTGAACATCTTTTATGTAATATTATGTTCCAAGTAATAAGGGCTTTTTCCGACATCTAAAACCTTATTTATAAATATTTATTGTTGGCCTAGTTTAACTTCCTGCCATTAACTGCTGATTATGTATTCATTATCTCCAACATGGGAGTGTATTTCTTCCTCCTACTGTTGCCAGTTGTTGATTTTTTATACATTATGTCTTGAGGGTATACTATTTCTTTTTCTTTACTGCAATTTTTATGGCTCTGTTCGTGCCGGAGAATGATCCCTGGAACTACGGCACTTCCCTGATGAACACACACACAAAAAAATAACTAAATACAAAGTAAAAACAATGAACCAGTGTGCCAGACTGAATGGTACGCTGATATGACTGAGTGAACTTTGGACCGTCAGTTTCCAAGTAAGCCCCTAGTATCAACTTTCCAGGTGGGCTCCAGGCACTACAGTCTGACTCTGCGTAAGGCTCTACAGATATCCACAGAATGCAAGGTAACTTCTCCCGCTTTCTGAGAGCGAAGAACAACACTGGAAGGTGAATGGTCCGAGTCAGTGTATGTGCAGAGAATTGGTACAAAGTGAGACCCAATCCTGGTGAAAAATACAGAGAATCCATTGCCAACATCTGTAGCTCAGAAACCCTTCAAACTGAGGTGACTGCCACCAAATAAAAATCATTTTCTATGAGAGAAAACAAAGCTCACAGGTAGCAGCTTGAGTAAGGGACTCCAGAACCAAATTAAGATCCCAAATCAGAACTGGGTGACAGACTGAGGGATGCAGCTATAGGACACCTTTTTGAGGAAGCTGCAGGACATTGATTGTGTGACAGCCTTGCCCTTTAAGAGGTCATTAAAGGCAAAAAATGGCCACTAGATGTGCCTTCACTGAACAGCACTAGAGCCAAGAGTCTTGACAGGGACAGGATACAGTTTACAACTCGGAGTGGATATGAAAAGGGGGAACCAGGGAGTGAGAGGGGTACACCAAATACCATACTAAAAATATTGCATTTCAGGGAGAATCTGTGCAGAATGGACAGCTTCCTAGGTGTCATGAAAATGCCCAAGACAGCAAGGAAACTCTGAATCTAAACGACTGCACATTTTCAGGAGCCAAGCATGGAGTTGCAGTGTCTGAAGATCAAGGTGCAGCAGAGTGCAGAGGTCCCGAGAAAGAAGTCCTGCCTGTGGGGGGATTGGAGTTTTGACTGCAATGGGAAACCAAATTTGTCTGGCCCAGATGGGAGTCACTAAAATCATAGCGGCCAATTCTGCACTGGACTTTGCTAATACTGTGGTGATCTTATCAACTGGGTGCCGACCACGAAGACTGCCTGTCCCAGCTGCACACCCAGCATCGCCTCAAGCAGGTGGACTGGCAAGACAACGCTGTGGTTCAAATGGGGTTGGGTGGATGGAAGCACCCAATAAGGAGAGGCTAGGGTTACCACCTTTTAAAAAGGCCAAAGTGGGACATTTCTTACTGAACCATGATTTTTTGCAGGACAATATGTAGTTTCGACTAATGCAGCAGACTTGTTTTCTCTAAATAATCAAAATTAAGACTAAGTGTTGTAGATTTTTAGCAGTTTTTAGTATTTCTTATTTTAAGGTATTTTAGTTATTATATTGTTTTGCAGCATTTAGAGGAAAGTTAGAAAATATTTTTTCCTGCTATAATGTCAGGACATGTGCTATTTTTCAGGTTTTTTTTACAGGACACAGCTGCCCAAATCAGGACTGTCCTGCGAAACTAGGGACAGGTGGTAACCCTAGGAGAGGCAGGAGACAATCTGAAAGTTTGATGCCCGATGGGCTTTATTCATGCACAGGGAAGGCAGACACGGTCACAAGGGAAGAAAGGGGACCAAACCTCAGAAACAATAAATGATACTCTACTCACTCTAAAAGGTGCACCTTGGCTTAAGGCCACTGCTTATAATGCTCAACGATATTCTTCTCTATAAGGCCTATGAACAAATGTGAGCTTCTACAACGTTATCAGAAGATGGAACAAATATACAGTGTACAATGAACACCAGGAATTATCCTAGGTGAGGTAGTATAACCTTCTCAGAGCCTACAAGATCAAAGAAGTCAGAATGTTCTTGTTGTCTTCGTGCACAGCTGAAGAATGGAGAGCAAAGGGAAAGGGGAACTCCTGCTTGGCGCCAAGCTACACCAGTGGAACCTATGAGAGACTGAATGGGAAGTGGAAAGATCTGTAAACAGACCTTGGTTCTTCGGCCAACCCACTCTCCAGAGTTGCCGGAATAATCGGGATACAAAAGGACTAAACTGGGCTGAGCTCTTCCCTGGCACAAACCCTCGACCAGGGCTGCCAAGGATGAAAAACATGGAACGTGGCAAGGAATCCACTTGAAGGATTGCCACAAAGGAAGATTGTGCTGTTGCTTCCCTGGCACAAACCCTCAACCAGGGCTGCCAAGGATTAAGAATACGAACTGCTGAGATTTACTGGCACCAACCCTCGACCAGGGCTGCCAAAGATGAAACACAAGACTTGGTGAAGAATCCACTTGGAAGATTGCCAAGAATGAGAACACCAACTGCTGAGCTTCCTCAGTGAAGGATCCACCGGAAGGACCACTAAAATCGAGCTGGATCCCAGAAGATCGCATGGTGCATGAAGGAAGGAGCAAGCACGAAGAAAAGCTGTGGGATGAAGATCTGGATTCCACAAGTTGAAGATCAAAACAAGAAACCGGCAGACGCAAAAACACTTTGGCCACAATGGACTCTACTTTCGGCGGACGGCTGGGAGTGACGGTCGAGGCTTCTTCCAAGTCGTCCCACTTCCAAGCTGACCAGGAACCAGCGGCAGCGACTCACACCAAGGGATGTTGATTTCGGCTTATGGCGGATGACAGGGAAAGAAGATGCTGTGAAGTTCTTCGCTGGATGAAGACTGCTGAGGTGAAGAATCGATGGCGGCTGAAGACCGAGTCCACAGACTCTGCACTGTACACTGAAATTCAATAGCTGCAAGGGCAAATTGCCTACAGTGGGGCAATCTGTAACAATCTGGGGCAATTGTTCATTGCAGGAGCAATCTGCCTGGAGCAGGGGCAAACTGCAACAACCCGGGGCAATTGTTTGTTACAAGGGCAAGTTGCCTGGAGCAGGAGCAAACTGCAACAATCTGGGGCAACTGTTCTTTGCAGGGGAAATTCGCCTGGAGCAGGGGCAAACTGCAACAATCCAGGGCAATTGTTCATTGCAGGGGCAACGTGCCTGGAATAGAGGGAAATCTGCAACAATCCAGGGCAATTGTTTGTTGCAGGGGCAAGTCGCCTGGAGCAGGGGCAAACTGCAACAATCCGGGGCAATTGTCCATTGCAGGGGCAAACTGCAACAATCCGGGGCAACTGTTCATTGCAGGGCCAGTTTTCCTGGAGTAGGGGCAAACTGCAACAATCCAGGGCAATTTCTCGTTGCAGGGGCAAATAATTAAAGTCCAGGGCAATTGTTCATTGCAGGGGCAAATAACCACAATCCTAGTATAACACAATACAGTCTCAGTGCTTTTGCAGTCAACACATTATTACTCAAGCATCTGAAAACAGTTCGTATAGACAGTGCGTTAGCTGACAGTCACTTCATAGCATATTGTGTGCTAAGCACCCCTTCGTTTTGACCCCTCCACCCTCTTGGGTCCCTTTTCACTAGGATCTGGCTACCCCTGAACCACTTCGGTGTAACAGCCCTTTTAACTGGCTGCCCTTAAGCGGTGGGATACCCTCCTCTACAGGGTCCCTTCTACCCTGGAGCCTAAGGTTGCCCCCTTAGCTGTGAAATGCCACTATGAATACTCAGGCCTGTGCTGCCCCTTTTATTCTATAGGGCCTTTGCTGAGGTTACCCATTTAGTTCTATAGGGCCTAACTTGACTGGGTCCCATCTGGAATCCAGGAAAGAGGTTATTGTGTTTAGCCTGTTGTAACTGTTGTAATTCCTGGTAGTCTTGCTGCTGCTGCACACTATTCTTTCTCCTCCCTAAGACTGCCCGCCCCTCAAGCTAATCCCTGTACCTGCCTACTTAACCTGCGCTCTTCTCCCTCTTCCACAGTTTGAGCCCCCTCCCCCGAGGGCAGCGGGTGGCAGGGGGGCTGCGCTGTACTGCCCTCCCTGCCAGGATTTCACCCCCCCCGAGGACCAGGAGGTCGCGAGGGCCAGACAGAAAAGCCCTCCCTGCCCAGAATCTCCGCTGAACGCCTCAAGGTAATTTCCCAACAAGTGCCCTGCTGCAGTCGCGACCGTCGGGAGCTCTCCTGGCTGTGGACTAACCTGCAGTCTGCTCTAACTGGGGTTTTGGCGCCTTTTCCAGGCTCGCGCTCTGAACGCCTCTCTCTTACAGTGCCAGGTGAAGCCCTGCCGAACGCTAGCGCGTTCAGCTCCCCACCGCCCTTGGTCGGCTCTCCCTTTTATAGAGCTACTCACATGGGGATCCAGAACCAATCAGTCGACTTTCCCATTTGCTGGTTATACCATTCCAGCACTAGAGGGAGCCTACACTCAGTTCCTACTCTCTCTTATGTTGTATCATCCACAATTATGATCCTTGCTGCTCTGGTGCTCCTCCTACCACGAGACCCACTGCTCACCCTCGACCCCTTTTTATCTCCATCTGATCTGCCCCCCTCCGAACCACTATCCCCCCACTCCCAATTCCCTGTCTTTCCCTCAGCTTTTGCACATCTACCCCTCTGTCCATCCCCTTTTCCATCCTGTACCCTGGACTACCGTACCATTCCCTAAATCCATCCCGACTCGACTACCACTCAACCCCCACCCACCCACCCCTGTGCGCTATCCCCAGTACCATGCACCCTTTCACACGTGGTCAATCTCCTCGTTGGCATGTCCGGCTCTCTTCTCTCTTCCCATCCCATGCACATCCCTGGTGAGGTCTCGGCTCCTGCATATGCACCCTTCCCTCACCAACCACCACCCTGTGAGGCGCCTAATCGTTCTGCTGCTCCTGCTCTCCGGCAATGTGCACCCTAACCCTGGGCCCACTTACGCTGCCACGCCTAAGCCCACCTGTGGTAGCGGTCTCCGAACTGCTTTCATGAACATATGCAGTCTCCCCAAAAAAATAGCTGCCCTCCAATGCTGGGTTACGCAACACTCCCCGGACATCCTCATGCTAGCAGAGACCTGGCTCTCCCCACTTATGCCTGACTCAGCTGTCTCTCTACCAGGCTTTTCCCTGTTCAGGGCTGATATGTTGGGCAGGCGGGGAGGGGGGTGTGCTATCTATCTGCGTGACTCGGTCCTAGGCCATGCCCTCCCTACCCCTGAGCTCAACCATGGGGCGCAAGCCATTACCCTTAAAATCACTCCATACCCTGGTCGTGGCCCCCTCTACCTAACCACGGTTTACATACCCCCGAATACAAAAAACTTAGCGGTCTCCTCCTCCTTGACTATCTATCCTCCTTACCCCAGAAGGCTGAACAACTAATATTGGGTGACAAACTCCAACTGGCTCAGTTCCTCATCTGATACTATAAAGGATGAGCTATGCCCTTGACCTGTCTCAATTAGTCCTCAGCCCACTCGTCTTAACAAAGCAACGGGAACCTGCTCCTCTCTTGGACGTAATCCTCTCTAACCGGCCACATAAAGTGGTTTCCATACTTGTCCTGCGGACTCTCTCAGCGACCACTCCCTGTCATCTGCCATTGGTCCTCTCCCACCCTCAGCCCTGTGTACTGCACCACCCCACGAGCGAGGTTTCTCCCCAGGGGTCTGACAACCTCAAGCGCCACCTTGCACAAGTCAACTGGACCCCAGTGGCCTGTGCTCCAGACATAAACTCTGCACTAACCTACCTCACTACTGCCTTCACCCTCGCCTGTGATCTGTTTGCCCCATCTCCACATCTAGGAAAAAAAGCGGTCTGCTGCTTGGATATCCCTTGCTCTGATCCAGCAACCAAAAAGCGCGTACATCTCAGACATTGCAAATGACTCTGGTAGAGTGGCTGGACAGACAAGCCTACAGGGCTGCCCGTAACCAGTGCACCTGGGCCATCAAGCAGGCAAAAGCTAAATACTATCAGGCTGCGTTGACGTCCATCTGGGGCTCATCCAGAGCCTTCTGGGACAACATTAAAGAACTGAATGGTAAAACCCGCTCCCCCCCCCATCCCAGATTGTCATCAATGGGACTGTCTCAACTGACCCAACGTGTATCGCTGACTGCCTTAATAAAACCTTCACGGACTTAAGTGCAGTCCTCCCTGCCCACTTTTTTGACCCGGTTACCAAGTCCACCTTCTCACACATCTCAAGGCCACTTTTCTGCTTCCAGACGATCTCACCCTGTGATGCCAAACCTTTTCTCATAAAGTCCCTCGCCTCCCAAAACCCTAGTAACGACCCTCTTGACTCCAAGATACTCCGCCTTACACTGGATGTCATGCTAATCCCCCTCACACTTATCTTAAACAAATCCTTATGTTTAGGTCAATTCCCAGATGCTTGGAAGCACGCTGAAGTAATCCCCATCCATAAGTCTGGGGATTGCACGCTAACAAATAACTACAGGCCCATCTCCATCCTCCCCCATCCAAAGCTTTAGAAAAATAGTATCCACACAGCTCTTAGAATACCTATCTAAGCACAACCTTTATGTCCGGAGCAACATGGGTTTCTGCCAGGCCACAGCACAACCACCGCCCTTCTGGAATTCTCCCACCACTTACACTCGCTTGACAAGGGTTGTCTTGCAGGGCAGTATTCATAGACCTATCTAAGGCTTTCGATACGTGTGCCACCCCTGCTGTTAAACTCCCTATCCCAACTGGGACTCTCATCTGGCCCAATGAATTGGTTCTCTAGCTACCTGCAAAACAGGTCCCAAAGACTTATACTAAATGGGACCTCTCCTCCAACCTGCCGGTTCTCTCAGGGGTCCCACAAGGTTCCATCCTCAGACCCACCCTCTTCAGTCTATTCCTAAACTCTCTCCCAAACTCCTGCTCCAGCAAAATACTGCTCTATGCTGATGACGCAGTAATCCTAGCATCTCACCCTGACCCACTCCTACTCCAAGGCACACTGCAAAGCGCCTTCCTCCAAGCCGAAAAATGGTTCGATAATCATCGACTAGTCATGAAGCTGAAGAAAACTAAGTCCATGCTGTTCTCACACCGCAAAACAGTGCTAAGAACACTCCTTCTCATCACCACCAGCAAGCTCCTTACTCTAGAACAGGTAACATCCTATAAGTACCTGGGCATCACCTTTGACCCTGGCCTTACATTCCATGCCTTAAAACCCTGTCATCTGCCATGAAATCCAGGATCGGGCTCCTCTACACGCCACAAAGATTGCCTCCCGGAATCTGCGTTAAGATTAGCCATTACCTCATCGGTGCTGTCTCTGGCCGACCACGACTTCCTATTTACGCCCGCGGCTGACCCCACCTCCTTATCTAAGGTACAGACCTCTATTAACAAAGCCTGTAGGCTCCTTACAGGTGCCAACAGCAGAACTCACACCTGCCTGCTATACTCTACCTCCAACTTACTCACTCTTGATGAAAGACTGAAATACCATACCTGCCTACTGGCTAAAAATCCTTGTCAGGTTTTGCCCGCCCAGGGGTCTCTGCTCCACTGCAGCTGGCTGTCCGCCCCTGCCTACCCGTAACTCCATCGCAGCCACCTTCATAGTTCCCAGGGCTAGGACCTCTGCTGCCAAAGATCCTTCCATCATAAAGCCCCTTTGGTTTAACTCCTTCCTGAGGCTATCTCTAAGATCCCCGTGATTGGCCGGTTCAAAACTGCCCTCCGTCAACACATTATTGACAGTCGATGCTGCAAATGTCGATAGCTGACCTAACCCAGCCCTTTGCCCTGTGCCCCCTGGTTCCCTTAGATGACTGGATACTGTCTGTAACTATGTTATTAATTGATGTGTAATATGATGTATAATATGCAAGTTAAGTTATGTATATTACTCAACTTATGCTTGTACTTGTATAGTTGCTGCCTGTAACTCCAGGTGTTTTTGTATCTCACCTGTATGTAATCCCTGTCCTAAAACCTCACTATTTGTTGTCTCCCCCCATTTGATGAGGTACCTTTGTAAACGAGTCGCTGACTCAAAGGTTGTAAATCTGATTCTTCAATAAATAAATAAAATAAATAAATAAATAGATGCACCAGGCCTCCTATACTGGCTGGGCCCTTTTAACTTGTGGGCCTGACTTGCCCCTGTGGGTCCTCGGCTTTCCTTGCCCTTTTCAATCGCTGGGCCCCTTTAAATCCCAGGAAATCTATGGGCTTTGCTTAAAATCAGGGAACTCCACACCCTCTCAAGAATAGTTATGGCCTCTTCTATGGCCCTTTCTGATTAAGCCTTCCCCCCATGGGTATAGACAACCCAACCAGACTTTAAATATTAAAATTACAGGGTCTTTCTGCCTGCTTTCCTTTGTGCCTAGTGCAAACTGTTAAAAATAAAACACACTTTCTCTTTGGTTTTGAGGCAGACAGCGCATTGCAGTGTGCTGCTGCCGACTCACCACACCACCAGGGGTCTGGGATGCAGGCGGGAAGCAGAAGGCGCTGCTGTCGAGGGAGGGTAACAACACAGGCAGTGCGGCGGGCGTCAGGGGGCCTGAGGAGGGCCAACAGCTTACAGCTGCGATGCGGCTCTGGCAATGCCGCCGTGGGACAGGAATTCACTTTTAAAATAATAAAATGGGGCACCAAGCCCTTCGGGGGGCACAGAGCTGGAGTGTTTCTTTTTTTCTGGTGCCCACGATGGCACCGTGGACCGTGCCGCAAAGCAAAAGGACAGCTTCAACAGCTGGAGACAGAGCAGGCATGCAGACAAGCCTTCAGAAAATGGCTTCAACCCTTCAGGTAAACCCTTTCCTTGCTGTATCCTATCTTCTTCACAGCTATCAGGATCTCTCTCAACTGAACTACCAATTCAAAAACTACCGCTCCGATTCCAGAATAACTGGAGCAGAATGCTGTGCATCCAAGGCCATTATTACTTTTGCTGCAAATAAATCTGGCTTTCTATATTCATTCTGTGCTCTGGGCGCCTTTTCTATTTTTTCCTGTGTCCCTAAGACTAAGACTAAGGCAAAGGGTAAGACACAAAACTGGCAGTGTTGGCCCTACAACAGGAAAAGCAGATACTGCCGATCTTGATAAGCAGGTAATTGTCTGCATATCTACGGTGCAAAGTCTGTCCCCTTCTTACAACAGAGACATGAGAGACTAAAAGAAAAAAACATTCAACATTTTTTATATTCTATGAACTCATTCAGATCCCTGAAGTCTAAAGCAAGATGTAGATAGTCCATCTTTTTTGGCACTGGAAAATACTGAGAAGGAAAAAAAAATGGTTCAGTTCAGAAAGGGGCACAGGCTGAACTGCCATTTTTGCCAGCAGAGTGCCCACTTCAGCCTGCAGGACTGACAAGTGTGCTGGAGTGTAAAAGCAAGGGTTGGAAGGATGCACAAGAGGTTGCTGCCAGTAATTCAGAGCATGGACCTCCTAACAATGTAAATATCCCTGTGCTGTGTGACCCATGTATTGTACTGCTACTGTTATGTTTGTTTACTTTCTTCTTTTTCTGATGTGGAGCCTTTGTAAAGGAGTCTATGACTCAAAGGATTGTAATTCCAATTATCTTCAATAAATAAAGTAAATAAAGTAAATAATATCTATGACCCACCTGTCTGACATGATCTCCTACCCCCAACCTGAACCCCAGGCAGCAGGACAAGAGGGGGAGGGACACCCAGTCACTTACCTTTGACAGCCCTGAAAGGAACACCCAAGGACTGCTATTTCTGGAGAGCTACAAGGGCAACAGATGGGTCCATGCCTCAGAAGTGGGAGGAGGGTGGAGTTCCTATGAAAGGAGCTGCCACCACAACCACAAAGGGGGGGGGGGAACCAAGGGTTTTAAGGGAGCGGAGAGTCCTGCTGGATAGCAGCAACTCCCAGAGGATCAGGCTCCACACCATGGCCGAATAGTTAAAGCCACAGAAGGGAAGAGTTCAGCACTGAGAGCTGCACATCTGCAGCAAAACTACAAGACAGCCAGGAGCAGCAATGAAGGCAGATTCCAGAGGCTGCTGCCCATGCAGAATCATCAGAGGCATCATAAGCAGATCACAATAAATGTGAGCCCATCTTCAAGACACGGGTAAAACATTGCTTGGCTTCAGTCTTGGAGGTGCCATCAGTAATGCTGTCTACAATGGCAGATACATACTTTCAAAGGCTGTTCTGATATTTAATCATATGAGCCTGGCAAAATGGAAGCTTCTGACCCTCCCTCTGCTTTACCTCTGCGGTTTCCCTATGCTTGTCCCAAGCATAACTGCACACAGTACTCCATGTGAGGTCGGATCATGGTTTTAGATCACGGCATCACTACCTGTTGTCTTGTGCCGTGATACTCCTGCCTATGCACCCCAGCATGCCACTGGCCTTCCCTGCTGCCCTTGTACTCTTCTTTGACATTTTCAGGTCATCTGAAATAATAACCTCCAGGTCCCCTTCTTCCTTACTGACTGTCAGCAACTACCCCCCCATCCTGTAGCTCTCTCCAGCAAAACAGAAACTGTTGGCAGACAAGGACCGCTAGGCCCATCCGGTGTGCCCATAAGCCCCGTACTTGAGTACAGCTTCTGACCCTCTTGCTGCTTTACCTCTACGGTTCCCCTATGCCTGTGCCATGCATGTTTAAATCCAACCACAGTGCTTGCTCCCACCGCCTCTTGTGGCAGACCATTCCATGCATCCAGCACCCTCTGTGTGAATAAAAACTTCCTCACATTCCCTCTTAACCTGCCACCTTCCAATGTCATGTCATGACCCAAATTTCTTGTACTCCTCCTGTATTACAAGATGTCTCCGCTCGCACCTTGCATATGCCCTTGAGGTACTTGAATGTTTCTGTCACATCCTGGATTCCTTGTCAGGGGGTTTAATGCTTATGACAAGGTGTTTTGGATCAGTCATGAGCTGTCATAAACACCAAATCCTTTTCAGGCTGGGTGGTATAATCAGACTTGGTGGAGAGGGCAGAATATTGCTCTTCAGTTCTCCAAGGGTCTGCCAGCAGAGTGCTGGCAGCCCTCAGAGAGCTGCTAAGAAATATGAGAGACCACCAGTGAAGTGCTGGGCGTATGCCAAGCTACCATAGTAGCATTCTCTAAAGTAGGATAGACAGCAGGAATTACTACAGAACAGGTAAGAAGGATTTACAAGAATTCATATAGACTTTTTTTTAGCGGAGTCCTATTTGTCAGCGGAAAGTTGGAGCATGTCATGCATAAGATGCATCAAAGCCTGAAAAGAGGCATCCTCAGGAGAAGACCTGAGCGGTATAAGCCACTGTGTCTTCACCATCAGAGAAAACAGAGGAACAGGAGTCAAGCCCATGATATATGGGAGCCTCATCATCTCTGTCCCCTTCGTGCTCATAAATTAGATCTGGATTATATTTATTCTCTTCTTCCTCATTAGGCTCAGGAGGCTGCAGAGGAAACGCAGATGCCACATTCTGCAGCACAAGCTGCTGTGGTGGAACAGGGACAGAAGGTCCACTAGACCCAGATGGCAACAGTCTCTGGATCAACTCAAAGAAGATAGCCAAAACTGTAGCATTAGCACCACCAACTAATGCTGTCAGTCACAGTAGCAGTGGCGGGGCTATGCTGATGAAGATGTACTAACAGTGAGCTATGGGGCTGCTACAGGACCCAAGCTTGAGCCAGCACCCAACCTTAGTGTCACCTTTCATTACTAGCTAGTATTAAATATAACTGTAACCCCTAGGTGGTGCTATCCCAAGGGCTACTACCCCTGCCTGCTTAACTAGTAGCAGGTTAAGGGGCCAGAGTTCTGAAACGGGTGCCTCCACCCGGAAGTCAGGGTTGGTAGTGGTCAAGCTAACCTGGAAACAGCCTTCCATGACACCGTAAGCGCCCCTTTCCTTACTAGTGGCCGGAACAATACACAATAATCACTTTCACAATACCCCTGATACACCACACCCACACTGTTTGCACTTACCACCAGGGCTTTCTTCTGGCCCGGCCCTGGGGACCCCCTGTAAAACAAGGTTATACACAGCAAATGACAGCAGTACAGTATTCTTGCACAAACTGGAACCACAGTCAAGGTAAATGCAAAAAAGAGTTAGACCTGATTTAAGGGGTTTGAACAAGGGAGGGGTATAATCAGGTTAATTTGCTTAAAGACTATCAAACAGTTATGCATGCACTTCAGGGTCCATAAACAGCCACACATTCTGGGTACCCAGATGGAGAACGGTGGGCTATCCAGGAATGTTGCAGCTGGCCGGGGCCCTGCGATGGAAGAAAACAACAACATGCACAACACACACCACTTGTAATTCAGAGCTGGAAGGCTCAGTTTGTGAAAAGAAAAACAACAAGACAATCAGATGACACACTTTTAGGTTAGGCTGTTGTTGCAGGGAGCTACCCTGATGATTACTCACGACACACAAGACTGGACACAGGCTAGACGAAAATCAAGACAGCAGATGGTTAATCTGGAGTTCTAGGAGAAGCAGGACCCACACGATTTGCCGGGGCGTTGTTCCTGTTCAAGCGTGGGGCAGGAGGCTGATCCCAAGGCAGGTTTTTCGTCGGTGGCTTTCTTTGTGCAGTGGGGTAGTCTGGCAGGGCCTGCGTGGCATGGAGCAGGAATATGGAGATGAACACGGGTTCAGTCCGATTAGGCTGGATAAAGCTTCCAGCAAGCAGAACACAGTTCACACAGTGGGGAACTAACTCACGACCCACTTTCAATACATGGCACATTTACATGCAAGGAAATTCTACTGTACCAGGCAAACTGCTCTCCGGTCTCGATCGCAAAGTCTCTGCACAAACCGGAGATTCAAAAGCAGCTGGAAATCCTGACAGGCCGATCACATTCAGAAAATCTTCGGTCTTCTTCAGGTTAAAGCCTGGTCACAGTCCAGTGGCTTAAATAGTCCTCACAACTCAGATTCAGTCTGAAATAATTCTATTTTCCCTCTCAGGGATAGCAGGCAGACAAGCAGGCCAGAACTCAGCCCTTTCACAGTTCTCCCATGCAAAACTACATATGACTGCTGCTCAAAAATCACTTGAACTGTTACTTCTTCACTTCTGAGCTCAAAACTGAAACTAGCTGCAGCAGCCTGGGAAATTCCTCAAGATCCAAAAGGTTTGGTTGGCTGATCCTCCTGTCAGTCACAACAAAGGCTCCCCCTTCAGGTGCAAAACGTCGCAAAAAGCCCAAAACTACCATTCCTACCAATTTTAACTCCAGACAGTTCCTGTAGTCAGGCTGCATTTTAGGTCCCACCAGTATGGACTGGTCCAATTCGCAGTCCAGGACCAAGATACTGGAAATAAACAAAACACACCTGGCGGCAAAGAAGGCAGGTTAGACAAACTACGTTATCATTATCACTCTAAATGATTTTCAGCAAATAGTTTAAACAGAGCGCCCACTCAGATTACTTATGACTGCTATCCAGGTAGCTCTTAGAGAGACAGTACACAGAGGCTATACAGGCACTTTCTGGCAATCACATTTAAACTGCTAAAACACAGGATACCAGCCTGCCAGTGAGCATTTAGGCAAGCTCGAGGAAGACTTTTCAGGAACCCCCATTTGTAGGAGGGGTTACATAATAAAATGGGTAATTTAGGTTGATCTCTATTAAGAAGATCCCTTCTGTCACCCTTGAACATTTGAATTATGCACATTTTTGAATTGTTGCCTACTCAAAAAAATCTTCTTTTTAGATAAATGCTCAATTACATTAAGTGTCTCTGTAATGTTTTCTAGCAAATGATGTAAATACTGTAATGTGATTCGCTTTTGATATATTTGCAGTGTATTTTTTGACCAATCACATGTGGTGGAAGGGTATGATGTCACATTATGAGTGTTATTTAAATCTGTAAATCCACTGGTAGTTAGCAATACGCCCCCTTGGAAGGCTTGATGCTGAGGAGCTAAGGGCTCTCTGCTGTGGTGAGCACCGAGCTGCTGTCTGTTAATATTTTTTTCAGTAAATTGCAAATGCACTGACAGCAGCATTCTTTTTTTTTTTTTTTTTAGTTGTTTAACCAGGTATAGCACACTAAGCTGAAAGCTTTTTTACAGGAGCGACCTGGGAACACAAGGAGGTTAAGTGACTTGCTCAGGGTCACACAGTATGCAAGTGGAAGCTGTGGGATTCAAACCCAGGGCTGCTGGATGTCACCAGATTTGCAGCTCAGAGCCTTAGACCACATTCAGTGTGGCATCTCCTTTGGTTGGATGCGTGTGGAAGTCTGGATGAAATTGCGAGTTTGTGTGGGCAGGCTGGCCTATCCAGTGCACCGCTCAGACTGAGCGCAGGTGGGATTCACTTCAATACTGCGATTAGTGTCTCAAAGATGACTAGGCCAGCAACAGAGTCTGACAAAGCAGCCATAGACTTATCCTCACTCCGTCACTTGAGAGTGGTACTGGGGAAGGGCATGACAGTGATGCGCCACACGCACTAATCAAGGCAAGCGATTTCGTTACGCTGCTCCGCACTCATGGAACCCTGTCCCAGAGAACCTGGCCAACTGTCCCACTCTTCATGGACTGAAGTCTGGCTTGAAAGTGTACCTGCTGGAGCCTAGTCTATGTGGCTCCAATCGCTAGCTCCCAGCTTGCAAACTAGATGGTGTGTTTATAATACCCTGCTACTTTACTGCTGTTACTACTTCACCCTCTAAACTCTTGTGTTAAGTTGTCACATGTATTGTGTACCACTCCAGCATATTGTGTCTGTGCTGTCGCACTCTGTAAGTACTCTATGCCTCATCCAATGAATGTTACTGTATACTCCTGCCAATGTATGTAACCTCTGTTGTAACTAATCCGGGTCACTCATGAAAAAGGGACCTCTGGTCTCAGTGAGCTTACCCAGTTATCAAAATCTAAATAAATAATTGGGAGGCAGTATAGCACAGTGGTTTAAGGCTCTGAGCTGCAAATCTGGAGACCTAGGTTTGAATCCCACAGCCCCCACTTGCATACTGTGTGACCCTGAGTGAGTCACTTAACTTCCCTGTGCTCCCAGGTTGCACCTGTAAACAAGCTTTCAGCTTAGTGTGCCTCACCTGGTTAAACAATTGGAAGAAAAAAAAAAATCCTTCGACAAACAGCCCTTACTTTTAGAAGGTGAGAGCATTACCTACTGGCAAGGAAAGCAATGAAGCTCCAACTGAGCTGGATCCACAGAATGCAGAGGGGACTCATGATAGATGTGGAAGCTGCGTGCCTTAGTCATCTCCATTTTATGCAGAAATAACTTTCCATGGTGTCTCCCTCATGCCCAGGTAGCTGGACAGATAGGACACAACCCGATGTCAATCAAAAGGCCCAGACAGTAAACACATAATTTGAGAGCAACATCACAACCGATTTTAACACTGCACTAGCTGAGAAGAAAAAGTGGCGACTTCTTTGACGGTGCCAGTGACGGCCTAAAAAGGTTTGAAGTACCAAATAAACAAGACAACTTCAGTGATAGAGGTCTACAAAGACAGGTCTTTGGTCTAATAAGAGTGGTCAGTGGGGGAAGAAAAAGAAACTGAAGAGGTATGGGGCTACTTACGTTATATAGGTGGTACAGATGTGCGTCACCCTGGGTCGCCCTAGCGAGGCAAAAAACTTCTGAATGGTTCTGACGTTGACCACTTACAGATCCACAGGGGTGGCTCGATTAAGGAAGATGTCCTCAAGACTTTGCAGTCTTGTCCAGACTGTACATTCCACTATTTATATTAGTAACATCTAGACTTAAAGGGGAGGGAAGCTTTAACCCCAGTGAACACACTGAGACCAGGCGGTCCAGACCCCCAAAAAAATCACTAGCTTTGAAAATGTTTAGATGCAAAAGTAATCCTTGCCGGATACCCCAGCCCCATCACCCAGACTTCTTCCAGGGCTTACCTGCCACTTGTTCTCCTAGGGCTTACCTCCCTGGTGGGGTCGGCAGGGTTCCCAAACCCCCACCGCATCTAGGATCCATATGGAGGCATGGCCATGTCATCAGGTGCAGGGCATGCAGGTAACTGGGGTCATTCTGTCAGCCAGCATCTTCCCTTATTCTACTCCCTTCCCCTTCCCCCAGGAACATGCAATGCCATCATGATGCACAGCACTTGCTTCCTCATGTCGATGGCTGCCACCCCTCTTCTGCAATCTCAAGCTGGCTGCCTCCTAGCCTCCGCCAGGGGCCAGGCCTAAGTCGGGCTCCACAGTCCACCCACCCCTAGAGGAGAGTAGACCTACAGATGCTCAATCCCCCCCCCCAGCTGACCGCCCAATGTCCTAAGCTCATTTCCTGAACTTGGTTCTTCAGCGTCTGCAGCACTATTTAGTAACAAAGGGCACCCATCATAAAAGCCTCGCTAGACCTGTCCAACCAAGAAAGGAGGCATGCATTCTGTCACGGGAACCAATGGGTGACCGCCACCACTGCAAACTGTTTCCATTTAAAAACAGTGTTAAAAGTGAGTGCTGTTAGCATACAAGCCTGTTCTAAAAGCGCCCATCAGATGCTACTACAGGAGTACATTTAATTCATTAGTTGGGACACAAACAATGAGGAGCATAATGATTGCACCACCTTGGGACCATAAGGAGCCTATACTTCCTTCCTTGTTGTTATAATCTGGGGGCTTTGGGAGGTGGAAGACAGAGGTTGGGGGCTACTGGGTGTGCTGGGCGAGAAGTTGTCTTTTAAACTCAGGGGTTGGGGAAGGGTGACAGGGTGGGGGGGTTGGAGGTCTGTGAGCTGGCACCAGTTGGGGTATGGGGCTTATTATAAACAGAGTCTAAATAGAAGAAGCCTGAGAGCTTGGTTGGAATCAGAATCTCCAGGTGGCAGAACACATTGGCTGTGCATAAAGTTGCTCATTCTGCATTTTTTGTAGTGTATAGTATTATATGGAATGTATGTGCGGCAGTTCTGCTTTCAGAACGAAACTGACTTGTGCAGTCTCTAGAGGTTTCAGAATGCTGTTGTACCACAGAAGGGTACAGTCATACTCCATGACCTTTGAACTGTAGTACAACAGCATTTTGAAAGGGATGGAATTCTATACAGAACAATGGTCTACAATACGCTATAGTATACTTGATTGCAACCATCTTACACATAAAGAAACCAGTAATATAAACTAAACGAATGTGCTCGCAGGGGGCTTGGGGGAGGAAAGAGGCTGGGTGCTGGTAGGGCGGGGTTATCTAGTGCATCGGGGTTGGGGACATTGAAAAGGTGGGGAAGGGGTTTCAAAACACATACTGTCTGATTCCATATCAGAGACCAGAGTCTAGTATCCTGATCCGTACGGAATCCTAATAATCAGAATTCAGGATCTTTTGGCAACTATATCCAAAACCCCCAAATCCTAATTTTAGGGCAGAATCTGAGATATCCATTTATAAAAATGGATATACAAGCACCTCTATTTGTGCACAACTGTTCTGCATCATGTGAGGTTAGTAAGGTGGGAAGGACCAGAAAATTGGCAGAACACACTACCCACTGTCAGCATTACTGCCAGTGGCACACTCAAGCCCCACAGCCTGGCCAGGTTCTAGACATGGGGGAGGGAAGAAACCACTTGCCACATGGGGCCGGCCATGGGGGTTAAGCTGTAGAAGCCTTAGTGGTTGCCTGGCATTTGGCCTGAGAACAGCCCCCAATGTATGGAAAGCCAGATAAAAAGCTACACAGAGCAAGCTCTGGTCAGAGGCAAAATAGCTGTGAATTCATTAAACTGATAAGCTACATTGAATTAATATGTGCAACTTGGATTTTAACTTTTACTTTGCATTATCGTGCTAATACCTGGGGAGCGTTTTCTCCCATAGGCAAATCTGGTTATAATTCACCGTTATAACCTGTGGGTTGGAACGACGAGCATGCGCCGGGTTTCCCTCACTATACACATGCACAAGCCTCCACTTCTCACATTAGCGTCCATAAATCCTGGTGCGCCTTGATTAAAACCTTGTTTTTTTTTTTTTTTTTTAAAGGAAGTTTTCAGCAGAGGGGGGACCGTGCCTCAGCACAAGTGGACCGTGGCTGAACACTGAAGTAGTAGTATTTTATATAACTGCTCTGGCGAGAAAACGCTCCCCGGCAATTACATAAAATAAAACATGGGGTGGTGTGTTTAACACGATTTTACACACATCCCTCAGTGTTGGATGCTTAAATAAACCCCTTGAGCTACGCTCTCAGGGTTTATGTAGAATCCAACACCTCAGAGAGTGTGTAAAATCTCGTTAAACACACCACCCCATGCATTATTCTGTGATGTATAATCCTACACTTAATAATAATAATAGCACATGAAACCCTTACACACCCCACATCACTCAGACCCCAACATTTACGTTTTCCTCCCCTTAAAACAGAGCTCACTGTAACTGTGTGGTAGTGGGTTTAATTGGGGTAAGCAGTGCCTCTATGCCAAGGTTCTCCTCCATGGGCACTGGCTAAAGTAAACATTAAACTGAGGTTTAAGTACTTGGCTGTTTGCTAGATATAAGTTAGACGGGGGAGGTACCACTCTCAATTACCTGCAAATACCTCCGTCTCTGGGATAGTGGCATGGCTGGCCTAAGGTGGGCTTATGATCCCAAAAAAAGAGGGATGGGGTCTGGGAGGGGACAAGAAGATGGGAGCAGGGAGCATAACCTGTTTAAAAAGAAATAGGGTGTCAGGGCCTGGAATGGACTGCTGAGCTGGGTGTGGGGAGCGCAACCTATTTAAATAAAATAAAAAAGGTATCGGGGTCTAGGAGGGAAGGCTGAGATAGGAGTAGGGAGTTGACAAAACAAAATCTGGTCAGAGCCAAAATGGCTGCTAATTAATTAACCTGATAAAGAATACAGGGAAAAAGAAAAAAACATACATTACTTGAGCCCCAACTTCCCATTGCCAGTTCCCCTGTCCCCACTTGTGTATCCCGTAACTGCTGCCTTCTCACATATCCCCTGCCCCTCTCTGCCCCCCCAGTACTAGCTCCCCTGCCCCCCTTTCCAATTCAGTCCCCTCTCCCCTCCATCTAATAGCTTGATTTCCGCATACATCCCCTGGCTCTCCCTCAATTATCTGCCCCATCCCCAGTACCAACTCCCCTGCTCATTACCTTCCTGGCAGCTTCCTTTTTGCTCCTTTTTCAACTATAAACGTGTTTCCCTCTCCATCCACAAAGTGCACCCCCATTACTAGCTTCCAGACACCCCTCCCCCCACCATCCACACATGGTAACCCTGCATGACCGACTTTTGGGCCCTCTTTTCTGCCTCCCACTGCAAGCACCTCTTTGGCTGAATCTGCCAGCCACTGCAGAATCTGGATTTTGTGCTACACCGCAGGTCAGTGAGGGGAGAGGAGCCGCTAGATGCCAAGGGTTACTTGGAACAGGACTTGCATGACTTCTACTTAGACTTGGAAGGACATCAGAAACAAGAAACAGCAGACAGCTTTTGTTTTTATTGTTTTTTTTTTTTTTATTACCATGGAAACAGACTTTGATGGCAGAAAACACAGACAGCCCTGTCCTCTGATGTTGTATCCAGCTGAACCCCTCCCATCCAATACTCTTTTCTGGGGGTTTTGTTCCCTAAATGCATCACTTTGCACTTTTTGGCACTGAATTTCAACTGCTATACTTTAACTAATTTTTCAGCCTTTGCAGGTCTCTCTGCAATTCCCTTATCCCCTCTGTGACGTCAGCTCTACCGCAGAGTTTAGTGTCATTTGCAAACGGACAAAACCTGCCCTGGATTCCTTCTCTCATGTCACTGATAAACATACTGAAGAGGACTGGGCCCAGGACAGATCTCTGTGGTGCTCCTCAGGTGACTTCCCATTTCATTGATCTGACCCCATTCACCACAACTCTCTGCTGCCTCCCCCCTAAGCAACTTCCTATCTACTTTACTACTTCTTTAGCTGCTACAAGATCTTCCATTTTCTTCTGCAGTCTTCTATGTAGCACAGAGTCAAATGTGTTGCTGAAGTCGAAGTAGAGTGAAGTCTACTGCATAGCCCTTGTCAACTTGACTGATTACCCAGTCAAAGAATATTATTAGGCGAGTCTGACAAGACCTCCCTGCCATGAACCCATGCTGTTTAATATCTTGAAGCCCATTTGTGTCCAGGTATTCCACTACATCCTCTAACTAATTTCTCCATCAGTTTTCTTATCACAGAGGTAAGGTTGATGGGTCTATAGCTTCCCAGCTGCTCCTTGTCCCCTCGTGCAGCAGAACTACATCCCCCATTCTCCAGTCCTTGGGAACCATCCCAGTGCCGCAAAGAGCTACTGAATGGCCCCACCAAAGGTTTGGCTAACACCAATGCATGTCTGCTTAGTACCCTTGGATGCATCTCATTTGGCTCTGGGGCCTCGTTTACTTTTAAGGCTGCTAACCCTTTTCTGAATTTTTTGCTAGGATATTTTTGCAGCCTCAATTCCAGGACTCCTTTATCAGCTACCTTTATCTTGCTACCTGGCAAGGGCCTGCTGTTCTCCCAAGTGAATATCGAGCAGAAGTAGTCGTTAGCATGGTTGTTTTCTGCCCATCTTCCTCTACTACCCTGCCCTTCTCCTTTAGCCTGACAATTCCCCTCCTGTCTTTACTGTTCCCCTCCCTTGACCCCCTTCACAATATATAGTTCTGTGTCTGCCTCTGTGCTCATGTCTTTTTTTTTTTATACTTAGTTTATTATCGTTCATTTGCCAGCATTTGTTACATCATTCGCTTATTTTTCTTTGGGGTAAAAGCCCCTAGCACTGACAACATTACAGAAATATTACAGTACTTTTAGTTCGCAGTAGTCAATCTTACTACAGTCTAGCTATAACAGTAACAATAAGTGCAACTGTCTGGAATGTGTTCCATTGCTCCACTATCTACAACCAGTTATCTCATATCCAGAAAATATCTATAACAGGAGTTAATCGAGGGATATTCTCCGACTCCGGTGGAAGGAATAAATCTCTCTCTTAGTTCAGTTCAGGTATCTCTCTCAACCACTGTCATGGAGTAACCATCTGGTCCATTTCTGTTGATATATCTGTGGCTTTTGTTTGAGATTGATCGTTAACCTCTCCATCAAATGTATGGATTCAACCATATCCTTCCATTCCCCTATCCCTGGAGATCTCGGCTGCAACCAGTTCTTTGTGATCATTTTTAAGGCAGCCGCAACCAGGATCTTCCATAGGTATCTGGCATCCTTATCTCTAACCTCTCCTGGGATTAATCCTAAAACTAAGTTTTCAGGTCCTATCTGTGTCTGAATTGAGAATATCTGTTCTAGATGTTTCCTAACCTCCCTCCAATATAAGGTGATACCTGGTCATGACCAAAATACATGTGCCTGTGAGGCATGTTGTTCTCCACAAGCCCTCCGGCACCCAGCCGTGGTCTCCCCCTTCAAATGCACCATCTATGTTGGTACTAAAAATATCTGGTTCTCAACTTCCAGCAGAAGTCCCTCCACACTAAGGAGCTAGAAGTTGACCATGTACTTCTCCACATCAGAGACCAATGTTTGTCTGCTATAAGAATCGCTAAGTCCTCCTCCCATTTTTTCTTTATATGCTGGGACATTTGCCATATCTGCCACATAGTTATTATACAGCAGCGAAATGGCATGGTCTTCCCCCCCTTGCAACCCACACTCTTTGGAACAGCCCTCTCTCTTCCAACTCTGGCTCCTCCAGCATTGTTTTGTTAATCTGTATATTCAAGTAGTCTCAATTGGTAACACCTGATTTTATCCGTCTGCTTCAGGCCATATTTCTCCTGAATTGCTTCAAAGGACAGCAAGGTATTCCCTGTCATTATTTGATAAGGCATGCACAGACCCCTTCTAGCTTGTTTCTGGTACCATTTATAAACCGTTGCTGGTATAAACTGATGATCATATGCCCACCATCTATACCTCCAGAGATTCCCAAGTGTGGCACCCTTGCTTATTCCCCTCCTCCATCCTTCCAACACCGCCATTGTGCCGGAGAAACCATACGTTTCCTCCATGTCCAGAGACCCAAACATCACCGCCCGCAATGGGGGATCCCTTTGTTTCCAGAGATCTATTCGCTTCCAGTGGGTGTCGTATCCCAGGTTGCCCCACAGTAATGCAACCCTCATCTGGGCTGCCACCCAGTAGCCCTGCAGGCATGGGAATGCAAGACCCCTCTCTTCCTTAGGAAGATAAAGAAATGATCTTCTTAGTCTGGGCTTTTTACCCTTCCATAAATAGAGAAAAAAAAACATTCTCTGCCAAGTCTCCAGATCTGCCAGAGTTAACAGACATGGGACACATTGGAATAAGTAGAGAAGGCATGGCAATGCATTCATCTTAAGGGTTTGAGCCCTAGCACCAAGTGAGATGGGTAGAAGGGACCATCTTTGAAAATCACTTTTAAGCTGCGCTATTATAGGAGGATAGTTCAGCTCTTTCAATTGTGCATTGTTCCTACCCAACTTTACCCCTATTTTATCTCTGTCTGATCCCATAACATGGGGTACTTACTTTTAAGCTCCTCAGTTGGGGTAAAATTAAAACAGAAAATTTCCATTTTATTATTTGTAGCCGGATAGCCCAGAAAACTTATCCAGCTGTCTGAATACTGCTGGCAAAGACACCACAAGGTCCGCCATGTATAAAAGAACATCGTCAGCGTACAAAGCCAATTTGTGGGTTTGTCCCCCCATATTAATCCCTTTTATCTCTAGGCACTGGCGGATACTCTGAGCAAGGGGCTCGATGAACAGGGCAAACAATAATGGGGAGAGAGGGCACCCTTGTCGTGTTCCCCTTTCCATATTAAAAGTCTCAGAAATATGGTCATTCACTCTAACCTGCGCTCTTGGAGACTTGTATAACTTGAATATCGCCGTTATCAGCTGCTTCGGGAACCCAAACCAGGAAAGGACCTCCTTCAGAAACAACCAAGATACTCTGTCAAATGCTTTTTCAGCGTCAAGACTTACTATCAGCGACGTTAATTTTTGCATAGAAATTTGATCAATTATATGTGTTGTTCTACGTAAATTATCCTGTGCTCGTCTGCCCGGTATAAAACTGGACTGGTCAATCTGTATTAAAGAGGGGAGGTACTCCTGAATACGTCTTGCCAGAAGAGATGTGAGTATTTCATAATCAGTGTTCAATAGGGAAATCGATCTACATGAAAGGTATTTTGTTGGGTCCTTTCCCGGCTTGAGTATCACCAAAGTCACCACCTGGGCCCAAGAAGGAGGGGTTGCAGCCTCGTCCCTCATGACCTCTTCAAAAACCTTCCCCAGAAGTGTCTGTATCTGGTTCTCAAAGCATTTATAGAACTTCGCAGGGAGTCCGAAAGCCTTTTAATCTCCTCCTTTATTTATTCTGGTCTCACAGGTCCCATTAACCTTTCCCCTTACTCCCTAGTTAGGCCTGGTAGTTTAAGTAAACTCAGGAATCGCTTTATGTCATCTTCTCCCGCTTTTGTATCTTCTGCATATAACTTAGTATAGTATATACTGAAGGCGTCTGCTATCTCATGGACCCCTTGGACCATTTTGCCTATCCCTAGGTGCCACACCTTCGTTATTGTTGCTCTCACCCGTTTTGCCCTCAGCCTGCTAGCCAAGTAACACAATGAACGAGGTCCCCCCCTCATAATTTTGTTGTCTCAAAAAAAACACAACCTCTGCTCCACCTGATAATCCAAAATTCCCGTCAACTCCCTCTTGTAGTCCAGCAACTGTCTCCTCCGCTCCTTGTCATACTTTTGTTTTTGCTGCCCCTCCAAATCTGCTATCGGCCCAATTAGATTAAGTCTTCTGGCCTCCGGCTCCCTCTTTTTCTTCGAGGCTAGCTGAATAAATTTACATCGCAAGACCGCTTTTGCAGCGTCCCAATGGATGGCCTGTGTGGTATCCTGCTCTGTGTTATCTAGAAGGTATGCCCTATAAGGTTCTACTATTTGGTCCCTAATTTCTTTATCTTTCAGGAGAGAGGTGTTCAACCGCTGTACGGTATTCCGGCGTATCTCCCCCAGATCTATTTTTATGTATATGGGCGCATGGTCAGACAGAAGTAAGTCCCCTATCCAAGTATCTTCAATTCTCTGTACCTCAGTCTTCATGACCAATATGTAGTCTAGCCTCGAATGTGTGTTGTGGGCCGCAGAGAAAATGGTGTATTCTCTCTGTCTATTATGTTGGTGTCTCCAAGTGTCTAATAGTCCCATTTCTCCCATCAGTTTCTGTTTTCCTAGCTGGTCTGTGAGGTTTCCCTCTTACTCTCGAAGAGAAGTCCATATCCAGGTTCAAAGATAGATTAATACCCCCCCCACACAAATAATGACTCCCTCCCCCCACTCTAATAGAGTAGCCAGAAAGGAACGGTACTCAGGTAATGTTGAGCCAGGGAGAAAGTACACGGATGCAAGTGTCACAACATTGCCCCTAAATTTGCCTTTTAACATCGTATATCGTCCCTCCTTATATGTCTTGGCCTCCATTTTTTCAAATGGGGAGTAAGATGGTACCAACACCACCGTAGCCCTCCTTCTACCATTCTTATAGGAAGATGTCGCCATCTCCCAAAAACCTAATTTTAGGAACTTATTGTGCTCCTTCATCGATAGATGGGTCTCCTGCAGAAATAAAAAATCTGCCGAGGCTTTCCTTACCGGACTCAATATTTTAAATCTTTTAAACAGGGTTTGTGAGGCTGTTAGCATTATAGGAACAGATAATCGTACCCTTACCTGCCATCGAAAGGATCTATACTTAGAAATATATTCACAGGGCCTCTCCAGACTCCTCTTCGAGAGCCCACCCACACATTTCTCTTCTTTATTTCCTTTAACTCTCTCTTGCGTCGGAACACATCCCAGATATGAAATAACATAACCATTACTTGATAATGGTAGTTTAACTTTACAGCCAACTGGGCTAGCAACCAATGCATTATTCTTGACCTCCAAGGAAGAAGTCCCACTTTTTGGGGCTCTAGTCCTACCTCTACCTTATACAGGCGGGGGCAAGTTCAGAGGGGTTACCAGTGTCTCTACAACAGGAGACCCCCTCTAGACAGCTCTTGTTTGTAACTTGGAGCTCTCCACTTTTCTATGTGACCAATTACTCTATTGATCAGAAAAGCTTTATACCCTGGGCACTACGTGACCAAGCACCATCTGAAAGAAAATTATGTTCTGCGCTGATCTGTCTTTCATACAAACATTTAACTCCTGACCTATTCACAGTTTCACATCTTAAGTAGGGCTAGAGAAATCCTCCTCTACCACTTCCCCAAACGGGGTCAATCCCTCCTCCCATGGAAGGGAAGCAGACCCCTCAGCAACCAACCAAGAATCATTCCCCCATTCCCCCTCTCCTTCCCCAATAGTTCACTAACCCAGCTAATTTTATTTTATTCAACAGTCCCTCCATAGTATCCCCCTCTTTCCATACCCCGAGAACTTCTTATCTTATTATCCCCATCTTTGTATTATTGATGCCCATTCTTGTGATCCTAATATCTTAAAACTTTATCCTTGTACCATTTCTAAAATAGTAGCCCACACTTTATATATTTCCCTCTTGGGCCCTGCACCTTCCCCTATTCCAGCTCCAATATTGGAGCCCTTGTTTACTCTTACCCCAAGTCAAATTCAGTAGCCCCTTATCCAGTGTGAAACCAATAATTAGGCCCTTTATATTGCCCCCTCCCACTTCCACCCCGCCCCCAGTCAAGCAGAAAGTAACACAGTCCCTGGTGGAGATAGGATTCTTGCACTTCTGTTTCATTCCCCTTCACCCTCCGTCCACTACATCCACATTTACATCTGCTCAGGGACCCATCCATGTCGAATCCTGCTCGCCTGAAACATCCTGTACCAGCATAGCATTATAACTGCTGCGGGAAGTCGGGAGAAGTTAACCCCCGCCATTCCCCATTAAGATCATTAAGTTATTATTCAAACACCATGTAATCTGGTTAAGCAGGCATAGTCCCAAATTATTAGAGTCATTTTCATTTCCCCTCAACCACTATAAGCACGCTTTACTCCCTCCAGTCCACATCAGAGTCTCTCTTCAGTAAGTACTTGCAGTGTATTCCTGTTTCACTCCTTCATCCTTCAGCCATTAAATTATTATTCAGCACGACGTCCTGTTCTCTCGGAGGGTCGCCTTGTTCCTGCTCTCCTCGCTCTGGTTCTGTGCCTGGGGGTTTTCTTTTAGCAAGGACCTTGTCCCACACCCCAAACATGTCCCTTCTTGAACCGCCATTCACTCTTTTTGGACCTCTTTTAAACTAGTTCTGCTCTCCCAGCTGCTGTTGAATCCACCGACCCTGTTCCTCAGGTAAGTGCAACCTCAGTCTCTCCACAAACTCTTTTGCTTCTGCCAGCTCTTGAAATCTCAGAAGACCCTTTTCTGTTTGAACTTTCAGCCTAGCTGGGTATTCCACAAAGGCCTTTACTCCTTTTTGTTGTAGCAATTTAACTACCTGTAACACCTTCCTCCTCCTGGCAAGCAGCTGTGGGGAAAAGTCATAGTCAAAAAAATAGTCTGACATCTCCAAAGTATATAGTTTTCCTCGACCAGGCTACAGCCAACACCTCTTCTTTGATCTTGTGATCCAGAGACGCAAGCACCATCGATCTAGGTCTGGCCTTCTGGTCACGAGGTTGCGGACCGGTTATTGACTATGGAAGTCATATTTACAGACATACAGCAAGAAAACATTTAAATAACTTGGATACACTTTATAATAAGCTTGCAAGATTTGTGTTAAGGTGTGATTTTAAAACTCATCACTGCACTATGTATATGGATTTGGGTTGGATTCCATTAGACTTACGGGCTAGGGGAATCTGGCTAAATCAGGTTCGTAACATATTTAACAAGCATTTGTCAATGCTGAACGTTCGCTTGCAGGTATTTGCAGTGGTGTTTGGCATGTATGGTGCTTTACCCTAATGCCCTGTGCAATTGCTGGTATTTGCACAATACATTTTCAGCATGACCTTTTTGTTACCCCCATTGTGCGCTGTATAGGCGGAAACATCGCCTGGGGCAGGATGTGAAAAAATGACAGCTGTACTGCTCATAAGGAAGTGTGGTAAAATGGCAATGTTGAAAATCTGGACTGAAATATTGAAAATTGGCTGAAACCTACAAGCTGCAAGGTGGAAGTGTAATGCATCAGAAACAGTCATTGTTAGGAATTTTTTCATCAGATTGTCAACATTGGCATTTTAAAACCTCTGCTAATGAACAGTGTCACTGTGATTGTCTTACTGTGTGCCATACATTGATTTTGCACACTGACTACGCCATTGTACACTACGTGGGTGGAAACACGTTTTGGGCAGGATGTGAAAAATGACAGCTGTACTGCTCATAAGTTGGTGTGGTAAAATGGCAATGTTGAAAATCTGGAGTGAAAATATTGAAAATTCGCAAACTTACGAGCATGCATAGAAGCACATACGCGCGGCAGAAACAGTCATTTTTAGAATTTGTTTCAATTTTCAACATAGACATTTTAAGATCTCTGCTCATGAACAGTGACACTGTGATTTTCTTAATGTGTCCCATACACTGAGTTCATTGAGCGACGCGCAATTGTGCGCTACATGAGCGGAAACATGTTTTGGGTGAGATGTGAAAAATGACAGCTGTACTACTCATAAGAAGGTGTGGTAAAATGGCAATGTTGAAAATCTGGAGTGAAAATATTGAAAATTCGCGAACTTACGAGCCTGCGTAGGAACTGCTCAATGCACGCTCGCAAAACAGTCACTTTTTGGAATTTTTGCACCAAATTTTCAACATGGGGTTTTTGGGATCCCTTCTCATGAATGATGTCACTGTCATGGCGTTATTCGGGCCCGAAGGGTGATTTCGCGCAATGACTGCCCAGTGACTGCGAAATCACCCTTCGGGCCTGAATAACCCCATGACAGTGACATCACTCATGAGAAGGGGTCCCAAAAACCCCATGTTGTAAAATTTGGTGCAAAAATTCCAAAAAATGCCTGAGATATGCAATAAAGTTGAAACCCCCCCTATCTAGCCCATTATACAGCTTACCGGCATTTCCTCAGTTCGCGGTCAGCTTTGAAGAGTGCAGACATGTTCCCAGTCCACCGAAGATCGTCGCCCGCGCTCCGGAGGTAAGTATGGGGTGAGGGAGGGTGTGGGGAGGCTGGGTGCGCAGTGGGTGGGTGCGGGTTGTGGTAGGGGGAGTTGGAGATTGATGTGGGACCGCTTTTTCTTTACAGGTTTAAAAAAAAAAGGACTACGGTGACGCTTGCCACGCTGGGGTGGGCTCCAGCGTGGCAGAAGATGGCTGGGGGGCAAGGAGCCAAGGAGGGGATTGGGCACCTCCGCGGTAAAACAAATGCGACGTTTGCCACGCTGGGGTGGGCTCCCAGCGGGCAGAAGGATGGCTTTGGGGGCCGTGGAGCCGACGGGGATTGGGCACCCCCAGTACACAACATTTGCCACGCTGGGGTGGGCTCCCAGTGTGGCACCAAAGCTTTAGGGGCGGCGGGACGCTGGGGAGCGTTGCGGACGCGAGGGGGCGGCGTGATCGCGGATAGCTGGTACATACGTGGTTTCTTGAAACGAAGACCACCGCTGTCATACACAGCTCCCGCACCCATTGGTGCAGGACCGCCACGCCTGCTCAACGGAGCACTGGATTGCAAGGGAGAGGCACACCTCCAAAGTGTGCCACTCTCCCAAAACGTTCCTTGCGCATGTGCGCAAGTGAACGTAAAAATCAATCTTTAGATAACTTAAAAAACAAATTACAAATACCAAAACATGGTTTAAATTGAAGAAAAACTGGTGCTAGAGATTTAATAATACCAAAGTTAAAAAATTGATTTTGTGAAATGACCATTCAATATCAAGTAGCTAAAAGTTGGAATTGTCTTCCTCCTTTTTTACATGAACTAACAACTACTGATCATGTTTTCAAAAATGGCCTGAATCACGAACTTAGTTTTCGTCGTTGTTGTAATAGGTGAAATTAATGTAAATCTAAAAATGCTAATATGCCTGTTGTTAATGAGTTTGTAAACTCTGATGTATTGTTTTGTACTTTTCTGTAACCTGTATTGTTATAAATGTATAGTTGTAATAATTTTGTATAATGTAAACAGGTAGGCCTTGTGAACAGGCATTTTCAGAACCCTAATGGCTGTATCACTGTATAAATAAAATTTTACCATACCATCTATGAGCCCTAATAATGTCAAGCCGTTTTTCAGTAGGTAGGTTGAGGATCTCTCTTAAGAATGAGTCGATAAAGTCAATCATGCTCCCCAATTCCGTTCCTTCTGGCACTCCGTGGATCCGGATATTATTTTACCGATTCCGATTCTCTAGTTCCTTAAGCTTCTGTTCCAACAATGTAGTGCGATGATGCAGCTCCAGAAGGGCCGAACTGTGCACATCTGTGGTCTGAGTATATTCTGTCATTATCATTTCAACTTCGTGTGTTTTCTGGTGTAATTTTGCAATATCTTGGCACTGATCTAGTGCTTTAGCCTCCAGTCTCTGCAAAGTGTCATTTATTTGTTGTAGGGTTTGGCAAAGCTGCCAAGAGGTAATCGTGCATTATGTTTCTTGTGCCATGCTCGCGGCCTTTTCCACACTTTGTACCGTGGACTCGCGCTCTGCATAGGCCTCTGCTCGGACGTTCTGTACTTGCTCAGCGATCTTTTGTTTTACAGCTCCATTCATCTGAATTTCCTTCAAACGGTGTTTGGATCCCATTACATGGTCCTTTACTGATCATTTGGTCGACAGGATTGGCTTTTTTTTTTTTTTATGGATTAGCGTGGACTGTTTCTGGTCAGTCATTCAGCACTTTGCCTAGGCAGCCATTAGGTTTGTGCCCCAACCGGAAGTCTCTGTGCTCATGTCTTGATGGTGGCCATTCTCCAGCTCCCATCTGTAGTCTTCTCCTAGTTACTGCCATATCTCCACTGTCCATGACTTCTTGCCCACCAGTTTATGAGTCTCCAGCTGCCCCTCTTCTAGCATACTCTGGGATGGAGTATAGGACCATCAAGATATGGCTGGGGGGTACTTTTTTTGAGTGCCCGGCAGATGTGGGTGAAGGCAGGCTCTTTGTCTTTCTGCCTACAGTGGTGATTTTTTTCCCCCCTGGGTTTGTTGCCACCCACCTCTATCTTCTTAAGCAAGTTTCCCCCCTCTAAGTTCTGTTAGCTTATAATATCAGCTGCTATGATTCCCAAGAGCCTCACCATGCTGGTGGTATTTGATTCAGAGGCCATTTTTTCACCCCAACTAAGATCAATTTCTCTTGAACAGAATTTCACTATAATGTGATGGGTAGCCATCTACCAGCCTTTGTGGTTCTGAGAGGATTTCCATGTCATCCGGTGCCTGGTCAAGATGATGAAAGGCAGGTCTGTGCCAGTCACTGTCTCCCTCTCTCTCTGCCACAGTTCTTTTTTTCTATTTGTTGTGTGGCTTGTTGGGTGGGTGAGGGGAGGTATCACTTTTTTGGCCAGAGCTGGTGGTGGGATTTAGAGTTGCCGTATGGGTGAACAAAGTGATGTTCTGATTTTTTTTCCCATGGCTGGAGTGGGAAGAGGATGCGAAATGGGTGCTGTGGGAGGGTGGGGGATAGGAACTTACTTTAAGACTTATAAGACTTTTTAAAAAACTAACTTTGCACTGCAAACTTTTGGCAATGTGCACATGCAGTGCAAAATTTGGCATTCTGCTAACAATTAAGCCGGCAAAGTAAAAATTCACAGTACTCCTAGCTGTGTGTTTTCCACCTATCAAACCGTTGGGATTTCCTTTTTAGACTATTTAGATTAATTAGTTGTGTTAAGAAAAAAGTTGGCATATCTAAAGGTACTTCAGCTAGTCACTTGGAAAAAAAAGTATTTTATATTAAATCACACAGACTTACGGTATATAAAAACCCATCATTCTGTTCGTGTGGCTTTAAAAAAATCTAATTTTATCTCCTAAATGTCATCTATGGGAATCTACTGCCATACTAAACCATGACAGTGAAGCATAGCTTTATTATTTTTTGTATACTATAAGGTCAATCACTGCGTTTCAAACAGCCACAGATAAAAACGAAATTTAAATACCTGTAAAGTTTCTTTCTCAGACGGCTGGTCTCCAGGCTTCCATACAAATGGGCTGTACCTCCCGATGCAGATAGGCAGGCAAGAACTAAGCTCTGCAGCTGGAGATATCCAACCCTCCACTTCCTGTTTCCATCAGTTCTTCCAAAAGCAGTCCAATGTGGCAACACTGCATGAACTTGGAAACCAAAAAACAAGAAAATTAAGCCATTCATGGCCAATTGGCCAACTTTATACACTATGGGAGGAAAGCAGAAGCCTGGAGACCAGCCAGAGAAAGAAAATTTACAGGCATTTAAATTTCATATTCTCTCTCTCCTAAGCTGGTCTCCGGGCTTCCATACAAATCAGATATACAAAAACAGTACATCTCCAGATATCCCAGGTGGGAAAAATGCAAGTGCCCTTAATGGCCCACCACCACCTGAAGAACTCGGCGGCCAAAGGACGCCTCTGCTGAGGCCATCACATCCAGTTTGTAAAATGTTGTGAACGTGTGAATGAATGACCAAGTGACAGCCCTGCATAGGTCCGCTGGAGATGCTTCTCTGAAGTCTGCCCACAAAGTGGCCATAGCCTGGGTAGAATGGGCTCTCACTGGGCCAGGCAAGGTTTCTTCAGCCTGACCATAAGCAGGGGTGATGACAGAATGGATCCATCTGGCTATAGTCCTTCAAAGCTTTTTACCCATATTTTGACCTGTAGTTAGGATGAACAAACTGGAAGTTTTTTGAATATAATCCGTTCGTTTAATATACATTTTCACAATTTTTCTTGGATCCAGTGTGTGAAATTCCCTTTCCTTTTCATTTTTTGGGTGTGGGCAGAAGGAAGGCAGACCCAACTCCTGGTTGCAATGGAATGGAGACATAACTTTTGGTAAAAAAAAAAAAAAAACTGGATCTGTTCAGAGCACCACATAGTCCTGATGAAACACAGTATACGGCTCTTTGGTGGATAAGGCTCCTAGCTTGCCGATTCTCCTGGCTGAAGTAACAGCTATAAGGAAAAACAACCTTCATTGTAAGATGCATGAGGGATGTCTCCTTGACAGGCCCAAAAGGAGCCTTGGTCAAAACACTGAGAACCAAATTAAGCCTCCAAGGTGGTACTGTTGGCTTGATTGGAGGGTGCTTTAATGTTGCTGCCCTTAAACACCTCTTGACAGGTGCCATCCCGGTGGCGCCCGAGGTGAGCGCTGGACACCACACCGGTGACCCGGGTTTGGGAATGAGCCTGGGCCGGCTGGGTTGGCGGGGAGAAAGGACTGAGCATCCGAGGACTGCTCTCTTCTCTCCGGGAAGGGATTAGTCATTCGCTTCACTGACTGCCTCTAGCGGTGGCTGTAGGGCAGTACAGGTCAGGAGGCTAAGAAGTCAATGTGCTTCGTCAGAGGGAGGGAAGGGAGAAAAGCGGAAAATGGCAGGAGCTCCATAGACTCGTGATGGCCTGATCAGCCCGGCAAAGTCCGGCTCGCCACTCAGATCTGGACATACCAGGTGGCGGGGACTGCTGGCACCCCCACACCTGGCTCTGCTGCAGAGGGGGAATCTGTGGGGGAATCTAGGGGGGCAGATGAGCTGGGGGTCGGGCTGGAGGATGCATCCCCTCCGGGGGGGGGTCATAGCCTCATGGAGCCCGTGGCGAAGGAGGTAAAAAGTAATTAAAAAAAAAACAAAAAAACACAACTTCTGGCATGGGGATGTGAACCCAATAACTCTCCAGAATCCACCAACAAGAGCGCCCCCAGCGCAGAAACCTGAACACGTTAGGTGGCTGGTTGTAGTCCTTTGTCAAATCCATCCTGAAGAAACTGCAGTAGTACAGACAATGATATTGGCTGGCTCTGTATGTGTTTGGATTGGAGACAGAACAAGAATTTCCTCCAAATTCTGTAATACACTTTAGAGGAAGTGGGGAGACTTGAGTGGACTATCATTTCAATAACAGAAGCTGTGTAGCCTAACTCTTTGAAAGTTTCCCGCTCAATCTCCAGGCCGAGAGGGAGAGGTTGTTCAGACTGGGGTGCAGTACCAGACCCTGATGGAGAAGGTCCGGGCTGATCTGGAAGGTTAGAGGTGGTCGCCTTGAAAAATGAATGAGAAGCGGGAACCATGGGCGATGAGGGCGTCATGGACAGACTAGAATTAGTTCTGCCCAGTCCTGAGCCACTTTGTGTAGGACTCTGGATATAAGTGGTACTGGTGGAAAGGCATACAGGAGACCGAACCGACCCCAGTCTAGGGAAAAGGCATCCTGAGCCACCGCTAGTTCGTCCTTGGCCAGGGAGCAGAATTGCTTTAACTTGGAGTTTCGCTGGCATGCAAAAAGATTTATTTAAGGTCTGACCCACCGTTCATTTAGGAAGTGGAAGGCACTGTCCTTCAGCTCCCATTTCCCTGGTAAAACATCTTGGCAACTGAGCCAGTCTGCCGTGACATTTTCCTGTCCTGGAATGTACACTGCCCTTATGCTTGCCAGGTGGTGCTCAGCCCACTGAGAGAGAAAGAACTCCCGTAGCATTTTTGAGCTTCTTGTTCTGCCCCGATGGTTGATGTATGCCATCGTTGTTCGACTGTCTGTTAGAATCAGTATGTCCCGATTGAGGACTTGCTGTTCGAAGTGTATCAAGGCTAGGCGCACTGCTCTCATCTCGAGGATGTTTATGCTGTACCTTGTTTCTAACAGCGACCACTTGACCTGTGCTGACAGCTGATGCAGGTGAGCTCCCCAGCCCCTGAGGCTGGCATCGGTCGTGATTCGGATTTCGTGAGGATGGCCCAACTTGCAACCACTCATGACATTTGACTTGAGTCTACCACTGGAGGAAAGTTTTTATCTGTTGAGAAACTGGTATCAGTTGGTGCTGGCTGTGTCTGGTCTGGGAAAACAGCTTGAGCAAGTGTGCCTGAATGGGCCGCACGTGGACTAGGGCCCAAGGGACTGAATCCATCAGCGATACTAGAGTCCTAATTAGCTGCATGAAGGAGTGAGCTAGCAGCTGAGGAGCTGTATGAGACTTCTTGAGCTTCAGCAAGTCCCTGAATTTTGCTTCTGGGGAAAAGACCTTGTTGGCTTGTGTCATGAAGTCTGCCCCCAGGTGGTTCAAAGTCTGGCTTGGAGTTAGGGAACTCTTTCTCCACTGCTTGGATGTTTTGGACGAGCTGCATGGCCTTGATGAGAATATCGTCCAAGTAAGAGAAAAGTTGTATCCCTTGGTTCTGAAGGTGAGCTATGACTGCTACTAGCACCTTGGAGAATGTCCTTGGGGATGAAGAAAGCCCAAATGGCAGTGTTTTGAATTGAAAATGCTGCTTCCCCTACCATGAACCAAAGATATTGCCCGTGTAGTTCCTGGATTGGAATTTGCAAATAGATGGATGCCAAAAATCCCTTTGTTGCAACTCTCTGATGATGGATGACAAGGTTTCCATCTTGAAGGGTCTGCTGTAGACAAAATGATTCAGGAATTTGAGGTCTAGGACTAGGCTGAATCCCCCTGTGTGTTTTGGCACAATGAAGAATAGGAAGTAGACACCTCCGATTGATCTCTGTGGGGGAGAACTTGCTCGACAGCCCCTGCCTGAAGAAGGTCTGTAACGGCCTGTAACATAGCCTGTCTTTTGGACAGGCTGCCCAAGATAGGGGAGGGCACCACATGAGGTAGGGGGCTTGGATTCAAATTCTTTTAGGTAACCCTTGCTGATAATGTCTAGGACCCATATGTCCGACATGATTTGGACCCATTCCTCTAGAAAAAATGAAAGTCTGCCCCCTACTCAAGGATGGACCCTTCTTGTCGCTGTTCCCGGTGTCACTGGTGCCACCACCACCACCGGATCCGCCTCCTCTGAAGCTACGCTTGTTATGCGAGGAGAACCACGTTCTCTTTCCAGAGAAGTTAAGAGTTTTGACCCTTGTTGTAACCTCAGTCATTGAAACTGCATCTGGGGCTTGAGGACCATGATTTGCCCCTGCCACACGACTGGGGCAAATGCACCTTAGCTGTCTCTCCAGATTCCTTCATCGCCTCCTTCAGCGCTGAGCCAAACAGGAGATTACCTTCATAGGGGGCATTCACCAAATGGCTCTTCGAGGAGGGGTCTGCTTGCCAGGCCCGAAGCCAGAGGTTATGGTGAGCTGAAGTTTGATAAAACATGGTCCGAGCAGCGCACCTGACTGCCTCCTCTGATACGTCTGCTGCATAAGCCGATGCCAAACTCATTAACTGCAGCTGATAAATAATAGCCTTGTTCTTCTCTGGGTCCTAGTAAATTGAAAAGCTAATTCTGAGGCCCAGGACAGAGTGGCTCGGCCGAAAAAAGACTGGCAGTTGCTGCCTTGAGAGACGTTGCTGATGCTTGGAAGGCCTTCTTGAGTGAGGCATCCAATTTCCTGTCCACTGGGACCCTGAGTGATGCCCCTCCCTCGGCTGGGATGACTGTCCTCTTAGTGAGGTTCAAAATCAGGAGGTCAATTCTGGGGCAGTCTAACCACTTTCCAGATTGTTTCTTGTCAAACTTGAGGAGCTTAGAGACCTGCCGGGGCACTGGATATGTGCATTCTGGACCCTGCCATTTCTCCTTTAGCAAGTCCTATATGGCTGGAGGAATACGGAACGCTGTGGCTGGTTTGGTGGCAGATGCCAGGCGAAAGGCCCATTTCAGCTGTGTTGGAGCCACTGGGGAATGATCAAGATGAATTTCAGCTATGACTTTTTTTTTTTTTTTTTAATTACACAGCTCTTTCTAGCCCTCCAGTTCGGAACTCTCTCAGGCCACTGCTCTCACCGACTTGCTTTACTGTCTGCAGTGTTTCCCCGCCATCTTCAAGTTTGCTGCGGTTCCCCGGGTTGGGGGGATGGCTACCTGGAGAGACCGCAGGGGGCAGTGGCGGGGAACCAGCTTAGGATGTGTGGCGGTGGCACTGGCAGGGCCATCGCCTATCCAGGCTGGAGGGGTATTTCTCTCCTTTTTCTCCTCCTGTGGGTACTTCCCTCTCCTCCCCCGTGTGCATGGTGCACATCTGACGCGATGACACACGGCAACCCTGCCTTTGTCAGCCACGCTCCCTCACATGCAGCTCAGACACTCTGTGGCACCCCCAGTCTCCACCAGGGGCTGCCAGAGCACCAAGCAATCACACGCCCTCCCCCGGGAGAGGAGAGCAGCCCTGTGGGTGCGCGATCCTTCTCCCTCCCTGCCAACCCCCGACACCTGAGCTCGCTCCCAAACTCGGGTCATTGGCATGACGCGAGTGTGGCATCCAGTGCCTCAACCCTCAGCGTCACCAGGCCGGCTAGCTATGACCTTCTTAATGAAAAAGTCTAGGTCCTCCAGGTCAAGTTTCTGGACGGGGGGGGAGTCAGAGTCTGAGGATGAGTCCATTAGCTCCCCCTCTTCTGGAGAAAAGCTGGAGTCCGAGGAGCCCGTGGAATGGTCCCTGCAACACTTCCCCTTGTGGGTGCTCCTAGATCTGCTCTGAGAACAAGATCTTTTCTTCCTCTTCTGGTGTGAGAAATGCTGATCCTCCTCATCCGAGGATCTGCTCCTGTATCAGGATTTCTTTCTTTTATCAAAGTGATGTGAGGATGGGGATGGGTCCTCTTTCTTTTAGCCTTCTTGTGAGGTCACACATCTGGTGACCCTGGAGGTTGCCAGTCGAAGCATGCAGGGTCCAGTGCAAAGGCCCTATTTAGCTTGTCTATGAGGTCTGGGGCCAAAAAGGGGGTTGAGGACTGCTGGGTCTCCCAGGTGGCCACTGCCCTCTCAGACCTAGTGGCTGTTACTTGCTCAGACCTATGTCTGCTGGCTATCAGTCTGAGCCGAGGCATGGGAGGTTGCCGCCATATCCTTCCCAGTTGCAGACGCTGCCTTCTCACATTTTAGGCACTGCGAACCTGAAAAGGTGATTAGAAGAGGGGATCTGCAACGATGGCATCTGGGACTTGTCTGAGGCCATGACCAAAAATGGCTCTAATCCCCTTTGATTCAGCGTACCCTCACCCCCCCTCCGGAGGATTCCTGATAAAACGGGAGGCTATCTAGAAGAATATTGAAGCTCCAATGGGACACTGCTGCTGGCTCTTTATGGGCAAAAAGCTGAGCTGTTTAAACTGCTGCCATGGTCCTGATTAGTTAAGACTTTCTTGCTCCCTTAGTGCTGGGTGGGGGAAGGGAGCCTGTAGCCTGGGTAAGAAGCTCTGTTATGTCCTGAGCAGCACTCCTGATGAACTGCCGCACTCGTCGATGAGAAAGCACTGGACCAACGATGAGCGGCTGAATTAGAGCTGCAGGCCCACAGTCTATGGGCAGCTTAAAGAGTCAGTGAGCCAGCCATTGACAGGAGACAAACGGCACTGCCGTCGATGAGAAGAGAATCCTCTCAGAGCACTGAAGTGCTATTAATGTCCAATCACAGAAAAACCGGCACCCGTAGACGAAATCTGCCAGTCAACGAAGTCCAAGGCTAAAATGAACATTGGGTTGAGCCCTCAAATGCAGGAAAAACCGCCACGGTAAGTTCAAGTTCAAGTTTATTGCAGAAAAACTCCATTGAGCAAGCTCATTCACAAGGAGGTCCTGTGACATAAACACTTAAAGTACAAACACAGATAGGTAATAACAGTATATACATGAAATGCATGTTACATGATACAGGCTGGATATACATACAAGGGTATCACATAGGGTGACCGCAGGTGGTAAACACTGATATGAGACAGGGAAGCGACTTACAGGTTGCATACTGATAAATGAAACATGATGACTGGTGTGTGCAATACATATACAGTATTTTGGCAGCTAGAACAAACGAAAGTGGGGCCAGCCTGTGCAGCTTGCAAGGCTGAGACTGGGACCCATGCAGGAGTGCTCTAAAGTGCTGTGTTTCTTCAGCAATCCCAATAAGAAATTAAATGTTGTGACTTACAGTCTGATGTCTTCAGCTCTGCCAAGTGGTGACACAGCTCTGCTAGAGAGTACCTGCTAGCTGGAAGGCAGGAAATAAACTGATGGAAACAGGAAGTGGAGGGCTGGATATCCCCAGCTGCAGAGCTTAGTTCCTGCCTGCATATCTGCATCAGGAGGTACAGCCCATATGTATGGAAGCCCGGAGATCAGCTTAGGGGAGAGAGAGAGAATAACTGTTTTCCTGTCAGTATGATGTTATGTGAATAGAAGCGGTGTTTACATGCCACTCAACTTACTGTGTTCTCTCATTCCACTGGTCTCCCAACATTGGACAGCGCTGCTGGTTTCAGTTCACACGGCCCCTCAGTGCCAATGCAAGACGCTCTGGTGAGGGGTTGTGACTCGGGCCGAGGAACTCTCCTGTGACTTTGGTGTACCACACACTGACCTCCATCCTGTCACAGCACTGACTGCCACAGCCAGTTCACATAGCTGCTTAAGCCACTCGCTCTGATCAGCATTCCTAACTTAGGAGAGGATCCGGGGGCACCATAATAATCAACTTGCTGCGATGTTGTACATGTCTACATGGAAACCTTTGCACAGGAGCAACACAAGTGCTCAGGTTGCTCCAGTGCAAATGCGGCCATGTAAACGAGGCTTAAAGGAAGTAGTCCACCCAAAATTTGCAAAAACATATGTTGTGCAGAGTGTTTTGATTTGTGTGTGATGTCTTGGTGTGTCCTTCCCTCTGTCTGCTATTAGGATTTTTTTCTAAATTAGCCTGCTAGCTTTACGGTAGTTTTACGACCCCTGAGGCTCTCCATCGGAGATACCTTTATTACATTCCTTGTTCCTACAATGGATCTTGTCTCATGTGACTGATGTCGCAGAGAGCATAAATTTAGCAGAAATCACTGCTTTACAATCAGTTCACAACAGTAGAGATGACTATATTTTAAAATCTATAGAGTTCAGCTTAGTGACAACCCTCATCGTAAAGGTCTTTCTGTCCTGAACAACTCTGCTGCTGGTCATTTTTGTGCAGTTTGTAAAATTTCCAAGATATTTAGTTTGTTTGGCATGTGTGTGCTGAATCTTGGGTCTCAGCCACATCATGGCCAGGTGAAACTGGATGCATTGTGGGAACAAGGAATGCAATAAAGTTAGCTCAGATGGAGATCCCCAGGGATCATAAAACTACCTTAAAGTTAGCAGGCTAATTTAGGAAAAACTCCTAATAGCAGACAGAGAGAAGGACATACTAGGACTTCACACACAAAGCAAAAACACTGCACAGCATATGTTTTTGCAAATTTTGGGTGGACTACTGCTTTAAGACACCACTATTTACCTTAGATTGTTGATCTGGCCACACACTGTAATAAAATGTGGTAGTGGAGGAAAACCGCACTTAAGAGGTGACAGACGAGGGCTGTTAGGTAATTAAGTCGTCAGGACAATCAAATAAGTGCAGACTAATAGCTGTGACTGCTAAACAACCTCAAACTCTTTGTCCTCAAGACTGCTTTTTCCCACCTCTGCTTTAGCCAAGCGGACTTCACCCCACCCTTATCCCAGGAACCTCTAACTGACCCTTTTACAGCCCCCTCATCTCGCTGGCACCAGCCTCCTCTTTCTGCTTCCTCTTCCCCACTGCCTACCCAACCTCAACTGCACACCTTTAACCCTGTACCCTCCCCATGGTACCTCCTCGCCCCTCCTCCCCTAACCACTTGTACCTATCTCTCACTTTCGGGCCTCTCATCCTCACTTTACTGATACAGTTGTGACAATCCCACATCTCTGGGTGCTGGCCTATGGATCTCCATACCCTCCCTTATTTGTTATAGTTAGTCTACGCATCATATTTGTATCTTGTCAGTGTCAGTGGCTCAGTAGGTAGCACACTCGCCTCTGAGGCCGGGAGATCAGAGGGCTGTGGGTTCAGTTCCCACATCTGGCACTTGGGTTATATCCCAGTACTGACACTGTAATGCAGCATGAGAGGGGTGCTGCATTTCTGAGGTGCCGTCTTTCGGATGAGACGTTAAACCGAGGTCCCATCTGCCTGGATTGGTGGTAGTTCAGGTGGATGTTAAAGATCCCATGGAACTTATCGAAAAGAGTAGGGGAATTTCCCCGGTGTCCTGGCCAAATTTCCCTCATTCACTAAAAATACCACCAACAGCTTAATCTGGTTCAAGGTCAGCTGGCATTCATCTGTATCCCCCTCCCCCGGGTCGTGCCTGAAAATAGGCAGGATTTGTCTAGTGCACTTACCCGGTCAACAAAAGCTAAATAAATAAATAAATAAATCTTATTGTATAGCGTTACTTGCACTTGGTTTGACTACTGATATTGTGTGCTCTGTAAATTCATACTTGCTGCTGTATACTGAATATGCTTGTCTGCCACTGTATTGTTCTTCTTGACGTGGAACCTTTGTATACGAGCCCTGAGCTCAAAGCTGTATCCGAAAATTAAAATTAAATTAATACAGGTTCACATTACAGCCACACTGTTAAAAATAACTAGATACCGTCAGAGAAAGGTAGTTCAACAGATACTACTCTACTCGTTGCAGAAGGAAAACAAATAAAATGCAGAGCAGTAGCTGTTTGCTAGCACCTAGAAAATGTTTTTATTACAGTGTTCTTTCCCTTCTTCGCACACCTTTTCCATGTCATATGTAGCAATGTATTTGCACTGTATAGTTGTAATGTTGCTATGAGGCTGCTAAGAAGTATACATGGTGTTCTTAGGTTTTATTTGTGTGTTCTGTATTTATTATTATTAATAATAAAAATGGGATTAACATAAAAAAAATATCCAAACAGCATTTTTCTGCAACTAGTTCCTAAACCTCCTGCTGTGCAATGCTAGATCCCTAAACCTCCTTTAGCTTTGCAGTACAGCTGCACACAGGTCACCTCCCACTGAGTTGTTTCCCTTGGAGGAACAAAAATAGGATAATTTGTCTTTTCCTGTTTTAGCCACGTCCACCACTCTGTTAATGAAAAGCCTGCTGTTAACTTCTCTAAGCAGCCATAACAGAGGGTCAGCATCTGTGAGGAACTGCTGAGATGGGAGCTCTTATAGTCATTCATGTTATTAAAAAACAGGTTTGTGTCTGGGAGGGACTGCCGAGATAGGGTTGGGGAGGGTAATTTATTATTAAAAAAAACTGGAGGGTGGTGAAATAACTGAAGACTGGATGTGGGAGAAAGCAATCCGGGTGAGCCAGAAAACAACTTCCTCTGGATACAGGGAATTTAGATGGAAAACTCTGATCTGATTATTTCTTACACCTTCACGTACTAAACGCTGTACCCTTAATGGGTCAGATAGGTGCTGGAGAGGCTGCGATCAGGAGGGCACTGTATACCATATTTTTTAGGCCCTTCCCAACCTGGAGACATTTTGGACAGAGATGCATGTCCTGCTGAATCGGGTTCTCCTGGTTAATATTCCAAAGATCTTTCAAGTTTTAGTTTTAGGCATCTATACACACAAAGATATACGGAAACTGGAAGCATACTTATATAGAGTTATTACTGCAGTAGTCCTTAAGTCAATCACTTCTAAATGGCTTAACTCTGCCACCCATTGTAGGAACTGTGATTAATAGATTAAAAGATGTTAGGCGAATGGAATTGTTAACGGCTACGCTTAACTTTCAGGAAGAGATCTATATTATATATATATATATATATATATACATATACATACATATATACACACACATATATATATACACACATATACACACACACACACACACACACACACACACATATATCTATATATATAGCCAATGGTGCACAAATATGAATGCAGTTTTTTTTGTGACTGCTTGTATGAGTACTCAGCACAGATATTTTGTGTTTGTTGAAAAAACGGAATAAAAAGAAAGTTAAAAAAAAAACAGGAGGTTAAGGTCTGGGAAGGACTGCTGAGATGGAACTGGGGAGGGGATTTTATTTTAAAAAATACATGTTCGGGTCTGTAGGGACTGCTGAAATGGGAGAGGGTAGAGGACTTTATTTGAAAAAAAATAAAACAAAACAAAAAAGAAAGGTTCAGGTCTGTGAGGAACTGCTGAGATACGAGAGTGGAAAGTACTTTATTTAAATTAGGTTTTCCAGGTGGAAAGCTGCATTGGCTCTCCATTCAACCACGGGAATCAGAAGAATGAAAGGACTGGTGTTCTGGGTGAGGGTAGAAGGGCAGTCCCAGCCACTCAAGCAGAAAAGGTGGGCAGAGATGGAATGATGTGCTGCAAACTGATGAGGTGACACAAGTACACTTGCAGAGCCCGAAAGCTGTATGCAACATTTCTGTGTCTGCTTTTCCTGCTCCTACTGACTGAACTAAAACTTGCATAGCTATGCTACAGGATGCACCATTCCTTTCATGGTATGGAAAATATAGTAAGGCATTGTGATAACCGGTGCCCCATTCTGCTAATTGCTAACAGCAACAGACAGTCATCAAAGATCTGTGGATGATGACGATGATGCTATCCTGTAAGACCTTGCCGAAGACGTCAGAACAACATGGGATAACCATCCCGTACTGGTAGAATCAACGTAATAAAAGGTACATTTCTGTGGTTAAACTTGTCTAAAGATTTTCAAAGCTGTTTGTAGATAGGAGCCTCTTGGTCCCAGTGTAATAACTGAGGTTATAGTGCATTTGACTTTTGTCCAAAAGGTAAGTGAAGTAATCAAAAAAAAAAAAAACTAAACAAGGTAGACAGTTATGTGGTGAGTAGTGCAATGTAATGGCTGTGGGGCAGCAGTCTTCTGGGAGTCTTTCTGGAGGCTGAGATGCTGCCCTGTTTGCAGACAACTATCTGCTCTGAGGGAGGAAGTTGCCAGTCTTCAGGCCACACTGGACAGTAGCAAGGGAACCTCCTCCATCCAGGGAGCACCAGAGCCACCACCACTACCTCAGAGGTTGCGAAGAAAGCACAGCAGTTGGACCACAGTGGGCTCAGAGAGGGTAAGGGTGGTGGAACAGAGGCACACCCAGTCAGTTGTTCCACTCCACAATCCATACACCATTCTGGGGGAGCATAGTTCCCCTATGGATGCACCCACAGAGGAGACTAAGGAGGGTGCAGACAACTGTCACAAGGGAGGCCCTCAGGAAAAGGAAGCAGATCCTGGTGGGGGACTCAATTATTAGGGGGATAGAACTGGGGGGAGCAGGGAAAACTGAAGTAAGGTGCCTGCCTGGTGCCATGGCTTGGAGGGACAGGAAGCGCATCCTTAGGATCACGAGAACAGTTGCACGGGAGTCTGAGCTGGACGTCATTGTCCACCTAGGGACAATGACTTGGCTCATCATGAGATTAGAGCAGTGCAGAAGGACTTTGTAGAGTTGGGGAGGGGCTTAAGACAAGTAGCACACACACAGTATCCTTCTCAGAGGTGCTGCCTGTCAGTGGCATGGGTGAGGCGAAGGTACTTTGCACCATGCAGTTTAACAAATGGTTGAAAAAAAATGGCGTGGAGCACAGGGGTTTGGCTTCATTGGGGACTGGGGTTCCACCTGGAGGAACATCAGCCTATACTGGCAGTATGTTCTGCATCTGTCCAGGAAGGGAACAAGTCTTTTGGGCAATTGGTTTAAATGCTTCATTGGCAAACTTTTAAACTAGTTAAGGGGGGAGGCACTGACAAGCAGCAGGAAAATCCCAGCCTCCCCCTACAAAACAGGGTACTAAATGAGAAAAAGACCAAGGTAGAAAGGTCAGTGGGGGATGCTGCTACAAAAGGTAAAGCCATCAAAAAATGGAGAGCAATGAGTACCAATGCCCGTAGTCTGGGTAACAAGCTTCCTAAATTAGTGGCCTTGATAGAGGAGGAACATCTGGATATCGTGGCAGTCACAGAAACATGGTATACACAGAACCATGACTGGGACGTAAACTTACCAGGATACGCTATCTACAGGAGGGACAGGGAGGGTAAAAGAGGAGGAGGAGTAGCTCTCTACATAAGAGAAGGAATCAAAGCAACAGAACAAAAGGGTAAACAGGGAGGAGAAGAAGCACTGTGGGTCAATTTGGAGGCAGGCAATGGCACCACAATCCGCACAGGGGTTGTATACAGAACCCCTCTCAGGGGGAGGAAATGGACAAGGAAATGATAGAAAGTATACTTAGAATGGCAGATAAAGGGGAGATATTGCTGACGGGTGATCTGAATATGCCAGATGTTAACTGGAGTGCAGTTGCAGCAGCCACTTCTAAGACTGGGGTTATTCTAGATGCCCTACAGGGGGCATGCCTTAGACAACTAGTATTGGAACCCACTTCGAGAGGAGCAATCTTGAACCTAGTTCTCTCAAATGGAGATGGAGAGAGGATCACAGATGTAGAAGTGGGTAGCCATCTGGGAACTAGCGACCATCAGTATGGTTCACAATAACACAGCAATAGAGTCCAGCCATACAAAGGCAAAAGTACTGGACTTCAGGAGGGCTGACTTTGCCAAAATGGGTGAGTGCCTAAGGAATGCATTAGCAAATGGGCAGGAAGGAGGGGTGGAAGAACAATGGGGAATAATAAAAACTGCCACCACAGAGGTAACAAGTCTTTGTGTGAAGCAAATAAACAAAACAAAACGATGTAAGAAACCACTATGGTTCTCAAAGGAGGTGGCAGTGAAGGTTCAAGAGAAAGAAAGCATTCAGAAAGTACAAGGAAACACAGAAGGAGCAGGACAGAGAATCGTATCAGTTAAAAGCAAAGGAAGCTGGAAGGCAGTCAGAACAACAGAAGCGCCGAACTGAGGAAAGATAGCCAACTCAGTTAAGAAGGGGATAAAACCTCTTTTAGGTACATCAGGGAGCGAAGGAAGACTAAGGGAGGGATAGTGAGGCTTAATAAAGGGGGTGGGCAGAGGGCGACTGTGAAAAGGCAGAGATACTAAACAAATATTTTTGCTCAGTATTTACAAACAAAGAGGGGGAGGTACCTAAAACAAACAATAGAAACACTCTGGATACAGAAGTTGATACCAGCCCATTTACAGAAGAAAGGGTTCTGAAAGAACTCTTAAAACTGAAGGTGGACAAAGCAATGGGGCCTGATGGGATTCATCCCAGAATTCTAAAAGAACTAAGGGTAGAACTAGTGACACCACTGACTACCCTCTTTAACAAATCATGGGAGGATGGGGTGGTACCTGCGGACTGGAGGAGAGCAGATGTGATTCCCCTTCACAAAAGTGGGAGCAGGGCAGAAGCAGAAAACTACAGACCTGTTAGTTTAACCTCAGTGATAGTGAAAATGATGGAATCACTTCTGAAGGAAAGACTTGTCGAGTACCTAGAGGCCAGAGAGGCACAGGACCCAAGGCAGCATGGATTCACAGCGGGAAGGTCATGCCAGATGAATCTCACAGATTTCTTTGACTGGGTGACCAAAGTAGTAGATCAGGGAGGGGCTGTGGACATGGCCTACCTAGACTTTAGCAAGGCATTTGACTCAGTCCCACACAAAGATGAATATACAAGTTAGCCAGCCTGGGAGTGGGTCCCAAGATGATAGCCTGGGTAAAGGTTGGCTGGAGAATAGGACACAGAGGGTAATAGTAAATGGGTCCCTCTGAAGAAAGGGGGTTACTAGTGGGGTGCCTGAGGGTTCAGTATTAGACGGTCCTCTTCAATGTCTTTTAGCGACATTGCAGAGGGACTGGAAGGAAAAGTATGTCTCTTTGCAGATGACACAAAGATCTGCAACAGAGTTGATGCACAAGGTGGGGTGGAAAGGATGAGAAGGTACTTGGCAAGGTTAGAGGAATGGTCAAATGTATGGCAGCTTAGATTTAATGCTAAGAAGTGCAGGTAATGCACCTGGGAAACAAAAACCCAGGGAAGAGTGCACAATGGGGGTGAATACTAACAACAACAAACGGAGAAGGGACCTGGGGTATCATATCAGATGACTTAAAGGTGGGCAAGCAATGTGAGAGGGCAGTAAGGAGGGCTGAGGGATACTGGGATGCACAGGGGGATCACCTGAGAAAACAGGAAGTTGTTATCCCTCTGTACAGACAGCTGGTGAGACCCCATCTGGAGTACTGTGTGCAGTTCTGGAGACCCAATCTCCGCAAGGACATAGACAAGATGGGAGCTGTCCAGAGGAGAGGCAACTAATATGGTGCAGGGTCTGCACGGAAGAGACATATGAAGGAGAGACTAAGGAGCTTAATATGTATAGCCTTGAGGAAAGGAGAGAGAGGGGGGGGATGATAGAAACTTTCAAGTACCTCAAGGAATCAACAAAGTCCAAGAAGGTAGCACCTTTTCAAAAAGAGGTGTGCAAGAACAAGAGGGCACAATTTGAAGATGGGGGGTGGCTCAGAGGTAATGTAAGGAAGTATTTTTTCACTGAGAGGGTTGTGGATGCATAGAACGGCCTTCCGGAGGAGGTTCTGGAGTCAAAAACAGTGGTTGAATTCATGGGACAGCTATAAGGCAATTCTAGGGGGTGGGGGTAGAAAGAAGTAGGCTGCTGGTTAACTAGGATCTGCAGCTTATACATTAGGTAGTGAAATGGGCAGACTGGGTGGGCCAAGCGGTCCTCATCTGTCATCAAATTCTGTGTTTCTATGTTTCTATGGTATGCAGCAAAGCAGCATTAACCTTACTTCTTTCATGGTTGAAGGCCAGCAGCCATGCCTCTCACCTCACAATCCACCCAAGGTGTTTAGTTACTGCACTACTGCTGCACACTCAACCATGTTAGTGTAACCCCCCTACAAATGGGGGTTCCCAAAAAGTCTTCCTCGGGCTTGCCTAAATGTTCACTGCCAGGCTGGTGTCCCGCGTTTTAGCAGTTTACATGTGATTGCCAGAGAGTGCCTGTATAGCCTCTGTGTACTGTCTCTAAGAGCTGCCTGGATTGCAGTCATAAGTAATCTGAGAGGGAGCTCAGTTGAAAGATGTAACTATTTGCTGAAAATTATTTAGAGTGATAATAATAATGTAGTTTGTCTAACCTGCCGCCTTTGCAGCAAGGACTGTTTTGTTTATCTTCACGATCTTGGTCCTGGACTGCAAATTGGACCAATCAGTTCTAGTGGGACCTAAAATGGAGCCGGACTACAGGAGCTGTCTGGAGTCAAAATCTGTGGGAATTGTAGTTTTGGGCTTTTGGCGCCTTTTTACACCTGAAGGGGGAGCTCCTGTTGTGACTGACAGATGAATCAGTCAACTGAACCTTTTGGATCTTGGGGAAATTCCCAGGCTTGCTGCAGTTTGAGTCAGAGCTAAGTTGGGAGCTAAAGTAGTAACATGCTTGAGACAGTCACGCAGCCGTCTGAGTAGTTTTGCGTGGGAGAACTGTGGAAAGGCCCGAGTTGTGGCCTGCATGTCTGCCTGCTGCCCCTGAGAGGGAGAGAAGAGAATTATTTCGGACTAAATCCAAGTTTGTAAGAACGAAGTAATCCACTAATTTTTTTTTTTTTTAAAACCAGGTTCATACCTGAAGACCACCGAAGATTTTGATGAATGTGATCAGCCTGTTAGGATTTCCAGCTGCTTTTGAATCCCCGGTCTGTGCAGACACTTTGCGATCGTGACTGGAGAGTGGTTTGCCTGGTACAATAGAATTTCCTTACATGTAAATGTGCTGTGTACTGAAAGTGGGTTGTGATTTGGTTCCCCACTGTGTGAACTGTGTTCTGCTTGCTGGAAGCTTTATCCAGCCTAATCGAACTGAAGCCGCGTTCATCTCCATTCGGCCTGGGCCATGCCACGCTGGCCCTGCCAGACTACCCCATTGCACAGAGAAAGCCACTGACGAGAGACCTGCCTGGGGATCAGCTCCCAGCTCCACGCTTGAACAGGAACGATGCCTCGGTGAATCGTGTGGGCCCCGCTTCTCCTGGCACTCCAGGTTAACCACCTGCTGTTTCGATTTTCGTCCAGCCTGCGTCCAGTCTTGGGTATCGTGAGTAACCATCAGGGTAGCTCCCTGCAAAAACAGCCTAATCTAAAAGTGTGTCATCTGATTGTCATGTTGTTTTCTTTTCACGAACTGAGCCCTCCGACTCCGGATTACAAATAGTGTGTGTTGTGCATGTTGTTTTCTTCCATCACAGGGCCCCAACCAGCTGCAACGTTCCTTGCTAGCCCACCATTCTCCACCTGGGTACCCAGAGTGTGTGACTGTTTATGGACCCAGAAGTGCATGCATAACTGTTTGATTGATGGAGCCTTTAAGTAAATTAACCTGATTACGCCCGTCCCTCGTTCAAGTCCCTTAAATAAATCAGATCCAACTTTTTTTTGCATTTACCCTGACTGTGGTTCTAATTTGTGCAAGAGTACTGTACTGCTGTTATTTGCTGTGTATAACCTTGTTTCACATGGGGTCCCCAGGGCCGAGCCGGTGGTAAGTGCAAACAGTGTGGGTACTTGTGTGGTGTATCAGGGGTATTGTGAAAGTGGTTATTGTGTATTGTTCCAGCCACTAGTAAGGAAAAAGGGGGGTTACAGTGTCCCGGAGGGCTATGCCCAGGTTAGCTTGACCACTACCAACCCTGACCTCTGGGTGGAGGCACCCGTTTCAGAACTCAGTCCCCTTAACCTGCTACTAGCCAAGCAGGCAGGGGTAGTAGCCCTTGGGATAGCGCCACCAAGGGGGTACATTTTGGAGGCTCACCGCTGGGATTTTGTGCCTTCTAGTGGTCAAAAATTACGAATTAGGAGAAAAACAGAGGGTGCAACATCATGATGGATGGTGCCTCCAGGTCCCTCACCACTTGAAAGACGTCCCACAAAGACCTGTGGTGCTGTGGACTGGTTTCAGTGCTCAGAGATCACCAGTCCATGAGGAGACAGCCTGAGGTTTGGGGGGGATAACATTAAGAGAGGATGAAGTGCTCATGTAATCAAAGCAGATATGCAGTTAACCAGGATACAATACATGGCTCACTTCAGGGATGTCATCTGGAATTTATGACTTCAAGATTTGTTCTTTTCCACTTCAGAAGCCCACATTCAAATTCTCAGCAGACGTATTTTCAAAAGAATAAAACACACAAAAGCCTACATTTCTCAATGTTTCTCAGCGGGACAGTAGAACAGTGGTGGTAGTTGGGAGGGGGTTATGCATACTAAACACAAGACAGACTTCATATAGAATGTTTTTGTGGAAAGAAAATGGCATGCAAAATTGATACAATGCAAATTTAGATGAACAGCAGAGATGTCTTAAGTCTGAAACCACAAATTCCAGTAGCCATATTGTTTGCATCTGTATCAGAGGCAATGGGAAACACATAAGTGCAGCAAGAATGTCTGCACATGGAGCTAGCAAAGTAAATATTTGCCCTTCCCTCTTCTCTCTCTAGAAATGTTAAGGAAGCCACCAGCATCTCTGTTTTCAAATGAGACGTGTTTGCCCACCTTAACTGCTCCCTGCCTCGTTCTTCTCATCGTCAAGCAACCTAGCCTACTGCCTTTCCCCTCTAGATATTCTCACTCATCTGCCAAACAAAACTGTAAATAAGACTACAGTGTAGTTATATCAATTGTTTTAGCGACTGTATACTAATTACATTTGAAGCTAGCCTCACTATAATGGTCAGAAATGCCTGCTGCCAACCAGGTCCAGTGGTACGCCAGCAGTGCTATTGCCTGCCAGGCTGACAACCAGAATTCAGGAGTGCATTCAACTCACTGGGGCTCATTCAGGGGGGAAAGGGGTGGGTGAAGTTCGAGCATCCAGAGAACTGCTGTCCTCTCCTCTCCCGGTACAGGTGGGGCAGGGGGTCACGCTGGTCCGACACCCAGAACCAGCTGGGTTTCAAGGGAGATGAAGGTCCATAATGGTGTGAAACAGCGAGATCCGAGGGACTGAATGGCGGAACAATCCTGCCAGTGCGGGACTACTGACAGCCCTCCTATGGGCTTGTCACCACCAAATGGGCAACTACTAGATCTTGCCTCAGAAGGGTAAGCGGCACCTCATGTGGGAAAATGGGTATGTTCCAGAGATGGTGGGTGACTGGCCTGGGGGGGGGGGGTCGTCTAAAGAGGGACAGGTAGAAGGCAAGGGGGAAAAAAAAATGCTTTCTACAACTGACCCCCAGGACATCCTCAAAAAATACGCATGAGTCCAAAAGGTGATACCCCAGTGTGCAAAATTTTAAATAATTAATATCTGGTACTACAGACTGGAATAAAATCTATTTTTTGTTATATATGCGGCCCCCTTCCACAAAATCTACACCTCATCGGTTAAGAGAGTGCCTGACCGTTGATAATTTTAAAACTGAATTAAAAACCTATTTATTTGACTTAGCCTTCCTTATGTTTGGCTAATTCTAATTCTGTTGTAATTTTATTGTATTAATCTGTTTTAATGCTGTTTTATCTGATATTTGGTTTATTGTCTGTTCAGCGTTTTGGTTATGAAAAGCACTTTAAAAAAAAAAAAAAACTGAATTGATTGAGTGTTGCAACACAGGCAGCTATCCTCTCCTCCATGGAGGAACAGTGTGTTCTCTGGGCTGCTTCCTGCCCCGGCCAGCCTAAGGTTCGCTTCCAAACCCTGGTTACCGGCATCAAGAGCGGCAGTGCTACCGCTGCGCCGAAAGGCAGGCTGGCATTTCTTATGCAGCATATTCTTTCTGTTTTTCTTTACTGCTTTTTCCTTATTTAGTCCACCTGTACCCCACACCATCAGTCTGGGTCCCCACGGCTGAAACTCCCCTTTGGCTAAGAGGGTGGTTGAGAGACAGTCCGCAACCACCCTCCTCATGAGCCATGCACCTCCCTCCCATGATTCATCTGACCTCCAGGTAGACCCCATGTGGGAGTCCTCACATGTGAAACATGGTCTCCCAGGTGGCACTGCGATGTACTGCTCTCTGCCAGCCCTTTCTGGGTATTTCTGAACTCCCCCCCCCACACCTTCTTAGTGGCCTTCCTATTTTGTCTCCATCGTCACTGCTCCATTAACCTCATAAGCACTCCTCCTGCAGCCCCTGAAACCACAAACCAGTGAAGCACCACTGCAGTAGGTTTGACACACAGCCTTGAAGGGAATCAGACACATCTACAGGGCAGCTGAAAGGGGGGAACTTGGTAGAGCATGTCTGGGCACCAGCTGCAATAACTAACGCAGGCTACCGCTACAGTTACACCTCAACCCCACCTACGTCTTCTCGGGGAGCTGAAGAAGGGCTCTCCAGCTACATGTCACCCTCTCCACTACCTTGGGGGTAGCCGTGCTTCCTCCCTCCCCAAAGACTGTGCACTTCACAGTGCAGTGCGCCACACCTCCCTATCACAACCCCACTCAGCAGGTCAGGCCCTCTGCTCCCACAGTGCCAACCTCCGAGCGCAGTATTGTCAACAGGAACAGAACAGGGAAACCCTCCTGTCTGTTTTGTGGGTTCGAATCAACCTTTGGTCTCAAGTGCTGGAGGTATTCAAACTGTGAACCTCTTGCTAGTGTACCCAATGTACAGGCTCAGATAATTCTGCTCTTCGGGGAAATGCCAGATATCTTTTGTCTACGGGCACCTAATCAGGTGTACAAAATGAACCCTTAAAACTCTATGAAAGACCTCAGATTAAACTCTTACCTTTTCCCAGTTTGGTAAACCAGTAAGCTTTTTGCACAGTGTCAACTTTAACCATATATGCTTCACTTGTCAAATAAAGAATTTCAAAGGCACACCAAGTAGTCTCTTTAAAATAGAGGTTTACTTTAAAATAGATAAAAATGAAAAATGTAAATACAGAACAATATATCACAAAACATACACTCACTTAAAAGAATAAGGTTTAAAAGTGCAAATTCCTACCAACCATACACTTAGACTGGTCTATTTAATGTATATCTTCTAATTAGTGCTGATAGATGTTTTTTCTTCGGAGTCCAAAACGTGTATGTCTAAAGGTCAGTCACAGCATTATAAATAAATAAGTCTTGAGCCTGCCTTCTCCATGATGTCACCCAGCTCCTCATCTGTTTATTAAAAATTATACAACTGGGATGTCTTATCAAGCAGGAGGTAAATTAAATAGGTGACATCAGCTAAAACTCATTTCCCCATATGACTTGCCAATCAAGTCTGTGATTTTCCAGTATCTTCTTTCACCCATGAGCAGTTTCCTGCTTCACAAAGACATCACAGAACCTTTTATGACTAACTGTCAGATCTCACTGAGGTGTAATATGCTTTGTGACACCAGCTGCAATTAACTGACCTTCCTGAGGACGTCATAAAATGGATATTTAGGTCTTAGCTTCAAACAACCCAGGTCCTAAATAAGGCTATAAAGTCAGGGCTCAACCTTAACTTTTTTTTGCACTAGCCAGCCGGACAAGTTATTTAAAAATTGCACTAGCCCGCAGACGGCTGCACTAGCCCACAATAATGATAGTAAAATTTGATCTGTTATACAGGAAAAATGCAAGCCAAGAAATACTCTGATTATTTCATATTTATCCTGCTCCCATACTGCTTCCTGCACCAGCAAAAAAAAGACTGCAATCCAATCACACACAGTGTGTACCCCCACTGATTTTTACCATGTGCCCCTTGCTTCCTCTTTCTTCACCCTTTCCCCACCAAACCAGAGAATACCATAATAGCATATGTTCGATCAAGCAGTTCTAGTGCTGCACACACAATAGCAAACATCATCATGTACATCACCACAGTCCCACTCTGACCTGCAGGGCAATGTACAGAGTCAGGCAAAGAAAGACACTCTCGTCCCCCACCCTGTGATTAACCAGACCTGCACTTCTGAAAGTTTTCTTACACTGCAAAGTGAGCCAGGGGCAGTTCTAGGATTTATTTGGAGAAAGTTAAACACAGGGGGCTTGGGATGTAAGAAACTTTGACATACCTGTTTATATATACCAGGCACAGAAGTATTAATTTAACATGTTGTGCCCTAACAACAGATTTTTTCATAAGTGTCCTTTCATCAGTCAAAGGGGGAGCAGTATACAGGCATGATGCTGTACTACCTCTCATTCTATACAGGATGATCTGTGCACACCAGGAATACCTATTTTAACCTTTCAAATTATATGTTTGATCAAGGTTTTGCTTTGTACCACACATGCTGCAAAGCATTGTTTTTAGGATGAAATGACATGCTGGGTGGTATAAGGGTGGTACTGCATGGATGGCATTGACCAGTGTTATCTATTAAAAGGAGCTGTGGACCCCTACTTCAGTCAGTAATGGCAGCTATGGGTCTATAGATGGCCACTTCAGAGTCTAGTCTGCAGTGATGTCCAGGGAAAGTATAGAGTTGACAGACCACCTGGCTGGGAAGACGGTGTGTACATCATAGCATTCTGTCACTGCAGTGTTGGATACAGACACTCAAAAGGCTGGGAAATGATGCACAGTGGTCTTAATATTGTGGGACAAATCAAAGACAAGTTCAGCAAACTGTAAGCTAGCGACTTAACCACTCTACCCTTGATCACAGCATGCACACTAGCTGCATGTCCTAACAACCGAGTGATAATGACTCACACAGAGTCTTTTGTTGGATCCCCTCTTGAACTGCCAGATAACTGCAACTCTTAATGAGCTGCTAATCACACCAGGCTGCCGGGAACACTGAGGGAGATTAGCAAAAGGTCTACAGCCTGCTAAAGCAGGGACTTTTTCAACTTCATTAACAGCCATGAAAAACCTGCACTAGTCAAGACAGACAAGTAGAGGGTTAACTGCACTAGCCCTGGACAATTTGCACTACGGTCAGGGCTAGTAAAACAATGTTAAGATCGAACCCTGTATAAAGTGCAAGTCTTTGCAAGTTAATCACATTACAGAGATCTGCTGTTAAACATATCCTGTCTTTTGAACTGATACCGGAGGGTCATCCCCGGGCATCTCAGCATGTCTCATGAGAGAACACTCAATAACACATTTTATATTACAAAAGCATAGAGTGATCAGAACCAGCTGTCCAAGTGTCACAATCCTCCCCACCTAGACTGAATTTGGGGGCTCCATCCCCTGCATGGGATGAGCTTCCCAAATCAGTTCACTCCGCATAGACACGAGACAAACCACCCGAGTTCTGATTTTGTGCTCCAGCCCTATGTAGGATTGTCATGTCATACCCTTGCAAAGCAAGACTCCATCTTAGCAATCACCATTGTTTTTTTCCCCATCTGCGTCAGCCAAACCAGGGCGTTGTGGTCAGTCTGTACCACAAAATGCTGCCCATATAAGTATGGTTCTAACGTCTTTAGGGCCCACACTATGGCAAGACACTCCTTTTCCACAGTGGAATATGCCTGCTCCCTGGAAAATAACTTTTTACTCAGATATGCTACTGGGTGATCTTTCCCTTGGCTGGATGTCTGACTCAGTATTGCCCCAATACCCATGTCTGAGGTGTCAGTCTGAACAATAAAGGGTTTGCTATAGTCAGGACTTGTCAAAACAGGAGCACTGCACAGTGCCTCCTTCGGTCTAGTAAAGGCATTCTCACAGGCTGGGTCCCAGGTAATTTTCTTTGGCATCCTTTTCTTTACCGGGTCAGATAGGGGAGCAGCCAGGGCACTGTAATTGGGTACAAGTTTTCTGTAGTACCCTGCTGTCCAGAGAAAACTCCTGACCTGCTTCTGCATTTCTGGTTTGGGCCACGCCTGGATCACCTCTATTTTTATTTGGTTAGGATGGAGCTGTCCCCGGCCTACCACATGCCTGAGGTATGCCACTTCTCCCATGGCCAACTGGCACTTCTCAGCTTTGACAGTGAGCCCGGCCCTCTCTATCCTGCCCCACACTTCCCTAAGGTGGGACAGGTGTTCCTCCCAGCTGGCGCTAAAGATGGCAATGTCATCCAGGTTCACCATGGCATACTCCTCAGCACCATTTAACACCTGGTTCACCAACCTTTGGAAAGTGGCCGAGGCGTTCTTCATTCCGGAAGGCATTACTTTAAATTCAAATAAGGCTATTGAAGTGATGAAGGCCGACCTCTCCCTAGCTCTGTCTGTCAACTCTACCTGCCAATATCCCTTGGTCAGGTCAATGGTCGTAAGGTAGGTCGCCCCTCCCAACCTGTCCAACAGTTTGTCCATCCGGGGTATCGGGTGGGCATTTGACTTCGTGACTGCATTCAGTCCACGACAGTCCACACAGAAACGAGTAGAGCAATCTGGCTTGGGCACAAGGACTACGGGTGAGGCCCAGGGGCTGTGGGATCTCTGGATTACCCCTAAATCCAGCATCTCCTCCACTTCCCTCCTAATGTCCTTTTGGACAGCCTCCGACACCCGATATGCTGTCCGCCGTATGGGCGTCTGGGTCCCTGTCTCCACATCGTGAGTCGCTAAGGGGGTTAGTCCAGGCTTGGTGCTAAACAATGGGGCAAAGTCGGCTAAAACCTCCCTTACTTCCTGGATCTTGCCCGGGGTCAGCTGGGGAGACAATTTAACTGCCTCCACAGAGGACTCCTGCTTGCTTTTTTCCAGCAAGTCCAAAAGGGGATCTCCTTCGTCCATCCCCTCCCCAGGACTACACACTGCAAACACCATGTCAGCCCTATTAGCATATGGCTTCATCATGTTGACATGGTACATCCTTTCTGTCTGTCTTCCGTTAGGTAACTCTATAATATAGTTCACGTCATTTACCTTCCTAACCACTTTGTATGGTCCTGCCCACTCAGCCTGCAGCTTGTCTCTCTGGACCAGAATAAGGACCATGACTTCCTGACCCACCATGTACGAGCAAGCTCTGGCTCTGCAGTTGTACCACACTTTTTGTTTCTGTTGGGCAGCTGCCAGGTTGCTCTGGGCTGTCCCTATAAGCTCCTTCAGCCTTTCCCTAAACCTAAGGACATAATCCACTATGAGAGTTCCCTGGGTGGCATGCTTGCCTTCCCAGTCCTCCCGGATCAAGTCTAGGGGCCCATGTACCCAGCGTCCATGTGAGAGTTCGACGGGGGAAAATCCTGTCGACTCTTGGGGCACCTCCCTGTATACAGACAACAGGTGGGGAAGGTATTTCTCCCAGTCCCTCCCATGCTGTTCGGCAAACACCCGGAGCACTGACTTCAGGGTACCACTGAATCTTTCCACAAGCCCATTGGCTTGTGGGTGATACGGTGTCGTGCATCTCTGCACCACCCCACACTTCTCCCACAAACATTTCATCAGGTCTGACATGAAGGAACCCCCTCGATCGATGATAACCTCCTGCGGAAACCCAATACGGGAGAAAATCCCAAGTAAGGCATCTGCCACTTTGTCTGTCCTCAGTGAGGATAGGACGACTGTCTCTGGGTACCGGGTTGCATAATCCACCAGTGTCAGGATGAATCTCTTCCCTGAGGAGCTGGGGGTATTTAAAGGCCCCATGATATCCATTCCCACCCTCTGGAATGGCTCCTCCACTATGTGCAATGGAATCAGGGCGGCTTGGGTTTTCTTGCCTGCCTTCCCTATTTCTTGGCACCGGTGACAAGACCTGCAATACCCCTTCACCTGCTGGGTGAAGTTAGGCCAATAGAAATTCTGGACCAACCGCTGCATAGTGCGCGCGATTCCCAGATGACCAGACAAGGGAAATTCATGTGCAATCTTGAGCAACTGCTCACGATACCCCTGGGGAACGACAAGCTGCCTGCCTAGCAGCCCTCCCTCTGTCTGTACAGCCTGAGTATACACAAGTCCACTTTCCCAATAAACTTTATGTCTGCCATCACCTCCCTGTGCTCCGTCAGAGTCTGCCCAAGCCCACAGCTTCTCTAGACTAGTGTCACTTCTCTGAGCAGCTGCAAACTCCTCACACATTCCCAAGGCATGGGATAGGTCCCCTTTAGTCGCTAAACTAGGGTCCCTAGCACTAGCGTCAGGGCACTCAGGATCACTGTCAATCCTAACCCTCTGACCATAGGTCACCCCTCCCTCTTCGGAGTAACCCTCCATAGCTGTGTGGTTACTTGTTACTGGGGAAATTTCTACCCCCTTTTCATTAGTCTCCATATCAGGAGACACAGGCTGGGGAACCAGCCTCCCAGTGGTTTCACAATGGCTTCCGTGGGGTCCAGTGAACTACAATTTTCCTGTGCTGCTTGGCTACGGGTAACTGCACACATCATCCTCCGTTTGAGATTGTTGCCCAGGTTCACATCCACTGCTAGGGTTTTGGCTATAGCCACCTGTTGCACAGTTCCCCCGGTTTCACCCCAGTCTAGGAGAACACTGGCGAGTGGCAATGTTTTCTCCTCATCAGTAAAGTCCTGTACAGTGATGTATTTATTGGGTATAAGCTGACCGGGCTCTACTAGATCCCCTTTTACCAATGCCAGGGATGCCCTTGTGTCCCTTAACCCTTGCGTTTGTACATCATTCACCATGACTGGGTGAATGTGTTCCCTCATGTTCACAGGCACGCTTCCAGGGACACACAAACAAACAAACAACACACTTCTTTCCTAGCCCCCGGTTGTGTATTGATCGCCTTTTTGGGACACTGTCTAGCAATATGCCCAGTTTCTTTACTCAACCAACATTCATTTCTTTTCTCAGAGAAATCTTTTCTCTGAAACCTGGGGCTAACTGGTTTCGGTGGAGGCAGTGAGGGTTTTAGCTGCCCTGAAGACACGCTTTTCCCTTTCTGTGCTGCCACGCCCACCCCATTCACTCTCAGAGCAGGTCTGCTTTTGGCATAGCGGTCTGAGAGTTCAGCAGCCTCTTGCACTGTTTTGGGATCTCGGTCCTCCAGCCAGGTTTTCAGCTCTGCTGGGCATGCCCAGAAAAACTGGGCTAACAAAATCACATTTTCAATTTTATCAACAGAGTTTGCTTCAGTTCCTTCCCACTAACGTTTTAAAAACTGACATTGTTTCGTGGCTAGCTCCTCGTAACTCATGTCAGGGTTTCTCCTGAGCTTATGGAATTTAGCTCTGTATGATTCAGCAGTTAATTCAAATATTTTTAACAGGGCAGCTTTAAGTTTGCTGTAATCATTACTGTCCTCATTGTCCATTTGACCCAATGCACCCCGAGCTTTCCCGGTAAGTAGTGGGGATAGCTGGAAGCTCCAGGACTCCCTAGGAATTTTAGCCTGAATATAAACTTTTTCAAAAGAATTTAAAAAGGAATCCATATCCTCCCCCTCTTTAAATTCGGCTATCAATTTGGAATTCAATTTGTAACCCAGTCCTGTACTCCCAGTTAAACCCAAGCCACTTACCTGCTCTGGTGCTAGTGGTTGGAATCGTATCTTCTGCAGTTCATGTGGCCTCTGGCGCTCATGCTCCTCACAGTCAGTCTCCTGCTGTTCCCGCTCTGCTTCTCGGCATTCTTGCTCTGCCTCTCGACGTTCTTGCTCCCTCTTCTCCTCTGCAGCTTGCTGGCACTCATGCTCCTCACACTGTTCATGCTTCTCTTCTCTCTGGAACTCCAACTCCATTCTGCACATCTCAATCTGCAGCCTGAGTACTTCTGGATCCAGAATGCTGGTGACCTTCCCCAGCTGCTGTGGCCCTTCACTGGCACTGGCACTGGCCCCGCTGCTCTCCTCATTGGATCTGGACACTGCACTGGCCGCTAGCCCTTCCACACTCAAGGTTCAGTCCTTTACAGTCATTGTGTGTGACTTGATGCTCTGGGTATCTGCTACCATCAGGGCATCCACGAGGTTTTGCCTGGTGACTTTCACCTCGAACAGGACTCCTCTGTTCTTGCACAACTGCTTTAAGTAGTCTACAGTGTGCCCACTGTAGTTGGAAGCCATCTTCTTCCCCAACTACAGCTACTCTACTTGCACTTAGGAAAAAAAAAAAAAAGATAAAACAGGTAGAAACTTGACTGTATGCCAAGTGATATAATTCCGTTTCTTTTTTTAAAAATAAATCACTGCCTTTTCTTTTTTTGTAAGTGAGCTGACAGTATCCAGCTGACACACTGAACAATAAAAGCTTGCAATACCAAACTTATGCACACCGATGCCAACCAAATCTGTCACAACCCCACTCAGCAGGTCAGGTCATCTGCTCCCACAGTGTCAACCTCCGAGTGCAGTATTGTGAACAGGAACAGAACAGGGTAACCCTACTGTCTGTTTTGCGAGTTCAAATCAACCTTTGTTCTCAAGTTCTGGAGGGATTTAAACTGTGAACCTCTTGCTAGCATACCCAATGTACAGGCTCAGATAATTCTGCTCTTCAGGGAAATGCCAGATATCTTTTGCCTACGGGCACCTAACCAGGTGTATGAAATGAACCCTTAAAACTCTATGAAAGACCTCAGATTAAACTCTTACCTTTTCCCAGTTTGGTAAACCACTAAGCTTTTGCACAGTGCCAACTTTAACCATATATGCTTCACTTGTCAAATAAAGAATTTCAAAGGCACACCAAGTAGTCTCTTTAAAATAGAGGTTTACTTTAAAATAGATAAAAATGAAAAATGTAAATACAGAACAGTATATCACAAAACATACACTCACTTAAAAGAATACGGTTTAAAAATGAAAATTCCTACCAACCATACACTTAGACTAGTCTATCTAATCTATATCTTCTAATTAGTGCTGACAGATATTTCTTCTTCGGAGTCCAAACATGTATATCTATCTAAAGGTCAGTCACAGCATAATAAAAAAAAAAAACTGTCTTGAGCCCGCCTTCTCCATGATGTCACCCAGCTCCTCCTCTGTTTATCAAAAATTATACAACTGGGATGTCTTATCAAGCAGGAGCTTCACCCTTGACACGGGTGCCTCTGCTGCTGCAAGCAGCCGGGCGGACCCCTTCTGTCTGTTGGCTGCCTTCCTCGCTGTACCGCCCGCCGATCACCAGACCAAAGCTTCACCCTTGACACGGGTGCCTCTGCCAATCACCAGACCAAAGCTTCTCCCTTGACACGGGTGCCTCTGCTGCTGCAAGCAGCCGGGCAGACCCCTTCTGTCTGCCGGCTGCCTTCCTCGTTGTACTGCCCACCGATCACCAGACCGAAGATTCACCCTTGACACGGGTGCCTTTGCTGCTGCAAGCAGCCGGGTGGACCCCTTCTGTCCGCCAGCTGCCTTCCTCTCTGTACTGCCCGCCGATCACCAGACCAAAGCTTTACCCTTGACACAGGTGCTTCTGCTGCTGCAAGCAGCCGGGCGGACCCCTTCTGTCCACCGGCTGCCTTCCTCGCTGTACTGCCCGCCAATCACCAGACTGAAGGTATGCTGCAGAAACTGGACTGTCCAGAACCATCGACTCTGCCTGCTGACGGGCTGCTGCAGTTCTTTAATTCTTTGCTACTGCTGTTTCCTCTGGATCTTAAGCTAATGTTATATTCTGATTGTGGTACTTGTTACGCCTCTCCAAATTGTCTTGTAAATCCTAACTTAAACACGAACCTAAGCCTGTTTACAGCAATTTTGCACTCCAAGGGTAGTTTGAAGTGCAAGTTCATTTAGGCTGCAGGTTTGTAGATTGTAAAATATTACAGCTCTCTTTGTTTTAAGGTCCAGTGGTAAGCTATCCTGGATCAGAAACTAAGTTTAAAGTGATACAGTTTTTTCTGTTTAGACCAGATTCCATTTGGGTCACAGTTGTAAGCTTTGTCCTGCAAATAATTCAATTTCTCTTTCACTTTCTGTCCTTCTGTCTCCTTGCTGCTTGAATTTTTGCACCACCCTCCATCCACCACCTCAGCCTTTATTAAATACTCTCCCTCCCCGCTCCCTCCTCTTGCAATGTTCATCCTCCTCTCACTAATGTGCAACTCCTCTTAAAGATACAGAGTGCAGCTATTGGGCCTAACACTTTTCCTGTCTTCCTTTAAAGACATCTTTCTATTTTCACCATCTGCTTGCCTATCAGCTTTGCTTAGCGCCTGCTCTGCAATCTACTGTGCAGTTCCACACCTGGGCTTCCTCCTTGCTACGAGTAATTTTCAAGTTGCCTTGGTACCCCCTGCCCTAGCTAACAACATCCTATCTTAACCTACATTTTATATCTTAAAATAGATCCACTGCGCCTGATCGTGCTCCCAGTGAGCGACGCGGCTAATCCTGCCAGCTGCCCGTACCTCCATCCTCCTGACGAACAGGACACCTTCAAATCCGGTTAAGTGTCCGGGCTGCTCCGGGGTAGCACTGTGCGAGTTTGATAGGCGGCCACCTGCTGCCACCCTCTTCTAATTGGACTGCTGCTCTCTGCTCGGCCACTGTTTGGCCCTGCCTTTTCTCTGTCGGATTATCAGTCTCTGGGCTTCGGCGCCCTCTGCTTTGCATTGACTTTTGCCAAACATTACCGCTATCTGTCTAGTCTCCCATTGGTTCCTTATAAAATTCCGCTACTAGGGGTGCCTTCTAACATATCTTGAATAGGTCTTCATTTCCTCACTGTAATCTTTACCACAAGCAGAGCCTCTGGCTGGTCTGCTTTCCTAATTAACCTTTGTGGGGCTTTACTTTCTGCTTCTCTGATCCACTTCTAAATAATTGCTACGCTAGCAGAAAACACTTTGTTGTTTTTGCTCTATCTCTAATTTCTGCCAAGGGTTAAAACGGTGTAACACAGTCACCCTTGGCAGTCTTAATTTTACACACACTATCTCTTTATCCCGAAGAGCTAATTCTCTGTCTCAGTATACCATTAGCCTTCCTACCCAAGTCAAACAGTAACACTATGGTGAAGTATAGTCTGCTATGGGCACTCTTGTCATTTGTCCTTTTACTCAGCCTGGACACTGCCACATGGGCTCTCCCATGTAACCAAATGGCAAAAGATTCCTTAGAGGCTTACTGCAACTACAGTTTCTCTAACTTGATTGCAGAGACAAAGCCTGATCTTCAACCTTACCCTATCCTCCTTGTTAGAGGCAGCATCTATTACCCTCTACATGCCAGGAGGAAGCGGCCATGGAGATGTGCTTTCACCCTAACCTGCCACTGTGCAAGGCTTTAGTTCCCAGCCATGATCATTATTTCGCTATCTGCGGACGTCAAACTAAATCCCCAAATGAGTTATCTGGCATGTCCAAGAAAGGATTATTAATTGCCCATATCAATATCAGAAGTCTTACCTGTCACCATGCGGAACACGAGGCCTGGGTGAAACTCTACAATCCTGATGTACTCTGTCTCACAGAAACTTGGCTAAAACCCGGTATACCTGATGACGTATGCTCCTTGCCTAACTATTCCCTGTTCCGGTGGGACAGATTCTCATCCAAGCGTGGAGGTGGAGTTGCCCTATTCTTCAAAAACCACCTCAACATCTCTATTGTCCTGGCATCTGCCTCTCCCACAGTGTGCGAATTCATACAGGCAACTATTGTATTGTGGGAAAAGAAGCTTCATATTATCTGTGCCTATAATCCCCCTGCTGGGGGAATAGTAGGTCTTCAAGAACTCCTTGACATCACCTCCCACACTGTAAATCATAATGAGGCTGTCATCCTAGGTGATCTAACCTCAGTTGGTTAGGGTCAGCTCAAATATCCTTGCAATCACTCACACTTAGTTATAATTTTCACCAGTTGATCTCTGAAGCAACTAGAGCCCGTCATCCCATCAAGCAGTGCGGCTCCTAGACTGGGTGATGGCTAACAGTATGGAACATGTGTCGAAAGCAGGAATCCTTGCAGATGCACTGACAGACCACTCACCCACTTTTTGTATCCTGTCTATGGTTGCGCCTCCATCTCCTCCATCAAGACTAATCACGTTTACAAATCTAGCTCATATTGACCAGGACGCATTTCTCTATGATGTCTCCAATATCGACTGGACAGGTATCTATCAAACAAAGGATGTGGAGGTTGCTCTACAGATATTCATAAATGAATTTCTTACCATTCAACATAAACATACCCCAAGACTACTAGGAGGTCAGAGGAAAACAGACAAGGTGGCTGCATAAAGACCTCCTTGCTAATCTGCGCCAGAGGGACAAGCTCTGGATTAGGTACAAACAAACTGGCCTACAGTCAGATCTTATTGTCTATAAAGTGAACTAAGGAACAGATGTAAGAGACAAAGTTAGAGCTGCTAAAGCAAATACTGCAAGGACCTTCTACAAATCTCAGCCTGCAACCCGAAGAAATTCTGGGCCCATGTCAAAACATTTCTGGGTACCTCGCAGTCTGTCACTCCTGATGAAATGATCATAAATGGGGCACATTGTAATGACCTTAGGACCATCTCAAACAGTTTTAACAATCTTTTCTCTGATCTGTCACACTATACCTTGGCTTTACAACCTAGTGGATCGCACTCCAATCTACCTACCACACTGTCATCAGACAACCATATTGCCCTATCGTATGATGCTCCTCCAGCGCCACCATTCTATTTCAAGGCTATATCAAGAGCGGAAGTTCTGAAATTACTGAGATCCATATCTGCCAATACCAGCTCTGGTTCTGACTCACTGGAACCTTGTCTTCTTAAGCTGGCTGCTCCACTCATTGCCTCTCCGATTGCCAGAATCTACACTTTATCCATAGCACTGTGCCGGACCTATGGAAATCTGCAAGAGTAACACCTGTCTTTAAAAAAGGTGACCCAAAGGACATGGCCAATTACAGACCTATAGCAATTCTCTCTGTCCTTAGCAAGATCCTAGAGAAAATAGTTGTATCACAGACCATTGACTACCTTACACACTACAATCTACTCTCAGACACCCAGCACGGTTTCAGAAAAGGTCATAACACCACCACGGCTCTTCTTCAACTAACTACTGATATTCTGTCCAACATGGATTCTGGAAAACTCACAGGTGCCATCTTCATTGACCTCACTAAGGCTTTCGACCTTGTAGACCATCCCCTGCTTCTCTCCACTCTCCATAAATTCCATTTCTCTACCCCTGTTGTGGACTGGTTCTGTAGCTACCTGTCAAACAGGTCATAAGCTATCAAATTTAACTCCTCCCTGTCCAACACATCTACTATCAACCTTGGGGTCCCCAGAGCTCTATCCTTGGGCCCCTTCTGTTTCTCAATTTTTATCAACAATGCAGCTGAGGTCCTGGGATCCTGCTCAGCTATTCTCTCGCTGATGACCTGATCATCTATACTAGTTCTTCTAGTATTGCCTGCATAAACACATCACTTACTTCAGACTTCAATAAGGTCTTAGACTGGCTACTCGACCGTAAGCTTGTACTAAATGAAAAGAAAATGAAAGTCATGCTCCTAGGCTCCGCATCGAAGATTAAGACCTGTTCTAGTTTGCTGGGGGTTCTTCACCCAGGAGGATTTCCACTTGAAAATGTTACTTCCTTCAAGTACCTTGGGATCCTGCTGGACCAGTCCTGGATTTTAATCTTCACATTCAGTCCTTGTGCAAAGCTGTAAACTCTGAAACTGGAGTAGCTTTAAAATGAGCTACATGCTTACACCCTCAGCCAAATTAGCAATTGCCCAAGGTATTCTCTCCCAACCTTACTTATGGTGCCTCTATTCTTACCTCTGCCCATAAAACCTCCTACTAAAATGGGACGTAACTTATAACAATATATGCCGATTTGCCTCTTCGTCGCCTCGACTCAAACATCACTGCCTTCTTTATAAGGACCTGAATTGGCTCTCACCCTCTGCCAGTAGACAATACTACCTTGGATCACTAATGGACTCGATCATCCAGGAAAAAAAAAACATCCCAGCTGGCGGCGTTGCTGGTCCCTCAACCATCCTCCCATGGCCTGCGATCAGCTGACAAATCCTTGCTCTGTGTTCTGAGATGTCAGACAACTAAAGGCACAGGGGCCTTCCAATTCTCTGCTCCCAGGCTATGGAATGCTCTTCCACTCAACCTCTGGCTGTCTCAGTCTCACTTTGGATTTAAAAGTGAATATCGTCATTATCTATCCTTAGCTGATGCTTGTACATGCTTTGACCCAACCTGAAACTCCTGAGACTTACCAGTAATGTCACCCCTGCTCTAATCCAGCTCCAAGACTGTCTCCTCTTCCCACCCATGTTTTCTTCTCTTTGTAAATAACTTCTTGACTACTAGCTCTCTTCCTTCTCGAACCTTGTTGCTGACCATCCACTGTTGTTTTGCTAATTACCACCCTGACCTTCCTTCTGTCAGTCTTTCTTGTTATGTTTGAACATTCCTCACATTTCTCTCTCTATAACCTTACTATCTTATTAACCTTTCACTCCACAGGTCGGGTCCGTGGTTTCTGCATCATCATATATCTTACTGCCATTATCTGTATAATGCTTGCCATTATTTTTGTTGTTCCACCATTGTATTTTGTAGCACTGCTGTACTGTTCCTCTATTTGTATTATTGTACCCATGTTGCTGTTGTTCAACTGTTCTCTCTTTGTTGTACTCTCCCGGGTCGTGCCTGAAAATAGTCATTTTATGGCTAGTGCACCTAACTGGTTAACAAAAACTAAATAAATAAATAAATAAATTAAATAGGTGACATCAGCTAAAACTCATTTCCCCATATGACTTCCCAATCAAGTCTGTGATTTTCCGGTATCTTCTTTCATCCATGAGCAGTTTCCTGCTTCACAAAGACATCACAGAACCTTTTATGACTAACTGTCAGATCTCACTGAAGTGTAATATGCTTTGTGACACCAGGTACAATTAACTGACCTTCCTGAGGACGTCATAAAATGGATATTTAGGTCTTAGCGTCAAACAACCCAGGTCCTAAATAAGGCTACAAAATGTGAGTCTTTGCAAGTTAATCACCTTACAGAGATCTGCTGTTAAACATATCCTGTCTTTTGAACTGATACCTTGAGGGCGGGGTCATCCCACAGGCTGTCTCAGCATGTCTCATGAGAGACACTCAATAACACATTTTTATATTACAAAAAGCATAGAGTAATCAGAACCAGCTGTCCAAGTGTCACACTCCCCACCAACCTGAATAGGATCTCAGACTCGGACTGTAAACGTTAGGCCCCACACACTCAGAAAATGAGCATGCTTGTCAACAGTCAGTCTGGTCTGCAAACCCACTCCCAAGACTACCACGTTGTTAGTTCAAGTGGCATTCTGGCTTTTTACAACAAGGAACAGCTAAAGCAACCACACAACGAAATCACACAGCACAGCACAGGCCAAGAGGCAATCAATTTCAGTACCTTCATGGGACATGTATTTTTATCAGGACTCCGCTGAGCAGCCAGGTCAAAGCAATAAGCAATTCTCTTGCCAGGAGGCCAGTGCACAGGTGCCAGTTTCTCCATGAAATCCTCCATGCTGATTACCCGATGGTATTCCAACAAGGGCTCCAGCTTAAAATATTCCCTGTATTGGACATGCATCTGAAACAAGGAGAAGGACTTCTGTTTAATTTGTCTTACCAGGCTGACTGTAAATTCAACAATGAAATAGTCCGCAGTTCCACTAGCTCTTCAAAAAAGACAGCCTTTTATTCTCTAGCTTTCTGGTGGCAGGGGTGGTGGTGGAGAATGACTGGGATAGAGGGCTACAAGATATTCTGAAGGGGTAGGCTTGACAGGAAAGGAGTTTGGGGTGGTTCTCTCTTATACAGCAAGGAGTCATTGTGGATGGCAAGGCGGGCATCGGGGGGGAGAAGAGTGTCAGAGCCCATCTAAGCAGAGTTAGGGGAAAAGAGAGGCAAGAGAGTCACCTTAGGGGTCCTTCCCCAGGCCCTCAAACAGTTAAGAGAGCGATCATGCCCATCTGGTTAAGATGCTACACTTCGAGTTTCCAGTGCTCAGTGGTGGCAAACACAACTCCCTGCCATCAAAATATTTCGAAATGCGGAACAGCACTGAATACGTAGGTGTAATCCATATCTGAAGAAATCTGCTCCTCTTGTAGGTTGGTGCAAAAAACAAAAAAATTCCAGATCAAAAGGCATCAGATGTCCATGAGGGCAAATGACGCATTGTTTGCATTTCACGACTGGCGCTATAGGAATTACGCCAATATCAACATTACTTGCACCGTCATTTAATCCACAACACAGGGCCATCCTGATGGTTCAGGTGCAGATGATCTGGGTTCGAGAGCAAACCTGGGTGGTTGCATCGGGAGGTAGGTCAGGCTGTGGTAGCCACCACATGGTAGCATGCCCCAGCTGAGGAAGGTTGACAGCAAGCTCTGGCGCTGCAGAAACCACTGCGGCTGGGCCGGAAAGCTTGCTCCCACTTCAGGGGATGTGCTGCTTGTACATGAGGCCGACAGGAGGCTGCATTCACACCGGGGGGGGGGGGAGACCAAAAAAGGGGAGGAAAAAAAAAAGGCATGGCTACCTGAATGATGACCTGGGCTTCTAGCTCCGCTGGGTCCCTGCTACATCCTGGTCCACATGGTGGACAGCCTTGGGGTGGGGATGTCCCTCCACTGAAACTCCAATGGAGAATAGAGCCATAGAGGTAGCCCATTGGGCTGCTGCTGGGGGGGGGGGGCGCAGGAGACACAGGCCAGAACAGGGTACACCCCTGACTGCGATAAGGCCAGGTAAAAAAATCTCTATGGAAAAATAGAAAAAAAAAGTCCACAACACAGACCAGAAGCAGTGTATTTCTCAAACTTCCCTATTTGCCCCTGCCTTGCCTTAGATCTTAGACTTACATTAGTATAAGGTGGGGTGTGATGCCTGTAAACAACCCAGGGAGGAACAGCCATGGTTCTGTTCAACAGCTTAGCAAAAGCCAAGGAGCCAAGGAAATGGTCAGCCTGGTTTCCAAACCTTCCTAAAAGAAGAATACCAGTTGTCAGTTTTTCATAAGGGTTGTTCATATCAACTTTAGAACCAATAATTATGAACCAGTAAGAACTATTAGACAAACATACTTCCCCATTAGGCTGCCAACAGATTTTAGAAAAGTACTGGAATAAAGAGACATGCATGGAACCCAGCACAGCAAGGGGACACACACACACACCTACATATATCTACATCTAAAATACATGTATGGGATACGTAACAGGGACCTGTGCAATACATGATTTATTTTCACAAGAGCTGTTGGACCTTGGGTAATCTCACGAGTGGCGTAAGCCACGAGTGCTCTGCCCAAGGTCAAACAGCTCGGTGATAAATCTCTGTAAGTCCTATTATATTCATTATGCAATGAGTTTATTTAGGATTGTGTAAGGAGTTTTGTTTTAAATTGTTTAATTTTTCATGTTAACGTACATGGACTTTCTGTAGTTTTCCCCAGGGTAGCTCGGCTTAGCATAGTGGTTTCTAAGCAGTTGCTATGATGCGCTAACTTTACATTATGGACAGTACATAATGAAAAAGTTTGATGCACAATTCTTTTGTTTTTACATTTTTGGGGGGAATTTGTTCATCAGAAAAAGTGAATAAAAACTGAATTGTCTGCCATTTTTTGTTGATTATAAAAATCTAAAAGGCATCTATATATGAAACACCTCTCATTTTGTAAATAATTTTGTGTTGAACAACTTTTGTGTTCAACGTACAAATGATATCAGTTTTTGTTTTAAAGTTATTTGTATTTATTTGTCGAAAAGTGCAAAAAAAACCCTTAACTTTCTGCTGTTTTTGCTAATTCTACAAAAACTAAAAGGTATCATTTAGTAGATATTTTTGTGCTGGACAACTTTTGTGCTTACAGTACCATGCTATCGTTTTTCATTTTAAAGTCTTTTGCATTTGAATATGATTAGTACTGCTACTGAGGCCGAACATTCTAAATTGGCTGACGACATAGCAACTGTGTATATAAATGAGTGATGACATACTAACTACGTACGCAGAGTGATGACTTACTTACTGTGCACATAAATGGTTTTATTTACACAGTAGCTACAATACACATTATTTATGGCATGCATTTATTGTTCACACTTGTTGCATATTATATATCTTTTTTTTTGAGACAATTTTTGGCCAGAAAAGGCATGCTGGACCAAAGTTTGTTTACACGTGTCCCAGGAGCACAGGGAGGTTAAGTGACTTGCTCAGTGTCACAAAGTATGCAAGCGGAGGTTGTGGCAATCAACCCAGGTCTCCTGGGTGTACCAAGCTCACTCACAGCTCGTTGTTCTAACCTCCATGCTATACTGCTAGTATTTTGTTAACCAAGTAAGTGCACTAAACAACAAACTGCCTAATTTCAGGCACAACCCAGAAAGATACAATGCACGTCAGGGGAACATCACAAAATGCACTGATACAATAGACAGTGCATACAGTACAGATCAGCAAGTGCAAAACTATGCAACAGTGCTAAGTTACAGAAAGACAATGGGCACAGAACATAATATTCAATCTTCAAAAATATTGTAAAATAGCCTTCTCAGCATGGAGGCCCAAATGTTAGACCCCTTTTGCTCTCTGGTCTGATAGTGTGAAACTGCTGCTGTTACAAATGGAAATAATAAAGAATACTTACTGGAGTAGTAAATCAATGGAACCGTGAGCTGTCGGCATCAGGACCACCTAAAAACTTTTGCTGGCTGGAGCTGTCCAAGTCGACGTGCGCCATCGCCTCCTATTTAATGTAGAGCGCCCCCATCATGCCTCATTCCCCGCCAGAGATAAACTTGGAGGATCATGGGAACAGCAGGGACCAAAGCCAGGCACACAAGAGAGGATTTGCAACCTGAGAATTATTATACCCAGGCTGGGCAGTGGAAGGAGAACCAGCATTCAACAGCAGACAGGACAGCCAGAACACCACCAGAGATAAAAAAGGGGAGAGGTGGGAAGGTGAGCTGTGGCTTAGTGGTGGTGATCATCATGAAAATCTACTGTTACGGCAAATAACTACTTGTATTCCATTTTCTTCGAGGACATCTCCCTCCACTGTGTCACATCATGGAATGATACCCAAGCAGTACCAAGTACAGTGGGAGGCAGGACAAGTCAAATTACTCTAAGACAGGAGGCCATGCAAAACAGTAAGGGCAAAGCCAGCAGATGTCTGTGAAAGACGATGTTCGGACTGTAATGTTTAGTGAATGTGTGAACCGTACTCCATGTGGGAGCAGCACAGCTGTCAGCAGATGACACACTATGAACACAAGCGACAGAAGTGGCCATGCCATGAGTGGAGTGGGCAAGAACAAGACTGGGCCGCTGCTTACTGTGCTTCTGGTAACAGAAAGTACTGCAGTAAGCCAGCCATTTGAAAAGGCCTTGCTTAGAAACAGAGAACCCACCATCTCGGGGTGAAAGACACAAACAGCTGAGAGGATTTCCTACAATTTGTAGTACAATCAAGGTACCAACACAGCGTCCTGTGGATGCCCAGTGTATGAAGACAACATTCTCCACTATCCGTGGCAGTCAAGAAGTAAACCGGAAGGTAAATTAGTCTGATTCAGTATGAAATCAGAACCCACCTTCAGCAGGAAATGAAGACTGGTCTGTAAAGTAACTCAATCCATGTTAATAAAAGATGAGAGGGCCCTGCAATCAGAGCCTACAATTCAGAAATTCTTCTTGTAAAGGTTAAGGCTACCAGAAACGTCTTCCAGGAGAGGAAGTGCCCGTCACATGTACCGGTCAGTTCAAAAAGAGACATCATAAGGGTCTCCAAAACCATGTTAAGGTCCCACACCAACACGAAGTCTTGGACGGGGGGCAGGACAGAAACAGAATCCCTTTAAGGAACCTGCCGGATGCCTCAAGTCAGGCAACCATTTTACCATCAGTGATAGCATGAAAGGCCGAAACTGCAGCCAGATGCACCTTCACTGAGGAGTACCAGAAGCTTATTCTGTAAAGGACAAAAGGTAATCCAGGACATGACTGAATGGATGCATAAAAGTGCCCAGCTGAGAGGAGACACACCAGACTGTGAAACGTTTCCATTGCTGGGACTATGTGTACCAAGTAGACCTGCTCATGAGCCATTAGTAGAACAGCAGTATCTGCAGGGGACACCCCAAAGTAGGAAAGTTCTATGTTCTCAGGAGTGAGGCATGGAGATGCAGGGATCCAAGATACGGATGCACCACAGAGCCTTATGCCTATGGTGGGAGCCCTGCTTGTAGAGGGAGCAGGACAGGGGGTTTCACTGCCAATTGCAGGAGCAGGGAGAACCACATCTGTCTGGGCCAGAACAGGGCCACTAGAATCAAGGTGGCTGGCTTTACCCTCAACTTGACCAGAACACTGTGGAGCAGAGTGAACAGAGGAAAGGGTATATGAACCTCCCTTTCCAGGAGAAATACATGTCTTTGCAAAAAAAAAACAAAAAAAAACTTCAGGCCCTGGCATGCACAAGCAGAAATGAGCAGCTCTGCATTTTATGGATACACACAAATGTTGACATATGGGTGGCCCCACTTTTTGAAGAAGTCATCCATGACAGTGTCCAAGAATTCCCACCCATGTGACAGAGGCCAGGACCTTCTGGGGTGACCCACTAGGGCACTGAGGGTTTGTTAACAAACATATCATGTTCCATGGCTTAATGCCAGACCCGCACTGTTTCCCTGCAAAGAAGGTAGAAATGAATCCTGTCTTCCTGGTTGATGTAATACATCACCTAAATGTTGTCTGTATGGATCAAAAGAGGTTGACCCAAGAGAAGGGCAATGAGGGCCTGTAGACCAAGCATAACAGCCCTCATCTCCAGCGTATTACTGTGGAGAACATAGTCTAAGCAGGACTGCTGACCCTGTGTCCAAAATAGTCCGAGATTGGCAAATCATCTAGAGCCCGATTTATCCATCATTAGCATTAACAATGGCAAGGAATGAGGAAACAGAGACCCTGTCTCCAGGTTGCAGTGGTCCAACCATCATAGGAGGAACTGACAAAGAGTAGCTATCTGTATGAGACATTCCAGATCATCTCAGTATTGAGCTGAATGGACACAGAGGAACCACTATGGGATCCTCAAATTCAGCTGAGCTGAGTCAAAATCGCAGAAGCCATCAGTCCAATCAGCCGCAGTAGGCACCTGGTAGAGACGCAGTCGCTGGATGAGACTAAGTGAGCCTGGGCAACAAAGTCTATTACGGTCCAATGGAAGGAATGCTCTGCCCACCCCGGTGTCCAGAACAACTACTATGTATTGGAGACTCTGGCACAGGGTTAGTACGGACTTTGGCTCATTCACCAGAATGCCCAACTATTTGCAGAGCTGTTGGGTACAGAACAGTGTGTAGATTATTGCATTTTGCGAGGTACGGGGAACCATACAGGCCTTCCCTGTGGAGGGGTGCTGCAACCACTGCACAGCATCTGGTAAAGACACACAGTACACACAATAAGGCAAAGAAAAATAAACAAAATGGATAGTGAGGAATACATCACTGTCGGGGACTTCAGCATCAATTGGCAGGCTAATGATTCATCCTCTATCCGAGACCAGCTCTCAGGCCTCTACCTCTCACAATTGATAACGCAACCCACCAGATATAATTACAAAATGGGAACAAGTACACTAAAAGACTGGCTCCTCACCACCTGTCCAGAATACATCTCCAAGGTCTCAGTCCTACCCGATACCCTTAACGACCACTCCCCAATTATGTGCACACCTGGTCGAATAAACTATCTAGAAGCGTGCCCCATGTCGTAGGAAATCGATCACTCAGAGCTGGTCAATGGAATGCCTTTGGACAATAACTTAACCTAGTTGACTGGTCACCGCTGGACAGGGCGCAGGATGGCAATGTAGCCCTTAACTACTTCACTGCAATGTTTAACAAGGCATATAATATATTTTCCCCTTACAAAACCAAAACAATAAGAGGGGGCTACAAACCCTTGGTTCTCTGATTGAGCTCATGTGCCACAGGAACAACTTGTGGCATAAGGCTAAAGCTACGGGTAAACATCCTGACATCACTGCCTACAAAACAGCTAGGAACAAATGCACCAAGCTCAATCGACTGGCTAAGGCCTCCTATTTTAAATGATCTGCTGAAGAACAGCAGGGGCCATGGTAGAGGGTAACCTGCGAAGTGGGCGCATGAGGAAGGGCACCATCCGTTATGGCGACACCTTCCTCGCGCAATCCACTCAGGGCGACCGACAGTAGGGCGACCGGACGAGGGTGGGTGAACCAGGCGTACAGGATGTCGCGTATACGTCACGCCGCGCGCGTGGGGGGTGGAGCCAGCATGGGCTCGGGGAGAGAGAGGCTGTAGGGGGTGGTGCTGCAGTTGTTGGCCGAGCTGTCGTGGCATCAGGGATTGGGCAATGGCTGGGGTGGCTGAGTACTGGGCTCGGGTCTGGGCGCTGGTGCGATTTTTTTTGCGCCCAGCCAGAACCTTTTTATTTTTACTACTTTCACCCCCCCATGACATGCACCCCCCTGGAGTTGAGAATCCTTCAGTAGGGTGGTGTGGGGTGTCGGGGAGTCACAGGCCCCCCTACAGAAAATAGTAAAAATATGTCCTGGCGCCGTTGTGCTGGTGCACCAGGGTTGTCAGAGTGCCGAAAATGTGAGTTTTGAGACTCTGTAAAGTCTCTGACAGGGAAATCATCCAGAGCTCACCCTGAATTAATCATCACTTCAGGAGTCCAGTGACATTGCAAATGCCTTCAGCAAGGCATTTACTGACTTTAGTACAGTACTACCATGCATGCTGGACAGACTGGCCCCTCTCAGTTTCTCATAATAACGTTCTCTCTGCTTTTAGGGGGTCCCTGTCTCAGCCATGCATGCTGGTCAGACTGGCCCCTCTCAGCTTTTCTCCCGCGCCGCCCCAGTCTCAGCCACGCATGCTGAACAGGCTGGCCTCTGTTTTTTTTCTCCCGCGCTAAGGGACATAGCGACGATGCTCTTCTCCCCCCCCATGCATATATTGGGTCAGAGGATCAAATGGGGGAAGATTAATATACAATTTAGCCTGCCTTGGAGTCCCAAGGTGGTAGCCTCGATAAAAACTGGCTGGACAACAGGACACAAAGGGTAATAGTAAACGGAGTCCATAGTGAAGAAAGGAGGGCAACTAGCAGGGTACCGCAGGGTTCAGTACTGGGACCGGTCCTCTTTAATGTCTTTATAAGTGACATTGGAGAGCACCTGGAAGGAAAGGTGTTTCTCTTTGCAGATGACACAAAGATCTGCAACAGGGTTGATACACAAGGTGGGGTGGAAAGAATGAAAAGAGACTTGGCAAGATTGGAGGAATGGTCAAATATGTGGCAGCTCAGATTCAAAGCAAAGAAGTGCAAGGTAATGCATCTGGGAAACAAAAACCCAGGGGAAGAGTATCAACAACATAAATCGAAAGAGACCTAGGAGTAATTATATCAGATGACCTAAAGGTGGGCAAGCAATGTGAGAAGGCATTAAGGAGGGCTGGGGGGATACTGGGATGTATAGGGAGAGGCATCAACAGTAGAAAACAGGAAGTTGTTATCCCTTTGTACAGACAGTTAGTGAGACCCCATCTGGAGTACTGTGTGCAGTTCTGGAGACCCCATCTCCGCAAAGATGTAGACAGAGTGGAGGCTGTTCAGAGAAGGGCAACCAAAATGGTGCAGGGTCTGCACCAGAAGGCATACAAGGAGAGGCTAAATCAGCTTAATGTGTATACCCCTGAGGAAAGGAGGGAGAGGGGGGCATGATAGAAACGTTCAAGGATCTCAAGGGAGCTAAAGTACAAGAGGCTAGTATATTTCAGAAGAAGAGATGTGCAAGAACAAGGGTGCACAATTTGAAGATAGGGGGGGGGATGGCTCAGATGTAATGTTAGAAAGTATTTTTCACAGAGAGGGTTGTGGGTCCATGGAACAGCCTTCCTGAGGAGGTTGTGGAGCGAGGAACAGTGGGAGAATTCAAGAATGCATGGGACAGGCATAAGGCAATTCTAGTGGGGGGGGGTAGGAGGAAGTAAGCTGTTGATTAACTAGAATCTGCAGCTTATCCATCAGGTAGGAAAATGGGCAGACTAGGTGGGCCAAACGGTCCTTATCTGCCATCAAATTCTATGTTTCTATGCTACCCAGAGACTACTGTATCTATCCCCCTCCTCCCCAAATCCACTATCTGTCAGGGGCAGCTACACAAGCACAAAAGCATTAAATACATAAAATGGGCATTAAGAAAGACTTGGATGGGTAGTGACTGCCTTGATATGAAGCTGTTGGCGCTAGTACTAAGCGAGAAAGCGGATACCATCACTAAAGTGTTTAATGCCTTTCTAAGGACAGGAGTCTTCCCTGACAAGTGGAAGGAAGCTCAGGTTACCCCCCCCCCCCGTCTTTAAGAATGCGATACTACCAACTTGTCAAATTATAGGCCTACCTCTATCCTCCCCCCTCTTTCAAAAGCCCTTGAGCGAGTAGTATCAGACCAGCTCACAGAGCATCTATCCTAGTACAACCTACTCAGTTCCCAGCAGCACGGGTTCAGGCGAGACCACTCTACAGTCTCTGCACTGATTGACTACACCTCCCAAATCTACGATGCCTTTGAGGATGGACTGGTGGTGGAGACTATCTTTACAGACCTCACAAAGGCATTCAACACCATCAACCATCAACTCCTTCTCCAAAACCTTCTCTCTGTAGGCCTGTCGAGAGACGTGGTGACATGGTTTAACATCTACCCATCCTGCAGAACTCAACACGTCAAAATCAAAGGTAACCTACCGAAGTGAGCCTGGTTGTCCCCCAAGGGTCCATATTAGGGCCACTCCTCTTCAGTCTTTTTATTAACCCCTTACCTGCTGAATGCCCATCACACCTCGTGCTCTATGCAGATGATGTGGTAATCTCTGTCAAAGGAAAAAAAACAAGTCTCAAGCTCCACCGACCTGCAACTCAGCTTCCACAGACTTGAAATATGGTTCACCAATAAACTTCTGCTCAACTATTAAAAAAAAAAAAAAGGAAAAATAAAGCATGCTCTTCTCTGTCCAGCAGAACAAGAAGTTTGGGCCTCTGCAGATTCAGAGCCTCAAAAGCGACACACTGGAGCAGGTTAGCTCCTTTAAATATCTTGGGGTTCATCTTGATGACACCTTATCATTTGGAGCACATGTTGACCAGGTTGTAAAAACCACTAATGCAAAACTGGGTGTTCTCTATCTCCACCTGCACTCTGTGACCCCGTAAGCCCTGAAACTGGTCACAAGTTGCTCAGTTTTGTCTACCATAGAATACGGCCTTTTTATCTACAGGGCTGGCTCAGATACGGTCTCAATAGGGTGAAAACTCTACTTAAAGTCTGCCGCCTAGTTCTTGGGGTGCATCACTGGACCCATACATGTCCCTCTATGAAGAGACAGGATGGCTCCCTCTTCGCCATCGGACTGTTTACCAGACATGTCTACTTGCGAAGAAGTCCTTGTTAGGACTCACCCCTAGATCTACCTCCAGCCTATTCATAACTGCTCAACCTACCATTAGGACCCAAAATGCGGATAAGGGTGGGTCAGTGGTGCCGTTTACAAGGACAACTCAAGCACAGAGATCCCTTTCCTTCTGTAGCCTGAAGTGGTACAACGAACTCCCTAAGGACCTGCTCGAAAGTAGTACGATTAGCCAATTCAAACAAGGCCTACGTACACATCTGGTCCATGAGAATATTTGTAAATGTCTTCTTCAAACCATAACCTCTTCAGGCACTAGCCGATGCAGTGCTCAATATCCTACCTTCCTTTCGCCACTAGTATCACCTACTATACCACCCCCTGCCACCACTGCCTCACCCAGTTCTCTCCCCATTCTTCTTCCAGCCACCTTCCCTCTTGCAACCTGCCTTCTCTCCCCTACCCACCCCATAGATTTTCCCCTTCCCTCACCTCCACCTAATCCCTTCTCCTCTCTCCCCTCCCCCAGTATCCCATTTGCTTCTCCTCCCCATGCACTCCCTGTACTCCTACGCCATGAGCCGTCAAAGCCTTCTCTGGCAGCTCCACCCTACCATGAGCCGTCAATGCCTTCTCTGGTAGCTCTACTCTACCAAGCATGTCTAATCCATGTGTATCTTGCTGTACTATGCACTTACTCTGTTAAGGCCATTAATTTCATTCTACTCCTGTATTATATACAGCACTCTCCTTTTACACTGATTACTGATCCAGTAACGTGGTGTCCTGGGAGCCCAGGACTAAGACTGACCACTACAGCCAATGTATAACCTTGGACTTTTGTAATTTGCATTGTATATGTGCATATTATTTATGCAACTCTATGTAACCTATGTGTTGTCTGTTATTGCCTTATGTAACTGTATGACTTGGAACCTTTGTAAACGAGTCTCAGATTCAAAGGTATAAATCCCACTCTAAAATAAATAAATTGCTGGTATTGTCTGTCACTCTCCCGGACTCTGATATGAAGGTAAGCATTCTTCATATCCAGGATACACAGCCAATCCCCTTGTAGCAACACGGGCAGCAGGAACTGAAGGGAGACCATCCAGAACCTCTTGTGCTCTATAAGCAGGTTGAAGCCCCAAAGGTGGTCTAGTATGAGGCATAAATTCCATCTGTTTCAGTACTAGAAATTATCAGGGATAATAGTCCTGATTCAGTTCTGCAATCAGAACCAGTTCTATGGCCATTCTGCAGAGGAGGGTTTGAATCTTTTCTAACAAAAGGGTGAGATGTCCCAGAAGATATTGGTTAGGTATGGTAAATGGAATAGAGGGACAGAGAGGAATAATACAACATGTCTTTGCTGAACCACCGTCAATGCCCAAGTATCTGTGACATCTCCCTCAACATCAGAAGGAAGGAGATGCCACCTCCAACTAGGACCCCCTCATCTGCAGGGGCTGGGGGAGGTAGAAAGGTGTCAGAAAGTTCTGGGGTGGCTAGTGCATTGCCAACACCTGCCCTTTTAGTGACACTGGCATGGTCACTGGGAGGCAAAGAGGTCTGAGGGGTGGCAGGGGTCTGCTGGGACATCAGGAGTAGCCTCTACTGGGGTGGGCACAAAGCCTACAAAAGGAAACCCTGCTTCAACCTCAATCCGCCCAGGCCTTGGATTTCAAGTATGCAGGCAACAGGGAGTCATTTTTGAGGTCTGAAGTTCCTGCACAGCAGATTCTACATTGGTAACAAAAAACTGCTCATCTTTAAAGGTAGCATTACAGTCCAATTGCGGTACATCTCCTGCAAAGCCACCAACACTTAGCCACGAGTGCCGGTGCACGAGCCAAAGCATTACAGGCATCACAGGCTGCCCTTAATAAGTGCTTAACTGCTTCCAGACCATGGGCAATCAATCTGCTAGACTTCAGTTTGACTGCTTCATCAGACAGCTTGTTAGCCATGCTAGCCATAGACTTCCACAGGCTATTCTAATACTTCATCATATAAGCCTGATAGCCGACAATTCTGAGGCCAATGGATGCTGAAGCATAGGTCCTCTTGCCCATCACATCTGATTTTCTGGATTCTTTATCTGGCAGAAGAGAGCTCATATGACACAGAGCTTTAGACTGGTCATAGGCAGCCATTATGATGACTGAATCCTCGTCTCAGGCTGCTACGCATAATAAGGCTGGGCAGAAGAGGCAGATTATTGTTATCCACTTTCCGAGGCACAGCAGGCAGAGCATTGGGCCTGTGTCAAAAAAACCATGGTAGCATCCTCAAATGCTGAATGAATCAAAGGGACCATCACAGCAGGCAATGAAGGAAACACTAAGAATTCATACAGCTGCTTCTTGAAGGAGTGCTCTCCTTTAACTGTGAAACCTAAAGTGGACTGGACTGTCTTGAAGACAGCCTGAAAGGAGGCATCCTAAGGAGGAGATCAGGAGTGTACTGCACACTGTCCTCACTTCAGAAGGATAAAATAGAGCCGAAGTCCACGACACGGGGGTGCTTATCCTCATTCTCTTCATATCCTTCCTCCATCAAATTTGGATTATACTAGAGTTCCACCTCCTAGTCAACAGGGGCTGGCATTGGGTCAACAGAAGGAGTAGGCACCCTAAGGGGATTCAGCAAGGCCTGTCTGAGGTAACAAACTGGGAACGACAAGCGGCATTAACAACGATGATGACAGCCCACCAGGCAAAATCAAGGGGGTAAGTGCTGACAGTGGAGCTGTGGAAACAATGCAGACTCCGTTTGCAATAGCAGTTGTGCATCAACAGCCTCCATAGGGGTGGACAACAAAACAGTCAACAGGACCATGCAAGAGAGAAGAACTGCGAATCTCCCATTAGGGTATTACAGCCAGTGCCAGACCCCAACCTTGAAGTATGAGAGATGGTCAGGGGGAACAACAGAACCCGAGGACTTAGCCTGGGATCTGTCTTTTTCATCAGAACTGCTTCTGTATTTCTCAAGAAAAGGAGAAATACAGAAATAGGTCTGTCTTTCTCATAAAGAGGTGACTTGGAATGTGCAGAAGTGGTATCTTTTTCTTTATGCCTCTTGTCAGCATGGCAGTGTTTCTCTGCTGATTTAGCCAATTAGTCCTTGGACTACTCTTTTTGTTTAAGATGTTAATGTTACCCAAATGACAAAACCGGAACAGCATCTCCTTTGCTTTCACTGGCGACATAAATGTAATTATTTAAAAAAGCCGAATGAAGTAGTAGGACACTACGATGAAATTCGATGGTGTTCTTCTAGCAGTGGACAATAAGGAGTTGACGGTGGCAAACAGAACTGCAGCATGATGCAGCCACCCAAGTCATGTAGCTGGTGACAACACACAGCAACAGCCCAGGCTAGTAAAAGTTTGCAGGTGGTTCTGACACCGATGTCTTACAGTTACATGATGTGGCTCAATGAAGGGAGAGGTCTCGAAGAAGGCTGCAATTCATTTACCGTAGTAAACTACTAGAATTGCTTTGTCAAATGATGGCACCTTTGGGTTACAGTACTAGTCGTCCATACAGTGAGATACTGCGTGACGCATTTCTGCAGCACCATGAAATATGGTGATAATGTGGTGCTGTGGATGTACGAGGGAATTCTGACCAAGCATGCAGCAGATAAGGATCATGGCCTTAGTCTTCATCTTCTGCCCAAAGTATTATTCACCATTTCAACATCCAAAGCATCACATTATGGCTACTAGAAGAAGTGGAGAAATGCAAGAAGAAAAAAGGGAACTGGGAGTTGGTAGGCATTTTTCTACGGTCAGAGTGAGGCCCTGACAGAATGTTCACGTACTGAATATCAGGTCAGAGTTTATTAGCATACCAGGAGTGCCTGCCTTTATTGGCTAATCAGCATATCGAGTGTGCATTTTTGGCCGGATAATGGCACATCAATAAGTGCGCGGACTGTCTGAGCAGGCCTCCATTTGCTATAATACAAATTATTACTAATTCATTTAAAGTTTCACTCCCAGTTAAACTGAACAAAGAGGCAGCATGGTCTAGTGTCTAAAGCTCAGGCTTAAACAGCACCTGGGACCTCCAGGAAAACATATTTAGGCATAACTCAGCTTCTACTTCATTTGCCTCCTATGGGTTTCTTCTCTCTTATTTATTACTGAGGAAGTTTCCACATAAACAGGATCTTAATCCCTTAAGAGTTCATCTGCACCTACTGGTTATTCCCAACTTGAAATTATAAATGCTCTGTTGTGACATCAATCTGTTGCCATGTGAATAAATATGATGCCACAAGTAGAGTATTATGACATCACGTTGGAATAAGCAATAGGAACTGCTGAACCCTCAAAGATTAGCAATCCTGTTTTCATGCATCTGCCCTCAGTAATAATGGTGAGAAGAAATACAGAGCTCATGAGAAATCTAAGATGCTCTGCCTCTAAATGTTATGTTTTTCAAAGTTCTTATGGAGGCGTTGGTGGCTCTTTAAGAATCAGGAGACCCAGGTTTGATTCCACTTAGAATTTACTCAATGTGTGACCTCCTCAGCAAGTCATGTAACCTCTCAGTGCTTCCATGGTCTACTCCAGGTGCTTACAAAAATTACTAAAACCAGGACCCCACTGACAAGGAGTTACTGCATTTTAGCTGCGCTTTCTGGATAAATTAAATATTGGTACAGCGTTAGCACTACCACTTATGGCGTCGATAGCCTGGGTGTGGAAGCAAACTCAGGGCACTGGAGGGTCAGCCAACTTGGGGGGGGGGGGGTACAGCTGAGCATCTGTAGGACTGCTCTCTTCCTGTGGTAGAGGCTAGAGGGTGGATCAGCAGACACTCGACACACACTGTGCAAGACGTGTCATGATGTCACTGCATGTCTGCTACTGCCACAAGGGGGGAAAACTCAGGCAACTCCTGGCCAGCAGGACAAATCTGGCCACCTGCATACCCTGCACACAATGACCTGGGCCCGCAGCTGCGTATCAGATCCTGTTTCACGGCAGGGGTTTGGGACCCTGCCAGTGGCGGGTAAGCCCAAGGGAGCCAGAAAGTCCTAGTGGAATTTGGGGTGACAGGGCTGGGGTGACCAGAGGATAAGGGCTGTTTGGACCGAAGGGGATAAACAGACTAAATGGGAACACTGGCACAGCCGCAAGCAAAACTCCACCAAATATTGTTTCTCTCCCTCGCAAGAGAAATCAGCTGCCACAATCTATCAGCAAGCTACCTGCCTTTGAAGTTTTATCGAGCAGGCAGCAGATGCCACTGCCTCAGCAACCTTCTTCATCCCAATTACAAAAAAAAAAAAAATAAATAAATAAAGGTTCCTCCTACTCATTTAGTAAATTATGCGGCCTTCAGAACCCACCCGGTCTACATCTGCACAGAGTTTCCTAAACTTTGAAGTTGTCCTACAGTCCCGCACAGCCTGTCGTTACAAAGTATACCCACTGAACGCCCCGGTCCGGTTACATATTGTTATAAAGTTCCTTCCCTGTCATTCTCACCCATGCAGGGACAGTAGAGGATGTAGCCGTTCTCATCCCAGAGGCTCTCACTGCCGGCGCACCAAAGCGGTAACAGCACAAGCTGGAACAGCCACCGCGTACCAAAAGTGGCAGGCATCCTCCACCGTGGACTAGCCACTCGCTGCTCCGCTCCTGCGGCCATGAAGCGCCTAAACAACCCCCACAATCCTCTGCGGCAGGACAGCGGAATTAACTCCTTGTGAACCGGAGACAAGCCACTAAGAGGGTTGGAACTAGGCACTAAGCAGTTGTAGCAGTCATTAGTCGGGATGGTAAATTAAACGATTTTTTTTGATTTACGAAAGTATGCTTGGGGCTGCAAAATCACATCTATATTATCAAATAACTATTGCAGCACTAAGGATACGATAAAAATAGAAACATAAAATGTTTACAATCTATATGGAAGAAATAAATGAAATTGACCCACATCTGGTGGAAAACACACACACGCACCTTTAGTAAAAGGTCTGGGTCGGGCAGCCTGGATTTCACCCGTGCCCTTCACCCTAGATACGCACCGACTGGGCCAGCAAATTTCACCGGCATCGTCTGGACCAGCCGGTCTGTTTTTTACTGTGTTGGTCCGGTCGGGGTCTGGGAGTCAGGAATTCGCCCATACCTTGTGACATCATGTCACCTTGAAGGAGGACAGGGCTAGGGCAATGGACTTTGTAGGCGCAACGGTGCCAGGAAACGGTCCTATTCTGAAGCTCAGGGTTCCAAGCATTTTTCACATTTATAATTTCCAAAATTTTATACTAGAGTTACCACCTTTTAGAAAACCCAAAGTGGGACATTTCTTTCTGAAACATGATTTTTCGCAGAACAATATGCAACCTTGACCAATGTATCAGACATGTTTTCTCTAAATAATCAGAATTAAGACTATATGTTATAGTTTTTTAGTTGTTTCTAGTGTTCCTTATCATCTTAAAGGGACACTGTCAATCTGTTTTTCATCATATTATTTCTAGTTGAAACCCCACATTTTATGATTGTTTACCCTCTCTAAAGTTAACTGATGTTGCCCAAAGCGGACCCCCAATTCAATCAAGACACCACACTGTTTTGGTATAAAAAGGGGCCGCAGCTCTTTTTACTTAAACAAAATTGCATACATTACACGGGACACTTGGCTTTTACGAGCCTAATAGGTACATCACAATTTACAGATATGCACTTTACATAGATTATACACATACACCAAGCTATACAGAAAATTGTAACATATGTACATTACATGTCCCATCCTGTAAGACCCCTTGGGCAGCCCTAATTCATGTACTGCTGAAACCCCCAGCTCCCTCATCCGCTTGTTTTAAAGGGAACTCTGGCCCTTTAGTCCAACAGACCCGCTGAGGGCCGTGCCTTTCCGCAAGACAGTTCCCCCCCCTTCCGGATTTGGGGCCTCCTAGCCCTTGGCGAGAAGCATGCCCGTCGGGGCGCCTCCTCCTCTTGGAGTCTTGGATCCCCATGTTTGGTGCAGCCCCAGCCTGGGTGTCTTCCTCTCCCGATCCTCCGAGGCATACCCGTCCTAGGGTGGTGCTGCCTCTCCCAGGTGACACCAATGGCAGCTCTTCTTATGTCCGAGCCTCACCCACCCAGGGTCAGCCATGAATTTACTGCCATTTATTAGGTTTTACGAGCCATGACAGATCTCTTGCTTTCTGACGAAGTTTGGTGGGAGGGGTGGGAAAACTTACGTGTTGGAGCTGTTCAGGAGGCGAGATCCCTGGGACAGCTCCTTTTAAGCTCCCTCTCTGACCCTCCCTATGGGAGGGTCTGGCCAACCCTATCCGAGGGGCTCCACCAGTTGAGCCCACCTGGGGCCGCCTCCTCCAGGCGGTCGCTGACCCTCTAGCCCACACCCTCTTGGTGCTGTCGGCAATTGCCCCCGGTGAGAGGCCGGTGGGGCTATTGCTGTTTGTTTTGTCTGTCTCCTTGTTTAGTAGAACTAAAATGCATGACAATTTATATTTATAAACAACCTTGTTTTTGTTTGCAATCCTGGTTCTGTTCTTACTGCATATGTCCTGAGCATTTGAAACATACACAGACAGTGCAGTCACTCATAAGGCAGTAGCCTCCTAATCTTCCAATGCATCATGAGAGGATAGACTGTTTTGTGGGTGTTTCCAAGTCCAGGAAAGATGTATTTGGAGTTGTTTAAGGAATGTAAACAAACCTGTTTTGGTGTGATAACACCAGTATTTTGGGCAGTCTGTTTTTTACTTTTTTAAAGAAAATAAGAGTCAGAATCAAACTACCAGCTACACCAGCAATCTTTATAGAATGTTGGCAATCATAAAATATGTTTTTTAAACTAGGGACACTTTGAGACCTAAGGGGGTTGACAGTGTCCCTTTAAGGTCTTTTAGGTAAGGTATCATAGTTTTCTGCAACATTTAGAAGAAGGTCAGAATATATTTGTTCTACTATAATGTCAGGACATTTAGTATTTTCATGTTTTTTGCAGGACGCAGCTGCCCAAATCAGGACAGTCCTGCGAAAATCAGGACAGGTGGTAACCCTATTTTATACCCAGCCCATAAGACCAGAAGGAAATGGTATGACCACATGGGGTCTTCAGACTACAAAACCATTATGTTGTTGTTGTTATAGAGAATAAAGTATAGGGTGATGTGTGTAACAAGAAGTTTACATACACCCCAGTGGTTAGATGCTCCTCACTCTCGGGGTTTATGTTAGCATCTAACCATGAGGGTGTGTGTAAACTTCAAGTTTAAACACATCACCCCATATTTTATTTTATATAATTGCTGGGTTTGCCTTTTTCACCACAGCAATCATATAAAATGAATGCAGGTTCCGGAGCGCTCCACAGTCCCATTTGCTTTCAATATGCAGCTGTTTTCAATTTTATTTTAAAACTTTTTCACTCAGCAGCGAGAAGATATGTTTTCCCCATCGTGGTACATTTTCTGTTTTAAAATGTACTTACAGCAGAGTCTGAATGGCAGTTGGGTCTCTGCAGAACAAACAAAAGCGTCGCGACGTGATGCAGGAAAGAGCTGCAGCGGGGCGCGCAGAGTGAGGGGAAACCGTCTTGGCGTGTTTGCCGTTATAAATGCTCCTTTATAACGGCAAATTACGCCACGGTTTCCCTATGGGAAAAAGACAAGGCCAGTTATTATAATCTGTTTATGCTCCTGTTTCTGTCCAGGCCCCCTTCTGAACTGCTTCCCCCTCCATCCCCATCATTTGGCTTCCCCTTGCACTTACTCGTCTACCTCATGTCCCCGTAGCTTAGTCCCACGTGTTGGGGGCAGTAGGGTCCTTAACTACAATGGCAGTGGAACCAGTCTCTAGAGAGGGGCCACATCACCAGTGCAGGGCATTTGAAGCATAGGTCAAGGATTTGCCTTGTTATCCTGATCTCCATGTGCAGATATTGATAAGTGCATAAGCTCAGACGCACGTAAGTATGCAGAGCATGACACCATCAGTGTTCCTCCCACCGGGTACACCTCTCTGTGTGCTCTGCCACCTGTGGTCACCCAGGTGGCAGTATTGCACTAGAACTGACAACCCTGCCTCCCCGGAAGATGAAGACAGCCCTCTTTAGGACACGCAATCCCCCCTCCCCCCGTTGGCCCTTAGTGACCCAGGCTGCTTCCCGAACCTGGGTCACCAGCGTCATGCATGGTAGCACCACCATTGCACCAACAGACTGGATCAACCAAAAGCATTCTTGATCAGGAAGACCTGGTAAACTACCTTAACAGTGACTGGAGACAGCCCAGCCTTGTTGCGTATGGACTGACAAATGTGAACAACCCTGCCTACGCTCATGGAAAATTTGCAACCAGTGTGTTCCAATCTACAAAATGTTCGACTGAAGGATGCTGAAGCTAAAAGGTCGCAAGCCCTTTATTTTAAACTCTAGCATGGAGCCAGGAGTTTGCTGATGCTTAACCCTGGAGACCAGGTACTGGTGAAGGCTGACGGACATAAGTCCTGATTGTTACCGGCAATCGTGGCTAAGGAATGTTTGAGCCCCAGGCCATACCTTGTCCTCACTGAACAAGGAAACCAATACAGACAAAACCACAGACACCTGCAGTTGGATCCAGTTTCCCCAGCACCAGACGAGACTGTTCTTACTTTCTCCTCTGAGCCTTCAGTCGGAAAGGGACAACATCAGTGTTCCAGTGAAAGTTTCATGCCTGCATGGGTCTAGAGGTTCAGTTTGGCAGTGACCAACCCCAGCATGGCACAGAAGTCAGATTATTTTCACCAGGTGCCACTGACTAAGACACTAGGATAGTAGGTCTCGGGGTAGGATAGGGTATTACAGGCAGACTGGGTGGACCTTTTCTGCCAACATTTTCTATATTTCTGAGACTACATTATCTGGACACGTAGACACACCCATGACTCGCTTGAACTTGGGACTCTAAAAGTGAAATTAGTTCTTGAGCACAATGTTTAGTTTTAATTGGACTAACTGTTATTTCCTTGCTGTGTTTATAATAGCTATATTGTATTGTATTGTACTGTTCTTTTTCTGTTTAAAAAAAGTGTTTTTTGGGGGGGGTTGGACGAAGGGAAAATATTACAAGTGTACTGTGCCTTTAAGAAACTGAGCCTGATCCAGTCCAGTTATGTGGTGGGCTGAGGCAATGGTGCCACACTACCCACCACACTGGTGACTGTGGTTCGGGAACAGACCAGGGTTGTCATGGGCCAGGCAGGGGAAGGAGGATCGCATGTCCACAGACAGCTCTCCTCTTAGGGAAGTGGGGACAGCACATGCCGCTACTTGCCTGACACTCAGCGGAGACTGGGTGTCACAGCATCAGCGGCTGCCTCTCGAGGGGGCCGGGCGCAGGCACTGAGAACGTCTGGCATCTTCATGCCATCCACCTGTGCCATGGCATGCACTGATGACCCTAAGGGACAGGGAAGAAAAATCAAAGAAAAACCCCGAGCTAAAGGATAATGGCCTGTGACTTCACAGGCTCCATTCCTCTGCCCGTGGCATCCACTAACCAGCAAGTAGCTGGGCTAGGGCCCGGGACAGTGAGTGACGGGGCTGGTGACCAGAAGGGGGCTGCTCAGGTATGGGGAATAAATACATAATTGAAAAAAAGAAACTAAGCTGGAGTAGCAGTAGAGAAGGGGGGAGGGGTTGTTGTAACAGGGGAGCCCATCAGGGTGCTACACAATACCGCAGCATTCTGCAGGCGAGGTACTGCAGAAAACAAGTCAATTTCAGTGGCAGCACACTGAGCCATTGTGTTGCATCCTGGCTGGTGTCAGTGTATGTGCCAGTGATACTGTGTTCCCAAAGTTAGTGAGGTATTTGGAGAGGAGAGAGCGAGAGAGAGAGAGAGAGAGAGAAGACTGCTGTTTCTATCTTTCAAGACAAAGTTAATCCTTCTGGTTAAACAAGCACAGAAAAATTCTCCATGAGTTTCACTGAGTGTACATGTTAAATACATGTACGTGTTATTTATATAAAATACACGTACATGTTATATAAAATGGGTTTGTGAGGTACATTTTAAAAATAAAACAACATATTTACCTATTGGTAGTACTGACACCATGCATGGGTCCTGGCTAATTACAATGCAGAGATTTCCCTGCCCATTTTATAATTGACACTATGCAATTTTTTTTTCCTCTTAGTTTCAACATTGTCACTGGGCTACTTATAACTACTGGGTAAATCATGTCATCACACTGGAGACACACACACATCTGTGACATCACCATGCAACCTAGCCTGCATCAACATTCCATGAGTCAGTTACTAGGTCGAGAAAGCACGTTTTTTTTTGGGGCAGGGCACAGCCTGCTACTAGGGCATCCAGATGTACTTTTGAGGCACTCCAGACTGACTGAACTTTAAACATAATGGCCTCATATTTAGTACACTGCCACCAGGATATTTGGACGAATTCCCCCGGGGCTAACACCTTTGAATATTGGGCTTGAGCACATTGTACACATGCAGTGCAAATGCATAGCACTGGTGCAGCATGAATAGCACTAGTGCAGCACAGTGCACATGCCCGGCACTAAATATAGCACTGAGTATTACGCTGAACACGGAGCGACTGTGGGTCAGCACGGAGGGCACCAATGAAAGACACACAACATAGCAGCATAGGTGTAAAAAATAAACTTTATTATTTAGAATGGCCAAAGGCACACGAAAAAAATTAAAATAAATGTACAGCCAAAACACAGGCAACTGCCGTGAAAAAATGTGTGTGTGTGTGTGTGTGGGGGGGGACGGAAACAAAAGAACAAGGGTATGCACCTATCAGAAGAAAATGGGAGGAGCAAAAGAAAATGGGCACCCTGTGACTAGCCCATCAGCATAAAGGGTAGAGAAACTAAAAAAAATGGGCAACAGCCCACGATCATCATAAAAGGGGACAAAAGACAATAGGCAATCCACCCGTATAAAAGGGAGGCAGCTAAATAAAGGCCAATCGCCCATATAAGGAGGATCTAAACTAAAGGGCAAACTGCCCATAGAGCAGAGGGGACAACTAAACAAAGGGCCAGCTGCCCGTTTAAAAGTGGTGACAACTAAACCACAGAGGCCAACTGCTATATAAAAGGAGGGGGCAACTAAACCAAAGTAGATAAATGCCTATATAAAAGGGGGGAACAACTAAACCAAAGGGGTCAACCACTCATATAAAGGGGGAGTACAAGTAAACCAAAGGGACCAACCACCAGCACAAAAAGGGAGGGCACAACTAAACAAAAGAGGCCAACCACCTGTATAAAAGGGGGGGGGGGCAACTAAACCAAAAGAGCCAACTTCCCATATAAAAGGAGGGTGGCAACTAAAGCAAAGGGCCACTTGCCCATATAAAAGGGGGAAGGAACAACTAAACCAAAGGGCCAACCCCTATATAAAGGGGGAGAATAACTACACCAAAGGGGCCAACCACCCTTATAAAAGCATGGAACAACTAAACCAAAGGAGCCCCCCCCATATACGGGGGGAACAACTAAACCAAAAGGGGCCAACCACCCATATAAAAGGGAGGGGAACAACTAAACCAAAGGGGGTCAACTGCCCATATAAAAGGGAGTGGAACAACTAAACTAAAGGGGCCAACTGCCTGTATAAAAGGGGGAGCAACTAAAAGAGTACAACACAGTCTACCCCTCAAGGGGCTGCAGCAAGTGGTGGTGTTGGCTGCTGCAGCTTTAGTGCCGTGGTCAGGTCTTGTATGGCCCACATAGTCTCCTTCACCCACTGAATCAGGATGCGCTGCATGTGTCTCTGCCTGTGCAGCAGGTCATCCCAACACTCCCTCAGTATGGCATCACTTCTGCCTTCTAAGTCCCTCCGGGCACCTATGGAAAGAAATACGCTGAACTCAGCCAGCTGTGCAGACAGAACGAGAGACACAGGAGCAACAGAATGTGTATAACAGATGTACAACCAGACAACACATGGTCCAACATGACACACACAGGTGGACAGAGTCACACAGTCACACTGAAAAGTGCCTAGCATACCAGAAACAGCATTTTGTGCCTGAACAGTAGTGGACTGCCCATATAGTGAGTGTGCCAGGCTGCAGTGGAGTATGACTGAGCTGTGCAAGGGATACATGACCGTGGCAGGCATGATGTGGATACGCAGCACAAGCAGCAGCTCCAAACCATAGTGTGAAAGGCCGTGTAATGGCCTAAGGGGCTTGGAGCCATCCAGCCTACAGGACAACACAGGTGTGCAGGGCATCAGACATCCATGAGCAACACTGGCTGGCCACAGGGGCAGGCCCAGGCATACACATGTTATCCACAGCACATCTGTATACAGATGGCACCCTCAGGCAGCACTGTGTGCAGCAGCCGCAGTAACATGGGCACAGTGGTGTTGTATGCATGTGGGCACCTTACACATTCTACCTTGTCAGTACAATACAGGTGTGAGATGCAGAGCCGCCTGGAGGCATCCCAGCAGATGTTGGCCTCACCCTAGGCACATGGTTGCCACTCACTGAGTTAGTGCAGGACAGTGGCCTTGCGAAGACCTAGTTGTATCCAAATGTATTCATGGCTTTGCCCCTGTATTGTGGGGTAATCATACTCTGGTCATCACTGTTTTGGTTAGACACCACCAACTGCGCATCACAAAGTTGATCACACATGGTAAGGTATGTACAGCGCCCACCAATGCCCTTCCCCGCCGCTGACCCCATGCCACATAAGCCAGCTCTGTTGAGATGCAGTGGTGTGACACCCAGTGCATATGACACTGGTGATGGCACATCTGCAGACACACTGCCACAGGTGCTGTACAATGCACATGGCATGACACAGTGTTGTATTGGTACAAGATCGGCCCATGTCTACCTCCACCAGACAGATACCCTTACATAGCCCTGACCCCGTGGCACAATGCACCCAACCGACGATGACCATTATACCGACTGGGGCTGTAAGCATTACTGCTAACTCCCTGGTGCACAGGGTCAGTGGCACACCACAGTGTCAGTGGTGGGGAAAATGCCCCAAGGGCTGGGTGAGTGCACCCACCCACAGCTGTTTACGTGCTGCCCTTATAGGCATGGGTGCAGCATGGTGATGTACACGTGGACATCTGTCTCCAACCACAGAAGCATGCAGCACGCAACCCAGAGGGTGAAACACACAATGCAGGGTACTTACATGGACACATGTCCATGGACCATCTCTTTGTACCCTGGCCATACTGGATTCTGTCACAGGCCAGTTTCTCCTGCTGCTGGTCCTGTGCTTTCTGCACCATTGGTGATCCATGGCCCTGGCTTGAGCCTGCTGGGCCTCAGTGTCTGTGGAGGAGGACAAAGAAGATGTGATCAGTAGTATGCAGTGGAACATATGACATAGCACCATAAACTCTAAACAACATAGATGCCCATATGTTGGTGCTGCGCAACTGTAGCCACGTGTGCATGGTGTGGATGGACAGGACCATGCAGGGCCATGTCTTCCCATTGTGCAAAACTGTGGCACCCTACACAGAAAGGTGTGCCGTGGCCCAGGCATACCCGGAATGCTACATCCAAGTGAGCTATGGCCTAGCACAGTTTATGCCAGCCCGTGTAGTGCCCCAATCCAGCCGTCCTCCCCACCCTTGTCCAACATACCTATACATGTCAGCTACAAGCCATGTACACCTCATTGTATTCAGCAGGATGTATATAGCCCCAAGTCTCATACAACAGGGGCACATGACGCATTCCTCTGCAACAGTAGGGGAGGACATTGTATTGTAGGTGTAGCCCAACACAGTGGCTGGGCCAAGAGTGGTACACCCTGTGCAGCATAATAGTGCACCATGCATTGCATGGCATATGTGCTGCGGAACCCATGCTGCATAACGTGGACAGTGTACATGAAACAGGGTGACCTCTGCAAAGTGCCATTGTGTACACCTGCCACCATGGCTACATATAGACCACATGTTACATGGCATAGTCATCCACCCTCACACTGCAGGCATGTCACTATTAGCACACACCCTTGCTGCCATGGCAGGTGCATGCCTCAGAGATCCACCTCGGGTCCTGTAATGTACAACGCACTTGGGATATCTGTTAGGACAGTGACTCCATATGCCTGCATTGGTATGATTAGGCTATACAGTGGAGTAGGTCCCATAGGACAGAGGTGATACAACAGGGACACACAGGTACAGTGCACATCCCATCAGGGACAGTGCCCAGCAGGTGCATTATCATGGAAACAGGACTGCACACAGGACACCACCAAAACAATATATAGAGCTCTCTGTACTCACCTGACCTTGGCACAGTACCACTTTCCACCACTGCTTGAAGTTGCTGCAGGCAACATAGTTCCCTCCTCTGCAGGCCATTTTACCTGTGTCAATATTGGTCGCCAGTGTATATGACACATGTCCTGCGGGTGAGATGCCTCCCTGCAGTTCCCCACACCTTGCTTCTTGGGCAATCTCCCTCAGCTCCCTCACCCAACAGCTGTTACTGCCTGACCACCACCAGGTCCACCAGGTTTGCAAGCTCTGTAGCTGACCACCTTTGGTCCTGGTGCAGTACACCCCTGCTCCTTTATGTGGACGCTGTGCTACCTTGTTTATTTTTTTATTACCTATACTTTTTGCTCCTTTGCTGCTCCACTGGCCCCCATCTGTCCAGTCGTCTGCCCACCCAACCCCCATCACCCGTCATCCCTGGGACTTGCCTGTATTGCCTCATGTGTTCCCCATGGATAACCCCCCCTTGGGAAGGGTCACTGGGAGCCAGGCCTCATAACGCCCCCCCGGTGGAGTTGAAGTTTTGGTTGGTGAGGTGGAGAACCCAGTTGGCGGTGCAAAGCCTGCGACAAGTGATGGATGGCATTCTGCAGTAGTGAAGGGTTTTTCCCCTGTTTTCTGTCCCACCTCAGACACCTGGAGACCTTGCTGATGCCGAAGCATCATGCTGTTAACGTTCCCCTCCCAGATCCATAGCTCCGGCTTACACTTCCACCTGTGGTCACCCAGGTGGCAGTGCTGTGCCAGAGGTCATCCACCCTCCCTCCCCAGAGGAGGTGAGCATCCCTCAGACACTCAGCCATCCTCTTTCTGGCTGGCCCTCCAATGACCCAGGCTCGCTCCCAAAGCCTGGTCGCCGACGTTGTGAGTGGTATTATTACCAATGCCCGGTGGGCCTGTCTTGTGCTACCATGCTTGATATCAGCCCTCACACCAAACTAGTAAAGTTTTCTTTTCTGTAAGCATGTCTCCTTTCTGTCTGTGTAATACATTGTGACATTTGTGCTACACTAACTTTGATTAGCAGAGCACTATGCATACTTCTAGTGGGAGGGTGAGCCCATCTGCATGAGAGCAAAGCTTGAGAACTCTATGATGACATCTTCCCTCCAAGGTGTGAGAACAAGCTTATGCTTCTCATTGGGGGGTGTATAATACTTTGTGAGCCTCGGTTTGGCACCAAATGAAGTTTGTAGCCTGTTGTCATTGGAGTAACTATTTTGTGTTTCACATTGTTTAAGCTGGTGTGTGTAGGAAACTATTCCCCATTGACACCTGTAACAGGGTAGGTCTGCCCTTTTCCATCGCCTGTCACATTCAGGACCAGTGGCTTTGGTGGGAGCCAAACCAGGATTTGGCAGTAAGTGTGCTTCTGGGGTACCTGGAATAAAGGTCTCAGGAAAAAAAAGCTCCAGAAAAAACTTCTCTGGAAAAAACGGCGTACGGAAAAAAAGGCACACAGAAAAAAAGGCTCCAATATGGCGTGAGATATATTTTACCTTAAATTTCACTAGAGTGGTGATCCACAGTGGTGTGGTATTGTAATAGTAAATCTGCACTTCCCTTGAATTGCACTGGGGTGGTGATCCATGGCGGCGTGGTGTTTAATAGTAAATCTTCACTCCCCTCGAATTGCACTGGAGTGGTGATCCATGGCGGCGTGGTGTTGTAATAGTAACTCTTCACTTCCCTCGAATTGCACTGGGGTGGTGATCCATGGTGGCGTGTTTAATAGTAAATCTGCACTTCCCTCGAATTGCACTGAAGTGGTGATCCATGGCGGCGTGGTGTTGTAATAGTAAATCTTCACTTCCCTCGAATTGCACTGGGGTGGTGATCCATGGCGGTGTGGTGTTTAATAGTAAATCTGCACTTCCCTCGAATTGCACTGGAGTGGTGATCCATGGCGGCGTGGTGTTGTAATAGTAAATCTTCACTTCCCTCGAATTGCACTGGAGTGGTGATCCATGGCGGCGTGGTGTTGTAATAGTAAATCTTCACTTCCCTCGAATTGCACTGGAGTGGTGATCCATGGCAGCGTGGTGTTGTAATAGTAAATCTTCACTTCCCTCGAGTTGCACTGGGGTGGTGATCCATGGCGGCGTGGTGTTTAATAATAAATCTGCACTTCCCTCGAATTGCACTGAAGTGGTGATCCATGGCGGCTTGGTGTTGTAATAGTAAATCTTCACTTCCCTCGAATTGCACTGGTGTGGTGATCCATGGCGGCGTGGTGTTTAATAGTAAATCTGCACTTCCCTCGAAGTGCACTGGGGTGGTGATCCATGGCGGTGTGGTGTTGTAATAGTAAATCTTCACTTCCCTCGAATTGCACTGGAGTGGTGATCCATGGCGGCGTGGTGTTGTAATAGTAAATCTTCACTTCCCTCGAATTGCACTGTGGTGGTGATCCATGACAGCGTGGTGTTCTGCACTTCCCTTGAATTGCACTGGAGTGTTGATCCATGGTGGCGTGGTATTTAATAGTAAATCTGCACTTCCCTCGAATTGCACTGGAGTGGTGATCCATGGCGGCGTGGTGTTGTAATAGTAAATCTTCACTTCCCTCGAATTGCACTGGAGTGGTGATCCATGGCGGTGTGGTGTTGTAATAGTAAATCTTCACTTCCCTCGAATTGCACTGGGGTGGTGATCCATGGCGGCGTGGTGTTTAATAGTAAATCTGCACTTCCCTCGAATTGCACTGGAGTGGTGATCCTTGACGGCGTGGTGTTTAATAGTAATTATACAATGAGGTCTTATAGTCCACCACTCTGATTGGCTAACTGGCACCTTTCAAGCGTTGTAAAATCTAGCATTACCAACGCAAAAAGGTGCCAGCCAGCCGCATCTCAGTAACTGCAAAAAAAAAAAAAGTAAAATCAATCGAGCGCCATGTTCTTTTAGGTAAGCTAAACATTACTGTGGCACGGCACCATTCTTACAACAATTCGGCCTCTACTTGTTCCACCACAATAAAAGATAAAAGTACAGACCTGGGATCTGACTGGCCACAGAAGAAGCGACATGAAGGCTGAATTCCACCACAACCTCTTCGCTCTCGAGCATGTTCTTGGCTCGGACCGGCACTACGATGTGAAGCAACGGCAAAAGCGAAAGGCACCCGCACAATAATGAAACAAGCCATTTTCAAATGAAGTTAAACACTCCATGGCTTACAAAAACTCGAACTCTGACTTTCAATGTGCTGCTCGGTACTTACATTAACCCTTTTTCTTCTCAGCTGTTCCTAGGGTCAGTGCAGCGGGGCATCCTGGGATATGTAGTCTTTGGAGAGAGGGCGATGCTTCTCTTTCTCCGAGGAGAAGACAGACGAAGGAAAACTAACGTACTCCTCTCAGAGGGTCTTTGTTATGCACTCTTTTTGCTACAATCTCTCTTTTACTACTAGGATGTTTTAATAATACAGCCTTTGTAATGAGACCATGCCTCCACCAACCTACACTTTTTTACACTGCACTTTTTTTTTAGTGTAGAACAAATTCATTACAAAGCTATAAAAATACAAAATAATTATTTTCTATTCTTTTTTGAACAAAAATTAAGTGACACATTGTATAATAGCAATAAACCACTCCAGGGTGTTGGTGATGCTGGTTTTACCCACGTCTGGCGAGGTTTACTCACTTGGCCTGCGGCCTCATGACCGAACCACGCCAGGCGTGGGTAAAACCAGCATCACCAACACCCTATCGTGGTTTATTGCTTAAATCTGCACTTCCCTGGAATTGCACTGGGGTGGTGATCCATGGCGGCGTGGTGTTTAATAGTAAATCTGCACTTCCCTTGAATTGCACTGTGGTGGTGATCCATGGTGGCATGGTGTTTAATAGTAAATCTGCACTTCACTTGAATTGCACTGGAGTGGTGATCCATGGCGGCGTGGTGTTTAATAGTAAATCTGCACTTCCCTTGAATTGCACTGGGGTGGTGATCCATGGCGGCATGGTGTTTAATAGTAAATCTGCACTTCCCTCGAGTTGCACTGGGGTGATGGGCAACTAAAATGGTGCAGGGTCTGCACCAGAAGCCATATGAAGAGAGATTAAAGGAGCTTAATATGAATACCCTTGAGGAAAGGGGGGGGGACATGATAGAAACTTTCAAGTACCTCAAGGGAATCAACAAAGTCCAAGAGAGTAGTGTGACAGGGTTGAATAGGACCCTGTTCCAGTTGTTATGGAGAGTTTGAATGCAGGGATCTGTTCTGTTCTTTCCTTTCCTGTCTCTTGTCTTTCTGGTTGAGCAACCAAATTTTCTTGTGAGACCTAGGATTTGATCACCCCGACAGTCTTGCAGTTCTTTGCCTCTCACTGTCTCTCAGTCTTTCCTTGCTGTTTCTGTCTTTTCCTCCCTTCCATATCTGCTGGCATAAAAATATATGCAAATCATTATGTGGAAATGTATCTGATATTGGGATCTCTTTGTTTAGAAATTATTTAGTGTTATTGTTGAAATGTATGTAATTATAGTTTGAGATGATTGCAAAAAGCTATTGGGAACTCAAGGGGTTAACCTGAGTGCAATTTTTAAACCCTTTTTCAGAAGCTGTGGAGAAGGTGCCTCAGTTCTGGGACATTGTGTTCTTGCTGCACCTGCCTGAAACATACAAGAACATTTTACAAAAAAACAGGTTGCTTGTTAAGGAGGGGTTTGCAAAGACTTAGACAGAGAGCTGCAATGTTTTGAAAGACACACAGAGATTGAAGGAAAACTCAGATGGATCTTCTCTGTTTATTCTGCCTTTGTAAATATTCTGACCAATTTTATTTTTTTATGTAACTGCTAGTACTAATAAACACTTTTTGCGAATTCTACAACTGCTCCTGGTTTTTCCTATGCTTCCTGACCTGTGCCTCGATGACAGGTAGCATCTTTCAGAAAAAGAGATGTGCAATAACAAGGGTGCACAATTTGAAGATAGAAAGGGGACAGCTCAGGGGCAGCGTGAGGAAGTATTTTTTCTCAGAGAGGGTGGTGAATGCATGGCACGGCCTTCCTAAGGAGGTCATAGGGTCAAAAACAGTGGGCGAATTCAAGAATGCATGGGACAGACATAAGGTAATTTTAGAGGGGGGTAGGAGGAAGTAGGCTGTTGGTTAACTAGGATCTGCAGCTTATCTACTAGGTAGGGAAATGGGCAGACTAGGTGGGCCAAGTGTTTTGTATCTGTCGTCAAAGTCTGTGTTTCTATGATTGATCCATGGCGGTGTGGTGTTGTAATAGTAAATCTGCACTTCCCTTGAATTGCACTGGGATGGTGATCCACGGTCGAGTGGTGTTGTAATAGTAAATCTGCACTTCCTTCGAATGGTGCCATTTTTTACCTTCTTTGTATTTGGTGCCTTTTTTCCATGTACCGTTGTCTCCAGGGATGTTTTTTCCAGAGCTTTTTTTTCTTAGAACCCCTTGCCCTTTAAGAATTCTGGGGACTATGCGCTAATGGGGTGGAAGGTACGTGCCAAAGGTGTATACCCCATCCAGGTAGCTCCGCGGCCCCAGAGAGGCGCTGGGTGCGTGGTATGCTTGACTGTGAGCACCCACAGGGCACCTGTCCTCAGCCCTGCCCCCCGTATGTAGGTTCACGGGGGGGGGGAACCCAGTGCAGAGAGGTGGACCCAGGCAGGCATCCAATTGGATGCCCGACCCGGGTCCCACAGTGGATCCTTTGCGCACTTGGGGCATTTGTGCATTGGCCATGTGGATCCATGGTTTTGCAAACAAATGAGACTTGGACGGGCAGTCACCTGAATGGCTGCCCCAGCCCTTCCCATCAGCCTAGTGAGTTGGGGCAGCACCCAGGGTTGTTTCCTGGTCCCACCACGACTGGTGGGTGGAGTCTGTTTGGGTGCACACTGGGTTATGGCAGGGTCCCAGCGGCTGTAATCTGCTCCCCCCTGTGCCTGACACTACATGCCTTAGTGAATGACGTGTAGTGCAGGCATGCCCCCGACACCACCTGACCGCCCCTGGCATGCTGCTGCTGTCTGTGTGGCTGGGGAATTCCATGCTAGAGGCTTGCACACTGTCTATGAATGCTGTGGCAGGTCATTGGGACCCTCGCTTTGTGGCATTCCGGCTAGGGTTGCCTACGTGCATGAAGCTACTTGGCACGCTTTAGGAATCTTTTTTGTGGTGTTAGGGCCCAATGTGTAGGGTAACCTGCAAACTTGTGGTCTGCCCTTAATTGGGTAATTGAGAGTAGCTGATAATTGGGAATGGCTGCAGGCTGAGGAGCTAAATTAAATAACATACCTCAGTGTGAAAGGGTTTGTATTTTGGGCTGGAATCTGCAGGGAGGGAAGCGGTAACACTACAGAATTCAGAACTGAAGGGGAATTCTAAAGAACTTGTGGCTGAATTTATAGGGGGAAAGTAACCCTACAAGTCAGAGACAGGTACAGTTGGGAAAGTCTGCCTGGAGGCCTACTTGAAAGCAAGGACGGTGGCTGAAAGTTTTTTAAGAGGAACATCTAATTGTAGGCTGAACTGGGGCCCCAGAGAAAAGCCCTGAGAGAGAGAACTGATTTAGTATAGACTAAATTGAGACCCTCGAGTTAGTGACCAGAGAGGATCAAGGAGAGAATGTTTATTCCTGCAATATAACGAAGGAAAATTGCTGAGAGGGTTTTCTTGAAATCTGGAAAATACATTATTTAATTGTATACTGTTCAAACAAATGTGAAAAAGAGTTTATATGTTTGAACTTTGAAACTTGTTTGATCTATAATTTTGAATGTTCCCAAATAGAAACATAAAAATTGTTGGCAGATAAGGACTGCTAGGCCCATCCAGTCTGCCCATAAGCCCTATACTAGTTTGGCGTAGGCCATACGGCTACACACTACCTGTCACACATGGTTGGCTGATATGGTAGGATTTGGATGACCCTAGCAATTTGGGATAAATAGTTCAGGAACATTTTTGGGATTGTCCCTAAGGTTAGGAAGTGTAGGTTCTAGTTGGAAAGTACTCGGCAGGAACAAATTTTGCATTAAGGCACTGAGGCAGCTGGAGAAGCCTGTACTAGCAGCAGGACCCATGTTTGAGTGGAAGACCAGGACTTCTATTTGGCACAAAAACGTAAGGCAACAGTAAGGGTGCCTAGAAGGGGTTGAAAGCTAAAGATTTTATTAGGTTGTTATGCGTGCAGTTATAGTGCCCCAGAGTTGGGGGCACCACAGAAAAATAAAGAATAGAGAAATGTTCAGCTATAGGTGCCTTAGTGCAGTAATAAGGTGCCCAAGAAATGCCCAGGTGCCCAGTTTGAAATGCCAACATCTAAAATTATTACAAAGCCTGCCCAAAGTTTTGTAAATAGCTTAGAAATAATGCATAAATTCAGCCTTTATGCCATGCTGCAGCTGATGGAATGTTAGACTGAGCTGATGGAATGCCCACTGTGTGGCACCCGTCATGCTTCCAGAATCAGAATACAGAGTGCTACTGTTTGAAAAATAATTTTCTGTTAGGGAGAATCGTGGTGACTGTGAAAAGTAGGACACAGAAAGCAAGGAGAGACAAGAAGGGCTTGCCAGGAGGGCTGAAGCTGTCCCTGAGGGCTTTGCTGTGTGCCCTGCCTCCAGTCACTGAAGATGATGTACCTGTACAGATGTCCAGTCTGTGGTGCCATCCCGAGCCACCTGTAAAGTGGAAAAACGACCCGTTGTGTCCCTGGGAGGGCTTGGTGTCCCGGTATGTTGTTTTTATATTTTAAATTCAGTTTCGGTCCCTCGGTGGTGACAATAGCATTGCCGCGTCGTATTGTGCTGTTTTGGGACCTTCTGCGAGGTCTCCAGTCGTCCTGCAACTGCCTGAAACTCCCTCCCTCTCAAAACAGAACCTCCCGCCTGCATCCTCTGCTACCCGATGTTGTGGTGAGTCGGCGACAGCACACCTCTACGTGCTGTTTGTCCCAAAGTGAAGAAAAAGTGCTATTTATTTTATTTTGAACAGTTTGCGCTAGGCGCAAGAGAAAAAGGCCGAGTGCCGTGAAGGGGCGGGCCAGGGGCTCTTCATTTAAGTAATTTAAGCCTTCGGGGCATAGCGACACCCACAGCGGAGGGGACAACAAAAGGAAAGCCTCAGAAGGGCATAAATATTTATGAGAGAGGCGTGGCTGGGCAAAAGAGTGTCAGTGTAGCCAAAGCCAGCCCAGCATAAATAAAGGGGCACAGCTACAGGATGGTCCAGTGATTAAAAGGGCCTATTCAAGAAAGGCCTATTATTTAAAGAAGCCCAGTGATTTAAAGGGGCCAGGGTTACAGGGTGGCCCGGTGTTTTTAAAGAGGGCATGCCAAATAAAGGCCCAGTGATAAGACGGGGGCCCAGACAAGCCAGGCCCAGTTTTTAAAGGGGCAATACAGGCCCAACTGTTGAAGTAAAGGGGCAAGGATAGCTCAGGACCCATGGGGCAAGTTAGACCCACTGCTACATAAAGGGGCAAGTCAGGCCCACCAGTTCTTAAATGAGCAAGTCAGGCCCACCAGTTCTTAAAGGGGCAAGTTAGGCCCACCGCTGTGTAAAGGGGCAAGTTAGGCCTACCACTGTGTAAAGGGGGAAGTCAGGCCCACCAGTTCTTAAAGGGGCAAGTCAGGCCCACCAGTTCTTAAAGGGGCAAGTCAGGCCCACCAGTTCTTAAAGGGGCAAGTTTGGTCCACTGCTGTGTAAAGGGGCAAGTTAGGCCCACCGCTGTGTAAAGGGGCAAGTTAGACCTACCACTGTGTAAAGGGGCAAGTCATGTCCACCAGTTCTCAAAGGGGCAAGTAGGCCCACCAGTTCTTAAAGGGGAAAATTAGGCCCACTGCTAGTCAAAGGGGCAAGTTAGGCCCACCGCTACGTGCACTCCCATTTAAAAGGGCAAGATAGGCCCACTGCTAGTCATTTAGATCCCCAGGTGTTATAGGGGATCAGCAGCATTAGTGACCCCAGATGGTTAGGGAGTCTAGCTAGACATGCAGAATCACAGTAACAGGAAGAACCCGATCTAGTCAGAGGGACCCGTTAGATAGGTCCACCAGTGTTAGGGTTCAACCAGAAAAGTGAATTGCTTGTATATTTACTGTGGTTTGGACATTGAGACTGAATAAGTGACCACTGCAACAAGAACTGAGACTTTATTTGCATGCTGTTATTGCTACAAGCAGTGAATGTGCCAGAAAGTATTGCTTTGTTACCAGCCTTTCAAGTTACAAGGTGTTCAAATCAGTCTTCCAAAGCTTTCCAGAATCTTTTCACCATTGGTATCCAGATCAGTCTTCTTCATTGTACTCCAAAAGTTGTCTCCAGTGCATCTTCAAAGCAGCCAGCAGCAGATCTTCAAGGAACCGTGCCTCAGTCATTTGCAATGTCCTGTTTATTGTTTTCCGCTTTTCAAAGTTTCCCCAAAGTATGGCCTGGCTTGGTACAAAGGTACCATCCGTGTTCTTGTTTTACTGTTCATATCGAAGTGTTATCCAGATCTTCTGCCTCAGTATTTTGCATCACCGTCCTGTTTCTTATTTTATGTAGTCCTTGGCTCATTCTGTCTTGGTGCCCAGAACCCTGTTGTTGCTCACAATTCACAGACTTCTTTTCTTCAGAATCTTCCTCGTGTCCCCGCAGGCCAGAAGAGGACTTTGGGCCAGTTGGTCAGCATCTTCTTCTTCCTCATGACCCGGCAGTCCAGAAGAGGACTTTGGGCCAGTTGGTCAGCACCTTCTTTTTCTTCTTCCTCGTGTCCTGGCAGTCCAGAAGAGGACTTTGGGCTGGTTGATCAGCATCTTCTTCTTCATCTTACCCCGGCAGTCCGGAAGAGGACTGTGGCCGGGTTTGTGGTGCTTCAATTCCGGCAGCCCTCAGTGGGTTCTGAGCCTAGGAAAATCTTTGCTTTGTTCCTAAAAATCCAGCAACCCTAGAGAGGTGGGGTGTGGCCGAGAGACTCATGGCCTGTACAAAATCCTCTCTGCAGTCACTTAGTTGTTAGCCCAGTTAGCCAAGTCTTCCTTTTGTTTTATCCTGCAGACCAGTTTCTTCTCGACAACAGAGAAAGTTCATCTGTGCACGAACTGCCTTTCATGACTCACATAGAGTGTTACAGCGATACGCTTTCGAGTTCCTTAGAGTGGAGTACTCCAGATAATAGGCCCTAGGTAGAGGTGCACCTCAGGGGTAGTATTGGAAGGTTGTATAGAGATTTGATAACTTAGAGTGTAGACCGCTCATAAAGCGGAGCTGTTACAGTTATTGGAATTAGAGTTCTCCTCGTACAGGAGAGTAGGGGTTAAAAGTGTTCCCCGTGACCATGTTTCCCCTCCCTGGTTTGGTACGAATAAAAGTCCTGAGAAGTATTTGGAACCTATTTCTGACTCTCACCTCTCTTTGTCTGGTGCCACCATCCACCTATTTGGAACCTGTGTTAGTAATTTGTGTGCAAGTTACTGGTGTCATCAACACAGTTGCTTTATTTACCCCTTTTATATTGATGTGGAAACCCAGCACACGTTAACATCCATCTTACCACCTTCGAGGCACTACACAGTCTCCCTGCATTTGGTAATGGTACCTGGGCAAGATAAATTTTCCTTGTGGTTGTGAAAAACAGTCTGCACTATAAGGTGTGTTTTCCTTCTAGAGTTGCTCTCCTGACCTGAGGGGGGTAAAGCCATACCCTATGGATGATAAACCTGGTAATCCTTTTGGGGATGTGAAAAGGCAGTGGCTGGCAAAGTCCAGAGCAGAGAAGACAGAATGGCTGGGATGGTTTGAGTCTGCACCCCAGAAAGCACTGAACCAGCCGCCAGTGCTCCAAGCTGCAATGGATGTGCTGACATGTAATGCAAGGACTTGTACAGGGGTCAGTCCAGGCTGAGAAGCCCCCGAAGGAAGTGGTGAAGGGACACGGAGGGTTAAACAAATGATTGTGAGTATGCTGTCTTCCTGTGGGGAAACTGCTATCAGAGTGCATTCACAATTGTTGTCCCATTTAGGAAGTTGACTATGTGGACTGCAACACTGACACCTACAAAACAGGGACCCCAGGTTATTAACCAAAAAATTGTCCCTGAGGTACCCAAGTGGGAGAAGGGTATCAAAAGTGAAGTTAATGTATGTAAGAAGGGGAACTGGATACAAATATGTTTTCTGGTACTCCCAGGTGTGGAAGGAAGAACAGAAATGTGATGGATATACCTTGCTATGTTTGTGGTAGAAGCAGCATTGATGAACATGATTACACAGAAAGTGGTTATGCAAAGAAGGCTGATACTGAAGGGTATACCCAAAATAGAAACACAGTCCCTAATGTAGACTACAGCAATAATACCCATATGCAGTGCAGGCTGAGGACCAAACAGTTGGGACCCTGCTAGATTCCGGGGGAGGGAGGGGCAGAGTTTGGTAGAAGAATCACGTATGGGCTCACAAGTCTGTTCAGGGGAGACTGAAACAAGAGATTCCTGTATTCAAGGGAACACTGAAGAGCACCTTCCTCCCCCCCACAGTGAAAATGTATAATGAGGAATGTGTAAACGTGATTGGAAAAGTTTCACAGGTTGGTTGCCATGAGAGCTGTGAAATGACAGACCTGCAGGATCTGATCAAGCGGCAATTGGTGATCAGGTAGCAGTACCATGGTGGGGAAGGCCTTCTAATGGGGATGGATTTCAAAGTCTGAAAAGGATCTCTCTCACTAGTGGAGCTAGGTAAGCTCCCAAACAGGTTGTGATGGCAGACAGTGGTTCACTAGGGCTCTCACTTTTTCCCTTCTCTCTGCTTCACTCCCTTTTTGGCACCCAGACAGGGCTCAAAGCATCTCACCTCTCACCAATGGGCACAGTTCCCTCTTCTCTGGCACTCCCATAGACAGCCTTGCGGGGGCTGAAATTGGGTACCGGCTCTTCCCTGGGCTGTCTCACTGCTGTAATGGGTATCTCTGTGCCAGTGGACATGGGATTATAGCCAACAGCTCCGAGCTACCACCCAGGAGCCCTCCAGGACCGGCCTCTCACTTACCGATCCTGGGCCTACCATGGCAGCCACAGACCTCACCCTGGATTCTCCTCACTTGGAGCCTGGCAGGTTCCCTGACTTCCCCTCACAGGTGCAGATGGCACTTATGAACTTTCGGCCCATCCCCAATGTTCTGCTGGGGACTTTCCTGCACTCTGGGACCCCAGCCTGACTTGGTGCCCACTCCCCAGACCCCACTGCTCGAAGACAAAGATGACCACAGGAGACCCCATTTTCCCGCTGCGGCATCCTTTTATGGTCCGATGCCAGGGCCACGCCCATCTCCTGTTGGAAGCTGAGAAACTTGCTATACTGCAGAGAACAAACTAGAACACATTTGAGGAACTGGGAACCTGATAAAACATAATATTGTTGGGGACTAGTTAGGAAGGTAAGCTATGCTTTCTACAGAAAGTTTCATTATTTTCTTATTGGCATTAAGAATTGAAGGTTTCCATTAAAGTGTAGTAATTTTATAACCAGAGGGGGTGAAATACAACTGAAGTTGCTTGATTTCTGTGCTAGACACATAGGATTTGGAAGGATATTTGTGCAATATTTTAGAAGTGTCCTGCTGGCTAAACAGTGCGTTTATCCCTGGTTTCAGATAAAGGGTTTGTGTGTGTATTAGAAGCAGACATAGCAAATTGTCTTCACTGAAAGGCCTGCTTACATCACAGGTGTCACTAGTCAATCAATTGATTCTGGGTGGGGCTTTTATCACTGTGCTGTCTTAGGCAAATTACACAGAGAGAAGCCAGTCAGAACAGACTTGCCTGCTCCTGTTGGAAGCTGAGGAACTTGCTATACTGCAGAGAACAAACTAGAACAGATTTGAGGAACTGGGAACCTGGTAAAACATAATATTGTTGGGGACTAGTTAGGAAGGTAAGCTACGCTTTCTACAGAAAGTTTCATTATTTTCTTATTGGCATTAAGAATTGCAGGTTTCCATTAAAGTGTAGTAATTTTATAACCAGAGGAGGTGAAATCCAACTGAAGTTGCTTGATTTCTGTGCTAGACACATAGGATTTGGAATGATATTTGTGCAATATTTTAGAAGTGTCCTGCTGGCTGAACAGTGAGTTCGTTTTTATCCCTGGACTCAGTAGAGTGGTTTGTGTAGGAGCAGTGGTCTAGTAAATTGTGGTGTTGGTTGACTTACTATAAAGGAGAGTACTGACCAGGGTGGTGGAGCAGTGGTGTATTTGATTGTTTCTAACAGTCACCAGTGGTTGTGGCCTACCCACCACCTTCCCCTCACCCGCCCACCCCAGGCGTGGCATTTCCTTTATAGTCAAGGTTCTGACATCACTTCCTCAACAGGTCTTGGGGCAGAACTGTCATATTCTTAATTACCCAGCACAGTGCATAAAGGGTAAGTACACACACACACAAAAAAATTATATATTACTCATTGTATATTATAAGGAAGAAGGACATGTGGGGAGTGGTGCAATGCACTGGCTGTGGGGCAGCAATTTTCTGGGAGACATTCTGGAACTTGCATTGCTGCCCTATTTGCAGGCAACTGTCAGCTGTGAGGGAGGAGGTTGCCCAACTCCAGGCTGAACTGGCAAGGACTAAGGAGGCCTCCCCCACCCAAAGAGCACCAGTTCCACAACCACTGCCTCAGAGGTTGCCATGTGTGAAGAGCAGATGGACCACAGTAGGTTCTGGGAGGGTGAGGGTGGTGGAACAGAGGCGTAGCCCCAAGTTGCACCTCTACACAATCTATGTCAGTCTGGCAAATCAAGGTTCCTCTATGATGACACCCTCATTGGAGACCAAGAAGAATGCTGGGAACATCCACAAGGGAGACCCACAAAAGAGTGGCAAGGGATACCACAGGGGAAAGAAACAGCTTCTGATAGGGGACTCAATTGTTGGGGTGTAGACCGGGGAAGGAGAGGAGAGGAAGTAAGATGCCTGCTGGTGCCATGGCTTGGAGGATAGGAAGCAAATCCTCAGGATTGCAGAAGCAGCATCACAGGAGAGGAAACTAGATATCATTGTCCACCTCGGGACAAATGACCTAGCTAGGCATGAGATCAGTGCAGTGCAGGATGAATTTGTGGAGTTGGGGAGGGGCCTCAGACAGGTAGCAAGCATGGTAACCTTCTCAGAGGTGCTGCCAGTCTATGGCAGGGGTGAGAATAGGTACTGCACACCATGCAGTTTGATGAATGGTTGCAAACTGGTGCAGAGCACAGGGCTTTGGCTTCATTGGGGACTGGAGGTCCACCTGGAGAGATGAAGGTCTATACTGGCATGATGGTCTGCATCTGTCCAGGAAGGAAACACACTCCTAGGTGACAGGTTTAAAGGCTTCCTAGTAAGCTTTTAAACTAGCCAGGGGAGGTGCTGATAGGAAACAGGAAAGTTCAAGCCTCCCCACAAAACATGGCAGGTAGTAGGCAAACACTGAGGTACAGAGCTTGACAGAGGGCAGACAGGGGTAAATGGAAAAATGGACAAGGCAATAAGAGCAGGGATGTGGTAAAAAGGATAAAGCCAACATTAAATGGAGGGCAATGAGTACCAATGCCCGTAGTCTTGGAAACAAGCTTCCAGAGCTAGTGGCCCTGATGGAAGAGGAACACTTGGATATTGTGGCAGTCACAGAAACATGGTACATGGAGAACCATGACTGGGATGTCAACATACCAGGGTACACAATCTACAGAAGGGACAGGGAGAGTAAAAGAGGAGGTGGATTAGCTTTCTACATAAGGGAAGGGATCAAAGCTACAGAACTAAAAAGTAAAGGGGGAGGACAAGAGGAACTCTGGGTCACCTTGGAGACAGGGAATGGCATCACAATCTGCACAGGGTTGTATACAGACCCCGTCCCAAGGGAGGAAATGGACAAGAAAATGATAGAGGGCATTCTCAAAATGGCTGAAAAAGGGGAGATACTGTTGATGGGGACTGAATATGCCAGATGTTAACTGGGCAACATGGACTGCAGCCACATCCAAGAACAGGGTCATTCTCGATGCCCTACAAGGGCATGCTGTAGACAGCTAGTGGTGGAACCCACTCGGAGGGAGCAATATTAGACCTGGTACCCTCAAATGGAGAGAGGATCACAAATTTAGAAGTCAGTAGACATCTGGGAACAAGCGACCACTGCACAGTGTGCTACAATAAACACAACCATGGAGACAAGCCATACAAAGACAAGGATACTGGACTTTAGAAGGGCTGACTTTGGCATAATGGGTGAATACCTGAGGAATGCATTAGCAAATGGCCAGAAAGGAGGGTGGAAGAATAATGGAAAATCAAACTGCCATCATGGAGGCAACAAGCCTTTGTGTGAAACAAATAAAGAAAACAAAGCAGAATAAAAAAACACTATGGTTCTCAAAAGAGGTGTCAGGGAAGGTTAAGGAGAAAAAGGCTGCATTCAAAAAATATAAGGAATCACAGATGGAGCACGGCAGGGAACTGTATCAATTAAAGCAGAAAGAAGTGGGGAAGGCAGGCAGAAAAGCAAAGGCCCAAACCGAGGAAAAGATAGCCAACTCGGTTAAGAAGGGGGATAAAACCTTTTATAGGTACATTAGGGAGCATAGAAAGGTTAAGGGAGGGATAGTGAAGATTAATAAAGGAGAGGGGAGGTGGGCAGAGGGAGACAGTGAAAAGGCAGAGATACTGAATGAATACTTTTGCTCAGTAGTCACAAAAGAAGAGGAGAAGTTACCTAAACCAAACAGTAGAAGCACTCTGGATAGTGGGGTTGATGCCAGTCCATTTACAGAAAGAAAGAATACTGAAAGAACTCCTAAAACTCAAGGTGGACAAAGCAATGGGGCCTGACGAGGATTCACCCTAGAATCCTAAAAGAGCTAAGGGAGGACCTAGTGACACCACTAACCACACTTTTTAACAAATCATGGGAAGATGGGGTGGTACCTGAGGACTGGAGGAGGGCAGATGTGATTCCTCTTCACAAAAGTGGGAGCAAGGCAGAAGCAGGAAACTACAGACCTGTTAGTTTGACCTCAGTGGTTGGGAAAATGATGGAATCACTTTCTGAAAGAATTGTTGAGCACCTAGAGGTCAGCGGGGCACAGGACCCAAAGCAGCATGGATTCACAGCAGGAAGGTCATGTCAGATGAATCTAATTGATTTCTTTGACTGGGTGACCAAAGTAATAGACCAGGGAGGGGTTGTGGATATGGCCTACATTTGACACAGTCCCGCACAAAAGATTAATAATCAAGTTAGCCAGCCTGGGAGTGGGTCCCAGGGTGGTAGCCTGGGTAGCAAACTGGCTGTACAACAGGACACAGATGGTAATAGTGAATGGAACACATTCTGAAGAAAGGGGGGTTACTAGTGGAGTACCTCAAGGCTCAGTACTGGGTCCAGTTCTCTTTAACGTCTTTATAGGTGACATTGCAGAGGGTCTGGAAGGAAAGGTATGCCTCTTTGCAGATGACACAAAGATCTGTAACAGAGTTGATACACAAAGGGGGGTAGAAAGGATGAGAAGGGACTTGGCAAGGTTGGAGGAATGGTCAGACATATGGCAACTTAGATTCAATGCAGAAAAGTGCAAAGTAATGCACCTGAGAAATAAAAATCCAGGAGAAGAGTACACAATAGCAGGGGAGGTACTAACGACAACAATAATGGAAAGGGATCTGGGTGTAGCCATATCAGATGACCTAAAGGTGGGTAAGCAATGTGAGAAGTCAGTAAGAAGAGCCAGGGGGATACTGGGATGCATAGGGAGGGGCATCACAAGTAGAAAAAGGGAAGTGGTTATCCCTCTATACAGACAGTTGGTGAGACCCCATCTGGAGTACTGCATGCAGTTTTGGAGACCTCATCTACGCAAGGACATAGACAGGATGGAAGCAGTCCAGAGGAGGGCAACTAAAATGGTGCAGGGTCTACATCAGATACCATATGAAGAGAGACTGAGAGAGCTTAATATGTATACCCTTGATGAAAGGAGGGACAGGGGGGACATGATAGAAATTTTAAGTACCTCAAGGGAATCAACAAAGTCCAGGAGGGTAGCATCTTTCAGAAAAGAGATGTATAAGAACAAGGGGCACAATTTAAAGTTAGAGGGGCGGCTCCAGGGTAATGTGAGGAAATTCTTTTTCACGGAGAGAGTGGTGGACGTATGGAACCGCCTTCCTGGAAAGGTTGTGAGGTCTAAAACAGTGGGGGAATTCAAACATGCATGGGACAGACATAAGGCAATTATAGTGGGGGGTTGCAGGAAGTAGGCTGTTGGTTAACTAAAATCTGCAGCTTATCCAATAGGTAGGGAAATGGGCAGACTGGGTGGGCCAAGTGGTCCTTATCTGCCATCAAAGTCTATGTTTCTATGGCATCAATTTGGGCTCAGATTCCAGCTGGGCATCGTAGCAACCTTCGAAAGGGGGTTACAGGTACTAGTGAGGGTGTCCTCAGACATGCAAGGAGTGACCCAGATGTCAAGAAAGAATCCAAATACAGGAGAAGTCAGCCAAAGAATAAATGGTTTCCTAAGGGTAAAGATATTCCCAGAAAAAAAGTATCCCTAGACAGAGAAAGGTAGTGACTTTGAAATATTTCAAAAATCCTTTCAGGAGTTTTACACTGAAGAGGAGTGACCAACAAAATGATCCCAAATGTTGGCACTGAACAGTTTGATACTGAGGGTAAGCCACAAAAATCTTGGAGGCAGAAGAGGCAAGAAAAAAAGTGTGAGTCCCACTTTCTCAGATAATAAAAGTTAGGGATTTTTACGGATCTGGGTTCAAGTACCAGCTGCCCAGTTCCGATATGGATACCCAAGCTGATTGAAGTTTATATAGTCAGGTTAACAGCAGAAACAGATATACCCAGGTTAGTCAGAAAGGAACTAAGTGAGGAACTGCTCCAAAAACAAGAAGAGTTAAGAGACTTTCAGATGTCTTTCAGGGTATTGGAACAAATTGAAAAGGGGGAGGCTGAACTGTTAGTCCCCAAATGGGAGACCCTGCAAGTGGAAATTGAAATGCTCAGAGTTGCCATAGATGAGTTATGTGAGGAAGTGCACTGAAAACAAGAAGAGATATTTGAGTTAAAAAATTAACATTCTTACCCCAGGAGTCCTTTAGCATCAGTAACTTTTTGCACTTAGCTGGCTAGGTGCAGCTGCCCCGGAGGTATGCCTTTAAGAGTATTTTTAAAGAGCATAGGGCTAGCCAATCAAAAGACAGGAGGGGGTGTGAACTGAGTGAAAGCTGTTGACTGTTTCAGAATTTTTTCTCCACTGGACTGAGCATATTGCCCCTGAGGTGTCTCCCAACTTTCCTTGTTGACAGCCTCCTAGTGCTTATCTGGATAAAGTTTTCCTCATAAATCTTTTCCTTTAGTGTGCTGAGTGACAACTTTTACTTTTTCATTAGTGCTTAGCAAATTTTTTTTTTATTTTAAGCCTTGACCCAGCTATTTAATTTTATTTTACCACATTACTATTTACTTTAAAGCCTAATTTTATCGCTGGTGTTTATTTTCGATTGTCTCCTTCATTTTTGACTAATTTCTTGTGGGAACCGTCAAACTGGGGACAGCTGCCTTGTTTTTTACCTCAGACCTCGGGGAGTTTACCGCGAGGCACCTGCAGTAGATTTCAAACTTAAACAGTGCCTGGGGGTTTTCTCTCTAGATTGGCAATTACGAGGAAACCTTTTTTGTTACATTACTGGGCCTTGGTAACATCTGTGTCAGGACTGTCCGTAAGGGTCCAGCAGCCACCTGTGCGCAGTTGAGTATTACTGGTTTTCTATTAAGATTGGCACTGGTATAGATCCCAGTTTTACAACCAAAAAAAAAAAAAGGGCACTGGTAATAGACAGAGTTTATTAACTGGGGCAGGACTGGCTGGTGGCATTTTCACAGAAACCTGCACTCAGTTCGTAGGTCCAGAACTGGTTTGCTTTGCTTAAATTGGAGAACATAGCAGACAAACCTTTGATAATTATGGCTGAGGATAAATCAAAGGCTTCCGATGAGGGGCCATTCAAAAATACTAATACCAAAAGCAGAGGTGCTGAGGAACCCTCCAGATCCCAGTCAAAAAATAAAGCTTCCAAAGATGAAGTTCCTCACAAATTGAAAAATAATAAGAGTGACGAAAAAAGGAAGCTTGATCAAGCCTCTGATGAAGTGGCTAAAAAGAAACTCTGTCAAGACAGATATGCTCCCGTTGCTCCTGGGAAAGCCAATAGTGAGACAACAGGCTGCTTAATGCATTCAGAAAAAACAAAACACTTACAAACTGCGCAGGTTCTTCCATCAGTGCAAAATATGGAAAAAGCATGGCAACTGTTTCAGACCCTTCAAAAGATGGGTCCTCTGTTTACTGGGGCTGGCAAGCACTCTTCCATAGTTCTCTGTTCTGTAGACTGTGAGGGTGACGCAGATGATGGTCAATTTTATGATGCCCCTGACATGGATTTTGAGGGCCTTGAGCCCCAGGAGTCCCCGGACCCTCGCCTTGGGGATCCCCTGGGTGACCACGAGGATCCTTCCTCTATGTTTTCATTTGTACAAAATATGCTGGATACCCTTGACCTCCCTACACAGGAGCCCAACCAGGATGTTGATGAAGATGAAGATTATAGGGAGATGAAGGGTCTTTCATCCTCAAAGACCCTGGTCGTCCCTATCTATAATGCATTTAGAAAAAATACCATGAAGGTGCTTCAACACCCCACTTCAGCACTAGGGGTTGATAAGCGGCTTGAGAGAAAATATAAATTGTCTAAAAATGGTACCGAGTTCCTGTCAGCACACCCTAGCCACGAGAGTATAGTGCAGCAGGCAGCTTGTGAGAAAGCTGGTGTCTCCTTGTCGCCCTCTCCCCCTGACAAGGATTCCAAGAAAATTGACTTTATAGAAAAGAAAATGCATGCCACAGCTTCCCTGCTTCTCAAGCTTTCTTCTTACATGGGATTCACAGCCAAATATCAGAAAGCCCTTTGGAAATCTGTCCAGGCTATCGCCCGCAACAGATCAGATTCTATGGTACAGGAGCTGGTGGATACGTCAAAAACTGCCTTGGAAGCTACTATTTACCAATTCCACATGGCAGATGACAGTAATGATGCAGCCTCTAGGGCGATGGCCCATGCCATATCTCTGAGATGCTTTGCCTGGCTTAGAACAACCAGTCTGACCACAGACACTCAGAACAAGGCCATGGATTTTCCCTGTGATCAAAACATGTTGTTTGATTACAGAACCACTGACTACATGAAAAAGGTTGATGAGTACAAGGCCTCCTGGCAAAGCCATTCATCCAAGCCTAAACCTGACACCCCTCAGAGATCCTGTCCCAGGGGCGGTAGGGGCAGAAGTTTTTTTCCCAGGCCTTACAGTCCCTTTCCCCAATCTGACTTTAGCCAGTACAGGGGGTCTTTCAGAGGCAGGGGCAGAAGGGGCCAAAGAAGAAGATCCACCTCTACCCAGCCACCTGCCTCTCAGTCTAAGTCCTGATGTGAGTGTCCAGTTCGCCTCCCCATTTCCAGTTGGAGGCAGACTCTCTCACTATCTTCAGCACTGGTCCTTCATCACGTTGGACAAGTGGGTGCTGGAGACAGTGGAGAAGGGTCTGTCATTACAGTTCAAGCAGCTGCCAGACCACAAGCGTACCCAGGTGTCAAGACCTCTGTCCCCAACACAGATACCGCTGTTGGAAATGGAAGTGAAAAACCTTCTGGCTTTACAAGCAGTGGAGAGGATCCCCACCCACGAGAAGGGCAAGGGCCTCTACTCCAGGTACTTTCTGACACAAAAGTAAACTGGGGAGTGGTATCCTATCTTAGATCTCAGATATGTAAACAAACATCTGAAAAAAAACACATTCAAAATGGTCACTCTGTCACTGGTCATGCAGTCCTTACAGCAGGGTGACTGGCTAGCCTCCCTCGACTTAAAGGACGCCTACTTCCACATACCCATAAGGAGATCTCACAGGACGTTTCTCAGGTTCATACTTCCTTCAGGTCACTATCAGTTCACCACAATGCCCTTCGGTCTGTCCTCAGCCCCAAGAGTCTTTATCAAGTGTCTCGCAGTGGTAGCAGCACATCTCAGGAGACTGGATGTCACTCTCTACCCCTATCTGTACGACCAGCTCATAGTAGGAAAGTCTCCTTACCAAGTCAAGGAATCTCTCTACCTCACAGAACGCACTCTGGAGTCTCTAGGTTTCCTGGTAAATCTCAAGAAGTCTCACCCAGAACCCACCCAGCTGCTCACCTTCATAGGGGCCCAGCTGGACACTTGGAAGGGATATGCTTTCCTCCCACAGGAAAGAATTCAGAGTTTCCTTTCAGTGGCAGATTCTTTTGCCCAGGGACAGCCAAGACCAGTCAGACATTTCCTCAAACTTCTGGGACATATGGCCTCTATGACTGCAGTAGTCCCAGGGGTCAGGTACAGGATGAGACTCCTGCAAGCCTACCTCAGAGCTCGCTGGTCTCAGAGAAGCAACACATTTTCAAATTTAATACTGGTGTCGAAGCAATTCCTCCAAAATTTGCTGTGGTGGAAGGACCCTGCAAATTTGCAGGCAGGGGTTCCATTTCAAGCTCCTCTTCCCACAAAGGTGGTCACCACAGATGCCTCCCTGTTGGGCTGGGGAGCTCATCTAGACTGCCTCAGTAAGCGGCAACTGGACTCCCGAAGAGTCACAGTTGCGCATAAATCTTTTAGAACTCAGAGCAGTCTTACTAGCTCTCAAAGCTTTCGCTCCCAGCATAGAAGGGCAGGCGGTTCAAATTCGGACGGACAGCACCACTGCAATGTTCTACATAAACAAGCAGGGTGGTACCAGATGAAGAATGCTCTGTTTGGAAGCTCTGAAGCTCTGGTCTCTAGCATTCTCCCTGGGAATCAGTCTCTCAGCTATTCACCTCCCAGGCAAACTCAATACTCTGGCGGATGCTCTAAGCCGCATCAGTCAAGATCAGAGCGAATGGACACTGAACAAGCAAGTACTAGCCACAGTGTTGAGGCAGTGGGGCACACCAGACATGGATCTGTTTGCCTCTCCTCTCAATTTTTGGCTTCCTCAGTACTGTTGCAGGCCCCCAGTTCCGGGAACACTTCCTCTGGATGCCCTGATCCTGGACTGGTCAGGGAGGTTCCTAAAAACATTTCCTCCCTTTCCCCTGATATTCAGGGTTTTGCTGAAATTCAGGCAGCAGCCTGCATCCATGATCCTAGTGGCTCTGGACTGGCCCAGGCAAGCCTGGTACCCTCTCCTTCTCTCAATGTCCTGCAACAGGCCCATTCGCCTGCCTCCGACTCGCTCCCTGCTGACCCTTCCTCAGACAGGAGTGCAGTACCCAGACGTACACTCTCTTCACCTCAAAGCCTGGTTCTTGAGGAGTTAGAGTTTCCATCCTCACAGTACTCTGAACAGGTCCTTAAGATACTGAGGATGGCTAAAAAACCAAACACTAAGAAGACTTATGCGGCCAAATGGAAAAGGTTTTCCCTCTGGTGCAGAAGCAAAAAGATCGAACCCCTATCAGCTTCAGACCCTCAGCTGCTAGACTGCCTGGTACACCTACAGGCATCAGGCTTGAAACCATCTTCACTCAAGCTACACCTGGCGGCAATTTCAGCCTACCTTTCGGTAGGAAAGAAGAAATGAGTTCAAATCAAATCACTCTTTATTTATATAAGGTGCCTTTCTTAAACCAAGGCACCTGTACAATATTACATAAAACAATAAATAGTTAAAACAACATTTAAATATTCAGAAATCATTATAGGCTTTACTAAAAAGGTAGGTTTTCAAAGATCCTTTAAAACTTTGGACAGTCGGGCAATTTCACACCTGACGAGGTAGAGAATTCCACAGGGTTGGGGCCATGAAACTAAAAGATCTGGCCCCTTAAGTTTTTAAGCAAACCCTGGGAATCTCCAGCAATCCCTCATCAGTGGATTGGAGACAGCAGGAGGGACAGTAGGGACAAAGGAGCTCTTTCAGGTAAGCAGGTCCCTGATCGTGTAGGGCCTTTTAGGTCAGCAAACCGACCTTGAAGGTGATTCGCCAGCAAACTGACAGCCAGTGCAGTCCACGGAGCACAGACATTATATGACTGGACCTAGAAGAACCAGTCAACAGCCTGGCTGCCGCATTCTGCACTAGCTGCAGGTGGCGCACTTCAGCCCCCGGTAGCCCAAGGTAAAGGTTTTTTTCCCATGACACTTTTAAACAGTTTTTTAAAGGCCTCTTGCACCTCCAGCCTCCAACCAGGGAGCCTATTCCTCCTTGGAGCCTGAACCTTTGCATAGATGGGCTCATGAATCCACCTTTCGAGCCTATGTCCACGGCCCACATCAAGTTTGTAACTTGGAAGACCATCTTCCTGGTAGCCATTACATCTGCCAGGAGGATTTCAGAGCTACAGGCCCTGTGCACTGAGCCGAATTACATCATCCCCCACAACAATAAAGCTGAGCTCAGAACAAATAGGAAATTTCTGCCAAAGGTGGTTTCAGAGTTTCACTTGAACCAATCCATTACTCTGCCTGTCTTCTTTACTGAGCCATCTACTCCTGGTGAGCAAAAGCTCCATAGCTTGGATGTCAAAAGAGCCATCTTTTACTACCTAGAGCATACTAGACAGTCCAGAGGCTCTTCCACTCAGTTGTTCCTCACCTACAGGGATGTAGGCAGAGGAAGACCAGCTACCAAAACTATTTCTCATTGGTTGGTCTCTTGTATTAGATTCTGCTATGAGAAAGCTGGTCAACAACCTCCAGTGGGGCTCAGGGCCCATTCCACCAGGGGCACTGCAGCCTCGCTTGCAGCAGCAAGGGACATTACCCTACTGGATGTCTGCAAAGCAGCTACCTGGAAATCTGTGCACACCTTTGTGAAACACTACAGTTTGGATGTGCAGACCAGATCTGATGCTAAATTTGGCAGGGCAGTTCTGCAGAGCTTCTTTCCTAAGTAGGTTCTCTGCCCGCCTCCCACTTGGTACTGCTTGGTAGTCTGCAAAAAGTTACTGAAGCTAAAGGACTCCTGGGGTAAGAAGAAAAAATTACTCACCTCAGTAATCTTCTTTCTTCCATGGGGTCCTTTAGCATCAGTAAGCTCCCACCCTTCCTCCCCGGTTCACCTGTCGGAGAAGGGCTCTTACGTCACCTTTTGCCAAATTTGGCATTTGTTATTGATGAGTTTTTACCTCGTGTTGCTGTTTCTATTTCCACTTTTGGACATTTGCATGTTTTTTGTATCCTGTTAATTCTTTTTTGGGGCATTTGCCCTCGTTTTTCCTTTAAAAAATTCTGAAGCAGTCAACAGCTTTCACTCAGTTCACTCCCCCTCCTGTCTTTGATTGGCTAGCCCTACGCGCTTTAAAAAATCTCTTAAAGGCACACCTCCAGGGCAGTTGCACCTAGCCAGCTAAGTACAAAAAGTTACTGATGCTAAAGGACCCCATGGAAGAAAGAAGATTACTGCGGTGAGTAATTTTTTTCTTCCAGGGCAATACAGGAAGAGATGCTGTTAGCTTGGGAAGAGAGAAAAATGGAGTCTCACCAGACCACAGGGGAAAGGTTAGAAAACCTAGCAGAGGTGATATAGACAGTGCAGGATATCAAAGTAGAGGCAGAAAGACAAAACACTGAGCAGATAAAGGGTTCTAGAAAGCTGGGAGGTCATGGAACTGGTGAAAAGGTAAAACCAGACCTTGTTAGGAACCATGCTCAGAACAGTGCCACAAATGAGGAGACAGAGTTCTTCTCTACAGAAGGTCTTGCCACAAATGCTGAAAATGAGTTCACCTCTCTGGAAGATCAAACAACCTTCCCGGAGGTCAGAACAGGTGGGTTTAAAAACCCAGCTGATTGCAAAAAGCTGATAAACCACTTGAAGGGGCAAGTATCAATAGCAGGAAGTGAGATAATGAACAAACCACAGAGGAGAGGTCTCCCGGAGTTGGATGGAAAATGGATATACTGGTTGGAGTGGTGCCTGAAGACCAGGAAGAGGTTTTACAATGCCAGATAGTGGTCCCTGGGTTAGCGCAACCTGTTGTGATAAGGTTGGCTTCTGTGCTTCCTGCTGCAGAATCTTTAGAAAAGAAGGAAACCCTGGAGCAAATACCCACTCAGGGCTATGGACCAGGACTAGTTAATGAGACAGCTGACTGTTGTGTCTCTTGCCCTGAATGCCATGTGGGTAGCCAAAAAATTGGAAAAAGGGCCCCCTTGAGTGCAGAGGACTAAATGGTTGCCCCAAACAGTATAAGAGGGACCTAATTAAAATGATATGCTGAAAGACCCTCTCCCTTGCAAAGAATGAAACAGAGTATGGCAGGGGTGCCCAAAGAAAATGTGATTGATAGGGACATGGATGTTATGAAGGAAACGTGTGCCTTGATAAACTGTAAAATTGATGGTCCAGTGAAACAAAGTCCAAAACATGTAAAGAACAAGCTATGCAAATTTATGGTGACAGATGTAAATATTTGGGCAACATAATACTGTACTGGATAGGGATAATGCGGGAGGTGCCGCAAACATCCAGGGGGTTCTCAGCACATAAGATATTGTATGGTCAACTGTCCTACAGGATGGTAAACCTCATCAAGGAGAGAGTACAGGAACGTACATCGTGTCACATAAGAAATTGCATTCAATTTTAAGGAGCAGAAATGAGATGGACACAGTTGGCAGAGTTGCCAGAATAAATTGAACAAAGGCACAGTGCACTCAGGTGTCTCTGTACACACAAAGCATTAGGGATCAGAAGCTTCAATCAGGGGCATGCAGCAGAGTATCCCATGGTGGCAGCAGAATACAAAGCAAAGCCCCTTTTTCTTCCCAGGAGGGGATGGTGCTGGTGGTAATTCCCGAGCCTTCCCTGGGCATGGCTCTGAGGGGGTGGGTATGTGACAGGGTAGGTCTGCCCTTTGTCTTCTCTTGTCACTTTCAGGACCAGTGGATCTGGTGGGAGCCAAACTAGGGTTTTGCAAGAGATGCCTGTTTGGAGTTGTCCTTTAAGAATACTGTGCAGGGAGGCCTGCAGGTTTGCAGCAGTCTTTAACTGGATAATTGGGAGCAGCTGAGGAGCTAAATAAAAAGGACATACATCAATGTGAAAGGGTTTTTTTAAGGGGTTGGAATCTGCAGGGAGGGAAGAGGTAACCCTGCAGAATGCAGAGCTGAAGGGGAGCTCTGAAGAACTTGTGGCTGAATGTAGAAGTGGAGATTTAACTCTACAAGCCAGAGATGGGGAAGTCTGCCTGCCTGGAGGCCTGCTTGAAAGCAAGGAAAGCTGATCAAAGTTTTTTGAGAGAAGCGTTTCAGTAAAGGCTGAATTGGGGCCATAGAGTTAGTGGCCAGAGAGGATCAGGGGAGACCATTTTTACCTGCAGTATAAACAAGGAAAATTGCTGCTGAGAGTTTTCTGAAATCTGGAAAATAAATCGTTTAATGTTGTTCTGTTCAAGCAAATGTAAAATAGTGTAGGTGTTTGGACTTTTAAACTTGTCTGACCTATCATTTTGAATGTTCCTGAATAGCCTAGGCCACACGGTTACACCCTACCTGTCACATACCACAGCAGAAAATTGGTTATGTGATCAGTTTGCTCCATTGACTTTGTGTGGAGCTGTATCAGCCTAGATATATGTCTGGTCCTGGCTGTCTTATTTTTCTGGCGCAAACAGTGCATTAGCCAAGCTGGCAGCCACGTGGGAACAGCTGAGGTGGGAGATTTATGTCTGGAGCTGATTCTGCCATCTCAAAGGGGTTGTTATCCTGGCTCAAAAATGTAATACTGTGACTGAACATAAACTTATTTTCATCCCCTTAGGTAAACCAGGCATGTCACGGTATTATTTAGCTGTTACTGTCCATTCCAATTGAGTAAATCTGTGCACACAAGCGGAATGGGATACAAACGGAATGAATCTGTGCTTTTCAATAATAGGACTGACCCATGGTTAACAAACACTGGCAGGCAAGTCTACAGTTTGCAGTATTGAGTTCTCCATTTTAAAATGAGCTTAAATGGTTAAAATGAATTTTAAAACTTTAAAAATATTTAAAAAGTCACAGTAATGTGTTTAGAAATGGCATGATAGATAAGACATTTATGAAGGAAAGTTTGGGGGCCTTAGATACCTCTGTAATAATTTTGTTTGCTTTTATTTGTTTCTTTAATTACCTTTTCATCATTTTATTTGTATTTTACCAACTTCTAGCAAAAATGAATGCAATAGAATTCTTGTATTGTGATGTCGTAAAATCTTTACTGGAAAGGCTGGCAGTGTATTTCAATGGAAAACTGCATACCTGTTTTCAGATTTTTGTAGAGAAATAGCACTTTCTGCCACCAAATATATATTTAATAGAAATGTGTGATTTTTGACAACCTGTAATCTTTTGTTATAATTTAGCAGGTGACATTTTCTTCATAACCAGATTTCTCTAGGGGAGAAAAAAAGAGAAGCAGACTATTGTTTTAAAAATCATAAAATCACATGGATGGACCACAGTAATGCAAACATATAAAAGTCAAAGTTTGTTGCTGAAAGAAGTGTCTGGCTCTTTTGAAATAGATAGAAAGAGGTATCGGTTTCTTTTGATAAAAAAAATATATTTAGTTTCTTACTGAAACACATTGGGCTCCTAGGTAGCTGGCAGTTTCTGATATCACAATTTTTGCAACATGTGTGGGTCTCTTTTCAGGAAGATTAAAGCGATATCAATCAATCGATCAAATCTTTATTTATTCAGGCAAGCATCATTGAGCAAGGCTCATTTACAAGATGGACCTGATAAGGTCAAGGTTCGATAGTTGGTACACAACAGATACATCAATGCACTAATATATGCATAACAGATACAGAAAAAACGCTTATAAATACAATGATCTAGGGTAAGAAGTTGATTCAGACATACATGACAAGGTAGGTTACAGGATAATTATACAAAAGATAGGTATATACATATCCCAATATAAGAGTCAAGGCACACACACAGCATAGTGTAATACTAGAATGAATGGGGAGCATTTAGGAATGATGTAAGGGCCAGTGATTAGTGGGAGAAGGATTAGGTAGGTAGTAGGTAGTTAGGTAGAGTCAAATGGAACTGGGGTACTATAAAAAGGGTGGCTGCCCGGGAGGCAGAACTGTGGAACAAAAATATGCCATATATGGTGGCTGTCTGGAAGGGGGGTTGTGAAATGGCAAGTCCAGGTCTTGTGGTAGCAGTTGCATTTCTCTGCGAAAAAGCTTGTGCAAAGCTGTTTAAAGGATGCTATAGGTATAAGATTGGACAGCTTTAGGGATTTCTGTAGAGTATTCCAAGCCATAGCTAGAGAATAGCTGATTGCCACCCTCCCTAGCCGGGGTGTTGACTTTAGGTATTTTGAGCATGATGAGGTTGTTGCTTCTTAGGGCATAGGAGCTAGCTATGGCCTGGGTGAAGCAGTCTAGAATATAGTTTGGAAGTTTTTTAGACAATGCTCTGTAGATCCATAGTGCTGCATTTCTGTTCCTTCTGAGATGTAGAGAAACCCATCCAACTGCAGCATAGAAACAGCAATGATGAGTGTTAGCTGGAAGATCAGTTATGAATCTTATTGCTCTATGGTACAGGGTATCCAGCTTGCTTAGGTAGGAGATGGGGCAGTGACTATAAAGGAAGTCTGCACAGTCAACAACTAAAAGAAAAGTGGCCTGGACTAACCTCATCTTTGAGTCTCTTGTTAGGAAGCGTTTAATTCTATAGAATAGGCCAAGCCTTTGGCGAAGTTTTTTCAGCAGTTCTTCAATATGATGTGTGAAGTCAAGTCTGTTATCAAGCCACACACCTAAGTATTTGAATTTTTCTACATACTCCAGATTTTCTCCAAGGATAGTGCATAGCTGGGGGAGACTGCTTAGTGGGGAGGTACTGGTGGAGCTTTGATTGGAGAAAAGCATTGCTTTTTTTTTGCATTTAAAGAAGCTTTTCTCAAGTAGTTGATATTGCAGCAAGGAGAATTCTGCCTGTAAGATTTCACGGGCAACTGCAGGTGATGGGTTGCTGACATACAAAACAGTGTCATCAGCAATGAGGTGGACAGTGGCTTTGGTGAGATCTGAATCAATATTATTAATGTAGCTAGCAAAAAGGATGGGGCCCAGGATAGATCCTTGCGGAACTCCTCTTAGCAGTGGTTTTAAAGGGGATAGATCACCTTCAGCTTTCGCCTGCTGTGACCTATCCATAGGGTAACACCTGAACCATTTAAGGGAGGGTGGATCTAGGCCAATGGAATGCAAGGAAGAGAGTAGCAGCTCATGGTCCACAGTGTCGAATGCCTTACTTAGGTCAAGAAATACTGCACAGACACTATTCTTTTTATCTAATTCGGTTTGCCAGTCATTTGTAACTTTGGCCAGTGCAGAGATAGTGCTGTACCTGGCCCTAAATCCAGATTGAGCTGGATTCAAGAGGTTAGCATCATCAAGGTACTCTCTTAGCTGGATGCTCACTATTTTCTCTAGCATCTTGGATAGCACTGGAGGAATGGAAATGGGCCTGTAGTTATTAAGGTCCATAGAGTCCCCTGATTTTAAAAGGGGAACCACTTGGGCTGTCTTCCACACTGTAGGAATAGAACCAGAGGTTAAAGATAGGTTAAAGAGATGTGTTAGGGGAACTGCAAGTACATGAAATGCAATCTTTAGAAAGTAGGGATCAAGAGAGTCTGCCCCTGTGCTTTTTTAATATCCAACTGCTATAAAAGATCCTCTACTTGCTTCAACAGGACGGGTTTGAAGGAGAAAGAAGAATCAGCTCTCTGGGCACCAGTGTACTGGGAGCTTAGTTGTGCACGCAGCAGATTAGCTGGAGAGGTGTCAAAGGCAAGGCCGGCCGTTGTGAAGTGGTTATTGAAGGCATCCAGAACTTCCATTTTGCCAGAGATAGAACCATTATTGTGGTGCAATTGAGTTGGTAGAGAGGTGCCAGAATCCTGCCCTACAATACCCTTGATGGTGCCCCAGAACCTAGCAGGATTGTGATAGGAGGAGTCAAGTTCAGCCAAGTAAAAGGCAGCCTTTGCATCCCTTACTTTCTTGGTGCAGCTATTCCTGGCTTTCCTAAATAACAGCCAGACATTTGGGTTCTTGGTTTTTCTTGCCATTTTCCATAATTTGTCTGTCTCCAACAGTGCAGATTTGAGGTCAGCTGAAAACCAGCGGCAAGATTTGTTTTTTATTCGGACACTAGTGATTGGGGCATGTGTATTAAGGGCACTTAGTATTATGCTGTTTAACACCTGATGTGCTTTTTCCACAGAGTGTGCAAGATAAAACTCTTTCCAGCTTGGAGAGTGAGCTAGATCATGCAGATATCCTTCAATATTGAGGTTTTTCTTGGCTCTCCTCATTAGAAATTTTGCTGGGGTTGTTGGTTTGCTGGAAGATCTTACTCCTGTAATGAGGCAGTGATCACTTATATCACTGAAAAGCACTCCAGTGTGTGTGAATAGATGGGGTTTGTTCACCAGCAAGATATCAAGTAGTGTGCTGTTGTTTCTATTCTTTGAGTTTATTCTTGTTGGCTCATTTATCAGTTGTGTGAGCCCATGTGTATCCTGAAGCACGATACCAAAGGTGCAGCTGCTTTGGAAAGCCAGTTTAGATTCAGATCACCTAGGATAATGACTTCTTCAGATCCTGGTTTGAGTAGATTCCCCAGGTGGGATAAAAGCTTGTGGTCAGCAGAGGGGGGGCCTGTAGCAGCCTACTAGCTGGAAAGCTGCTGTATTAGGGAGAGATACTTTGAGGGATATACATTCAAATTCTTTGGGCATCGAGGTTGCAGTAAAGCAGGATACAGGTATACTGGACTTTACATACAGTATATAGCTATTCCACCGCCCCTTGTTAGGCGATCCGCTCTGAATAACTGATAATTGGGTAGATTAACATCCCTATCTGTTGTGGTGGGTTTGAGCCATGTCTCAGATACCACGAGAAAGTCTGGCAAGGTATGGGCAACCCAGCCACTGACCACATGCGAGATATCATTTATATCTTCACTGTTGGATATGTCACAATGGATATCTTGGCCAGTTGGGTATGTCACAAAAGGTTCGGAACTCATTTAGAATGTTTGCCCTCCATAGCAGTACTAACCCTATTCAAATACAAATAACTTTAAAACGAAAAATGTTAACATTGTTCTATGAGCACGAAAGTTGTTCAGCACAAAAGAGCTACAAAATGAGTGATGTTTCATTTATAGCTACCTTTTAGTTTTTTATAATTAACAAAAAACAGCACAAAATCGAAATATTTTTCACTTCTTGCAAAAAATGCAAATAACTTTAAAACTGAAAAAAGAGACCCACAATTGTATAAATCGAATATGACATGGGTGGCAGCAAGATAGTAGAAATATCTCCACTCATTGTCATTGAGCTCTAGATAGCCCACTCGTGGCTTCACCACTCGTGGGATATCAAGAGTTCAGTGGCAGCTTGTGGAGATATTTCTGCTATCTTGCACTCACCCATGTCATATCCCATATATCAAGATTCCACTGAATTCTTTTTTTACTATCAGTGTGAAAAGCAAAGGTAAAAACCCACTTGTTGCACTGCCTGAACAAATATTTTATTATAACGGTATAATTAAAGGGTCATCCCTTTTTCTATAGGGAAACCATGCCATAATTTGCCATAATAAAGGAGTGTTTATAATAGCAAACATGCGCACGGTTTCTCTCACTCTGTGCATGCGCCTGCCACAGTTCCTCGTTTCATACTAACATACTAAAATGCCAGCAGAATAGGCCTAACGGTCTTTCGTGTCTGCTTGTTTGGTCAGCCCCCACCCTGGGTGCTGACCTTGCTGTCCCCCTCGCCTTCTCTGGCTTCTCCCTTCCCAGTTCTGGATATTCTTGCTGCATTGGATTTTGCTTCCAGAACCCTTCCCCTGTACCTGTCCCACCCCCTCTTGAACCCCTCCACTGTCTCTGCCTCCATCAGCCCCCAGGTAGTGCATTCCATGGCTTCACCCCCTCTCAGTGAAGTAGCACCTCCTCCTTTCTCCCTGAATCTTCCCCTCCAGCTTCCATCCATGCCCTCTAGTGGCCTTCCTCCTTCCTTGAGAGCACCCTGACTGTTCCTCCCTATTTACCCTCTTCATGAACCTGAAGACCTCTATCATGTCCCCCCGGTCCCTTCTCTCTTCCAATGTGTACATATTTAGCTCTTCGAGCCTCTCTTCATAGGTCCTGTCCCCCAAGCCCCAAATCATTTTGGTTGCCCTCCTCTGGACCCTCTCCAGGAGTTTAATGTCCCTTTTTAAGTGTGGCCTCCAAAACTGCACGTAGTACTCCAGGTGTGGCCTCACCAAGCAGTTATACAGAGGGAGTATCACTTCCCTCCTTCTGGAGGTGATCCCCCTAGCAATGCATCCCAGCATCCTGTTGGCCTTGGCTGCTGCCCTCCTACAAGTCTCAGAGTTGTTCATCTTGACATCCACCACCACCCCCAGGTCCCTCTCAGCCATCGAGACTTGTAGCATTTCCCCAGGGTGTACACTTGGCCTGGGTTTCTGGCCCCCAGGTGGAGTACCTTGCATTTCCCTGCATTGAACCTCAGCTTCCACTTTCTAGACCATCTTTCCAGAGCCTCCAGGTCCCCCTGTAGGGCCACCCTCCCCTCCTCCCCATCCACCACCGCCCCCAGTTTCGAGTCATCTGCAAAGAGACTCATCTCACTCCTGATTCCTGTCCTTATGTCAGATCATTGAGGCGTTGAACAGAAGGGGCCCAAGGACTGATCCCTGGGACCCACTATTGACCCTCCTTGGGGATGAGACTATCCCACCAACTACGACCCTCTGGGTCCGGTCCTGGAGCCAATTGCCTATCCATCTGATCATCTGGTTTCCCACCCCATTTCTCCCAGCTTATCCAACAGGCCCACGTGAGAACAGAGTCAAATGCCTTGCTGAAGTCTAGAAAGAGGACATCCACTGGTCTACCCAGGTCCAAGGCACTTGTCACCCAGTCATAGAACTCCACCAGGTTTGTCTGACATGATTTCCCGGGATGAATCCATGCTGTCTATCGTCCAGGCACCCTGACTTATCCAGGTCCCCCCTAGCCTCTCCTTGACAATGCCCTCCATCACCTTGCCCACCACCCGATGTCAGGCTGACAGGCCTGTAGTTCCCTGCCACCTCCCTTGATCCCCTTGTGGATAGGCACTATATCGCCACCTTCCAGTCTTGGGGCACCCACCCTGTCCTCAGAGAGATGGTGAAAAGCTCTGCCAGGGTTTCGCCAGGACATCCGCAAGTTCCTTCAGCACTCTAGGATGTAATTTATCCCGCCCCGTGCTTTCTCCGTCTTAAGGAGCTGAGGGCTTCCCTCACTCTCTCTGCTGTGATTTCCACTTCGTGCCTCTTCTCCCTGCTTAGCCTCCCTCCACCTGCCAGTGATGCCTCCCCCTCTCCCCAGACCTGCCGATCGGTAAGGGTCCCCCCCCTCCTCATTATCTCTGTCTCCTCCCATGTATGATGCAGCACCCCCATTTTCCCTGGTGAAAACTGAGGTGAAGTACTCATTTAGTTAACCTCAGCCTGCTCCCCCGGGTCTTGTGCCCATCTCTCCCCTGATTTAATCCTGCTAATCTGCCCCTTCACCCTTCGTCTTTCCCCAATGTATCTAAAGAACCCCTTTTTCCCTCTCCTAATTTCCCTGGCCAGGTTCTGCTCCTTCCTTGCCTTAGCCGCCCTCACCACTCTAGTGGCCCTTCTAGCCATCAGCTCATACTCCCCTCGGTCCCTTTCACTCCTTGAGCACTTGAATTGGTTATAGGCTGCTTTCTTTCCCCGCACCACCTCCTGGACCTCCCTGGTCCACCAACAGGGTTTTTGGGCCCTACCGCATTTTCGTCTTACTCTTGCACAGGTGCTGGTAGCATCCTGCACCCCTCTCCTGATGATTTCCCACCTACTATCAGCGTCCATGTCTGACCCAATCCCATCCAAATGCACCTTAAGGATCCTTCCCATTTCCTTAAAATCCACCCCTGAAGTCGGTTACTTCCGTCTTTGTGCAGCCTTCTACCCCTCCTAGGTCCAGGCAGAACCAGACCGTGGCATGGTCACTCCCCGCCAATGGGTCCCTTACCTCCAGGCCCCCAATCTGGTCACTGTCTGCCAGGACCACATCCAGTACCCGTGCCTCCCTGGTCGGTTCCCTCACCTGCTGAGTTAGGAACGCGTCTTGAAAGACATCCAACAACCTCTGTTTCCTGTTCACAGAGGATGTCATAGTCTCCCAGTCTGTTCCTGGCATGTTTAAGTCCCCCATCACCACCACCGTTCCTCTGCCCAGTCTGCAGTGTCTCCTAACATCTGCCACCAGACTGTTCTCCAGCTCCTCCGCCAGGGCAGGGGGTCTATACACCACTCCTATGTTTACTCTCTTGCCCCCCTTTGTTATCAAGGTGACCCAAATCGCCTCCATGGTTCCCTCCACCTCCTCTACTCCCCCTATGCCAATGCAGTTTTTGACTATCATTGCTACCCCTCCTCCCCTTCCCTCCCCCCTGTCCTTCCTGAACATAGTGTAACCCTCCAGGTTCAGGTCCCAGTCATGTCTTGCAGTGGCCCAAGTCTCAGTGACCGCTGCCACATCCACTGCTCCCTCAGTTAACATCACCTGGAGCTCAGGCATTTTATTGCCCAAGCTCCTGGCATTTAACAGGACTACCTTCCACCCTTTCCTATAGTTCATTTCCTGCTCGTGTTCCCATGGGGTTCTGTTTTCCCTGGTCTGCACTTTGCCAGTTGGCCTTTTCCTGCAATCCTCCTGGTCCCCAGGGGGGTGGAGACAGAGTCCCTCCTTTATCGGCACCCCCTTGACAGCCTTTTCTCCCATCCCACCCCCCTGCACAAGTTTAAACCCCACTTTTCACCAATGAACCCCTCTATTTTCAACTTAAGGATTCCCCTTCCCTCCAAATTGAGATGTAGTCTATCTCTAGCATACAGCTCCTTATCCTCCCAGGTCTCCCCCCAATCCCCCATCAACCCATACCCTCTGGCCTCACACCACTCCCTGAGCCACTGGTTTATCTCCTAATTTTCCTTTTTGTTCCCCACTAGCCCTTGGCACTGGCAGGATTTCTAGAAGGAAACTGTGCATCCTATGTCATGACAGACCCTGGCGGAGCTCCTGAATCTTGCCTGTATCTCTGGCTCGCTATTTCCCTCAATGTCATTTGTACCCAGGTGGACCAGTATGTCTGGGGAACCCCCACAATCCTTTGCCAACTGATATACCTCGTGCTTAGCCCTGTGCACCGTTAGTCCATGGAAGCATCTTGTTCTAACTGGCCAGGCTTCTCCCTCCCTATCCCATTTGATACCCCTGATCATAGAATCCCCCAGCAGGAGCACTCTGACCACTCCTTTTCCTCCATTCCCCCCCTTCCATGTCCCTCATCCTTTCTACAGGCCCCTCCACCCAGCTGGCTCCTTATTCCTCCCCCTATCTGGGTGCCACATGCCACCCCCTCCTTATTTACCATGGCCACCCCCTTCCCTCCAATCCTATGCCTCTCCTCCTCCTGAGTATCCTTCTTTACCACTCTCCTGACCACTCTCTGCTTGCCTTCTTGACAAACCGCTAACGGAGACTGAACTCCCACTCAAACTCAGTGTAAAGTCATTTAAAAAAAATGTACCACAACAACTTAACGTTTGGCTACCCATAAAATAAAAATTTTAAATAAATGCAGAAAAGTGACCATGGACCATGCCCTGTAACCTAACCAGACCGCGACCGCGTAGCAACTTCTTTTTATTTTGTATAATTGTGAAGCAAAAAAGGAGAAACCCAGCAATTATATAAAATAAAATATGGGGTGGTGAGTGTTAGATGCTTTAATAAATCCTTAGAGCTTTGCTCTTGGGGCTTATGTAGCATCTGACACCTCAGGGGTGTGTAAACTTCTTGTTAATACACACCACCCTATACTTTATACCATTTATAAAGTAGTTACTAACACACCAAAATACACCCACACAGCAACTTCTTTTTATTTTATGTAACTGCTGAGGCGAAAAAGGAGAAACCCAGCAATTATATAAAATAAAATATGGGGTGGTGTGTGTAAACTCGAAGTTTACACCCCCCTCGTTGTTAGATGCTTTAAAAATTTCCTTAGAGCTTCGCGTTTGGGGCTTATGTAGCATCTAACACCTTAGGGGTACGTAAACTTCTCGTTACACACACCACTTCATACTTTATTCTATTTATAAAGTAGTTAGTAACACACCAAAATAGAATAAATAAAATAATCAGCTGTCTGTTTGTTAGAACTAAACACCTGCTCTGTAATTATTTCCTGTTTTACTTTGGCCCATGTTGTGTGGACCAGATAAACAGTATCCGGCAGCATTGCTGCATGAGCTGTGTCGAGGAAGCCCTGGGGGCTGTTGTCAATCCCCATATTAGGCTGACAATGAACTTTATGTAGTGCTGCTTAAGACTGCTTATGACTCTCTGATCCGTGGGCTGGATCAGGGGCAGCACAGTTTGGGGAGGAGGAACATGAAATGAACATTTGAGAGATCAGTACTTTTGTGCACAGAACAGTTGTCCACTATCATTGCAGTCCTGCGCTTTCTCTGCCATATCTCCATGTTGATTTCCCTGAGACACAGGTGGAAAATCTCCGCCCATCCATGCATTCCCATTTGAGTGCTAATGGACAGGTAAGACATCCACATTTATCCCCTTAAAACAACGGGGCTTATGTGACGTCCCAACAAACGGCAAAGGCATTTTTTTCTGTACCAAGTCTATTCGCACTCACCATTATGGACAGACGTTCTTTGGCCTTTTGGTGACCAGCTGGTGTTACAGATTTAAAGGTCAGTGTGGCATCTCATGTAGTGCAAAGAGACAAGGTCATTTCATCCGCCTTGAAAATGTCACAGGGTGAAAACTGAGCAAACAGACTAGGCAGAACAATGCGGAGCCACTCCTCCAATGAGGTGATATAGTTCTCTGCTTTTTCGACGTGGCTCCACCAATACCTGATGTTGCTTTACTCTTTCTGCCATGACAGCCATGCCACCATCAGCTCAAAGGGAACACCCACAGAAGCTGATAGACTTTGAAACTTCTCCACCGACGGATTCCCTGACAGTGGGACCTGTTTGTCACAAGCAGCAGAGAATCACTGTAGGAAACATAGAAGCATAGACAATGATGGCAGAAAAAGACCAGAGGTCCATCCAGTCTGCCCAAGTTCCCTATAATCCCTGGAACCTACTGTTCCTCCAGCGTACTAATCCTCCCCGTCCTCTCTATTCTCCATGGTCCTGTCACCCCCAGTAACCGCTATTCTCTTCATTATGTCCCAGCCTTTCTTGAATCCCCTGACTGTTTTTGAACCCACCACTTCAGCTGACAGATGGTTCCACCACCCTTTCTGTAAAATAGTACTTCTTCACTTCTCGCTTGAACCTACCTCCTGTTAATTTCCATTCGTATCCACATGACCAAAACTTGGTATTCAGGCTAAATAGATCCCCACAGTTCGCTTTGTTAATTCCTTTAAGGAACTTGAAGTTCTCTATCATATCCCCCCTCTCCCTTCTGGTCTCCAGTGAGTACATATTTAGTGCCTTGAGGCGCTTCTCATAGGATCTGCTCTACTGGCCCTGAATCATTTTTGTTACTCTGCGCTGCACTGTCTCCAGCCTGTCCTTATCTTTTCTGAGGTGAGGATTCCAGAACTGGGTGCAGTACTAGGTGAGGCCTCACCAGAGATCTGTAGAGGGGAAGTATTACCTCTTTTCTCCTGCTATCAATACCCCTACCGATATATCCTAGCATCCTGTTAGCCTTGCTATAGGCCTTATTGCACTGACTCCATTGCCTAAGTGAGTTGCTAATTATAACTCCCAGATCCCATTCCTCAGCTGTAGTGCTAAGTCTCTCTCCTCCCATCCAGTACTCTATCCTGGGGTTCTTTTTCCCTAGGTGCATTACTTTGCACTTTCTAGCATTGAATTTTACCTGCCAGACCTTTGACCACTCCTCTAGGTTTTGTAGGTCTCTCTCTGCATTTCCCTTATTCCCATATCACTATTCACCCTCCCCCATAGTTTTGTGTCATCTGCGAAGAGACACAATCTACCCACTCTGCACTTCTCAGAATCTCTGACTGCCCTGGAGCTGTAGTGATGTAATGTGGAATGTATGCAAATAATGGAACTAGAATGCTACATTCAAACTGCTGCCTCTAGGGGACTGTGTGCCGTCTAACAGTTAGATTCATTTTTATAGATGAAAAATACTAGACTATCTGAGTTAAATATTTCTAACCCAGGCAATAATAATAATAATAATAATAATACCCACCTCCTGGTGAAGCAGATGGGCTTCAAACAGGATAAAAACAACACAAAAGGAGAGCTGGGCCCCCTAGTCATCTCTGTGTGCATCCAAAACAATAGGTTAAGCCAACGATTAATGGCAATATTAAGAGCTTCCATGAACGTATTGCTGAACCTGATCCAGGTTATGTAAGAGGAAGTAGGGTGGGAGGTCTAATCATACTGGGAGATCCCGTGAAGGAACAATATTACTGTGGTAAGTAATTTTTTCTTCAACCCCCAGGAATCTCCTAGTATGATTAGACATATGCAGATTACCAAACTGTGCCTTGGGAGGAGGGTACAGAACCTATTTATATATTAAGAAAAAGGTTTTGTAGTACAGCAGTGCCAAACCTTGCATCACTTCTGGACTAGACGTCCAGGCAATAGTGCTTTGCGAAGGTGTGGACTGTACTCCAGGTAGCTGTTTTACAGATTTCCAGCAAGGGAATGTCCCTTGCAGCTGCCACAAAGGTAACAGTTCCATGAGTGGAATGTGCCCTGTGGCCCTGTGGTGGCTGTTTCTCAGCCTCACTGTAACAGAATGGGCTGCAGGATACTGTCCAGTGCACAATTGATCTCTTTGAGGCAGGCCTACCTTTTCCCACTTCACCATAGGTGATAAACAGTTGTGAGTGAGAATCCCTGAGGTCCTTAGTATGACTGATGTAGTAGTTGAGAGACCTCTTTACATCCACACTATGAAGCTTCAGTTCCCCTGAACTGGACTTGGCTGTGAAAAATACAGGAAGGGTGAAGGATTGGTTCAAATGAAACTTGGATGCCACCTTGGGAAGAAATTTCCTGTTCGTCCTAAGGATCACCTTGTCCTTATGGAAGACAATGTAATTAGGATTAGAAAATGGGAAAAATCCATTCTGCAGTCTGACTGACTGAGCCACTCATTTAGGTGGTCATCTATCAGATAACAGTGCCCACCTAAAATGAATGCCAGTCCAGGATGCTCCATCACCCTAAAAATATCACTATGCCACAGCCACATGCTTCATACAGGTCACCTCACACACTCGAGATGGAAGCCAAGCAGCAAGCTGTGGGAGAAACGTGATGCCCAGTACCACAGAAAATAAATAGAGCAAAACAAAAGTCAGAATGACTGAATTTAAAGTCAGTTTTCAGCTGGTCTCTGCTGAAGGCAGAGGAGTGCCCAGAGTCAGTGAACAAGGGGGGCCAGAATCCCCACAAAGCTAGGGAGGTCTGCGGGCATATATAATAATTTAGTTGGAGGATGATTTTTTATGGGGGGGACCAGGGCCAGGGTAGCCCCCCCACGCATGCCTATGGCTGAAGGTCAAAAAAATGCTAAACAACCTAGAAGACAACAACATCCAACCACCACCAGCTTAAAAAAGGAAAACCGCCTAAAGTGAAGACTGATGGGGCACAAGAAATCCAGGAAAGAAACAGAAGCCATACTGGGAGCACTCAGTGAATTCTGAGCTTGTCACACAGGAAGAGTACATTTCCCTACTGCCTCAAAGAACTTCTGTTGTAGAAAATGAAATGGACCTTCCGTCTGTAACACGGCGCTCCTCCTCATTGCACCCGCCTGCCACAACTGCTCCAATACCCTGATTGATTCAGTATTTTAATGTACTCCTCTCAGTACCAAAAATCAAAATGATCTCAAAATTAAATATTAATTTAATGTGGTTCCTTGCCTTTTCCCCCTTACCACACTACTCCTCAGTGTGACCACCTGCCCGACACAAGTCTGCCACTTCCGAGTCCCTGATGTAGCCCCTCTCAAAGCCACAGATAAAAATGGAGCAAAAACAGAGTGAATGACAGAAATAAAGTGAAAGAATAAATCAAAATAAAAAAACCCAGTAAACATTAAACGTACAACAGTGGGTCTGGTTGGGGGGGGCAGGTAACCATGACAACCGCCTACAACTACAAGCACCCCAGCGGGCGGAGGAACTATTTTATTACAAAAAAAAACCAAAAACTAAAAAGTTTAACACAAAAATTATTTTTCAAAACATAAAAAGTACATGTTCCATTTTCCAAGGGCAATAATACCTGCCAGGGTGGGCGGTATTGGCTATACCCACCCTTCCAGGGGCTATAAGGCCCTCCACCTGCAGTGTCAGGCCTCATTACAGCCCTGGGTGGGTGGGTATAGCCCAATACCACCCACCCTGTCGGATATTATTGCTTGCTCAGTGCAGAGAGTTTAGAGCTCACACACTCTTCTTGCTGGAGTAATTGCAACCAGGAGAACAGTTTTCCAAGTGACATATTTCAGGTCAGCTGTAGCCATTGGCTCAAAGGGAGGTTCCATGAGTTTGGCTATGCACAAATTCAGGTCCCAAGGAGGGACTGGTTCCCTAACAACAAGGAAACAGATGAGCCAAGCCTTTGAAAAACTTTCTAAAACTAGGGTGTGAAGCTATTGTTCTCAGTGCACCTGAAGACAAGTAAGCAGATACTACTGCTAAGTGAACCATGAGGGTTGCAGGCCTAAACCCTGCAGGTGCATCAGGTAGTCAAGCAGTGTAGGTAAGCTTGTCTTAAGAGGATTGACATGCTTAGAGTTGCAGCAGATGGAAAATCTTTTCCACTCTGAAGTATAAGCCTTTCTGGTTGAAGTTTTTCTGGAAACATTTAGGACCTTAAGGTCCTCTTCTGACAATTTAAATTCAGAAAATTCGAACTCCTCAAGAGCCAGGCCTTCAGTTGAAGGGTCTTGAGGTTCAGAAATACTATCCGACCTTGAACAGCTGTTAGGAGATTGTATCTCTGAGGAAGATGAATGGGTTGCTTGGTGGACAGGATGAGTAATAGAAGGTATCATGGCTGTCTGGCCCAGTCTGGAACAACCAGGATCATGGTTGAAGATTGACTCCTGAGTATGAGAAGAACTCTCACCAGCAGTGGAGATGGAAAGACAGCATACAAAAATTTCCCTGTCCAATCCAGGACTAATGCCTCCATAGGCAATGTGCCCAATGAAGGAGGCCGGCAGCAGTAAAGAGGAAGCTGATGGTTTTCTTTTGAGGCAAACAGATCTTTTTCTGGAGTGCCCCAATGTCTGAAAACTGTGCCCAACACTTGCTTGTTTAAAGCCCATTCATGATGATCCTACCTGACTCTGCTGAATGAATCTGACGGTGTATTGTCCTTCCCTGGAAGACGAATGGCGGACAGATGCACTTCCAGGGAGTATGCTAGGGACCAGATTTTCATGGCCTCTGTGCACAGCCTTGCGGATTTTATACCCCCTTGGTAGTTGATGTACCACATGGTGGTTGTATTGTCTGTCCTGACCTGGACTGACTGACCCCTTAATTGAGGAACAAAGGTCTTTAGGGCAAGAAGGACCGCTCTCAGCTCTAAGAGGTTGATATGCAACTTGGATTCCTGAGGGGACCAAGGCCCACTGATTGTGAGGTCGCTGTGTGTGCCTCCCACCCTAGGAGGGAGTCATCTGTTGTTAGGACCACAGTGTGGTGCTGTTGCTGAAAAGGGATGCCATGCCTGAGGCTGTCCCTTTCTTTCCACCTATGCAAAGCCAGTAGCAGAGTTCTTGTAACTGGCACAAGCTTTGAAATGGGATCCCTTCTTTGGGACCAGTGGGATCTCAGGAGGTATTGAATATCTCTCATCTAAGACATGGAGCCTAATATTACTGTGGTGGTTGAGGCCACATGTCCTAGTAATGGAAGAAACTGTCTTGCAGTCCTGGGCTGACCCAAGGCAAAGGCGTTTGCTAGGGTTAGTACATTTGTCACCCTCTCCTGGGGGAGAAATGCCTTGCCCTGGACAGTATCCAGTTCTGCGCCAATGAATTTTAGTGACTGAATTGGCTCCATCTGAGACTTTTGAGTACTGATGAGGAAGCCCAGAGACTCCAGGGTACTCTGGGTGACCATGATGAAGTCCTTTACTTGCTGGTATGACTCCCCTATGACTAGCCAGTCATCCAGGTAAGGGAATACAAGGATTCCTGCCTTCTGAGATAAACTGCCACCACTGATAGACACTTTGTGAATACTCTTGGGGCAGAAGTGAGCCTGAAGGGAAGTGCTGAGAACTGGTGGTGCCCTGTGGGTAGAGTGAACCTTAAGTACTTTCTGTGGCAAGGCCTGAATAGAATGTAAAAGTAGGCATCGTTCAAATCCAGAGATACCAGCCAGTTTCCTTTCTTTAGAGAAGGAATAATGATGGCAAGTGTTACCATTTTGAACTTGGGGCTTTGCTAAGTGTATGTTCAGGAATCTTAAGGTCCAGGATTGGACGCCAATCACCATTCTTCTTTTTAGTCAAGAAATATCTGGAGTACAAGCCCTTCCCCCTTTGGGTGAGAGGGACTGGCTCTATTGCTCTGGCTTGCAGAAGTTTTTTTACTTCTAGCTCCAGCAACATTGTCTCTGTAGGGGTTGAGGTTGGAAAACTCGGTGGCCCTGGAATTTTGGAAACTGTTTGAACTGTAGACAGAGATCCTGACTCACTACCTCCAGAACCCACTTGTCTGTGGTGATGTTTTCCCAGGCCTTGAAACAGTGAGCCAGCCTGCCCCCTACTGGAAGAGGGGTGGCAGCCTGTTTTGTGCAGTTAGTGTTTCTGTCCGGGCTGAGGTCTAGGAGCTGGGGTTGAACCAGCCCACCTAGAAGGCCTCCTGCCTCTGCCCCTGTAGTAGCCTATGGCCTGAGTATAATCTACAGGCATGGAGACTGGGGCATAAGCTCTGGAGTAATATCCCCTACCCCTACCTCCCCTTCCCATGGATCTAAAAGAAGTGGAGACTGTCTCTCTTGTGGAGTTACTCCTATAGGTGGTTTTGTACTCTTCTACCTTTTTCATGTATGCCTCAGTCTTGTCACCAAAAAGGGAATTGTTTTCACAAGGAAAATCCATGGCCTTTAACTGAGTGTCTGGGGTGAGACTGGTTGCTCTGAGCCAGGCAAACCTCCTCAGAAACACTGATAGGGCCAACAGCCTGGATGCAGGATCATTTGCATCCACAGCCATGTGAAATTGGTATGTGGTGGCATCCAGTGCTGTCCTGGCAGTGTCAGCCAGATCATCCCTCCAGTTGTGCCTCTTCACAATTCATTCACCACTCTGGTGGAGCATGGTTCCTCTATGGAGGCACCTGCAGTGGAGACCAAGGAGGATGCTGGGAACCTCCGCAATGGAGACCCACAGGAGAGTGGCACAGGACCCCACAGGGGAAGGAAACAACTCCTGGTGGGGGACTCACTTGTTAGGGGGTTGGAACTGGGGGAGGGAGGGAGGAAAGGGAGGTAAGGTGCGTCGCACCATGGCTTGAGGGACAGGAAATGAACCTCAGGATGGTGGGAGCATCTGCAAGGGGGAGTGAGCTGGATGTAATTATCCGCCTAGGGACAAATGACCTGGCTGAGAATGGGATCAGAGCAGTGCAACAGGAGTTTGTGGCGTTGGGGAAGGGCCTTAGACAAGTAGCACACACGGTAACTTTCTTGGAATTGCTACCTGTCTATGGCATAGATGAGGCTAGGGTACTCCGCACCATGGGATTCAATGACTGGTTGAAAATCTGGTGCAGAGCTCAGGAATTTGGCTTCATTGGGGACTGGGACTCCACCTGGAGGGATGCAGGCCTATACAGACGGATGGTCTGCATCTATCCAGGAGGGGAACCAAGATCCTAGGTGATAGGTTTAAATGCTTCATTGGCAAGCATTTAAACTAGCCAAGGGGGGAGGCACTGAAAAGGAGAAGAGAAATCCTAGCCCCCCCCCAAAAAAAAATCAGGGTAGTTAGTGAGGTAAACACCAAGATAGAGCAGTCGATAGGGAGAAGGGTGGGGGTAAATGGAGAAAAAGACAAAGGCAGTAAGGACAGGGATGGGGCAAAAAGAAATTAAGCCATAAAAAAATGGAGGGTAATGAGTACCCATGCCCACAGTCTAGGTAAAAAGCTTCTCGAAATGGTGGCCTTGATGGAAGAGGGATGCCTGGTTATTGTGGTAGTCACAGAAACATGGTACACAGAGAACCATGACTGGGATGTCAACATACCAGGGTACACAATCTACAGGAGAGACAGGGAGGGAAGAAGAGGAGGAGGAGGAGTAGCTCTCTTGTAAGGGAAGGGATCAAAGCAACAGAACTAAAGAGTAAACAGGGAGGAGAGGAGGCACTGTGGGTCACCCTGGAGACTGGAAATGGCACCACAATCTGCACAGGGGTTATATACAGACCCCCGTCTCGGGGAGGAAATGGACAAGGAAATGATAGAAGGTATCCTTGGGATGGCAGAGAAAGGGGAGATATTGCTGATGGGGGACCTGAATATGCCAGATGTTAACTGGAGCACATTTGCTGCAGCCACATCCAAGAGCAGGGCCATTCTCAATGCCCTACAGGGGGCATGCCTCAGACAGCTAGTTTTGGAACCCACTCTGGAGGGAGCAATCTTAGATCTGGTACTCTCAAATGGGGATGGAGAGAGGATCTCCGATCTTGAAATGGGTAGCCATCTGGGAACAAGCGACCACCAAACAGTGTGGTTTACGGTAAACATAGCTGTAGAGTCAAACCATACAAAAGTGAAGGTACTGGACTTCAGGAGGGCTGATTTTGTCAAAATGGGAGAGTGCCTCAGAAAAACACTAGCAAACAGGCAAGAAGGTGGGGTGGAGCAACAATGGGGAAACATCAAAACTGCCATCACAGAGGCAACAGGCCTTTGGGTGAAGCAAATAAACAAAACCAAAATGAAAGAAAAAAACACTATGGTTCTCAAAAGAAGTGGCAGGGAAGGTAAGGGAGAAAAAGATAGCATTCAGGAAGTATAAGGAAACACAGAAGGAGCAGGACAGAGAACTGTACCAGTTAAAGCAGAAGGAAGCGGGGAAGGCAGTCAGAATAGCAAAGGCCCAAATCAAGGAAAAGATAGCCAACTCGATTAAGAAGGGGGATAAATCCTTTTATAGGTACATTAGGGAGCAAAGAAAGACTAAGGCAGGCATACTGAGGCTGAATAAAGAGGAAGGTGGTTGGGCAGAGAGTGACAGTGAAAAAGCAAGGATACTGAACAAACACTGCTACCTGTATAAAAATAAACGTTTTACTACTACTACCACTACTATAAATACTTCTGCTCAGTATTCACAATGGAAGAGCAGAGGGAGATACCTAATCCAGTCAATAGAAGCACTCTGGATAGGGGGGTTGATATTAGTCCTTTCATAGAAGAAAGGGTTCTGAAAGAACTCTTAAAACTGAAGGTGGATAAAGCAATGGGACCTGATGGGATTCACCCCAGAATTCTAAAAGAATTAAGGGAAGAACTAGTAACACCACTGACTACCCTTTTTAATAAATCATGGGAGGATGGTGTGGTACCTGAGGACTGGAGGAGGGCGGATGTGATTCCTCTTCACAAAAGTGGGAGCAAGACGGAGGCAGGAAATTACAGACCTGTCAGTTTGACCTCAGTGGTAGGGAAAATGATGGAATTACTTCTGAAGGAAAGAATTGTTGAGTACCTAGAGGCCAGTGGGTCACAGGACCCAAGGCAACATGGATTCACAGCAGGAAGGTCAGGTCAGACAAATCTAATTGATTTCTTTGACTGGGAGACCAAAGTAGTAGACCAGGGAGGGCCTGTGGACATGGCCTATCTAGACTTTTGCAAGGCATTTGACGCAGTCCCACACAAAAGATTAATAAACAAATTAGCCAGCCTGGGAGTGGGTTCCAGGGTGGTAGCCTGGGTTAAACACTGGCTGGACAACAGGACACAGCGGGTAATAGTAAATGGAGTCCACAGTGAAGAAAGGGGGGTTACTGGTGAGGTACTGCAGGGTTCAGTACTGGGGCCAGTCCTTTTTAATGTCTTTATAAGTGACATTGCAGAGGGACTGGAAGGGAAAGTATGTCTCTTTGCAGATGACACAAAGTTCTGCAACAGGACTGATATGCAAGGTGAGGTGGAAAGGATGAAAAGGGACTTGGCAAGGTTGGAGGAATGGTCAAATGTATGGCAGCTTAGATACAACGCAAAGAAGTGCAAAGTAATGCACCTGGGATACAAAAACCTAGGGGAAGAGTACACAATGGGGGGTGAGATACTGAAAACAACAAAAATGGAAAGGGACCTGGGGTGGTCACATCAGATGACCTAAAGGTGGGCCAGCAATGTGAGAAGGCAGTAAGGAGGGCTGGGGGCATACTGGGATGCATAGGAAGAGGCATCACCAGTAGAAAACAGGAAGTTGTTATCTCTCTATACAGACAGTTGGTAAGACCACATCTGGAGTACTGTGTACAGTTCTGGCGACCCCATCTCTGCAAAGACATAGACAGAGTAGAGGCTGTCCAGAGGAGGGCAACCAAAATGGTGCAGGGTCTGCACCAGAAGACATATGAAGAAAGACTAAAGGAGCTTAAGATGTATAGCCTCGAGGAAAGGAGGAAAAGGGGATATGATAGAAACATTCAAATACCTCAAGGGAATCAACAAAGTGCAAGAGGGTAGCATCTTTCAGAAAAAGAGATGTGCAAGAACAAGGGGGCACAATTTGAAGATAGAGGGGGGATGGCTCAGAGGTAATGTGAGGAAGTATTTCTTCACAGAGAGGGTTGTAGATGCATGGAACAGCCTTCCTGAGGAGGTCATGGAGTCAAAAACAGTGGGAGAATTCAGGAATGCATGGGACAGACATATGGCAAGTCCAGTGGGGTGTAGGAGGAAGTAGGCTGTTGGTTAACTAGGATCTGCAGCTTATCCGTTAGGTAGGGAAATGGGCAGACTAGGTAGGCCAAGCTGTCCTTATCTGCCGTCAAATTCTATGTTTCGGTGTGCCACATCACCTGCCACTCTGTCAGTTAATGCTATTACAGAGTTCTAAAGGGCCTTCTGACATTGTGCAGCATATGCCATATAAGCTGCCTATCTGAGGAGAAGGGAGAAGGTTAAATAACCCTTCTTCCCCATTGTGTCAATTTTCCTTGAGTCTTTATCTGGGGGATAAGATAGTAGTGACCTTCGCTGTATCTCAGGCAGCAGCCTGTACGACATGCTCATGGTGTGGATGAGACTACAAATAATCAGCCACAGACCCGTCCCCTTGATATTTTTTCTCAACTTTCTTGTCAACTACAGAGACAGAGGAAGATGTCGGTAAAATTTTAAAGTGGCTTTTTAAAGGGAATTATGGATAGGAAGGAACACTCACTTAGTGGGAACCAGACCCATCATATCTGAAAGTTCTGCCACCTCCTCATCGTCCACAGACTCCTGAGAGTGGAGGCCCAAAGTGTCAGCCATCTGTCTGACAAAGGAAAAGTGGGATGAAAAGTCATGCCCACGAGGAGGGTGTCAAAATCTTGTTCTGGGGATACCTCAGGCTCAGTGGGTTCCCCCCAAATCCGTATCCTCCACTTCCTCCTCAAAGTAAACTTCTTGATCTTAGTCTGTGGGAACTGGTGGTGGTATTTGAACTGGTGAATTCAGAATAGAATCTGCAGTTTGTAAGGCCTGAATGACCTGCAGGGTTTAAGCAATGTCTTCAGCAGAGGGCATTTTGTTTTTGTCTGTTGGGAACTCCCTTGCTTCTTCAGTGGGAGGCACAGCAACATGCTTTTCTTTATGTTTCTTTTTAGCAGGCACAGACTCCGAAGCCTGCTCTGTAGGTCTTTTATGTTTACTGAGTTCAGACCCCTTCTCAGTACTTCTGGGGCTGAAGAATCTTTTGAAGGTCTCTCCTTTGTTTTAGGGTGAGAAGAAGAAGAAGAGGCCTCTTCAGGGTGCTTAGGTGTATATACTTCTACTTGGCAGTCTCTGCCATTGCATTTTCTTTTCCTTTGGCCATTACAAACACTTTCCCACTGCTCCAAAAATCATCTTCTGTTGTTATAAAATTCAGCCACCACTCAACATGTCTATCTCTAACTCCCTGGTAAGGTCTTTACGAGAAATGCCTGGCAGGGCTTCCTTATCCAGCAGCTCCATTTTCTTTTGTGACGTAAGTACTGTGTACCTTGTTCTTCCATGTTTTCACAGCAGTGTGAGCAGTGAGAGCAGTGAATGTAACTGCCTCTAACAAGTGATTGCTGGCTTAATTAACACCTCAGTCTTGTAACTGACCCAGTCTGCTTGGCCTACTGATTACTGCCAGACTGCAAGACAAAAATGGCATGCAACCAAAAATACTGTGGCATACAGAATATTTTAACACTAAGTGACTAGCAAAGGAATCGGGACCAAAGAAAAATGTGCATATAGCCGAAAGTGGCATTTATCCGAATGGCATCCAAGTACAAAGGAGAAAGGACTATATTTTAAAAATGTTGAGTGCATATTGCACTGACATCATTTTGGGCTTTTAACTGTAACTGTATATCACAAACGCATAATATGCAGTGAACTCTGGGGCACAAAGATATCCTATATTTAAAGGATGTGATTCTGGTACTTTTTGGATTTGAATACGCTGCGTGCTCTTTCATTGATGATTCTTTTCATCGTAATAGAATAGGGGCTGCCAGCCAAGATTTGAAGGCAATGTGCCCCTCTGCTTTAGTGGTCATTAGTCAACGCATTGTCTCCCACCACCCTTCTCATGTAGCATGACATTTATTTTGGCTAGTCAGCAACAGCAGTACCATCAGACACCTGCAAGTGATACAATGTGGGGGAGGGGTTAGAATATTTAGGCTATTTGATGTGGTTCTTGGAACTGAAAACCCATTTATTGTACAAGATGGCACTGCTGTGTTTGGGGACTGTGATGGTGCCATTAAGAATACAGCCCCTATTTAATTATGAGGAATAGAAACCCTCATAAACCAACATAAACCTGCTATAGATCTGAATCCTGTAACGCATTTATACTGTTGGTTCAAACAAGCACTGCCCTTATTTCAGCAGCAAAGCAGCACTCAATTTATTCAAATAGATAGACGATATTATGATAAAATAATGTGATATGCACTCGGATTTAAAAGGTAAAACTGATGTCAGTGCCATATGCACTCAGTTTAAATGCTTCAAATCATAATGCCTGTCCATCTGAAATCATCACATGTTAAGCTACAGTATGTTGCTGGTTCAAATAATGGTGAGACAGGAGATGGGCTGAATAAAAATGTCTTGTTATGAGGCATTTTTTTAATTCCATACATTTTCCTAGCCATGAAATGAATATAAGCACTAGGGTAGCTGGCACCTGTACGCTGAAATGATACCACTTTCAAATAGACACTACTTGTATTTGCAAATTAAAGAAACTGGCATACCTTGTATATTTCACCAAAAGTGATTTTGCTTTATTAAATCCATGCTTTGGAAAAGTGCTTCTTACCTGAACGGATCAGAAAGCATAACATCCATAAAAACAAGGAGCTCATCTGTCGTCCTGTTTCCCTCTCTTCTCACACTACATCACCCGACGTGTGTCACGCTAATGCACTTTGTCAAAAAGTGCATTAGCATGAGATGCGTCGGATGATGTGGTAATAAGTGGTGAGAGGAGGGGGAAACAGGAAGACAGACTAGCTCCTTGTTTTTTTTTTTTTAAACTCCGGATTATTGAAAGCCTGATGGCCACAAGTATACAACTGAAAACACAAAAAATACATAGCAGTTGTTGAGAGCAATAATAACAGAATGCATAGACATTGTGTCTGAAATGATCACATTATTTCTCTGATCTGTGGCACTTCAAAAAAAGTTAATAATCAGTCTGGGTCCTCTAAGGGTAACCCTAAAATCAATCCCAGACCATAACTTAATGAAATACAAGCTGATATTAAAAACACAGAGAAAACAAAACTAATACAATCAACTGTGGCCTCAACAATTAGGCTGCGTGTCTTGAACCCTCCCTACCTCCTAGTAATCTCAGTGGGAAGGGTGCAAACGACTCTACAGCATACTCACCATGTGTTGTTATTCACTTAGCTGCGAAGATAGAGGAGGTCATTCTAGGGGAGTCCCCCATGGTGCAGTAACCAGGCCTCCCATTGCTGCCAGCGCTGCAGGTGACATTCGTGCTGCAGTCGCAACTTGGCTGTCAGGGACTCCATTAATACCACATCCCAGACCCTATTGATCCAGTCTGAGAGCCTCAGGGGCTCCTTGTTCAGTCATCTAGAGGTGATGCACTTTAAGCCAACTGCCAAGAGTGTGAGTGCCACTTGTTGAGAGTCACCTTTTAAAAGTACTGCTGTTAGGGTCCCCAGGACCCAATCCTCAAAGGTGTGGGGAATGGACACCCCTAGTATTTGCCTTACTGCCTCCTCCAAATGTCCCCAGTAGGTGGCTAATTTTGGACATGCCCATAAAATGTGCCAATGACTACATTCCCCTCCACATCCCCTCCTGTGTAGTGATGAGTAATCAAGGGTACCCTAAAAACCTAATCAGAATTTTCCAATAAAACTCACACCATACCGGGGAGGTGGGCACCCTCCAGCCCACCTTTAATCTTTGGTTCCAGTTGGATTCTGTAAAGGTGACACCAGCCTCTCTTTCCCAATTGTTTTTATGTTCAGCCAAAGAGGCCACCCCCCCAACAATAATTTGTATAGGTTTGTCACCTGTTTGACCTTAGCAGATATAGTAACTACTCCAAAAAAAAATTGCTCCCAGGTTGAGTATGGTCTCGTTAGCCTCGTTAGGTGGTCTGAAGAATGTATAAAATGCCTGACCTGCACATATTTAAAAAATTCTCTATTGTCCCAGTTGAACTTATCTTTCACCCTCTGGAATGAGATACAGTGTTCTCCCTCAATTAACTGAGTGAACCTGGTGATCCCTCAGGCATCCCATCTAGCAAACCCCAGGTCCAGCATGGGAGGGAAGAAATTTGATTCATGCCAAATGAGTGAGAGTGGACCCATCCCATCGGGGGTGTCAGTGAGTCTCCTGACCCTTCGCAGGATAGCTAATCCCTGCCGCACCCATCTGTTTTTAATTAGCCGGATGTAATCTGGGGCGGTGGGGTCAGTGCCATGGTATATAGCAATCTCCCTTCTGGTAGCATGTCCTCCATCTCATACCATCTTGATTCAATTCTTTGTTTGGCCCACGATAGAACAGGGACCACCTGAGCCACCAGGTAATAAAAATAAAAATTGGGTAAGGCTAAGCCTCCCTTCTCTCGAGGCAGGAAAAGAAAATGTCTGGCCACCCGAGGTTTCTTGTGCTGCCAGATGAACCCCTGGGTCTCCCTCGAAAGTTTGCTCCAAAAGGAGGCTGGCAACCCCAAGGGGAGGCTCTGAAACAAAAACAGAAATCGGGGGAGAATATTCATTTTAAGCGCTGAGATATGGCCCACCAGAGACAGAGAGAAGAAGGATTCACCACCTGACCAAGTCCCTACTCACCTGGTCCCAGAGCCTCCCATAATTAAGGCCAAAAAGTCTGGAGAGGTCAGTGGACACATGGATGCCTAGATAATGAATCTGGCCCTTAGCGGCCCATTTAAAAGGAAAGCTTTCTTTAAACTCTGATGGGGCTGTTCCTCTTAGAATTAGGGCCTCAGATTTAGAAAAGTTAATTTTATAGCCAGAGACATCCCCAAAAGCTTGCAATGTGTCACACAGGGACGGAGTTGATGTTTCTGGGGAAGTTAAAAAGAAAATAGAGTCATCTGCATATAAAGAAAGTTTTTGCCCTCCCCCATAACCCCAGAGATCTGCAAACTATGCCTAACTTTAATGGCAAGGGGCTCCAGACAGAGGGCAAAAAGGAGCGGAGAAAGGGGACAGCCCTGCCTGGTGCCCCTAGTCAGGGGGAAGAAGGGGGAGCTTACTCCATTTACCCTCACCAGTGCCTGTGGTCTGAAATATAGTTGGGAGGTTGTGTGCATAAATTTGGGGTTGAAATTCATTCTGTCTATAGATGCTTTTAGAAAATCCCAAATTAACCCTATCAAATGCTTTCTGTACATCCATAGAGATGGCTATTTGGAACTGTTTCTGGTCGGCTTGGAAAGAAATTATGTTAAAAAGTCTTCTAATATTATCAAATGGGTATCGTCCCATGATGAAACCTGTCTGGTCTTTGTGTACCAGTGAGGAAACCTGAGTTTGTAGTCTCTTTGCCAACAGGCCCATGAACAATTTCAAATCCACATTCAAAAGGGAGATGGGCCTGTATGAGCCGCACTCCAGCGGGTCTTTACCCTCCTGATGAATTACTGAAATGTGGGCTAGTTGCCAAGAATCAGGGGTAGCCCCTCCATCCATAATCTCCTGACACACTGGCAGCAGGAAAGGCAAGAGGAGGTCCGCAAAAGTTAAAAAAAATTCCGAGGGGAAACCATCAGGTCCCTGAGACTTGCCACTCTTCAAATTAGTGATTTGTGCAAGGAGCTCAGGCCTGGAGATGGTCCCATCTAAATATTCAAGGGCCGTCCTGGAAAGAGTCCGCAATGTCAGACCTTCATAGAAGGAAGAGACATTTTCATCGAAATTTAAGGTGGGGTCTTGGGAATATAAATTTCTGTAAAAATCTGCAAAACTATTAGCTATTTCTTTTGGGTGGCAAATTGTTTTCCTGGTGTCTGTATGGTCTTTAAGTCTCAGGATCAGCCTGCTCAGCTGCTGTTGCCTGAGGGTGGCCACCAGTACCTTCCCCGCCCTATTGCCCCCCTCATAGTTGGTTTGGCGAAACCTCCTATAAGAGGCCTCTATTTGGGCTGCAAGTAATCTCTCCAGGGCCTGGCATTTCTCAGCTAAAAGTTTCTGTGTCTGTTTGTTCAATGAGATTTTATGTTGGAACTTCAAATACATGAATTCCACTTCTAACTCCTTCCTTTTCTGTTCTTTGCATCTCTTATCAGCTGAGGAGTACCCTATAATAGCCCCACAGAGGACAGACTTTAGGGCATCCCATCTAACTGCATGCAACGTCACCCTTACAGGATTTTCTTGCTCATAGGATTGGATTGTAGTGGTCACTAGGTCCTTAAACCCATGGTCATTGAGGAGACCTACATTAAGCCTCCAATGGGTGTTTCGAATTTGGGGTGATAACCTCAAAGCTAACCTGACTGGGGCATGGTCAGAGAGAGTTCGGGTCAGTATTCGACAGGATGTTACAGTGTGCATCCACTCCTCTGTGAGACAAAGCAGATTAATTCTGGTGTAACAATTATGTCTCTCGGAGAAGTAAGAGAAGTCTCTTGTTCTCCCATTCTCTCTCCTCCACACATCCACCAAGCCTAGGTTCTGTGATAGGCAAAGCAAATTGTGTCTCGCTGACCCCAATCTAGCTTTTAGGAATCCTCCCCGTTTGTCCAGGGATGTGGACAATATTGTATTGAAATTACCCCCCTATAGTACATAGTTGGTCAGTGATATGAAGGGTGTTTAGAAAGAATTCTTTAAGAAAAGAGGGTGCTTCTTTATCCTCATTTGGTGCATATAGACATCGATGGTACAGGGGGTGTCCATCAACAGGGCTTGTATTATAACATACCTCCCCTCTGGGTCGGTCTGAGTGGCTGTAATCTGAATAGGGCATAACCTATGGATGAGGACTGCTGTGCCCCTACAGTGGGGGTGGGCTGAGTATGTAGAAGCATAAACCTGACCCACCCAGCTGCAGCGAGGCTTCTGGTGTTCACTGTCAGTGAGGTGGGTTTCCTGAAGTAATGCGATGTGAGTTCCTGTCCTGCTCAGCTCTCTAAGTACTCTCGCTCTCTTGACAGGACTATTTGGTCCTCTGACATTATAGGTTGTGATAATTAGGTCGCCCATGATGACAAATTAGAAGGGTTTATGGAGGCTGTCAGCGGGAGTCCCCCACAGAGAAGGGCACTCAGAATAGAAGAGCAGGAGGGGACATGCAGCCCAACCAAAAAAGTGTGGTAACTTTGAACATTAAATAACCGTTGAAAAGCTATAACAATTGCTGGGATCAAACTGATCCAGCTGACATATAACAACTTAGCAACAACAACATTCTGCTTCAAAAGTGTCACACAGGTCCCCACCACTCGGTGGATGTAAAGTGGTGGTAGGGGGTGCTGGATTAAATCTGGCACCATGTCACCCAGCCCCACCCTCTGGGACTAAGGGCAACTGGCGTGGTCGTCTGTGTACCATGATGTAAGCACCCAAGTGTTCCCCCACGATTACGGGGCTAAAATGAGGGCAGGTTGGTGAGAGACAGGAGACCCCACCTTGAAAAGGGAAGAAACTTAATTAGAAAGAGAAAAAAATAAAAATGTAATGCTTTGGGTTTCTTTGTCCCACCCCCCTAAAATGACTACGCTTCCTATTTTGTTTGCTTATGAAAAGCTCCAGGGCAGGGAGGGAGAGGGGGCCGTGAGGCCAGCAGCCATAGGCGTATTAAAAAAATGTGCTCTCTTTTGCTGATCCCCTCGAAAATGCTTGGGGGCCCATGCCTTCCAACAAACTGAATACTTTAAGCGCCCCCTGGCCAGATCCCCAGCTGCAAACTTGACTACAAATTATTGTAAAGTTACCAGAAGTCTTTTTAATAATAAGTTCAGTCCTTGGTGGGATTGATATTGTCCCTTCTGTAGCTGGTCGTCTGAACGTCTTCCCTGTTTCATTTCCTTGCTATGGCCATGGCTTGGATTCTAGACCACGGTCCAGAAGTAACATCTGTTGAGGATTTGGTGAACTTTTTATTAGCCGGATGCCATTGCCTACGATCCATCTCCTTCATCAGGCCTGGAGTGATGACCTCGTCCACCACAATGTCCAAGGAGTCTAAGTATATTTTTGCTTTAGCTGGAGTTTCATATGTTTTGACCTCACTATCTGAAGTGATTCTCGGGCCTTCAGGCCGTTAGCTTTAAGCTTTTTAACAACTGGGAACCAGTTCAATGTAGAGCCTCTTGTCACCAAAAACTATCTCATTCTGCGACCAGGCTTTGCGAAGCACCAATTCTTTTGTGCAGTAGTCCAAGAACGCAAGCACCACCGACCGTGGCCTAGCTTTTGGATCTTTCGGTGCGGCGGCCAAAGCACGGTGGGCTTGGATAATATTTAGAGATAGATCTTTGTCAAGATTCAACAGTTCTTTAAGTAGGCTTTCAATATATTCTGGCATGTTTCCCGATTCTGTATTTTCTGGCAGAACGTGGATCCTTAAATTTACTCTCCTCGATCGATTTTCCAGATCCTCTATTCTCTCTAAGAGGAACTGGGATTGGTTCTGCAGTTATAGTATGGCTCCATTATGCAGGTCTAGGGTGTCCGACTGAGTAGACAGGGATTCTTTTATGGCCTGAATTTGCTGATCATGTTGGAGCTGCTTTGCCTTAGTTTCTGCTACCTCCTCTCTGAACATGTCCGTAGAGCGGGTAAGTTGGCGGAGCTCTCAGCAGAGCTGCCGAGATGTGATTGTTATGTCCTCTTCGTCATCTGAGGAGCTGCCATCGGACTCTGGGGCCACGGTCTCAGGTGGCCTGGTTGGTGGAAGTGCCTTGTGTGGGCACCAAGACTGTAAGTTGAGTTTCTGTTGTTTTAAGCCGCCTCAAGTGGACACGGTTTAGATTTCACTCGACTGGCTCAGCTCTCCTCCGGTGCCCGAAATGACTTCTGGTAAAGAAAGTACTTCTAAGGGAAGTTGAAGTTAGTTTTGAAACCACGGGGGTACAGAGCTTCACTTTAATGCAGCCACATGGCAAGGTGACGTCACTGGAAGTCCACGAGCTCCTTGTTTTTACGGATGTTATGCTTTCTGGTCTCTTCACGTAAGAAGCACTTTTCCAAAACACGGATTTAATAAAGCGAAAGCACTTTTGGTGAAATATACAAGGTATGCCAGTTTCTTTAATTTGCAAATACAAGCAGTGTCTATTTGAAAGTGGTGTAATTTCAGCGTGCAGGTGCTGGTGTTCCTGTTGCCTATAAGTGACTGTTTTAAATAGCACAGCACTGTGTTTCCCAGGTGTGGCGCCAAGTGGTTTCTCTACATGAAATAAATATTCCACGAGAAACATGGTAAGGGTGATACGATCAAAAGGTGTTGCTTACAAAATGATGTGCAGTCATTTGGGGATTAGACAGCATGGAACCAGTGAAGAGAGCACACAACAAGAAAAACAACCATGTGCCAACATTTTAAAATAACAACTAAATAGTACCATGACATGTCTGGTTTGCCTAACGGGATGTAAAGAAGATTATGTTCAGTCACAATTTTACATTTTATTGAGCCAGGTGCCAGCACAACGGCCCTTTTTTAAAATGTATTTATTGATTTTGTTAACGGGATTGGCTCACTGAGGTTAACATCCCTTTTACAGGAGTGACCCAGTGTTAGTTACATTCAACAAGAGAGAACAATCAATTATACAGCGCAACAGTAATAACAAACAATGTGACATCATATAGCAATTACACAATGCATACATACGGAGATATGCACCTAGTAAAGTTTAGTATAACACTTCATGAATATGTCACTTAAACAGTCTTCTTAAAGGGCCCTGATTAAGAGAGGATGGAGACAAGGGAGGACATAGCTGCCATGCAGTATCTGGTTTTTGCGATGACAGAATCAGCTTGAGACATAAATCTTTCACCTCGGCTGTTCCCCTGTAGCTGAGAGCTCAGCCAATGCGTACGCTCCCGATCAGGATGTTTGCACCAGGAAAACAATTATAAAAATGGTAGTTTACTCGCCTGGTTAAGGTGATTGTGGGGGTATACATCTCTGAGGCACTCCACCCTTCCTTACATCTGGGTATTGTGTCCACCTGATAGGTTGCTGATGCACATGTGACTTTCAAGAAGAAAGTCCGTCCCCTCTTCCCTGTGATGCTGCCCCTCCTGTATCAGTTCGATGTCTTCCAAAGCTGTACCTTTTAAAAGAACTTGTTGGTCTGATGACCCGTTATTCCTCCCTATTTCTGTAACATCAATTAAACACGATCATATCATCAATGCGCAAAAGAGATCACACAACTGTTATGATTATCAAGAAAAAACTGGACAGGTAGTCCGTTTATCACCTATTTTATACACACTAATGTAAGCCAGCCCGAACGGCATGCCGGTGGAAAACTATATGCATTTAACACCATTCAAATTGTTCTGACTGTCAGGGTGGGTTGTGGAGTGCCTCAGAGATGTATACCCCCACAATCACCTTTACCAGGTGAGTAAACTACCATTGTGGGGGATAATCGCTGAGGCACTCCACCCATCCTTACACCTTGGTAATGATTTAAGTAGCAGTACCTGGCGATAGGGTGGGTAGTCAGTCCATATTTATCTTCGTCTCTGCCTTAGCGGCTAGCAGTACTGCCCTGGTGAAGTTGGTTCTGGCCTCCCTAGACACATCTACCCTATAGTGTCTAGTAAACGTATGTGGGGATGCCCAAGTGGCAGCTGCACAAATCTCATCCACCGATGCCATGTGTCTTTCTGCCCACGCAGTGGCTATAGCCCTAGTGGAATGGTCTTTAATGCCTGTGGGGGATCTAGATTTGTCGCCTTTATGCTTCGCAATTGCAGACTTAAGCCGGTGGCTATGTAGGAACTGGTCGCCGCCTGTCCCTTCCTGTGTCCCTGTGTAATAACAAAAAGTCGATCTGTTTTTCTGATGTCCTCTGTTCTGGTGAGATATGTCTGTAATAACCGCCTCATTCCTAGTAGTTTGAGTTGTGGCTCTTGGTCTGCTTCTTCTGCCGGCATCTCTGCTGGGATGTTGATGTTCTGGTTTGCATGAAATGACATGTGAACCTTAGGTATGAAAGATGGAATTGATCTGAATGTGATCTTGTCTTCGTGGAACATGAGGAATGGTGTTCTGCATGATAATGCTTGCAATTCACTGATACGCCTGGCTGAGGAGATAGCGACCAGAAGTACAGTCTTTAGTTTTAACCATTGTAAAGATACAGTGTCTAATGGTTTGAAAGGTGTGGTCGTCATTGCCTTGAGTACCAGGGTCAGGTCCCATGGCGCGGTCAACTGCTTGATTTTTGGATGGATATTGTTTGTTGCCTTAAGGAATGTTATAATATCTCTGTGTGCCCCCAGAGTCGTTCCCTCTATGGGGCCCCTGGTTGCCCCAACTGCAGCTACCTGAACTTATAATGATGCTGGAGATAAGCCCTTATCCAGGCCTTCTTGCAAGAAAAGTAGAATATGTGGTACCGATGCGGTCAATGGGTCCACCCCTTTATTCATGCACCACTTCTGAAAATTCTTCCAGTGTCTTTGGTATGTCAGGGTTGTGGAGTTCCTTCTGGAATTAGTCATGGTGTTGACGACCAAGGGGTGGTAGCCTGCTCTTAACAATCTCTCCCTTTCAGGAGCCAGGCTGTCAACTTGAGGCTTGTTGGGTTGGGGTGATAAATTGGGCCCTGACTGAGCATGTTGTGTCTGTAGGGAAGGGTCCATGGGTGATCTAGCGCCATTGCCACGATGGTGGCGAACCAGCTTCTTCTGGGCCAGTACGGTGCAATGAGGATCACCCTCGATCTGGTCCTGTATATCTTTATCAGGACCTGGGGAATCAATGGAAGGGGTGGGAATATGTAGGTAATGTGGAAGTTCCACATCACTGAGAGCGTGTCCAGTGCCATGGCTTTGCGATCCCGAAACCGGGAGTAGAACCTGGGGCACTGGTTGTCTTTGTGGGATGCCATTAGATCTAACTCCAGTGGGCCCCAACGGTTGTTGATTTATCTGAAAAATCTGTGGGTGAAGCATCCACTCTCCTGGGTGTATCATTTGTCGACTGAGCCAATCTGCTGCGGTGTTTAGCTCCACGTTGAGTGAGATCTCAGATTGGAAGAGACAAGAAGAGAATTGAGTTATTTGGGCATTTCTATGAACCTGGGGGCCATCAAAAACATTTTGGTCGGCTCCATGTTGGTCCGCAGCCTTAAATACCCTGTATGGGGTATACCAGTAGCGCTGAGGTCGCGGAAAGCCGTGTTTCAGTCAGGTTCCACCATGGAGCTAGAGGCCGTTTGAATGGTGACATGCCACAGAGACTGGGATATCTGGAATGGAAGTAGGGCCACTGTGCTGCACTGAGAAACTGCTCTAAGGGGTGCCAGGTTGGTATTTGCCTTTCTCTCCTTGTACGGGTAATTTGATCAGCTTTTTTTTTTTTTGAAGCATTTGCTCCTATAACCACTAGCAGGGGTATCCAGTTAGTCAATCTCCTTACATTTTAAGGCCCAGTGGATACTTTATGGACGTTTGCTCCTGGGACTGCTAGCAGGGGTATCTAGGTAGTCAAATCTCCTTACATTATAAGGGCCAGTGGATACTTTATGGATGTTTGCTCCTGGAACCGCTAGCAGGGGTATCCAGGTAGTCAAATCTCCTTACATTATAAGGCCCAGTGGATACTTTATGGACATTTGCTCCTGGAACCGCTAGCAGGGGTATCTAGGTAGTCAAATCTCCTTACATTATAAGGGCCAGTGGATACTTTATGGATGTTTGCTCCTGGAACCACCAGCAGGGGTATTCAGGTAGTCAAATCTCCTTACATTATAAGGCCCAGTGGATACTTTATGGACGTTTGCTCCTGGAACCGCTAGCAGGGGTATCCAGGTAGTCATTTTCCTTAGATTATAAGGGCCAGTGGATACTTTATGGTAGTTTGCTCCTGGAACCGCTAGCAGGGGCTTCCAGATGGTCAGTCTCCTTACTTGTAACTTGCACTGTTCTACTTAAAAGCCTTATAAACCGATGTTGTGATATACTCAGAAACTATACATCATGCATTAGTTTTCTGTACTTTTTGCCTGGTATATTCTAGTGGTATAAGCACAAACTGATAATCAGAATGCTGGATTTTGATAGCATCCTGTATTTAGTGCTAATTGTCCTATAAGTTTTGTATGTATGGCTTATACTGAAATATGAGTTTTACCATTGCCTCTAGATTTGGTTAAATATGCTGGAGATGTAGGGTATGCTGCAACCTTGGTTCAGGTGCGGCTCTTTGTTTTGGCCCTGCAGTAAGCTGAGAAAGTACAATGAGAGGGTATATTTTTTTTCCCCTCTTCTTCTTCCCCTGCACAGTAATCAATAATGTTCTGCACTGTGCAGGCTATTGCTGAGCTTGTGCATAAAAGTGTGCACTGTCCCTTTAAATGTGATTAGAGTGAGTGAGGGGCTCAATGTTATGCTGCCTTGTCCACAGCTGTGGTAATGGTGCTGCCCCAATGTATTTTTCCCATTGCTAGTTGATTTTCAAATCGTTGCCCTTACATTTAATTATTCACATTGTGGTCTGCTGTTGCAGATCGGTTGGTGCTTTTAACAAATGTGCTCTCTGCTGGTTGAATGTTTATGAGCGTAGTTATGCTCTCCGCAAGATGGCAGCAGTGACTCTCAGTCAATCTCCTGTCTGGCAGCCACCTACACCCTTAATCACGTATGGGTAAGGGGTAAGTGGAGAGCTTTTCCGAGATCACAGCAGCAAGTCTCGCGATATTCTTTCTTGTGGCTGCCGATCTGGATAGGCAAGTTAGGTTAGTTTCTCAGTGCTCCTCCTCCTCCTCCTCATGAGACCTACTTGTTTATGCTGTTTTGGTCAGGTAGATGACAAAGAGATTGCTTTAGAGGCTGTTGTGTAGTGATGTCTTGAATGAGCACTTCAGGTGCTACTATGCTGGTAATGGGAAACTGTGGCACATTAGCTAGTATTTTAGCAGTCTGGGATGCTGGCAGAGTATTCCGGACGTTCTAAAGTGGCCACTTGCTCATTTAACAATGTATAGACTCTGGAGCCGCTGGCAGGGCTCCAGGCCATCAGGCATCTTAGTAAGGCGGTATGCTTGTTCTGAACAGCACGTAGGGGAACTCAGAGTATATGCCCAAGTAAGGAATGAGAGCCTTTAATTATGTAGTAGCCCCTGATGTACTGAGCTCCTAGGACCGCTGGTAGGGGTTTCCAAGTAAATGTGGCTGTGGAATCTGCTTGGTCATCTGTGACAGATCTCAAATAATACATGGCTCTGTTAGCATCCTTTAAATTTAGCATCCTTTAAATTTCAAAAATGTGATAAATTATCTTGTTCCAGCCCTTTTTTATTAAATTAATAGGACCAAGTCATGCATTCATATTGGTATGCATTACATTTGTCACACACAGTACGTAGTAGCAGCTCCTTAATTAATGTGTGATTGTGCCTTTAAGAGGGAAAAATTAATGGAATATTAGTGAAAGAAATGACTATTAAAGTTCACTATTTCCCAAATAGTTATTTTAATCAAATCTCCTTGTATGTTCACCCAATATAGTACAGTGCTGTGTATCATTTTTGGCCCTATTTGTATGCCTTGGTTATCTCTGGGATAAAGTAGGCATGTGCCGGGGGTAGGCTGCTTTAGTTAACCCTTGCCTTGGCTGTGGTAAAGAGAGGGATCATCTGCATTGCTGGCTGCTGTTGTAATAAGATACAGTTTGGGGCAGAAGCTTTTTTTTTTCCTTTTGTTCTGTAAAAGATTATTTCTTTAGTTCTCTGTCATGGTCAGTAAGTTAGGGGACTTTGCCTTGAGAAGCTATAGCAATTGCTAGCTCCATTCTCCACTGCAAGATATGTTGGATTTAGTCAAATCTTGTTTGTTTATCCTCATCTAAGCTGGTGGCCGAAATCTCACGAGAGCTGAGAGTCAGACAGCTTGCAGCTCTCATGTAGCGGGAGATTTGCAAACTGGAAAGAAATAGGGGGGATGGTCATGCTGCAAGCAGCAGTTGAATGAGAAACTGGGGCCATAAAGAAACATTTGGATGGCTCCATTTTGGTCCATAGAACTTCCTTTTCTCTGTGGGACTGTTTTTATGTAGAAAATAACACAAGGTGGTTGAGGGTGCTTTGATTTAGTGCCACTGAGCTCCAGTAATGTCTGAATCCAGCTCAGGCATTTTAAGCATTTTCCAGTGCAAGGAAGCTTTTCTGGGTGAGTTTGAGAGTACCCTTTTTACAAGTTAGTGAGGTTAGCAGGGTCACCAGATTCTTGTTGGTGATTAATACAACTCAGGAACCAGGTTGATTATTTATTATATTACCTCATGTAAATCATTGCATAGATTCTGTGTTCAATTATGTGGGGCAGATATTATTTTAGTTCCTGGCACCGCTAGCAGGGGTGTTCAGGTAGCTAATAATTTCTATAGCTGCACAATGCAATAATGTTCATAATTTGAATACTATACTGGCAATTTCTCAGCTAACATTTTCCTAGACAACTGACGCTAGTAAAAGCCGCAGTGCTAACATTTCTAAGCCTGCCAGTTTTGCAATTTTTTAAAACAGTTGCATATCTGCAGAAACATACTCTTGTGGTCTTATTTGATCTTTGTTGTAGGATATAAATAAATGGCTTAGCCAGGTGGCTTCTTACCTTAGTAATGAAGTTGTTCTTTATAATAAATATTAGAACTCAAAAATTATATATATAGCCAGGGAGCAGTCCTGTGGCCACTAGCAGGAGCCACAGGAAGCCCTGGAAAAGACTCCCCCCAAGTAAGGCACAGTGAAAGATGGGGGGGGGGAGGAAGGGGCATCATGAGACTGCTAGCAGGAGTCTCAATTAGCACCCTGCAGCTGCAGCCCCATCCAATGCACAAACCTGGGTCTGCTGGTAGGAGACCCAAGTGAGCTGCTAACAGGCACAACGTTAAGCTAAGAAAAAACTAAAGAATAGCACTGTTCCTGGGGGCTAGTCAGTAACCAAAATAACAGCAAATGGTGCCCAAAGGCCTGGGGCAGAGTCCCCCAAGGAAAATAAATTATTGTCCTATAAAACAGCCTGAACAGAACTCTCAATAAAGTACTAGAAAATCACATGCTGTAACCACAATAGACGCCTGAATTTATAATTACTACATAACAATGTCTAGTGGGAGTTTCAAAACTTCAGAAAATGAGTTTACCTTAAGTATTTATAATAAATTGCAAAACTGCTGGGGAGCTGTTGTGATGCATTGCAACCAGATCAGATGCACAATTCGAACTGATACAGGAGGGGCAGCATTACAGGGAAGAGGGGACAGACTTTCTTCTTGAAAGTCACATGTGCATCAGCACCCTATTAGGTGGACACAATACCCAGGTGTAAGGAAGGTGGAGTGCCTCAGAGATTATCCCCCACAACTGGTGAAGTGTGCATGTGTGCGTGCGTGCGTGTGTAAATGCAAATACACCCTGACTTGCAGTACTCTTGCAATTAGCATTTACAATTAGATCGAATTTCTGTCTGTTCCCCATTGTAGACCAAGCGATCAAACACTGAAGTATAGTTTCAAACATTTGGTAATATTTATAATTTGCTATCCTATTCTAGCCCTTTTTTATATTTAAATATGAAAATGCCATTTCATGTAATAATCACATGCTTTGTAATACTACACATTAAAAAATGTAATGTTGCGTATTCAGATTTGTGCAGTGTGCCTGGACTCCAAAGCTATTGTATAAATTTGTTTATCTACACTGCCATTGTATAAATTTCATTTTTACATTTATATAGTAGACACGTCATCGCCTGGTCCCTTGCCCCCCCCCTGTCTGCCCACTGGCACTACTTCTCAGTCATCCCTCCCCCTTCATCTGCCAGGCACACAAACCAACAATGTCGTGTTTCTCCATTTCAAAACAGTATCATCATACAACTGCTGCTGCTTGCTGCCTCCAAAATTAAGCCACAGAGTTTTTCTCCCCAAGCTTTCTCCTGAGCCATGGCCAAACTGCAAGGCTTAGATCTGCACACTCGCTACAAGTATTATAGCAGAAACTGGGGCTAGCTTTACAAATTGAGTGTTTCCAAGTTGCGAAGCAGAAAAGAAACTAAAAACCTGAAATATTAAAGTTTCTACACAGTTTAAATAACACTGCTTCAACTAACTACTGTGAACTACACAGCTGTTGCTAAGCAGGTCTGCCATCTTGGCTCAAAGTTTTTTGTGGCTCTCATCAGGCAGCCAATCGAATCACACATGCCAGTGCCAGCACATTGTATCTCATGGCATGTGTCTAGAGGCAGCCTTAGCAACCTCAAACAGTTGAAGCACAATAGCACTTCTTCACAAAATAAACCTACAAAAACAATTACCCCCAAAATGAACCAACAAGGTTCCAACATGTTGCATAACTGAAATATGCAATGGGGACCTTGTTGTATAGATGATTTGTCTTCACTGGAGTAGTTGACCTTGGGCACCTCATTCATAGCTTATGCCACTTGTGAGATTTCCCGAGGTCAAACTGCTCTTTACACAGATTACACAGAAATTCGCCAGCAGAAAAGGACCACACAGCCCATCCAGTCTGCCCTTATACTCTGCCCTGTTCCCTCCCACCCCCCTTAACATGCTATCATCCCCTTCCCCAACCCCTTATGTCTGTCCCATGCCCTCTTGAAACCCTCCACCAACTTGGCTCCCACCACCTTCTCCAGCAACCCATTCCAGGCTTCCACAACTCTCTCTGTGAAGAACTGCCCTCTGACTTTGCGGTTGTATCTCCCACCTTCTAATCTGATCCCGTGCCCTCTCGTGTACACTCCTTTTATCATTTTGAACAAACTTCCTTCCTTCACCCTGTTTACACCCCTGAGGTACTTAAAAGTCTCAATCATGTCCCCCCTCTCCCTCCTAGTCTCCAGCGGGTACAGGTTCAGCTCCTTCAATCGCTGCTCATATGGTATATCTTGCATCACTCGTACCATCTTGGTTGTCCTCCTCTGCACCCTCTCCACCATCTCTATATCCCTGTGCAAGCGCGGTCTCCAGAACTGCACCCCATACTCTTGTGAAGATAAATCATATTCAACAGGCCCCCATTGCACATCCCTTATTCATCTACTTTCTAAAACTTGCTTTCGTTCACTGGACTGTTAATTGCTGGATGAATAGATCAAATATGAATGAGAGCCACAATGTGTGTGATAAGTTCATGACCTGGCAAATACATATTTAAATACAAAAAAGAGCTAGAATAGGCTAGCATATGATAACTATTACTGAATGTCTAAAACTGTACCCAAGCATTTGATTGCTTTATTTATAACAAGGAACAGAGAAACTGGAAGAAATTGTTATTGCTAACACACACACACAAACACACACACACACCTTGAACACAACCCATGGGTTGAAGCAGTCGCACTTGGATAGTTCCAGAATTTCTGTGTAGCACTCTTCAATCAGATACAGCTAGCACAGATCACTTGAAGTTACTCTTTTGCCTCTGCAACAATTTTCAACAGTGCTGGAGAAAATTTAATGGCTTAGAATATACCTGCAAGAAAAAAGTCTTAGATATAGCACAAAATAAAATAAATTACACGTGTATTTCCTGGCTGATGAGAAGTTAGCCACTACAACAGATCTCAGTGGAAAAATAACAAGTAACAGAATCCACTACACAAACCAATAAGTAAAAGAAATAAATACAGAAAGGACACAGTGAAACAACATTAATTTTCATATAAAAACATTCACTTAATTCTAAATAATAAATTCAAAAAGGAGATATTTGAAGTTCAGACAGTGTCCCTTTTAATGAGGTCAATTCACAAACTGACATGACTTGATTTTATAGCTAGGAAGTAGTACACAACATTCTTTTATAGACAAACAACTTTCTAAATACAGTATTTTCCCCCTCATTCTTAACACCAGTCAAACGGAACATTTGTTTAAAATCACTACGAAAAGCTCTAGTAGTTTACAAAGTTGAGTTTGATGCCTTTCAGCACCTTTAGTACTCTGATTTAACACTGATTTCAGTGTGGTTCTGAAAAAAGTAAGACTTGTATTACATCTAGACTAAATATCAATATTCAGTCTAGACCGTTTTCTGATGCTGATGTTTCGATAATTCCTGCCTGCAGCTGTGGTTAATGAACATTTGAAGTTGTTATGCACAGTCTGAAAGTTGTTCTAAACATTCTAATGTTTAGAACAACTTCTAGAAACACAGAAAAAAGAGGCTCAAATTGTAGTATAGAAACATTATATCTCTGGTCATAGCTTTTCAATGTCAAGTTACATAATCGGAAGGATCTAAACATACAGTAAAGACAACCAAAAAGCACGCTCAAAACCTTTGTATTGCTCACAAAATGCAATTCACATTTCTGGTGAAGGGTGCTACTGGTGTGTGGCATCCAGTGCACCCCCACCCCAAAAAATAAAAAAAGTGACACGTATTCAGAATTAAACAATTTAACTGCCTATTGGCTTTTCTTACTTTAAACTCCATAAGAAAGGGGGTCCTCTTAGTTTTCAGACTGGAATTCCAATATGAGTAAGCTATACCACCACTTCACGGTGGGTCCCATTCGGTATAGTCCCTACACTAGCCTCTCAGCTCTGAAATGCCTGCAGTGGCTACTCATAAATATAGAGTGCTGCCTAAATTGGCTTAAAGTGCATTGCCTAATTGGCTCCTTTAAATAAAGTGCTTCCACCCAGGAAATTACACAAGTGGTGGCAGAGGGCATGCTGAAAGGAGTACCACAACTCCCGAAAATCTAAAGACAACCAAAAAGCACGCTCGAAACCTTTGCATTGCTCACAAAATGCAATTCACATTTCTAGTGAAGGGTGCTATTGATGTGTGGCATCCAGTGTACCCCCCCCAAAAAAAACATGGCACATATTCAAAATTAAACAATTTAACTGCTTATGGGCTTTTTTTGGTTTAAACTCCAACTAAGAGGACCCCCCTTTTCATGGAATTTAAAGTAAGAAAAGCCAATAGGCAGTTAAATTGTTTACATTTGAATTGTGCCATGTTTTTTTTTGGGGGGGGGTTGTGCACTGGAATTTCGTTTTTGTTTGTTCTAAACATACAGTACCCAGCTTCTCTCATTTCAAGTATACACTCCGTTGTTTAACCACTGTACATGTCTCAGTAAGGATTTGCTTTGTTTTACAGTTCCTTAATTTAGTGCAGATCATAAAATAGTCTGCCACTTTTTTGCCATTTGTTCATCACATGGATTGAGTAAAAATTTCAATATTTCAGATTTAGACATATTGGGATAATCAATATAAGGGCTGAGCAGGTTTGTTCTGCTGTTATGTCACTGACAATCCAGTATTACATGACTTGAAGAGCTAGTGTTCTGCCTGGAATTAATAATTACTTTCAGAAGTAGTCAGCGATCACTTCTTATAATGGAAGTATTTTTCTTTTCCATTTTGCTGATTAGAAGATTTATTAACTGACAATACTAAGTATGATATGTGGACCAGCACTCGGCCTGGAGACCGACATAGTTCTGTTTCTCTGTATGCATCATCGGCATCGTGGCCTCATTGACTGACTGGGATATCACTAGTAACCTTCCCAATCGAGTAGCAGGGCTTGTGATGTAACAATGAGTGAGGTCACACGTTGATGATGTAGTTGGCGGAACAGCTCTAGATATGTCTGCTTCCAGGTAAAGCATAGCTTTTCATAGCACACCCAATACTGTTGGGTAGAAAACCATATAATGAGCACAAAGAAAAACAAAAACAATTTTGAAATAAAGTAATGAGCCTACTTATAAAAAAATATGCTAAAATATTCTGCCTGCTATTTTTTGGCACTTCTAGCTTTTTAAATCTTCAATCTGCTTAAAATTATAATTACATTATAATTTTCTTTGCAGAATCTTTATTATATTTGAGGTAAGAACACTAAAGTCAAGCACTCATCACTGCATGGAAAAACTACTCCAAGCTCTCTGAATTATAAACTAAATTATACAATGGCAAGAAAGAATCCTGGCTCCTAATTGGTCAGGTGGCCATCACAGCAGGGATGTTATCCTGGCATAACATCCCTGCTGACGTTATTATGGCACAGCTTGCATTTTTTCTTAAAAAAATATTTTAAAACACTAAATAAAATTCTTTAAAATTATTTTTTTCTGTATAAAACAATGAACCATTGTATAATAGGAATAATGTCCTCCAGGGTGGGTGTTATGCTGGGATAACATCCCTTCTCAGGTGTTGGATGCCCTCGGCCAGTGGCCTCGGTCCCAACCACCCGAGGTGGGATGTTATCCCAGCATAACACCCACCCTGTCAGGCATTATTCCTTTAATAATTTATTAGCAGCACTCAGGTCTTTGATAAAGGAACAATGGTTCCAAAACACATCAGGCAGGTACAGCTGCTAATAAATTATTTTACTATAATTACTGGCCAGCAATTTTTTTCTATGGGCTGAACCAGTTGCTAGTTGCCGTAATAACCGGCTGGTTAGTACGACATTCACGTGCCCAGTCACTCAGTCGATGACGCTCGCTCATTGGATTATGTTCGGCGTGGGGGTGGGCTAAACTCTCTTACAAACATGGCGACTCCATCTCTCGGGTCCCGTGGAGCCTCCGAAACAAGACGTGTCCATCCTTTTTTTTTTAAATTTGTTTCATGTATCTGGTTGATTCAGCCTTTTCCCCAGCAAAATATCTGGTTGATCCTGCCGTTTGTCCGTTTCGGGACAAAATGACTAGAGCTACAAGGGAGCGTGCCAGGGAAGCGTGGTAGACACGATCAGGTCAGAGACTAGCTGTAAAGTATAAACAAAATGGAAACAAAAAAGAACTACGTTAAGGAAGGGAGGTAGAGGGCAGAAGACAGATGAAGTCAGAGATTGTGTGTGTGTGTGTGTGTGTGTCTGTGTTTGTAAGAGAGAGAGAGTGTGTGTGTGTGTGTGTGTGAGAGAGAGAGTGTGTGTGAGAGTGTGTGTGTGTGTGTGTGTGTGTGTGTGTGTGAACACTGAACTCAAGCAGGAGAAAAATTGCTGACCTTTTATTATAAAAAATAAAAGATGGTGAAGTGTGTCATATTCGAATTTAATGCTCACCCTTGGTGTGGGATGCTTTGATAAACCCCTCGGGCTTCGCCCTCGGGGTTTATGTAGCATCCCACACCTTGGGTGAGCATTAAATTCTCATAACACACACTTCCCCGTCCTTTATTCTTTATTTATAATTCAGAGAGCTCGGTGTAATTTTTCCATGTGGTGGTGAGTGCTCGACTTTAGTGTTCTTACATTTCTTTTTGTCACAAAGCACTACTTGCCCTGTGCGACCTTTGTAGGACTGAATATATTTGAGGTCAATGAATTTTGTAGGAAATAGTTCCATTCTAAACATAACGAAGACAAGCCTGTAATCTATAGTTTTAAGTAGGTATAACTAGAGCTCAGGTCTATGTATATTTTGTTATTCACAAACCATAGTAAAATCCTTGAAGTATGGATTGTGCCCAGGTCTGCTTAATACATCTATTATAATTACTGACAACCCCCAGATCAACTCGTTGTAGAAAGTTTTCAAAAGCCATAATAAACCAGTGTGATGTCATACTGAGTTATTATAGATTTTACAGGCTCTCGCTCCACAGTTTTGTGTCACTCATTTGTAGCGCACCACCTGATTGGCTGTTAGACTGTGTGTGGGTGGGACAAGCACCTTCAGAAACATGGCGGATCCATTTCTCCAATTCTGAGGACCTGCATTGAACATTTCCCTCTCACTTTCCTTACAGGTAAGTTTAATTTTTTTTTTCAGTATTTCTCTGGTTGATCCTGCCTTTCATCTGGCTGATCCTGCTATGTGTCCAGTTCGCGAGACAGCGAATTTGAGTATGATCGGCAATGGGGCTGTGCCTTTATATATGCGTGGTTCAGAAAGAAAAAGTACACGTGGTTCAGTTTAAAAAAAAAAAAAAAAAGAAAGAAAGAAAAGAGGGAGAGCGTGTGTGTGTTGAAGTGTGCCTGTGTGTAGGAGAGCAATTGAACTGCTTTAAGGACTTTCTTTTCATTCACTCCCTGCACCAGTAATTATAGAAAGTAATGCATATGCGATTGTGTGTTTCTGAAGATTTTTTTACACACTCTATGTGTGTGAAGACCTAATAAATCTCTCAAGCTTTGCTCTCAAGTTTTTTGGGTCATCACACACCTTGGGTGTAAAAAGACTACATAACACAGTCACATATGCATTGTTCTCTATATAGTGAATATTAATTATAATCACGCACTCACATTTTTATATATATATATACGTATATACATATACATATATATATATATATAAAATAAAGAATGGGGAGGTGTGTTATATGAGAATTTAATGCACACCCTTGGAGTGGGATGCTATGTAAATCCTGATGGCGAAGCCCGAGGGGGTTTATTAAAGCATCCCACACTGAGGGTGAGCATTAAATTCAAGTTTCACACACTTCCCCATCTTTTATTTTAAATTTTTTCTGGTGAGCAATTTTTTCCACCAACTCCTGTATCTCTTTGTCACACACACACACACACACACACACACACTCCCTCTGCCTTCTTTTAAACATTTCAGCATTTTTTTTACATTTTTATTTCAGTTTTTCAAGGTTGCAGTTTGGATTTGCAATGACGATCATGCCTACGTTGTTCTCTGTGCAGTCAGCCACGACACTGGTCCCCTGAAGCTGGTGATCAGCAGAATCAACTAGATACAGCTTTTTTTTTAATTGTGAAGTAGGAGCAACTAGATATTTTTATAACCAAAAAAAAAAAAAGAAAAAGAAAGTGATAAGAAGGAGAGGACTCTTGTTTATGGCGGCTCCTTGCTGCCGGAGATGTGGAGCTGCCATGTTTGTGGAACTGTTCAGGCCACCCACAAGCAGAATGAGAGCCAGTCAGGGAGCACTTGATTTTGAGTGATGGAGCCCGTGAATGCCACAATAACCTGCAGGTTATTACAGCGAATATCAACTGGTTGAGCCCATAGAAAAAAATGCTCATCAGTAATTATAATTCCTCAAACAATGCAATATTGCATGATTAGGATGTTAGAATTTCTAACCAGGTCCTTATACCGATACAGCATCATTTCCTGTAGACAGTTCATTTTTCCAGATTTGTTAACTTAAACCAATAGTTAAGAAATCTAGTTTTTTATCAGCGTCCTAAGACTTGGTTTTCCTAGCTCCACTATGACAAATGAAGACAGGATTGATTTAGGTACTTTTTTTAAAAAAAGTTTAATAATATGAATCGATTACTTTGTCCATATTCTCTGGGAAGTAAAATCCTCACTGCCAGAGACTTTTTTCAAATCCTCGGCGGAGGCCTTCCAGGAGCACCTATCCAGTCTTGACTGGAACCCTATTCGGCTGCTCCCCAACATTAACAAATCATTGGAATATTTCCAGAATACCTTAAACTCAGCTGCAAATGGGCACGCTCCTCTTAGGAAACTTAGGGCAAAGGGATGCTGCTACAAATGGATGACACCTGAGCTAAAATCCATGATGATCAAGTGGGACAAGGCCTGGGTTAGGTACAGGGAGTCTGCCCTCCCGGAAGACCAGAATACCTGTAGGTACCAAAGAAACCAATGCAAGCAAACAACAAAGGCAGCAAAGTGAGCTTACATTAAGAACCATCAGCAGACCAACTTAACTGACCCACAGTCCATCTGGTCCCAGGTTAACACCCTAGTGAAGGGGAGTGGTAAACCCCCCCAAGGTATGATAATCTGCAACAACAAAACACTTAGTGAGGGTCAGGAGGCAGCCACAGCCTTCAACAGGTTCTTTACGGATTTTGAAAATTATAAGGTCGGTCTCCCCCCACAAAGCTCTGAGCTACTGGGCACTAAGAAACTGAACCATCAGCACCCACAATTTCACCTGCAGATCGTACATCCCAAGGAAGTACTTCCCTACTTATGAACATTAAGGCAAAGGGATCAGCTGGCCCAGATGGCCTCGACCCTAGATTGCTCAGGGCTGCTGCTCCTGCCATTACCTTACCCATCACACGGCTTATTAATAGATCATTGCTGGAAGGAGTCATACCTAACACATGGAAGCAGGCTTATGTGGTGCCCATCCACAAGGGAGGCCCCAGGAAACACACTGATAATTACAGACCAATCTCCCTCTTATGCATACTAGTCAAGTTGCAAAAGCGGCTAGTCTACAGTCAACTTTACGCCTACTTGGAGGCACACCAGCTGCTGGCGGACAGACAGCATGGATTCAGACAAAATCACGGGACTGATACAACTCTAATCAGATTCTCTACGGATATCCTTAAGGCCCTCGATGGCCGTAATCTTCGATCTGACCAAAGCCTTTGACCTGGTGAACTACAACCTTTCGGTAGTTAAACTGAGTCAGTTTGGCCTAGATCAGCATTCATTGAACTGGTTCAATGACTACCTGTCAAACCGCTCCCAACAGGTCAAGTGGAGAGGTGACACATCGGAATCACTCCCCATTAAGGAGGGTGTACCTCAGGGCTCTATCCTGGGACCCCTCCAGTTTTCACTGTTTGTGAACAATCTAAACATGCATTGCGGGAGCAGCTCTATGGTCCAGTACGCAGATAATGCCGTACTCTACAGAGCCTCAAACAGCACAGCTGACCTTGATTAACAGCTGCAGTCCAATTTTGCTCAACTAAAAAAGTAGTAACTAAACAACAGGTTGACACTTAACACCAAAAAGTCAAAAGTCATTATGTTTGGACCTCGAACATGTGGCCACAACAGAAGCCCCCTCCTACTATTGGTCACAGCCTCAGGCTCCCCCATAGAGGTAGTAGGGTCCTTCAAGTACCTGGGCCTAATACTGGACCAAGGCTTCACACTGAAATTCCACGTGGATCAGATAACCAAAACGATTCATCAAAAGTCAGGTCTGCTGTACCGATGGATAGGCAACTGACACCTGAAACCAGGATTACCATAGCTCAAAGCATCCTTCTACCAACCTTAGCATATGCTGCTTTGGCAATACATTCGATCACAAAACAGGAGCTGAACAGGATGCACACCCTATATAATAAGATAGTCTGCTTTGCCATAATGTCTCACCCGAGGAGACATCACTGCAAAGTACTGGCCTCCCTAAACTGGCCATCCCTTAGCTGCAGGCTACAATACCCTCTACTGTGCAATACATACAAATTAATTAATGACCACCCTCCAGAAAGCCTTGCTGGTCTGCTGGCCCCTAAGCACTCAGGTAGACCACTCTGCACTACTGGGAAAAATCATCCAGAGGAACCAAGAGTTAGGACAACGGCTGGCAGTAAATCCTTCACCCATGCCATACATGTACTCTGGAATAAACTCCCTGCCCACCTGCAAGAAGCAGCCTCCTTGGGGGCCTTCCGTAAGGGGCTCCAGATGCACCAGCAGGACATCAGCAAATGCTCCGCACTTGAATAAAACCTAGACCTCGCCAAACCTATCTGCTCAATTGTAGGCTCTTACTCAGACCACAGGATGAGTTAAAGTGTGTTGTCATTCATAGTTGTGTACAAATACCACCCATGCCGGAAGTCTAGGCAAATGTGATAGTAAAGCGTATTGTCTAACTGTTGATTGTATAAGTCTCATCTGCAAGCAAAACTCTGTTGCTGGTTTACACTGTATGGCAAAATGTCCTCTTCTCTACTCTATGTAACTAATTCTGGGTTGCCCCTGAAAAAGGGACCTTCGGGGCTCAGTAGGTCTACCCCATTAACAAAATTGAAATAAATAAATAAATAAAATACCCAAATTTCTGAAGCATTTAATGTTGTAGGTACCAATTTTGAATCTCCAACTGTTATTGTTGGTTCAAGAGAAAATCCGTCATGCTTGTAATTAAATTTAATGAGAGCATTCTTTCTTATCTGATAGATTTCTTTGACTGGGTGACCAAAGTAGTAGATCAGGGAGGGGCTGTGGACATGGCCTACCTAGACTTTAGCAAGGCATTTGACACAGTCCCATACAAAAGATTAATATACAAGTTAGCTAGCCTGGGAGTGGGTCCCAAGATGACAGCCTGGGTAAAGAATTGGCTGGAGAATAGGACACAGAGAGTAATAGTAAATGGAGTCCACTCTGAAGAAAGGGGGGTTACTAGTGGGGTACCACAGGGTTCAGTATTACGACCGGTCCTCTTCAATGTCTTTATAAGCGACATTGCAGAGGGACTGGAAGGAAAAGTATGTCTCTTTGCAGATGACACAAAGATCTGCAACAGAGTTGATGCACAAGGTGGGGTGGAAAGGATGAAAAGGGACTTGGCAAGGTTAGAGGAATGGTCAAATGTATGGCAGCTTAGATTCAATGCTAAGAAGTGCAAGGTAATGCACCTGGGAAACAAAAACCCAGGGGAAGAGTACACAATGGGGGGTGAGATACTAACAACAACAAAAATGGAAAGGGACCTGGGGGTAGTCATATCAGATGACCTAAAGGTGGGCAAGCAATGTGAGAGGGCAGCAAGGAGGGCTGGGGGGATACTGGGATGCATAGGGAGAGGCATCACCAGTAGAAAACAGGAAGTTATTATCCCTCTGTACAGACAGCTGGTCAGACCCCATCTGGAGTACTGTGTGCAGTTCTGGAGACCCAGTCTTCCAAAGACATAGACAGGATGGAAGCTGTCCAGAGGAGGGCAACTAAAATGGTGCAGGGTCTGCACCGGAAGACATATGAAGAGAGACTTAAGGAGTTTAATATGTATAGCCTCGAGGAAAGGAGGGAGAGGGGGACATGATAGAAACTTTCAAGTACCTCAAGCGAATCAACAAAGTCCAAGAGGGTAGCATCTTTCAAAAAGAGATGTTCAAGAACAAGGGGCACAATTTGAAGATAGAGGGGGGCGCTCAGAGGTAATTTAAGGAAGTATTTTTCACAGAGAGGGTTGTGGATGCATGGAACAGCCTTCCGGAAGAGGTCATGGAGTCAAAAACAGTGGTGGAATTCAAGCATGCATGGGACAGTCATAAGGCAATTCTAGGGGGTTGGGGTGGAAAGAAGTAGGCTGCTGGTTAACTAGGATCTGCAGCTTATCCAGTAGGCAGGGAAATGGGCAGACTGGGTGGGCCAAGCGGTCCTTATCTGCCGTCAGATTCTATGTTTCTATGTTTCTATGTTACTACATTTAATCTTGCATTTATAATTGACAAATGTTTACCTACTTAAGATTATTAGGAAAAAATACCAGGTATAAATATCCTTTTAACTTTTTCTAACTTATTGTCAAATAGTCTCCAGATAAGTTGGCTAATGGGTATCCCTGCTTCACCCCTGTATTAACTTTAAAATTCTCTGTACCCTGCCATCCAATGCGTATCCAATCTATGCCCAATATCTTTCATGCATTTTTTTTGTTTCCAATAATGATGGATCCACATTGATGTCTCCTAAAATATTCCATACAATTTCTGCTGATACGCTGATATGCTATCAAAGGGTGACTTGAAATCAACATAAACTACGTTAAGTAAGCTGAATAATGCGTGCCCTATTTAGTTAGCAACTGAAGTAGTGTGAAACAATTATTCAGAGTTGTTTAGTACATTTTTCTAAATCCTGCCTGTGACTCACCTGATATATTTTTTGTCACAATCAAGGGCTATAATCTGATTTGTATTATCTTGGAGAATACTTTTGTTACACTATTCAAGATTGGTCTGTGTATTTTCGGATCAGATTTATTTATTTTCTTGAGTATAGGTAACATCTGACTCCCCTTCCAACTAGCTGGTATATTTTGTTCATTTATTTGATTTTTAGTAACTGGGTAAGTACACTGGACAGTTAAATGCCTGTTTTCAGGTATGACCTGGGAGGGTACAGAACAAAATTCCGATATAGAACAAACACAAATTCAGAAAAAAACTGTGAGCAAAAATGACTAACCATTGCTCCATTTTTAATTTATACAAATCCATAGGAACCTTATCTGGACCTGTGGCTCTGTTTGGTCAAAACATTTGTATAGCATTGATGACTTCCATTGGAGTTATACTATCTATATTCCCAAACTGAGGAAACACACTTGGGAGACTTCAGTACCTGGCTATGTATTGTTCAGAAGAGACCGAGGTGCAAAAAGGGGGAGGGCCCTGTATGTCAATGAAAATATCAAAGCTACAGAAATTCAGAATACACATAAGGAACCAGAAGAACTGTGGGTCACCCTGGAAACAGGAAATGGGACAGCCATAAGAACTGGGGTTGTCTACAGGCCCCCAGACCAGGGGGAGGACATAGACACATTACTGTTAGAGGATATACAAAACATGACAGCTAAAGGGGAGGTTCTGATACTGGGAGACTTCAACATGCCGGATACAGATTGGTCAATACCAGCAGGAACATCTGCCAGAACTAGACATATAGTGGATTCCCTGCAGGGGGAGGGCCTCAAACAACTGGTACAACAACCCACAAGAGACAGGGCTCTCCTAGATCTAGTACTGACTAACAGGGAAGGGATCACAGATCTCCAGGTAGAAGGTCACCTGGGGGCCAGTGACCATCACATGGTATGGTTCAATTTGGCTACTACATCTAAATCATACCATTCCAAGGCAAAAATATGGGACTTCAGAGGAGCTGACTTTGATAAGATGGCCAACAGAGTTAAGCTAGCCCTGCCAAAAGAAACACAGGTGAGGCGTACAGGCAAAGTGGGCAAGCATTAAGTGCAATACTTGAAGCAACATCCCATTGTGTTAGACAGAAAAGGAAGTGCAAAAGAAGAAGGAAACCACTTTGGTTCTCAAATACAGTAGCAGAAAAGGTCAGAGCCAAAAGGCTGGCCTTCAGGAAATATAAGGGAACACAGCGGATGAAGATAGGGAGGCATACCAAACTGCCCTAAGGGAAGCAGGGAAGGCAGTAAGGCAGGCAACGCCCCAAACTGAGGAAACACTAGCACAAACAGTAAAAGAAGGTGACAAGACTTTCTATAGATACATTAGTGAAAGGAGAAAGTCCAGAGGGGGTATTGCTAAGCTTAATGGAGAAAAGGGAGCATGTGAGGAGGAAGACCATGTAAAAGCATCTATCCTAAATAGATACTTTTGCTCAGTATTTACTGAAGAGAAGGTAGGGAAGGGCCCACAGCTCAGCACCATGGACACGGGTGGAGGGAGGTGAGCACTACTCAATTCACAAAAGAAAGGGTCCTACAAGAGCTTGCTAAGCTCAGGGTGGATAAGGCAATGTGACCTGATGGCATACATCCCAGGGTACTTAAGGAGCTAAAGGTGGAACTAGCAGAGCCATTAGCAGAACTGTTTAGTGAGTCTCTGAGCACAGGAGGGGTCCCAGAAGACTGGAGAAGGGCTCATGTGATCCCGCTCGACAAGAGTGGTAGCAGGGAGGAGGCAGGGAACTACAGACCAGTCAGTCTTACCTCAGTAGTGGGCAAGATTATGGAGGCACTCCTTAAGGAAAGGATAGTGCAACACCTGGAATCCATAGGGGCACAGGATCCAAGACAGCATGGGTTTACAAAAGGAAGGTCCTGTCAAACTAATCTCATAGATTTCTTTGACTGGGTAACCAGAGTGGTGGACCAAGGGGGAGCAGTTGATGTCGCCTACCTTGACTTCAGCAAAGCTTTTGACACTGTTCCACATAGCAGATTGATAAATAAGCTGGGTAGGCTTGGGTGGGTCAGAAGTTGGTCAACTGGGTGGCAAACTGGTTGACGGGCAGAAAACAGAGAGTGGTGGTAAATGGTATACAGTCAGAAGAGATGCAGGTCACAAGTGGGTACCTCAGGGATCAGTCCTGGGGCCAGTCCCTTCAACATCTTCATTAGTGACCTTGCAGATGGACTAGAGGGTAAGGTTTGTCTGTTTGCAGATGACACCAAGGTCTGCAACAAAGTAGATGATCCAGATGGGGTGGGCAGAATGAGAAGAGATCTGGATAAACTAGCAAAATGGTCAGAAGAGTGGCAACTGGGATTTAATGCAAAGAAGTGCAAAGTCATGCACATAGGGAAGAGAAACCTGAAGCCACCTATTGGCTGGGAGGGAGTTGCTAGCAGTCACAAAGGAAGAAAGAGACTTGGGCATCATCATCACTGATGACCTGAAATCATCCAAGCAGACCCTCAAAGCAGTAGGTGAGGCTAGGGGTGTTAGGTGTATTAATAGGGTATCACAAGTCGTAAGAGGGAGGTAATAATCCCTCTTTGCAAGACACTGGTTAGGCCCCCATCTGGAGGCACTGCATGCAGTATTGGAGGCCACACCTTCACAAGGACATTAACCAAATTGAGGCAGTCCAGAGAAGGGCAACCAAATGGTGCAGGGACTGCATCAGAAGACATATGAGGACAGATTAACAGAGCTCAATATGTATACCCTTGAGCAAAGGAGGGAGAGAGGTGATATGATCGAGGTATTCAAACACCTTAAGGGCATTAACAAGGTGAAAGAGTCTAACATGTTTAAATATAAGAAAATAGCAGGACACGAGGACACAGCATGAGATTAGATGGGTCTGATTAAGGGGAATGTGAGGAAATTCTTTTCACAGAAAGGTGGTGGATGCATGGAATGGCCTACCTCAAGAAGTGGTGGCTATGAATACAGTGCAGGGCTTCAAACAGGCATGGGATAGGCACAAGGGAGCAATACAGATGAGTATGAATAGATAAGCCACTGACAGAGCAAAGGCCGATGGCACATTTATAAGGTAGAAAAAGAAATGGGCAGACTGGATGGGCCTTGCGGTCCTTATCTGCCGTCACCTTCCATGTTTCTATGTTTCTATGTTTCATATTCAACCAGATTTGTTTAGATACTTCATTAGGGCCTTCTATGCATGTAATATTTCTCTAGGATGTTCCAGCCATAGTTGGGGATTAATATGGTAGTCAATATTTATTAACCAAATTACTACTACCTTGTGCAACTATTTTCCAAAGTGCCTTTTTATTATTTTTTGTATAATAGCATTTTTTTTTGCTTTAAAGATTTTATTAATTTTCATAGAGCAGAATACAGCAATTCAAACACAACAAAGAAACTTACAACATACAGTCAGCATTTGATTCCACATCTTTGGCTGATATTTTTCTTTTTCCAAATATAGTATTTCATAATATTTTTCCTAGCATTATTTACATTTTGGAAATTGTCTTTTGTTGGATTTGTCTTTTTCCATTTGTCTAATAGAGTCTACTCTTTTTGGCAAGTTTACAGGGCAGATTGAGTCATGTATTATATATAGAATCATTTATAGGGAAGTGTGTATAACAAGGATTTTGTGCATACCCGAAGTGTGTGATGCCCATCAGGGCATCACACACTGAGGATGTATATAAAATTCGAGTTTAAGCACTTCCCTATGTTTTATTTTTGATATTTACTGGTTCTTTGGTTCGCTCTCTGTGAGTAGCTTCAGTAGTGCTGTCTCCATGGCTTAATTCACCACATGCTCGCTCCTCGGTGATCAGCCGTTTCCAGAAGCGCATTAAACGTCTCTAAATTTAAATACCTAAATGACAGCTGCTTTTAAGAAATCACACTTGCCATTAGAAAAAAAAAACACAGTTTACCTAGTTGCCTTGATTAGTTTGATCCGGTCAGCCAGAACAACTTCCCCAAACGAAAAACTGGAAGTGTTCACCTGGGTACTTGTAACTGCCGATCTCAGTACACAACAGTTTTCCCGTAACTGCCGATCTCAGTACACAGCAGTTTTCCTGTGACAGAGTGAGCGACTTGAATGAGCGAGGACAAACAGTGGTAAAGACTTTTAGCAGACATGGAAGCTCCTTTGAGAATCTTTCTCAAAGGTGGTTAATGGAACTCCGTTATTCACAGTCCGTTATTCACACTTGAAAATAACTGAGTTTGTGAGCTGCTGCCAGTAGTAGGTTATTGATACTAACCAGTAAATATAAATTATTTTAACTTGAACATGTCTATACAAAAATGGGGCTATATTAGGATGTCTAATAACTGATTCTGGTGATATTTCCAATAACCTTCTTCCCATAGTAGTTTGGAATTTGTTAAGTTTCCAGCAATTGTTCCATCTGAATATATACATTATTGTACCAGACAAGTCTTTAGGAGTTCTAATTTGAACTGGGGGAGAGAAAGATAGTTAATATTAGTAGCACTTCAGCTTACTTTGAAGAGGGTATCAATTAACTTTCTAACCACCCTAACTGGGAAATGTTCACTACTGGATCTAAGGTCCCTATTCAAACTACAATAATTTAAAAAACTGGCAATACGGCAGATAGCATACTTAATCACACTATAACCTTTTGCTGCAAAGTACATGAACTCTGCCTTTTATTACTATCAGTACAACCATGACATGCCATCAGACCATATTTCGTCAGAAGTTGTATCAGTCTGGTATCTTTTGCAGTTATCAAGTTATCTTTAGAGTCTCCAGAGACATTACTAAATGAGTAAATCCTGGAATTGAAGTCTTCCAGTAATAAATATCTTTCCCTGGATGTAATAAAAACAATTCTGACACAAAAACTTCCAAATCATACCATAAATTAGGATTATAGTACTTTGATGAAGTAGGTGGAATGTATATATTACCAAGAATTATTGCTTCTCCTCCCCATTGTGTTAAAATAAATATAGAATTATTCATAGTTCATAGGATTTCTTTAATAACTAATCATTTGGAGACTTTAAGCATAGTTAGAGTATCTCTGTAGGTTAATTTTTTGTACCTTAACATTGAGCCAGAACATCTATAATAGTACTAGCTATATAATCTCTGCAATTACTGTCATTGAGTTCGCACATGCACGTCAAGCTCCTTGGGATAGTGACTTTTGAGGGGTGTGACATTATCTGCCCAACGCAGAGTGCTCTGCAAGGGGCTCAACAGTATCACACCAATTATCATCCAGGCTAGTTGTGATGCTGTTTTACCTGAAGTGGTCTGCACTTGAAAAAGCCACACCAGTCATGTGGCAGCTTTTCCGTTTCATCTGCAGGTCACCGCATAGCAAACAGCTGTTTGCGTCACAATCAGCCTGGCTGATGTCTCTGGACCCCCCCCTTGCCACGCCACCGGTCCCTTACTGGAAGGTGGGAGGAGGCGCTTTCCTCGCCTGCCTCCTCTACTTCCCTCTGACTCCTTTTGCTTGTTTTCTCCCACCTGTGCAGAGTAGGCCACAGCCTAAGCTCTGTACGGGCTGGGAGTTTACAGTGTCCGAAGGCACTTTCACTCTATGTGCAATCGCGTTAGTGGATCCCCCCCACCTGCTGACATTGGGGTACTCAATCCCCGTGTCAGCATGTATACCCCCTCCTCCTTTAATGTGGCACACTGGGAGCCCACCCCAGTTGCCAAAAACTACCTCTGGTGTTTCCGACACCGGGATGCCAACTCCCGGTGTTGAATGCACCCCCCCCACACCTCTATATTCTCAGTCGACCTCGGGGTGCCCAATCCCAGGGTCGGCATTGACCCCTCCAGTACTCTGGCACACTGGGAGCCCACCCCAGTGTGCCAAAATCCATGTTATGAATAGTTTACCTGTAAAAAAGAAAACAGTCCCGCAATGTTTTTTTTTTTTAACCTGAAAAAAAAGAAAATGGTCCCTTGTTGTTCCTGATGGCCCCCTTCCCCAACCTGCACCCTCCCTCTATGCACCCCACTTCCCCATACCCCCTTCACCCATACTTACCTCCGGAGGTTGGGAGCAGCAATCTTGTGTGAACCAGGAACACGTCTGCACTCTTCAAAAGCTGACCGCAAACTGTAGAAGATCACGGTAAGCCATATAATGGCAATCAATGGGAGGTTTCAACTTTACTTATTTTTATTTATTTATTTAGTTTTTGTTGACCGGGTAAGTGCACTAGACAACTCTTGCCTATTTTCAGGCATAACCCGGGGGAAGGGGATACAGATGAATGCCAACTGACCTTGAACCAGATTAAGCTGTTGGTGGTATTTTAGTGAACTTAGGTTGATGTCTCAACCACTTTTTGGAGTTTGGTCCCAGATTTTCAACATAGGTTCTTGGGACCCCACCTCATGAACACAGTCCCTGACATTTTGTTTCTCGGTCCTGAAAGGGTGATTTCCCTGTCACTGTGCGGAATCACCTTCGGGACCAATTAATGAAATGACAGTGCCACTGTTCATGAGGTGGGGTCCAAAAAGCCTTTTGTGCAAATTTGGTGAAAAACTCCCAAAATGACTGTGTTAAGAGCATCTGTTGCTCAGTTTCTAACATGCTCATAATGTCATCACTTTTTAAGATTTTACTCCAAATTTCCAGCATTGCCATTTTTCACACACCCTTATGAACAGTACAGCTGTCATTTTTTTCATCCTTCCCAAAATGTGTTTTTGCATCTGTGGTGCAGAATGGTGCTGTCGCTGTGCAAAATCAACTTTTGGGACAGATTAATGAAATTCCAGTGGCACTGTTCATGAGGGGAGGTCCCAAAAAGGCCATTTTGAAAATTTGGTGAAAATATTCCAAAAATAACTATGCGTTACGGTGTGCGTTGCACAGTCTTTACACACACTCATAACGTTGCCACTTTTTCATATTTTCACTCCAGATTTTCAACATTGCCATTTCTTCACACCTCCTCATGAACAGTACAGCTGTCATTTTGCACATCCTGCCAAAATGTGTTTTAGCTCCTGTGGCGCTGAATGGCACACTCACTGTACAAAATCACCTTTTGGGTTTGAGTAATGAAATGATACTGCCACTGTTCATGAGGTGGGGTCCCAAAAAGTTAATGTTGAAAATTTGGAGCAAAAATACCAACAAACGCTGGGGGCATCAGGGTTTCCAACTGTATCACCCACCCTGTACAGATTGACAGGTGTCAGGGGGGTGACTTGGGGTCGTTGGCCATAATGCTCACCCCATTCCACCCCCAACCCCACCCTGCAGCCACTGACAGGCATCGAGGTGTGCCATAGTGCCTTCGGCCCCATAGTTCACCCCATTCTCCTATACTACACCCATCTCAGCTTATTTCCTTCTGGAACAGGGTGAGCATCAGGGCCAAAGACCTCAAGGCACACTGCGACACCGGTCGGTGTCTGCAGGGTGGGGTGAGGTGGAATGGCGTGAGTGTTATGGCCGATGACTCAAAAGCACACCCCCAATGCCTGTCAGTCTCTACAGGGTGGCAGTGGGGGTTGGCATTACTTCAGTACTTCACTGCCATTCCTATTATGCATCTCTCGAACTCCTGCAGTACTACTGCCAATATCAGCAATCAAACATTCGGCATTGACAAAGGCTTGTTTTTCTAATGAAGTAAACCAGTGCTGGAAGAACATTCGAAATTTCTGTGGAGAGTGATGCTTTAAAATGCAAGGCAGAGGAATATACACAGAGAAATATGGGAGCCATGTGCAACAGCAATACCAGCAGCGAAAGTTTTATTTATTGTAAATCTAGGATTACATAATACCTTTGAGCCGAGGCTCTTTTACAAAGGTTCCACGTCAGAAGAACGGACAATACAGTTTATGAAATTACAGAGTAAGCCAGTCATAATGCCTAGTGGTTATAACAACTTGATTTCAAGTACAAGTAACACGACATATTACAATATCAATAGGAGGTTTATTACAACATAAGTGAGGGGAAAGGGAGAGAGTGGGGTGGAATAGAGTATTACAGCCTAGAGGGCTTTGTCAAGACTGAGTATTTGAGTATAAGGTTTGGCATTGACAAATGCTTGTTTATATTATTCAACATTCCAGCCACATTCCAAGAAATGATCTCTGTCGCATTCTTAATAGTTTAAATATATCAGGATCTGATTCAGTTGTATCACTTTTAGTTCAGTCATGCAGGCAGTTCAATGTTTAGAACCATAAATCTGTTAGATAAGGGAAGTTCTGTGTTAGTATAAACCCTGTGTTAGTATAAATCCTGTGTTAGTATAAATCCTAAGATTCTTATTTTTGATAGATTTCTCCATGCTAGCTTGTTTATTGAGCTTCTGGGAAACCAATTTCCCATACCCCCCTTCCCCACACCCTACCCCTATCTCCCACTGTCTTTTTCCCCCATCACCCTTCTCCATCACCAATCATCAGAACCATTCCCAACATAATTTTAAGCTGACAAAGTCACTTTATGCACTCTTACTTGTTATGGATTTCTTGTTAGTGCCTTACATGACACCCTGCTGTACCTTCCCATCTTCAAGACCTCCCCCACACAACCTAAGCGGACAGTCACTTTACTGACTGCACTGTTACCTGTTATGAATTTTTTTTGGAGTTCAGTGCCATACCTGTTACCCTACCTGTATTGTTATTGAAGTATCTTTTTTCTTCTCCCACACTGCCATGTTTTTGTCTGTATTATGTCAACTAACTGTACCCTATTGACACGGAACCTTTGTAAAAGAACCTATGGTTCAAAGGTGTTGTAATCCTAGACTGAAATAAATAGAAATAAATAAACAAACTATCCATTTAAACAACATAAATTCCCATTTCTGACAATTTTGATTTGCTAATGTTTTCTTTTGCTAGAGCCTCATCTCTGGTTGCACAGTCAAGTCTGCCCTTCATTGTTAAAACTCTGTCTATTTACATCCAAGACTCCCTTATAGCCCAACTGAATGTTCAATATATTTCTAAATAAAAAGCATATGGAGTGCAAACAAAACTTACAGATTTCAAACCTTGATTTATGAGTTCCAAATATTGGAGCCTATGCACGACTGGGTGTAGCCATTCTGCACCCATTGTGCCCTCCGTGCGGGATGCACTACCCAGGATGCACAGCCCTACGCACCCATCTCCCAGCCACATGGACTGCAACACGCCAGGAGCGGGCGGGGGCTTGCCAGCACCACATGCCATGCACCAAGTAGTAGTGCTGTGCACGGGTGCATGGGGCCATCCATTATGCCAGGGAGAACCCTGCCATAAGTGCCCTATGCGCCCAACCTCACGCACATTGGACAGTGAAATGTTCCCATGGCCATTAGGCTTTCCCCCCACACACAGCACAGGCCAGCCCCAACCCTGTACCCCTGTGGCAGACACCCCACACACACAGTGCTGCGTCCACCCCACAATGCAGCACCCCCCAACCCAGGGATGCAGCACCCTGCCCGTGCAGCCCACCGCCCGACACAGTGCTGGCAAGGCATCTGGAGAGGCACACCAAACTCCCCCACCTGGCAACACCCGTCCCTGCTCCCCCCATGAGATCACCCATCCAGGGTAGCACAAGGCAGCTCCCCCCCAAACGAACACAGGTGCCCAGTACACCCAGACCCTGAACCAACCCCCTGTTGCTGGAAGTCCCCCACCCACCCGCGGCACCAGCAGTCCCCACCCAATGCCCTGTACCGTCCTGCCGGTGCCGCAGTCAGTGACGGCCAGTGGCACATCCCTCCACACACCTCCATGGCCTCTCTCTCACTTGCGAACCCTACACTGGAGGACTAGCCACCAGGTTTTACAGAATAACTGTTCTTTATTCCTTATTCCTCAAGATTCTTTATTTCTCATTCTTTCATGCTCCGCCGGTTTGTACAGACCCTCTGTACATTCCGCTACTGTTTTTGGCACTACTTGAGTCCTCCATCTCTGCAACAGAAGCTGCTCGGCCTCCACAAGTACTGCTGTAAACCATCTACTAAGGTACCTGTCCTTTACCAGCAGACACTCTGTGTTCCTCAACACTTTCAATAGCGGGGTCTTGGGTATAGCCATTCCTATCACTACCTTAGAGGCAAGAAGAATCTTCTCCCATCATTGCTGCATTTTCATACAGGACCACAGTATGTGGGGTAAATCAGCCTCACTATTCCCCACACCTCAGCATCTATCATCCTGTATCAAATTCATCATATGGAGTGCTGCTGGCATCCAATACCAAGATCTTCAACTGCAAGAAAGACAAAGGGAGGGATAGTGAGACTGAAGGGGGAGGATGGGGGCCGCGTGGAGGATGACAACAGTAAAGCTGACATATTGAACAGGTATTTCTGCTCAGTCTTTACTGAGGAAGAGGAGGGTAATGGGTCTGAAGGGAGTACAAGGGGTGAGAATGGTGCAGAAATGGACACAAGTCCCTTTACATGAGAAAGGGTCCTGAAGGAACTGGAAGTAATAAGAGTTGATAAAGCAATGGGGCCAGATGGGGTGCACCCCAGGGTCCTTAAGGAACTAGGAGAGGTGGTGGCTGAACCTCTGGCTATCCTGTTTAGCCGATCACTGGAAACAGGGGAGGTACCCAAGGACTGGAGGACAGCAGATGTAGTCCCCTTATACAAGGGTGGGAACAAGGAGGAAGCAAGGAACTACAGACCAGTCAGCCTCACCTCGGTAGTGGGGAAGATCATGGAAGCACTACTGAAGGAGAGATTGGTGGAACATCTGGTTGTCAATGGACTACAGGACCCAAGGCAGCATAGTTTCACCAGGGGGAGGTCATGTCAGACCAACCTTGTTGAATTTTTTGACTGGGTGACTAGGGAGGTGGATCAGGGGAGGGCAGTGGACATGGCCTATCTGGACTTCAGCAAGGCCTCTGACACTGTGCCACATAGAAGACTATTACACAAACTGGGGAATATGGGTGGGCAGGACAGTAGTGTGGTGGGTAGGTAACTGGCTGGGTGGCAGGACACAGAGGGTGGTGGTAAATGGTTGTCACTCACAGAGGGAAGAGTGACCAGTGGAGTACCACAGGGATCAGTGCTGGGACCGGTCCTATTCAACATCTTCATCAGTGACATTGCGAGGACCTTGAAGGCAGAATTTCACTGTTCGCTGATGACACAAAGCTCTGTAACAGAGTAGACACACCAGAGGGTGTAGACAGAATGAGAAGCGACCTGCAGAAACTTGAAGAATGGTCAGGGGTTTGGCAGTTGAAATTCAATGCAAAGAAGTGCAAGATAATGCATATGGGGCACAAAACCCTGGCACAATATATCAGTTGGTGGGTGAGGATATAGCATGCACCAAGCAGGAAAGGATCTTGGGGTTATCATCTCTGATGACCTCCAAGGTAGGGAAACAATGTGACAAGGCAGCAGGTAAAGCAAATAGGATGCTGGGATGTATAGGCAGGGGCATCACCAGCAGGAAAAGGGAGGTCATAATTCCGCTATACAAGACACTAGTGAGGCCCCACCTGGAGTACAGTGTACAGTTCTGGAGACCATACCTACGTAAGGACATAGACAGGGTAGAGAAGGTTCAGAGGAGGGCAACAAAGATGGTGCATGGATTGCATCACAAGTCCTATGAAGACAGGTTGAAGGAACTGAACATGTACTCTCTGGAGGAGAGGAGGGAGAGAGGGGATATGATAGAGACATACAAGTATCTTACAGGGAGGAACAGGTGCAGGAAAACACTATTTTTAAGCGAAAAAGATGTTCCAGGACTAGAGGGCATGGGATGAAGTTGAAGGAGGACGATTCAGAGGAAACATGAGAAAGAATTTCTTCACAGAACGGTGGTGGACAAGTGGAACACCCTGCCAGAGGAAGTGGTGGGGGCTGAAACAATCACAGGATTTAAGAATGCATGGGATAGACATAAAGGAATTCTGGAGGTCAGGGGTAAGAGGCAACAGACTTCTAGGAAAACAAACTGAACTTACAAGCTCAAATGGGCAGACTGGGTGGGCCATAGGCCCTTATCTGCCGACACTGTCTATGTATCTATGTATCTATGTATTAAATTACCACTTGTATCCAGACACACTTCATATGCATTGTCAGAGGGAGATTCCCCCTTGAAATGATGCACAGACACATTCTTTAGTGGGTGCTTGACTGGCAATTAATTTATTAATAATTCACATCAAGTCAATTATCCTTAGTCATCCTTCAACAGTTTTACATATTTACAATCATTACAAGCTTCAGCAACTTCACATGTTGGCAAATTCAAGTCCAGTTTTATAGTCCGTACATCCAACTAGCGTAACTTGTCTTGAAGTGTCTCAGATTCTTCATTGTCTTCTTGGGGTCCAGACACGTGAAAAGCCCGACACCCCTCCTCTTTACCCCACTGGCATACCTTATCTGAGTCCGGGGTGCTGAACCAAACCCGACCCTCCATTTAGTTTCACTCTTCTTCTCCCTCAGCATTTCGTCTGCTACCTTCACATCCAGGTGCTTGAACCTGACCCATGCTTGTTCCCCCGCCCCCTTCCTCCCCCCCAATCTTAGCCCCCTAACCCTTCCACTAGCCCATCTCCAGCTTATGCGATGGAACAATGGGCTTCCCCACCTTTTCTCCCCCCAATTTCTTCTCACTCCCCTTCTTTACCCCATTCCTCAATACTGTCACCTAACTGCAACACATAAGATGACCCCACTGTGGATAGGTGCACCCCATCTGGCCTGTATGAACCAGGATTAGTAAATGAAATATCGCTATACGCTATGTATGCTCCACCATTCTTAGCTATCCATGATGCCACCCACCTATTTACTCTCTTTCTAGCCCTTTCTACCCCTTTGATGTCCCTAGCATGACGCCAAACCATCCTGGATACTATCTCCGACCACGCTATCCCAACCTGCGGCCACCATTGCTTTATAATCCCTAAATCTCTGTCAATATCTTTGCACAATGCACCCCATGGCTGGTCTCCCAAATCGTCCCCCCCCCAGATGTATTACTAGCAAATCTGGTTGTGGTCATTTTAGCTTCTGTTCCTCCAAGGTCAGGATGATTGATGCCCATTTCATGCCCCAGACCCCTTTCCAATGTAGTCTAACTTTGTACAGGTCCTGCCCTAGCTGCTTTCCTCCTGAATGAATGGCAGCCCACTTTTCCGACCAATAAATGTATGTGTGCCCAGTGATCCACGGCTGCCTGGTCCTTCCCTGACCTGTTGGGGATAAATCAATATGTTATAACAATTTCCTCACATATCTCTTATAATAGTTCGATTTCCATCTCCCTACCTTTTTAACCTCTTCCTCTGATCCCCTTTCACTGCCAAATCAGATGCGGCATCTATTCAGAATGAGTGGGATGAATAGTTATTTGTGTTTTCCCCCAAATGCGCCATGCCCTTTTTTAAAACCCCAGTTACCTGGTAGCATGTAACCGGCTTACCATCTTTATGCACAAAAAACTGTCTTCCACCTGTTGGCCTAATCTCCTTATAATTCCATAGCGAAACCACTGGGCATGCCTTTACCTCCTTTTGTTTTTCCAATATAATTTCCACCCCTGTTCCTTGCTGGTCTGTCTTTGACCACCTCAACCAAATCACCACCCTCTCTAAGCCCCAGTGCAATTCTTCACCCCATAAACCCCCTTCTACGTATTTCTTGCTGCCCGCCACCACTTCGCTTAAGTAAAAATGGCTTTAAAGAGACAGGCCTCATACTCTGAGGTACAGATCTGTCCCAAAACCTCCAATAACTCCTGGAGTTTCCCCCCGCTACTGATATCCTAGTATCCCCCCCGCCTCTCCTTTTATCCTTTGCCATCCCATCAAATTATGGTGTACCACCTTAAATTTGTTAGGTTCCACCCAACCTCTCACGCTGCAAGCCCACCCTATCCCTGCTAGCTGTACCCCCAATTGTCCCGCTTGCCATCCCTGTTTCCCATTTTTGTACCATGTATTTTGCTATCTGGTCTTGTGAAACTGGCTCACTTACCTTGAACCCTTCCCACTCTCTGAACTCCTGAAATGCTTCCCATGCCCCCTTGTATGCTCTTAGCGTGTTCGCAGACCAGGAGCTCCTTTATAGCAGTTGGGCTCTTTCCAGCCAATTTCCCTCACTTATTCTGTTACTTGTGTTCTTTGTGCAGCCGCTTGTGGCACCATGGACCTGAACCTGTCCAACTGCAGATGGGAAAGGCTGTCAGCAATGTCATTATTAACTCCCTTGATATGTTTAGCTTTAAATGATAGGTTCAACCTCAGACCCCACAACACCAGCTGTCGTAACACCCTATTCGCTGATTCAGAGTATCCTCCCTGCCCGTTGATAACCTCCACTACTGCTTTGTTATCGCACCAAAAAATGATCCTCCTGTTCATCAATTGCTCCCCCCAAGTCAGGACCGCCACCCATATCGGAAAAATCTCTAAGAATGTAATTTCCTTCAGTAATCCCTTCTCCCTCCATGCCTCTGGCCATGTCTCAGCAATCCACATCCCCCTAAAATATGCCCCCATTCCAACTGACCCCGATGCATCCATGTACAGGTCCAGGTTATTATTCCCCAGTCACTCGTCCTGCCAGAAAGTGACCCCATTGTAATCTTCTAAGAACTGGTGTCACACCTCCAAATCATGCCGTATTCCCTTTGTTATGTCTACCCAATGATGTGACAGCTTTGCCCTCCCGGTTGCTCTGGCTAACCTCCTGGTGAAACCCCTTCCTGGGGCCACTGCCCTACAAGCAAAATTCAAGTGCCCCAGAAGCTGCTGCACCTGCCCCAGTGGAACTCTTCTCCTACTCCTGGCTTACTTCAGTAGTTCCCTCAGCCTTGCTACCTTTTCTTGAGGCAACCTAAACACCTGCATCTCTGTATCCACCTTGTTCCCCAAAAATTCCAGCTTCCTTACTGGCCCCTCCATCTTACCCTCTGCTAATGCACCCCCAAAATCTCACACATATCTTTAAAATCCTCGAGCATCTTCTTTGCCACCTTCTGGCTATTTCCTATCAATAGGAAATCATCTAGATGGTGCACTGCCACCTTATGGCCGTACCTCTCACCTAACACCCATTGCATCCATGTACTAAATGCTTCAAACTTAGCACATGCTGTTGAACAGCCCATAGGCATTGCCTTATCAAAATAGTATTACCCTTGGAAGCAAAATTCCAACAGGTTCCAGTTCTCCTGTCTAACCGGTAGCAGTCGAAAATCCGACTCAATGTCAGTCTTTGCTAACCATGCCCCTTTCATTGTTCTTATCAGCTCCACTGTCTGCTCCAACATCGCATACGACACTGCACTACACTCCCCGGGAATGTGATCATTCACCGATGCTCCCACCGGATATGACAGATGATGAATTAGCTTATGCTCTCCTTGTTGCTTCTTTGGCACTATCCCCAATGGTGAAACCCTGAAAATGGAGAAGGGCGGATTTGCAAATGGCCCCTCTATCCTTCCCGCTTCCAACTCCTTCCATATTTTCTTGTTAACAGTGTCTTCTTTACCTTTTATAGACCCCAAGTTCTTGGCTCTCATACTCTTCCTAGTCCCCTGGTACTCTAAGCTGAAACCTCTTTTGAAACATTCTGTCAGCATCCTACCTGCTACTGCATCAGGGTACCCCTTTGTCTACTCCCTTACCATCCCTGCCTTGACTGGTGTCCTGGCCAACCAAAAATCCCCATCCCCCCTCTTGTTCCCCTCTCACTGATTCCCACTGCCACCTGCACCAAAACCTGCTCTTCCTTGGAACCCCCTTCCTCTCCCATTTTGAAATGAAACCCCCCTTGCTCCCCCAAATGACCCCTGAAAGGGCTGCCCCCCACCATTTTGTGTGCCTGATCTATCGCCCATTGCTCTACAACATGACACTGGATGTTGCCCTGCACACTTTGAGCATACATGTCTAAACTTACAACTGGTCCATGTGCACAATGCCATATTGTATCCCCAGCAAGTCTTAACCAGTTGATTGCCTCCCCTTTGCCTAAACCCCTTCCCTGAACCTCCCCATGCCCTGATAATGTCCTCACCCATAGCTCCGAGTGTGTGGAGTCCCACCTCAGATCCCCTTGGCTGCCATCCTCTGCCTGAAAGCTTTGTCGTATTTCAACCAGCCAAAACCTAACTTTGCCTTATATGTATCCTTTATTTTTTTTTAGTTAAACTTTATTGAGCAGGTATTCATACGTAAAACATCACCATTTGACCACAAAACAATGTTTACATTTTTTGTACATAGGAGGATCTATGCCAGCCTGTTGAGTTAACCAGGAACAAAAAAGTATTGCCCATGTTTAAACAAGAAATAAATTAATTATGTGTTCTCCTTTTCTTTCAGGATCCATTGTTCCAGACTCTTCTTCAAGTCTTATCCAGCTTTAGCAATTGAATTGTTCAACTGTTTGCCAAACTGCTGTTTTGTTATAGTATTTCAACTAAATAAAAAAAAAAAATTAATCTACTCACTGTAGATAAAATAAAGAAACTTTAAACCATCAGTTGTGTGCATTATTTTCTTAAATTAGATCGTTTGGAACCTTTACACTTAGGTAATCCAGAGGTTAGTATGTACCATGGGAAGTGCCCTATGCCTCTTATATGTTTTAGGATGCTTCTCTCACCTTCTCTGTAGGTCAGCAGTTGGTTTATCACTGGCTGCCCTTCCAACTTCTCCCTATATAAGAAGTATGGGAGCCATCTCGTATTAAATATGTCTACTTGCAATCTAATCTTGGCTGTTATAGCCTCCAAAGTCATGATTGTTGCCACATTGGCTTTCCATTGTTTACAGGATGGGATGTTATCAGTCAGCCAGTTTTGTGTAATACCTTTTATAGCTGCTACCACCATTACCTGAAACAGGTACCTCACTGCCACTCCCCTAACTTATCCAGGGGATAAACCCAAGACCAGATTGGGGAAGGTCAGAAGGGACTCTATTTCTAGCATCTCCCTTATTATAGAATCTATTTTTGCCCAGAAATCCTGAACCCTTGAACATCCCCAGAAAACATGGTAGTGTGATCGCTTTTCTCCACAGCCTCTCCAACAAATGTCTGAGCGACTGTTAAAATGCTTCATGAGAACGGGGGTAATAAAGTACCTTCCACAGACCTTCCACCTAAATTCCCTCCAGGTTGTCATTGCTGTGGTTTTATGTATGCCCTTCCAGATCAGTTCCCATTCCACCTCCTCTAGTTCTTGGCCTCCTTCCTGTTCCTATTTGTCTTGGATATATTGGATGGCCAGGGCCCCTCTCCCATCTTGTAAGGAGCTATATATTTGGGAAATCAGGTGCTTAATATTAGATTGATTACTCTTATTGTGGATTAGTTTGATCTCCTTAATTGGTGTGTACCCTCGAAGAATTAGGTCTGTCTTCTTTTGTATGTAATGCCTACACTGTAGATAGCAATAAAAGTCTTGCTTTGGGATATTAAATTCAACTTGAATTGTCTTGAAGTCCCTCACCCCTCCCTCCCCCTAACAATTGACCTAGATATCAAAGTCCCTGTTTCTCCCATTCCCTTATGCAGTTAAATGCTGTCTGTATTGGGAAGTCTGGTAGGTATCTAATTGAAATGTAAGTCCACACTCTTGTCGGCAATTCCCATATCTGTCGAGCTTGTAGCCAAACCCTGAGTGTATGTCTGGTCCAACAATTCTTGATAGAAGGTAAATCCGACCTCAATATTGTCCATGGCAAGAACTGAAGAGGGATACTGTGGGCCTTCTCCTCTAAGAGCTGCCACCCACCCCACCCACCGTCGAGGACCAATCATTTTGACCACCATTTGGATCTGTGCTGCCAAATAATAATGATGCAGCTTCGGTACTCCCCAACCTCCCTTTTGTTTTATTTCCTGGAGCACTATTTCTTTGATTCTTGGCTTTTTGCCTGACCAGATAAAGTTGGATAATTATTTCCTCAAATTTTTCCATTCAGCAGTGGGCACTAATTGGAAGTGTTGAAAAAAGAAAAAGGCATCGGGGCAAAACCTTTATTTTCAGGGTGTCCATCCTGTTTGAAAATGTTAGTGGAAGATTTGGCCATCTCTTAAGGTTGTTAATAATTTGCAGGAAAAGGGGGCTGTAATTATATTGGGATAGTTTTTGGTAAGATTTTGGAATCCAAATCCCAAGATATCGTATCTTATCTTTTACCCATCTGAATGGGAGCTGTGCCTTTAAAGCCTCTGACATTTTTCCCTTTATCAGAAATACTTCGCTTTTCTCCCTAGTCACCTTAAACCCAGATATATTTTCATACCGATCCAGTAACTCTAGAAGGGGGGGGGGCAAGGACTTCTCTGGATTATCTATGTAAATCAATGTGTTGTCAGTGTATAGTGATGTTTTACAGACATTACCTATGGCAATTCCTTGGATGCTCCTCATACCCCTTATGGTGGCTGCCAGTGGCTCCAAACTAAGAGCAAGCAGCAGGGGTGACAAAGGGCACCCCTGCCGTGTACCCCTTTCTATGTTAAAAGGTATTGAATATGTACCATTTACTTTGATTTTAGCTTTGGGTTTCCCATATCATGACATTACCCACTTTAGGAAGTCCCCTTTTATCCCCATTTGTTCTAGTACCAATTCCAAATATGGCCAATTAAGGCGGTCAAACACCTTTTCAGCATCAAGAAATAAAGCTAATTGGGCAGTTTCTGTTGGGTTACTTTAAGCCAGTATATTCAGGAGTTTCCTAATGTTATCAGCTAGATGTCTGTTGGGGATAAAGCCCGTTTGGTCTACGTGTCCTAAATATTCCATATATTTTGTAATCTAAGGGCCAGAATTTTTGTTAAAATTTTCATATCCTGGTTAAAGAGTGATTTAGGTCTGTAGTTTTCACACTTATCTTTAGGTTTTCCTGGTTCTGGTATCACTGTGATAATCGCCTCGGTCCAAGAATTCGGTTGTCAGTCTTATCTGAGGCAGGCGTTAAAGACTTGAGCTAGGATCGGGGAAAGGGTGTCCCTTAATTGCTTATTAAATTCTGAACTGTACCCATATGACCCCAGGGACTTCCCAGTGGCCAACATCTGGATCACCTTGCCAACTTCTTGTGCCGAAACCGGGAGTTTGGTACATCTGCTATGTCGGTCATTAGTTTTGGCAATCTCAATGTCTGTAAGAAGGCCCTCGTGCGTTCCCTAACCCCCTCTTTTTCTTCATCCTCTGTGTATAGTTGACCATAAAATTGCAAAAACTGTTGGGCAATCTCCCTAGGGGTCTTCCATGGCTTGTTAGGGTCCACCTTATTTATTACATACGGAACTACTCTATCCGCTTGGGCTTTCCGTAATTGGTATGCCAATAATCTTGCTGCCCTTCCCCCCCCACTTCGTGGTATTTATGGCTAAGAAATCTCAGCTCACCCTCCACTACTTCATTCTCCAGCTTAGCTCGTCTCTTACCATGAGCAGTTCTTTATGGATCTGGGATGACTGTGGGTTCTGTTTGTGTATTTCTTCTAATTCCCTTAACTTGTTCATAAGTCACTCCAATATAAGATGTTTTATCTTTTTAAGGGCTGCCCCCTGACTGATAAGCTTCCCTCTGACCATGGCTTTGACCGCCTCCCAAGATGAGATACTAGAGCAACCTTGCTGGTTATTTATCATCACCACTTCCCATATCACTGTACTCAGCTTTTCTCTAAATGTCTTGTTATTCAATAGCGAGACATTCAGTCTCCATAGGGAGTTCTTCTCTGTTTCCCCCATTTTAAGGCCTGTAGACACTGGAGCATGGTCCGATAATGTAAAATTATGTATAGTCAAATTAGATATTCTGTACAGATACTGGGTCTGTGTGAAAAAGGTATCTATTCTAGAATAGGCCTTATGAGCTGGAGAGAAGAACGTGTAGTCCCTTTCTCCTTTATGTTGGATCCTTCAGATGTCGCCTAAACCCTGCTCCTTGGTGAGACTGGTTAATACTTTGGAGGCTTTTGTCTGCATGCCTAGACCTCTGGAAGACCTATCCTGATATTCATTACTCACAGTGTTAAAGTCCCCCCCTACTATTGTAACCCCTAGATGGTGCTATCCCAGGGGCTACTACCCCTGCCTGATTTGCCACTAACAGGTTGAGGGGCCTGGATCCAATGGCGGGTGCCTCCACCCAGAGGTCAGGGTTTGCAATAGTTAAACTAACTTGGTCACAGCCCTCTGGGACACTGCAACCCCCCTTTCTTCCCACTAGTGGCCCACACAATATATCAGAATTACCTTCACAGTATACACTTACCCCCAGGTCTGGTTCCGCACTGGGACCTCCTGTGAAATGAGATACAGTGCAACAATCACAGTACAGTACTTTAACATAGACAAATACCTCAGGCAGTATAACTTTGCTGAAACAAGCAGCTCTGATTTATTTAGGGGATATAACAAGGACAGGGGAAATCAGGTTAATTAGCTTATCACTCTAATAATCTACCTATGGCTCTGTGCACAGGCCTATCCCTATCAGTTACTGTCCCTGGGTACCCAAGCCCTAGTGGCTAGTCCAAACCGTGGCAGCTGGTAGGGGCCCTTTCACAGAGAAAGGAGAATTAAACAGTCAGCAGTACAGTAATTCCATTTGGATTTAATGTGGCAATTCAACAGGGAGCGACCTGAATTAGTACTCACGACCTCCAAATAAGATAGGGTCCTTCAATGTCAGCAGGGCTCACTTGAGGTACACAAACCTCTTCACACATCCATATAAAAGAAGCACTATACCAGGCAGGCTGCATCTGTATTCCAATCGTAATTACTGCACAATACCGGGAGAACACACAGCAGATTCAGTTCCTGACAGACAGAGTGCAATTTTCAGCAATTCCTCCAGTCTTCTACAGGGTGAGCCTGGTTTCTACTCTTCAGAGATCCTTTGATTCTTTTCACAGGACGGATTCAGTCCTAACAAGCTGTTACACAAGCTGCAGACCAGAACTCTGGGCCTTAACACGTTTTTGACTAAAACTGCACTGAAAAGCACAGGGCTCCTTCCTTCTTCACTGCCAAAGCTCAACTGATACTCCAACCGACAAAACGGGCACTTCCTTTGAGTTCCTCCCAGTTCTTGACTGGATTGGCTGTCACTCACAATAGACTGCTGCTGTTGGTCCAAAAGGCACTGAAGTCTAAACTACATCTCCAGAGTCACTGCCCATACAATCCTCTTGTGGCTGGCTCAGATTATGAGTCCAAGTTCTGATTCGTCCAAGGCACCATTTTAGAGCTAGCTTACCCCACACTGATTGGTCCAGTTCAGCAGTTCAAAACTAGAATGGGAACTAGCAGACACAGTTCTGACTGCAAAGAAAGAGGTTAGACAAACTGTAATTTCATTATTACTCTAAATAATTTCTGGCAAACAGTTACATCTTTCAGATAGGTTCCTTTGCACTCCTAGTGACTGCAAAAATGAAGTGAATTGGCAGCAGCTCGAGTGGTACTCAGAGAAGCACACAGTCCCCCATACAAACTAATTATGTCTGCAAGCAGACAGCTCTTAAAGACAGTACCAGAGGCTCTAAAACACTCACTGATAAATGGCTTAAATGCCAAACACCATTCAGGCTTGGAGCATTCAAGCAAGCTCCTGAAGTCTTTTGGGAACCCCCATTTGCAGGGGGTTACACCCTTCCTGGCCTGGGAAAGCTTGATGTCGCGTCAAGCAAGTACTCCCATAAGTTTCAACTGCAACCATATACATTTGCATTAGGCTCGCACATGTAATCATCAGTCAATATATCATTTTACCAAGAACACATTTCTGAAACATTGCAGTACGTCACTCTTTACACAGTATTACATACACATTGTACCATAACTCAAGTTATTACCTCTTGTACATGAAACCTGAAGAGAGGGGGCCCTTCCCTATCAGTTACCTTGGGGCTGGATGGGGCAAGGGCACCATACTTAGAGGGCAACACAAGTAACTTGGAGTTAGCACTAATGCTCAGTTTGGGCAATGAGCTCGGGGACACATACACTCCTTTATGGACAACATTGAGAGGCAAGTCCACAGGCCTCCCAAGTGAATCATAACTGAGGTGCACCACAGGCTTTACAGCTCGACCAGTCTTTCTAGGGGGAACTGTTATAGTCTCTGCACTCTGAGCCTCATTTTCAGCATTGTCCTCACTTGTCAAGGGAGTTTCCATGGGGTAGAGAGGCTAGAACTTGGGGTACTTTCAGCTCCAGGAGTTACAGTTTCTGAGTCCACAACATTTGGCTCGCATGGAGCTTTGGACACTGGCAGTGGACTGTCAGGGCACTCAAAATACTCTTCTTGTTCGGGTGTATCACCAGTCTGCCCCAATCTATCATTTTCCTCCCTGAAAGCTCAAACAGTTCAACCATGCACAATGATTCCATTTCATCTGATCTGATGCTTTGCACTTCACTTTCTAGGAGCATTGGCTCAGGGATGAAGCTGGGGCTTAGACAGTCCAGAAGGCCCAGCTTCATCTCCAGTATTGACTAGGGATTGCCCGAAACAATTGACTCAGTTCGTAGAAGGATAGTATTCAAAGTCACTCTCACTTTCTTCCGATATGGACTGACAGTCATGCTCAACTGGGACTTGTGGAGGGAACACTTTAACTTTGCTTCTGTAGGTGCAGACTTTCTTGATCTTTTCTTAGCAGCAGCTCTAGTCACTGGTCCAGAGGGGCATCTTCTAGGGGCTCAGACTCAATTAAGATTTGTCCAATGGGCAGTAAATGATTTCTATGCATTGTTTTACATCTTTGAATTATTCTCAGGCCTTACTTTGTACACTGGCAGATCATCTAGTTTGCCCACTACAATGTGAGGGAGATGGTGCCATCTATCAGCAATCTTGTGCTTGCCATGCAGTCCCAGATTTCTTAGCAATACCCGATCTCCTCCTGGAGTTCCTGTGCTTTCACCTTTTTATCATACCTTTCTTTGTTGGCTAGATTTCTTTTGGCAGCCATGGTTTGAGCCAGTTGGTACGCATGAGTTAGCTGGGCCTTTAACTTTTGCACATACTGTAAATAGTTGTCAGCTTGAACCCCATCAGGAGAGACCCCAAAACACACATCTACCGGTAGTCGAGCTTCTCTTCCAAACATCAGGCGGTAGGGGAGAACCCAGTGGCATCACTTTTGGTGCAGTTATAAGCATGTACCAGGGTGCTAATTTGTTGGCTCCATCTAGGCTTGTCCTTTGGGTGCAGGGTGCCTAGCATATCTAGCAAAGTGCGGTTGAAATGTTCAGGCTGTGGGTCCCCTGGGGTGGTAAGGAGTGGTTCTGGACTTCTCGTGCCCACAGAGAAAGCATCTTTTGATCAGACGACTCTCAAAGTCTCTCCTTGATCAGAATGGATTCTTTGTGGAGCCCCATAGTGAACAAAAAGTTTTCTACAAGTACTTTGGCCACAGTGGATGCTTTCTGGTCTTTGGTGGGAAAGCTTGGGCATATCTCGTGAAATGGTCAGTGACCACCAGCACATTACTGATATTTCTTTGATCAGACTCCAAATTCAGAAAATCAATACAGACCAGCTCCATGGGTGCACTGGTGGTGATGTTAACAAGGGGGCAGCCTCTGGGGCAAAGCTTTCTCTGTAAGCAGCGACTACAAGTTCGAATGTGTTGCTCCACATCAGCCCCCATCTTAGGCCAATAGAATCTGGATCTCACCAAGTCAAGTGTTCTGTCTATACCAAGGTGCCCCATGTGGTTGTGCAAGGACCTCAGTACTGAGTCTCGAAGGCAGTGGGCAGCACTAGTTGTTGTTTGTCTGCTTGTCCCCTGTCTACTGTTTCTCTGTATAACAGTTTATTGATCAGTTTCAACTTAGGACCTTCTTTGTATAACAGTGCAGTTCTCAAATCAGTGGAGCGTAATTTGGACACATCTTTTCCTGCATAGAGGCCTTCTAAAGCTGCTTTGATCATGGGATCGGAGTTGGAGCCCATCGAATACTGTCATTGTCCAGCTGAGCAGTGCACCAATGTCTATTGCAGAAAAGTGGCAATAAGCAACAGGTATGCAATTCTCAGAGGGTCCCAAGCAATCCACCATGCAGTCCACTGCGTCGTGGACATTTGTTCCTCCTCAAACTTCCGGCAGAGTGCCCGAATGTCAGGTTCTGCCAATCGGACCCAATCATTCTGGGGAACAGGCCTCGGGAGAGCATCAGCATCTATGTGGTTCAGACCTGCTCGGTATTCGAGCATAGTCATATGTAGATAATGCAGAAAGCCACCTATGGCCAGTGGCATCCAACTTAGCTGAGGTCTGCACATAGGTCAAAGGATTATTGTCAGTTTTTACTAGTATTTTAGCCCCATACAAGTACTCATGGAATTGGTCAACAATAGCCCACTTCAAAGCTAGGAACTCTAACTTATGTACAGGATAGTTCTTTTCGGATGGGGTCAGGCTTCTACTGGCAAAGGCCACTGGTCTCAGGCCATTCTCGTGCTCTTGGTACAACACAGCCCCCAACCCTTGCAAGCTAGCATCAGTGTGCAGGACGTAAGGTTTTCTTGGATCGGCATAGGCCAGCACTGGAGCATGGGTAAGTTGATATATGATCTCATGAAAAGCACTCTCACAATCAGGAGTCCAGCGGGCCCCAAATACTTCACTCGGATGAAAATACACTCTTTCAGTCTTGAGGGACGCTGACTTTTGGTATTTTTTGTGGGTTGGGGGATACCCTTGAGTAAGGTTAAGTAAAGGCGGATCACTCTTGAATAATCCTTGATGAGCGCCGATAATAATACAGAATCCCAGGAATCTTTGCAGTTCTTTTAGATTTTTGGGCTGTGGCCAGGTGGTCAAGGCCTCAACTTTACTTGGGTCGGTCTCTATTCCCTCGGTGGATACTATGTGTCCACATACTTTACTGATGTTTGAAAGAATTGACACTTATCAATGGACAGTTTAAGGCCAAAGTCCTCCAGTCGGTCCAATACCTTAAATAATCTGCTCTCATGTTCCTCCAGTGAGCTGCCAAACACAATAACATCATCTAGGTATACCAGGCACTCTAGTAAGTTCATGTCCCCACTGCACACTCCATCAATCGTTGAAAAGTGGCTGGGGCACCTGAAATCCTTGAGGCATCCTCATGAATTCATAGAAGCCAAGCGGACAGATAAAGGCCATCTTCTCACGGTCCTCTGGGGCCATCGGGATCTGGTAGTACCCACTAGGAGATCCAGCACAGAGAGAACCACTTGCTCCCCGTTTAGGCAGTCCAAGCATCCTGAATGCGGGCATTGTGTACTGATCAGGGATAGTCCGCGGTTTAAGGTGCGATAATCCACACACATCCTTACTGTTCCATTCTTTTTCCTCACTACCACAATGGGGAAGCATAAGGGCTTCTGGATTCTTGTATTATACCAGCAGCTAACATCTCTGCAGATGCTGCCTCACATCATCTATGTCAGCAGGTGCCAGGCGCGAGACCTCTCACGAAATGGTCTTTCATCATGCAGCCGGATATTGTGCTCAGCTTCTGCACGCATCCTACATCCCATTCCTTTAAAGAAAACACCTGGTCTCTGGGCAAGCTTCTCACTGATCCTCACTTTCCATTCAGCTGGCAGCGGGAGTCAAATCAAACAAGTCAGGCGTTACTCTGTCATTCTTCCTTGAACTCTTGCTGCTGGGTAGCACTGCAGTGTCTGCACAATGCACATTAGCCAGGATGCAACCTCTGTTTACTCGAATGTCTCTTTCAGACACATTATGAACTTGGACCATTACTCTGGCATAAGCATGGGCTCTAGCGGGCAAAATACTAGGCTTGACCAGCAGTCCCTCTGGCAATTTTCCATCGCCTGGTGCATCCAACATTAATATTTTATTCTTAACATCCTTTCTGATACGGACCTCTCCTGTAAGGTACACTGGCATTTGGCGCCAGGATCAGAGACTCAGGATCCTTCTTCCATATAATTCCAACCGTTCCTCTGGTTCTGTTTTTTCAGCATCTTCTGTGCCTCATAGGCTTTCTTAATTAAAGCCGGAACTCTTAAAGCTCTACTAGTCTTTGACCCCTGTTTTTCATAACACAACTGTGCCAGCCTTCCGAACATATGAGCATTTGTTCCAATCAACAAAGGGACACCATCATACAGTCCAGTGGGGGACACACTAAGGCTAGGGTCTCTACTTGTTCGCCACTCCAGCCACGGAGGTGGGAAAGACAGCCAAATCGGATATACCCGGAATAGGGGTAGGCCTTCTCACTTAACCCCCATACATGCAGTCCTTCTAATGGTTGTAAGGCACGTCTGACAAATGCTTCTGATACCAATCCTGGAACATAATTGTCACTTGGGAACCACTGTCTAATACAGCTCTTGTAGACACTCCATTCACCTTACAGTGGTCTCCATGGAGGGACCCACTATTCTGGACCAGTCTGGAGAGGCGATAGTGGGGGCCTGGGCAACTGACCTTGCCAAAAGGACGTGAGTTAGCATTTTGGTGCCCTCACTGGGATCATTTTGCACCTCTTAACCACTGATTTGTTCTCCGAAGCTCTCCTTGTAGCCTATATGCAACTTTGTCAGTGTCTTTTGGGACCGGTATTCCTTTCATGTGCCCATCTTTCCCACAATTATAGCAAAACATACTTTCTGGAGTTTGAGCTGGCCGAGGCGCCACACTGGGAGCCAGGCGGGGTATTACTAACTGGAAACCTTGGTGCCATCTCTGTCTGCGGCGTGATAAGCATTTGGAGACATCTCGTCAGTTCTCCACTTCCATGGTCAAGGAATCGAGTTCGAGCTGTTATCAGCAGGAGATACGTGGTGGGTACTTCCCACCCCATAGCAGATGCAGTCGGATATAGGTCAGGGCCCTGACTTGCAGGCGTGGCCTTCATAAAGGACTGTTTTGAATTCCGGATCTCTCTCAACAGTTCGCCCATTGTGGCATATCTTTTCCTTGTCAGAGCACTCATTGACTGTCAACCTCTGCCCTGAACTTCACTTGATGGGTCACCCTCAGTCACTCGGGTCATAGCCACAGCTGTTGGTGCAGGTACCTCCGAGGTCGCCTTTTCTCAACTCCTCGAATTTCTCTCATTAACTCATCATAGGAGGGTGATTCCAGTCGATTTGCCAGGAGTAATTGAAGCAACAGCAGTTCTGAGAAGGGGTGGACTTAAGGATTCTGTCCAGTCTGGTTCGGTCCAGTTCAATCGCTGGCAAACTACCCTTTCTGAGGCATTCTTGCAACAATTTTTCCAGCCGAGACATACACAGACAACAACTCCCCTTGGTACTGTTGTATTTCTTTACTCCACCATAGGTCCTCATCAGAATCTGGGCTCCCATACACATTCTCCAAGGCCTCAAGATAGGCCTGTGCAGTCGCTTCAGGGTTACTGGCCGTTTAGCACGGATGGTAGCCAGGGCAGGACCTCGGAGGCTCTCACTAACCCTCTTCGCTTTACGCCCGAGCATTGCCATTCTAGCACTTGGGGGCAACATAGTCTATCCAGGTCTCCCAGTCATCCTCCCTTGGGGGTGGGAGGTGCCAGAGAAGATCCTCAACCTTCGGTAAGAGTCGTGACTAATGGCAGGTGCAGAATAGGAGTCTGCATTGGTTCAGCCACCATTACGGGCACTGGAGCAGGAGAGGGTGTTGGGGAGGAACACCCCAGGTGGCAAGAATAGTTTCTTCAAGTCCTCCACAGTTTTCCCTCTCCCAGCAACCATTCAGCAATTTCTCTCAAAAGTTTCAGACAGTGGTGGGGCTGATTCCCCTCGGGTCTTTACTGTCCTTAGTTATCACTCTCCAAGCAGTGAGGGCTCCCTCTGGGGTAATGGTCTGTGGCACTTTGGAGCTATCTATGGGATCCTTAAACTCTACTAGGGCCAGGAAAGTGTGGGTGAGCAGATTAGCATGTCGACCCACCACCACAGGGTTTTGTAAACCTTCCACCTTGGAAAGTACTCCCTGCACAGTGTCCGTATTGATACCCAGGGGGATGTCCAGGATAAGCATAGCATTTTGGGGGTCGATCTCCTCCCCAGTACACCACTCCACGAGCCGGTGCACAGCCACTTCTGTCGGGGTACCCATTTTTTTCTTAACAGTGGTTCGTAAATATGGCCACTAGAGGACACACAATCCCAGCGGTGAGCCTCCAAGATGTAACCCCTAGATGGCACTATCCCAGGGGCTACTACCCTGCCTGATTTGCCACTAACAGGTTGAGGGGCCTGATCCAATGGCGGGTGCCTCCACCCAGAGGTCAGGGTTTGCAATAGTTAAACTAATCTTGGTCACAGCCCTCTGGGACACTGCAACCCCCTTTCTTCCCACTAGTGGCCCACATAATATATCAGAATTACTTCACAGTATACACTTACCCCAGGTCTGGTTCCGGCACTGGGACCTCCTGTGAAATGAGATACAGTGCAACAATCACAGTACAGTACTTTAACATAGACAAATACCTCAGGCAGTATAACTTTGCTGAAACAAGCAGCTCTGATTTATTTAGGGATATAACAAGGACAGGGGAAATCAGGTTAATTAGCTTATCACTCTAATAATCTCATTTATGGCTCTGTGCACAGGCCTATCCCTATCAGTTACTGTCCCTGGGTACCCAAGCCCTAGTGGCTAGTCCAAACCGTGGCAGCTGGTAGGGGCCCTTTCACACAGAGAAAGGAGAATTAAACAGTCAGCAGTACAGTAATTCCATTTGGATTTAATGTGGCAATTCAACAGGAGCGACCCTGAATTAGTACTCAGACCTCCAAATAAGATAGGGTCCTTCAATGTCAGCAGGGCTCACTTGAGGTACACAAACCTCTTCACACATCCATATAAAAGAAAGCACTATACCAGGCAGGCTGCATCTGTATTCCGATCGCAATTACTGCACAATACCCGAGGGAACACACAGCAGATTCAGTTCCTGACAGACAGAGTGCAATTTTCAGCAATTCCTCCAGTCTTCTACAGGGTGAGCCTGGTTTCTACTCTTCAGAGATCCTTTGATTCTTTTCACAGGACGGATTCAGTCCTAACAAGCTGTTACACAAGCTGCAGACCGAACTCTGGGCCTTACACGTTTTTGACTAAAACTGCACACTGAAAAAGCACAGGGCTCCTTCCTTCTTCACTGCCAAAGCTCAACTGATACTCCAACCGACAAAACCGGCACTTCCTTTGAGTTCCTCCCAGTTCTTGACTGGATTGGCTGTCACTCACAATAGACTGCTGCTGTTGGTCCAAAAGGCACTGAAGTCTAAACTACATCTCCCAGAGTCACTGCCCATACAATCCTCTTGTGGCTGGCTCCAGATTATGAGTCCAAGTTCTGATTCGGCCCAAGGCACCATTTTAGAGCTAGCTTACTCCCACACTGATTGGTCCAGTTCAGCAGTTCAAAACTAGAATGGGAACTAGCAGACACAGTTCTGACTGCAAAGAAAGCAGGTTAGACAAACTGTAATTCATTATTACTCTAAATAATTTCTGGCAAACAGTTACATCTTTCAGATAGGTTCCCTTTGCACTCTAGTGACTGCAAAATGAAGTGAATTGCAGCAGCTCAAGTGGTACTCAGAGAAGCACACAGTCCCCCATACAATCTAATTATGTCTGCAAGCAGACAGCTCTTAAAGAGACAGTACCAGAGGCTCTAAAAACACTCACTGATAAATGGCTTAAATGCCAAACACCATTCAGGCTTGGAGCATTCAAGCAAGCTCCTGGAAGTCTTTTGGGAACCCCCATTTGCAGGGGGGTTACACTATGATCTGCCCCGGTGGGCACTCCACCACCTTATGCAGAATTTGAGTAAAAAACTCATGTGTGTATTTGTTTGGGGCATATACATTGATCAAGTGCATTGGCATTCCCTTGAACTCTCCCAAGATTTTTAGGAAACGTCCCCCCATTCCCGCCTCTACGGAGGAAATTCCAAAAGGAAGGTCTCTTCTGATCAGAACCCCTACCCCAGCTTTTCTCGGGTTTGAGGAAGCTGTGGATTCCACCCTACCCACCCAACCTCGCTTCAGTTTCAAATGTTCTATCCCTGTCAGGTGTGTTTCCTGCAGGAAAACTATGTCCCCACCCAGTCATTTCAACTCACCCAATAAGTGAGTTCTCTTAACCGGAGAATGGATACTCTTCACATTGTATGAAATTATCTTAAGTTCCCCCATTGATGTGGATATGGTATGTCTGCAGCCCCCTTTTCCCCTGGGTCTTTTAGCATCTGCACTTCCTGTCTTTTCCCTAAGTGTCCTTTAGGCATCAAAATTGAAAATGTGCACTCATTTACAAAACTTAACTTAAAAAAGATTAACATTGTCTGTCTCACAATTAACAACATTAACTGTGTAACAACAACTATATACAATACAATAACAGTACATGCCATTTAATCCCTGTAGCAGTCTTACTGAACTAAAACAAACTCGAGTCAAGCTTGGCTGCCTAGGTTACTGAGCTGTCTGGAAGGGTGCGGGAAATCCTCTCCCTCCCCTAAGCAATTGCCTATTAAGGCACAATCTTCCTGTTTTAAGAAGATCGGGGGATCAGGGGTCAACTACCCCTGTCAGAAATAATGTGTTTGTCACCCGAAATGGGAAAGATAAAGTGTTGTATTTACCTTCAGGCCCCCTTCCCGATTGAGCAGGAAAAACAAAATTAGTTACACAGGGAATTACCCAAATGCTCTTAGAAGAATAAGCCTTTCTATATACTGATTGTTCCCTTCAGCTCCTCAAACCCATCTCATCCTAAGAGCCTCTTTGCACTCACTTCTCCTTTTAGATCTATGACACCTTTGCTTTAGTAGAGGATCTAAGACCAGGCTGGGATCATTGAGTCCCCCCCCTTCCTATAATATTGGTTTGTTTGCATCAACTCGGTTGTACTGTGCACATTTCCTACCCCCCATCCCCATCTAGCCCAAATTTCTCTTCTTTACCTATGCCTTTAAAAAAAAAAAAAAAATAATCCCCTTTTGAGTCCCTCCTCCCTTCAAGTTCCCTTCTATGGTAGAAAGAGGAGCGAGGGTAAGTAAACGATTGAGGAGCCTAATGTGTCCATCCCTCCAGCCATTAATTCAATATCCCATCCCAGCAATAAACATTTTTAAACTAGTTTCGTCCCCCTCCAGAGTTCGATCTTCTTATGGAAACCTCAGAATTTCAGTCTCTACTTGCTTATGCAGTGTTCAATCTGGGTCTGTACGGGTTACCGCTGAGCCATCAAACCCTTCTCACCCTTCTGCCACCTCACCAGCACAGTTACTTCCAGAATGCTCATTTCTCTGTTGCATTAGTTTTTAAAGTCCTGAGCCAGTCCCTTTGTAATTGCCCGGCGGTTCCCTTCTGGTGGTCCTACCAGCTACCAACCAAGATTCTTGCAGCAATTTATTTTCCAGACTTTCCGTTTCTAAATCTGGTAGTGGAATCCTCTATTTCTATAGTAATGGGGCAGCTTCTAACAGGGAGGTAAATACTTTTGGTCCCTCTGTTGTGTAGACTTTTAATTTTGAGGGAAAATTGAGTTGTGCCTTCAGCCCTTTCTTCTCCTTGATAACCCTGATTATGCTTCAAATCCTCTGCTTTTCAGCCTGCAACATAGGAGTCAAATCATGGTCAAAATAGATTTGGGTGTTCTGTAGTTTTATTTTTTTTTGTCACCACGCTTCTTGCAGAATTTGATCCTTCGCCTGGTAATAGACCATCCGAACGATTATGGATCTAGGTCTTGCAGTTGAGGAGGTGGGCTTTGGGCCTAATGAGCAGTGAGCCCTGTCCATCTCATAGTGAAAATCTGAAGGTAAGGGCATGGTTGCATGTAGTAGATGCTGTATGAAATCCACCATAGATGGCAAGCCCTCCTCTGCCCCCTCCAGGACACAGTGAATATGAAAATTGTTCCGTCTTGCCCTGTTCTCTATATCCTCCATGCGGACCCATGACTGCCTCTCCTGCTTCAGCAAATAAAGGAGTCAATCTGATGAATCCTTTGCTTCCACCACTTCCACTATTTTGTTTGTATTTTCCCCGACTCACTGGCTAAACTGCCGCAAATCTTGTCTTAAGTTGTCCACTGAGAACTCTATTTTCTGTACCGAGTACAAGATTTTCTTTAGTGTGCGTCCTATTTTTCTGGGATGTAGATCCTCTTCTTCCCCAGAATCCATAGAGGATTCAGAAACTGTGCAATTCTGCGGTGTACAGGCTGCAGGCCTTCCATCCCCACGTCCATCCGAAGTTGCTTCATTTATGATGCTAGTGGTTCGCTTTTGGAGTTTTTCTTTTTGTTAGCTTTCTGTGGCATGCTGACAAGCAGACCAGGTGGGTTTTATCGCTTTCTCTTCCTCTTTATTGGAAGGATTGAATTAGATTTCAATTGGGGATGCCGGAGCCTAATTCGAGTGCTTTTCACATTTCGGTGACGTCACCGGAAGTCCTCATATGCATCCTTTATGATAGCTGAGTAAGTAAGCAGTGGAATGGCTAACTCGCAGGATTACACTGAATATGGTGAAACGTGTTTGCCATGTATCTATATTCTTTTCTTTCTATGTGGTTTCTTCTACCTTTTTACTCACTATCACTAAGGCCACAGCCATCTCAGACTTTCCCACCATTTCTTTCTGTTCATACCTTTTTGCCGTCTCCTTGTCCATCAATGAAAAAATGTCCACATACTCCCCCTTCCATATCTTTTCCTTAATGGTTTGGGGTACATGACCTCCCAACGTCATGCCTGGCACTCTATCATTGCCCACTCTGATAGCCTTGCTACCTCCCCTTCCCTACCCCCCGTTGCACCTTTTAGCTCCTCTAATGCCTTCTCCATCTTTTCTAAACCCTCCTCTCCCATATCACCTAGCATGCCTACCAAGTACTCCATCAAATCACCTTCTGGGTACTGCTCACCCCTTTCCTTACAATTCCTACCCTCCTCCTGCTCCAACACCTGCTCTTACTCTGTCACCACCGGTGGTGGCCTCTTTCCTGCTGGGATCTTCCCGGATCCGCCTGCTGGCGTTTTCCTCTTCCCCGTGACTTCCTCCACTTCCTTCTGCTTTGCCGCGTCTCGTGGTTCATCCACCTTATCCATCAGCCCCTTTGGCGGAGCCTTTTTAGCCTTTGCCCGCACTGCATCTTCCTCTGCCTCCTTCCTCTTCACCATCTCCAGCATCTCATTCACCTTCAGCATCATCTCCGCCGCCTGCTCCATCATCTGTGCACTTGTAATCTCTCTGTTGGCTGCCAGCCTGTTGAAAATAACTTGTGGGAAAAACAGAAAGACAGCCTGGTCAACTCTCTTTTTGTTTACATACCACCTAACTGCTCCATTGCCTATAACCGGATCTTGCCAGTGAATCTTGCCAATGGGATTGACCACCATGGATTAACCGCCATGCCTCTGTGCTTCCAAAATGCCACATCCCCCGGCTTTCCTCCAATCTAGGTCATGCTGTCCCACTTTTGTACACATAAGAATTAAACTTTTTTTTTTGTTTGTTTTATATTCCCTGCCAAATTCCTCAGGTTTCTGTCCCTTGGCTACAACCCCCCTTAGGGTGCTTGCCAACCACCCTGTCTCCATAATATTGTTCTTACACAAAGTCTTCCTTTTTTTCCATAGTGCTTGGCCTAGAGTGAGAATATCACAGCTACCCACTCTTTTTCCCCTAGGAACTTTGTTCTCCAACAAAATTACATATTGCACAGAACTTCATCAAGACCCTCTTCCTGTATCATGCAGTATCCCACGGATCTCCGGTGCAGTCCCCCCCCCCAACGCTCACTCACTAATCTGATATCCCCCGCGACGTTACCAGGCCTAAAACTAATTTTCTGCCCAAAACTACAGAAATGGCACTGCCCTCATTCCCCATGCATGCACCCTGTTGATGGGCACCACCGCACATGTGCGGACCCGGAAAAAACCTGAGCCATGCTACGCCTGGCATGCTAGCAGCCTAGAGTGGGCTCAGTCTTGGAAAACAGCCGTGTCAGTAATGCCGTTACCATCCGGCCAGCCATAACCACAGAAAATGCCTCCGCTACCCCGTTGCTATGATCCCACCAATGCCTGGATTAACCCTGGATACAACTGTCCGAAATAATCTGGTAAGCACAACATTGATTTTTGCCCTTACAAATGCTTGCCTTTTCTTGTGGATCTACCGACTCAAATCACTATTGGGGCCAACAAAATTAGGGGGGCATGTGGAGCCTGCTTGAGCTGGCTGGCTCCCAAAATTCCAGCATATGGCTCCAGCTGTTGCACGCACCAGCGCCACAGTAAAACTTAGCCCACATCGGGGCCATCCCACTCGCTTTCTTCTCGGCTGCTGCCCGACACGCTACCCGCCTACACTTGTGGGGCCTCCACTATGCCATTCCAACAACCCATACACAATTAAAGACCTCTCCACATGGTGCCTCCAGACCAGCAAACCATCATATCAAGACGACCAAAGCTACAGGTACTGAAAACCTCTTTTTTAACTCGCCTTCTTCACTTAACTATATGCTGCTGCTAATCTTTATCTCGACACAGCATTTTAACAAATAATTTTTTTAACTCTTCCATGCTGGCCCCTAGGCCCAAGCCTGACCAGATGCCACATGACCTGTACCTTTTACTTAGCCCATTTTTTCACCCCTGTCCTGTTTTCCACATTAAGACCTGCCCTTTGATTCACAGTTTTAAGACTTGCCCACATACTCCAAACCACTCCATTTTCAACTCTTGGCCCGGTCGTAACCCTCCAGCTACCTCTCTTACCATCCAAAAACTCCTCCAAACCTATGGCAGTCGAATGTACTGAGCTCCTGCAAAATCAGAGATCTTAGCAAAAAGAAGGGTGACTTTAACTTTCCCAGCCCTCTTATACCCCCCAGTAGCCCCCCAGCTCCTCCCCATCCAATCGTCTGCTTCTGTCCCTACCTTGTCATTTTACCCACAGGTGACCTCATAACCCCACCCCCCACATGTGCATGCCTAACCCCCCCCATTCCAGTCCTACCCACTGCGCCCTTCTCAGAGGAACCCCCCTGACAATTTAGGTTGCCCTTTTCCGCTAACACATACCTCATTCCACGTACCCCATTCCACATCAAGGAGTGTCTTCAGCAGAATTTTCTCTTAACACTGCTGTATTTGAATGGAGTCCTGGGTATATTTATCTTGGAGGTTTGCATAGAGTTGACCCATCCTGCGAAGCCCCTTACCATTGCCACATGCCAGAGCCACCGAATCCTCCCAAGCTCCCCTCTCCTTCCCAGAAGCATCAATCAGGGTCCCACCTTTGATTCCAGCAAATGCCGAATTTTTGAATAGCTTCATTGTTGTGTCTGTGGCAGATGCCCCTTTCTCTCAATTTTCTAGAGGAGCACATCACTGAGGTAGGCCACACTATTTAGCCCTCCGTGCTTCTAAGCACTCCTTTTCAGGGTGCAGTCTCCAGTTTTCAATGAAGGGTCATCCCATAGGAGCCGTAGTTTGTAGGGACATTATTAGTGCCCCCCTACCATCTCCCAACTCCTTTACAAATTTCCCACATATACTACTGTGTACTGTGAATGGATAGCCCATCATACCCTTCCAGCAATCCCAGTTATGGGGCCCGGGTCCCTAGGAGGGCATGCTCTAAAGCTAACCATTTATCTGGTCAGGGTAAGCCAAAAACCAGGGTTGAGCCCCACCCCCTAGAAAGTTATTAATCATCATATTTATACTTCTATGTATTCCTGTCACCACTTTTAGGGGGCATATCTCCACAGATATAACATTGTTGGAAACACCATCATCCTGAGCATTTTGCATTTTCCCATATAGTGAGCCCTAGCTTTCTGGCCTGTCCACTTCTTTCTGTAACATTGCCAGATAGTTGCTGATGTCATATCAGACCCAGTCCCCTAACTTGGGGTAAACCCAGATTCTCAAATATTTAATACCTCTGTCTGCCCAGGTGAGCCCTGCTTCCTTTACCTGGTTCCTTGTGCATTTAGAGTTCTATAGCATCACCTCTGTTTTAGAAGAGTTGTTACATAGATACAGAATTACTGAGAATTCCAATAATGAGTTAACAAGAATAGCTTGACATGAGCAGAATGTTGTCCGTGATTATAGTTGATCTGTATATGTCCCCCTACCCCCAATTTCCAAACCAAGTAGAGTAGTCCTTTTTCTCAACAGTTGTGCCACTGGCTAGGGGAACAGTAGTGAGAGGAAAGAGAACAAAGCCAGCGATTAAGTAGGGTCTGTGGTTTTTGCAGCAGGTAGAGAAAATGGGCAGACTGGGTGGGCCTAGTGGTCCTTATCTGCCATCAGTTTCTATATTTTTGTGTTTAGAGCTAACTCGGAGTCTCCTGTCTGGTTCCCCTTTCCCAGTGGAGGCTCTATGATAACCTCCCTTTAGTTAACACCCAAGCTCTTTTGGTCCTTGTATACTTTTGTTGCTCATCTCACAAATTTCTCCTCGAAGCCAAATTTCCCAAGAATCTCTGCTAGACAAATATAAGTGCAGTATCCCAGCCAAGAAATCTTAACTAGCCAACAATTCCCCTAGAAAAGCTGAACTCATCACCCCTGTTTAAAAAGAGTCGAGCCCTCAGCTGCTACGACCTCTGTTAGACCCCCACTAGATGATGGAGACCAATCTCTGCTCTGCTGTACCTCGCTGGAGCCTCACCCTGGCCATCTTATATATTGGGGCACTTACCTGGGTGGACTCACAATTGGGCACATGCCGCCACCCAAGCCCACTCTGGGGTATGCTGGATTATCCCCTCCCACACCTCAATGATTTCCCTACAATCACATCACCAGAGTCCCTGATCATAATGCATGAGCTAACTCATACGGGTGCCTGCTACTACATGTTTGCCGGTTCTAGACGCAAAGGGCTGACAGCTACCAACTTCAGCAGGCTCAGAGCTCTCAGCTGGGTTGCCATAAAGCTGCTGATCTGCTTGGGGGATATTGAAACAAACCCTGGTCCCCGGACCCTAGCTGGGGTTACAAGAAGGGCCTAAAAATTGCACACATGAATGTCTGCAGTCTTCCCCTGAAGATGCATGAAATCCAATCATGGGTTGCCCAATATAACCCGGATGTGTTGGCCATCTCAGAAACATGACTTAAGCACCATATCCTTGCCCATGAGGTGGATGTAGTGGGTTACAACATCTTTAGAAGAGACCGAGAGACTAAAAAAGGTGGAGGGGTCCTCATATACATGAGATCCACACTGGATGCCACATCAGCCCCACATCTCCAATTTGAGTCTATTGGCAGCGAATCGATATTCATAAGAGTCATCCTAGGCCATGCAAAGCATCTAACAATAGGATGCATATATAACCCTCCAAAAACCTGCCTGCAGGCTTTGGGGGACTTAACAAAAGCACTTGGGAGTGTAGTACACACAGAGCTACTGATCCTAGGGGACTTCAACCTGAGCTGGGAAGCGGGAAGTGAGCCAGCATTGAGAGCAGTACTCCTTGATGCTCACCTGGCACAGGTCATAACTGAGGTCACAAGGTACAATACCAGAACTGGGAACCACTCCACCCTTGACTAGATCCTTTCTACCAGTCCTGCCAATATCCAGGCAGTGGGCGTGATGGCTGATGCCTTGAACAACCACTCCCCAACCTTCTGCATTTGGAAAAAAAGCCTGATAAGATCCCCCCAGACTCCTTACAGCAAGAAATTTCTTGAAATTCTCAGATGCTTCCTTCCAAAACTACCTGAGCCAGATTGACTGGTCACCAATTAAGCTCTTGCCCAGCCTGGATGCTGCCACTGAGTTTTTCCAGCACACATTTTCCTCGACAGCCAACCTCCATGCCCCACTAAGAAAAATGCACACCAAAGGCCAATGTTACAGGTGGATCACAAGGGAGTTAAAATCTCTAATGTTAAGCTGAGACAAGGCCTGGAAAAAACATAGGAACTCGTCCCTCTCTAGTGACCTTGTCGACTATAGATCCCTGAGGAATCAATTGTAAGATTGCCACTAAAAAGACAAAGTGGGAGTACATTAAAAACCTACAGCAGATCAACCTATCAGACCCCAGGACCTTCTGGTCTTGCATAAATTACCTGATCAAAGGCAAGAAGAAAACTCCCCAGGGCCAGATAACAAGTGATGGTCAAACTCTGACTGGGGGCGTGGAGGCTGCCAGTGCCTTTAATAGATTTTTCACTGACTTCGTCACCTAGCAAGCGAGTCTATCTCCCAAAAACAGGATAGGGTGATCACCGAAGCCTGGGATCCCCCTTTCCTGCACTTCCACCTTAGGACGGTATGTTCCTCAGAAATGCTTCCCCTCCTATGCTCCATCAAACCAACCAGGACGGTGGGACCCAATGGCCTGGACTCAAGGCTACTCAAGACTGCAGCCCCAGCAATTGCCCTGCCTATAACCTGGCTCATAAATCGGTCACTTCAGGAGGGAGCCATTCCCAATGCCTGGAAGAAGGCTACCGTGGTAACAGTCCACAAGGGTGGCCCTAGAGAGCTGATAGAAAAAACCTATCTCCCTCCTCTGCACTCTGGCAAAAATCCAGGAGAGGTTAGTCTACTGCCAACTTCAAGACTACCTGGAAGCAAACCAGCTATTGGCTCCCAACCAGCACGGCTTCTGAAAAAAACATGGCACTGACTCGGCTCTCATCGGATTCATCTCAGATGTCTTCTCGGCACTAGACGAAGGCTATCCAACTGGAGCCATCTTCATAGACCTGACCAAGGCCTTTGACTTAGTCGACCACACCCTATTAATAGCAAAATTAAGAAAAATTTGTCTTGATCAACACTCAATGAACTGGCTCAGCAACTACCTGACTGACCATCTCCAGCAGGTCAAGTGGAGGGGTTCCCTCTCTGAATGGCTCCTGATAACTATGGGGGTTCAGCAAGGCTCTATATTAGGCCCTCTTTTGTTCTCACTGCTTGTCAATGACCTCAGCAACCACTGTGGGAGCTGCTCAGTGGTGCAGTATTCCGATGATGCGGTCCTCTATAGATCAATGAAAAAGACTGATGAACTGGGATGGCACCTCCAGGCTGACTTTGCTTTGGTTGAATCCTGGCCATCAAAAAAAATGCCTGCTACTAGACGACAAAAAAACAAAGGCTATCATGTTCGGACCTAGATCCCTAGGCCAGGATTGCAGCCTCTTACTCCCCTTAGCCACAGCAACAGGCTCCACCATAGAAGTGGTACAATCCTTCAAATATCTTGGCCTATTGCTGGGCCAAGACCTCACCCTAAAATACCATGTGAATCACGTAACTAAAAACATCCACCAGAAACTTGGCCTTCTCTACTGGCGTAGTGCCCAAATGATTCCAGAGTCCAGGGTAGTGATTGCCAGGAGCATCCTCTTCCCTACACTTACCTATGCAGCAAAGTCTCAGCAGCTTACAAACCCTCTACCATAAAATTGCACGCTTTGCCACAAAAGCCAAGCCACGGAGCCACCATTGTGATGCACTTGCCTTTCTAAACTGGCCCTCCTTCGACCAGAGACTCCAGTATTCTCTACTTCGCAGCACCTATAAGCTCCTCTCTGACCTCCCCCCAGCAAGCCTAACTGGACTCCTAACTCAAAAACACACCAGCAGGCCACTCTGCTCCACTGGGCAATGGCTCCTTGAGGAACCCAGGGTCCGATCCTCAGCTGGTGATAAATCTTTCGCCCGTGCTGCCCCAGTGCTGTGGAATAAGCTCCCCGGTCACCTTCGGGAAGCTAACTCTCTAGGGATTTTCCATAAGGGCCTGCGGGATTATCATTTGGACCTTAGTCACTGCTCATGTGCTGGCGGATCATTTCCCCGATGCGCATTCCTTTCTCTCCTCTGCCTCCCCTCCCATTGTGAACTAATACCTAGCCCTGCCAAAGGTTTGACAATGTCTGCTTCGACCAAATCACTCTCCAATTAACTCTGATTGTAACCCTAAGCTTATTGTAATTGAAATGATACCTCTGTATTCCAGCTTCTTAACTTACCTGTGTCCAATTCCTGCTGTACTCTGTGATCTGTATCTCAAAGTGATGTACAATTTCTTGTGTTTCCTCCTCTGCAACGATTTCTGGGTTGCCCCTGAAAAAGGGACTTTCGGGACTCAGAGGGCCAACCCGGTTAACAAAATTAATTAATAAATAAATAATAAGACAGAGCCATTTGATTGAGTTGAATGTGTTTTCCATGTCTAAGGCTATAGCCACAGCTGTCTCTGGAACTGATTTTGCCAGCCACACCAGATTCATAAATTGTCTCTGGTGATCCATTCCATCTCTCCTCACAACAAATCCCATCTGGTTTAGATGTATCAACTGTGGCAGTATATTCTTCAACCTATTTACCAGCACCTTGACAAACATGTTATAATGTATGTTAAAGATGGAGACTGGTCAGTAACTAGCACATTGGATGGTACATGATGCATGGGCTGGGAGTCTTTGGAATGGGACCACCCTTCAGAAGCTATGTAGAAATGTTACAGTATGTACCAAGCCAGCAGCCCAGGTTATGACTAAAACTATCTCAGCCCTTTGAATTTAAAAGGGGCACCAGGCAGGGGTACCCACTCTCCCTGTTGTTATCCATCCTCACTCTGGAACTGCTAGCAGCAGATATCAGGACAACAGAGGATATCTAAGGCTTAAATGTAAAATGGGGACAGCCACAAAATATAATTATTTGTGAAAAACCTCTTGTTACTGCAAAACTACATTAGAGAGAGTGGCAGATCTAATGGGTGAATATGGAAGCTTAACAGGACACAGAATTAAATGGTGGGGAAAATGAAATTGTGTATCTGCAGAGGCACATCCAAAATGGGCATAACTATGGGTCCCTACAAATAAAAGAGGTAGAATCACTAAAATACTTGGGTATACTCATTCTTAAGAAGCTTTCTAGGTTATATGAGCTTAACTTCCCCACCCTTCCTGAAAAAAAAATAAAGGTGGACTGGGAGAAGCGAATGTCCATTATATTGCCCCTCACTGGTTTCATCAGTACTATTAAAATGTGTACATTGCCAAGAGTACTGTACCTGTTTCAATCCCTGCTCATTAAGAATCCCCCTTTAGTTCTTTTCCCAGCACCAGAGCATGCTGCATACTTTAACGTGGAGGGGCAAGCCAGCTCACATCAAACACTACAGTGGTCTGCCAGGGTGAGAGGGAAGAGTGGCACTGCTCAAATTTCTAATTTTTTACCAAGCATCACAATTGGTATATCTGGAAAAGGGGAAACCCCTCATCCCAGATGGTAACAATTGGAGGAGACATTTGCAGGGCACCCACTACAACAAGGAGTCCTAACACCCAGCCTACTCACTCATAAAATTGAGAAACTGGTTGGCCCCTTTACCAGAACAATTAGTAGGGCCAAGCCTGAGGTGCATAAGCTGTCAAAGCAAAACCCTGGCCTCTCACCTGATGCTCTCCTTATACGGGCCTTCAAAGGCACAAAAAGCTATGATGCGTTTCTACACCAGGGATATCTGAGGTGGAGAAAGCAGGGGTTGCTATTGGTTAATAGCCTGTCTGAGGGTGAGGTGTTAATGTCTGTCACAGATTTAAAAAGGAAATATCAGCAGGGGGAAGACTCTTTTTTTTGGCAGACACTGCTCCAAGCAGTGAGCTCGTACGAAGCCCGTGTCAGGACCCTCATAGAACACGTAACTGTCAATCACCAACCTATGTTCAACCCCCTGGTGGCCAACTACTGAGCATTGCTAGGAAGTCCCCAAATATATCTGAGCCTTATAGAAAAGTCTGGAGTACAAACCTGGTAATCCGTCTCACCCCTAAACACTGAAGAGTGACAGTGGTCCATGCAAGATCGTGTGCCAAAAGCAACAGGCCGAGACAGGTGCAGCATAATTACTGGTACCAGACATCACTCCCCAAGCAAGGTGTATAAGTTTTATCCAGCAAAATAACCCATGTATCCTAAGTGCAAAGTGAACGAAGGGACCTACTATCACATGGTTTTCAGTTGCCCTAAGATTAGAACATACTGAGGAGTAATACATAGATACATAGACAGTGTCGGCAGATAAGGGCCTATGGCCCACCTAGTCTGCCCATTTGAGCTTGTAAGTTCAGTTTGTTAACATTAGTTAATGCACCATATCATGGAAGATACTTTGTGGGAGGAGCTCCCATCCACCACAGTAGAGCTTCTTCCTGGTGCAGAGGTCAACAGGAGACAGGCGATGAAGCCCACACTCTAGGAGCCAGCCCTGATAACAGCCTGGAAGATGTTAGCCCAACATTGGCTAAGTATGGACCCTCCTCCTATAGCCCATTGGTCCCAAAACCTAGTAAATTGCTTAAGAATAGAACAGGCCCAGAGTGCAGCCCATGGGTAAGCAGAGGATTATCAGATGGAATGGGGGCTCCTGACTGAAGCCGAAGAAAACAGTACATTTCCAATATTATAATATTCCATGGTCTCATTTACAAACTAAGGAAATGTAATCCCTCATAATCCTCTGAATCTTGACATTACTATATTTCTAATGTTAACATGCTGCATGTACCTATGGGTTCAACCTACTAATTGGAATAACTCATCTATAATGGAATGTATATGAAATTCAATAAATAAATAAAAAAAAAAAATAGCACATTGAAACAAGTCCTTTTCTCCCCCAAGATCATATTCGTCGGCTCATTCATGAAAGGTGGTCGTCCCCCAGATCCTGCCAATTGCAAAGCTGCCAGAAGGTGTGGAAAGGCCACCTTTTGAAACACTTTGTAGAGTTCCCCATGCGTTCCATCCAGGCCAAGAGATGTCCCCATCTGCATGTTCCATAACACCCACAAAACCTCTCAACACCTCTCCCAGCTCCTCCATCATTAGTGGGCTATCAAACGTTTCCCTTCGGCCCTCCCCAAGCCATGGTAGTTTTATCTGCTCCAAGATACCCTCATGATCCACCCCTTGCTTCCACTTCAATGCATACAAAGACTGGTAGAACTTCTTGAACATATTGTTACCCATGGCTGGATTTCTCATGACTCGGCTCCCCCCCCCCTGCAGAACTATGACACAAGACTCCATCACATCTTCTGAAGCCAGTAAGTCAGTAGGCAGCTAGCCATCTCCTTTCAATACGCCTGCCTTGAGCAGTGCATCCCAAATTCTGCCATCTGCATTGTGGGAGTGTTTATTTCATACCTCACCCTTAAAACCTCCCATTCCAGGTTCTTGGTCATCTGACCATCATTTTATCGGTTCATGAGCTTGCTTCCAGGTGTGACCTGGAGGAGGGGATACACCAAGGAGTGGAACAGCAGTAACAGAAAGTGACAACAGTGGATGCCAGTTCATTGCATGAACAATAAACTCAAGGTACAAATAAAAAAAATTAAGAAAAAGAAAAAAGTATACAAAGTGCATTGGTTATGGGGTAGCCAGAATGAGAGCTAGAGGAACAGGTCACTAGGATATTGGTAACAGAATCATGGTGAAAGACAAAGAACCTCATACAATTCAGTTTATTTGTTTTTATTCTTTGGTAGCTGGTAAGGCCCACTAGGCACAAGTCCAGTTTTCAGGGGTGACCCGGGAGCACTGGAGATGTTAAGTGATGTTCTCAGTGACACAGTATGCAAGTGGAGGTTATGGGAATCAAACCCAAGTCTGCTGAATGTAACAAGCTCATTCACAGCTCACAAACACTAACCATTAGGCTATACTGCTAACAATTCCAGAGTAGACTGTGTTTTAAGGTATACAATATATTGAGGCAAAATGGGTAAATCATGGGGGTGGGTAGGGCAGGGGTTGTAATGTGGAGAGAAGAGGAAGACGGCTCGCTACAGATGCATGCTTTTGAGAAGTGTGCCAGTAAGAGAGATCTGAGAGTGTGCAGGGAGAATGAGAGATGGGGTGAGAGAGATTGTTCCACAGTGTTGAAAGGCGGATTGAGAAAGCACACTGGTCTGCTGCATATTTACTGTGATGGATATGAGTGGAATGAGCAGCGGATGATTGGTGGGAGTAGGAGGATGGAATGACAAGAGTAAAGGAGAGAGGAGAAGGAAGCAGGAATAGTGGCATGCCTATATTGAATCAGGAAGGAGGAACAAAGTAAGAGACACTGGACCTTTATGGAGGAAAAAGAGAGATTAACATTGAGCAATGATGGGCGAGAGTTGTATCACTAGGGGCTGAAGGAATGAATGTAGGGGTCCAGCCTAGCAAATGAAGACTTTGGATAGTACTGTAGACTAAATCTTTAAACTCAAAAGAAGGCTGAAATTCTGGTCCAGGAATACCCATAAGTACCTGAAGTGTGGTACTTCATCAAGCAGGTTGCCATGCAGAGTCTTGAAGAGCCGTGCCGATCTCTGTCTATTATTCAGCCTCTCAGAAAGAACTTGTATGCCACCCACACCATCACTGTGGAAGTTCACCCTGCATTCAGTTCGAAATATTGGGTAGTTTTCTCCTGTAATCAGGCCTGAAAGTTGTCATCATTAAAGGAGTAGTACACCCAGAATTTTAAAAAACATGTTATGTAGAGTGTTTTGATATGTATGTTAAATCCTAGTGTGTCCTTCCCTCTGTCTGCTATTTGGAGTTTTTCCTAAATTGGCTGCTAGCTGTATGGTAGTTTTACGACCCCTGGGGATCTCCATAACAAATAGTTTTATTGGCTTTCTTTCTCCCAGGATGCCCCCATCTCATGTAACAGTGATGTAGCCATGCCCTTGGATTTAGCATGTGTATTGCTTTAAAATTAGTTTAGCAACAGCAGAGCCTTGTAATTTCTTATCCAGGGAACACAAATGACAACAGTTAGTTTAGCAGACACATGAGAGACAGCTAACTGGGGTTTCTATAAGACAACAGCTACTAAATAGCTCTAATTCACTATTTTGTTTTTTCTCTGTTCATCAGGTCTAGCTAGCAGGAGTGTTGTAACATCAAAAACACAAATAATGAATTAGAGTTATTTAGTAGCTGTTGTCTTACAGAAACCCCAGTTAGCTTGCTCTCGGGTATCTGCTAAACTAACTGTTGCCATTTGTGCTCCCTGGATAAGAAGTTACAAGGCTCTGCTGTTGCTAAACTAATTTTAAAGCAATACACATGCTAAATCTAAGGGCATGGCTACATCACTGTCACATGAGACAGGGGGCATCCTCGTAGAAAGAAAGCCAATAGAACTATTTGTTATGGAGATCCCCAGGGGTCATAAAACTACCATACAGCTAGCAGGCAATTTAGGAAAAACTCCAAATAGCAGACAGAGGGAAGAACACACTAGGATTTAACATACATATCAAAACACTCTACATAACATATGTTTTTTGCACATTCTGGGTGTACTACTCCTTTAAGCAATGATGTGTTTAGCTGCTAGCTCTCCTGGACCCCCTCCATTTGGAAAGAAAAGGTCACAGGAACATGATCAGAGATTTCCTTGCCTTGTGTAGTGCCTCCCTGGCCACCCTTTCTGATACTAGAATTGTTCAACCAACTACATCTTATGCACCATAGAGTAGTGTTTGTAATCGCCCCTTGTGGGGCATCCCAGTCTCCACATAACTCTAAGACTGGTCTCCTCTATCACCATCATCATAGCCATGGTTCTGCTGGCATCCGTCTGACCCATGGAGCACTTCGATTCAGCAGGCCATTCACTGTATCATACAGATCACCCAGCAAAATTTATCAGACTCCAGGTCAGCTAGTGCCTGAGCAAGTTGTGCATAAAACTCTGGTGAGGACTGACTGGGACCCTCACCATTCTACCAAGCAGCACACAGATTTTTTATTGATAGTTTCCACCAGGAGGCAACCGACTCAGATAGACTGCACAGCTGGGGCGGGAGTAAGAGCTGCTTTTAGGCTGGATTTGGAGGCTTGCAGCAGTTTGAATGGCAGTCTTGGTGATGGTGTGTGGCAGAATGAAGAACTTGAGTCCAAAATGTTGGCTTTCAGCTAGCACAGCTCATCAGATGTACTAGACAGCCCCTCCCCTTCCAGACATAGAAACAAAAACATAGACCGTGCTGGCAGAAAAAAAAATTAGTCCATCCAGTCTACCCTTTTAAACTCTATTCTGTCCTGAGACCTACAGTATTTTCTAGAGAAGGTTTCTGGTCATGCCTCCCCTCAGCCCCCCTGCTACCTCCTGAGTAATTACTGAGCCAGAACAACAAAAGAAGCAGCTGCTGTGACACGGGTGTTGCTGGTAAAATATAGAGGTCAAGAAAATATTGCAAAATGTTGAGTGTTTTTAGGTGGGCACTCACACCTGTGAAAAAGATTATCCTCTTGACAAAGCGTGTAAACGTGAAACATTGAGGTGTTGTACCTGGGGAGGACTTGCCATGTCCTTGTATGCTGTTTGATACTGAAAAGAATAAAAAGGAGCAATGTTTTGAAACATTCATTTGGTTGCATTTTCCTTCATTATGGGACTGACGTGTGAGTGCACCTGGCTTTCTTGTGCTTTGTTAAATATTTGCCAGATGCACCACTAACTGTTGAGCAGCTTTTTGTTGTTGAATTATTTGGCATGTATCGTTTGCATTTGCCTTTTGCATTTTTTGCCAAGTTCAGTGAGCGTATGGCTTTTTGTTTTCTTAACTACCAAGCTCTTGACCCTGTCCAACCTGTGGTTAAATCCAATAATAGTATTTGCACTCACCATCTCTGCCACTAGGCTGTGCCACAGCTAAACCAGTCTCTCTGTAAAAAATACCTACACTTGAAATAGGGAAATCCATTCCACCAAGACAAAAAAAAAACAATCCCAACATTTGACCTCAGCTGAGGCTTCTACTGGGGATCATTAGCCCAGCAGGTAGCATGTTGTGTTACGAGGCTGGTGAATTGAGTTTGTGGAAAGAGCTTGGGGGAGCTGACTGGATGGCACAAGGTTGGGGGCCAATGCTGTCATGCATCACCACTCCAAGCCCGGGAAGGGACAGTGCAATGTGCTGCCGCATAGGTGACACCTTGTGGTGGGCCGGGGTGCCTTCCATTGCAAAGGTTGACTTGCATGTCAAGCCCTGATGAGGCCAAATACTGCATTAGGAGAAGTTGGTTAGCATGAAAAATGGGGTTTGAAATATCTCCATTATGCTGTTTATTCTAATTCGTGCAAGTCCCTTCAGAACCTGCGCAAATGAGGATGCATTCCACTATCACTAAAAGAAGGTAGTCCACTGCATAAAGTTACATTAATGCAGACATTAGGATTGAAGAATGCAAAGTGAAAAAAGGAAATGGAAACAATAAGGTTTGTAGTCTCAGGATTCTTGAAGAATCAGTGGTGTTGTGTTCCTTGGGGTTGTCAACACTAATGCCCACCCATTCCCATAAGCAAGCAAGGTTATACAGGATCTCATGCTTCACAGAGGGCTCTGTGTAAAGAAGGGTACGACAGACTCTGTTGGCCATTTGTTGTGAGCCATACTACTTTATTTCCAGAAAGTATATGCCTGTGAGGCAGGGGCTTTGAGCTGTACCTTGTGCCTCAGACAGGATGCTGTGGGCTGGTGGAGGGGATGGGCATTTAGGTTGACAGCCCCAAGGAACACTACACCACTGTTTCACCAAGACTTCTGAGATGGCAAACTGTAATGTTTTTCATTTCTTTATTTTGTCTGGCTTGTGTTCTTCAACCCAAATGTCTGCATTAACATAGTGTTTTGCAATATATATCTGTATCTATCTATATATATATATATATATATATATATATTCTTTGCAAAAACATTAATTAATGCACCAGTTAGGGTTCATGTTAATGCCACAAAAGTAGGGAAATGTGGTGTTAGGGTTTCCAACCCTAACTCCCCACCCCACCCCCCAAGCAGCAAAAGGAAAAAAACATTAGGGTTTTTGGTTTCCGGAGACTTGGTGAATCAGTGATGGGGTCTTTCTTAGGGTTGCCAGATCTGTGGGCCCCACACTTCCGTGCAGTGACAGATGTCATGAATTCATGAGGCTATCTGGTAGTCTGTGGAAATGCAGAGCTCTCTGGTCCCTGTGCTTCCATGTGGCCAGAGATACTGATGCACAGGGAAAATAGTCCATCTGTCAGCCAATGCATGGGGCTCTTTGCCACCATGGGTCTGGAAGTGCAGAACCCTATGCCAAGACAAGAGCTGTCTTCACTATATGCTATTTGCCCTTGTGGGCAACCCTGCAGCTTTCATTCTCTGGCTGTGGGGGATCGTTGCATAACAGCTCCATCCCAGCACCCTCACCCCATGTAGCTGGGTCACTGAACTCCCCCCCCCCGAACCCAGCTCACTGGCATGGGATCAGAAAGTATACCCACTAGTGTAAAGACTGGCACAACACACAAAGTTTCTTAATTATAATTTTTTTGACCCCAGATTGTGCAGACAGTCGTTTTATGACTCCCCTTATAAACATGACATGTGGCATTTTTAGTATATTTTCTGAAACATCATTTTGCACCAAAAGTGAAAAAACACATTTCACCTAGGATTAAACAAAATATGTTTATGAGGTGGTGTGGAAAACAGCTATGTTGAAAGTTTGGAGTTAAAGTATTTTACCATATTTGTACACCAGTTTTTCAGCATAGCCTTGTTATTGCCCCACCTCATTAACCCAGTAGGTGAAAATTTTCAAATCCCTGTTGAAACCTCAGTCTGCGCCACAGGTACGAAAACACATTTTGGCCAGGATTTGAAAAATGACAGCTGTTATGTTCATGAGGTGATGTAAAAAAAGGATCATATTGAAAAGTTGGGGTCAAAATATTGAAAATTTGAATGTAAATTCATAATTTTGTCATTTTTACATATTTTGACCCCAAATTTTCAACAGTGTTCTTATGGCCCTACCTCATAAACAAAGGTGGTGAAATTTTTCAAATCCCACCTGAAAGGTAAATTTTGCAAAGTGACCGCAAAATCAATTTTTGACCAGATTTGCATAATTTCATTGCCATTGATCATGAGGTGGGGGTCCCAAAAAGCCATGTTTAAAAATTTGGGGTCAGAATGTTCAAAACTGACAAAGTTATGAGTAAATGTTCAGAACTCATTGAAATACAATAAACCACACTTACCTGATTTTCTCATATCACAGTCATCAGTTCCAGCAGCAAGATGTGTCTTTGAGTGTGTGGAGGGTGTTGGGTGTAGGTTGGTGGGTGCTGAGTGGGAGGTCAGGGTGGGGTGGGGGGTCAGATTGGTGAAGGACCATTTTCATTTTTACAGGGTAAAAATCATCTAGGGATGGTTTCTTTATTTCAGGGATATTCTGACACTGGGGATTGGACACCCCAGTGTTGGGCAACTTTTTGTTGGCACTGGGGGTGGGCACCCTGGTGCTGTCATGTACGTAGTGAGAACGGCGGGGGCAAGTGACCAGGAGGGGGTCAAGAGAAGCAGTACCAGGGGTGGGCACCCCAGTCCTCTTATATTGTATTATAAGAATATATATAAACATTGTGAAGGGGGTAGGAGACCTGGAGGGGAGTGGGGAGAAAGAAGTGGTACCAGGGGTGGGCATCCTGGTCCACTTAAAAAAAGTCATAGACAGTCAGACAGACAGAACAGGGGATCACCAGTTCACAACTTGAACTGAAGCTGGCATCACGACTCCGGCTGTGAATGTATCATATTTGATTACATTTTATAACAAATAAAAGCAACATACAGAACATTACAGTGCATGTATGGAGGAGAGCAATACATCACACAGGGTCATACAGAATCTAGCTGGATAGTACATAATACTGTCAAATGATAATGAAAAAAATAATAGCAGTGTGCGAGCCCTGGAATGCGAGATAAATAAAACCTAACCTAATCAGGGACCAAAAGTGGGATCTCTGGCTGTAACAAATAAAAGTCATTGAGATCACCTATTTCTCCGCTTGTCTTGTTGTCAAATAGTATAAGTCAAGATTTCCATTGTGTGTCTCGAATTGACCGATGTGATCCATTTTTCTATAGTAGGGATAGTTCTCGTAAGCCAGCATTTAAATATGCATTTCTTCACCATTAAGAAAAGAATACCTAAGAGGTATCTGGCAGCTGCATCCATCAACCCTTTTGGGAATATCTTGAATAAATATAAATGTTCAGTTAACTGCAAGTGGGGGTCAAAGATCTGCTGGAGAGCTATCTTGACCGAGTTCAAGAAAGTGGATAAATGAGGGCAGGCCCCCCAAAAATATGGTGATGTTCTGCACGCTCCTCCCTGCACTGTCTAGAACAAGATGGGTTAGGGGTTGTGTGGTGGTGTACCTGCTGTACTGTGGTGAGAAAAAAGTGGACAAGACATTTCCAACTGAATTCTCACCATTGTACAGAGAGGAGGCAATGCAAGATGAATTAGTACAAGCTAGGAGCCACTGTTCCAGGGAAAGTGGGGTAATCACCTCTGTATTCCATTTGTCCATTACTGGGAGTGGGGGATGGTTCTGAATTTGATTAGCCATAGAGTACAGATAGGAGACCAAGTGCTGCATAGATTCCCCCTCCCCCCGAATAGCTGATATAGTGAGGCTAACTAGAGCATTTTGCAAGTCTAGTCTAGGACCACGTTGGAGCCAGGAAGAAAATAGCTGAAAATATCTGAACAAATCATGTTGCTGAATATCTAGGGATTGTCAAAGGGACTGAAAGGATTTAACCCGATCCTCCTCTAACAACTGATAAGGATAGCGAAGGCCCATCCTGTACCAGTCTTGCTATCTGGTGTCTAGTCTAGCCGGTAGAAAATCCTGGTGGAGATGCAGTGGGAACAACCACAACATCTGCTCCTTCAGCTCCAGATAAGAAGTGGGATTAAAGCAAAAGGAGAATTACAGTTGGACAATGAGTTCATCTGGTAGGAAGCTAAAATATCTAGTTCTGGGGGGGGCAGGGAGGGCTGCTCGCTTGAGCTGTGCCTATTGTTGCGTGGGGTCATTTCTAAACCATTGCAGCAAGGGCTGTAGTTGGGTGGCTTCATAATAGAGAAGAAGGTCAAGGAGTACTAGGCCCCTGTGGAACTTAAGACAGCAGAGATGTGAATACCCTATTCATGGTGATTGGCCGTTCCATAAAAGCCAACTAATCATTTTACACCATTTTTCCCAGTGCACTTTATCTATCTCAGTGGATAGTGACTTAAATAAAGAAAACAGGGCAGTACGACCATTTTAATTGTTGCAACACGCTGTTCTAACATCAAAGGGAGCACCAACCATTTGTCCAATTCCTGCTGTAGCTGAGTGGTGAGTGGGGTAAAGTTAGTCCTAAGTAGACCAGATTTAGAATTTGTTAAATTCACCCCATAATATCTCATATGAGGAAGGTTCCCACATAATGGAAATTGAGCTTTCAACCATGCTGTAGTGGAGAAATTAATAGAAAAGGTATCTGTTTTGATCTCATTTAATTTATAACCTGAGAGGGAGCAAAAGATACAGAAAAGAGCCCACAGGTGTACAAGATAGGTGTCTGGAGCTGTAAGAAATACCAGTGCATCGTCCATGTAGAGCACAAGACAGTGTTGGGGAGTGAGTAGAGCAGGGCGTGGTAGTGTCCCTGTTTAGATCTAGCAACAGATTACACCAGCTGCGACTTCAGCATTCAAGGGAGTCCCATTGATCTCATACAGAGAATGCAGGTGAACAGCTCCTCTCACTAAGCTGGGCACTTTGGATTTTGGGGTGCCCAGAAAAGGTATTTCTGGGCATTTAAAAAAACCAAAATGCCACAATCTAGCTAAATAGGTTCCATTTAGCTAGGTTCAGGTGTTTGTTTTTTACAATTATATAATATTTATTTATTTATTTATTGAAATGTTTCACTAGGAAGGCACACTGAGCAACAAGTTGCTTGTCTGCTGATGCAACCTGGGGGGAAAGAATTGGGAGGAGTACATACATACAAAAAATGCATACATCATTTCATAAATTCAGTACAATTGTTGTTGAGATAACATAATACATGAAGTCAGTGCACAGTTTACAGCAAATCAGGAAATACAGGAATTAAGACAAATTGGTGGAAAGGTGAAAAAAATACATTTATACATTCAACATATAATTCAGTGCAATTAACATTTGATATATGAAAATTCAAGAGGCAGTGAATGGATTACAGCTAATACCAGTAATACAGGAATTTTACATGTAACTGGGGAGGCAGATAAAAATTACATTGCACGTAATGAGTGCAGGTAAGTATGCATGAGAGCTAAAGTCCCAGCTAGGGGAGAGGTGAGAGGGCAGGAGAAGAGCAGGTTATGGTTGATGATTGCAAGTGCAGTTAGAGTAAGTTACGTAGGGCTGAAGAGAGGGAATGTGGGGAGGAGGAGGAGGAGTGCCAAATTTGAGGGGGGAGGGCATTTCATATTTCAGGGAAGCAGTGTGTGAAAGCAGACTGAACAGCAAGTATAGAACAGCAGGGGACAAGAAGGGAGCTAGAATCCGAAGATCGTAAATCATGTGCAGAGGTGGGCGGGGTAGAGAGGAGGATAGGTATTGTGGAAGAGAGCCTAGCCAGCATTTTGAGATGAGTTTGGCACAGTGGGAGAGATGTCTGCTAGCGAGAGAAGGGAAAGACAAAGAGTGGTAGAGCTCGCAGTGATGAGTATGTGCAGGAGAATCCAGGGCAAAGCGGCAGAAAGAATTGAAAAGGGGGTCCAGTCTGGATAAGGTGGATTTGGGAACGGCACTGTAGTCTACATCGCAGTAGTCAAAAATAGGGAGAATCATCTTTTGTACAACTTCACGCCTGTGTATATGTTTTTTAGATTTTGTTTAGTTCGGGGAAACGAGATGGCAGTCATCACAACACAAAACTGTTTTCATGCTGTGAGAAGCAAATGGTAAGAAAACAAAAACAGCCTGCCACATGGAATTTTTTGTGTTGTATCAGAACGTTTTCCAAAAAACCCTTCTGTGCATGCTCAGAACAGCAAAAAAAAAAACCAAAAAACTTTAAATCCTTATAACTCTGGAACCATTTGATAATTTTTCAGCCTTCCAAAGGGACTACTATGTCACAGCACATTTCTACCCTGAAAATTTCGGAACAAAAATTCCATTCCATTTAGGCTGTCCCTAAGAGCAAAACCAAAAACCCAAGTCAAGTATACGAAAAAAATTAGATGTCTACAGAAAAATGGCATATGCCGATCTCAGAAACAGCACAAGCAGCCATCACAAAACTTTCCACATGGTTAGATCTTGCTTACTAGACAATGCATGCAAAATTTCAGCTAGTTTTGCCAAACACTGCCATAGCTATAAAGGTGCAAAATTAAGAGTTTAACATACGGCCTGTTGCTCAAGCCTAACTACTGGGGCAGTATAATATGTAAGTGATAAACCATGACAGGGTGTGCATTATAGGATTTTAATGCATGCCCCAGGGGTGTAGTAAGCCACTCGTTCAAAGGCTGGGTGCACTTACTCCCCTGGGAAGTGCATTAAAATCTTATGATGCACACCCTGGAGGGGTTTAGGGTACTAATATTTTTATTTTTATTTTAGTCTTTGGTAACCAGGTAAAATGGCTCTAAGTAGGTTGTGTTGTGGAGGAAAATGAGATTCAGCACTTGACCAAATGTTCAAAGAGATTTAATGCACAGTCAGGTGATGTCTCTTGGGCAATTACATTTCTAGATTTTTTTTAATTGCCACTTTATAAGTACTATGTGTGTGTGTGTGTGTGTATATATGTGTATATATATATATATATATGTATATATATATATATATATATATATATACACACACACACATATATACACACACACACACACACACACACACACACACACACACACACACACACACACAACAGGAGTGGAGTAAAATGACAAGATAAAAATGATCTTGGCTAGTGTAATACTGAACTAATCAGAGAGCAGGGTTAACAATGCTGATGACATCACAAAGCCTGGTACAACACTGAAGCCAGCAATTAAAATCAAAGAAAGATAGAAAACTCTTCAGATAAACTGAAGATTTAAAAGCTATAACTTGTAAACTACTGTTGTAATATCAAATATATAATAATGTGACTCAAAAAATACAATTTATTATCATTTCTGAGTGTGTAGACTTTCACATCTCATTCGTGGCTCTGCCACTCATGAGGCATAGTCCTGCCCCCTTATACTTGAAGATAATTTGCATATTTTGAGTCAGCCCATTACATATCCCATATATATATATATATATATATTTTTTTTTACTTGATTGGGCTTTTTCCCATTATAAAAAAACATCAGATATTCCCTCCTATCTGATGAGAATTAAGAAACCTATTCATTAACTATTACAGGTGTGGACACAGTATAGCCGCATTATTACGACACTACTAATGTGTAGCAACCACCTGAATAACACATGTAACAACAACCAACTATCCACCTACAGCAGCCCCAAATGCCTCTCCAACTGCAGCCCCTGCAAAAAAAAAAAGAAAAGAGTGCCCCTCCCGAAATAACTACAAGCACTTTTGATGTTGTGTCCATATTATTTGCCAAACCAACAGTCACACATGGAAATCAAGCTTAAACTGTGTAAAAACAAACAAACAAAACAAAAAAAAAAATTCAGATCGCTACCAAGCACTTTTACTGCTGCCTCCATATCACTTGCCAAACAGCAACACATGAAAATCTAATTTAAACTGTGTTAAAAAAATAAAAAGAGTAACCAGAATCACTTAACAAACACTTGTAGCTGCTCCCTTCCAAAGCTGCTTCCTGATGCAATCCTTAAAAACACTAAAGAGAGAGAACTGCTGGAACCACGTTTTCTTTTACTAGACATACACTATGAAAAATTGAAAGGGCCAAAACTAAGCCTAAACAAGAATGCTTTTTTCTTAAAGCCAAACCACCACACTTTTCCCTTAAAGCCAAAAAGACCACCCTTAAATAAGATAAAAATATCTGATAGGTAAGTCCCAGATAGTCATGAAATATTGCCATCTCAGGGTCGATCTGACACTTATTAGATATTCACTTTCTGTGTACAGGTATGTATGTATGTGTATGCATGCAAGTATGTATGTATATACAGTATATATATATATATATATATAGCAATAGGTATGGACAAAATAGTTACATAAATCCTGATATTTGACCTACTGTGTACATAAATTTTGTTTCTGTACATAGTTACTGTGTCATCACTCATTTATGTACACAGTTGTTATGTCACTAGGTCCAGCACAAGCACGCAAAATTAATTTAGAATGTTCAGCCTCAGTAGCAGTAGTAATCATATTCAAATGTGAATAACTTTAAAATGAAAATGATAGCATGGTACTGTGAGCATGAAAGTTGTTCAGCACAAAAATATCTACAAAATGAGTGGTACTGCATTTATAGATACCTTTTAGATTTTTTTATACTTAGCAAAAAAAAAAGAATTTTTTTTTAATTTTTCAACAAACAAATGTGAATAACTTTAAAACAAAAAATGATAGCATTGTACAGTGAGCATGGAGTATGTCCAGCACAAACATATCTACAAAATGAGTGGTGTTTGATTTATAGATACCTGTTAGTTTTTTTATAATTAGCAAAAAAAAAAAAAAAAACTGCAGAAAATCAGTTTCTTTTTGCACTTTTTTGACAAACAAATACAAATAACTTTAAAATGAAAAATGATAGCATTGTACTTTGAGCACAAAAGTTGTTCAGCACAAAGACACTAGTGAGGTTACCCAAGGTCAAACAGCTCTTGTGAAAATAAATTATGTATTCCACAGGTCCCTGTTATGTATCCCTTATTTCTTTTCAAAAGTTTCACCAGGAAAGACATACTGAGCTGATAACAGCTCATTTCCAGATGCGTCATTTGGGGGGGGGGCAGGGGGAAGAAGAGTACAAGGAAAAAAAATCAGTGAATTATACAGTACTTTCAAACTAAAAATAACAAAGGAAACAATCATAACAAAGTACATAGTACGTTGTTACTAAGCATTAACAATGAGCAGTTTATACAAGGAACCAGGCAGTGGGCCTGCCCACTGGGTTTCAATGAGATGCATTACAAGGTGCGGAGGCAGCAGAGGGCTAGCTGTTGCAGGATGGAGAAACAGACAGAAGGAGGGGGTAAACAAGTGCAGGTCAGGAGGAAAGGAGGGAAGAGGGTATTGAGAGGAGGAGCAGGGACATGTATCAAGTGCAATTACAGGAGGGAGAGGTGAAGTCATGGATAAGAGAGGAGAGAGAGCATTGGGAGGAGGAGGAATAAATGGTTAAGGATAGATAATTCCAAAGGTTGGGGAAGCAGTAGGAGAAAGCAGCCTGGCCAGCAACATATTTCCTTGACAGGAGTGCAAAGGAATGGTTGCTAGAGTTGTGAAGGGTGTATGAGGAAGGTGGGGGAGAGGGGAGGGGAAGGAGGCCAGCCAGAATTTCGAGATAAAGGATACACAGTTAGTGAGGCATCTAGCTTTAAGGGAGGAGAGGAAGAGGGAGGAGTTTAAGGAGCAATGGTGAGTGTGGGGTGGCTAGTCCAAATCAAAGTGACAGAATGAGTGAAAGGGGGTGCAGTCTGCCTAGGGTGGACTTTGGCACAGCACTGTAGATAATGTCACCATAGTCGAAAGTGGGGAGAATGATTTTCAGTATAATAGCTCATTGGGCAGGAAGAGGATGTAGTCTTTGTTCCTGAATAATGCGCTGGGCTTAGGATGGAGTTTTTTGTGGATGGCATCCATTTGTCCTGAAAAGTCGAGGTGCTGGTCAAGCCAGGCCCCAAGGTACTTGAATGAAGGAACATACTCACTTGTGGCCCCATCTAGGGTGTGAGAGAAGAGGAGGGAGGTAAGCCTGGAGAGCTTTTGCTTAGTGCCAATGCAGAATCTCATAGAAACCATTTTCTTGGCATTTAAGGATAGCTGATTTGCGCTGAACCAGCGCTGAATGTTTTTTTTTTTTTTTGTCAACTTTCTTTCTTCACTGGCACCTAGGAACTCTCTCAGGCTAACCTCACACACCACCGCTGCTCTACCACCCACCTGAAGCCCACCCTCTGGGAAATGGAACTGACACCCCCACCTACCTCAGACTGATGGACCCCCCCCCCGGCTCTGAACCCCCCGAGGCAGGGCTGCCTTCCACTCCCGGTGCTCTATCTAGAATCTAGTGTGTTGGCCCAAGGCAAGGTGGGGGTCGGGAGAGCCAGAGAGACAGGCCCAGTATTGGGTGTGTGGCAGCGGGGCACTAGAGGCAGTCGTTGCCTATCCTAGGGCCAGGGCTTTTCTAGAAACATAGAAACATAGAAGTTGACGGCAGATAAGGACCGCAAGGCCCATCCAGTCTGCCCATTTCTTTTTCTACCTTATAAATGTGCCATCGGCCTTTGCTCTGTCAGTGGTCTATCTATTCATAGTCATTTGTATTGCTCCCTTATGCCTATCCCATGCCTGTTTGAAGCCCTGCACTGTATTCATAGCCACCACTTCTTGTGGTAAGCCATTCCATGCATCCACCACCCTTTCTGTGAAAAAATTTCTTCACATTCCCCTTAATCGGCCTCCCTCTAATCTCATGCTGTGTCCTCTTGTCCTGCTATTTTCTTATATTTAAACATATTAGACTCTTTCACCTTGTTTATGCCCTTAGGTGTTTGAATGCCTCGATCATATCACCTCTCTCCCTCCTTTGCTCAAGGGTATACATATTGAGCTTCGTTAATCTGTCCTCATATGTCTTCTGATGCAGTCCCTGCACCATTTTGTTGCCCTTCTCTGGACTGCCTCAATTTGGTTAATGTCCTTGTGAAGGTGTGGCCTCCAATACTGCATGCAGTACTCCAGATGGGGCCTAACCAGTGTCTTGTACAGAGGGATTATTACCTCCCTCTTACGACTTGTGATACCCCTACTAATACACCCTAACACCCCCCTAGCCTTACCTACTGCTTTAGAGGTCTTCTTGGATGATTTTAGGTCATCAGTGATGATGATGCCCAAGTCTCTTTCTTCCTTTGTGACTGCTAGCAACTCCCCTCCCAGCCTATAGGTGGCTTCAGGGTTTCTCTTCCCTATGTGCATGATTTTGCACTTCTTTGCATTAAATCCCAGTTGCCACTCTTCTGACCATTCTGCTAGTTTATCCTGATCTCTTCTCATTCTGCCCACCCCATCTGGATCGTCTACTCTGTTGCAGATCTTGGTGTCATCTGCAAACAGACAAGCCTTACCCTCTAGTCCATCTGCAAGGTCACTAATGAAGATGTTGAAGAGGACTGGCCCCAGGACTGATCCCTGAGGTACCCCACTTGTGACTTGCATCTCTTCTGACTGTATACCATTTACCACCACTCTCTGTTTTCTGCCCGTCAACCAGTTTGCCACCCAGTTGACCAACTTCTGACCCACCCGAGCCTACCCAGCTTATTTATCAATCTCTATGTGGAACAGTGTCAAAGCTTTGCTGAAGTCAAGGTAGACGACATCAACTGCTCCCTTGGTCCACCACTCTGGTTACCCAGTCAAAGAAATCTATGAGATTAGTTTGACAGGACCTTCCTTTGTAAACCCATGCTGTCTTGGATCCTGTGCCCTATGGATTCCAGGTGTTGCACTATCCTTTCCTTAAGGGTGCCTCATAATCTTGCCCACTACTGAGGTAAGACTGACCGGTCTGTAGTTCCCGCCTCCTCCCTGCTACCACTCTTGTGGAGGCGGGATCACATGAGCCCTTCTCCAGTCTTCTGGGACCTCTCCTGTGCTCAGAGACTCACTAAACAATTCTGCTAATGGCTCTGCTAGTTCCTCCTTTAGCTCCTTAAGTACCCTGGGATGTATGCCATCAGGTCCCATTGCCTTATCCACCCTGAGCTTAGCAAGCTCTTGTAGGACCCTTTCTTTGTGAGGGAGTAGTGCTCACCTCCTCCCCCTGTGTCCATGATGCTGAGCTGTGGGCCCTGCCCTACCTTCTCTTCAGTAAATACTGAGCAAAGTATCTATTTAGGATAGATGCCTTTACAGGGTCCTCCTCCTCACATGCTCCCTTTTCTCCATTAAGCTTAGCAATACCCCTCTGGACTTTCTCCTTTCACTAATGTATCTATAGAAAGTCTTGTCACCTTCTTTACTGTTCGTGCTAGTGTTCCTCAGTTTGGGACTTTGCCTGCCTTACTGCCTTACCTGCTACCCTTAGGGCAGTTTGGTATGCCTCCCTATCTTCATCCGCTGTGTTCCTTATATATTTCCTGAAGGCCAGCCTTTTGGCTCTGACCTTTTCTGCTACTGTATTTGAGAACCAAAGTGGTTTCCTTCTTCTTTGCACTTCCTTTCTGTCTAACACAATGGGATGTTGCTTCAAGTATTGCATCCTTAATGCTTGCCCACTTTGCCTGTACCCCTCACCTGTGTTTCTTTTGCCAGGGCTAGCTTAACTCTGTTGGCCATCTTATCAAAGTCAGTCCTCTGAAGTCCCATATTTTGCCTTGGAATGGGATGATTTAGATGTAGTAGCCAAATTGAACCATACCATGTGATGGTCACTGGCCCCCAGGTGACCTTCTACCTGGAGATCTGTGATCCCTTCTTTGTTAGTCAGTACTAGATCTAGGATAGCCCTGTCTCTTGTGGGTTGCTGTACCAGTTGTTTGAGGCCTCCCTGCAGGAATCCACTATGAGTCTAGTTCTGGCAGATGTTCCTGCTGGTATTGACCAATCTGTATCCGGCATGTTGAAGTCTCCCATTGTCAGAACCTCCCTTTAGCTGTCATGTTTTGTATATCTTCTAACAGTAATGTGTCTATGTCCCCCTCTGGTCTGGGGCCTGTAGACAACCCCAGTTCTTATGGCTGTCCCATTTCCTGTTTCCAGGGTGACCCACAGTTCTTCTGGCTCCTTATGTGTGTTCTGAATTTCTGTAGCTTTGATATTTTCATTAACATACAGGGCCCTCCTCTCCCCTTTGCACCTCGGTCTCTTCTGAACAATACATAGCCAGGTACTGAAGTCTCCCAAGTGTGGTTACTGGTAAACCACGTCTCACTAATTGCTACTATGTCCAGTTTAGCCTCTGACATTATTGCCTGCAGGTCTGGGATCTTATTGCCCAGGCTGTGAGCATTTGTGTACATGATTTTCCATTGGCCAGATTTTGGTGTGTTAGTTGTTGGGTGAAGTTTGGCATTACCCCTGTGTGTCGTATGGGGAGACAAACCTTTTTTCTTACCTGGTGATGCAAATGAACGGCAAACATGCTGAATTCCTGTTTGACCACTAGCTGAGGGGGGAGGGGTGTTCTTCCCATTCGACGTATAGGGTGCTGTACCCCTCCCCATTTGCTAGTTTAAATATTCTGCAAAGACATCAAACTTCTGCCCCAATGCACTGACTCCTCTTTAGTCAGATGCAGTCCATCAAATTTAAAGAACTTTCGCCCCAGAACTGTTGCCAGTTCCTACAAATCTGTGTCCTTTTCCTGGCACCAGCCCTTGAGCCACGTGTTTAGCTCCCCTATCTCCCCTTCTCTGACCTTCCGTCCATCTGCTCCCCTCTCCCAGACTGGCAGGATCTCAGAGAAGGAGATGCCGGACGAAATAGATGATAGTTTGTCACCCAGCCTAGTCAGGTGTTCCTTGGTCTCCACAACTGACCGGCTGGCGAGATCATTAGTCTAGTCATTAGTCTAGCATAAGTTTCCCCTTGGAGCACAGATGTGCAATGACATCTGCACAGGCACACTGCTGACATCTGCCGCTGCTCCAACCCTGTACAGCGTCAGCACCAGTAGTGTCCCTAATCTCCACTGGAGATCACTAAGACACCGAGCAAGCCCTGAAACCTTCCCTGGGAGTGGAGAGCAGTCCTACGGATGCTCAATCCTCTCCCTCCCCTGCCGACCCCTGGCGCCTGAATTTGTTCCCGAACCTGGGTCACCAGCATGGTGCAAGGTGTGGCATCCAGTACCTCAACCCTCAGCGCCACCTGGCCGGCTTACCGGCACTGAATGTTGTTGAAGTCCAGCTGAAGCCTGGCCATCAGCTCAGAAGGGGAGGAATCACAGGCAAAAAAGACTGTGTTGTCTATGTACATGGATGGACACAGATGAGCAAGCAGAGAGGAGGTTGTTTAGGAAGACCGAGAAGAGTAATGGGCCAGGGACGAAACCTTAGAGGACACCAGTGCTGATTGGAAGGGGGGGATATGTAATTACCAATTCTAACCAATTGAGATCTACCCTCAAGGTAAGAATGAAACCAGTTAGTTGCAGAGACAGAGAGTCCCACTGCCTTGAGCTTGCAAAGAGGAAGGGGTGGGCAACAGTGTCGAAGGCTTTGGCCAAGTCGACAAAGATGGCACAGGTAATGAGGCCCTGATTGATACCTGAGAAAATGTTGACTGGAGAAAAGGAGAGAAATGGAGTGGAGGGAAGGGAAGAATAAATTGTGGATTTCCTGATTGTCCTGACTAACAGTCCCCCGATCCATAAAACAAGGTTGCAATACAATGGCCTAGGTCTGTGTATGGATGTCAAAGGGCTTATTAGCTGTAAATGAGTGCAACTGTGTGCCTGCAGACCTTGCACTGCCAGTATTCAACTAAAACTCACTTTGTAAATTCCCCTAACAGAACCCCATGATGTCTGTGTTAAGAAAGCAGTACTCCATAACAGGTTGTGCAATAAAGGATTTTATACACCCCAGGGGAGTGAGCCATGAGACTGAATTCCTATCATCTTTACAGCCTTGGGAAGCGCATTCATTTGGCTCTGCCTACTTAGTCCCTGACCCATTTTAAGTCCTTACTAACAACTGGCTTACAGCTGATGTTCACTGAAATTGGCTGTTGTGCTTTTTGGGTTGCGTCCCTTGTTACAGGAACAGGTTACCAGAATTTGTATTGTATTTAGTACAGTATATCCAGGTCGAGCCTGAAAAAGGAACCTTGGTCCACTGCCCTTACCCAGTTAACAAACTAATAAATAAAAAAAAATAATTTTGTAGGTAATGTATTTACTACATAGTCATATGGTGTACTACTGTGCCTCTGTAATTCAGCTTGTATCTATGCTGTTCCTCCTAGTGACTGTTCTTTGCCCTTTGTAAAGCTCTTTGTGATACTTTGTATAAAGACACACGCACACAATCCAAAGCAAAACTGAACTAAATTGTAAAGCGTTTGAGCTACATGTATTGTGCATGAAATGTGCTACAGCATATAGAACCAAAATTCATTTATTTGCTCAAGAGTACTCTGTGTGTGTGTGTGTGTGTGCACGCGTTTGTTTGTTTTCACACAAGATGAAGGGGAGGCCCTTTCCCTTTCCTTCCACTAGATGGTGCTAGTGCACCACATCTCTTTCCAGTGGTGTTAAAGTTTATGGTGGGATCAACTCTCATGTTTCTTGGTGGAAAGGTACAGTGCATTCTTATTGTTCGGAATCTACTATAGGCCCTAATGTATAGCTCAAGAGCAGGGATATTATAATTTTCTTTTTTTTTTTTTGGCTTTATACATTTTTTGAACTTTTTACTTTAAATAATTTTTCTGCTTCAGTTATAACAGTGCAATTCACCACAACAGTCTCAAAAGGTACAACAAAATAGTAGAGTGGTTATCAAAATGCTAAAAGATGCAAGGAAAGGGGCGGATAAAAAAGAAGAAAGAAAAAAAGCATTCCATATATAGTCCATACACATCCCCTTCAGTATCTCTTCTTCTAATCTCCCTCTACTTCTAGAAATTGTTTCTAAAGAAAATGTAATTTATTTAAAGAAAGCCAAATTCTCTATTTAAGTAAAGAGGTTCCATTTAGTTATATAGCTATTTTAATGCAAACAACGGATAATGCTAAAACCAGGAAGGTGTAAGCATAGAATTATAAACAAGTAATTTATACTTTCAGAAATCTCTGTATTGGTGGATAGTTCAAACATAACAGACCTTAATAAAGCTTCTTTGATTTACTTTATACAGCTGTTCTATATCTATTTAATAAGTGTGCTTTAAAGTTGCAAAGTTGAAAATTTGGGGTCAAAATGTCAAAACAAAATGACGTTATGATGAAACATTGAATGTTTCCAATGTTTACTCATAACTTTATTATATTTACAGATTGGGCCCCAAATTTGCAACCTCGCCCTTTTGTTACCCCACCTCATAAACATGGCAGATGTCATTCTTTTTTTTATTTTCATTTTTTTTTTTTACTTTTCAATATATAATATGCATATGCAGGATATATTTACAATGCATATGTTGCATGGTAGCTAACATAACAAGAAAAACTTTTTAAATAACACAGTCATTACCCTGAGACAAATAGAATATTACAATATAGAGTCAGTCCTTATAGATATGCAAAGACTACATAGAATTCAAACAGAAAAAAATAGCTATTTTATAGGAGAAATAATCCACTATAAAATTAACAGCAGGTAAACTGCAATAAAAAATGTACTTTATTCAGAAATACATATCAGTAGAGTGCCACAGAGTACTTAACATTAAATAAATTACAGATAATAATAGCACCTTTCTCCATAAGCTGATTTCTCCCCTCGCCAAGGACAACAACAACATATTACCACATATCACGTCATTAAGAATCGCCAAAAAGAAAATGAATACATACAAAGGTAATTATTAATTCAGTAATTCAATTTGCTGGCAAGACCTCATTTTTCACAAGCCCTATTCTATAGTTACTTATTTGACAGTAGCATTTCTTAATCTACTAACATGAGCAAACCTCAGAATTTAAGTCTGTATTTTTTTAAAGTCCATCACCATTGTTAAAGGAGATGGGAAATGATTTTTACACAGTTAACTGCCCTTCCATCTTCCTTTCCATGCCAGTTATGTATTCTGATATGCTTTGATGATTTTTTGATAAATAATCTAGCTTTTGGGTGCCTTCAGATCTACATTGAGTTCCACTCTCCTCACCAGCTACTGCTCTTGATTTTCATATTTCTAAGTCATTCTATGACATCAGAAACTCCCACTCCATGCTATTCATCCAAATGGCTGGGAATGGTGTTGTTGATGTCATGGAACGTTCAGGCAGTGTGAAAACGGAAAGCAGCAACTGCTGAGCACAATGGGATTCAGGGTAGTTACAAAGGCAACAAAATTAGATTATTAATTTAACAAAAAAGGTCAGAAACATATCAGAATGGTGGGTAGCTAATAAAAGAACAACTAGAGGGCATCTAGAGGTATAAAAACTGTTTCCTATCACCTTTAAGGAGAGTTTTCAAAAATGCCCCATCAATTAAGGTAATCCATAAAGGGTAGAACAGTTACTCCCTCCTTTATTAGAATTGCAACAAAAAGTCAGTCTGCCCATATTATAAGTCCGTTAGGTAATATTTGGAAACCATGAGGACAGTCCAGTATTATCTTTATATTCAGCTAAGCTTCCAAGTGAAGGAAGAGTACTACATGTTATTCTGTTGCAGAGATAGTTTTATCTTTATACTCAGCTAAGCCTCGGTAGAAGCCTTTAAAAAATATTAAAAACATATCTGTTCCAGCAGGCGTTTAATGATTGATTTGGGTTTTAATGGGTTGGATAGAATTTTAAGTTTGTGTTGAGCTGCTGTTTATAAGTATTTTGTTACTGAATTGTCTTGTACAGCACCAAAGTCAATGGAAATGGGCGCTTTATAAATAAAATATTTATCTATCTATCTATCTATCTATCTATCTATCTATCTATCTAAAGGAAGAGTACTACATCTTGCTCTGTAGCAGAGATAGAAGGTGTTATAGGCTCAATTGTGTCAGTTCCGAACTCCTTGCCAAGTGTAACAATGCTTGTACCGTTTCCAGTTTCAATTTAATGCTCATCTGAGGAAGATGAAGATTTGAGCTGTGCACTTGTAGATTTTTTTAGATTTTATAAAATCTGAGAGCTGATCAGTGTCAAACAAAATAAATTCTGAGTCCCAAATCACTAATGCTTTACACAGATAATGTAAGAAAAACTTCCCTGCCCATCTTTGGATTTCTGAGCAATACTGAATGAAACAACATCTACAAGCCTGTGTTTGGGGACTAAAATCAGGATATATGTAGACCTTGGTCCCTTTAAATATCATAGCACCCCTCAATTTGCCATGTTTAATCACATGCTCCCGATCACTCTCAAGGGCAAATTGAACAAGGACTGTGTCTGGTTTGGCAGGAATAGTAGTCATATAGTAGAAGGCTGTGTCTTAAAACGAGATGGTAAACAAAAGGCTTTGACTGGGGGACATAGTTTCTGTTGTGCATCTTAAGCAGGTGGATAAGAAAGTTTTATGACATCCCAGGTCACTAATTCTGTATTTTCCAACAGGGGCAAACCAATGAATATTAAATTATTTTCCTGATGCAGTTCTCCTGCATAAGGAGTGCTCTTATGATCACTCTTTAAAAAACCCTCTTTGGATCTAAACTATCCGGCTAACTACAGGCCTATCTCTAACCTGCCTTTTGTAGGCAAGGTTATTGAAAAGGTGGTTGCATCGCAGCTGGAGGATTATCTTGGGACCCATGGTATCTATGAGGCTCTCCAGTCTGGATTTAAGAAGAAACATAGTACTGAGACTGCACTCATCCGGTTATTGAATGACCTCCTAATAGCGAGAGATCAAAAGGTACGTACCATCTTGGTCCCTTTCGATCTCTCTGTGGCGTTTGGCACTGTGGACCATGGTGTGCTTTTGGAGCGCCTGCATTTCCTTTGTGAACTGTCGGGTGCAGTCCTAAAATTATTTCAGTCGTTCCTGATGGGCAGATCTCAGAGGGTTGTCACTGGAATTTATTCCTCTGATGCCCTCCCTCTGTCCTGTGGGGTGCCGCAGGGCTCCATATTGGCACCCATGTTGTTCACAGTGTACATGCTGCCACTGGGAGATATCATCAGACGATACTGTTTGAGTTTTCACTGCTATGCAGATGATGCTCAGCTACTCAACCAAATACTCGGATAAAAAAGAAAGGAGTAGAAGGGAGGAGATGGAAGCTAGTGAAGGGAAGGGGGCATTATGGAGGGTGGTCTCATTGAATGCAAGAAGCCTAGGAAACAAATCCACTGAGCTACAGGCACTCTTAGCAGTGTGGAGGGTGGATATTGCAGCTGTCACAGAAATGTGGGCAACTGAGCACCAGGACTGGGATCTGGCAAAACCCAAGATACAAATTATACAGGAAGGACCGTAAGGAGGGGTGGGATGGGATGGGGTGGCAGTCTATTGTGAGGGATGGGATCAAATGCACAAGGGACAAGGGAGAAGAAAGGAGAACAGAGGCAATCTGGCTACAGCTCCTAGACTCAAGGGGTAGGAAATTGAGGTTTTGGGGGTGGTATACACAACATCCACCCCAACCCATAAGACCCCATCTGGAGTACTGCGTGCAATTCTGGAGACCCCACCTCCGCAAAGACATAGACAGAGTGGAGGCTGTTCAGGGGAGGGCAACCAAAATGGTGCAAGGTCTGCACCAGAAGACATACAAGGAGAGACTAAAGCAGCTTAATATGTATACCCTTGAGGAAAGGGGGGGGACATGATAGAAACTTTCAAGTATCTCAAGGGAATTAACAAGGTACAAGAGGGTAGTATCTTTCAGAAGAAGAGATGTGCAAGAACAAGGGGGCACAATTTGAAGATAGAGGTGGGATGGCTCAGAGGCAATGTTAGAAAGTATTTTTTCACAGAGAGAGTTGTGGATGTATGGAACAGCCTTCCTGAGGAGGTTGTGGAGTCAGGAACAGTGGGAGAATTCAAGAATGCATGGGACAGGCATAAGGCAATTCTAGTGGGGAGCAGGAGGAAGTAAGCTGTTGATTAACTAGAATCTGAAGCTTATCCATCAGGTAGGGAAATGGGCAGACTGGGTGGGCCAAGCGGTCCTTATCTGTAGTCAAATTCTATGTTTCTATGTTATGTAACCCTGGACCAGCGTGCCTTATTACAAAGGATAATCACCGGAAACAGGGAACTCTTCACCTGGTCTCTATTAACATTTGCAGCCTCCTGTGCAAAATCGACCTCCTTAAAGCCTGGGTCTTGCTAAACAACCCCGACATACTCTCTGTTGTTGAAACTTGGCTATCTCCCAAAATACCAGATGCAGCGGTTGCCATATCTGGCTACACTACCTTCAGATTGGACAGATCGACTAAGCGTGGTGGTGGTTGTGCTATCTATCTAAAAGACACTCTAAAGGGACTGGTCTTGCCTGTTGCTGACCTTGGGTGCCCCACCCAGGTACTAGCGATTAAAGTGCTATGGGGGGCCCACCACAAGACGCTCACAATCCTATCAGTTTACATACTTCCCACCAACCCTACCACTGGTCTTCATAAAGTCCTGGACTACCTGAGAGCCCAAAATCACATCGCTGAGACAATATTACTTGGTGACTTCAACATAAACTGGCTGTCTGCCTCCAGTGGCCCCGTAAAGGATGCACTGGCAGCTCTGCACCTTACTCAGCTGGTCAGCTCTCCCACTAGAATTAACTATAAGACTGGGACAAGCACCATTCTTGACTGGATAATATCTAATCGCCCTGACAGTATCGCCAACGTATGTGTGCACCCTGACTCACTCAGTGACCACTCCCCTGTTACTTGCAATTGGACCAACAAATTCCATGTCCCACCACCTCTAACTATCTACAACAGAGTGCTAAGACATGGCCACCTGGAACTCCTAAAACAACACTTGTGCTGTCAGGACTGGTCACTACTTGACTCCTCTACAGACATTAATGTATCACTCCAACATTTTATCACTATGTTCAATGCTGCCTGTGATGTTCATGCACCCCTCAAGAAAATGAAGGTGGAAGGTGCGTGGCACTGTTCATCCCTGGATTACTTGTGGGCTGATAGACAGCATGAAATGGAGGGACCACCTCTGGTACTATGCTAAATCTTCTGGCAAGCTACAGGACTGGCAAGCCTATAAAGCTGCAAGAAACTCCTGCACTCGGGAAATCCATAAAGCAAGAAGCAATCACCACAAGGAGCAACTAAATAAAAAAAAAAAAAAAATTATTACCCACTGACAATGCTCACTGAGCTGCACTCCCCCCCCTTCCTTCACACCTCCTCCCTCTACCCACCCGTCATCCCTGGCCTTCCCCTCCTCTCTGCTCCTCCAGTCCCGCTCCCCTCTTCCTCCTTCCTCTCCTACCTACACCCTCCCTACCCTAATTTTGAACTTTAACTTATCTACTATCATATGTATTGGAACCTACTGTAACCCTGAATGATAACTCGCTCTTAAACTGTTATTATCTGTTGTCTCTTGTGCTGCTGTCTGTCCTCTATGTGACGAGGTACCTTTGTAAATGAGCTCCTAGCTCAAAGGTTGTTAAACTGATGTTTAAATAAATAAAATAAATAAGTAAATAAATAAACAACTTACCAATACCTGGGGTGACGGCAGGAAATTCTGGGCAAATATCAATGATGTTCTGGGGAAAGACCCAAAAAAGGCTCCCACTATGTTAAACCTTGATGGTACCCTCATACTTGACCCACTCACAGTAGCGAATACCTTTAATGATGCCTTCACTGACCTAAGTAGTGTGCTACCACAAGACTTCTTTGACGATACCACCTTAATGACAGCACATCATCCTGAGACCAAGACAAATCATCACCCCCCCTCTTCTACTTTAAACGTGTCTCAGTGGCCCAGGTCAAGAAACTACTAAACAATGTCCTGGGAAGTCCAGGCACAGTGGTGACTCTTTAGACCTCAAGCTAATCGCACTCACCACGGAGGAAGTATTTCCACCTATTACTAAATTGCTTAACCTCTCTCTAACTCTCTCACAATTCCCACAGGTAATGAAAACAGCCATTGTTACCCCAGTTCACAAATCTGGAGACCGCGCACTACACAGCAACTATAGGCCTATATCAATCCTCCCACCCCTCTCTAAAATACTCGAACGTATTGTTGCCAACCAACTTGAGGACTACCTTGATAGATACTCCCTACCGTGTGAACTACAGCATGGCTTTTGGAAAGGGCACAGCACCACCACCGCACTCTTAGAATTCACCAGCTACGTCAAGCAATTTACTGACCAGGGCAGTCTTGTGAGTGCAGTCTTTATAGACTTAACCAAGGCCTTTGACACGGTTAATCACCAACTCCTCCTTAAACAACTCTCACAAACTGGTCTCTCCCCTGATACACTGCCCTGGTTTAGAAGCTATCTTGGGGACAGATCTCAACGAGTGAAGATTTCCTATGCTATCTCTGACCAGAAGCCTGTTCGGTCTGGGGTACCCCAGGGCTCAATCCTGGTCCACTCCTTTTCAGCATCTTCCTTAACAATCTACCGACTGCCTGCCACCAGCGAACACTGCTCTACGCAGATGATGCTGTCATTTTTGCAAGCCACCCTGACCTTTACCTCCTTGAAAGTAACCTTCAAAAGGGCTTCATGGAAGTTGAGCACTGGTTCCACAACCATAAACTAGTACTAAACTACAAGAAGACAAAAGTCTTGTTGTTCTCCTCAGCCCGGCATTCGACATCAAGAGCATGCTCTTACCATCCAAAATTCCCAAGGTGACCCCCTTGAACAAATACAGCACTTCAAGTACCTAAGGGTTACCCTTGATAGACACCTCACCTATTCACTGCACATCGAAAATGTTGCCAGAGCCGTCAATACCAGGATTGGGCTCTTCTATTGACTGAGAAAGTCTCTAACACCTGAAGCCTTAAATCTTGCTGTCCACAGCTCAGTGCTTTCCTTAATCGACTATGGCCTTGTCATTTATGGAACTGCTTCCACCACTGCACTCAAAAGGCTCACTGTGGTACTAAACAAGGCCTGCAGACTCCTAATTGGTGCACCATGCCTCACCCACACCTGCGATGTCTATATGCAGGCTAGGTGGCTCAACTTGCATGGGAGAATTAAATACCACACCTGCCTACTTGCCAAAAAGATTCTCCTTGGACTCATGCCTTTGGGATTAGGATGCTTACTTCACAAATCCCCCAAGACCCAACATATACGCACCTCATCTTCTGCACTCCTACTAGTCCCGATGTGCCGGACCACCCAATACCAATGCTCCTTTTGTATCAAAGCGCCATACTGGTTAAATGGCCTTCGCAATGGTTTAGCTAACCTTACTAGTCTCGTGAATTCAACCTCAAACTTCGCCAGCACATCCTAACTGAAAAACTCCTGTGATTGCACCACTTACATCCTTGTCCCTCTTCCCAGGACCTCCCCCAACTGTTCTTCCACTGTTCTATTTGCCTTGCCCTTTCCTCTCCTCTCCCTTGTTGCCCTCCTATAGCCCCCTCTTTTCTCCCCCCCACTATCTTCCTTGCTTTTCGTCCCTTCCTATCCTCGCTGCTACTTGACAATGCCGCCTGGTTGCTCTCCCCTTCCTTGTTCTGGCGCCCCTCCTAATTCCCTCCTCTCACTCCCTGCCTTGAATCACGTGCTAAACTAATGTGTATTTATTTGCTGTTCTCTTATTCTGTATTTTGTAATACAAATTGCTTAATTATTTGTGAAGCCAGTCTGTTTTCCATTATGGATCTGTTAACCCCCCCCATTGACATGGAACCTTTGTAAATGAGCTGCTTGGCGCTCAAAGGTACTTGTAATCCTAGATTGAATAAATAAAAAATACAGGCCACTGTCCCAGTCTGAGGAGCTTGACAGGGAGTTAGTGGGACAAATCAAAAGGTATGTAGAAAAGGGAAGGTGGTCATCGTGGGGGATTTCAACTTGCCGGAGGTTGACTGGAGCATTCTGGTCACCTCCAGTGCTAGGGAGCAAGTGCTCCTGGTCGCAATCCAGGAGGGTCTCCTGACGCAGTTGGTTACTGTACCTACTAGGCTAAAGAACACTTTGGATCTGATATTGTTGAATGGGGAGGCAGTGAGGGAAATAAATGTAGAGGACCCACTAGCCAACAGCGATCACCAAACAGTGTGGTTTAATATCACAACGTGCAGGGAGCCAGAGAAATCAGTTACTCGGGTGGTAAACTTCGGGGGGGGCAGACTTTGGGAGGATGCAGGAAGTACTGAAAGGGAAACTGGAGGGCATAAGGCATAAGATGGATGTGGAGCAGAAATGGGATATTATTAAATGGGGTTACAGAGGCAACAGAAGCCTGCACCAAGGCACAGAGTAAGAGGAGCAGAGCAAGAAAACAATGCTGGTTGAACAGCGAGGTTGTGGAGGTGGTGAGGGCAAAATGAGTGGCACACCAGAGGTTTAGGAGGACGGGGAAGGAAGTGGACAAAGAAGAATATGCAAGATGGTCAAAGGAAGTGACCAGAAAAGTGAGAGAAGCCAAGGCCCAGAGGAACTGAGATTAGCAGAGGAATTAATGGGGGACTTTTAGATACATCAGGGAGAAAAGGAAGTGCAAAGGAAACAATAGTGAGGATATAAAGGGGTGGGGAGTGGACAGAAAGGGTAGGAGCAGGCAGAAGCACTGAATGAATACTTTGCTCAGTGTTCACCTAAGAAGGGGCCCACTACCAGCATGGGCTGGGAGGGCGGGGACAGGGAGGAGAGGCGACAGAATGAAGAATTGAGGCAAGTAGAGTCCTAGAGGGGCTGAGGGCACTGAAAGTAGACAAGGCACCAGGGCCAGATGGTAACCATCCCAGGGTACTGATGGAGATGGTGGAGGGGTTGGCGGAACCGCTGATAGATCTGTACAGCACCTCACTGGAGTTGGGATGTGTGCCGCTGGACTGGAGGATGGCACATGTAGTACCATTACACAAGAGCGGGCCAAGGGATGAACCGGGTAATAATCATCCAGTAAGTCTCACCTCCATAGTGTGCAAACTCATGGAAATGATACTAAAGGAAAGACTGGTGTCATACCTGGAGGACAATGGCCTCCAGCATATGAGGCAGCATGGGTTTGTTTCAGGAAAGTCTTGTCAAACCAACCTCATACAATATTATGACTGGGTGACAGGTGAACTGGATAAGGGTCATGCAGTGGATGTTCTTTACTTGGACTTCAGCAAGGCCTTTGATTTGTGCCTCATGGGCAGCTTGGGGAGAAGCTAACTGGTGTAGGGGTAGGGGCAAAAATGATGAACTGGATTACAGGCTGGCTGAGTGGCAGTCTGCAACAGGTGGTGGGGAGAGGGGAGCTCTCAACTCCAAGGCCAGTGATGATTGGGGTGCCACAGGGCTCTGTGTTGGGGGCAGTATTGTTTAGGCTCTTCATATCAGACATTGCACACAGGGTGGTGAGCAGGGTAAGTCTGTTCACTGTCGACACCAAAATCAGAGCAGTGGTGGATGGAGAGGAGGGATGGAAGCAGCTGCAGGAGGACCTACGCAAGCTAGAGGAGTGGTCAGAGAGGTGGCAGCTGGGGTTCAATGCAAGGAAGTGTAAGGGTATGCACTTTGGGGTGAAGAACGCAAGGAGAGAATACAGGCTGGGGGGGTTAAGCTGGGGATCACTGAGGAGGAGAAGGACCTGGGGTAATAATAACAGGGACCATGAAAAACACTGCCCAGTGCAGGAGAGCAGCTGCAAAAGCAAACAAAATGCTGGGGTGCATAGCAAGTGGGTTTTCATCCAGGCAAAAAGAAGTGATCATGCCCCCCTACAGGTCTCTGGTAAGGCCGCACTTAGAGTATTATGTGCAGTTTTGGAGGCCATACCTAAAGCGTGATATCAGGCTACTGGAAGGGGTGCAGAGGAGTGCAACAAAGATGATATGTGGAATGGAGGGGAGAGACTATGACAGCAGGCTGGGAGACCTGAATATGTACACCCTGGAGGATAGAAGGGACGGGGGGACATGATAGAGACATTCAAGTATCTGAGGGGAATCAATAAGGATGGGGCAGATGGGGTCTTTAAGTTAAGGAGGGAGGGTCACAGGGGGCACAGGCTCAGAATAGGGGAAGATTTGGGAAGGAAATGAGGAGACACTATTTCACAGAGAGGTGATAGCAAAATGGAACGCCCTACCAGAATGGGTGGTATCGTGTAAATCTGTGAACAGCTTCAAAAGAGCATGGGACAGGGAACAGGGAAGAGTGAGGGTGGGGGAGGTGGAGGGTGGCAGTGGGATGACAAAAGGGAGGTGGGGCGGGGCAGCTGAAAACTAGGGGTGTTGGCTGCACACTCGAGCAGACTTAATCTGTTTCTGCTGGCACATTTGTATGTTCGTGTATGTCTTTTCTACCTGGACAGGAAGACGTAGTCTCTGTCTTCAACAACTGTCTCACCAAGATAAAGGACTGGATGAGTGCCAGCTGACTGAGGCTGAACACGGATAAGACCAAGGTGTTGGTGGTGGACCCAGGTTGGCTGGGGGCAGATATGGGGGCTGGGCAGTCATCTGGCTTATGGCTTGATGGCGTCCGGCTCACCACCTCATACCGAATGAGGAACCTGGGTGTTATTTTTGATGACGGCCTGACTTTGAGATCTCAGGTGTCAGCTGTGGTCAAATCCTCATTTTACCATCTGAGAAATATCACCAGAGTGAAACACCTGGTTCCTCCGGATGACCTTCCAACTTTGGTCCACGCCTTCGTCACCACCCGCCTAGATAACTGCAATGCCCTCTACCTAGGGCTTTCAGGGGTTGATATCTGCCACCTGCAGCTGGTGCAGAATGTGGTGGCCAGGCTTTTGACTGGCACATCTAGGGCTAGTCATATTATGCCTGTGCTGTGCAAATTGCACTGGCTGCCTGCTCAGTGGTGGATCACCTTTAAGGTTGGCTTGCTGACCTTTAAAGCCCTACACGATCAGGGACCCGGCTATCTGAAATATCTTCTGACTCCCTACTGCCCCTGCCATTCTCTCCAATCTGCTGACAAGGGATTGCTAGAGATTCCCAGGGTGTGTCTGAAAACTTTTGGTGCCCGAGCTTTTTCTTTTGTGGCTCCCACTCTGTGGAATTCTGTACCTCGCTGGTAAAGAGAATGCCTGACCGTTGAAAGTTTTAAAGTTAATTTTAAAACCTATCTTTTTAATCGGGCTTTTCTTTGATGTTTTAATCTGGATGATTATATCTGTAATATTTTTAAGTTATTTATATTATTGTTATTGTTTTATTTATGCAGGATAGTGTATGTTTTGTTAAAGCGTCTTGATTTTGGAAAGGCGTAATATAAATAAAGTTTTACTTTTACTTACTTACTCCAGGTCTTCTTTGCTTGCACAACATTATCTCGAAGCATAGAGTTAACTAAAGTGGCAGTAGGTTCAAGTTTAATAGCCATAGCAGCGTATTCCTTTTGTGTATTTTCTATGCCTTTTTCACTTGCTACAGTTCAGCACTCCACACTATCCCACCTAACAAAAAGTGCATCACGTTTCACATCACATTTCTTTATCTACTGGATAAAAACTTGGTAGGACTTGGTCACCTCAGTGAGATGGTAGTGATTTAATGGTAGATCTTCACTCTGCAGCAGACTTCAGCTTGATGGACAGATTTCTGGGACTGGGGCTCCTGACCTTCGTCGCAGCTGATGGGTCAATTCTCCCTGGGCTGCCTGAGACTGCAGCAGATAGGAAGTGGTCCATATGTCCGACTCTGTCCCTCTTGTCTGAGTTCACAGTATCCATATTGTCTGGTGAGGTAGGTGAACTGAAGAGCTTTATTTTTTCCTTCCTGTTCCCTCTTTAATAGTTTCTTGCATTCCACCGTTGACTCGCTTGCATGGGTCTCTGCAGAAGCTCCGTCGTAGTATTTGCACCTTTTCTTGCCTATGGTTTTTCTAACCTACCCTTTTAGAATCTCTTTTTTATAAAGAGATTCCTTCATTTTGTTTATGGCGAGAGTTAATCCTTTGTCTTCTCTCTTCCATCGCTGAGAAAGAAAATTGCCACCACAGACTAACACTTTCTCTGTGTCTGCTGTCTTGGGCCTGACCACAAAGTCTCTGACTATGAGCTCTGCCAGAAGTTTAGCCAAAGAACTCTCAGATGATGCATAAATGCTCTCAAAAATTTCCTGATGGATCAACAGGTAGCCAGTTCCAGGCAGGGGTCCTCCGGGGTCCCAGCCTCCCAGTAGCTGAACGGCGCTTTGAGCTCCGAGGCCTCCAACGTCCGAGACAAGTCCTCGGGGGGGAAGGGGAGTCCTGGGGGGGTCACAGAAAAGACCAAGATTGCGACCACTCTCCCCAGTGGCAGTCTCATTCCATTTTAGCCTCACCTTCTTCTGGGGGGGGGATCTTCGTTGGCTGCAGCCACACCGGCAAAGAAACCTGCTGTCCAGGTCTTTGTGCCCTCTAGACCCATACAGACAGCACCTCTGCCTGATTCTCAGGGCAGCCGGCCATTGACCTCCAGGTCGTCAGTCCCTCCTTCGTAAATGGGAGGCTCGGCTCATCATTGACAACCCTCCTGTCAAGACCTGCCCCTTCTCCTTCCAGTGCTACAGGCTCGTCTGTGTTTCAGGATCCAGCAGGTGGGTTGTCAACATCTGTGCCTTTGAACCTACCCCATTGACTACCACCATCAACTTGAATGAAATCCTGGTCAAGTTCACTAACGTGATTGTGCAGCAGCTGGGCACCTTCAGGCCCCCCTTGCTGACGACATTGATGGCAGCTTCGTCGATACCTACTCGTTGGCCCCGGAAAAGCTCCCTGTGGGCCATTGGAGCACTCGATGCCAGACCTAGATATTGAAGAGGTTGACGTTGAGGAGGAGTATCACCCAGACCTCATTCTTCCTGAGGATGTGGAGGAAGAAGAGGAAGAGATCCTGCTCTCTGACAGATCTACAGCTTCTTCTGTCAGTGAGGATTCTGTACAGCATACTTCCAGGTCTCCTCCCGAGGCCCCACATTTTTCAGTGTGATGAAACAACTGTTCTCAGCCATGGGCTTCCACGCTGAAGAAGAGGATGCCCACCAGGAAAGAGCTGGTGGATTTCCTGGAGATTCCAGAATCTCCACCAAAGATTGTTCCTCTAATGCTGCCAGCCTTAAGGAATGCAGCACAGCAGCCTGGCACAGACCAGACATGGTGCCAGCTATGCCCCACAGAGTGGACAAACTTTATCACCCCCCCGGGTCTTCTGTGTTATGCTGCCCAGCTCAAGACTGACTCAGTGGTCATTAAGTCAGCTCATGACAGGTCTAAGGCACCTAAGCACCTTAGCTCCCTTCCCCCAAAACAGTCTTGAAGAATTGACCACTGGGGTAAAAGGGTTTATGCCTCCTCTACTCTAGATTTAAGGATGGCAAACTATCTGTTACACATGGTTAAATACCAGAATGCCAATTGGAAGAGGGGTAAAGCTGCTGCCCAGGCCCTTCCAGAGGGCACTCAAAAGCAGGAGCTGCTCCAGTGCATCCATGACACTGAGGATGTTAGTAAACACCTCCTCAGAGCTCTGTATGACATGACTGACACAGTTGCCAGGGCAGCTGCCATGGGCATATGCTTCCACAGACACTCCTGGCTTAGAGTATCTGGGTTTGCGGCTGATGTGCAGCAAAAAGTGCTCAGTACCCCTTTTAATGGCACCAAACTGTTTGGCCCTGATGTCCGGGACATCATTAATGATCTGCAAGCTTCAGGCAGAGGCCTCAAGTCTGTCCACTCCCCTCTACCACACCCAACCAAAGGGTAGAGGATGGCCTCCTTTTCATAAAATGAACAGTAGGTCCGGCATAGCTCCCCATCCCCAGGGAAAACGCAGAGCCCAGGCTCCCCTGCCCTCCCCCTCCAGTGCTGGAGTGGTGGCCAAGCACCCCAGAAGTGAGGGACCAGCCCAGCAGCTTGCTCCACCTCTACTTGATTCCTTGCTGGACTCCTCTCCTCTGGTCCCAGACCAGGAGGTGGTGGTCGGAGGTCAGCTCTCCCTCTGAGTCAATGGAGAACCATAACTTTGGATCCATGGATTCTGCAGATCATAGAAAGGGGTCACACCCTGGAACTCATCAAGCAGTCTCCAGAAACCCCACCTCTGCACTCCTGTTATCCCCCAGCTCACCTGTCTGTTCTCCAGGAGGAAGTGCAGTCCCTTCTGTGCAAGCAGGCCATCAAACCAGTGTCCAGGCACCAGAGAAACAAGGGATTTTATTCCAGTTTTTTCCTGGTCCACAAAAAGAACGGAGATCTGAGGCCTATTCTGGACCTAAAGGACCTCAGTCTGTATGTCCAGTATAAAAAGTTCTGGATGGTAACTTTACCAGGCCTGCTTCCCCTTCTCAAGATAGGGGACTGGCTCTGTTCACTGGACATGCAGGACGCTTACCTGCACATCTGTCTTTTCTTCTCACAGGAAGTTTCTCTGCTTCGCCTTTTAGGGTGAACATTATCAGTTCAAAGTGCTTCCCTTTGGCTTGTCCTCTGCACCATGTGTCTTTACCAAGTGCTTAGCAGTGGTTGCAGCAGCTCTCAGAAGGGAGGGACTGTATGTCTTCCCCTATCTGGGTGATTGGCTCCTGAAGGCCCTGTCCAAGGAACAGCTTCTTCTAACTCTGGAGTGAACTCTCCAGCTGTTTCACTCCCTGGGCATCACTGTCAATCTGCCCAGGTCAGTTCTGACACCATCCCAAAGGTTGCAGTATATAGGGGTGGTCCTGGACTCTGCTCAGGGGAAGGCCTTCCTGCTGCAGAACAGGGTGGAGTGCCTTATAGCTCAAGCTCAGGAAGTCGCCCAGAGTCGATACATTCCTGCCAGGGTATGCCTCAGATTGTTGAGCCTAATGGCAGCTGCCATACTCACTGTTCCATTGGCCAGACTTCATATGCATATCCTCTAGTGTACCCTCTGGGTACAGTGGGACCAGTGCATGAATGAGTTAGCTCAACCAGTCCTGGTCTCTTCCCCAGTACGCAAGGTACTGCAGAGGTGGATGGACCCCTTGAATCTGCTTCAAGGCATTCCATTCCAGATCTCTTCCTTGCATCAGATCCTAACCACAGATGCCGCAGGCCTGGGCTGGGGAGCTCACCTGGGTCCCTTCCAAACCCATGTCTCTTGGTCCCAGTGGGAAGCCTCCCTGCATATCAAAGTCCTGGAGATGAGAGCAGTGCTCTACGCCATACAGGCTTTTCAGGAATACCTCACTCCAGGTCAACTGCTGGTGCAGTCGGACAATCTAAGTGTAGTATACTCTTGCTCAGCACTCTTACTCTCACAGAACTCTTACTCAGCACTCTTGCTGTAACCTCATTTTTATAATTTACCACTGAAAGGGAGGACACAGTTATACCACAGGAAATACCTAAAAGACTTTCTCAAGTGCCTAATACTACTGTTGCTACTTATCTCGGGGAAATATTCACCCCAACCGTGGATCTCTACAATCTGGCACCAATGAAGTCTGACAGCTCTTTCCTTGGCAAGTATAAATATCTGCAGCCTCCTTCCAAAACTTGATACCATCACTGCTTTGATCTCCCATCACAACCCGGACATACTATTGGTCATTGAGACGAGGCTATCCCTAAAGATCCCTGACTCCGCTATTGCCATTCCTGGTAACACTGTCTTTAGGGATGACAGGCTGACTAAGAAAGGTGGGGGCTGCACCCTCTACCTTAAAGACACACTTGTGGGTCATGTTCTGGCCCTACCTAGCACTGGAAATTACATTCAGAGTCTATCCATTAAGGTACTACTAGGCGAACACAATAAGGCATTGACCATTGTGTCAGTATATATCCCACCAAAGCTGACTAATCAGGGTCTTCCCTCCCTCGACTGCATCAGCTCCTGTGGGCGAAACTCAGCAGCGATTCTGCTTGGTGACTTCAATGTCAACTGGCTGGCCCCCTGTGCAAGCACCTACAAGGATGCCTTGGCAGCTGCCAACCTGGCACAAATGGTACAGTCACCCACCAGGATAAACTACAGGCTGGGGACCTCCTCTCTCCTGGACTGGGTCCTCACTAATCAACCTGAACACATCTCTAAGACTGAAGCACTCCCGGACACCATAAGTGACCATTCTCCAGTCATTTCCCTCTGGTCAAACAAATTCAACAAACCCCCACCAAAATTCATTGTCAGTAGAATATGTCTACCTGGTCAACTAGGTCCATTAAAATCACACCTGCGATCACTCGACTGGTCTCCAGTTGATGATGCTCAGGACATGGACTCGCCCTAGAATACTTTATCACTACCTTTAACGCAGCATGTGATGTTCATGCTCCATACAGGAAACAAAAGATTAGAGGATCAATAAACCCATGGGTGACTCATGACCTCCTTGAACTGATGAAATCCTGTGATCAACTATGGTACCGTGCGAAAGCATCCTACACCCTAGGGAATACTCAGGCCTACAAATCAGCACGGAATGCTTGCACAAGAGCTATCCATCAGGTGAAAGCCTCCTACTATAGGAATGCCCTTGCAAACACCTGGAATGATGGGAGGAAGTTCTGAGACAACCTCTCCGAGGTAACTGAAAAAAAAAACAAAGTTTCCCCTGCAATGCTCAACACTGATGGAACTATCACCCTGGATAAAGTAACCATTGCTAACGCTTTCAGCTCAACATTTTGTGACCTTAGTCATGTGCTTCCACCTAACTTCTTTGATCCCACGCCAATAGTAACCCATCCCACCATCCCTCAGGCAGCCCAGCCATGCCTCCATTTTATTTTAAGGCTATCACTGAAGGGCTACCAGGAAACATCTACTCAAAGTATTTGGGAAGTCTAGGCATAGTACTGACTCCCTTGATTTGAAACTCATCATCCTCACCTTTGATGAAGTTCTGCCACCCCTTACAAAAATTCTCAACCGCTCTCTTATGCTCTCACAATTCCCAAGCAAATGGAAGTCGGCTGTGATGACTCCTATCCACAAATGTGGTGACAAGACTCTCACAAGTAACTACAGGCCTATCTCCATCCTTCCCCCACTCTCCAAGGCTTTGGAAAGGATAGTTGCTGAACAACTTGTAGACTACCTGGAAAAATATAACCTCCAATGTTCCCAGCAACATGGTTTTCGAAAAGGTCATAGCACCACCACTGCACTACTAGACTTCACCTCCTTCATCCACCAGGGACAAGACCACAACCAATTGGCCGGTGCCACCTTTATTGATCTGACTAAGGTGTTTGATACAGTTAACCTCTTCTACTAACCGGACAACTATCTCATCTTGGCCTTTCACCGGATGCCACTCGCTGGTTCCAAAGCTACCTTAGTGACTGCTCTCAGCAAGTCAGAATTCGAGACACCATCTTGACCCCCCTTTCAAGTTTGTTTGGGTGTACCACAAGGTTCCATCCTTGGCCCCCCTACTCTTCAGCATCTTCATGAACAACCTGCCTGCCACTTGCCATGACCAAATTCTACTCTATGCAGATGATGCAGTCATTTTCTCTAGCCACTCCAACCCCCATCACCTCCAGCAGCAGCTACAGCATCGTTTCTCAGAAGTAGAAACCTGGTTCAGGTAACGTAAACTCATCTTAAACTACTTAAAAATCAAATCAATGCTGTTTCATGGTACTCACAACAAACACAAACTCCAACAACTGCTAATCTACAATAGTGGTGGCGCGGTACAGGAACAGGTAGACCAGTTCAAATACCTGGGAGTGACTCTTGACTCATCTCTTTCATACTCCACGCATATAAATAACCTAGCTAAAGTTGTGAATACATGCATAGGCCTGTTATGTAGGCATAGGCACTGTCTGACAGACGAAGCATTAAAACTTGCCATCCAGAGCTCAGTCTCCTCTTTAATTGACTGTGGCCTCGTAGTGTATGGATCAGCTACTGACACTGCCCTCTGGCATATAGCCATAGCCTTAAACAAGGCCTGCCGTTCCTCACCACAGCCTCTAGACTCACACACACATGTGATCTCTATGAACAGGCTAGCTGACTACAGCTTCAAGGCAGAATTAAGTATGAGACCTGCTTACTTGCTAAGAAGACAGTGCTAGGCTTCCTTCCACCAGGGGTTCAGTCTATACTTTCCCCTCACTGTACCACCCACCTTACCAGGAATTCTGGAACACTAATCTTCGCAGTTCCCCACTGCCGGACCACTCAAGGGCAGCGCTCCTACAAAGTTAGGGCCTCTAAGTGGTTTAACACACTCCCAGTGGATATCACCAATGCACCAAATCTCGCTCCTTTAAGCACAAACTATGACAGCTCTTGGTGGCCAGTGCCTACTGTGACTGCTACACTTAAATTCCCTGCTCACCCTCCTGGCCTCTCCATTACTTATGCACTCTCACCACACCCCACTCCCTCCTTATAAACTCCTTCCAATTTCTCACGTCAGCCACCTCAGCCTTCTCCCTTGCCCCCCAGATTTCACTCCTCCCTCTCTCCATTCTCTCTAACATCCTTGTCCCTCCCCTCACCTATTACCCCCTGCACCTCCTAGCTTTTATATTCTATCTCTCCTTTCTCCCCTAGCCCTCCTTAACTCCCTTCTAGTTCTCATTTCTCTCTCCTTTCTCCTCTTTGCCCATACTAACTCTTCTCTCCTTCCCCCACCCATCCTGTTACCCCAACTTACATCTCCCATCCTTTCTCCCCTTCCCTCCATCACCACCTACTGCTGTCCTTCACCATCTACCTTATCCCACCAATCCCCCACCCCCTCAGTTCTTGCATGTCCCCTACTACCTTATCCTCTCACCAGCTACCTCTGGCCCTCTCATGCACTTTTTAGATCACCTGACAAAGCCTTTGGCAGCTCATGCATTCTGTAATGCTTTACCTGTTACTAATTCTCTTGTCTTATCTTGACAAAGCCTCTGGCAGCTCATGTACTGTAATTGTATTAACTGTTATCTAACTGCCTGTTCTTGTCTATTCGTGTTCATTGTCCAAGACGTGGAACCTTTGTAAAAGAGCACCGTTTGCTCAAAGGTGTATGGTATGGTATGGTAAAATTTTATTTATACAGTGATACAGCCACTAGGGTTCTGAAAATCCCTGTTCACAATGCTTACCTGTTTACATTATGCAAAATTATTGCAACTATACATTTATAACAATACAGGTTACAGAAAGGTACAGCATAATACATCAGAGTTTACAAACTCATCAATAACAGGCATGTTAGCATTTTTAGATTTACATTAATTTCACCTATTACAACAACAACGAAAACTAAGTTCGTGATTCAGGCCATTTTTAAAAACATGATCCGTAGTTGTTAGTTCACATAAAAAAGGAGGAAGACAATTCCAACTTTTAGCTACTTGATATTGAAGGGTCATTTCACTAAATCGATTTTTTAACTTTGGTATTATTAAATCTCTAGCACCAGTTTTCTTAAATTTAAACCATGTTTTGGTTTTGTAATTAGTTTTTAAGTTATCTAAGGATTGATTTTTAAATATATTACGAACCTGATTTAGCCAGATTCCCCTAGCCCGTAAGTCTAATGGAATCAACCCAAATCCATATACATAGTGCAATGATGAGTTTAAAATCACCTTATCACAAATCTTGCAAGCTTATTATAAAGTGTATCCAATTTATTTAAATGTTTTCTTGCTGTATGTCTGTAAATATGACTTCCATAGTCAATAACCGGCATTATTAATTGATTGATCATAATCAATCTTGTTTCTCTTAATCATACAATTTGATATTCGTCTCATAGCTCCAATCTTAACATGTGTTTTCTTTATTAAATTTGTTATATGATATTGGAAAGTAAGACATTGATCTGTATGTACCCCTAAATATTTATATGTTTCAGTTTGTTCTAAAAACTTACTCTCTTGTGTCTTTTTATTTAATTTTGAAATTCCCTTTAAGTCCAATGCAAATGACATAACCTGTGTCTTTTTACTATTAACTAATAAACCCAGAGATGAAAAGTGACCTTGCATGATGCTAAAGTCACTCTGTAAATTTAGTTCTACTTCACTTATAGTTTTCCCTCTGCTACTAAAACCATATCGTCTCGTATAGACAGATTTTGAATGTCAATTTCCTTTGATAAGTCATTTAAATAGACTATGAACAGGAGGGCCCAGGATAGATCCTGAGGAACCCTCTTGTTACATAGTCCGTTCTTGACTGGTGTCCATTTAGGACAACAAATTGTGATCTTTTATCAAGGTATGATATAAACCAATTACAGGTTTCTTCCTCCACCCCATTTTCATTAATGAGTTTATCAAAATACTATGGTTTACTAAATCAAATGCTTTAGATAGGTCCACGTATACCGCACCCACGGACTTCGCTTCCCCAAGAGGGATTGCTATAAGATCCAAAAAGTTAGTGAGTGCAGTAGCCGTGGACCTACCCTGCCTAAAACCATACTGTTGTTGAGTCAATTTATTATATTTTTCCAAGTAGTCCATTAACTGATCTTGGACAATTTTTTCAAATAACTTGGATACTGTGGACAGCAAGGCTATTGGACATCATCCAAAATTGTCATAAATAAAATAAATACTACATCAACAAGTGGAGGGGACTCATTCATACCCACTTTGCAGGGAGGCCATGAGAGTGTGGTACTGAGAGTTGGATCAGTCCGATACTCTCCACAGTCCACGTGCCAGGTGTGTTAAACACAGGCAGACAGTTTCAGCACTACTCAGTCCAGCATGCACAAATGGGAGCTTCTCTCATCCATCATAGAAGACTTGTTCAACAGATGGGGTCATCCAGAGTTGGACTTTTTTGTGTCCCCACTCAGTGCAAAACTGCCCAATTTCTGCTCACTAGATCCAAGGCCTGGAGTTTTCTGGTGAGATGCATCGTCCCTCTCTTGGAGTGGGATGTTTCTTTATGCATTTCCTCTATTTCCTCTGATCCAGAGGGTGCTAATCACGTTGCAGATGGAAGGGGCCAGCATGATCCTGGTAGCTCGATTCTGGCCTCAGCAGATTTTTTTTTATTTTTATTTAGTTTTTGTTGACCAGGTAAGTGCACTAGACAAATCCTGCCTATTTTCAGGCACGACCCAGGGGAAGGGGATACAGATGAATGCCAACTGATCTTGAACCAGATTAAGTTGTTGGTGGTAATTTTAGTGTATGGGGGAAATTTTTTTGGCCAGGACACCGGGGAAATTCCCCTGCTTTGCGCCGCTGGTGATCAGTGGCCAGTAGGGGAGTTTTTTTCATAGCTGTAGCCAAGATGGCCACTGTGGCCAAGTCGTTGGAGGAGGAGGAGGTGGTGTCAGCTACGGACACAAAGTCGGAAAGAAAACAGATGGAGGAGACAAACAAAAGAAACGGAGAGGAGTTGGAGGAGAAAGAAGTTTTTCTAGATGCTGTAGCATCAACGGAGGTGCTGGAAAAGACGCTGGTACTGAGGTGAAGGAGTTCCTTAAAAGTAGCGTGTCACGGAGGATCCCTGGGCAAGCGTTCAAGTTTTACAACATGTGACGCCTTTAAAACCGGCAAACGATGCGGAGAAGAGTATCGGGGAAGTGCAGTGGAGACGGAGATAGGTAGCCCGGTTATCGGAGTTATCGTGGAGGAGTTTGGAACTAAGGAAGGAACAACAAGTGGGAAACGTGAAAGAGTTGGCAATGGGTAAAGCGGAGAGAGCGGCAGAAGAGGACGGTCGGCGATCCAGAAGCAATGGAGGCAGAGAACGGAGAAATGTTTGACTAGGAAAAACACACAATAAAGGGGCTGTGAGTACTGTGGAAAATAAGAGGGCTTCCCCACCTTTAAAATCAATAGAGATACCGGGTTTGTGTTTAAACCAAGCAATAAGGGTGTGGTGGGAGTCGAAGAAACCCCCCAAGTGACTTATCAAACTAAAATCGGTGTACAAGATGGGGTTACTGAATTTAGTTTTATAAAAAAAAATAATAGTATTAGTAACAATGAACAGCAGAAATTTAAAGAGTTGCAAGGGTCTAAAGAAATGCATAATGATATCCCAGCCATGGTTAAAAAACCTCTTACAAAATTACAGCCTTTTGAGCATGATGAAAATTGGTCTCCATAGACAGCATTGTTAGCTGCAGGGTGGAAGAAATTAGGGCAAGGAATTTGGACACCAGATTCAGCTTGGGACAAGTCCTGGGAGTTAGATAAATCTGGGCCAGTTTGGCAACCTGGAGGGGGAATAAGTAAAACAATCTCAACAGAAAGTAAAACAGAACTAGCTAATTTTAAAGAAGGGAATATGAATAATAGAGTTAAACAAGGAGAATCAGCTGTATTACCAAATCAAAGTAATGTTGAAGGGGAAGGGTCTAATCCCGGAAAACCTCTAATGTCCAGTTTATTTTCACAGTGTAAAAGAGAAGCTGCTCCCCGGAGGAATGCAGTACGCATCAGATATAAAGGGGGATTAAAGGAAAGACCAAATAGACATTTTGTAGGTAAAACTTTAATAAAGGAGTCTTTAATGTTTTCCCCGTGAGATGTTTTTGCTTTCATTAACATCTGGGAGAGGAAACTACGATGTGAGTTTGGGTCCCCTGCTTTACTGGAGCTATTTTGGGAAGGTATAACAAGGTAAAGTTTTCTCCATTATGGGCCCCCTTTTTAGTTATTCCTCTGTCAAAACCTTTGATTAGGTATGTGACGGTAATGTTTAGAAATGAGGGGGTTCATGTGGAAGATATTGTTTTCTGGTTATCACAGAAGTGTGAGGTTCAGAGCGATCCTGAGCCAATTTTGGATTCGGAGCAGTTCTGGACAGGAGGGTGGAAATTTAAAGTAAAACTAAGACAAACAGCCCTGGGGGTGGAGCACATCCCAAATTCTTTTTTGCTGGGTAGGGATAGGGGGGTATGCTTTTACAGTGGGCAGCCTAGACCATGTTACAGATGTGGGGCACGGACACACGTATCAAGTTCTTGTGATCAGCCGAAATGTGATAACTGTGGGGAAGTGGGGCATGTAACCATGTTTTGTGAAAATGCAATAAAATGTGATCTTTAGAAGAACAGAATCATGCCTTTAGAGAGTGTCCATGGGCAGCACAGAATAAGATTAATTGTGGAAATCTAGATATGATCATTTCAAAAGCACAAGATGCCAGAGAAACCTGCAGGGGTTGATAATACTGCAAGAACCCTTCCATTCCACAGAGCACTGTAGAACCTCTGGCAAAAGTAGGGGTGAATGAGGCTATGATGGCTCCACCTAAGAGGATGGAAAGGAGTTGGTAAAAGAAAGTACTGATCTTTTGCAGCCCGTATGTTACATAGCTCCAAATGCGGATTCATCAGTAATTGAGGTACCTCCTTTGCAACCCCCATTACCTCCTAGAAGGTCAAGTAGATCTTCTAAAACACTGACAAATATTGTTCCAGAGGCTATTGAAACTAAAATTCTTATGCAGCCTTATTTTGGGGGGATTCAGAAATGGAAATGGGGGATACAGATTCGTAAGTGTCAACACAAGATGGATTGGCACCTACTAGGGATGAGTATAAGGGAAAGAAAAAGAAAAGAAGGAAAAAATAAACAAAAACCTTAGGATTGGAGAATGGGTTGGATGAATGGTAATGGCTTTGCTATGGGCTACTTTAAATACTCATAGCCTGTTGAAGGCTTAGAAGAGACAAGCGGTATTTCAGCTAATTTATGATTTAAAAATTTCTGTGTGTTTCCTACAAGAAACGTGGATGTCATCCCAAAACCAGATTGCTATTTTTACTAAGGATTGGCCGTGGGGACCTTCCTTTTGGTCATTCGGAGAGGATAGGGCGGATGGTATAGGGATTATTTTCAATTCTTATAATTTTACTTTACATAAATTAATAGATTTAAATCCGGGTAGAATTTTGATAGTGGAAGGGAAATGGGGCATTAATACTTTACGTTTGATTAACATTTATAACCCCCAAACAAAATCAGGGAGGGTAACTTGTTTTAAAGAGATTCAACCTTTTCTGGAATCACATATACCTATCTTCTGGGACGGGGATTTTAACTGTAGTATAGGAGGGTCAGAGAGAGGGGCAGGGAGGGGAAAGGAGAAAAAAGTATATTGTGACACACGCTGTTTAAGAGAAATTATTAAAACAGCAGATCTAGTACCCTGTATGGATAGCAGGACTACTGGGCCTAGGGGTACTTTCTTTAAAGGAGGGAAAAGTTTTACAATCGATTATCTTTTTATTTCAAAAAAAATTCCAACAGATAATCCGCAGATTATTCCAGTAGAATTTTCGGATCATGCTTTGTTATTGGTAAAAGTAGGAGAAATAAAGAGATATAGCAGACAGCGGACTAGGTGGAAATTAAACACCTCCATCCTACATGACAAAATAGTTCTGAATTCTATTAAAATGATTTTACAAGCTAGATTATCAGTAAATTTCTTATATTAGAATTTAGGGGAGTGGTGGCAGGAAACAAAAGAGGATTGCATTTTATGGTTTAAAGTTTGGGAAGAGACGTCAGAAATTGGAGTTTTTTGATTACTTAAAACTAAGAAGACAATTACAACAATTAATTACATGGGCAAATGCCTCGGGTGAGGATTTCTCATTTCAAATTGCAGAAATTAAAGCTCAAATGAGGAAATTACAATATGACAGGTCTAAGACCTTACAGGCAGTAATTGCGAATCATAGGACAAAATCAATGTTTGGAGATCCCTTTGAGCTGTGTAAATCTTTAAAAAATCAGGTTTCGCTAGAATTTTTAAACCAAGGAAATGAGAAAGTGGTTTCAGTGCAGGATATAGGGGATAAAATCATAGAACATTTTAGGGAGATGGAATCACACAATACTATTAATTTGAGTCAGATAAAGCAGTTTCTGGGCCCGGCCATAGTAAATGAACTGGATCCAGAAATTCTTAAAAGTATTCAACATCCATTCACAAAGGTTGAAATTAAAGAAGTCATAAATTCACTGAAAGGTAATGTTTCTCCAGGTCTAGATGGACTTTCTAATTTATTTTATAAAATGTTTCATGAGGAAATAGTGAATTGTTTGGAGTTGGCCTTTAATATTTTTTTGAAGGAGGGGGTAAGCCTTAGTTCTTTTGCAGAGGGCGTGCAAATTTATATATTTAAATCAGGAGATAAGGAAGAATTTCAGAATTGGAGACCTATAACCTTGCTGAATTCTGATTATAAAATACTTACAACCGTGATCAATAATAGATTGAAAGTTTTGTCAGAAATGATGTTTACGCCAGTGCAACACTGTGGTATTCCTAATAGGAGAATCCAATCAGTTCTGTGTTTGATTAGGGATATAATTGAGCAAAGGAATGAGTTAGGGGAGAATGGTTACATTATGTCAGTGGATTTGGAAAAAGCCTTTGATAGAGTTAGCCATTATTTCCTATTTGCCACTCTAGAAATTTTTAAGGTACGGGAGGGACTTTGAATTTAATTAAGGGACTATATGCCTATGCTAAGGTGTTCCCAAGTATTAAAGGTGAATTGGGGAGGGTTTTAAAATGAATTGTGAGATGCGGCAGGGATGTCCTCTAAGCCCCTACTTTATAATTTTCATTGGAGCCATTACTTAGAGCAGTGAGTTTGTCACCTTTGTGGCCAGGGGTGAGAATTCCTGGAACCAATTAATTTATTACCATCAAAGCATATCTGAGACGATGTATGCCTCTTTTTCAAAGAGTCACAAATAAAGGTTTTTCTCAAGATTTGAGACATATGCAAATATAGCCAATGCAAAGATTAATTTTAAGAAATCTAAAGGTTTATTATTGGGTGTGCCTAGTCAAAAACCGGTTGTTTTTAATGCAATTGAATGGTCTTCTGAGCCTTTGTTAATTCTGGGGGTAAGGTTTGGGCCCCAGAATCGTCCAGAGGATAATTGGAAATTAGTCCTTGATAAAATAGAAGCCAAAATCAACAGATGGAAAAGGTTTAAATTTTCTAAGATCAAACAAATTCAAGTGTTAAAGCAATTCATTCTGCCAAGCTTACAATATTTAGCTGTATTATACCCCCCTGCCTGCTCAATATGAGACGAAACTATATAGTATTTGCTTCCAGTTGTTATGGGGGAACAGATTGAACCTGGTTAAAAGAGGGTTTACTTATCTAGACAGAAAACAGGGAGGATTAGGGATGGTAGACCCAATTGTTTTTTGTTTTTCATTATTTTTTTTAATTTCATTAAAAAATAGTTTAGGTTCTTCAGGAAGTCAGGGGAGTTTATTCTTTAATAACATAATGAAGCGGTACATATCTTCTTGGTTGCATTGTGCACCCAAATTATCACCACACTTATCTTTGCCAGAATATTTTAAACCTGCTGCACAAAAATTATATAAATGGAAAGTCACTAAAAATCAAATATTAAAGAATTCATCAAGATCTCTGTATAAGGATCTTATGACTTTAAATTATGCAGCAGAACCAAGTTTCAAAAACTGCTCTATAGAACAAAATTCGGATGTATTAGAACAACTGAATAATCCCAGGTTGCCAGATTACATGTGGGAGAGTCTATGGCTTATGATGTACAGGAGATTAAATGTAAGAAGAACAGCGAAGTACAAGGCAAAGGAAGAGAGATCTTGTCCTTATTTGGAATGTATAAACAGGAGGAAACAATAGAACATTTTTTTCTACAGTGCTCATTCCTGACTAAATTGTGGGTATATTTGGCAAAAATAGGAGATTTATCGTGGTTAGCTAAACTAAATTATGACATTCTGGTAATTGGGAGTTTTCCCCCGTCTTTACAAAGATATAAGAAGGGTACTTTGAGAGTTTTTTTGGCAAGTTTAAGATATTGTTTATGGCAAACAAGATGTCAATGGGTGTTATACCAAAGAAAACCCACCTTAGAAGGATATAGTTGTTATGTAACTAATGTTTTGAGTAAAGTTTTTTATCAGAGTTACAAAGTATAATGTGGATAAAGTAAGGATATGGTGGAAGGGTTTTCACACATTATTAAATACAAATAGTATATACTGGGAAGTGAAGTGGTAATGGTAGTAGAAGGAGGTGGGAGCAGGTTTACTAACTATATTTTTGAATAGAGAGAAAAGAGATGGGTTGATGGGTATATGGGTTATACAATGAGATTTTCATTCCGTTTATGATTTATATGGATTATTAATTTAGGAGTTCTCTGGGTATATTAGTTGGGTTTGTTATCATATATATAAGGAAATTGTTTAAATAGTAAAGCACAAAGCTTGTAAGTGTGATTTTCTTAGTTTTATAATTTATGTATGTATAGAGGTCGTTATATGGTATATTAGACAAGGTTATTGTTTGATGTAAGAAGTTGTATTTATGTGATTATTACAATAAAAATTGCCCCTACTCTTTTCGATAAGTGCCATGGGATCTTTAACATCCACCTGAACTACCACCAATCCAGGCAGACTGGACCTCAGACAGATCTAGGCAGATGGGACCGCGGTTTAACGTCTCATCCAAAAGACGGAGATTTAGTTCCCTCTTCTTCAGCAGATGGCGGAGGAACCTCCGGTCCCTCTTCCTTTTTGCAGGAATCTGCTGACCCAGGCTCGGGGACCCTGGTCCATTCCAACCTCAGATCCCTCCATCTGCATGCCTGATTCCTGAGGACATAGCCATTACCAGGTTCGGGATCTCTAACAGGGTGGTGGACATCCTAGTGGCTGCCCGGAAGCCTCCCACTCGTGCAACATATGTCATGAAGTGGAAGCGGTTTGCCATCTGGGCTGCTAAACATAGCTTAAACCCTTTCACCTGCTTGGTGAACCGTATTCTGGACTACCTGATCTCACTCTCCAACACAGGTTTCCAGTACTCTTCCCTCAAGGTCAAACTTTCAGCTATTTCTGCATTTCTGGTGTAACCCCCCCTACAAATGGGGGTTCCTGAAAAGTCTTTCTTGAGCTTGCCTTAATGCTCACTGCCAGGCTGGGGTCCTGCATGGTAGCTGTTAAATGTTTTTGCCAAAGAATGCCTGTGTAGCCTCTATGTACTGTCGCTTTAAGAGCTGCCTAGTTTGCAGTAATAGTTAATCTGGAAAGGGGGCTGAGTGTTGTCATGCTCGAGTCCTACATGCTCTGCCAGATAATCGCTCCATTTCTGCCATCGCTAATTGAGCAGAGGGAGCTCTGTTTAAAGATGTAACTGTTTGCTGACCATTTGTTAGGGCAGTGAAGATACTGTAGTTTGTTCTAACCCGCTTTCTTTGTAGTGAGGACTGTTCTGATTATCTGCACCATCTTGACCCTGAACTGCCGAATTGGGCCAATCAGTACTTTGGGACTCCAAAATGGAGCCGGCTTACAGGGGCTCTGTGGGTTAAAATCTGTGGGAATTGTAGTTTTGGACTGTTGGCGCCTTTTTGCAACTGTAGGGGGAGCTCTTGCTTTGACTGACAGCCAAATCAGCCAACCAAACCTTTTGGATCTGAGGGAAATCCCCAAGCTGCCTGCTGTTTAGGGCAGATCTAAGTTGGAAGCTGAGAGAGCAACAGCTCGATATAGTTCAAGCAGCCGTCTGCGTAGTAGTTTGTGCGGAATAACTGCGGAAAGGCCTGATTTCTGGCCTGCATGTCTGTCTTCTGCTCTGAGAGGGAGAAAAGAATTGCTTTCAGACTGAATCGGAGTTCTGTGATTAAAGTAAGCTACTGAAGTGGGACCAGGTTCAACCTGAAGAAGGCCAAAGATTTTACTGAATGCGATCGACCTGTCAGGAGCTCCAGCTACCCCAAGCTCCTGGTGTGTGCAGAGACTTTGCTATTGTGACTGGGGAGCGCTTTGCCTGGTACAGTAGAATTCCCTTACATGTAAATGTGCTGTGGGCTGCAAGTGGGTCATGATTTGGTCCCCCACTGTGTGAACTGTGTTTTGCTTGCTGGAAGCTATATCCAGCCCAAAATGGACTGCACCCGAATTTGTTTCCATGTAGTCTGGGTCTTGCCAGACTGGCCCAGCCAGACTACCCACTGCACAGAGAAGCCATCGACGAGAGACCTGCCTGGGGATCAGCTCCCTGCTCCATGCTTGAACAGGAATGACACCTCAGCGAATCATGTGGGACCTGCTTCTCCTGGCTCTCCAGATCAACCACCTGCTGTCTTGACCTTCGTCCAGCCTGTGTCCAGTCTTGGGTATTGTGAGTAATGATCAGGGTAGCTCCCTGCAACAACAGCATAATCTAAATGTGTGATTTGATTGCCTGGTTGTTTCTTTTTCTTCAAGAACTGAGCCCTCCAGCTCCGGATTACAAATAGTGTGTATTGTGCATGTTGTTTTTTTTTTCCATCACAGGGCCCCAACCAGCTGCGATGCCGGCCTACCCAGGGCAACGGTCCTGGTTAGCCCATCTCTTCTCCACCTGGGTACCCAGAGGTGTGACTGTGTGGGGGAACTTAAAGCGCATGCATAACTGCCTGATTGATATAACTTTTAAGCTAATTAACCTGAATTTGCCCCTCCCTTGTTCAAGCTCCCTGAATAAATCAGATATAAAATTTTCTGCATTTAATCTGACTGTGGTTCCAGTATGTGTTCACAGCACTGTTCTGCTGCTATTTGCTGTGCCTAACCTTGTTTTACAGGGGGTCCCCAGGGTCGAGCCAGAAGACCCAGCCCTGGTGGTAAGTGCAAACAGTTTGGGTATCTGTGTGGTGTACCAGGGGTATTGTGAAAGTGATTATTGTACAGAGTTCAGGCCACTACAGTGGAGAGAGGGAGGTTACAGTGTCCTGAAAGGCTCTGCCCAGGTTAGCTTGACCACTACCGACCCTGACCTCTGGGTGGAGGCACCAGTTTCAGAACTCAGACCCCTTAACCTGCTACTAGACAAGCAGGCAGGGGTAGTAGCCCTTGGGATAGCACCAACTAGGGGTTACATTTTGGAGGCACCGCTGGGATTAGCGCCCCCCCAGTGGCCAAGAATTACGAATTATTGTCAAACATAAATGGCTACCCCAACAGAAGTGACTGTACACCAGTTAGTGGGGTGGTGTACAGGGCAGGAGAGGGACCCTCACAATGCCCTGCTTGTATTGGATATTCCCCTGAACATTGGTAAAGATGCTGTAGAAGGAGTACTTTCCAAAGTTGAATGTTTAACAAATGCTGTGGTGGTGGGGCAACAGGCTAATTTGACCACCCAAACTCCCATGGCCTTAGGTGAGTGTAGTAACCCAGTGGACAGTTCCAAAGTGTCATGGACTATTGCCCCATAAGGGACCCCAGCTGCCTGCAGAGTGATAGCTAGAGGCAGTAAAGACCCCGGGGAGGATGAGCTCCCCCCACTAACTGAGACTTTTGAGGAGAAATTTGCTAAGTTGTTGCTGGAGGAAGGGAAAACCATAGAGGACTTTAAGAAACTATTCCTGCGACCTGGGGGTGTTCCTTCCCCAACACCCCCTCCCAGTCCAGCACCTGTTAGTGCCCCGCCTTCTGTGCCTGTGCCAATGCTGTCCCCTATATCTGTACCTGCCATTAGTCATGACTCCTACCAAAGGTTGAGAATCTTCTCGGGCACCCTCCCCACCCCCCAAGGGGAGGATGACTGGGAGACCTGGATAGACTATGTTGCCCCTCTAGTACGTGAATGGCAATGCTCAGAAGCAGAGAAATGAAAGTAGTTGAGTGAGAGCCTCTGAGGTCCTGCCCTGGCTACCATTTGTGCCAAGCGAGCCAATAACCCCAAAGCAACTGTTCAGAACTATCTTGGTGCATTGGAGAATGTGTATGGGAGCCTGGATTCGGATGAAGACCTGTGGTGGAGAGTAAGAAACTCCCAGCAGTACTCAGGGGAGCCATTTTCTGTGTATGTACCTCGGCTTGAAAATCTGCTACAAGAGTGACTCAGAAAGGGTAGTTTGCCATCAAATGAATTAGATCGAACTAGGCTGGACTGGATCCTTAAGTCTGCTCCATTTTCAGAATTGTTACTGCTTCAGTTGCACCTCGCCAACCGACTGAAATCGTCCCCCTCCTATGACGAGCTAATGAAAGAAATTCTGAGGGTTGAGCAAAGGCAACCCCATGGGGAAATTGCACCAATATCTGCTGCTACTGTGTGAGTGACCAAGAGTGATCAGCCAAGTGAGGTTCAGGGGCAAAGGTCGGCACCTAGCGAGCACTCTGAGAATGCCAAGGACTTCCCGCCCTGGGCCTGGTTTTGGAAAGACGAACTACTAAAGGAGGTCCGAGAGTTGAAGGTGGGTGCCTCTGCAAGGGTTTCCCCCGTGGAACAAGATTCTGGTTCCTCTCCGGCTGTGACTGCCATGAGGGTGGGGTGCACCCTCAGGCATCCTATAATGAGGATATCTCCCAGGCTGAAATCAAAGAATTGACTGCCACCCTAAAGGAACTATTGAGACACGTTCCACCCCCCTCACCGCTGCAAGCAGATATTGGACCTCGATCCCTTGCTACTACTTCAGTTCCTAATGCAATGTTCTCTCCAAGGATGACCCAGGAGTCTATCATTTGTCACAACTGTGGAAAGGATGGCCATACGAAGAGGGAATGCTGGTCTCAGAAGGACTTAGAGAAAGTGGTGAGCTGGCTTCAAGGAGAGCTTCAGAAAATGAATCAGTGGTCAAGGGATGCACGAAATGACCGCAGTGAAGGATTCAGATCTCCTAACTCAAACCCCCTTTGTGGCTAAATCGTACATCAAGGCCCCTGCTGCTGTCTCTCCAGACTGGTCCAAAATAGTGGGTCCTTCGATGGAGACTGCTGTGGCTGTGAACGGTATTCCTACTCGGGCTGTGCTTGACAGTGGGTCGCAAGTGACCATTGTATTTCAGGACTGGTATGACAAACACTTATCTGCTGTGCCATTACAATCCCTGGAAGGCCTGTATGTGTGGGGGCTGAGCGACAAGTCTCATCCCTACCTAGGATATGTCCGCCTCTGGTTATCATTTCCTGCAGCTGTAACTGGTGTAAAGGAGCAAGTCGAGACACTGGCCTTCATGTGTCCCCCTATTGGACTGTATGATGGGGTTCCCCTGTTAATTGGAACCAACACCCATATGTTTGGGAGACTGGCACAACTCTGTCATGAGAAACAAGGGCAACGGACTGGGAGGGCCCTAAGAATTCCGGCTCTGATCAAGAGGACCTATGATTTGCAGCAGAAACCTGAGGAAGTAGACCAGGATGAACCAGTAGGGGTCGTGTGGAAGAAGGACCCTGATTCAATGGTGTTGGCCCCTAATGCCCAGTGTACCCTTCAAGGTGACGTCCACCTGAGGAAAGATGTCAAGAATAGAATACTGATGTTGGATGCGCCAGGCGATGGAAAATTGCCAGAAGGATTATTGGTCAAGCCCAGCATCTTGCCAGCTCATGCTCAGGCCTATGCACGGCGAGTGATGGTCCAGATTCACAATGTGTCAGATTGGGAGATCCAGGTCAACAGAGGCTGCACCCTAGCTATGGTACACTGCGTAGACAATGCAGTGTTGTCAGCAACAAGCACCATTGTACGACAGACAGAGTGACCCCAGACGAGTTTGATGTTGGTGACTCCCCGTTGTCAGCTGAATGGAACACTAGAATTAGCCAGAAACTTGCCCATAGAGATCAAGTGTTTTCGTTGAAGGAATGGGACGTAGGATGTGTCCAGGGTGTTGAGCATCACATACGCCTGCAACGATGAACGGCCCTTTCAAGAAAGGTCTTGACGCCTAGCTCCAGCACACGTAGATGATGTTAGAAGACACCTGCAGGAAATGCTTGTGGCTGGTGTGATACAAGAATCCAGAAGCCCATATGCTTCACCCATTGTGGTTGTGCATAAGAATGGGTCTGTGAGAATGTGCATGGATTATCGAACCCTGAACCGGTGGACCATCCCTGATCAATACACTATGGCCCGTATACAAGATGCTCTGGACTGTTTGAATGGGAGCAAATGGTTCTTGGTGTTGGATTTTCACAGTGGATACTACTAGATTCCGATGGCCTCAGAGGACCATGAGAAGACTGCTTTCATTTGTCCCTTGGGGTTCTACAAATTTCTGAGAATGCCACAGGGGATATCGGGTGCCCCGGTCACCTTTCAGCGACTGATGGAATGAGCGGTGGGAGATATGAATTTGCTGGAATGCCTGGTATACTTGACGATGTCATTGTGTTCGGAAGTTCCTTAGAGGAGCATGAGAGTCGACTTTTCAAAGTACTAGATCAACTGGAAGATTTTGGCCTCAAGCTGTCCATAGACAAGTGCCATTTTTTCCAAACCTCTGTGAAGTATGTGGGGCACATTGTATCTACAGAGGGGATAGAGACCGATCCTAGTAAAGTTGAGACACTGACTATTTGGCCCCAGCCCCACAATTTGAAAGAACTACTATGTTTCCTGGGATTCTGTGGATACTACTGCCAGTTCATAAAGGACTATTCCAAAGTGATTCGGCCACGCTTGAATCTTGCCCAGGGCTACCCTCCTACAGATTGGAAATACAAAAAAGGTTCCTTCAAAGAACCAGACAAAGCATACTTCCACCCAGGTGAACTTTTTGGGTCCTGTTGGACGCCTCACTGTGAAGCAGTTTTCCACCAGCTCACCCATGCCCCCATCCTCGCTTATGCTGATCCCACCAATCCCTATGTTCTGCATACTGACGCTAGTCTGCAGGGTCTAGGAGCTGTGCTGTATCAAGACCATGAGGATGGTTTGAGACCAGTGGCATTCGCCAGTAGGAGCTTGACCCCGTCAGAGTGAAACTACCCTGTGCACAAGTTGGAATTCCTTGCATTAAAATGGGCCATTGCTGACCAGTTTCATGATTACCTCTATGGGGCAAAAATATTGGTGAGGACTGACAATAACCCATTGACCTATGTACAGACTTCAGCTAAGTTAGACACCATGGGGCACCGGTGGGTTTCTGCATTGTCAATATATGATTATGCTGTCGAATACACACCGGGCCTGAATCATATTGATGCCGACTCCCTATCCCGGAGGCCCATTTCCAAAAGTGACTGGGTCAGGCTGTCTGAACCTGACATTCGAGCACTGTGCCAAAAGTTTGATAGAAATGAACAGATGTCTACGGACACAGTGGACTGCTTAGTAGATTGCTTGGGCCCTTCTGACACCTGTATACCGGCTGCGTAGTGCCACTTCTCTGCTCTAGATATTAGTGCACTGCCTCAGTTTGACAATGACAGCATTCAAAGGGCTCAATTCCAAGATCCTATGATTCAGCCAGCACTTGATGCCCTTCATGCAGGAAAAGATGTGTCCAAGTTGCGTTCCTCTGATCTGCGAACCGCTTTATTGTTTAAAGAAGGCCCCAGGTTGAAGCTGCTTAATCAGTTGTTGTATAGAGAGACAATAGATTGGGGTGGCCAAATAGACAAGCAACAATTGGTCCTGCCCACAGCCTTCAAAGATTTGGTACTGAGGTTCCTCCACAATTATATGGGCCACCTCGGTATCGACAGGACCCTTGACCTAGTACGATCTCGATTCTACTGGCCCAAGATGGGGGCCGATATTGAACACCATGTAAGGACTTGTAGTCGCTGCCTGCAGAGAAAAGCCCTGCCTCAGAGGGCTGCCCCCCTGTCCACATTACTACCAACACCCCAATGGAACTAGTCTGCATAGACTTCTTGAGTTTAGAGTCTGATCAGTGAAACATTGGTAATGTGTTAGTGGTTACAGATCATTTCACACGGTATGCACAAGCTTTTCATACCAAAGATCAAAAGGCATCTACCGTGGCCAAGGTACTAGTGGAAAATTTCTTTGCCCACTATGGTGCCCCCCAGCGAATTCATTCTGATCAAGGCAGAGACTTTGAGAGTCGGTTAATCAAAGAAATGCTCTCTCTATGGGGGGTGCAAAATCAAGAACCACCCCTTATCACCTGCAGGGGGACCCTCAACCAGAACGCTTTAACCGCACCCTGCTAGACATGCTAGGCACCCTCCACCCAAAAGACAAGCATAAATGGAGCCAGCAGATTAGCACCTTGGTGCACGCCTACAATTGCACGAGAAATGATGCTACCGGGTTCTCTCCCGACCGCCTCATGTTTGAGAGAGAGGCCTGGCTGCTATTTGATGTCTGTTTTGGGGTCTCTCCAGATGGAGACTGAGCCAAAAACTACTTGCAATATGTACGAAAACTGAAATTTCAGTTGAACCATGCCTATCAACTGGCCCAGACAATGGCCGCCAAGAGAAATCTAGCCAACAAAGAAAGGCATGATAAAAAAGTAAAGGCTTAAGAGCTTCGACCTGGAGACCGTGTGTTGTTATGCAATTTGGGACTGCATGATAAACACAAAATTGCTGATCGGTGGCACCATCTTCCCCATGTAGTAGTTGGAAAGTTGGATGATTTACCTGTGTACAAGGTGCGCCCAGAGAATAACTCCAAAGCTGTCAAGACCATGCACCGTAACCACTTCCTACCTATCAGCCAAGTCATGATTGAGGCTGAATCCCCAGAGATTGTTCCCCCTGGACCAGTGACTCATGCTGTTGCCAGAAAGAGACAGAGTCAGCCTACCCCAGTGGTCACAGATTTAAGGTTTTCTCTGCAGCAGACCCAGAACGATAATGACTGTCAGTCCACTTCTGACAAAAGTGAATACGACCATGCCTATTACCCCTCTTATGAACTGAGCCAGCTGTTTTGAGGTAACCCCCTGATAAATTGTGGGGATGAAGCCAGGCCTTCAGGATTGCCTCACCCCCTGGTTTTGTCCTTGGAGCCAATGCTCCCTGAAAGTGAAGTGCAAAGTATCACATCTGAAGATGTTGAGTCTCTGTGTATGGTGGAACTGTATGATTTGCCTCAGGAGGGGGCTGATGATATGAGTCATTCTGATGACATGCCAGAACTTGAAGAACGCTGTGAGAGTGATGATAATTCCCCTTTAGTGCCAGAGTGTCTTCAAAATCAGCAAAGTGTTGTAGAAACAGAGCCTACAGAGCAAGGAGATGACAGTGTTCCAAGTTTGGACATTTCTACCCAGGCAGAGGTCCCCTTCACAAGTGACGAAAATCCCATGACCAGTGTTGAGAGTACCGAGACTGTGATGGTTCCCCCCAGAAAGACTGGCTGAGCTTTCAAGCCCATAGTATGCTTCAGTTATGATTCCCCTGGGAGGCCAGTGGATTTGCCTCTCAATGTGGTCCACAAAGGGGTTTATGTTTCCCAGAGCTCACTGCCCAAACTGAGTCTAAGTACCAATGCCAGGTTGATTGTTCTGCCTTCTAGGTATGGTGCCCCTGCCCCGTCTAGCCCCAAGTTAACTGATAGGGAAGGGCCCCCTCTTACATTGTTCAATGTACAAGAAGTTATTACATGAATCTGTATAGTAATGTGTAAATTACCTGTGTGACATATGCATGATGTAATTCAGAATGGATATAGTATTGAAATGTAGAGAATAAGTATAGTAAAAGTTAAATATGTTGACTGATGCATCAGATGTTACTTGCATAACATGCTAATGGTATAGATATATAGTATAGGTTGCATTTGCAATTATTGCAATGGTACCAACTTGACGCGGACGCCAAGTTTTCTCCAGGCAGGGAAGGGTGTAACCCCCCTACAAATGGGGGTTCCTGAAAAGTCTTCCTTGAGCTTGCCTTAATGCTTACTGCCAGGCTGGGGTCCTGCATGGTAGCTGTTAAATGTTTTTGCCAAAGAATGCCTCTGTAGCCTCTATGTACTGTCGCTTTAAAAGCTGCCTAGTTTGCAGTAATAGTTAATCTGGAAGGGGGGCTGAGTGTTGTCATGCTCGAGTCCTGCCTGGGCTGCCAGATAATCACTCAGTTTCTGCCATTGCTAATTGAGCAGAGGGAGTCCTGTTTAAAGATGTAATTGTTTGCTGACCATTTGTTAGGGCAGTGAAGATATTATAGTTTGTTCTAACCTGCTTTCTTTGCAGCGAGAACTGTTCTGATTATCTCCACCATCTTGACCCTGAACTGTCAAATTGGGCCAATCAGTACTTTGGGACTCTAAAATGAAGCCTGCTTACAGGGGCTGTGTGGATTAAAATCTGTGGGAATTGTAGTTTTGGACTGTTGGCTCCTTTTTGCAACTGAAGGGGGAGCTCTTGCTTTGACTGACAGCCAAACCTTTTGGATCTGAGGGAAATCCCCAAGCTGCCTGCTGTTTAGGGCAGATCTAAGTTGGAAGCTGAGAGAGCAACAGCGCCGATATAGTTCAAGCAACCCGTCTGCATTGCTGGTCCTTGCAGAGGAACTGTGGAAAGGCCTGATTTCTGGCCTGCATGTCTGTCTTCTGCTCTGAGAGGGAGAAGAGAATTGTTTTCGGACTGAATCCGAGTTGTGTGATTAAAGTAAGCTACTGAAGTGGGACCAGGCTTAACCTGAAGAAGACCGAAGATTTTGCTGAATGCGATCGGCATGTCAGGAGTTCCAGCTACCCCAAACTCCCGGTGTGTGCAGAGACTTTGCGATTGTGACCGGGGAGCACTTTGCCTGGTGCAGTAGAATTCCCTTACATGTAAATGTGCTGTGGGCTGCAAGTGGGTCGTGATTTGGTCCCCCACTGTGTGAACTGTGTTCTGCTTGCTGGAAGCTGTATCCAGCCCAAAACGGACTGCATCCAAATTTGTTTCCATGCGGTCGGGGTCTTGCCAGACTGGCCCAGCCAGACTACCCACTGCACAGAGAAGCCATCGACGAGAGACCTGCCTGGGGATCAGCTCCCTGCTCCATGCTTGAACAGGAATGACGCCTCGGCGAATCGTGTGGTCCCTGCTTCTCCTGGCTCTCCAGATCAACCACCTGCTGTCTTGACCTTCGTCCAGCCTGTGTCCAGTCTTAGGTATCGTGAGTAATGATCAGGGTAGCTTCCTGCAACAACAGCTTAATCTAAATGTGTCATCTGATTGCCTGGTTGTTTCTTTTTCTTCACTCCGGCTCCAGATTACAAATAGTGTGTATTGTGCATGTTGTTGTTTTTTCCATCACAGGGCCCCAACCAGCTGCAACGCTGGCCTACCCCGGGCAACGGTCCTGGCTAGCCCATCTCTTCTCCACCTGGGTACCCAGAGGTGTGATTGTGTGGGGGAACATAAAACACATGCATAACTGCCTGATGGATATAACTTTTAAGCTAATTAACCTGATTTTGCCCCTCCCTTGTTCAAGCTCCCTGAATAAATCAGATGTAACTTTTTCTACGTTTAATCTGACTGTGGTTCCAGTATGTGTTCACAGTACTGTTCTGCTGCTATTTGCTGTGCCTAACCTTGTTTTACAAGGGGTCCCCAGGGTCAAGCCAGAAGACCCAGCCCTGGTGGTAAGTGAAAACAGTGTGGGTATCTATGTGGTGTACAAGGGGTATTGTGAAAGTGATTATTGTACCGTGTTCAGGCCACTAGAGGGGAGAGAGGGAGGTTACAGTGTCCCGGAAGGCTGTGCCCAGGTTAGCTTGACCACTACCAACCTTGCCCTCTGGGTGGAGGCACCAGTTTCAGAACTCAGGCCCCTTAACCTGCTACTAGCCAAGCAGGCAGGGTAGTAGCCCTTGAGATAGTGCCACCTAGGGGTTACACTTGAGCCCATGGATGACCACATGATTGCTCAGCTGGATGTCCCCTGTACCTTTCTAAGGGGCATCCTGCATCTGAAACCCCCAATCCATTCCCCTGTTCTGGCTTGGGACTTGAATTTTGTTCTGGAAAAACTGACCCTGTCTCCTTTTGAGCCAATCACGACTTGTGATTTACGCTTTTTCTCATGGAAAGTGTTATTTTTAGTTGCAATTACTTCTGCTTGAAGAATTTCACAGCTTCAAGCCCCCTGGTGCTAGGATTCTTATTTGATTTTTCACAAAGACAGGGTCTATTTGTGCAAAAATCCTAACTTTCTCCCTAAGGTGGTTTCAGAGTTTACATTCAGTCTGTCCACCTTCCTGTATATTTTCCTGAGTGTGCAAATTCAGTGGAAATACTGCTCCATTAGATGTGCGCAGGACTTTGAAGCACTACCTGCTTAGGACTAAGGAGTCTAGAAAGTCAAAATCAAAGTTTTCTAACCGCTCAGTTTTTTATCTTTTTTAGTCTTTTTATTCGGTTTTGGATTTAGAGAGGGTTGAAGGAGTGAGTTAGCTTAGGTTTCTAGCGTTACTGCAGACTGAGTTCATTTGATAAAGCTAGTATCCTCTCCAGGTATCGGCCGGCATTTTCTACTGCGTTCCTGTGCATTGTGGCAGATTGCACCATAAACCGCAGTGCTGATGACACCTTAAGCTCCTGGCCGTTCTTAGAGTTTGGCTTTCTGGCTTTTTGGCTGTTGGCTATTTTAGTTTTTTGTGCATTTGTGCAGCGGGTGTGGCTATTCGGTTTGTGTGCATTGCATGCCCTGCTTGGATTATTCCTAGTCCTGGGATGTTTGGTTGGAAGGCTTTAAATGGGAAGACAGAGGATAGAGGAAGAATATGGTCTACTGGTTTGGACTGCTGCTGATGATTACAGCTGGGTGAATCCTGTGAGAGAGGTCGTGAGTACTTCGTGTAGAGCTCCTGTCTGGTTCTTGCTTGGAGGGTGGGAGAGGGGGCCATTTGCAGTCCTGGAGTTCCCCTGGATCCTGCTACTGGTCCCTTGTTGAAGGACTGAGGTCTGGTGGTGAGGGGCATAGATTGCCAGGTGGTCGGTGGACATCAGGGTGTTCTGTGCTGATTCGGGGGTGCTCTGTGGGCTGTGTTGGTTACCCCTTCCCGCTCTGAGGATTAAACTTGGAAGTCATGGTCTAGAGTGGAGTCTCTGGGCTGTGTCAGCTGGACTTTGTCCTCCCGTTGGAAAGTTTTACTAACTTTGATACCGGATGAAAGTTTGTTTGGGGAGTGCGAGCTGAGGCTCGGTTTGCTGACTGAAGGTTTTTCTTCCCTCTCCACTTTTGCCTTCCTTTTTGTGCGACCAAATACTGGAAAAGATTCCTTGGAACTCTTGTGCCTGTGGTCTTATATTGAAACTTTTTTGTTTCTGGAGGGAGGTTGTGAGAGACCCTTCCTATAACTGGTCTACAATATTCTGTGGATTTTATTTTGACTGTTGACTGTTGGACATACATCTAGTTTGCTGACTGGGAGTGAGAGGCCCAGAATTGTTCTGCATTTAATTTGATTTATTTTTGCATCTGTTTGTTTTATTTGTTTCTTGATTTATTTTATTCTATTTTATTTTTAGTATTTAAGGGGGTGGGTTTTTTACTCTGGGGGTTGTGAGAGTGGGGGGGTTATTTTGGGAGTAATTAGTTATTGCAGGGTGTGCTGTTTCTAGTGCTAGCTGGTTGGCTCATTTGGGAACTACTATGATTATCAGGATGTGTTTAATGGTGGCTCTCCCTGTCAGGCACTACTCCCCCTCTGAGCTCTGGGACCTCTGCCCTTTTAACTGCCCCTCCCCCATCTGCAGCAGTTTTTGGCCATTGTTGGGCTGCTGGAAAAGTGGGGAGGAGGAGAAAGGGTGAGGGTCTGGGGGGGGCGAGCTGGGTGGCCTGATTAGGGTAGTGGGAACCAGAAGACGCCCTGGGGCAAAATGGAGCACTGAACGAGGTCCTCCTTGTATAGTGCCCATACTCAAGGGCTCCACAATTAGTGGGCGGGTATCTCAAACTGCTCCGGGTTTTCACCTGACCTGCACAGTATTGTGCAATGCCAGATCTATTAAAAACAAGACAGCTATTATAGCCGATCTTGTTGGCTCATCTGATCTGGCTTGCATCACTGAGACCTGGCTAGATGAAAATGTGGGTCCATTTTGGAGTCAGCAATTCCAGCCGGTTTCTCGGTGATACACCATGCTAGATTGGGTCGCAGGGGCGGGGGTGTAGCAATTTGTTTTAAATCTGAATTGGGCCTTGTTGATGTGCCAGTTGAGGACACCAGATCTTTTGAGTGTATGGTAGCCCCAGGTGTGGGGTTCAAAATCATTCTCGTCTACCGTCCATGGGGAGGCGAGAACCAGTTTTTGCAGGAAGTTGCGGACTTTGTTGTCGTTACGGTGTTGGAATCCCCCAGGTTGATGGTACTGGAATATTTCAATGCCTGGATCGATGATGAACTCTCACAGTTTGGACAAAACTTCATCTGACTTATGAGTTATTTGGGCTTCACACAGATAGTTTCCTCTGCGACACATAATCACGGTCACTCATTGGATCTGGTCTTTCTCCTGGGGTTGGAGACCTCCAACTTGGTGGTGGAACCAATTGGATGGTCCAACCACCACATCATAAGGTTCAATTTTCTGGCTCCCCCTTATAGGCCTGCCCCTGTGGAGATGGTCCGATAGCATCCATTACCGGGTTTGACCCCTGAAGGCCTTTTGGCAGTGTTGGATCTATCGGGAATTCTGGAGGCAAGTGAGGGTCTGGAGAACCTACTGCAGGCTTTTAATCGAACAGTGGTGGGGGCTCTGGATACCCTTGCTCCTTTCCATGTTCACTCGTTTACTCTCCGTCCTCGGTCCCCATGGTTTGATGGGACTTTAAGAGAGCTGAAGCAGGCAGGTTGAAGGTTAGAGTGTGCTTGGCGTAGGTCCAGCTTGGATGCCGACAAGCTTAGACAGATGGAACATTATAAAGACTATCAGCCAACAATCTCTCGTAATAAGGCAGAATTCCTGTCCAGGGAGACTGCTGCAGCCCAGAACCGACCAGCTCAGCTATACCAAATGTTAGACAGGCTGTGCAATCCAGGCTTTCTACGAGTTTGGAAAACCTTTTCGCAATTGAGTGTGATGAATTTGCTCACTTCTTTGCTGATAAGGTTACCGACATCAGGTCAGAGATTCACCTATTACGCTCTATGGGGGTTACTGGTTGTTAGAGCAAGGTCGCGACCCCGCTGTTTTGTTGGATTGAGTTTGACCAACCAGAGATCATTGTTATCATGCGGCTTCTCCGGGGTATGCAGCCAACTAGCTGTAGTTTAGTCCCGGGTCCTACTCGCCTTTTAATAGGGTGTGTTGATGTGATCGTCCCAGTTCTAGCGGATTTAATCTGGTGTTCATTGGAGTCAGGGCCCAGTGGTGGCAACTGCATATAAAAAGTGGTACCCATTCTCGTCTGGACTTTTTTGAAATGACCCCTTTCCTTATTTTTGGGTTATAAATTTGCACACCTAAAATACAGATTCAAGGAGTCCGTTCTGGATCCCCCCCTTTAGCATAAAGTGCAGCTCCATGGGGCATAGATTGAAGAATTTTAAATTTTAACAGTGCTGTTGGCCAGCAGTGTAGAAAACTTTGACTTTCCGATTACAGTAGAGGGCTACAGACTGCTGTACAAAACAGGATACAATCCACTTTCCCTCAGTGCAGCCAGGGCTATATTTAAAGTAGCATGCAGACATTTCAAGCATACTTGGGTAATGACTTGGGGTAACCAGCGACGCAGACAAGCGAGGTGGGGTCTGGACGGAAGAAGGACCGCATTCTCCACCATGTGTGGGATTTTTTTGTATGGTCCACCACTAAAAGACCCCTTACCTTCTCTGTGGTCTGCCAGCCCCTTTGGTTGCTGCTGGTGAGGACTCCATCTGGACCGTGCGAATAACTAGTCGGACGCATAAAATAAAAAATAAGGCAGGTTTATTCAGTTCAGTAGGTGTTCTCTTCATGAGGAAAAGCCCCACACTGACTAAAACTCTGACTGACAGACCAACATGACACTGCCAGGCAGTGCAACAATTAGACACATGCAGTTTTAAGTGCTCTTAGAGGGGCGGCAGCTAAAAATTAAGCCCCATGCTTAATGTGTGCTTCACAGTACACATATCAAAATTGGCATGCAGGTGTGATACTAGCCTGAATCCAATCCATCTCCGCTCCAGAGCCATGATGACCTCCAGTTCTCCACATGCTACCTTCAGTCTCTTTCATGTTACTGATATATGCACTTCGACTTTAGTTCATTCCAGTTGCTCAGGGGGAAAAAAATATCAACAAATATTTTCTAAGATAAAAAAATCCTTTTCAAATTACCCTTTAAAATAAAATGAAGCCTGCTCCCTTTTTTATCGTCAGCTCGAGGATTCCGGATTCACTGGTAATACCAGTGGGACCCTCAGGTAGTCCATGCCCACTCCCACCAAAACACACCAGTCACATAAACAGAGCATGATTACAATGAAAATGTAATTTAAGTACACAGAGTAATGCCCCTGGAAGGCAAAGAAATAAATAAGGGTCCTTCACTTTTTTGATTAGGGTCCTGTGAAAAACTGAAGCTACAGCACACCCTGGCAGCACACACACACTCATCTGTCAGTTACCCCCCCCCAACATACTTGCAAAGCTCACATCACCAAGGCCCGGACCCCCGACCCCCACAGACCATCCCCCAAACAGACACAGCCAGCTCCTCCTCCCTCCACACATGGACAGCACACACACACACACACACACACACACACACACAGCCAGCACCCCACACACATTATCCAGTATTCAGTTTGTACCCCGCACCCCCACAGGGGCTTTCCCCAACACACCCCCTATATAGATTCTCAACTCCAGGAGGTGCACATCATCTCGGGGGACTGGGACATTTGAGTAATTATAATAGAATATATACCTGTTTGGTGAAATGTTTAAAAAGAGCTCATCTACTTCAACATAGAGCAGCTAATGGGAGAACAGCCAGAACTTTAGATCCAAGTGTCCCTGCTATCACCTTACACTGACACACAGAATCCCCAGACTGGGATACAAGATTATTTGCTGGCTGGGAACACGGTACTGCACATTATGTACACTGAATGTCAATGTTTTCACTCACTCATACCAGGTAGTCACTGGAGAAACATATTATGTACTGTATAACTTGTAGCTGTCTAGCACATGACCCCTGCTCTCCCAGAACACCTAAGGCAAGTACAGTTAAGCCAAGGGCCAACAGTTTAAGGTTCAAAGTTTCTTATCAGCAACAGCTGAAGGGAACTTAACTGGAGTTGCACAGATTAAATACTGTTCCCTGTACCATATTCAGCTTCGGAGTCTCTGTTCATCCCCCCTCCCAATCTATATCCTTAAGGATAATTCCAAAGCATCAGAGTACCCACTGTGTCTTACTCCTGGGTCTTACTTCAGTGAACAAACATCCCACTGCTGTAAGGACAAGCCCCAGGCTGTTACAAGAAAAGTGCCTCCCCGTGTCAAATGAACCTTTTCTGCATTGTACTGCTATTAATTTGTAGCACAAGATGGATCAGTATGCCCTGTTGGCAAATAATAACACTGATTCAACTACAATGTGACCTGACCCACAGGAGTTTGTGTTTTTTTTTAGTTGTTTCAGTTTAAGTTAGTGCTCTTACAACAAGCATTTGTCAATGCCGAATGTTTGCTTGCTGGCATTTGCATTGGTAGTGTAAGAGTTTGAGAGCTGCATAAGAGGAATGGCAGTGAAGTATTGAACTGAAGCCAACCCCACCACCACCCTGCAGAGGCTGACAGGCATTGGGGTGTGCCTTTGGGTCGTCAGGCATAACGGCCATGCCATTTCACCACACCCTACCCTGCAGACACCAGTGTCACGGTGTGCCTTGGTGTCTTTGGCCCTTATGCTCACCACATTCCATCGGAAATACAGTGAGATGGGTGCTGTGTAGGAGAATGGGGTGAACTTTGGGGCCGAAGAGTCCAAGGCACACCTCGATGCCTCTCAGTGGCTGCAGGGTGTGGAATGGTATAAGTATTACAGGCGAGAATCCCAAGACACACCCCTGATGCCTGTCAATCTCTACAGGGTGGGGCATTACGGTCGGAAACCCTAACGCCTCAGGCGTTCATTGGCATTTTCACTCCAAATTTTCAACATGGGTTTTTTATGACCCCCACCTTATGAACAGTGGCAATATCAGTTTGTTAGCCGAAAGCTGATTTTGCACAGTGACTACGCCATTTGGCACCACAGGTGCGAAAACAAATTTCGAACAGGATGTGAAAAATGACAGCTGTACTGTTCATGGGGAGGGGCAAAAAATGGCAATGTTGAAAATCTGCAGTGAAAATATTAAAAAAACTGGTGAAGTCACGAGCATGCGTAGAAACTGCAAAGCACACCCGTAATGCAATTAGTTTGGGGATTTTTTACAGCAGATTGTCAACACAGGCATTTTGGAACCTCTGCTCATGAACAGTGTCACTGTGATTTTCTTAATCTGTCGAACAGTGTTTTCCCACAGCGACCACGCATTCCGGCTGGAAGTAGAAAACACATTCGACCATAATTGTTGAAAATGACAGCTATACTGTTCGCAAAAAGTGTGGAAAATGCCAGTGTTAATCTGGACTGAAAATATTTGAAATCCATGAACTTACGGTGCGTGGAAACTGCGAAATGGTTGCTCGTAACACAGTCATTTTATGGACTTCTTTCACCGAATTTTTAACATAGCCATTGTAACACCTCTGCTCATGAACAGTGTCACTGTGATTTTCTTACTCTGTCCTGAACATTGATTTTGCACACCGACTGCACCATTGTGTGCTACATGCACGGAAACACATTTTGGGCAAAATGTGAAAAATGACAGCTGTACTGCTCATAAGGAAGTGTGGTAAAATGTTAATGTTGAAAATCTGGAGTAAAAATATTGAAAATTCGCGAACTTATGAGCATGCGTAGGAACAGCGCAACGCATGCTCGTAAAACAGTCATTTTTGGGAATTTTTTCACCAAGTTTTCAACATAGGGGTTTTGGGGGCCTACCTCATGAACTGTGACACTATCATTTTGTAACTCAGTCCGAAAAGGTGGTTCTGTGCAGTGACCCGCGAAATCACCTTTCGGGGCCGATTAACAAAATGACAGTGACAGAATTCATGAGGTGGGGTCCCAAAAACTCCATGTTGAAAATTTGCTGAAAAAATTCCCAAAAATGCCTGAGATATGCAACAAAGTTGGAAAAAACGTATTTATTACATTATACAGCTTACCGGCATTTCCTTAGTTCACGGTTGTGTTTGAAGAGTGCAGACGTGTTCCCGATCCACTGAAGATCGTCGTGCCGGACTCTGGAGATAAGTATTGGGTGAGGTGGGGGTGTGGGGAGGCAGGGTGTGCAGTGGGTTGGCGCAGGTGGGGGGATGGGGGTCAGGACAGTCAGTGAGGGAAGGTTTTTTCTTGCAGTTTTTTTTTCTTGGACGACGCAGGACTTGTGCCACGCTGGGGTGGGCTCCTAGCGTGGCAGCTGGAAGGCTGTTTGGGGGGGCAGTGGAGCCAATGGGGGATTGAGCACCCCCCAACAGCCTTACAAACTGTTGCCACACTGGGGTGGGCTCCCAGCATGGCACCCGGTTGTCTGTTGGGGGGAAACATTGGAGCCGATGGGGGATTGGGCACCTCTGTCGGCCATACGGACTGTTGCCACGCTGGGGTGGGCTCCCAGCATGGCACCTGGAACTCTGTTGGGGGGAGTGCAGCAGAGCCGATGGGGGATTGGGCACCCCCATCGGCCATACAGTGTGTGCGTGGGGGGGAGCGCATTAGCACACAATATGCGTGTGCATGTGTGTGTGGGGAGGGAGCGCATGTGCACACAGTATCTTCTCGCTGCTCACTGAAGCAGAGCTCTCCCTTTCAACTGTACAGCACTGCATTTTCAACTGATGTCATACACAGCTGCAGCATTCATTAGTGAACTGTGGCCGCGCCTGCAAACACACTGACTGCATTGGAAGACAGGGTGCCACACCTACGAAAACTCAGATGATGGCACTATGTTTCTTGCACATGTGTGCAAGCAAACATAAAAAGATCTGACAGTAGGTTACATAAACTTATGCCATACCTCTGCAGTTCTCTGTGTCAGCCGCAGCATGACAGACTCTTGATCAGGGGACTTCCTGAGGGGGACTTGGTAATTGGACCGGAGCAAATATACCAAAGCGGGTTTCAGAGCAGATCTGAGTGTCAAAGAACCGTACACATTGAGTGGATCACCAGTAGAATGCTCGGGTTGAATACCTTCCCACCATCTTCTCGGAATGCCTTCCTCCTGCTCTTGCGCTGACATGGGTGCTGATGTACCAAACCACAACTTGCACATGTGCAGAAGCACCTGCACCACAGCCACCACAGCGGCCCACACAGCGGGTACCAGGGGTGGGGGGGGTGCTACAGCACAGGAGCCCGATGGGCTGATTGGGAGACAGCAGGGGAGACAGATTTGAGAAGCTGGGCCATGGACACACCCCTACTACTACAAATCACAGAGCCACATCACATCCACGGGCTCAAAAAAAAATACCCTTTGAAAAAAACACAGGGAGGCAAGCATCCGCGTCTGCACTTTGAAAAACACCCCTTTTCTGCGATTTTGCAAATGCGGATGCATACCTCAGTGCCAACAAAGTGCCACCACTGGGAGTCGGGGGAGTTCCCCAGCTCCCTGAAGGAGGTTGTGGTAACCCCCATTCTCAAGAAGCCATCTCTTGACTCAGATTCTCCTGAAACTACAGGCCAATTTCTAACCTTCCCTTTATTGGGAAGGTTATTGAGAAAGTTGTGGCACAACAGTTGGAGAACCATCTTACCATCCATGTTATCTACAATCCTCTCCAGTCTGGTTTCCATAAGAGACACAGTACTGAGACTGCTCTGGTTCGGGTACTCAATGATCTCCTGATGGCCAGAGACCAGAAGCACCGTTCCATCTTCGTACTTCTGGATCTCTCATCAGCTTTTGACACCGTGGACCATGGGGTGCTTCTTGATCACCTGCGGGTCATCTGTGGCCTGTCTAGTACAGTCCTCATATGGTTCCATTCTTTCCTCACTGGCAGGTCACAGAGGGTAGTATAGAGGAATTTTTCCTCTGACTCATTCTCCCTGCCATGTGGGGTCCCTCAGGGTGCAGTGTTGTCCCCCATGTTGTTCACGGTGTACATGCTACCATTATGAGACATTGTGAGACGGTATGGGCTGAGTTTTCACTGTTATGCAGGTGATACTCAGCTGTACCTGTCTTTTGTGCCCGACCAGGATAATGCACTCTCAGTCTTTTCCAATTGTCTCGCTGAAATCCAAGACTGGATGAATTCCAGTTGGTTAAAGTTAAACTCTGACAAGACGGAGGTGTTAGTGGTGGAACCGGGTCACCGGATAGTGGGGTCGGACGCTGGGTGGCCTGCTAGGCTTTGGCTTGGGGGCTCTCAGCTGTTGACCTCTGAATGGGTATGGAATCTGGGGGTGATACTTGATGATGGGCTGATATTTCATTCACAGGTGTCAGCTGTGGTCAAGTCCTCATTTTACCACCTGAGGAACATCGCCCGGATTAAGCACCTTGTTCCATATGGTGATCTTCCAACCCTGGTCTACACTTTTGTGACCTCGCGCCTTGACTACTGTAACTCCCTGTACCTGGGGCTTCCTGGGGTTGATATCTGCCGCTTGCAGCTAGTGCACAATGCTGCAGCCAGGTTAGTGTCTGGGTCATCTCGATCCAGCCATATTTCTCCTGTGCTGCGCTCTCTGCACTGGCTGCTGGTTCAGTGGTGGATCATCTTTAAACTTGGTTTACTGACTTTCAGAGCCCTACACGGTTTGGGTCTGAGTTACTTGCAAGAGCTTCTGAGTCCCTACTGCCCCCTTCGATCACTCCGCTCAACCAACGAGGGATTTCTTGAGATTCCCAGGGTGCATCCGAAGACCTCAGGAGCACGGGCCTTTGCTTATGCTGCCCATACCCTGTGGAATTCTCTACCTCATCGTATACGAGACAGTGGAGAGCTTTAAAACTGCTGTAAAAAAACATCTATATTTGTGTGCTTTTCCTGATTTCTGATTTGGATAATTGATTTTGTATATTGTATGAATAGTTCCGTAAGCTTTTATGTTTTATTTTTATATAAATATTTTAGAGCTTGATGTGTGTACAGCATTTTGATATTTGTGAATTGCACCTAACAAATAAAATTATTATTATTATTAAAGCAGCTGTTTGTTTCCTTCGTCCTGGGTAGAGAGGGCATTTCAGTTTCTAAGCAATGTTTTTCCAAATGATTGGCAAAATGCATTGTGTTCTGTTACAAGTACAGCAACCAATTGTCTGGTACTGTCAAAACTCATTCCACCAGAGGTATGGCTACCTAGGTGGCTTGTTTCCGAAGTGTCTCAGCTGCTGACATTTGTGCGGCTGCTGCCTGGAGTACAGTCCATACTTTCACCAAGCATTACAGTCTGGACATTGCCTCTAGAGCCCATGCAGGTTTTGGCAGGGCTGTGTTACATCGACTTCTATCTTAAGTTTATGGAGAACCCTCCTCCCAGACTGTTTGTTGTGCACTTGTAACTGGGACTCATTCCTACGGTGTTACCTGATGACTGAGAGACCCCTGAAGAAGATAGAACAGTTGCATAAGAACTTACCATAACAGTAGATCTTCAAGGGGATCTCAATCATCAGGTGTGCTTTCCCTCCCACCATCCACCTTCTTGGGGCTCCTGTCTAGGAACTGGCTGTCTGGTGTATCCAGCCTTTCATTTAGGTCTAGGCACCTCCTCTCTCTCCTCGCTCCCCCATGTCAAGAGCTTAGCTCCCTTAGTCTCCCAGGGAAAGAACTGAGGAGGGAGTGGGGCTGCTCACACCATTATAGGATTGATGACATCAAGAGATGTCGACAGAGTGGGCGACCCTAGTTGTACTGTTGAAAATCTTCCATGTGGATTCCCCCTTCATTGACGGCAAAGGTTCCTACGGTGTCATCTGACAACTGTGTTCCACTCAAAGATCTGCTGTTATGGTAAGTTCTTACTTAACTGTACTTTCTTTGAAACAAACCCACTACCCAACAGATAAACCCCCAATTTGGGGTTTCCCCTGGAAAGAAAAATTTTTAAGTACCTCTTATTACTTATACTTCAGTTTTGTAAATCCTCTGGAATGTAAATAATGGCCATGCCGTGCAGTGCCATTTTGAGTACAGAAAGTGGCTCCGCACTGCTCACTTGTGTGCATTCAATACAGTAAGCAGTGTGGAGCCACACTCTGTACTCAAAATTGCACCACACAGCCATGGCATTATTTACATTTCGGAGGATTTACAAAACTGAAGGACAAGTAATAAGAGGTACTTAAAAAATTATTATTTCCAGGGGAAACCCCAAATTGGAAGTTTATCTGTTGGATAGTGGGTTTGTTTCAAAGAATAGTGTTTTCCTTTAAGCCTGAAAAAAGAAAATTTGATTAAATTTATTTATTTATTTATTGTGATCTCAGATTAACACCTTTGTGAACAAGCTCTTTACATAGATTCCACGTCAGAATTACATTAACAGTGACTAAAAAAAGAAAAAAAAACATATAGGTATACAACAGAGCTGTAAGTGCAGGCTAATAACAAATATGAGTCTAAGTATTAATATAAACACAAACAGACTAAGTCAACAGGTTATTATGTAACCCCCCTACAAATGGGGGTTCCCAAAAAGTCTTCCTTGAGCTTGCCTAAATGCTCACTGCCAGGCTGGTGTTCTGCGTTTTAGCAGTTTAAATGTGATTACCAGAGCCTGTATAGCCTCTGTGTACTGTCTCTTTAAGAGTGCCTGATTGCAGCCTAAGTAATCTGAGAGGGAGCTCTGTTGAAAGATGTAACTATTTGCTGAAAATCATTTAGAGTGATAATGATAATGTAGTTTGTCTAACCTGCCTTCTTTGTAGCAAGGACTGTTTTGTTTTGTCTCCATTATCTTGGTCCTGGACTGCAAATTGGACCAATCAGTTCTGGTGGGACCTAAAATGTAGCTGGACTACAGGAGCTGTCTGAAGTCAAAATCTATAGGAATTGTAGTTTTTAACTTTTTGCGCCTTTTTTGCAACTGAAGGGGAAGCTCTTTCTTTGACTGAAAGCCAAATCAGCCAACCAAACCTTTTGGATCTTGGGGAAGTCCCGGGCTGCTTGCAATTTTCAGTTAGTTCTGAGCTGGGAAGTAAAAGGAGAAGAGCTCAAGTGTATTTTGGGCAGCAGTCCTGAGTGGATCCGCATGGGAAAACTGTGAAAGGGCTGAGTTTTTGGCTTGCATGTGTGCTGCTGCTCCTGAGAGGGAGAGAAGAGAATTATTTTGGACTAAATCCAAGTTTGTGTGATTAAAGTAAGCTACTGAAGTGGGCCAGGCTCAACCTGAAGAAGACCGAAGATTTTGTTGAATGTGATCTGCCTGTCAGGAGTTCCAGCTACCCCAAAGTTCCCGGTGTGTGCAGAGACTTTGCGATTGTGACCGGGGAGCGCTTTGCCTGGTACAGTAGAATTCTCGTACATGTTAATGTGCTATAAGCTGCTAGTGGGTTGTGAGTTAGTTCCCCACTGTGTGAACTGTGTTCTGCTTGCTGGAAGCTGTATCTAGCCCAAAACGGACTGCATCTGAATTTGTCTCCATGCATTCTGGGCCTTGCCAGACTGGCCCAGCCAGACTACCCACTGCACAGAGAGGCCATCGACAAGAGACCTGCCTGGGGATCAGCCCCCTGCTCCACGCTTGAACAGGAACAGCGTCTCTATGACTCATGTGGGCCCTGCTTCTCCTGGTATTCCAGATCAACCACCTGCAGTCTCGATTTTTGTCCAGCCTGTGTCCAGTCTTGGGTATCACGAGTAAATACCAGGGTAGCTCCCTGCAACAACAGCTTAATCTGAGCATGTCATCTGATTGTCTTGTTGTTTCGTTTCCTCTATGAACTGAGCCCTCTGGCTCCGGATTACAAATATTGTGTACTGGGCACATTGTGTTTTCCATCACAGGGTCCCAACCAGCTGCAACCCCCGGCAACAGTCCTGGCTAGCCCATCTCTTTCCACCTGGGTACCCAGAGGTGTGACTGTGTGGGGGGACTCAAAGCGCATGCATAACTGCTTGATTGATATAACCTTTAAGTCCCCTGAATAAATCAGATCAAACTTTTTCTGCACGTAATCTAACTGTGGTTTCAGTTTGTGTTCAAAGTACTGTAATGTTGCTATTTACTGTGCATAAACTTGTTTTACAGGGGGTCCACAGGGTCGAGCCAGAGGAACCAGCCCTGGTGGTAAGTGCAAACAGTGTGGGTACTTGTGTGGCATACCAGGGGTATTGTGCAAGTGATTATTGTACAGTGTTCAGGCCACTAGAGGGGAAAGAGGGGGGTTACAGTGTCCCGGAGGGCTGTGCCCAGGTTAGCTTGACCACTACCAACCCTGACCTCCAGGTGGAGGCACCCATTTCAGAACTCAGGCCCCTTAACCTGCTACTAGCCAAGCAAGCAGGCAGGGGTAGTAGCCCTTGGGATAGCGCCTCCTAGGGGTTACAGTTATAAGTACAACGAGTTTATGAGAAGGGTAAAGCAGTTTAAGGAAGAGAGGACAATTCAGACTTGGGGGGAGTGCCTGTAAGGCAGAGGGAGGTACTGCAACAGACTGAGTTGTCAGAATGGAGGGCTATGTTCAGGGGTTACAGCAGCCCAGGGCGGCCAAACCCACTCAAGATGTGGGGAAGCATCAGCCCAGGAAGGCCTTGTCGAAGCTATTTTTTTTTGGGGGGGTTGGGGCTGAAGGCAGATGGGAGAGGATAGTAGGAGAAAGAGGAGTGGTGGGTAAGAGGGAGTTTGACAGAGGGAGGAAGGGAGGGAGGGAAGGAGGAAGGAAGGAAGGAAGGAAGGAAGGAAGGAAGGGCCAGGGAGGGATAGATTACATTAAGACACATGATGAAGGGAAGTAACAAGTGCAGGATTTAAGGGGCTATGTGGCCACAAGGGAGAGCTGCTTAGGGACAAGGAAAAACAGCATTGAGGGGATAAGGCAAGCAGTCACAGATAACGTTAGCATTGAGATGTTTTCGGAGCTCACGTTTGTAGGGGCCTAATGCTGTTATCTAGGAGATAGCAGGAGGAAGATTATTAATCCAAATGGGAGCACAGTGGGCAAAGGCTCTTTGACCAAGAGAGGTGCGATACCTAACAATTTTAAAGACCGTGCTGTCTGAGCTTCTGGTGGAACGTCTGCTATCACAGGGAGTAAGGAGCTTCTTGACACCCTTTGGCACGAGACCCAGACTCACTTTTTTGGCCAGAAGGCACGATTGGAACCTCAGTCTATCTGTGAACTGGAGCCAGTTAGCTTCGTCATATAGGTCACATGTATGTGTAAGCCATGGAGAGCCAGTTAAGAGTTGACAGGCTTTATTTAGGGCAACCTTTATACAGTGAAGGGCTGTGTCCGTAGCTGAGCCATAGACTAGGATGCTGTAATCAACAAGAGAGACGACTGAACTCTGGATAGCGAGATTTAGGGCCTCTGGGGGTAAGACTTTGCTTATGCCTATGAAACAAACCAATATGGATGTTCACAGCCTTTGCAACATTTTCAGTGTGGTAGGCATATGACATAGTGCTGTCTATTGTGATCCCCAAATATCTGAAATGCTGGACGAATACCAGCGTAGTCCCAGATTCGTTTGTTATATTGAGCGGATGTGAACGATGCCTATTCTGGGGACTGGAAAACAACAAGGTCTTGTTTTTTTTATAGTTCAAAATTAGTTTACAGTATGTTATCTGAACCATCTTTTGACTGCAGTAAAGCTGTCCTGGAACTTGTGTTCCATGATCCACCAAACGTGTTCTGCTCTGCGACTCCCCCCTTCCCCCTCCCCCAGCACCCAACACTCCACACACCCCACACTCTCATTACCTATCTGGTCCACCAGTGAACGTCCTGTTTTGAATTTTTACTCATACCTTTGCCCTTTTTTAACATTTGGCCCCAAATTTTCAGTATAACCCCTTTGTTACCCTGTTTCTTGAGCGTGATAGGTGTGATAGGTGTAATTTTTTAGATTCCCTCTGAAACATGTTTTTGCAGTCACTCTGCTAAATTAACTTTTGGATGGGCTTTAAAAAAAGTTGGTGTCATGACCCAGTAGTGCAGAGGGCTGGCGCTGCGCCTTACCTCGCGCCGTGACCCCGGGTTTGGGAATGACCTCTTAATGCCAGGGTGTCAGCTCGGGGGTGGATGGTAGGGATTGAGCCACGGATCTCCCTCAAGGGGTGGATGCCCACCATCCATAGTCCCACTCCCACTGGGTGGAGGTCTGGTGGGTGCGCAGGCAGCATGGTACAGCGATGAAAGTCAGGGATGGGCGGAAGGGGGCACCAGATCCTGGTGTGCATGCGCCCATGCACGTACACGCATGTAAAATGTGGGGCCTTGGGGTGGGGTGAGAAATATCAAAAAGTAATAAATAAATAATGGGGGGAAAGTTGGTGTCATAAAAAGATTACGTTGACAGTTTGAGGTCAAATGTCAAAAAACAATGAAGTTATGAAGAAACATTGAAATTTTCCCTCATTTACTCATAACTTTGTTGTTTTCGAAAATTAGTTACAACACAGCCCTTGTGTTACCCCACCTCATGAACATGACCGGTGTCATTTTTCAGATCCCCTCCAAAACGTTTTTGCATTCATTCTGCAAAATCACCTTTCAGTTGGGATTATAAAAAATTCCACATTTCTTCATCATAAGGTGGGGTCATAAAAAGACTATGTTGGAAATTTAAGGTAAAAAAAGTTAACGAAGTTGTGAAGAAATGCTGATTTTATTTCCCCTCCTCCTGCTACCCCTGGTCAGCCACACCTTTGGGTCCCCAAATATCCCTCAGACTGCACTCTCTCCCTCATTCCTGGCTACCACTCACCTCAAATCACAACCCCCCCAGGTAATCTGGCGTATCCCTTCGCCGGACAGGTCCCTTTCCTCTGAGGGGGAAGGTGCCAGTGGGGGTGGGCCAGAGCATCTGTATTGGCCCGGGGGTGTCATTGAGGCAGTGGTGTCGGTTGGGAGGCCTGGCGGCAGTTGGGGACTGGAAGGACCATCATCCAGTCGACCAGGGCAGTTTTCTGGTTTTCTCCCCGGGGAGTGGCGTGCCACTGACATCAAGGCGCATGCCGACGTCCGCCACTCCCCCAGCAATTTTCACGTCAGGTGTTTGTGCTGTCCCTACGGCCTCCGCCAGTGGCCAGCATGCACTGAGGTGCATCCTCACCCTCCCCCCGGAGAAGGCGAGCCATCCTGGGATGCTCCTTTCCTTCTCCCCTGCCGGCCCTCCAGCGACCCGATTCTGTTCCCAAACCCGGGTCACCGGCATCGCAAACGGAAATCCAACCACTGCACCGACAGGCCGGCGATTTTTTTTTTAATGTTTACTCATAACTTTGTGATTTTTGCAGATTTTAGTCCCAGATTTTCAACATAGCCCTTTTGTTATGCCCCCTCATGAACACGGCAGGTGTCATTTTTGAAATCCTCTCTGAAACGTGTTTTACAGTCGCTCCAAGAAATCCCTTTGTGGATGGAATTAAAAAAAATTTCACATGTTGTGATCATAAAGTGGGGTCATAAAAGTACAATATTGAAAATTCAGGGTCAAAATGTCAAAAAACAATGCAGTTATGAAGATACACTGAATCTTTCCAACGTTTGCTCATAAGTTTATTTTTGCAGATTTTGGCCACAGATTTTCACCACAGTGCTTGAGTCACCCCAATTCATGAACAGAACAGGAGTCTTTTTTCAAATCCCCTCTGAAACATGTTTTTGTAGTTGTGCCACAAAATCCCCTTTCTGACAAGATTTAACAAATTCCACCTGTCTTGATCATAATGTGGGATCAAAAAATTTGTATGTTGAAACTTTGAATTAAAAATGTCAAAAAATGGCTGGCTCCATGGTGCCAAGTGAAGGGGTTCGCGTGGCACACTGGCAACCCTGGTTCGTGCCCTGAGCCCAGGTGTCAGCAATAGAGACCAGCAGAGAGGGAGTCCAGAGTGTCCTTTGGATGCTTTCCACTGGGGGTTGGTGGTGGGCAGGCCTTTGGCACCTGGTGGTGGCTTAGGTGATGTTCTAGGCAGCAAGATGCCTCAACAACCCTTCAAACATCCCTGCCCAGGTTGCCATTGTGTTCAGCCTGTTGAGGGAGGAGGGGAAGGGCAGAAAAGCAGAAAACAGCCCCCAGTCGACTGGATGATGGCTGCTGGTCCTCGTCACCACAAAGCCGGAAGTGTCCGAGCCAGCCCCATTACCCGGGATGCGTGTCTGCGCCTCAAGGCGGTTCTCTCCCTAGAGGCCCCAGATGAAGGGTTATGTCGGGTTGCCCGGGAGACTGTGGCACTGAGGGGCGGTGGATGGCAATGGGGCAGAGTGGTGGTGGTGGGGCTAGGGGAAACGAAGGAGTGGCAGGGGAGCCTGGGAAGGAGCGGAAAAACAAATGTCAAAAAACAACAAAGTTATAAAGAAATGGTAAACTTATACAAAGGTTTTTTATTCTGTTCACCATTTTCAGCTTTTTACAGCTTATGCCAGTGGAACCCAAAGTTCACAAGACAATGGCTTTTGGAGGTAAGAAAGGTCTGCCCATACCCTCAAGATACTGTTATTCTAACTTACAACCACCTGCAAGCAAGATGTTTGACATTGACAAATTCTTCTTATTTGTTAGAATCCTGTAAGCCTTAGTTACAATGGTAAATTTTCAGCTGGAAGATTTAATGCTGTAGGAAGTTTGTTCCCCTGATGACTGGTCAGAGACCAGTTTCCGTGCAACCTGGTCTGAGACCAGTTTCTGAGTTACCTGGTCTGAGACCAGTTTCTGAGCTACCTGGTCCGGGGCCAGTTTCACTGCTGTACAGGAGCTTTCTTTGTTGTACGTAGGTTTTTTTTCCCTGCACCAACTCCCTTTAGTGTAGATTTACTATTATCGACTCCATGCTGCCATGGATCTCCACACCAGTCAAATCTGAAGTAAAAAGAATTTTAGGGGAAAGTGAGATTCAAACCCAGACTTTCAGGATCATAGCCTAGTGCACTAACCACTACACTATGCTGGCTACTGCCTAGTATGCCTGTGGTTAGACACATATGTGATAATAACTGATCCCAGACCAGTTAAGCTGGAAGGAGAAACTGGTCTCAGACCAGGTGGCACAGAAACTGGTCTAAGACCAGGCAGCTCTGAAACGTCTCAGACCAGGCTGGTCCCAGACCAATCATCAGGAAAACAATCTTCCTACACCATATTTAATGCTTCTAGCATTATAGCTTTGAACAGTTCTCTTGTAGTACTATGTTCAGAATCTAAGACACTTGGTAAGCCATCCACGAGTAGGTTGCTTTGTTTTATCTGATTTTCTAATGCTTCAATTGTTCCAAAAATCAAAAGGTTATTCCATATGTTACATTCTGCGGTTAATGCATGAGCTGTTCTCTGGGATTTAATTTAATGATGCTTTCCTAAACTGGCTTAAATGTTCTCACTTGACTTTTTTTCTTTTTTTTTTCCTTTTAGAAGCTTCTGCTTCAAATAAGAAAGTTTTTTATCATCCATTTTCAAAAACAATTGAAACAGAGACCAAGATGTATTTGTAACATTTGAAAAGTTCAGTATTGGACTGGCAGTAGAGCCTAGAGGTTAGAGTAACAAGCTGTGAATGAGCTTGGTACATCCAGTAAACCTGGGTTTGATTCCCACAACCTCCACTTACAACCATCCCAGTGTTTCTGGGTCACCCATGAAAATAGACACTTGTGCCTAGTTGGCCTCACGCAGTTACCATGGAATAAAAGAGAAAATAATGCTTTTATCAATATTCTCTTTTCAGAAGGTGGGGATAGGATGTCTTTTGCAAAACTTACCATTGCTTTTTTCATTTCAGTAGTTAAACTAGAGGTGGCCAATGAAAGGGGAATTTTCGGCTTTGTTCCTGGTACTGATACTTTGACCTCAGTGATTGTATCAGCTGGCTTCTGCATTTGTGTCAGCATCTGACTCAGCATTCTTTGATACTGGGAGGCCGTTATAATTCCATGTAGCAAAATCGATGGGTCTCCTGCCATTCTCCCACCAAGAGGAGAACAAATTGCTTTACCTACCATCAGGTTCGCACCCATTGGGTGCCAGGGGTCTGGGCAGGTCACTTTCACTGGGAGATGCTATTGCTGCAGTTCCCAGCACATCTCCACTTGAGCGTACAGTCAATTGGTTAACAAAATGATCAGTAGACCCCTTCTTTTGAGGAATTTTGGGGTCCATTGATAATCTCTGTCCTGCCTTTCTTTTGTGATTATTTTGGAGGTTTTGAGGACTTGAGCATTGTTCAAAAGAGATTTTTAGAGACAAGGGTTCAGAAGCTGTGTAACATTACTCACTTCCTGTCGTCATCTCGGATCCCCCCAGGCTTTATACATTTTTATTCATAAAAGCAATATAATATGTAACAGTGGTATGATAAGCATGTACTGGTTTATTTACTGATTTATTTTTGTACTGCAAATTGCCCTCAAATAATTATGCTTTATAGAAATATATATGCAAAAAAAACAGTTTGACCTAGCGATTTAGCAGACACAGCTGTCAGGTTTAAACACCACACAGCCACTACTTTCACACTGTGAGACCCTGGGCAAGTCACTTAAAGCAGATAGACATTTATGTTGGCTGTAAGGACAAGCTCTGGTAGCCAAAACAGCTGCTAATGCATTAACCTGGCAGAGGATATAGAACTAACGCATGACTTGCATTGAAATTTACTTGTTGCAATGTCTATTTTAATATTGCAATTCAGCATTTTGAAAATATGCAACTTGTTTTTAAAATATACAGTTTTGGAAACAAAATTGGTTAAAGTTGTAAAAATGTTCAGTTTCGTTAGCTTTGAACAAAGTGACAATGGTGCCAAAGAGTTTTTTTTTTTTTTTATTTATTTTTTTTAATTTTATTTATTTTATTTAGTTTTTGTTAACCGGGTAAGTGCACTAGACAAATTCTGCCTATTTTCAGGCATGACCCGGGGGAGGGGGATACAGATGCCAACTGACTTTGAACCAGATTAAGCTGTTGGTGGTATTTTAGTGAATGGGGGGAAATTTGGCCAGGGCACCGGGGGAATTCCCCTACTGCACTGCTGTCAGTAGGGGGAGGTGCGGGAGTTAGTCTGCGAGATGGCAGACGGAGCTCAACCTGCCATGCAGCAGGACGTGCTGTTAGCTGTGTCTATTTCGCCTATGGAAACTGTTGTTACCGAGAATTTTATGCCTGCCATGCAGGAGGAAAATGCATCTCACCCTTCGATTTTGGTGATTCAGCAGGATATGCAGGAGTTTAGTGGTGGTTCGCCAGTTTTGGAGACAGTACCTGATTTACTATTGAGGCAGGCGAGCAGTTTTCTGATTCTCCAAAGGCTCAACTTTCTTCTCCTGCCACAGCATCTTCGGCTGAGATTGCTACTATTTCCCGAACGGGACTTCCGGGTTCTACGCCTTTGCAGCAGCATGCTGTACCCTCTGCTTCTTCTCTACAAGCCTCTTGTTCTACGTCGTAAGTTGTGCGGGCAGTTTGGACTCTCGTCGGACTCTGGGGATTTTCTGACTGATTGGTCTGCAGATACTGCTCTTCAGACTTCTGGCTGGAAGCGTGCGGCTTCAGTACAATGGATACCGGATCCGGATTGGGGTTCTGTTCCCTCTATTGACTCCATCTCTTCGATGCATGCCACCGTGAATTCCTCCCTGAGCTCAGATATTGAACTGCCTGTTACTGCTATAGTTTTCTCTGGGGATGCACATCCAGTTGGGGACCGAGCTGCGGCCTGTTTAGTGCCGAGCACGTCCTCAGGGCAGGGTAGGGGTACTGATAAAGGAAAGACAGGTCCTGAGACTTTGCATTCTGATAAACCGAACTTTCAAAAATCTAATAGGGTACCGATGTCAGAATTATTTAAAAACAAGTTGGATCAAGCACCTAGATGTAGTGCTGTGAGATTACGATATGGGGGGGTCTTGTTGAGCATCCAGACAGGTATTATGTAGCTAAACAACTTTTGAGGGGCTCTATGCATTTTGTTCCTGCCGATATTTATGCCTTCATTCATATTTCTGGTGAGGATTCTTTTGATATTAGTTTCAAGCATAATAATAGCCTAGAAAAATGTTGGGATAAATATTCTACCCTTAAATCTACTCCTCTCTGGACCCCATTCTATGCAATTCCTCTTACAAAACCTCAAATGAGACATATTACTATTATGTTTCGCAATGAAGGGGTAAATGTCAATGATATTTATCATTGGTTACAAAATCAATGTGACAATCTAGGCCCTCCAGAAGCCATTCTTGATCTGGAAGGAATTTGGACGGGAGGGTGGAAGTTTAAGGTGAAGTTGTTTCAAGTTAACTCTGATGTCATTCATTTACCTAACAGTTTTTTTTTAAGTAAGGATAGGGGGGTCTTGTTTTATGGTGGACAACCAAGGGTCTGCTACAAATGTGGGGCTAAAACTCATATTAGCAGTTCCTGTGACATGCTTAAATGTTCTTTATGTGGGAGATATGGGCACTCAGTAGATCTCTGTGAAAACATCTTTCAGTATAACCTTTGCGATGAAAAAGGACATGCTTTTCATCAATGCCCTTGGGCTAAATGAAATAGGACAGAGGGATGGGATCAGGATGACCTAGTAAATAAGGGACAGGAGAAAAGAAGGGACACTACTTTCCCTACCCCCCCCCCCATTCTCAAGAGGAAGAGAGCTCTCATATAGATTCCTGACTTCCTTCTGATACTGTAGCTGGAGTTTCTCCTTTGGGAACTGAACCCCACACAGAGGATAGTCCTGATATTTCTCTTACTACCTCTCCTGCAGCTTCTTCTTCTGTGAAGGTAAAACCTACTGTTGACTCTATGCCCCCTCTCATGTTTGAAACCGTTAAAAATAGAAGATTTACCAGGGCCTCTCTTAAACAACCAACCCCAGCCCCTATACCTACAGACAATATTTTTTTGCCACTACAGGATGATTTAGGGGATTCTGATCTTGAATCTGATACTTCCCATAAATCTGAAATGGCGACTGAAGATGAGGATAGTAGATCCACTGAATTGTCTAAAGACAAAAAAGGGAAAAAAGGGAAAAAGAGGAAAACTAGCCAGAAAGGAGTTTCCTGATTTCTCTTTTCTAATACTTTAGATGGCTACCTTACAGATTGGATCATTTAATGTGTGCAGCCTGAAGAATTATAAGAAACAGGTTTCTGTATTTTCTTTTCTTGACTCACTTAAGGTAGACATTCTTTTTCTTCAGGAAACCAGACTCTCCTCTTTATATGATACTGATCAAGCCAAAAAAAGGTGGCGGTGGGGCCCTTCTTTCTGGTCCTTTGGCCTGGATACTGTAGATGTTATTGGAATTTTATTTAAGTCTACACAGTATCATATTACCAGGCTTATAGATATTTTACCAGGTTGTGCTCTAATTTTAGATTGCACTTTTGGAGATTTTTCTTTTCGTTTAATTAATTTGTATGCCCCACAGGTAAAAACAGCTAGGATAGAATTGTTTGATAGCATTAAACCCTTTCTATATACTAAAAAACATATTATATGGGGTGGGGATTTTAATTGTGAAACAGATCTCAAATTTAAGGGAAATTTACAGGAAAAAATGTACTGTGATTCTCATCACTTACAACACATTGTTTCAAATGCCGGTTTGCTAGATGCTTATAGATGCCTACATACCACAGATAGTGGTGCCACATATCATAGGCATATTTATGCTACACGAATAGATATGTTTTTTGTGTCACAACACATTAGACCATCTTCTTGTGTTGCTAAACCTACTGAGTTTTCCAATCATCAGCTTTTATTATGCACTTTGAGTTTGGCTAGTATCCCTACTAAAGTTTTTTCCATTGTACAACGGAGGAGGTTGAATATGTCCCTTCTGAGTTCACCAGAATGTACTCTTTGTATAGAAGTTTTTTTGGAGCCCGTAATTCTACTTTATGTTTTTGTGATAATATTTATGATTGGTGGATAGATACGAAAACTGAATTAAAACAGTTATTACTTAGTTTTAGTCTGAAAAAAGCTAACTCTGATTATTTCCAATATTTACATCTTCGAAATCAGTTATATGAATTAATGTCCTTCCCTCCGCGTGATAGTGCAAAATTTAAAACTCAGATTTTTGAAATAAAAAAACAAATGAAACAGTACCAATATGATAGGGCCAAATCACTAGAAATGGAATTTCACTATGGTACAAACAAACAACCTGCTTCTGACCCATACCAGGCATGTAAACAACGTTTGGACAAAACTTTAATGTCCAGTCTTCTTACCAGTGATGGTACTTTGGTTGCTACAGATTTGGGAATGTTGTCAGTTGTACAACAATCTGTCACTTCCACCTTTCATGATACTGGAGAACCCACTTTAGCCCCTGTGGATGATTTTTTTTCCCCATTTCCCCAAGTAGAGGACTCTATGCAACGCTGCCTGATAGAAGCCTATTTCTTCGGCAGAAGTTGAAGTGGTAATTAAACAACTTTCTTCAGGAACTTCCCCTGGGATTGATGGGATCCCTAATGATTTCTATAAAACTTTTATTCCTTTCATGAGTTATTTTTTACCCTTAGGCCCAGATATTCAAACTGCGCCAGGCTGTGGCACAAGCTTGGGCGCAGCGCAACTTGGCTGCACAGGGGTGTGGACTGGGCGATATTCAACGGAGCTGCGCCATGGCTCAGCAGCTTTGAATATCGCACCCTGGTCACCCCCAGTGTGCATGGTGCAGTGGCACTGCACCAGTGTAAGTGGCCAGAGTGGAGCATGGGAATGCGCTAGCGCAGGTTCCATTGTGCCATGCACAGCAACCGTGATATTCAAAACTTAACACGCAATGGGGCCATAATGTATGCAAGGTGCACATGAGGCCATTTGCATGTCATTATGGCCCTATTTGCATGCAGGTGCGCCGATCCCCGATGAATTGAGCCTGGCGCCCTGCCAGGCAGCAGCTGTCCGGGACAGACGCTCCCGTAGCCTGATCGCGGGCATCTATATAAAAGATGGAACTAGCCGTCCTATATCCCTGGTGGTCCAGTGGACTGCTATGTGCCCGATTGTGGGCATCTGTCCAAAAAGAGAAAACAGTCCAATATCCCTGGTGGCCCAGTGGACTGCTATGTGTCCGATCGCGGGCATCTGTCGTCCTATATCCCCTGGTGGTCCAGTGGACTGCTATGTGCCCGATCGTGGGCATCTGTCCAAAAGTAGAAAACATTCCAATATCCCTGGTGGTCCAGTGGACCGCTATGTGCCGATCGCGGCATTGTAAAAGATTCCAATATCCCTGCTGGTCTAAAGTGCCCCTCCGCCCACTGAAGCCCCACACCCGCTCCCCGGTCGGCCGGCGGGCAGCAGCACCCACCTGCTGCCTCACCACCCGCCGACTGACACCTCGGTGAGCTGCCGCCCATTGGATCTGGCGTGAGCCAATGGTGTGCAACTTCTATACTACACATTCCAGATATGTGAATGAATCATTACATATCTGGAATGTGTGCAACAGAGCTGAATGCCCATTGGCTCCATGTGAACCAATGGGCGTACCAGCTCTTCGAGGTGTCAGTTGGCGGGGCGGCAGGCGGAGTGAGGTGCTGCCGCACTGGCTGACTGGGGGGCGGGCGGTGGGGACTCAGTGGGCAGGTGGGGGTACCACTAGACCACCAGGGATACTGGATTTTCTTTTTACAAATGCCCATCGACATAAATAGTGATCCACTGACCACCAGGGATATTGGACTGTTTTCCTTTTGGACAGATGCCTGCGATCTGGCAGATAGCGGTCCACTGACCACCAGACATAGGATGAAATAGGTTTTGCTTTTGACAGATGCCGAGATCCGCATGGGGGAGCGCCAGGTGCAGCCAGAATGAGTGGCCACCACAAGTGGCAGCTCACCGTGTTGCACCCTGTGTCACGGCAGCTCACCTGTGGGTGGCCATCAGTTGTTCCTTTTTTTTGGGCGCAGGTAGGGTTACACATGCATGGCTCTGCAATCCGGGCTGAATGTCGGGCTGTACAGGTTATGCATGACGCATCCTACCTGTACCTGCATCACATTACTGATGCACTCTGGCACATCGAGTTTGTGCCGCGCACTTTTCCCTTTGAATATCGCGCGGGGCGCATCAGTGGGTTGCGCCATGTGCAACTCTTTTGAATATCTGGGCCTTAGTTTTTAATTTTATGTTGACCTCCCATACACAGATTCATGGCTTCAGTATGTCTCTCCTTCATTTTCTGTATAAAAAGGGAGATAAAACATTGCTTTCTAACTGGCGACCCCTTAGTCTTTTAAATAGCGATTATAAAATTTTGGCTAAGATTATTAATAATAGATTATTAGAAGTTGCTGATTCCCTTATACACCCTGCCCAGACCTGTGCAATTCCTAACCGGAAGATTCAACACAATTTATATATATTAAGAGAACTCTTTGAGGCAGGTAATCTGGGATCTGTTTCAGGTTATGTAGTAGCTTTAGATCAAGCTAAAGCTTTTGATCAAGTGAGACGTGGGTATCCTTTTCCCTTATTATTGAAATATGGCATCCCTTTACAATTTGTACAATGGATTCATTTATTATACACTGATGCTACTATAATTCCCACTGTTAATGGAATTTTTGGTACTGAGGTTTCCCTTACAAAGGTGTTAGGCAAGGTTGCCCTTTGAGTCCTCTTTTATACATTTTTGCCCTTGATCCTGTAATTCGACGTATTCAAAGAGATCACTGTATCAGGGGTTTAGCTCTCTCACCTTCATTACCACCTGAGAAAAGTACAGCATATGCTGATGATGTCACATTGCTCTTACAAGATACTACTTCTTTACGATTAGCACTGGAAACTTTCCATTGTTACGGACAAACTTCTGGAGCATGCCGTACTAAAAAAAAGAGTTTTGTCCTTTCCCTAGATCACACAAATACTGAGTCAGGAGTTAGTTTAGATATTCCTCTTGTCACTGTCCCTCAAAAAATCCTAGGTGTTTGGTTTGGACATGGGGATTTGGCTACCTATAACTGAGAACAGCAATTAAGGGTGGGAGAAACTAAGGTAAATATGTGGAAACAATGGAAATTTGGAAAAAAAAAGTGTCTTGATTATTAAGATATTTTTGTTAGCTATATTTCTTTTCTTAAGTTACTTGTACCCACCTCTGGTTAATTTAGAAACTAGAATCCTTAGTTTATTTTTTCAAATGGTGTGGGGCAATCGATTAAATCCAGTTAAAAGGGAAATTACCTATTTACCAATTAAGAAAGGTGGTTTGCATATGATCCATCCTATTGTTTTTTACCATTCTTTATATTTTTTTACTTCCTTTAATTATTTATGGACTTCTGTTACTCTGCTCTGGCAAATATGGTCTCATTTTCGTTGGAAAAAGGTTTTTGCTAAATGGATTCTTTTACCACCAAAAATTTTGCTTTCCGATTCTATACCTTCTTATGGGGTAGCCACAATAAAAAAATGCAACAATGGAAAGTTCTATTTCAAAAATTACTGTCTTTAGATAGGAAGTCATTTTATTCTTATGTGGTTTATGAGGTACAGCAGATTCATCTTATTTTTCCTAACTGTGTGCCTACTAAAATGGTATTTGCTCTACACAGACTTTCAGATTTTAGGCTTCCTTTTCACATTTGGGATATTGTCTGATTTCAGCTCAAGGGAGGTTGGGAGTTCGGGGTAATCTAAAATATAAACCACAGACAGATAGGCTTTGTCCTAGACTTCTATGTTCTAACATTGAGAGCATATGATATTTTTATAGATTGTCCTCATAGTAAACAATTTTGGCAAGATGCAGCAATTCATTGGAATATTCCTTTTTATCACTTGTTTCTTATAATACTGTGATTTTGGGAGATTACACAGGAATGTGGAAAGATATCATACAAGTACTTTTAATGTATTTTTGTCTTTATCCAATATTTTTATGGCAGGCTTGTTGCCAATATGTTTTAACAACAGATTGTGTTGAATGCTATTATTATTTCACAAGTAGAAGCAGGATTGTTATGTGTTAAAGAAAATGATGCACCAGATTTTCACGAGATAAATGTAACAATTTGTGGAATAATTTTTGTTTAAATATCTGATCTTTTTCCTGTTTTTTCTTTTGTTATTATATATTAATTTTGTTATCTGTTTTCTGTAATTTGATTGATTATGTGATGTTATGTTTGTTTTGCTTAATAAACTTCCCCTACTGCATTGCTGGCAGTAGGGAGCTAGCTAGTGCTAGTCTGCAGAATGGCAGACTACGTTCAACACTTCATGGAGATGGATGTCATGATTGAAGCAGGTGAGGAGCTTACTAGTGTATAGCCAGAGTCAGCTTTGCCTCAAGAGAACATGATTGAAACAGTGCTGTCTGTGGAGCCGGTTGGGGATTTGCACGGTATTACCCGTGCAGCGGGAGTTTCTGACATGTGGTCCTGTTCAGACCTACCATCTGGAGGGCAAATTTTGGAGGGTTTTCTGGTACAGGCTTTTCCCCTGAACAAGCCACAAGGAGAAGAATGCAGTTCTGCACTGGTACCTTCAATTGTGACAGCTACTCACCAGCCTCGAAACTCAGCTGCTGTCTCTGCAATGACTCACCTGCGGGACGCCTCCTGTGCTGGAATGCGGAAGTCGAGTGCGGCTGATGGCTCCTTTCCCTCGGCTGATTAGAGTAAGGATTCAGCCTTGGTGGATGCAGGTTGGACATTGCAGAATGGACACTGGGTACCGGATTCAAACTGGATATCTTTTACACCCAATACACCTTAACCTTCTGAAAGTACAGTTCTTCCACAAGCAGCAGCGGCTCTGTCTCCAAGCACTTCAGGTGACTGTTTAAATTCTTCTCTTTTACCTGCTTCAGCGTTAGAAGATAAGACTGGGTCAGAGCAGCCCCATGCTCCCCCCCTTCCCCACAACATGGCCAATTTCATCCTGGTCCCGTTTTCAGATCTATTTCACAATAATAGACTTGACCAGGCCTCCAGGAGAAATGCTCATTTTACGGTATGGGGGCTTGAGATCATCCTGATCATTTCTACGTGGCAAGGAGGTTACTAAAAATTCAATGAACATCTAAGCAGCTGTATATATGCCCTCATCAACATTAGAGGAAGGACACATTCAATGTCAGTTTCCGATCATTTACAGGGCTTGATAAGTTTTGGCAAAATATGAATCATTGAAGACTACTCCCTTATGGACTCCATTTTGGGCGATCCCCATCACCAAGCCATTATTTAAGACAATTAATATCATGTTTCGTAATGAAGGTGTCAATGTGGGGGACATTTTGTATTGGTTAGAGAGTAAATGTACTGCACTTGGCCCTCCTGAACCAATCATTGATGGGGAAGGGATTTGGACTGGAAGCTGGAAATTTAAAATAAAGTTACACATGGTTGGGGATAATGTCCAGCATATTCCGAACAGTTTTTTTCTGGGGAAAGATAGGGGGGTACGTTTCTATCCTGATCAACCGAATGCCTGCTACAAGTGTGGCAGTGCTAGGCATTTGAGTAGTGCATGCGATAAAATTAAATGTGCTCTGTGCGGGGAGATAGACCATGACAGTGGGACTTGCCATAATGTATTTTGTTGTAACTTATGTGACGCACTAGGCCATGTATATCATCAGTGCCCTTATGCTGGGCAAAATAATCAAGGGGGTCTTGATAAGGAAACCTTGATTTCTGAAGCTCAGGGTAGATTCAGGCCTAGTTCTGAGGGGACTGCAGCCTTTGAGACAGACCCTCCCACTGCAGACCCTTCAGGGACTGCTGAACCCCGGCCCTCTACTTCAGATCCCAGCCCTGAAACACAAGCCGATTAACAGCCTAGTGAGGCTTCGACACATTCCCACTCCCACGCTTCTGGGGTGCCTCCCCCTCCTCTGATACCGAGTTTCAGAAACCTCATCCTAAAAGAGTTACGAGGTCTCATGCAAAAAAATTAGCTCAGACTTCTACTCTCCTTACGCACAATGCTTTTCAGGTTTTGCAAGACCAGGAGGGGGACTCAGAGTCTGATGTATCAGTCAAATCAGGGGCCACATCTGGCATGGATTGTGATGATGAAGGAGGTCCCGATTTATTGGAATCTAAGAAAAAATCAGGGCGTAAATGCAAAAAAGACAAAATATAATACATTTCTCTGGCTTCTTTGACCATTATTTCCTCAACACCTGCAGCATAAAAAATTCGAGGAAGCGTTTAGGGCTTTTGCAATTTTGTAAATCATACGCTGCAGACATTCTGTTTTTGCAAGAGACACAATTTTCCTCCTTATTTGATGTTACTTACACCAAAAAATGATGGGTTCAAGGGCCTTCTTTTTGGTCCTTCGGCCCCGATGCTGCAGATGGAGTTGGGATACTCTTTTACCATACTCATGTCCAGGTTATTCGGTTGGTGGATATTGTTCCAGGCAGGTACTGCTCCTGGACTGTTTGTGTAAGAGGTATTCCTTCACCTTATGAATACCTATGCTCCATAAGTTAAGTCAGCCAGAATTGATTTATTCCATCTGTTTACACCTCGACACATTATTTGGGGGATTTTAACTGGCCTAGATTTGAAATTCAAGAACCAGGTACAACAGAAAGTGTACTGTGACTCTCATGCCCTTCACAAAATCTTGGTGAAAGCTTCTTTATTGGACACATATAGGTGCCTCCATCATGGCCTTGGACCTACCTATAGATGAAGTAGTTTCGCAACTAGAATCGACTTTGTTTTCACTTCCCGTTATTTGTTACCTACAACTTTTTATTTGTTCCCGTGCAAATTTTCCGACCATATGTTATTGAAGGTTTGTCTCAGCCTTTCCCAAATTCCTCCCCATTTCCCTGCCATGCCTATTAGATGGAAGCTGAATCCAGACTTGCTGGCTCAGACTCAGTTCCAGACTGCTCTTGCAAATGTTTTTGCATGACCGTAGTCAGTAGCTGAGCTATATGATTCCTGGGGAGATTGGTGGGTAGCCACAAAACTTGAATTTCAGCGTTTTTCCAAGACTTTTCATAAAACGACCCAGATAGAGGATTACACCACTTATTTGGGTAATAGGGCTCAGTTCTATAAATTGTCACTCTCTACTTCCTCAGACGTTCGTATCCAGGAACAAATTGCCTCACTTAAATCTAGGATGAAACAATTCCATTATGGGAAGGCATGTCAAATACATGATGACTTATCCTACGGTCTAAAGACCACCCCTGTCTCAGACCCTTTCTCGGCCTGCAAACAGGCATTAGAAAGGAAGCTCATGGATGGCCTATATAATTCTCATGGGGTTTTAAAATCCACCAATGTTGAAATGCTACATATAGTACAGGAAATTCTACAGGACCAACATGGGCAAGCTTTTCAACCAACAAGTTCTTGAGATAAGCTTTTTGATTTTGCTCCCCCGATCTTGACTCCTCATCAGTCTAAGGAATTAGATTTACCTATATCTCAGGGCGAGGTCAGGTTAGAAATTACCGCTTGAAGACGGGTGTTTCACCTGCCGGATAGCCTCATAAATGACTTCTATAAGTTTTTTTTGGATGATTTTAGTTTCATACTGTCCCATGTTTACAATGGAATATTAGTCTCTAACACTTTGCCCTCAGGCTTTTCTGACGCCCTGACCATTTTCTTATTTAAAAAGGGGGACAGACACAACATTAGTAATTGGCGGCCGATCAGTCTATTGAATTCAGACTATAACATTTTTGCTGCTATTTTGCGTCACAGGCTTCAAAAAGTTGCCACGACTCTTATTCATCCTGTGCAGACCTGTTCTATCTGGCCACAACATTCAGCAAAATGTAACTTTACTAAAGAATGTATGTGAATGCAGTCGGTTGTGGCAGCTCTCGGGTATTTATTGTCCCTAGACCAAGCTAAAGCTTTCGACAGAGTATCACATGATTTTCTATTTCAAGTCTTACATCGCTATGGATTTTCATTGCAATTCAGGGCATGGGTTCATTTTTATATAATAAAGCCAGAAATTTTCCTTTGGATAATGGTGCAATAGGGGATGGCATAAAATTTTGCAGGGGTGTTAAATCAGGGGTGCCCAGTGAGCCCTTTGTTGTATACCTTTGTCTTGGATCCCTTGATTCAGGAGCTCCTTCACCATCAAAATATTTTAGGGCTTACCCCATCTGTGAAGTCCCTGCACAGTTACTGGCAGTTTATGCTGACGACATGTGTCTTTTGCTTCGTGATAAGGCTTCTGGTTTGCTTGCTTTAGATATCTTGGCTCAGCTTGGCTCTCTCACAGGCACCATGGTAAATTATGAGAAGAATGCGGTATTTTCTTGGGGCAGGGGCTTTTGATTCCTCCATAGGGACGGATATCGAATACCCTGGCCCGATTAAAATTGGGGTGTTTCTTTGGTAATGGGGATCTTGCCAACCTCAATTGGAAACCCTGCATTGAATTGGGGAAGGCAAGGTTCAGTTATGGAAATCTTGGTCATTTTCGAAGCAAAAACGTATTATGATTATTAAGAAGTTTCTTCTTCCTATGTTTTTATATTTTAGTTCAGTTTTTCCCTTGCCTGAACAATATGACACTCGTTTATATAATATTTTTTTTCAAATGTTATGGGGAAGTCGGATAAACCCTGTTAGGCGTGATTTTACTTATCTAAGGATTACGGACTGCGACCTTGGCATGATTAATCCTTTAGCCTTCTATTTTTTCTTTTTCATTAAATCTAATTTTAAGGAACCTGTGCATTATACATCACACCCATGGGATTATTGGACTTTTTTTTAATCCAGGATCTTTTGACTAGGTTGTCTACTGAGGCCCCTATCATTAAATGTTCCTCGGGTGCTCCTTCGTTTATTTATTTGGTTGCAGCTAAGTTACGGATGTGGAAACTCGCTCAGCCAGAGGTGCACCGACTTTCCCGCAGAGCTTTGTACATTGATATAATGACTAGAAATTTTTCAGTAACAGTTGATTTTTCAAAATGTTTCCCTTCCAAAAAGTTTTTGGCTTTACGAGTGTAACCCCTTGTTACCCAGGGTTACTAGAATCCCAGTAAGACCTAGTGGTAGGCAGGGAAGGCAGCTTGTGAAACTCCAGTTAAATGGGTTTCACACTGTCTCACTCTGTTCTCAGTCTCAGCTAAGACTGAGGATGACATCACCAATAGAACTTTCAGCTGCATAAGCCACATTGGAATCTGCAGCAGAGGAGTTAGATAAACGTTAGGAGTTTTCAAAGGGAAGTAGTCAGTCTCCAGTTTGCCTTCTGTAAGTAGGGCGTTCCAGTTTTGCCTTCAAGTAGGAAGGAGTCAGTGTCAAGTGGTGGAGACCGGCTGATCGAAGTCTCAGTGCCTCTGGGGAGGATGTAAAGATCCCCATGTAGATTCCTGGGGCAATGCCCTTAATTTGCCAGGAGGAAGAAAAGCTGCCATTTCAGTTCAGCCTTTGTTTGGAAAGTTGGAAGATGTGTGATTAGGCTGTGGCACCTGCAACTAAAGGGTGAGTGTTTGCTCTAACATGAGAGGGCAAAAATGTGTTTCTTCAGCCTGGGCCATGTGAGAAATCTAGGAATTGAGCTACAATTTAGGAAGCCTATGGACTAGGTCAAACAAATGGAGTAGTGTCAAATGCTAGAGTGCTGTGTGATTTCAAGTAAATTGTAGAGGATACGACAGTTCATCTACCATTTAATCTACATTCAGAAGTTTCAGTTTTCCAGAGAAATGGCTGGGTATGGGCTGTGGGAGCTGGGTGGGCAAACCCCCATCTTTAGTAACCAGGTCCACCTCTACTGATTTCTGCTGTGGTTGCTACTTTGCCTCATGCACTTGGCCAGTGATAGAGGAAATACCCAGACGTGGGTTGCAAAAGGGAAAATCTCTCTAGGAGTCACAGACTCTAAGTGGTGTGGGGAGCCACAACAAGTTTAAAGAAAATTTCTCTTTGTGAGATGGGAGTCATAAGAAGTAAGGAGGAAACCTCTCTAGGAGTCGCAGACTCTAAGTGGTGTGGGGAGCCACGACAAGATAATTGGTTCATTCTTCAAATGGACCGTGGATCAAGTGGCCAGCGGGCGAGCCGGGCCAGTCGGGCTGTGTACCCAAAGCGCGTGCAAGTCTGGGCTGTGTGCCTGGTGGGTCCAGAGCCTGAAAACAGTATAACTGGTTCATTCTTCAAATGGACCACTTTGTAGTCTCTAATCTGCATTACCAGTAAATGTAGCCCCATGGGGGTCCGTCTATGCTTTGTTGTGTTCAGCTAGTTTGTGAATAAAAGCCACACTGTAGAATCCCATTCCTGGTTCTGGACATTACAGTTATTGCTTCCTGTGTTCGGATTTACTTGGATGCCCCTGTCCAGAGTAGCCAAACCTAGGTCCCCCTGTGCAGAGTAACCTAATCCTCCCCGAACCCAGGTCCCCACCAGGTGTGCTGTCAGCTTCAACAGCATGCCACCTGTTGTTTGGTAAAGGGCAGGGGTGAGGGGTTACAGTATTAAATGACAGACAAATTCCCGTGAAAATGTGGGCTGTCGCTTGGCTCAGTTGTGACAGTTGAGACTGGGAGGCAAGGGCAATTTAAAACACAAAGCCATGTCTGAAAGGCAATGTATCCATACTGAATGGAATGGATTGGAGGAAACTATGGAACACTTTTTTCTTTCCTGTCATTATGCTAAGCTTTTCTGGTCAGTCTTGCTCACTAAGTGGGGATGGGGGGGGGGTATCTTGTCATGTTTCATATGAGTGCTTAATGCTTGGGGATTATTCTGGTTTCTTTTTATGTTATCACCCTAGCACTTTGAACGTTTTTTTTTCCTGCATTAAGTTTTATATGTGGCAGGCACGATGCTTGTTATCTCTGTAACACACTTATACCCTGCCTTCAGTTGTGTTGCAACATATACTGAATCTGCTTTGTTGACTCAGAAGGCTTGCGAATCAGGACATTTGCCAGCTCATAAGTTTCACGAATATTGGAAACACGTCTACTGGATTTAACCTTCCTAGAGACTTCTTGTGATGGGATTTTAAGCTGTATTGTTTTCTTATTTTTCCTTATTTTTTAGCTTAAAGAGCCACTTTCTTTTTTTGGGGGGTTGTTTTGCTTTGGAATGGTTTCTTTTTTGATTCAATTGGAGATGCTTGTAATGATGTTTTTTTTGTTTCTTGCAATAAAGAATTCCCCTACTCTTTTAGTGGGGTGGGGGAGGGGGGTTGGTTATAATGTTATTCTTATGTTTGGGGTTACTGTATGATATAATACTTATTTATGTTCTTGATTTTTCCTTTTTTTATGATTTTGTATGATGTAATACTGAATTGTATATAATTTGTTATGCTCTCAATAAAAAAAAAAAACCCTACTCTTTTCGAGAAGTGCCATGGGATCTTTAACATCCACCTGAACTACCACCAGAACAGGCAGATGGGACCTCAGTTTAACGTCTCATCTGAAAGACGGCACCTCAGGAGTGAAGCACCCCCCCTCATGCTGCACTATAGTGTCAGTAATGGGATATTGACCCAAGTGCCTGGTGTGGGGTTAAATATGTAATCTCAAGATATGGAAGATACCTATGTTTTAAATTGTGCATTTTTAATCATTCAGTTTTAAGGAAATGCATGGTTTTAAAAGTGCACCATTTTCTTTATTAAAATTGTGCTAATTGACCATTTAGCATTTCTTGAAAGTGGAGGATTTTCTCCATGATTCCTAGTTGTTTTACACTATGCATGCTCTAGGCTTGGGCAGACAGCTCCATGCATTTGAGAGACATCTCTCCGAGCAATTAGACCTGCACTGAATTCAATCCATATTAATCCTTAAATACACATACTTGAGAGATTTTCTTTTTTCAGTTCTTACAGGCCAGATAGCTAGTTTGCTTTTATTTTCCAGTGGCTTTAGTTTAGAGGGTGACTTATTAGCCTTGTTTTCATATTTACTGAGCATCAGTTGTTTGGAGGATTGAAATTCATTTTAAGTCATTGTTTAGCTGTAGCATAACGTAGTAACATGTGTGGTGGCATCATGCTGCAGTGTGGTTCACATGCAATGTAGTAATTTACAATCATTGGTCACCAATCAGGCATTTAGTAGCAGCAGGAATTTAAAAGGGCAATTAGTTGTTTTATTTAACAGTAGTCATTTAAAAGGAAAACTTTTCTTTTTTGGGGGTCAGACAGTACCAGAAAAGGTGTTATCCATATTAGCCTGCTGCAACATCATGGCCGTGAGGTACACATACCATGCAGTATTGATTTTGGAGGCAGTATGGTGCAGTGGTTTAAGGCTCTGAGCTGTTAATCTGGAGATCTGGGTTTGAATCCCACAGCCCCACTTGCATACTGTGTAACCCTGAGCAAGTCACTTAACTTCCTTGTGCTCCCAGGTTGCACCTGTAAACAAGCTTTCAGCTTAGTGTGTCTTACCTGGTTAAATAATTGGAATAAAAAAAGTATTTCTGGCGATAGCTCAGCAATTAGCAATTTAGGTGCAGCAACCACAGGAATTTAAAAAGGCAATTGGTTATTTCAGTTAGGAAGCTGTGTCATGCTTTGTAATTAAAAAAAAAAACTTCAGCCATCAGCCAGTTAGAAGCAGCAACAGGAATTTAAAAAAGGCAATTGGTTATTTCAGTTAGGAAGCTGTGTCATGCTTTGTAATTAAAAAAAGCAAACTTCAGCCATCAACCAGTTAGAAGCAGCAACAGGAATTTAAAAAGGCAATTGGTTATTTCAGTTAGGAAGCTGTGTCATGCTTTGTAATTAAAAAAAAACTTCAGCCATCAGCCAGTTAGAAGCAGCAACAGGAATTTAAAAGGGCAATTCTTTTTTTCAATAAGCAGAAGTTGTTGAAAGGAAAACGTCTTCTTTTTGTGATCAGCCATGAACAGAAAAAGTAACCATATTGCTATCCTGCATCATACTTGGCAATATATGGTACACATACTAATTTATAATCATTGGTCAGCAATTAGCCATGTAGTAACAGCAGCAGGAATTTAAAGGGGAACATACAGCACTAAGAGCCCTACACGCACGCATGGGGCTGGTCCCAGTTTGCACTTCTTGTGCAAAACCATTTTTAACTGTTTACTGTAGTATAGTAGAGCAAATCAAGCTGATTCTGTCGACTTTCAAGCTGACGTTTTCTGTGACTACAAATCCCAGAATTCCTGCAGCTGACATCACAGCAAGGCTGCAGCAGTGAGAAATGAAATAGCCTGCAGTGCATGTTAGAGCGTTTGTAAGCTCAGATCAGAAATTTTCTAGTCCCACAGTTCTCCCGGGGCTAAGCACAGTCCTCTGTGACTGCATTTAGCTCCAGTAGGACAGTGAGCCCAGCAAAAAAAGCTCAGAGCTTATAAAAACTCTAGAAGTACTGCAGGCTATTGAATCTCTTACTGCTGCAGCCCTACTCTGATGTCAGCTGTAGGGGATTCTGGGATTTGGAGTTACAGAAAATGTTAGGTTGGACGTCAATAGAATCAGCTTAATACACTATACTACACTAGCAAAACAAAATGTTTTTGTACACAAAGTGCAAATGGGGACCAGTCCCACACTTTGGTTTGGGGTTCTTAGCATTGACTGTTCTCCATTAATAGAGCAATTGGTCGGCGTTTCCACAGCCGCCACCCAAGATCCCAAGCCCAGACTCTCCTCTAGCAAGGTATGGCAAAAGCTGCTAACCAATCAGAACACGAGCGCTTTTCCGCTCTGTCTTCCAATTGGTTCCTGCAGTCTGCTCCTGTGTTTCCTTCTAAACCTAGCTAAAATCTGATTTTTCTTGCTGAAATTTGCCTAAAAAAGCTGTAATTACTTATTTGCTTGACTGTTAAAACCTTTATTTTACTGTTGAGTGTTAAAGCAGGAAATTGTGTGATTGCACTCCTTTCTGAAACTCTGTGCTTGCGCCAGACTTTAGGCGCCAAAGGAATACACATTTCTTTTGTCCTGTTGATTTGACTGTCCTGCTGGTGTAGATGATCCTTTGTCCATGGCCAGTATTTAAACCTGACCTCTTCTTTTTCTCCCCAGCTGAGGACAAGCTCTCCAGGGGCTCCCTGCCACACAGGCATGGGATTCTCAGACACCGGGTGGTCGGCGCTTCCACAGCTGCCACCCAAGACCCTAAGCCTGGACTCTCCTCTAGCAAGGTATGGCAAAAGCCGCTAACCAATTGGAACGTGAGCGCTTTTCAGATCTGGCTTCCAATTGGTTCCTGTAGTCTGCTCGGTGTTTCCTTCTAAACCTAGCTAAAATCTGATTTTTCTTGCTGAAATTTGCCTAAAAAAACTATAATTACTTATTTGCTTGACTGTCAAAACCTTTATTTTACTGTTTAGAGTGTTAAGAGCAGGGGAAATTGTGTGATTACACTCCTTTCTGAAACTCTGTGCTTGCGCCATACTTTAGGCATCAAAGGAATACACATTTCTTTTGTCCTGTTGATTTGGCTCTCCCACTGGTGCAGACAGTCCTTTGTCCATGGCCAGCATTTCAAGTACCGGTAAATGTGTGATTTTAAAAAATCACAGTTTGGGCTTCGTGGCCCGCTATTCTGGGGCGGTGATAGCCCCTTTGTTTGAAAATAAATTTTTTTTACTCACTGAATAACGTTTGGGAAGGAATCATAATATTGTCCTAACTGGGAGCTAGATGATCCCTTCCCACTTCTGAGTCTGCCTGCTCTACCCCCCGCGCTCTCCCGTTTTGTGACGTGGTACCAGGGAGAATGTGGGGATGCACCAATACAGGTCTATGGGGCTAACGTTTAAAACGATTTTATTACTCTTTAATCTAATGTTTGATAAAAATGAAAGCCACTGCTCAACTAATAGGGGCTCTATTAGTTGAGCAGTGTCTTTCATTTTATCAAACGATAATTAAAGTTTAATAAAATCATTTTAAAGAGTAGCCCCATAGATCTATATTAGATGCATCAGTGCCCTCCCTGGTACCATGTCACAAAATGGAAGAGCGAAGCAGAAGCAGAGCAGGCTAGAAGGAAGGGATCATCTAGCTCCCAGTTCAGACTATATTACAATCCTTCCCAAACGTTATTCAGTGAGTAAAATCTTTATTTTACACAGAGGCTATCGCCGCCAAATAGTGGGCTATGAAGCAAACTGTTAGCTCACACAATTCCTTTAAACCTGACCTCTTCTTTTTCTCCCCAGCCGAGGACAAGCTCTCCAGGGGCTCCCTGCCCCACAGGCATGGGATTCTCGGATAGCGGGCGGTCGGCGCTTACACAGCCGCCGCCCAAGACCTCAAGCCCGGACTCTCCTTTAGCAAGGCATGGCAAAAGCCGCTAATTTCGGGCCCACTCAACCATCCCCCACCCCTCCACTTATTAAGTATGTCCTTATCCTACTCTTTTTAAAAATACACCCATTAAGACATTCATCTACCAATCCAGACATCCTTTCTGCCTTATAGGAATGCCCTCTGAGGCAGTCGCCAGCCAACGCAGGCGTCTCTTTGCTAATTTCCCTTCACTGTGGTTACCAATGCTTCCTCCACACTCTGTGCCTTTAATTTTATTTCATGGGTATGTCCACCCACCTCTGTTCCCGGACCGTGTACTTCTAGGGGAGCTCATACTTTAGTTGTAGTTCCCTGTCTTTAAGCTAAATTTGGCATAAGCTCATAGTAAATTTTGAGAATGTGTGGCCCTGAGAGCCACATCATGAAGGGTTTCTTGTTGATATCCCTGCTGATTATCCTCTCCTGTGTACGGTGGCGTTTACTGGCGAAGCCCATGCAAGCAGAATATGACCCCTTAGTGGATTGTGTATTGGACATGGACTTGCCCTACAGTTACCTATGTGCCTTTCAGGTAGTCCTACTATCAGATTACAACTAGGGTACCCATCATGGTGGCACCTGTACTGAGCAGCCTTTTCAAGTTATATCTGCCATTCATTATTGTGATAGTCATTCCCTGCATTTTCGGTCAGGTGTTGATTCACCTAGCTCTGGGCGGTACACCCTTAGGAGTGGTGATTGGCATACCAACCCGATAAACGCATAGACATACTAGGGCTAGGATTCTTAAACTAACTATTGTTGCCCTAATAAAGATGCTACTTCTGTTACTGGTATGCTCGGGTAACATTGAGTTAAACCCTGGTTCCATCGCTACCCTTACATCTCCTCGGATACTGCTTCTCTTAAAGGGATGAGTTTCTGGCATGTCAATGTCTGCAGCATCCTAAAAAAGTTGACCATGATACAGGTGTGGATCAGCCATACTCAGCCAGATGTTCTGGTAATCTCCGAATCTTGGCTTAGGCCAGCTTCTCAGGACAGGGACATTAGTATCCCTTCTTACCAGTTATTCAGAAAAGACAGGCCTACTAGGGGAGGTGGAGTGGCAGTGTGTGTTAAGGAAAGGTTTACAATGTCCTGCCTGGATTCAACCTCTGTGAAGAATGACTTTGAATGTTTGACACTGAAGATTGAGTTATCTACTTCCCTGGCCCTCAGAGTGATTGGTTGCTATAGACCCCCATCTGCTGGTACACTCCTCCTTATACACCTTGGCTCTGTTATTGAGAAAGAGAATCTCTAAACTATCATCCTAGGGGACCTTAATTTCGACTGGCTCTCCAAGACTGCTTCATCCTTAAACATCTTCTGTGATTCCCATGGGCTGGTGCAACTAATTCATGAACCTACACATCCAAACAAAAAGAACCTGAGTAACAGTACATTGTTAGATGTTATATTAGTCGATAAGCCTCATCTCTTCTCACACGCTGGAACCTTCTTTGTTGATGTCAGTGACCATTGTTTCATTGCTGCGGTCAGATCACTTCATCATACAGGACCTACAGCTAAATTTCTTACAAAAGGACCCATCGTAACTTTGATGTGGCTGCCTATGTGTATGAATTGGAACATCCATGGCGCTAGCAAGACTTCTACTTAGCCACCACGGTTAACTCGGCATAAGATATTTTCCATGATATACTAGTTGGGGCCCTAAATATGTACACTCCTATAGTAAAAATATGAGTTAAAAACAAAACATGTCGTTGGTTTTCTGCTGAGCTGAAAACTGCATTGCTAGTAGGGATAAGCTTTGGAAAAAGGCTCGCGGACTAAAGCTCAACTCAGACTGGTGTCAGTTCAGAAAGGCACGTAATGCCTGTACAGAAATTGTCAGGGATCTAAGGTAGCATTCTATCTTAGTGAACTGGACTCCGCAGCAAAGTGCTCTGCTAAATTCTGGAGGACAACCAAGGACATGTCCGGTCATTCGCCTGGTAACACCTTGCCACCTAAGATTACATCTGGGAGTACTACTATCTGTGATAAACCGGGAATCCTAGATGTATTTAACAATCATTTTGCCACTGCTGGTCTAGCTTTTGACAATTCCCCCGCATCTCTGGTCCACTCCCAATTAAGTGTCCCATGTATAGACTCTCCTGCCCCGGTACCTGACTTTTCATTCCAACTGTTCTCTCTGAAAGAGGTTGAAGATCTTATGCTCCAGTTGGATGTTAAGAAAAGTGCTAGTGCTGACTCTTTGGATCCTTATTTCCTTAAAATCACCTATCATGTCATAGCTGTTCCTATCACCCATTTATTTAACTTATCGTTGTCCCAAGGGGTCATTCCTCCGATGTGGAAAATTGCCCATGTCATCCCTTGTTTAAATCAGGGATCCTCGACCTCAACAATTATAGACCAATTTCCCTCCTCCCAATTTTGTTGAAACTCCTGGAAAAGATCGTCCGTAACCAACTAAGGGACTACCTCGAAGCCAAAAATCTACGAAACCCTATGCAATCTGGCTTTAGAACTAACAACAGCACTGTTTCAGCCCTTGCCAAAGTAACAAATGATTGGTACCGAGAACTGGACAGCAGAAACTTTGTGCTGTATTTCTAGACCGTAGCAAGGCTTTTGATATCATGGATCATAGCCTGCTTCTCTTTTCTCTGAAGAGCTTAGGCCTGGACTCAGTATCCTTGCATTGGTTTACCGAGTACCTTGTAGGGCGTCGTCGACAAATTAAGGCTGAGGGTGAGCTATCCCCACTCAAACCTCTCCTGGGGGACTGCCACAAGGATCCATACTTGGTCCCTTACTTTTCGCTATCTATATTAATATTGATGAGAGAATTAACAAGGCCAACATACCGCGTGTTAGCTGGCGACACGGTTGTATATATGTCAGCGGCTTGCGAAGCCGCCTGTGCAGACCTCCAGGAGGAATTTAACCAGCTCAGAACTAGCTTCTTCAAAAAACTTCTTCTAAATGCTAACAAGACAAAAGCAATGTCATTTCTTGCCCTATAGCCTTGTGATGAATCCGACTAGCTCTGGAGCAGTACCTCGGATCACCACAATTCTTGGAGAAAATTGGAGTTTGTTTCAAAGTTTAAATACTTAGGGTGTGGTTAGACCATAATCTCTCATTCACTGAGCATGTTGAAGACCTTGTAAAGAAACTAAGGCAGAGGCTGGGGCTATTCTTTAGAATTAACCAGTTCCTCACTAGAGATGCAAAATTGCTCCTTGTCCAAACTACTTTCATCTTGCTGATCGACTATGCAGATTTCTTATATAGTCAATGCCCTAAAGCTTCACTTGCAAAGCTGGATACGGCTTTATCACAGGGCCATCAGGTTTATTACTGGTCTCCCCATCTCCACCCATCATTGTTCCTTGTACAAAGCCATAGGATGGTCCTCTCTTATGTTTAGGCATAATAGAAATGCAGTCCTTTGGACTTATAGAGTCATCATGAAGCGGCTTCCCAATATATAATAGACTGTCTCCCATTAAGTGAGCCAGGAACTACGCTTTAAAGTGCATCCTATATCACATTATGTATCCATAGACTTCCTCCCGCTATGGCAGAGTGGCCATTACCGTCATGTTGCCGTCCTTGTGGAACAAAGTGCAAAAATTATTGAAATTGAGCTGCCTCCATGTATGAATACCTTTAAATCCCTATATGCTCATTATGTGTGTGAGCCATGCAATTGCTCCCCAGCCCCTAGTATTTGTCCAACGCAGGTTACTGCCCAGAGCTTAATTGTATTTATGGTAACTTGTAATCTCTGGTGATTCTAGTTCTGTGAGCTACTTATAACCCTAAATGTTTTACTCATCTAGAAACCTGAATGGTCATTAGTTCCTCATGGCTGTCGCAACCGCTAGACTTCAGACACCCTACTGTCTTTACATATTGCTTAATCTGTGGCTCTTTTTCCCTTACCCTGTCTCAGTTAATCTGCCCTACTGCATCTTCACATCCTCAGCCACTGTACTCCATTCTCACTATTACATTCCCCTGTCCCCGAACTCGCTCCCCGGCCGAAGACGAGCTTTGCAGTGGCTCCCTGCCCCACAGCTGTGGGATTCTTGGACACCCAGGCGGTCGGGCGCTTCCACAGCCGCCACCCAAGACCAGCTCGGACTCTTCTCTAGCAAGGTATGGCAAAGGCTGCTAACCAATCGGAACACGAGCGCTTTTTGCTCTGGCTTCCGATTGGTTCCTGCAGTCTGCTCCTGTGTTTCCTTCTAAACCTAGCTAAAATCTGATTTTCGTCAAAATTTGCCTAAAAAGCTGTAATTACTTATTTGCTTGACTGTTAAGACCTTTATTTTACTGTTTAGAGTATTAAGAGCTGGGAAACTGTGTGATTACATTCTTTTCTGAATCACTGTGCTGAGCCAGTTCCTAAGCGCCAAAGGAATTCACATCTCGTTTGTCCTGTTGTTTTGGCCCTCCGCTGGTATAGATGATCCTTTGTCCATGGCCAGCATTTATACCTGACCTCTTCTTTTTCTTCCTGCCTAGGACAAGCTCTCTATGGGCTCCCTGCCCCACAGGTGTGGGAAACTCAGGCACCGAGGCGGTCGGCGCTGCCTCAGCTGCCGCCTGTGACCCTCAACCCAGACCCTCCACTAGCAAACGGCCAAAGCCACTATCCAATTGGAACATGAGCGTTCCTCGGCTCTGGCTTCTGATTGGTGCCTGCAGTCTGCAGCTGTGTTCCTTCTAAACCAAGCTAAAATCTGATTTCCTTACTGATATATGCTTAAAACAAGCTGTAATCACTTATTTTGCCTGACTGTTAAGACCTTTAGCTTTCTGTTTAGAGTGTTAAATTACTGGACAGGTGGCACTGAGGGTTGAGGTGCTGAATGCCACACCTCGCATCACGCTGGCGACCGGGTTGGACATGAGCCTGGGCCGCCAGGGATTGTGAGGAGGGATAGGATTGGCGTCCGGTGGACTGCTCTCTATCCGGGAGGATCAGAGAACCACCGCTCTGTAGTGGTCCCTGGTGATGACGGGGAACTATCAAACGATGGCAGCAAGGGGGCAGGTGAGCAGACATCGGCATGTTGTGCCTCAGGCGTCGTTGCCGTCCACTCTGCAAAGAGACCGTCGGCGGCGGAAACATGGGAGAATGACAATCTCAGTGGCTGATGGCTGTGCCCAGTGCCCCCCAGTTCCGAGAGGGATCCTGCCACAAGTGCTTGGCGATAATGGCGGCTCTGTGCGAGTGCCAGTCCAGGTCTGGGGTGTGGAAAGCCGGGTGGTTGGAGATCGCAGGATCTGTGCTAGAAGAAGTATAAAGAAAAATAAGATAAAAGAAAAGAGTGTTAAATTTAGGAAACCACGTGATTACACTCCTTTCTGAAATTATTGCTTCGCCAACTCTTACTATGAGCTGCCGATCACTTTACCCTACTGAAGATTCTACTAAGCCACATTTGTTTTCTAAAAATATCACAGTAGCACTCTGTGCTGTTATGTCTGTTGTAACATTCAATACGTACTTGCATTATTTGTTATCTACTTGTTTTATTTATCTCTATTGTAAATATCTCTGTATGTACTGTACTACTCTGCTCGGATTTAACCAGGTCCATCTTGTAAATGAGCTTGCTCAACGATGTCTGCCTGGATAAAAAGATTTTGATTGATTGATTTTTCATTTAGCAGTAGTCTCTTAAAGGAAAACATTTTTTGGGTGGGGGGATCAGCCAGTACCAGAAAAGGTGCCCCATCTATACAGGCGTTGTGCATCGGGCATGGCAGAGTGGTATCCATGCAGTGTAACAATTCACAGTCGGTCGGCAATTAGCAATTTAGCAGCAGCAGTAGTAATATAAAGGCAACTGGTTGTCTCAGGAAACTACATCACGCTCTCTAAATTAACCATTTCAAAAATGCATTGACATCGACTGTTTTTATTTATCTCCTCTATTTTATCCTCCTCTATTTTATCCTCCTCCTGCAGCCACAGTCCCTGCCTACCTCCAACCGCCCGCTTCTCTTCGCCAACCCTGAGTTGTGCATGTCCAGCTGGCATACACATCTGTACCATCGAGAAGAGCCCCTCCAATGCCCCGCACCTAGCCAGGATCCACTACTGGCACATGCTTCTGACCAGGCATTCACTGGCGGTGAGGCTGTGGCTATCAAGCTGCCATGGACTTTGTGCTGCCATTTTCCTCCCTATTTTAGTTCCCTGGAGTGTGAGCATGCAATGACGTCGTGAGTGCATCAACATCTGCCGCACTCCACCCCTTGCTGCACCACTCTAGTAGTGTCCCCGGTCATCACCAGGGGCTGCTACAGAGCGGTGGTTCTCTGGATCCCTCCCTGGGATGGGAGAGCAGTCCTCTGGATGCTCAATCCCATCCCTCCCCTGCTGACCCTGATGCTCGGGCTTGCATCTGAACCCAGGTCACACTGATGCTACTATAATTCCCACTGTTAATGGAATTTTTGGTACTGAGGTTTCCCTTACAAAGGTGTTAGGCAAGGTTGCCCTTTGAGTCCTCTTTTATACATTTTTGCCCTTGATCCTGTAATTCGTCGTATTCAAAGAGATCACTGTATCAGGGGTTTAGCTCTCTCACCTTCATTACCACCTGAGAAAAGTACAGCATATGCTGATGATGTCACATTGCTCTTACAAGATACTACTTCTTTACGATTAGCACTGGAAACTTTCCATTGTTACGGACAAACTTCTGGAGCATGCCGTACTAAAAAAAAGAGTTTTGTCCTTTCCCTAGATCACACAAATACTGAGTCAGGAGTTAGTTTAGATATTCCTCTTGTCACTGTCCCTCAAAAAATCCTAGGTGTTTGGTTTGGACATGGGGATTTGGCTACCTATAACTGAGAACAGCAATTAAGGGTGGGAGAAACTAAGGTAAATATGTGGAAACAATGGAAATTTGGAAAAAAAGTGTCTTGATTATTAAGATATTTTTGTTAGCTATATTTCTTTTCTTAAGTTACTTGTACCCACCTCTGGTTAATTTAGAAACTAGAATCCTTAGTTTATTTTTTCAAATGTGTGGGCAATCGATTAAATCCAGTTAAAAGGAAATTACCTATTTACCAATTAAGAAAGGTGGTTTGCATATGATCCATCCTATTGTTTTTACCATTCTTTATATTTTTTACTTCCTTTAATTATTTATGGACTTCTGTTACTCTGCTTGCAAATATGGTCTCATTTTGTTGGAAAAGTTTTTGCTAAATGGATTCTTTTACCACCAAAAATTTTGCTTTCCGATTCTATACCTTCTTATGGGGTAGCCACAATAAAAAAATGCAACAATGGAAAGTTCTATTTCAAAAATTACTGTCTTTAGATAGGAAGTCATTTTATTCTTATGTGGTTTATGAGGTACAGCAGATTCATCTTATTTTTCCTAACTGTGTGCCTACTAAAATGGTATTTGCTCTACACAGACTTTCAGATTTTAGGCTTCCTTTTCACATTTGGGATATTGTCTGGATTTCAGCTCAAGGGAGGTTGGGAGTTCGGGGTAATCTAAAATATAAACCACAGACAGATAGGCTTTGTCCTAGACTTCTATGTTCTAACATTGAGGAACGTATGATACATTTTTTTATAGATTGTCCTCATAGTAAACAATTTTGGCAAGATGCAGCAATTCATTGGAATATTCCTTTTTTATCACTTGTTTCTTATAATACTGTGATTTTGGGAGATTACACAGGAATGTGGAAAAGATATCATACAAGTACTTTTAATGTATTTTTTGTCTTTATCCAATATTTTTTATGGCAGGCTTGTTGCCAATATGTTTTACAACAACAGATTGTGTTGAATGCTATTATTATTTCACAAGTAGAAGCAGGATTGTTATGTGTTAAAGAAAATGATGAACGCAGATTTTCACGAGATAAATGTAACAATTTGTGGAATAATTTTTTTGTTTAAATATCTGATCTTTTTCCTGTTTTTTTCTTTTGTTATTATATATTAATTTTGTGTATCTGTTTTCTGTAATTTGATTGATTATGTGATGTTATGTTTGTTTTGCTTAATAAACTTCCCCTACTGCATTGCTGGCAGTAGGGGGAGCTGCTGGTGCTAGTCTGCAGAATGGCAGACTGCGTTCAACACTTCATGGAGATGGATGTCATGATTGAAGCAGGTGAGGAGCTTACTAGTGTATAGCCAGAGTCAGCTTTGCCTCAAGAGAACATGATTGAAACAGTGCTGTCTGTGGAGCCGGTTGGGGATTTGCACGGTATTACCCGTGCAGCGGGAGTTTCTGACATGTGGTCCTGTTCAGACCTACCATCTGGAGGGCAAATTTTGGAGGGTTTTCTGGTACAGGCTTTTCCCCTGAACAAGCCACAAGGAGAAGAATGCAGTTCTGCACTGGTACCTTCAATTGTGACAGCTACTCACCAGCCTCGAAACTCAGCTGCTGTCTCTGCAATGACTCACTCATGGACGCCTCCTGTGCTGGAATGCGGAAGTCGAGTGCTGATGGCTCTTTTCCCTCGGCTGATTAGAGTAAGGATTCAGCCTTGGTGGATGCAGGTTGACATTGCAGAATGGACACTGGGCATGGATTCAAACTGGATATCTTTTACACCCAATACACCTTAACCTTCTGAAAGTACAGTTCTTCCACAAGCAGCAGCGGCTCTGTCTCCAAGCACTTCAGGTGACTGTTTAAATTCTTCTCTTTTACCTGCTTCAGCGTTAGAAGATAAGACTGGGTCAGAGCAGCCCCATGCTCCCCCCCTTCCCCACAACATGGCCAATTTCATCCTGGTCCCCGTTTTTCAGATCTATTTCACAATAATAGACTTGACCAGGCCTCCAGGAGAAATGCCGTTCATTTACGGTATGGGGGGGGGGGCTTCAGGATCATCCTGATCATTTCTACGTGGCAAGGAGGTTACTTAAAAATTCAATGAACATCTAAGCAGCTGATATATATGCCCTCATCAACATTAGAGGGAAGGACACATTCAATGTCAGTTTCCGATCATTTACAGGGCTTGATAAGTTTTGGCAAAAATATGAATCATTGAAGACTACTCCCTTATGGACTCCATTTTGGGCGATCCCCATCACCAAGCCATTATTTAAGACAATTAATATCATGTTTCGTAATGAAGGTGTCAATGTGGGGGACATTTTGTATTGGTTAGAGAGTAAATGTACTGCACTTGGCCCTCCTGAACCAATCATTGATGGGGAAGGGATTTGGACTGGAAGCTGGAAATTTAAAATAAAGTTACACATGGTTGGGGATAATGTCCAGCATATTCCAACAGTTTTTTCTGGGGAAAGATAGGGGTACGTTTCTATCCTGATCAACCGAATGCCTGCTACAAGTGTGGCAGTGCTAGGCATTTGAGTAGTGCATGCGATAAAATTAAATGTGCTCTGTGCGGGGAGATAGACCATGACAGTGGGACTTGCCATAATGTATTTTGTTGTAACTTATGTGACGCACTAGGCCATGTATATCATCAGTGCCCTTATGCTGGGCAAAATAATCAAGGGGGTCTTGATAAGGAAACCTTGATTTCTGAAGCTCAGGGTAGATTCAGGCCTAGTTCTGAGGGGACTGCAGCCTTTGAGACAGACCCTCCCACTGCAGACCCTTCAGGGACTGCTGAACCCCTGCCCTCTACTTCAGATCCCAGCCCTGAAACACAAGCCGATTAACAGCCTAGTGAGGCTTCACGACATTCCACTCCCACGCTCTGGGGTGCCTCCTCCTCTGATACCGAGTTTCAGAAACCTCATCCTAAAAGAGTTACGAGGTCTCATGCAAAAATTAGCTCAGACTTCTACTCTCCTTACGCACAATGCTTTTCAGGTTTTGCAAGACCAGGAGGGGGACTCAGAGTCTGATGTATCAGTCAAATCAGGGGCCACATCTGGCATGGATTGTGATGATGAAGGAGGTCCCGATTTATTGGAATCTAAGAAAAAATCAGGGCGTAAATGCAAAAAAGACAAAATATAATACATTTCTCTGGCTTCTTTGACCATTATTTCACTCAACACCTGCAGCATAAAAAATTCGAGGAAGCGTTTAGGGCTTTTGCAATTTTGTAAATCATACGCTGCAGACATTCTGTTTTTGCAAGAGACACAATTTTCCTCCTTATTTGATGTTACTTACACCAAAAAATGATGGGTTCAAGGGCCTTCTTTTGGTCCTTGGCCCCGATGCTGCAGATGGAGTTGGGATACTCTTTACCATACCATGTCCAGGTTATTCGGTTGGTGGATATTGTTCCAGGCAGGTACTGCTCCTGGACTGTTTGTGTAAGAGGTATTCCTTCACCTTATGAATACCTATGCTCTGCAAGTTAAGTCAGCCAGAATTGATTTATTCCATCTGTTTACACCTCGACACATTATTTGGGGGATTTTAACTCCGGCCTAGATTTGAAATTCAAGAACCAGGTACAACAGAAAGTGTACTGTGACTCTCATGCCCTTCACAAAATCTTGGTGAAAGCTTCTTTATTGGACACATATAGGTGCCTCCATCATGGCCTTGGACCTACCTATAGATGAAGTAGTTTCGCAACTAGAATCGACTTTGTTTTCACTTCCCGTTATTTGTTACCTACAACTTTTTATTTGTTCCCGTGCAAATTTTCCGACCATATGTTATTGAAGGTTTGTCTCAGCCTTTCCCAAATTCCTCCCCATTTCCCTGCCATGCCTATTAGATGGAAGCTGAATCCAGACTTGCTGGCTCAGACTCAGTTCCAGACTGCTCTTGCAAATGTTTTTGCATGACCGTAGTCAGTAGCTGAGCTATATGATTCCTGGGGAGATTGGTGGGTAGCCACAAAACTTGAATTTCAGCGTTTTTCCAAGACTTTTCATAAAACGACCCAGATAGAGGATTACACCACTTATTTGGGTAATAGGGCTCAGTTCTATAAATTGTCACTCTCTACTTCCTCAGACGTTCGTATCCAGGAACAAATTGCCTCACTTAAATCTAGGATGAAACAATTCCATTATGGGAAGGCATGTCAAATACATGATGACTTATCCCCTACGGTCTAAAGACCACCCCTGTCTCAGACCCTTTCTCGCCTGCAAACAGGCATTAGAAAGGAAGCTCATGGATGGCCTATATAATTCTCATGGGGTTTTAAAATCCACCAATGTTGAAATGCTACATATAGTACAGGAAATTCTACAGGACCAACATGGGCAAGCTTTTCAACCAACAAGTTCTTGAGATAAGCTTTTTGATTTTGCTCCCCCGATCTTGACTCCTCATCAGTCTAAGGAATTAGATTTACCTATATCTCAGGACGAGGTCAGGTTAGAAATTACCCGCTTGAAGACGGGTGTTTCACCTGGCCCGGATGGCCTCATAAATGACTTCTATAAGTTTTTTTTGGATGATTTTAGTTTCATACTGTCCCATGTTTACAATGGAATATTAGTCTCTAACACTTTGCCCTCAGGCTTTTCTGACGCCCTGACCATTTTCTTATTTAAAAAGGGGGACAGACACAACATTAGTAATTGGCGGCCGATCAGTCTATTGAATTCAGACTATAACATTTTTGCTGCTATTTTGCGTCACAGGCTTCAAAAAGTTGCCACGACTCTTATTCATCCTGTGCAGACCTGTTCTATCCCTGGCCACAACATTCAGCAAAATGTAACTTTACTAAAGAATGTATGTGAATGCAGTCGGTTGTGGCAGCTCTCGGGGTATTTATTGTCCCTAGACCAAGCTAAAGCTTTCGACAGAGTATCACATGATTTTCTATTTCAAGTCTTACATCGCTATGGATTTTCATTGCAATTCAGGGCATGGGTTCATTTTTTATATAATAAAGCCAGAAATTTTCCTTTGGATAATGGTGCAATAGGGGATGGCATAAAATTTTGCAGGGGTGTTCGTCAGGGGTGCCCAGTGAGCCCTTTGTTGTATACCTTTGTCTTGGATCCCTTGATTCGGGAGCTCCTTCACCATCAAAATATTTTAGGGCTTACCCCATCTGTAGAAGTCCCTGCACAGTTACTGGCAGTTTATGCTGACGACATGTGTCTTTTGCTTCGTGATAAGGCTTCTGGTTTGCTTGCTTTAGATATCTTGGCTCAGCTTGGCTCTCTCACAGGCACCATGGTAAATTATGAGAAGAATGCAGGTATTTTCTTGGGGCAGGGGCTTTTTGATTCCTCCATAGGACGGATATCGAATACCCCTGGCCCGATTAAAATTCTGGGGTGTTTCTTTGGTAATGGGGATCTTGCCAACCTCAATTGGAAACCCTGCATTGAATTGGGGGAAGGCAAGGTTCAGTTATGGAAATCTTGGTCATTTTCGAAGCAAAAACGTATTATGATTATTAAGAAGTTTCTTCTTCCTATGTTTTTATATTTTAGTTCAGTTTTTCCCTTGCCTGAACAATATGACACTCGTTTATATAATATTTTTTTTCAAATGTTATGGGGAAGTCGGATAAACCCTGTTAAGCGTGATTTTACTTTATCTAAGGATTACGGACTGCGACCTTGGCATGATTAATCCTTTAGCCTTCTCTATTTTTTCTTTTCATTAAATCTAATTTTAAGGAACCTGTGCATTATACATCACACCCATGGGATTATTGGACTTTTTTAATCCAGGATCTTTTGACTAGGTTGTCTACTGAGGCCCCTATCATTAAATGTTCCTCGGTGCTCCTTCGTTTATTTATTTGGTTGCAGCTAAGATTACGGATGTGAAACTTCGCTCAGCCAGAGGTGCACCGACTTTCCATGAAACTTTGTACATTGATATAATGACTAGAAATTTTCAGTAACAGTTGATTTTTCAAAATGTTTCCTTCCAAAAGTTTTTGCTTTACGAGTGTAACCCTTGTTACCCAGGGTTACTAGAATCCCAGTAAGACCTAGTGGTAGGCAGGGAAGGCAGCTTGTGAAACTCCAGTTAAATGGGTTTCACACTGTCTCACTCTGTTCTCAGTCTCAGCTAAGACTGAGGGATGACATCACCAATAGAACTTTCGCAGCTGCATAAGCCACATTGGAATCTGCAGCAGAGGGAGTTAGATAGAACGTTGGGAGTTTTCAAAGGGAAGTAGTCAGTCTCCAGTTTGCCTTCTGTAAGTAGGAGCGTTCCAGTTTTGCCTTCAAGTAGGAAGGAGTCAGTGTCAAGTGGTGGAGACCGCTGTTCGGGTCTCAGTGCCCCCCTCCCTCCGGGGGGGGGGAGGATGTAAAGATCCCCATGCAGATTCCTGGGGCAATGCCCTTAATTCTGCCAGGAGGAAGAAAAGCTGCCATTTCAGTTCAGCCTTTGTTTGGAAAGTTGGAAGATGTGTGATTCGACTGTGGGGCACCTGCAACTAAAGGGTGAGTGTTTGCTCTAACATGAGAGGGCAAAAAATGTGTTTCTTCAGCCTGGGCCATGTGAGGAAATCTAGGAATTGAGCTACAATTTAGGAAGCCTATAGGACTAGGTCAAACAAATGGAGTAGTGTCAAATGCTAGAGTGCTGTGTGATTTCAAGTAAATTGTAGAGGGGATGCGACAGTTCATCTACCATTTAATCTACATTCAGAAGTTTCAGTTTTCCAGAGAAATGGCTGGGTATGGGCTGTGGGAGCTGGAGGTGGGCAAACCCCCCATCTTTAGTAACCAGGTCCACCTCTACGGATTTCTGCTGTGGTTGCTACTTTGCCTCATGCACTTGGCCAGTGATAGGGGAAATACCCAGACGTGGGTTGCAAAAGGGAAAATCTCTCTAGGAGTCACAGACTCTAAGTGGTGTGGGGAGCCACAACAAGTTTAAAGAAAATTTCTCTTTGTGAGATGGGAGTCATAAGAAGTAAGGAGGAAACCTCTCTAGGAGTCGCAGACTCTAAGTGGTGTGGGGAGCCACGACAAGATAATTGGTTCATTCTTCAAATGGACCGTGGATCAAGTGGCCGGCGAGGGAGCCGGGCCAGTCGGGCTGTGTACCAAAAGCACGTGCAAGTCTGGGCTGTGTGCCTGGTGGGTCCAGAGCCTGAAAACAGTATAACTGGTTCATTCTTCAAATGGACCACTTTGTAGTCTCTAATCTGCATTACCAGTAAATGTAGCCCCATGGGGGTCCGTCTATGCTTTGTTGTGTTCAGCTAGTTTGTGAATAAAAGCCACACTGTAGAATCCCATTCCTGGTTCTGGACATTACAGTTATTGCTTCCTGTGTTCGGATTTACTTGGATGCCCCTGTCCAGAGTAGCCAAACCTAGGTCCCCCTGTGCAGAGTAACCTAATCCTCCCCGAACCCAGGTCCCCACCAGGTATTGCTGTCAGCTTCAACAGCATGCCACCTGTTGTTTGGTAAAAAGGGCAGGGGTGAGGGGTTACACGAGTATTAAATGACAGACAAATTCCCGTGAAAATGTGGGCTGTCGCTTGGCTCAGTTGTGACAGTTGAGACTGGGAGGCAAGGGCAATTTAAAACACAAAGCCATGTCTGAAAGGCAATGTATCCATACTGAATGGAATGGATTGGAGGAAACTATGGAACACTTTTTCTTTCCTGTCATTATGCTAAGCTTTTCTGGTCAGTCTTGCTCACTAAGTGGGGATGGGGGTATCTTGTCATGTTTCATATGAGTGCTTAATGCTTGGGGATTATTCTGGTTTCTTTTATGTTATCACCCTAGCACTTTGAACGTTTTTTTTCCTGCATTAAGTTTTATATGTGGCAGGCACGATGCTTGTTATCTCTGTAACACACTTATACCCTGCCTTCAGTTGTGTTGCAACATATACTGAATCTGCTTTGTTGACTCAGAAGGCTTGGAATCAGGACATTTGCCAGCTCATAAGTTTCACGAATATTGGAAACACGTCTACTGGATTTAACCTTCCTAGAGACTTCTTGTGATGGGATTTTAAGCTGTATTGTTTTCTTATTTTTCCTTATTTTTTAGCTTAAAGAGCCACTTTCTTTTTGGGGGTTGTTTTGCTTTGGAATGGTTTCTTTTTGATTCAATTGGAGATGCTTGTAATGATGTTTTTTGTTTCTGCAATAAAGAATTCCCTACTCTTTTGTGGGTGGGGGAGGTTGGTTATAATGTTATTCTTATGTTTGGGGTTACTGTATGATATAATACTTATTTATGTTCTTGATTTTTCCTTTTTATGATTTTGTATGATGTAATACTGAATTGTATATAATTTGTTATGCTCTCAATAAAAAAAAAACCCTACTCTTTTAGAAGTGCCATGGGATCTTTAACATCCACCTGAACTACCACCAGAACAGGCAGATGGGACCTCAGTTTAACGCCTCATCTGAAAGACGGCACCTCAGGAGTGAAGCACCCTCATGCTGCACTATAGTGTCAGTAATGGGATATTGACCCAAGTGCCTGGTGTGGGGTTAAATATGTAATCTCAAGATATGGAAGATACCTATGTTTTAAATTGTGCATTTTTAATCATTCAGTTTTAAGGAAATGCATGGTTTTAAAAGTGCACCATTTTTCTTTATTAAAAATTGTGCTAATTGACCATTTAGCATTTCTTGAAAGTGGAGGATTTTCTCCATGATTCCTAGTTGTTTTACACTATGCATGCTCTAGGCTTGGGCAGACAGCTCCATGCATTTGAGAGACATCTCTCCGAGCAATTAGACCTGCACTGAATTCAATCCATATTAATCCTTAAATACACATACTTGAGAGATTTTCTTTTTTCAGTTCTTACAGGCCAGATAGCTAGTTTGCTTTTATTTTCCAGTGGCTTTAGTTTAGAGGGGTGACTTATTAGCCTTGTTTTCATATTTACTGAGCATCAGTTGTTTGGAGGATTGAAATTCATTTTAAGTCATTGTTTAGCTGTAGCATAGCGTAGTAACATGTGTGGTGGCATCATGCGCGGCAGTGTGGTTCACATGCAATGTAGTAATTTACAATCATTGGTCACCAATCAGGCATTTAGTAGCAGCAGGAATTTAAAAGGGCAATTAGTTGTTTTATTTAACAGTAGTCATTTAAAAGGAAAACTTTTCTTTTTTGGGGTCAGACAGTACCAGAAAAGGTGTTATCCATATTAGCCTGCTGCAACATCATGGCCGTGAGGTACACATACCATGCAGTATTGATTTTGGAGGCAGTATGGTGCAGTGGTTTAAGGCTCTGAGCTGTTAATCTGGAGATCTGGGTTTGAATCCCACAGCCCCCACTTGCATACTGTGTAACCCTGAGCAAGTCACTTAACTTCCTTGTGCTCCCAGGTTGCACCTGTAAACAAGCTTTCAGCTTAGTGTGTCTTACCTGGTTAAATAATTGGAATAAAAAAAAAAAGTATTTCACAAGCGTCGCTCAGCAATTAGCAATTTAGGTGCAGCAACCACAGGAATTTAAAAAAGGCAATTGGTTATTTCAGTTAGGAAGCTGTGTCATGCTTTGTAATTAAAAAAAAAAAAAAACTTCAGCCATCAGCCAGTTAGAAGCAGCAACAGGAATTTAAAAAAGGCAATTGGTTATTTCAGTTAGGAAGCTGTGTCATGCTTTGTAATTAAAAAAAAGCAAAACTTCAGCCATCAGCCAGTTAGAAGCAGCAACAGGAATTTAAAAAAGGCAATTGGTTATTTCAGTTAGGAAGCTGTGTCATGCTTTGTAATTAAAAAAAAAAACTTCAGCCATCAGCCAGTTAGAAGCAGCAACAGGAATTTAAAAGGGCAATTCTTTTTTTTTCAATAAGCAGAAGTTGTTCGAAAGGAAAACGTCTTCTTTTTTTGTGATCAGCCATGAACAGAAAAAGTAACCATATTGCTATCCTGCATCATACTTGGCAATATGGTACACATACTAATTTATAATCATTGGTCAGCAATTAGCCATGTAGTAACAGCAGCAGGAATTTAAAGGGGAACATACAGCACTAAGAGCCCTACACGCACGCATGGGGCTGGTCCCAGTTTGCACTTCTTGTGCAAAACCATTTTTAACTGTTTACTGTAGTATAGTAGAGCAAATCAAGCTGATTCTGTCGACTTTCAAGCTGGATTTTCTGTGATTCTAAATCCAAATTCCTGCAGCTGACATCACAGCAAGGCTGCAGCAGTGAGAAATGAAATAGCCTGCAGTGCATGTTAGAGCGTTTGTAAGCTCAGATCAGAAATTTCTAGTCCCACAGTTCTCCGGGCTAAGCACAGTCCTCTGTGACTGCATTTAGCTCCAGTAGGACAGTGAGCCCAGCAAAAAAAGCTCAGAGCTTATAAAAACTCTAGAAGTACTGCAGGCTATTGAATCTCTTACTGCTGCAGCCCTACTCTGATGTCAGCTGTAGGGGATTCTGGGATTTGGAGTTACAGAAAATGTTAGGTTGGACGTCAATAGAATCAGCTTAATACACTATACTACACTAGCAAAACAAAATGTTTTTGTACACAAAGTGCAAATGGGGACCAGTCCCACACTTTGGTTTGGGGTTCTTAGCATTGACTGTTCTCCATTAATAGAGCAATTGGTCGGCGTTTCCACAGCCGCCACCCAAGATCCCAAGCCCAGACTCTCCTCTAGCAAGGTATGGCAAAAGCTGCTAACCAATCAGAACACGAGCGCTTTTCCGCTCTGTCTTCCAATTGGTTCCTGCAGTCTGCTCCTGTGTTTCCTTCTAAACCTAGCTAAAATCTGATTTTTCTTGCTGAAATTTGCCTAAAAAAGCTGTAATTACTTATTTGCTTGACTGTTAAAACCTTTATTTTACTGTTGAGTGTTAAGAGCAGGGAAATTGTGTGATTGCACTCCTTTCTGAAACTCTGTGCTTGCGCCAGACTTTAGGCGCCAAAGGAATACACATTTCTTTTGTCCTGTTGATTTGACTGTCCTGCTGGTGTAGATGATCCTTTGTCCATGGCCAGTATTTAAACCTGACCTCTTCTTTTTCTCCCCAGCTGAGGACAAGCTCTCCAGGGGCTCCCTGCCACACAGGCATGGGATTCTCAGACACCGGTGGTCGGCGCTTCCACAGCTGCCACCCAAGACCCTAAGCCTGGACTCTCCTCTAGCAAGGTATGGCAAAAGCCGCTAACCAATTGGAACGTGAGCGCTTTTCAGATCTGGCTTCCAATTGGTTCCTGTAGTCTGCTCCGGTGTTTCCTTCTAAACCTAGCTAAAATCTGATTTTTCTTGCTGAAATTTGCCTAAAAAAACTATAATTACTTATTTGCTTGACTGTCAAAACCTTTATTTTACTGTTTAGAGTGTTAAGAGCAGGGAAATTGTGTGATTACACTCCTTTCTGAAACTCTGTGCTTGCGCCATACTTTAGGCATCAAAGGAACACATTTCTTTTGTCCTGTTGATTTGGCTCTCCACTGGTGCAGACAGTCCTTTGTCCATAGCCAGCATTTCAAGTACCGGTAAATGTGTGTTTTAAAAAATCACAGTTTGGGCTTCAGTTTGGCCTGCTATTCTGAAGCATAGCCCTTTGTTTGAAAATAAATTTTTTACTCATGTTGAATGCTTGGGAAGGAATCATAATGTTGTCCTAATTGGTGCAGATGATCCCTTCCCACTTGAGTCTGCCTGCTCTCCCGCTTTCCCGCTTTTGTGACGTGGTACCAGGGATCGTGGGATGTATCGGTTATGGCACGTTTAAAATGATTTATTATTATCTTATCGTTGATAAAATGAGGCCACTGCTCAACTAATAGGGGCTCTATTAGTTGAGCAGTGTCTTTCATTTTTATCAAACATTAGTTTAAAGTTTAATAAAATCATTTTAAAAGTTAGCCCCATAGACCTGTATTGGGTGCATCCCAGTGCCTTCCCTGGTACCATGTCACAAAATGGGAGAGCGCGAGGGCAGAGCAGGCAGACGCGGAAGTGGGAAGGGATCATCTAGCTCCCAGTTCAGACTATATTACAATCCCTTCCCAAACGTTATTCAGTGAGTAAAAATCTTTTATTTTCACACAGAGGGGCTATCGCCGCCTCAGAGTAGTGGGCTATGAAGCCCAAACTGTTAGCTCACACAATTCCTTTAAACCTGACCTCTTCTTTTTTTCCCCAGCCGAGGACAAGCTCTCCAGGGGCTCCCTGCCCCACAGGCATGGGATTCTCGGATACCGGGCGGTCGGCGCTTACACAGCCGCCGCCCAAGACCTCAAGCCCGGACTCTCCTTTAGCAAGGCATGGCAAAAGCCGCTAATTTCGGGCCCACTCAACCATCCCCAACCCCTCCACTTATTAAGTATGTCCTTATCCTACTCTTTTAAAATACACCCATTAAGACATTCATCTACCAATCCAGACATCCTTTCTGCCTTATAGGAATGCCCTCTGAGGCAGTCGCCAGCCAACGCAGGCGTCTCTTTGCTAATTTCCCTTCACTGTGGTTACCAATGCTTCCTCCACACTCTGTGCCTTTAATTTTATTTCATGGGTATGTCCACCCACCTCTGTTCCCGGACCGTGTACTTCTAGGGGAGCTCATACTTTAGTTGTAGTTCCCTGTCTTTAAGCTAAATTTGGCATAAGCTCATAGTAAATTTTGAGAATGTGTGGCCCTGAGAGCCACATCATGAAGGGTTTCTTGTTGATATCCCTGCTGATTATCCTCTCCTGTGTACCGGTGACGTTTTACTGGCAGAAGCCCATGCAAGCAGAATATGACCCCTTAGTGGATTGTGTATTGGACATGGACTTGCCCTACAGTTACCTATGTGCCTTTCAGGTAGTCCTACTATCAGATTACAACTAGGGTACCCATCATGGTGGCACCTGTACTGAGCAGCCTTTTCAAGTTATATCTGCCATTCATTATTGTGATAGTCATTCCCTGCATTTTTCGGTCAGGGTGTTGATTCACCTAGCTCTAGGGCGGTACACCCTTAGGGGTGGTGATTGGCATACCCAACCCGATAAAACGCATAGACATACTAGGGCTAGGATTCTTAAACTAACTATTGTTGCCCTAATAAAGATGCTACTTCTGTTACTGGTATGCTCGGGTAACATTGAGTTAAACCCTGGTTCCATCGCTACCCTTACATCTCCCTCGGATACTGCTTCTCTTAAAGGGATGAGTTTCTGGCATGTCAATGTCTGCAGCATCCTAAAAAAGTTGACCATGATACAGGTGTGGATCAGCCATACTCAGCCAGATGTTCTGGTAATCTCCGAATCTTGGCTTAGGCCAGCTTCTCAGGACAGGGACATTAGTATCCCTTCTTACCAGTTATTCAGAAAAGACAGGCCTACTAGGGAGGTGGAGTGGCAGTGTGTGTTAAGGAAGGTTTACAATGTCCTGCCTGGATTCAACCTCTGTGAAGAATGACTTTGAATGTTTGACACTGAAGATTGAGTTATCTACTTCCCTGGCCCTCAGAGTGATTGGTTGCTATAGACCCCCATCTGCTGGTACACTCCTCCTTATACACCTTGGCTCTGTTATTGAGAAAGAGAATCTCTAAACTATCATCCTAGGGGACCTTAATTTCGACTGGCTCTCCAAGACTGCTTCATCCTTAAACATCTTCTGTGATTCCCATGGGCTGGTGCAACTAATTCATGAACCTACACATCCAAACAAAAAGAACCTGAGTAACAGTACATTGTTAGATGTTATATTAGTCGATAAGCCTCATCTCTTCTCACACGCTGGAACCTTCTTTGTTGATGTCAGTGACCATTGTTTCATTGCTGCGGTCAGATCACTTCATCATACAGGACCTACAGCTAAATTTCTTACAAAAAGGACCCATCGTAACTTTGATGTGGCTGCCTATGTGTATGAATTGGAACATCCATGACGCTGGCAAGACTTCTACTTAGCCACCACGGTTAACTCGGCATAAGATATTTTCCATGATATACTAGTTGGGGCCCTAAATATGTACACTCCTATAGTAAAAATATGAGTTAAAAACAAAACATGTCGTTGGTTTTCTGCTGAGCTGAAAACTGCATTGCTTGGTAGGGATAAGCTTTGGAAAAAGGCTCGCCGGACTAAGCTCAACTCAGACTGGTGTCAGTTCAGAAAGGCACGTAATGCCTGTACAGAAATTGTCAGGGATCTAAGGTAGCATTCTATCTTAGTGAACTGGACTCCGCAGCAAAGTGCTCTGCTAAATTCTGGAGGACAACCAAGGACATGTCCGGTCATTCGCCTGGTAACACCTTGCCACCTAAGATTACATCTGGGAGTACTACTATCTGTGATAAACCGGGAATCCTAGATGTATTTAACAATCATTTTGCCACTGCTGGTCTAGCTTTTGACAATTCCCCCGCATCTCTGGTCCACTCCCAATTAAGTGTCCCATGTATAGACTCTCCTGCCCCGGTACCTGACTTTTCATTCCAACTGTTCTCTCTGAAAGAGGTTGAAGATCTTATGCTCCAGTTGGATGTTAAGAAAAGTGCTAGTGCTGACTCTTTGGATCCTTATTTCCTTAAAATCACCTATCATGTCATAGCTGTTCCTATCACCCATTTATTTAACTTATCGTTGTCCCAAGGGGTCATTCCTCCGATGTGGAAAATTGCCCATGTCATCCCCTTGTTTAAATCAGGGGATCCCTGCGACCTCAACAATTATAGACCAATTTCCCTCCTCCCAATTTTGTTGAAACTCCTGGAAAAGATCGTCCGTAACCAACTAAGGGACTACCTCGAAGCCAAAAATCTACGAAACCCTATGCAATCTGGCTTTAGAACTAACAACAGCACTGTTTCAGCCCTTGCCAAAGTAACAAATGATTGGTACCGAGAACTGGACAGCAGAAACTTTGTGCTGTATTTCTAGACCGTAGCAAGGCTTTTGATATCATGGATCATAGCCTGCTTCTCTTTTCTCTGAAGAGCTTAGGCCTGGACTCAGTATCCTTGCATTGGTTTACCGAGTACCTTGTAGGACGTCGTCGACAAATTAAGGCTGAGGGTGAGCTATCCCCACTCAAACCTCTCCTGAGGGGACTGCCACAAGGATCCATACTTGGTCCCTTACTTTTCGCTATCTATGTTAATAATATTGATGAGAGAATTAACAAGGCCAACATACACGTGTTCGCTGACGACACGGTTGTATATATGTCAACTGACACCCGAAGCCGCCTGTGCAGACCTCCAGGAGGAATTTAACCAGCTCCAGAACTAGCTTCTTCAAAAAAACTTCTTCTAAATGCTAACAAGACAAAAGCAATGTCATTCTTGCCCTATAGCCTTGTGATGAATCCGACTAGCTCTGGAGCAGTACCTCGGATCACCACAATTCTTGGAGAGAAATTGGAGTTTGTTTCAAAGTTTAAATACTTAGGGGTGTGGTTAGACCATAATCTCTCATTCACTGAGCATGTTGAAGACCTTGTAAAGAAACTAAGGCAGAGGCTGGGGCTATTCTTTAGAATTAACCAGTTCCTCACTAGAGATGCAAAATTGCTCCTTGTCCAAACTACTTTCATCTTGCTGATCGACTATGCAGATTTCTTATATAGTCAATGCCCTAAAGCTTCACTTGCAAAGCTGGATACGCTTTATCACAGGGCCATCAGGTTTATTACTGGTCTCCCCATCTCCACCCATCATTGTTCCTTGTACAAAGCCATAGGATGGTCCTCTCTTATGTTTAGGCATAATAGAAATGCAGTCCTTTGGACTTATAGAGTCATCATGAAACGGCTTCCGCAATATATAATAGACTGTCTCCCATTAAGTGAGCCAGGAACATACGCTTTAAGAAGTGCATCCTATATCACATTATGTATCCGCAAGACTTCCTCCCGCTATGGCAGAGTGGCCATTACCGTCATGTTGCCGTCCTTGTGGAACAAAGTGCAAAAATTATTGAAATTGAGCTGCCTCCGCAGTATGAATACCTTTAAATCCCTATATGCTCATTATGTGTGTGAGCCATGCAATTGCTCCCCCAGCCCCTAGTATTTGTCCAACGCTTAGGTTACTGCCCCCGAGCTTAATTGTATTTATGAGCGCTTGTAATCTCTGGTGATTCTAGTTCTGTGAGCTACTTATAACCCTAAATGTTTTACTCATCTAGAAACCTGAATGGTCATTAGTTCCTCATGGCTGTCGCAACCGCTAGACTTCAGACACCCTACTGTCTTTACATATTGCTTAATCTGTGGCTCTTTTTCCCTTACCCTGTCTCAGTTAATCTGCCCTACTGCATCTTCACATCCTCAGCCACTGTACTCCATTCTCACTATTACATTCCCCTGTCCCCGAACTCGCTCCCCGGCCGAAGACGAGCTTTGCAGTGGCTCCCTGCCCCACAGCTGTGGGATTCTTGGACACCGGGCGGTCGGCGCTTCCACAGCCGCCACCCAAGACCCCAAGCTCGGACTCTTCTCTAGCAAGGTATGGCAAAGGCTGCTAACCAATCGGAACACGAGCGCTTTTTGGCTCTGGCTTCCGATTGGTTCCTGCAGTCTGCTCCTGTGTTTCCTTCTAAACCTAGCTAAAATCTGATTTTCGTGCTAAAATTTGCCTAAAAAAAGCTGTAATTACTTATTTGCTTGACTGTTAAGACCTTTATTTTACTGTTTAGAGTATTAAGAGCTGGGAAACTGTGTGATTACATTCTTTTCTGAATCACTGTGCTCGAGCCAGTTCCTAGGCGCCAAAGGAATTCACATCTCGTTTGTCCTGTTGTTTTGGCCCTCCCGCTGGTATAGATGATCCTTTGTCCATGGCCAGCATTTATACCTGACCTCTTCTTTTTCTTCCCTGCCTAGGACAAGCTCTCTATGGGCTCCCTGCCCCACAGGTGTGGGAAACTCAGGCACCGGGCGGTCGGCGCTGCCTCAGCTGCCGCCTGTGACCCCAAGCCCAGACCCTCCACTAGCAAGGCACGGCAAAAGCCACTATCCAATTGGAACATGAGCGTTCCTCGGCTCTGGCTTCTGATTGGTGCCTGCAGTCTGCAGCTGTGTTCCTTCTAAACCAAGCTAAAATCTGATTTCCTTACTGATATATGCTTAAAAACAAGCTGTAATCACTTATTTTGCCTGACTGTTAAGACCTTTAGCTTTCTGTTTAGAGTGTTAAATTACTGGACAGGTGGCACTGAGGGTTGAGGTGCTGAATGCCACACCTCGCATCACGCTGGCGACCCGGGTTCGGACATGAGCCTGGGCCGCCAGGGATTGGCAGGGGAGGGATAGGATTGAGCGTCCGGTGGACTGCTCTCCTATCCCGGGGAGGGATCCAGGGAACCACCGCTCTGTAGTGGTCCCTGGTGATGACCGGGGGAACTATCAGAACGATGGCAGCAAGGGGGGCAGAGTGAGCAGACATCGGCATGTTGTGCCTCAGGCGTCGTTGCCGTCCACTCTGCAAAGAGACCGTCGGCGGCGGAAACATGGGAGAATGACAATCTCAGTGGCTGATGGCTGTGCCCAGTGCCCCCCAGTTCCCGAGAGAGGATCCTGCCACAGAGTGTTTGAGCGATACGGCTGCCTCTGTAGTGCCAGTCCAGGTCTGGGGTGTGGAAAGCCGGGTGGTTGGAGATCGCAGGATCTGTGCTGAGAAGAAGTATAAAGAAAAATAAGATAAAAGAAAAGAGTGTTAAATTTAGGGAAACCACGTGATTACACTCCTTTCTGAAATTATTTGCTTACGCCAACTCTTACTATGAGCTGCCGATCACTTTACCCTACTGAAGATTCTACTAAGCCACATATTGTTTTCTCTAAAAATATCACAGTAGCACTCTGTGCTGTTATGTCTGTTGTAACATTCAGTACGTACTTGCATTATTTGTTATCTACTTGTTTTATTTATCTCTATTGTAAATATCTCTGTATGTACTGTACTACTCGGCTCGGATTTAACCAGGTCCATCTTGTAAATGAGCTTGCTCAACGATGTCTGCCTGGATAAAAAAAGATTTTGATTGATTGATTTTTCATTTAGCAGTAGTCTCTTAAAGGAAAACATTTTTTGGGTGGGGGATCAGCCAGTACCAGAAAAGGTGCCCCATCTATACAGGCGTTGTGCATCGGGCATGGCAGAGTGGTATCCATGCAGTGTAACAATTCACAGTCGGTCGGCAATTAGCAATTTAGCAGCAGCAGTAGTAATATAAAAGGGCAACTGGTTGTCTCAGGAAACTACATCACGCTCTCTAAATTAACCATTTCAAAAAATGCATTGACATCGACTGTTTTTTTTATTTATCTCCTCTATTTTTATCCTCCTCTATTTTTATCCTCCTCCTGCAGCCACAGTCCCTGCCTACCTCCAGCCGCCGCTTCTCTTCACCGCCAACCCTGGAGTTGTGCATGTCCAGCTGGCATACACATCTGTACCATCGAGAAGAGCCCCCTCCAATGCCCCCGCACCTAGCCAGGATCCACTACTGGCACATGCTTCTGACCAGGCATTCACTGGCCGGTGAGGCTGTGGCTATCAAGCTGCCATGGACTTTGTGCTGCCATTTTCCTCCCTATTTTAGTTCCCTGGAGTGTGAGCATGCAATGACGTCGTGAGTGCATCAACATCTGCCGCACTCCACCCCTTGCTGCACCACTCTAGTAGTGTCCCCGGTCATCACCAGGGGCTGCTACAGAGCGGTGGTTCTCTGGATCCCTCCCTGGGATGGGAGAGCAGTCCTCTGGATGCTCAATCCCATCCCTCCCCTGCTGACCCCTGATGCTCCGGGCTTGCATCTGAACCCAGGTCACCAGCGTGGCGTGAGGTATGGCATCCAGCGCCTCAACGCTCTGCGCCACAGTGCCGGCAGCATTGACTGTTTTTGTTTAATGCTATTTGAAGTGCATAAAACTAGTTTCACACTGTTCATTAATCTATATCTTCTAAATATTTTCTTTGTGATTTAAAGAAATTTGGGAATATAAAGGTTCTATAGGGAGTCTTTTCTACTCCCCTTTTTTTCTCATATATGATTAGGGAAAGGGGAAGGGGAACTGTTAACCAAGAGAGACACACTAAGCCGAAGCTTGTTTCCAGGTGTGACCTGGGAGCACAAGGAAGTTAAGTGACTTGTTCAAGGTCACACAGTATGCATATAGGGGCTGTGAGATTCAAACCCAGGTTTAAATGCATTGAACTATTATGGTCACTTTCCAGTAATGGAGCAGTTTAAATAAACATGCGGGCTGGGATATTTAAACCCCATTTGCGATCACAAAATGGGTTAGTGAATTGCTAACACCATTTTGTGGCCCCAAAGCAGGAAAGGACTGCAAAATGCCATATTGGATGGCATGGTTAATTGAATCACTAACCCATTTGCAACAGGTCTAAAATATGCCTGTGTGCTTATGCAAAGCAACTGATAGCGCTTTACATATAGGTGCAACGACATGCTGGAAGATTTGGAGAGGAGGTAAGTAGGTAAGTAGCCGTTAGCGCCAGGCAGTTTTACTGCTACCCCAAGCCAGGTCTTAAGGGCTGCAACTCTTAACCATGGCTTCCTCACCCCGAACACCTCACTGATAAGAAATCATTCACTCTCTGCTGTCCAGTGGTTCCCCCACACCTGAACACCTGACCATGTTTACAGTCCAACTTCCCTGGTGTCCAGCAGTCCCCACACCCGCAGCCCTTCAGCTGTGCCTACAATACAACTTCTCTGGTAACCAGTGGTCCCCCTGCCTCCCAATCCCCCAGCTGTCCTTACATTATAACTTTCCTTGTGTCCAGTGGTGCCCTCGCCCCTCAAAATTCCTGGCTGTGCTTACAGTACAACTAACCTGGTGTCTAGTGGTACCACTTGCTCCCTGTAGGTCTGACTCCCCGAATGCTACTAACCCAATCATTCCCTGGTGTCTAGTAGGTCCCCCCATCCCCGTAGATCCATCTCCCCCCACCGATACTAACTCATTCATTCCCTGGTGTCTAGTGGTCCCCCCCATTCCTCATAGGTTCATCTTCCCCCACCAATACTAACCCAAGTCATTCCCTGATGTATAGTGGCCCCAACCACTCCCTGCAGGTTCAAATCCCCCTGCCCTGGCCTCATGTGCACCTCCAGAGGTCAGATCCCTCCAAACCACTCACCCTGTCTCTGGTGTGTGGCCCCACCCTTGGCAACTGGCACAGACCCTCCCCTCACCCCCATGACCTGCCGCTGACTGACCATTCATGATTGTGGGCTGACTGTAATCAGCTGTGAGTACAGTAGGTGCATGATCACAAAATGTCAGTCGAAGGGTGGCTGCAGAGGTCAGCGAAGGGTCTGTACCAATCACTGGTGGGAATGTGTGCACTGGGGACAGGGAATGTGGGTCAAGGGGGTCTGACCCTGGGAAGGGTACATGCAGGGTCATGGTGGACAGGACATTCAAAGCTATGGAGATGGACCACTAGACATCAGGGAATGATCGGGTTAGTAACAGTGGGGGGAGCTGAACCTATGGGAAGTGGAGGGGGGATCATTAGACATCAGAGAATAATATGGTTAATTTCAGCAGGGCAGCTCAAAACTATGGGCAGAGAGGGACCTCTTGACAGCAGAGAAGCTGTACTGTAGGAATGACCAGGGGTTCGGGGATGCAGGACCACTGGATACCAGGGAAGTTGTACTGTACGCATGGCCAGGTGTTCAGTGACTTACAGTAGCATCATTCAGAAAGAGCCCAGTTGCTCCCTACGGAATCAAAATTGTATGGCCAAGATAAACTGCTGTTTTACCCTCCCTGTAATCTCGCTTTATTTATTTATTTATTTGTTTATTGTGATCTTGGATTAACACCTTTTGAGAACAAGCTCATTACATAGGTTCCACGTTAGAGTTAGACAAACAGTGTAAACATAAGTGATTGCTGTTAAGCAGCAAGAATTAAATACCAAGTAAACAATACGTACAATGTTAAACTTAGGCAAGTAAGGTAATAAGACGTCAAGTTGGCATTGTACAATGTATGTAAAAATACGGTTAGAAGCAAGAGTGAGGGGTAGTAAAGGTAACAGTTAGGCAAGACAGGCTAAGACATACATAATAGATAGGAAGACTTACATAGGGGAGGGAGAATACAACAGCCAGAGAGGCTTCGTCATAAGGGGTAGGGGGAAGAGGATATATTTACAAGTTGTGGAAACTGGTCCAGGTGGCAGACAACTTTAGGGATGAAAATTGGGGGTAAGATATAGGGAAGATTGGAGGGAGATATATTAGAGGAGTGGATAACTAGGGGAAAATTGCTTTGGAAGGCCAAGGAAATTAGGAACCAAGAGTAGAGATAATGTATAATGTATCTCTGTGTTGTTTGAATCTTGTGAGCCATTTACGTGGACACTTTTGCATTGCAGCAACCTGAGTGCTCCAGTTGCTGTGGTGTAAAAGTTGCTGTGTGGCCACTTACTGAGTCATAAGTTGCTCGTTGAGCCTTTCGAAGAACCATATCAATCTTTGGAATGCACTGCGGAACGAGCGGTGTGAAGCAGCTGTGTGGACAGGCTGCCCTGCTCACTCTGACATGCCCAAGGATCCTCCTAATATACTGCAGTGACTCGCAGCACTCTGGATTCCTCTCCAGCGTATATTGCATCAGCGCTGAGAGGGGCCATGTGAATGCAACTTGCTATTGCCAAATGAGGTCAGGGCAGGGCAGACATGACACAGCAATAAAGAAAGTGGCAATGTAAACATGGCTTCTGTTCGCACCTAATGAAAACAAAATTTTCTCCTTCCCTTTCTTTGATTACAAAGCATTTTAGGATAGAGTTTTTATGAAAGGCACTATATAAAACCAAGTTTCTTTCCTTAAGGTAGTTTGTCAGTTTCCTGCAAAGATATAATCAAGGCCCCTAGAATTCTGCGGCCACAGAATTTTGCGCAGAACTTGCAATCTACCTCAGAATTCACGCTTCTTGTTGATTTTTTATTAATATTTCTGTTTTTCCATAGAATCTGGTTCCCTTCCCTTCCCCTCTTTTTATATCCTAAACCCCATATATGTTCAGAATGTGATGTTATCATTGCTATAACATCATACATTAGCTAATGAAATGACTGCATTCTGCCACAGAAATGAACAGTCACTTATCTACCACAGCTCCCACTGCCAGAGACGGTGGCACAGCACATCAGGCATGGTGATATTTGCTCAACCTGCACTACAGCCTAATACAATTTTCAGTCTTACATTATTGCACTAGAGCCAACTTAAACAAAACCTTGTCAATAGCACAGACCTGTTAAAGTCCATACCTCACTTTGTACAGACCTATTTGTGCCTTTAAGGTATAGAGATGCCATCTGAAATGAATAACCGGTAAAATGAATTTAACTGTCATTTTTAAGAAAAATAAAGTAATTATGCCCAGAAAAGTAGAATATAATAATGTGTAGACCGGTTGAAAGAATAGACCTGTTAAATAAATAATTGCACTGTATGCATTTTTGCCAGGGTTATTGATTACATATTGTCACTGGTTGATAGAGTCACCTAAAAATTATGGAGAAATGTTGTGTGCAGGGACAGCTGTTGGGCCAGAGGGTAGCATGCTGTGTTTCCGTGCCGGCAACTCAGGTTCAGAGATTAGCTCTGGGAGCTGGCTGGGCAGCACAAGGATTGGTGGAACACATCATTGCTCGGAGCCTGGGAAGGTATGGTACAGTGTTCTGTCACATGGTGGACTCATTGTGCTGGTCTGGAGAGCTCTATCTCACAATCAGTTCACATGCATGTCATGGCCTGATGGGGTTACGTAGTGTATCAGGGAAAGCAGGTTGACATCAAAAATGACTTTTGTAATAACTCCTCTATTCCATTTCTAATGGGACCTGTATGAATGAGGATGCAAGCTCATGGAAATTAAAAAAAGATATATATATACACACACACACAGTATCTCTGTCTCTCTCACCACACACACACACACACACACATATTTGTATGTATGTTACAGATTGTATATAAATATATAAGCGATACACAGTGGGAACCTCATGAGTGGTGTAGAACGCACATACAAATACGTAAGCGATAGACAGCGGAAACCTCATTAGTGGGATAGATAGCATGCATATAGAAATACCTTATTTATCACATAAGATCCCCTCTGCATATGTCATTTATTTAACGGGCTAGGACCTTAAGGGAGAGACATTTGTTTTGCTTTTTTAGGCATAAAATTATTTTTATAATTCTGTTATTTTTTGAACTAGTGTTACTGTGCTTTCCACCATCCTGATTGCTATAACCACTGCCATGAAAATGAAGTCAGGATGACAAGCTGTCACTGTGATGTGGTAGTTTGTTAGTGCCGCAGAACTTCAGCAGAAATTACAAACCACCGCCGCAGAAGTTGTGCGGCAAATGGTAGTCTTGCTGCAGAACTTGGTCCCACTGTGCCACAGAAAAGTAGGGGCCCTGGATATAATTGTAGGCATCAGTAGGAGTCAAACATCATAACATACCAAAAATAAACTGAACTTCAGGATATTACATTCTCTATTACTAAGACATTTGCATGACAAAAAGGCTCTTTGCCACTTCTACTTCCTATGTTCCTTCTGTTCTTCCTTCATGAGGGAGCAAGGGCAGGAAGCAAGGGGGGAGGCAAAAACCCTCTCTAGTCAATAGGTCATGGGATCGGAAAGAGTAAAACACATCAGACTGGACGGACTAATGTTTTTTTCTGGCATTTTCTATGCCTGTATATTCCTACAGTATGACTTGCAATCCTCTGCTTGTGATATCAGAATCATTCCAAGCAACAGGTTGTGATGTCATAAGCAGGGAATAAAGACTTCATGGCAGGAATAAGTAATGTGACCAGATGAAATCTACTGAATGAAAATGTCTTCAGTGATTTAAAAAAAAGAGCCCTGAAAGTCAGATTGTGGGGGGGGGGGGGGATTCTGTGTAACTGAGTTCAAGGGGAGTTCTGTGTAATTGAGAATCATAGAATCATAGAAATTTGCGTCACCCAAATGAAGAACTCTATCAGGTTTGTCTGACATGACGTCCCCTCAGTGAAGCCATGCTGACTATTGTCCTTTGGGGGAATTCTGTGTAACTGAGTTCAGGTATGAGTTTTTTCGCTGGAACCTGGGAAATCTCTTTAAATATCATGTACAGTGATTTGTTACACTGCATTAGTATTCCAACTTCTGAAATAATTACAAGAGCTTTACTTCTCTATTAATGCACAAGCCAGGTAGAGCAAACAGATGCACCGGGTGCCTCCCCACATCACCATGCCTTTCCTGTTGTCATACCTATAGATGGAATGCACTTTTGTGTGACCCTCTCTTTCCATCTCAGAGAAGCCTTTTTACTTTTAACTTGCTTAGATTTTATTTAAAACACTTAATTAAAAGGTTGTTATTGCCAATGTTGTATATTGGAAATGTGATTACAGTCTCCGGTACACAGCAAACAATGGTAGAGTATCAAAGATCGGTAAATAAGATTTGTAGATTTGTGCTGTCTTCTCTGTTCCTGTCCATTTGCTGTTCTCTACTAGAGGAACTTAGTTGCTACCTGTAGAAGTCTCATAACAAATGGAGATCTGTACTTTAATTCATAAGTTACTGAATGGAAATTTGACAACTTCTTGGTCAGATATGATTTATTTCAAAAACAACGTTTGTTTGTTGAGCTCAAATGACAAGATATTATAAAAGTGAGGGTGTGAGGTATTTCAAACTAGCTTTGAGCTTCATAGCCCATTACTTTCTCCCAGCAATAGCCCCTCTCTGCCAAAATTATAAACTTTTATCCTGTCCTGAAAGGGAGGGAAGGGACTGTAACTATGGTTGAAGTGCTGGCCAGCTGGTCCCTTTACACTTTCCAGTCCACCTGCTCTGCCCCCGTGCTCCCACGTTTAGTGACATTTCACCAGGGAGAGCTTGGGGATGCTCCCCATATTATACACTAACAATATTATTCATGAGTGTGTACACTATACAGTAGCCGCTCAATGACAGTTCAGTCCGGCAGCTGGCTGCAGGGGTGTGAAGTGGGCTGTGCGGTCACCAGCTACGTGTTGGGATTGGGGAGCGGGGTGGGCACCTACCTGCTGGGGGGGGGACCACTAGACCACCAGGAAAGGGGGAATTAATGTATGAAACAATAACGGGTGCTGTCGGGGTTTGGGGAGGGGGCGCACTAGACCACCAGGTCATGCGGATTTATTTTCTTATACAATAACGGGGTGCTATCAGGAAGGGGGAACTATTAGACCACCAGGTCATGGGGAAGTAATCGTTATCATGGAAACGGTCAATATTGGGGATCGGGGGACAGTGGCACATTGCCACACATTGGCCAATTGTCCTAGAGGGAAATATTCTAAGGACCCTTAGACCAGCCCTGGGTGGTCTAATGGTACTTAGAAATGTGCCCTTGGGAGCAGTTTTGTGAATCTCATTTTAGTGGATGTGGCAGCTTGCATCAGCTGCATGCCCCCAGCACCATGCTGCAGCTAGTTTAGTGGCACAAGGCTGGTGCTCGCCCCTTTGGTGCAGGCAGCCTAAGTTTGATGCAGGCTGCCTTTTTGAATAGCTCCAGGGGCATCTTTTGGCGCAAGGTGCTACTTACATCATTTATGTTTCACGCAGGCACCTTGCATCCTTCTGAGGGCTTTGTGAATCTGGCCCATTGTGCTAAGGCTCCCCCCAAATGAATTCACCTAAGATCCTTTATGTCATTAGACTTGCACTCTTTCCTTACTGACTTAGGGGAAACTGATTGGTCCCCGCTTCCTTCAGCCAATAATATAAATCTGGCTCTGGATTACTTTCAATTCAAAGTCATGGCTGCTTGGGATCATTATGCTGTCCTGTGAGAAAACAGAGTCTGGGGCTGTCACCTCCCCTGGATTACTGCTGAGGTTATGGCGTGCCTACATACTATTCCTTTAAGATCACAGGCTCTCTGGCTGCTTTGACAAGCTATTGTTGACTTTGTACCACTTGTACCAAAATCTTAAGACTTGCAAAGTCAGAATATTTTGCATCCATGCTCCAGAACAATATTAATCATCCTTCTTAGTTCTGGAAAGTTATCCATTCCTTGTTCTCCCCTTCTAACCAGTCTTCCTCTCCTGTTCTCAAGATTGATGTCTCCCTCATCTCTGATCCCTCTGTTGTTGCCTCCTATTTTAACTCCTACTTTACTACGTGTGCCCTCTCTGTTATCACGTCCCCCCCCTTCCCCCCCTTCCCTCCCTCCTCTCTGTCCTCTTAACCTCTGGTTTACCTTCTCCGCTACCACTATTGTGGCTACACGTAAGACATTGCTTGCTCTTAATCCTCACAAATGTGGTAGCCCTGATGGCTTTGATCCCAAGCTTCTACTTCTTTCTGCCCCAGCTGTTGCACTGCCAATTACCCTACTTTTTAACCTTTCTTACTCCTCTGCAACTGTTCCAGATGCATGGAAACATGGTACAGTCATCCCTATCCCTCAAATCGGTGATCCATCCTCTCCAAGTCACTATCGTCCCATCTCGCTTCTTCGTACCCATTTTTATATTGAGTAAACTTTATTGACACCATAGACCTCAACAATGAGTAAAAATGACGTACCAAGATAAACATAGTACACTGGAACAGAGGTCATAAAAAGAGAAGCCAATAACAAGGAACAGTTTTTAACTAGAATCTACAACAACCCCCTCCCCCAACCCCTACCACCGGAGGTAAAAAAGGAAGATAAGCACCAAGATAAATACAGTTTATCCAAAATTAATCAGGAGACTTTCCAGGCAAAACAAATTAGTAGACTAAATGGCTAACAAAATATACAGAGGTTCCCAAATTCGGTTATATTGTGATAACTTGTGGGACATACGTGCAATAAGGTGCTCAGCATGGAGAGCAAACAGTATCTCATTATACCATTCCAAATAAGTTGGAGAGTTTTGATCCAGCCAGTGGCGCAGGATGACCTTCTTGGCACAAGCTGAAATCAAGCCCATCTGAGATCTTTGGTTGCTAATCGAGCTATCTGCATAATCCCCTAAAATACATATTTCTGGAGTAAATACATCTGCTAAACCCAACAGGAGATCCAGCCAAGATTGAATGGAAGTCCAAAAGGGGGTCACTGTCTCGCATAACCACAGAATGTGCAATAGGGTCCCAGGCTTTTTGCCGCATCTGGAACATGTGTTGACAGATAGGCGACCCATTCTATGCAATTTGACAGGACTTCCTACCCTTTCTAAATTACAGGAACACCTTGTATTATCACAACGTTCAACCTTCCTTGACTCCTCCTCCTTCTTCTTCTTCACTCCCCTTCAGTCTGGTTTTAGAAAATTCCTCTCCACCTCCACTTCCTTACTATGGCTTACTGACTCCATCCCTACTGGTATGGATCAGGGACTGATCATGTCTGCCATTTTTGCTGATCTTGCTAAAGCTTTTGGCACAGTGTCACAACCCCTCTTTCTTGTTAAGCTAAAAGTGGCGGGTCTTTCTGAATCCGCAATCAGCTAGTTTAGCTCTTATGTGGAGGTAGGTCACAATCTGTCCATATAGGCTGCTTCACTTCATCTCCATTCCTTATGTGCTCAAGTGTCCCTCAAGGGTCTGTCCTGGGTCCTATTCGTTTTTCCATATTCTTGAATGACCTCCCCACATGCAGATGACAGTTATTTTTGCTTCTGGCTCCTCTTCTCATGATCTTACCATACAGCTTCAGTTGGACTTTGGGAATGTTCAGCATTCATTACGTCTAACCAACTATCCCTCAATGCAAAAAAAAATCTCCTTGACCTTTGGTACCAAAACAGGCTTTATAGACTTCCCTCTCTCCCTTCTTTCACATTCTTGATGGTGGTATTATTGAGGATGTTTCTTCTTTTAAGTACCTTGGGGTCTGGCTTGATCATCATCTTGATTCCTCGGTTCATACTGATGCCATTCACCAAAAGCTTCACCGCAAGCTTGGTGCACTTTATAGGAACAAAGTGAGTATCCCACTTCCTACACATTGTGAGATTTTTTAAAAATGATCCTTCTCCTATGTTTAATTATGGTGATATAGTCTACAGTGGAGCTCCCAAATCCACCCTCACCAGACTGGACCCTCTTTTCAATTATCTTTGTCGTTTTGCTTTAGATTGTTCTCCACGTGCTCACCACTGTTCACTCTACTCTGCTCTTTCTGGCCCCTCTCTTGATGCCAGATGCCTTTCCCACTGTGTTTCCTTTATATCAGATTCTGATATGGTTCCCTTGCTTCCTACCTTACTTCCATTTTATTCTTTCCCTCAGCTTCATGCTATCCTTTATGTAATATTGCTTCACATTCCCATGCTATTCCTTCTAGGAAATCTACAGCTGGTCAATCTGCTTTCTGTTATCGCTTTCCTAAACTTTGGTCCTCCCTTCCCTTGTCTATTCACTCTGCCTCCTTGGCTTTCTCCTTAAAGTCTCTCCTTCATTACTTTTTTCCTCCCTCTTGCTTCTGTCTTTTGCCCTCTTCCTTCATTCACTTACTAGTTTTGCCCTGGCTAACTGTTTTCCTCTTACCTATGCATACATTATTCTGGGTTGTATTTATAGTTCTGTTTTTCTTCATTTACATTGTAGTACTTTATATTTTTATATATATATATATATATATATATATACATTACAAATGCTTGTTTGATGTTCTCTATCCCCTTCCCCCAGGACACATCCGGAAACAAGCTGCTACCAGCTCAGTATGTCTTTCCTGATGAAACTTTTGAATAAACAAATAAATAAAATGTCCAGAAATACCTTTTTGGGCACCTCAAAATTCAGGGTGCCCAGTTTAGTGAGAGGAGCCGCTGACCTGCGTTCTCTGTATGAGAACAGCAGGACTTTCTTGAATGCTGAAGCTGCAGCTCCGGTGATCCCCTACTCTCTCTGTCTGTCTGTCTCTCTGTCTTGTCTGTCTTGTCTAACTTGTCCGTCTTGTCTAAATTGTCTGTCTACCTATTTATCTATCTAATTGATTTTTTGTTAAGCAGACTAGGGTACCCACCCCCTTTACTGCTTCTGTTGGCCCCCTTCCCCGCCAGGTCACCCACCCCTGTTCCCAGTATGTTTACAGTGGCACTGGGGTGCCCATCCCTTGTGCTGCTGAACAGTAGCCCAACACTGGGGTGCCCAAGCTTCAGTGTCAGAATGTGAGTGTTCCCTGTAATGAAGAAAAATGTCCCTTGATTATTTGTTTATACCTGTAAAAAAAGAAAATGGTCCTACTCTGATCTGACCACCCACACACACATCCCCACACCCCTGACGCACCCTCACTCACTTGAACATGTCCCACAGTGTAGATCCACTCTCTGAGTCCAATCGTTGACACGTCTTGCTGCTGGCACCAGCAACTGTGATGTGAGTAAATAAGATAAATGTGGTTTAATGTATTTCAATGGTGTTTGAACTTTTATTTATAACTATCTAATTTTTGAATATTTCTACAAATTTTCAGCATAGTGTTTTTGGGTCCCTACCTCATGACCAATGACAGTGGAATTATGTAAATCTGTCCCAAAAAGTGATTTCATGGTCAATTTGTAAAATTACCTTTTAGGTGGGATTTGAAACATTTCACCACCCTTGTTCATGAATTGAGGTCATAACAATGCTATATTGAAAAGTTTGGGTTAAAATATGTAAAAATGATAAAATTATGAGCATATATTGAAATGTTTCTATGCTCGCTCATTCAACAAAAAGACTTTACCTCCATGAGTGATCCTTAAGCTGGCTGGGAACACCATCCCATAAGTAATGCCAACTTCCCACAACAAAGCCCAGACACCATTGAATCTTTTTTCTTTTGCCGTGTAGCATAACTCAAATCAGGAAAGATCCAGATAGGGAGTCCATCCTGGAACAGTGTTTTCTTCTGTTTGGCCAAGGCCATCACTAGAACCCTGGTTCCAGTACCATCTGTTACCACCACAATGGCTTGTGGGGCATCTGAGTTGGCTGGTCTCCCATGAGGTGTAACGCAATATGTCTTTTGCATGTTGCTTAGTCAGTTAAGCAGTTCATCCCTGAACTGCTGCTAGAACCAGACACTAAGGAATAATAACAAATGGTTCCCTCACACCCCTCAGGCATCCCAATAAGGCAGATATTTGGTCTGACTTGAGTTCCAGGGTTTCAAGCCTGGTACACAAATAGTGATTGCCTTTAATAAGGCTTGCTGCCATTCCCATAGCCGAGTCCCATCTTTTTGTGGCTTCGGCAGTGGTGGTTTGTACAGCCTCCATAGACGTTTCCAGGGTGAACAACCAATTAGTTAGGGTGTCAAACATATCGAAAGTTCCGCTACCGATTTTATTACTGTGCTCAGTTTAGCACCAACAATTTGGAGGGTCTCCTCTACTGGTTCTGTCACAGTGACTGCCGTACATCCTGGGTCCGACCGCATGGTCTCAGGTGCCAGAACATTGGAGTGTCCCCAACAGCCCTGCCACAGAGGAAAATCTGTGGAGGAACAGGTACGCTCTGGATAAGTCCCAGAGATGGTGGGTGATGAGGTCAGAGAGGCAGATGGTAGAATGGGGCCAACTAGCATGATAAGGGGATAAAAAAAAGGTGTCTGAGACTGACCCCCAATACAGCTGCTACTGCCAGATAAGTGACAACCATTGCTTGGGACTCAAAACCAGACCACCAGCATGGTACGTTATGCCACTTTACTTTGTAATTTATTGTTTATGCCCTTATCTCTCCAGTGCTGCCTCATTCTGCTGGCTAGCAGCCAGCTCCATACCTGACCTTTTCCAGCACTCACCTCCTTTCCAAACCCCTGGCTTAGCCCCACCCCCACCAAGGCAGAGCTTACCAGGATGGCCAAACCTTCACCAGACAAGGCGTTGGCCCTCCTAGATGAGAACCTCCAGTGTAGGGTGGCTGATCTGTCAGGCCAGGGTCTGAGTGTGCCTCATCATCCTGTATCATGCAAGGGTGTTTTCTGTATTTACTCTCCCAGTCCCTGAGGACAGTGGTGTGTTGGGTACTAAAACATATACACACACACAAAGTGTCACTATGTGGATTCTGGACAATGACCTCATCTTCCACTGCATTACCTCCACTACACTACCATCTGTGGTCACCCTGGTGACAGTATTGTGGTGAAGGTAGTGATGCTCCCTCCCTGGATGAGAAGAGCCTCCTCTCCGATGCCCAAACCTCCCCCCGACTGGTCCTGATGACCTGGGCTCTTTCTCAAATGCAGGTCTCTGACATCTTGATCAACTCTACCACTATGACAATGAGCTGCCCACACCCACGTCACTTCACTACCAGTCTCTTTCATTGCCTGTACAGACCTTTGAGATGCAGTGTGTATGAAACACATTATTTCTATGCAAAGTCTACTTCATCTGCTCCACATTAAGCTAGCTGGTAGGCCACATAGCTAATGCGAGTGCTGTCAGGAAGCACAGCCCTGCTCCCTGAGGGCACAAGCCGTATAATGCAACAGTAACCAGGCCGCACCACTACTGCCCAAGGTGGAGCAGTGAGTGAGTCATCCCACGTACAGCAGCACTGCTAAAGATGCTAAGATGACATTGCTTTATTTATTAGACTTTCACAGAAAAAGCTCTTTTACTTGAAACCATCTTTGTTAAAGAGCAGCTGGAGCCTTCAGGAGAACTTTAACAAAATGTAACATTTAGACACATTTCAACTTGTATTTCACATTATTTCTGCATTCCTCTTCTCCATTATTTATTTATTTATTGATTTATACTCCTCCCCCGCATCTGGCCAGTCTCTCCATCAGGCTCCCATATGAACTCCCCACCGTGGCTACTCTCCAACCCCTACCGCCCCATATCGCAGCCAGCCCCAAGTAACCCCAGTGTATCCCTTCACCGGGCGGGTCTCTTACCTCCGTAGGAGAATGGCCCTGGCAGCCAACCAACAATCCTGGGGTGCTGCTGGGATGGCATGTGGAGGTCCAGGAGCCCGGTGGTGAGGGTTCTGGAGGGCCATCACCGAATCGGCCTGGCACCATTTTTCCGCTTTACTCCCCTGAGAAGCAACATGCCACTGACGTCAAGGCATACGCTGATGTCCGTCACTCCCCTAGTGTATTGGGGCCGACGTCCTGCCATACTCCCAGCCTCCGCCAGGAGTCAGAAGGCACCGTGCCGCATATCCACCCTCCCCCTGAGAAGGCGAGCTGTCATTGGACGCTCATTTCCTTCTCCCCAGGCCAGCCCTCCAGCAACCCGAGTCCGTTCCTGAATCCATTATTTATTACTGATGTAATCTCCATCAAAACAGGATGTTTGCTCCTGAAGAGCTCATCTATTTCTGTTGCTTCCTCCTTACCTGAAGTCATAATGCACTGCTTATGACATCACAGTTATTTCCATGGCAACAGATTGTGATGTCACAACAGAGGATTATGACTTGAAGTAGGGAGTGTGCTATAGAGGAAGATGGCCTTTGATGTATGAAGATCATGTATTCATGCAAATTTCCTCAGTAATAATGTTGAGGAGAAATCTATAGAATATATATGTGGAATGCAGGTAGAATTGTACCTAAATATTATGTTTTTCAAATTTTTTTGAAGCATCAGCAGCTCTTTAAGATGATACTTAGTTTAGCAGATCTCAACGCCACTAAGAATGCTGTAACAGTAAACTAAGAACGTTAACAGTAGAAAGTAACTACTCCTCTAAATGACTACAGTAAGTGAATTGCCATTAAAAAAAAAAAGAGCACGTTAGAAAATATAACTCGATTAAAGTGGGATATGTGCTGCAGATATGTGCCAGGAAACAAACAGATTGAATTTTTTTTATACTAACTAGATACGAACATACAAAATTTGCCAGCAGATAAAGGCCTAGAGGTCTATCAAGTCTGCGCGAATGTGCAGCTAGCACCCCTTATTCTGCAGCTGCCCCTCCCTTCCACCCTTCCCCTTCATTTACCCTCCCCCTTGTCCTGTCCCATCCTCGTTTGAAGCAGTCTACTGTTCTACTGCATACCACTTCAGCAGGTAACGCATTCCACCCAGCCACCACCCTCTCTGTAAAAAAGTGTCTCCTCATCTCCCTCCTGAACCTTCCTTGCTCCAGTCTCATATCATGGCCCCTGGTGTCCCTCCCCTCCCTTACTTTGAATAGCCCCTCTGTACCTGCCTTGTTTATTCCTTTCATGTATTTAAAGGTTTCAATCATGTCACCCCTGTCTCTCCTCTCCTCTCCTCCAGTGAGTACATGTTCAACTCCTTCAACCTCCTCTCATATGATAAGCCCCCCAGCCCCTTGATCATCTTTGTGACTCTGCGCTGCACCCCCTCCAGTAACTAAATGTCCCTCTTCAGATACAGACGCCAGTACTGCATGCAGTACTTCATTTGTGGTCTAACTAATGACCTATACAGTGGCAGAATCACCTCCTCCCTCCTCGAGGACATACCCCTTGCAATACAACCCAGCATTTTGTTGGCCTTTGCAGCTGCCTTCCTACATTGTGCCGAGTTGTTCATTGACCCTGTAATGAGCACACCCAGATCCTTCTCCTCCTCTGTCTGGGCTAGCTGTACTCCCCCAGCTGGTAACTCCTCCTTGGGTTCTTCATCCCAAAATGCAGCACCTTGCACTTTTTGGCATTAAAGCCCAGTTGCCAGGTGTCTGACCAGGTTTCAAGGTTTGCCAGATCATCCTGCAACCCCTGCCATCCCCCTAGGTCATCCACCACCACGCCTGCCTTGGTATCATCAGCAAACAGACTGATCTTGCTCTTGATGTCCCATGATATGTCTGCAATGAATATCCCAAACAACACTGATCCCAACACCGAGCCCTGTGGAACACCGCTCGTCACTGCCCTTGGGTGTGAGAGCTCCCCACCCACCACCACCCTCTGTTGCCTTCCCTGCAGCCAGTTTCCTACCCATCTCACCAGCTTTGCACCCGCCCCTGTGCCTACTAATTTCCTTCCAGCCTTCCATGTGGCACTGGGTCAGAATGCCTTACTGAAGTCCAGATACAGGACATCCACTGCATGGCCCCTGTCCAGTTGCCTAGTTGCCCAGTCATAGAACTCGACCAGGTTGGTTTGGCAGGATCTGCCACGTGTAAACCATGCTGTCTGCTGTCTGCTGTTCTGTGGTCCTTTGGCCTCTGGGAGGGCCACCAGCCTCTCCTTCAGCATAGTCTCCATTAGCTTACCCACGATGGATGTGAGGCTCACTGGTCTGTAGTGTCCGGTTCATCCTTGGGGCCACTCTTGTGGAGGGACACCACATGAGCCATCCTCCAGTCCTGAGGTACACACCGAATGTAGTGAGACATTAAATAGGTCTGCCAAAGGTCCTGCAAGGACCTCTGCCAGCTCCTTCAGTACCCTGGGGTGGATGCCATCTGGGCCTGGCGCCTTGTCCACCCTCAGTGTCTTCAAACCCTCTCGAACTCTGCTCTCCATGATTTCCCCATCTGTCACCACTTCCCACCCTGCTTCTGCCATTTCTCCCACCTTGGGTGTCACCCCCCTCTTCTCTTTAGTAAATACTGAGCAGAAGTACTCATTTAGTGCGTCCGCCTTATAGCACCCTGCTTCCACCCAACCCCCCTCCTTCCTAATCCTTACTATGTGGTCCTTACAGCTCCTTTTCTCCCTGATGTACTTAAAGAAGTCCTTCTCCCCCTTCTTAATGCCTTTTGCCAGCCTGAGTTCCGTAGATGCTTTGGCTCCCCTTACTGCCCTTGTCACCTCCTTTGATTCTGTCAAGTACTCCTCCCTGTCCCCCGTTTTCTTGTACTTCCTAAAGGCAGCTCTTTTCCTCCTTACCTTTTCCATGACCTCCTTGCTCAACCAGATTGGTTTCTTAGATACATCCAGGCTATGACAGAAATGCTCTATGATGTGGCTGTAATAAGGAACAGGTACCTCTTTCTGCATACTGAGTTGAGAACAGAAAAGAATGTTGTTTTTACAAGTGTAAACATTTGTTGATTGAATAGACTGGCACATTACTGCTTATTTCCTTTTAGAAAGGTTAAACTTAGCCCCTCTGAAAAAGTAAGCAGAAGTATACCTGAAGTCAGCATACATGCCTGTGAAATGCTAGTGTTACACTCTGCATGTCTGTGTTATGTGTGCATGGGAAGGTGTGCATAACAAGAATTTTAGACACACATGCAAGGTGTGGGACACTGCATGAACATTCTTGGAGTTTATAAAAGAATCCCACTCTGAGGTTGTGTGTAAAATTCGACTTTTACACTCCTCCGTGTTTTGTTCTATATAACTACTGGACAGTGTTTTCTCAGCTTGAAAACACTACCCAACATTTATAATAAAACATTGTGAGCAGTAGATGGTGCTGCTGTTTAATAGTGCTTTTACCTTAGTTTTTTGGTTTTTTGCAATTGTGAACAGGGCGACAGTTGCCCAAAGTGCACCCCAGGTAAAATCCAATATCAATCACAGGCTTTGGGAAATTGTGACTTTAGAAGGTGCCAATGAGTGGAGTAGAGTAGTGTCTGTGCCTGAGGAAGGCAGAGTGTGCATGTATGCAGTGAGGGAAACCCAACGCATGTTCACCATTATAACCATCTGGTTATAATGCCAAATTATAACTGGGTTTTCCTCTGGGAGAACACGCTACCTAGTTATTATATAGAGAATAATAAATGGGGTGGTGCGTGTAACAGATTTTACACACACCCAAGTTGTGGGATGCTACATAAACCCGGTGACCGAACTATCGAGGCCATCCCACAACCCGTGTATATAATCAGTTTACCACACCATTTATTTTATAATTGCCAGCCTGCGCTTTTACGCCTCAGCAATTGTAAAAAATCAGGCAATGAGACTGGCGGTGAGGCAGTGACAGACTACTCAGGAGTCTGTGCTGTTGTGGTCCGTGGTATGAGAATTTACAGTAAATAGCTAATTTTGTAAGTGACAGCAAGTATGCTATTTTTGTTTAAGCTCACCGGCGAACAGCAGTTGCTGAGCTGTGGAATGCTTCCTTTATAAAGAGTTCGTTTCCCTGAATACGAGGGACCAGGAAGTGTGCTGCGCCATGGGATTCCGTCAGTGAAGGTGAACGTCGGAGAACAGCGACTGAGGGATGGCTGTTGCAAGGGAAACCTGGCACATGTTTGCCATTATAACCAGCCGAGCTGGTTATAACGGCAAATTATAACCGGGTTTCCCTATGGGAAAAAGCGCGCGTCGGTAATTATGTTGAAATTACACAGCCCAATATCTGAACTGCAGTAAGAGAGAGAGATTGTAATGAGCACACTGATTTTTTTAAGGTAATACTTAAGGTGGCTTGATTTCTGAAAGGCTTTTTTTTTAATCAGGTATAAGTTTATTGATTTACATATTGACAATTCCACTTACAGAAACCACAATAATTCAGTTGCTGGAGGATCTTATATCTATGAATTTAAGATCTGGTAATTCTAGAATTAAGTATCAATTAGTTTACACAACAGAGAATAAGTGAGGAATATAACTAAACTAGCTTATCCTAAAAGAAACACAACTGATTGTAGATAGGTGGAAGGGAAAGACATTCTTAGATAGTCTGTGTTGTTGTAGATGCAATGCTCCTAGAGCTGCAAAGTGAACCACAGTTACTAAACTGTGTACGTGGGATTTTACAGAAGCCGGGACCAAATAAAGAACAACAAAAAGGGCACAAGAAAAACAGAGATCGTAACAAGAGAACACAAAAGTGGTGCATTTCTCCATCTCCCCCTCAAATGTCAATAGTCAATATCACCAGAGTGACTATGAGAGCCATGTATGGAGCAAGCGGAGAGCCCCAGTTATATATCAACAGTGGCCTCCGTCTGATATCAAGGATGCCAGATGTCTCTAAACCTCTCCATAGTTAAGCAGATGCTGCTGGCAAAGCCTAGGTTTATTAATTAAATTATTTTGAAACTTTGATAATTTGGGTCAGAACTGAATTCAGAGGAACTAGTTCAAAGTATTCTTATTACCATAGCCAATATGTTTTATTATGTTATTGCAGGACCACCACAGGCCCTGTGGAAGTGGCCCACTAGGCCATGAAACGTTGTCCTTGTATTTAGGTGGCTAAACACACAGTGTAACCTGTAAACTTTGTTAAAATATATTTAAGGAAGCATAGCCTATGTGGGTTATTTTACTTTTTACGACTGTGGGCAGAGCCTACAGGAGTATTGCATGTACAAAAGGAGTGATGTCATGTTTTCTGTCCATGGAACTGACTGAAGGTGTAAATAGTCTCCTCCGCCTTACGCTCCTCCAAGCAATGTTTTCTGCCCTCAAATAAATATGCTTTCATGTTAGTCAATGGTTGCAGGGTACTATTTTCTTTCTTAAATGGGTGGTACAAGAACTGGAACCTGAGTAGTGGGAGGCAGCGTTAGTTTTCTTTTGGAGTAAGATCCACCTCCACCTCCACACCAAACTTTTTTCTGATTCGTGTGGGAGGGGCATGAGATAGCTCTAACATGCTGTAACAAGATACACTAGTTTGGGACACAGACATGCCTGTGCAGTGGAGAACAGAACAGAACATATTTAATGCCTTTAAATTGACTTAAAAATCCTTTGGAACAAATGATTATCAGAGCCACCTGGGGCCTCAGACAGAGACCTAGACACACATTCTAATTTACAGTAAGAGCCACATGTTTTCTTAAACATCTAGCAAGAGATATAGGTTTTTAGGTTTAGTTTTCAGTACTGTTACAAGAGAATTTATTTACTTGAATAAAGGTCAAGGTTAACAAATAAATTCTACCTTTAGTTAGATTAGGTCTAGTTCAACCAAATGTGATTTTAAAAGCTATTCTGATCAGAGCTGACATAAAAAAAAATCTTAAATATTTTTTCTTTTCTCATGGATACTAGAAATAGGATGTCAGCTTTCACTCCATTAAACCTTTTTTTCCATTTTTTATAGCATCTTGCTGAGGCAATCTTCCCAGAATGCAATCTGTCATGGGGGGTTGAAATTGTTTTAATCATGAGGCATTGGTGTTAGCAATGCATTTAGAAATACAGGGCTGGATATTCAAACTGCGCCATTCTGAGGCGCAAGCCCTTGTGCTGCACTAAATAGTTGCGCAGGGGTGTGGCCCGGGTTATATTCAAAGGAGTTGCGCTATTGAGCAACTCCTTTGAATATCACCCCCCAGCCACAGCCACTGTGCATGGCGCAGTGGAACTTGTGCCACCGCCAAGTTGTCGGAAGTGGAGCATTCAACTTGCGGTGGGCATAAAGTACCATTCGCCATGCACAAAATCACGATATTCAAAGGTGACATGCAAATGGGGCCATAATTCATGCAAGGCGTGGGGGCCATTTGCATCTGATTATGGACCCATTTGCATGCCATTAGCATGTAGGTGCGCCGATCCCCGAGGACTTGCACCTGGCGCCCTGCCAGGCAGCAGCCATCGGGGACCGACGCACCCTGCAGCCCGATCGTGGGCAGCAATGTGGCTCCCCCACCTCCTCCTGTACATATCCCTGGTGGTCCAGTGGACCGAAATGCCCGATCGGGCAGAAAGTAAGCAATAACCCCGAACATCCCCTTGTGCCCGATCGCGGGCAGAAAATCGCTTAATAACCCCCGAACATCACCCTTGTACTTGATCGTGTTGGGCAGAAAATGTCGTAACCCCCTGAACATCCCCTTGCTTGTTGGCGGGCGAAAATGCTTAATAACCCCAGACATCCCCCTTGTGCCCGATGCATGGGCGGTAAGTACAGTGAAACCCCCACCCAAACATCTTCCTGGTGGTCAGTGGACGAAATGCCTGATCGCGGGCAGTAAGTAAATTGAACCCCAAAACATCTCCCTGGTGGCTAGTGTCCCCACCCACCCACCCGAGCCCCACCACCCGCTCCCCGGCGGCGGCGGGCGGCAGCATCCCACCCGCCTGCCGCCCGCTGCCCGCCGACTGACTGCCGGTAGGGCTGCGCCCATTGGTGCAGAGCAAGAGTCAATGGGCGTGCAGCCCACACCATACATGACAGTCCAGATTTGCGCCCGCATTGTGATGCTCATTGCGCAGAGCAGTCAATGGCCAGCAGCCTACACTATACATGATGTCCAGATTTGTGAATGATTTATTCACAAATCTGACTGTCATACGGTATGGGCTGCACGCCCATTGGCCTTGCTTCCACCAACGGTGTGCAGCCCTACTGGGAAGTCAGTCGGCGAGGCGGGCAGCAGGCGGGTAGGATGCTGCCGCCCGCTGTCTGCCAGGGGGAGTGGGGTGGGGTCGGGTGGGTGGTGGGGACACCAGCCACCAGGAGATGTTTTGGGGTTCACTTTACTTACTGCCCGCGATCGGCATTTCGGTCCACTGGACCACCAGGAGATGTTCGGTGAGGGGTTTCATGTACTTACTGCCCGCGATCGGGCACAAGGGGGATGTTCGGGGTTATTGCTACTTTCTGCCCGTGATCGGGCACAAGGGGGATGTTCGGGGTTATCATTTACTTTCTGCCCGCGATCGGTATTTTGGTCCACTGACCACCAGGGATGTGAACCGAGGGGGGAGCTACTGATGCCCGCAACGGGCTGGTGGGGGAGTACACCATGCCCGCCGATCGGGCCGCGGGTGGGCACAGGACTGAGTTAGCCAGCCACAGGTGGCAGCTGCTGTTGCGCCATGCACAGCAGCTCACCTGTAGGGTGGCCCCGACTTAAGCCTTTTTTTTTTGGCTCAAAGTCCTGCAGGCGCAGGTTGGGGGTTGCGCCTGCACAACTCTGCACAGCCCAGCTGAATATCGGGCTGTGCAGTTTATGCATGGTTCCTCCCCCTCCAGTTGAGCATGCATTCATTTGCATTGCGCTGTTGCTCAGCCTGTTTTCAGTGGTGCAACTGCCTCCTGCTGAATATCGCAGAATAGCGCAATTTAGGACTTGAGCATGCGCAACCCTGTTGCGAATGGCGTAACCCTTTTGAATATCTGGCCCACAATTTTTAATTGTCTTTACAGTTAAACATGCAGTTTCATGTCAAGGCACATTTTTTGGGGGGAGTTCAAATTATTTTAAACATGGGCACAGTACTTGATAAATACAGACTTTGATGATAAAGTGTATTTTTTCTTTCAAGTTTGAGAAATATGTATTATATAAAAGTGTAACCATGTTGTAAATGGTTAAATATTTTCTGTTCTGTTCAGTACTGTTCTCCACTGCACAGGCATGTTTGTGAGATAGCTAACTGGGGTTTCTGAAAGACAACAGCTATTAAATAGCCGTGTTGTAAATGGGTAAGTAGGCAATGGTTTAAGGCTCTGAGTTACAAACCTGGAGACCTGGGTTTGACTCCCACAGCTCCCACTTGCACACTGTGTGACCCTACACAAATCACTTAACTTTCTTGTGCTCCCAGGTCACACCTGTAAACAAGCTTTCAGCTTAGTGTGTCTATCCTGGTAAAAAACAACAAAAAAAAAAAACAAGCATTTGTCAATGCCAAATGTTTGCTTGCTGGCATTGGCATTGGTGGGATGTGCCTTTGAGTCGTCAGGCATAATGGCCATGCCATTTCACCACATCCTACCCTGCAGACACCGACAAGTGTTACAGTGTGCCTTGGGGTCTTTGGCCCTTATGTTCACCCCATTCCATCAGGAAATATGGTGAGATGGATGTAGTATAGGAGAATGGGGTGAACTTTGGGGCTGAAGAGTCCAAGGCACACCTCAATGCCTCTCACTGGCTGCAGGGTGTAGGTGGGGGTGGAATGGTATGAGCATTACAGGTGACAATCCCAAGTCACACCCATGATGCCTGTCAGTCTGTACAGGGTGGGGCGTTATGGTCGGAAACCCTAATGCCTCAGGCGTTCATTGGTATTTTCACTCCAAATTTTCAACATGGGTTTTTTTGTGACCCCCACCTTATGAGCAGTGATTATATCAGTTTGTTAGCCGAAAGCTGATTTTGCACAGTGACTACGACATTTGGCACCACAGGTGCAAAAACACATTTTGAACAGGATGTGAAAGATGACAGCTGTACTGTTCATGGGGAGGTGTAAAAAATGGCAATGCTGAAAATCTGCAATGAAAATAGTAAAAAACTGGTGAAGTCACGAGCGTGCGTAGAAACTGCGCAACGCACACCCTTAGTGTAATTACTTTGGGGATTTTTTACAGCAGATTGTCAACACAGGCATTTTGGGAACTCCACTCATGAACAGTGTCACTGTCATTTTCTTAATCTGTTCCAAACACTAATTTTCCACCACGACCACGCATTTCTGCGCAGAAAGTGTGAAAACACATTTCAGCCATGTTGTGAAAAATTACAGCTGTACCATTCATAAGGAAGTGTGTAAAAATGCCAGTGGTGAAAATCTGGACTGAAAATATTACTAATTCATGAACTTATGGTGGTGTGTGGAAACAGCGCAATGGTCGCACGTAACAGTCACTTTATGGACTTTTGTCACCAAATTTTCATCATAGCCATTTTAAGACCTCTGCTCATGAACAGTGTCACTGTGATTTTCTTAATCTGTCCCAAACATTAATTTTGCACACCGACTGCGCCATTGTGCACTACATGTGCGGAAACATATTTTGGGGGAGATGTGAAAAATGATACCTGTACTGCTCATAAGGAGGTGTGGTAAAATGGCAATGTTGAAAACCTGGAGTGCAAATCTTAAAAATTGGCAGACTTATGAGCATGCATAGGAACTGCACAAAACACGCTCATAAAACAGTCATTTTTGGGAATTCTTTTGTCAGATTTTCAACATAGCCATTTTAAGACCTCTGCTCATAAACAGCATCACTGTGATTTTCTTAATCTGTCCCAAACATAGATTTCGCACACTGACTGTGCCATTGTGCGCTACATGCTCGGAAACACATTTTGGGCAAGATGTGAAAAATGACAGCTGTTCTGCTCATAAGGAGGTGTGGTAAAATGGCAATATTGAAAATCTGGAGTGTAAATATTAAAAGTTTGTGAACTTACGAGCGTGCGTAGGAACTGCACAATGCATGCTCGTAAAACAGTCATTTTTGGGAATGTTTTCCCTAAATTTTCAACATAGGGTTTTTGGGGGGAGTACCTCATGAACTGTGACACTGTCATTTCATACCTCAGTCCCAAAAGGTGGTTTCGCGCAGTAACATGCAATAACCGCAAAATCACCTTTCAGGACCAAATAACAAAATGGCAGTGCAAGAATTCAAGAGAGACCGAAAAACCCCATGTTGAAAATTTGGTGAAATAAATTTCCAAAAATGCCCGAGATATGCATCAAAGTTGAAAAAACCCTATTTAACCCATTATACAGCTTACCGGAATTTCCTCAGTTCGCGGTCGGCTTTGAAGAGTGCAGATGTGTTCCTGGTCCCCCGAAGATCATTGCGCCGGACTCTGGAAGTAAGTATGGGGTGAGGGGGGTATGGGGAGGCAGGGTGCGCATGGGTGGGGGTCAGACTCAAGACAGTCAGCGAAGGACTGTTTTTTCTTTCTAGGTCTTTTCCTTTTAGTAAGACGACATGGGACATTTGCCACGCTGGGGTGGGCTCCCAGCATGGCAGCTGGAAGTTTTTTTGGGGGGGGCCAGTGGAGCTGATAGGGGATTGGGCACCCCTGTTGGCCATAGAGATTTTTGCCATGCTAGGGTAGGCAGCGTGGCACCTGGAAGTGTGTTGCGGGGCTGCAGACAGATGTTTGCCATGCTGGGGTGGGCTCCCAGCGTGGCACTTTGAAGGCTATTTGGGGAGGCCCAGTGGAGCCGACAGTGGATTGGGCATGGACACCCCCAGTGGCCTTACAGATTGTTGCCATGCTGGGGTGGGCTCCCAGTGTGGCACCTAAAACTCTGTTGGGGGGAACGCAGCACAGCTGACGGATTGGGCACCCCGCCGTCATACTGTGGGGGGTACGCAACGCTGGGTGGGCTCCCAGCATGTTACTTGTTTGTGGGGGAGAGGAGCTGTCTATGACAGCTCTTGCACCATAGTGCCGACGTAGGCACTTTGCATACTGCTGACTTCAGTATGCAAATTGCCTACATACTGCTGTGCCTTTCTTTCAACTATACGCTGCTGCATTTGCAAACGCTGTCATAGACAGCTCTTGCATTCATTGGCACGGTGGGGCCACGCCTGCAAAAGGCAGCAGGGCATTGGAAGTAGGGATGCACACCTATGAATTCTCATATGGTGGTACTATGTTTCTTGCACATGTGTGCAAGTAAACATAAAAATGCCTAGAATTATTTGTTTAATATAGTTGAGTTTATATGTGGTAAGTAGGTAGGGTATGATGTATATGGAATCTGAAAAATTCATAACATGCTGTATTGTGATTCAATGAACTGATAAATGGGGATTTTGGTTTCTTTTACAAATTCATTTTTCCTGACCATGGATATACTAAAGCAAAAATTTCTCAACAAAATGTTTTTAAATAAAGAGTTTAACTCACAGCAGCAGAAGAAGCATGTTGGCATTAAAAGCTTAGGTGGTGTGGATGTAGAGGCACCAGTATTTAAGCATGACTTTGGTAGAGGATTAATTGTGACTGGGGCGCGAGGGAGGGAGTGAGTCTTGATATTTGTAGCATAACGGTTTTCTGAAACTTCAGCCTTCAAGGGGTTAGACTCTGTAGCCATCTATACAGTATATCACTAAGCCATATGCAGTGTGGTATGGGTAAAACCCTGATCACCAGACCAGGACCAGTGCTGTAAAATCTGCACTGGGCACAGCTTGTGCAAATATTGCTGATCCAGTGGATCAAATAAATACGTGCAAATAAATAAATAAATACTCTTTGCCTCGTGCTTCAACCCACCCCAGGAGTGACGTTATTACATGATAACACACACCCTGTTGTGCCTTGCTACTTAAATATGCCCTTTCTCAATGTACTATACGTTGACTCAGTTAGTGTATGCTACAGCCTTCATGTGAACACTCTGGGCTTCTCTATGACTCCTGATGTCTGTTTGCTTTAGCCATTGTATATTGTTTGAACTGTGTTGGTCTTCTTGATGAGGTGACTGTGTGCCTAAACCATGTAATCTGTTTGTCTACTGCTACTCGCGTATCTCCAGTGAATGATTGTTATAACTGTCTGCTCGCCGAGCCATTGTTTTTGGACTTAACTGTACTGTCTTTGTATTAGTTTCAAAGAGGTGCCTTTGTAAATGAGTCTCTGACTCAAAGGTTTGTAAATCTGATATTTTTTAAATAAATAAATGTTTATGTTTAAGCCCATGAAACACACTTATCTAGTTAATGCCTTCACAGTCATAGTGGCTCTGCCAGATCTTGTTTATTGAGGTTTTTCTGTGCCTGTTTCACCAACCTTCCCCCAATGAGTTGGTCCTCCCAGCCCTAACACCCACCTTCTCTAGGACTTACCCCTCCATTGTTCTTAACAGCTTACCCACCCCCTTGGCGAGACAGTCAAGGTTGGCCAATCTCCTGCAGAGTAGGATCTAGTTACAGAGGGCCACCAGTCAGTAGTGTGGGGCTCGCAGAGGGATTCGACCATTATTTGCTGTGTTCTGGAGATTTCCAACTATTTTTTACAACATTCTCTCTAAGGACATCATCAGAAAAGGATGTCCAGGAAATTGGCCCATATTGATGTCAGGTAGTGTTCCCCCCCCCAACACACACATAAACGTCTCCAGTTACATTGCACCCCAGTAACATCCAGATGGTGATTGCAGTGTGTAGCACACTGCCAGCCCTGACTGAAGGAGAAGAGGAGATCTTGGGATGCTCCGTCCTCTTTTCCCAGTCAGCCTCCCAGTGCTATAAGTTTGCTCCCCAACACCAGCTGCAGGGCATTGCGTAGGACTACTGCTGCACAAGCAGGCCAGTGGGCCATGTAGTTTATTGAATTAGGTAAATTACGACAATTCTAACCTCTTAATGGCTTTGTCCTATAAACAATTCTGGCACAAGGCCAAAAAAACTCGCACAAGTGATTGACATAAAAATGTCTGCCTAAATCTGCTGCAGACTTTTTGAAATCCCCTTTTTAGTGCAAGGCATAACGGCACAAAATAAATTCTGGAGCTATGCCTTATGTTAAAATGGACCGTTACGAGTCTGGCCCAGCAACAGTGGTATTGGTCTCTTTGACCTGGGCAGTTTGAGAACCTAACAGAACTTGTTTGAATCATTCAATTCTGGCATTATCTGTTCAGATTGTGACCTAAGCTTCTGAAATGTGAGGCACAGATATGGAATGTGTAATACATTTGGTTTATAAAAAGTTTGTAGAACAAGGGTTGGATCAGGCTGAAGGCCCCAAAATTCTGCCTTCTCTAATATTTATTTGTAGTTACTGGAGTGTTTTACAGTGAATGCTATGATTTGGCGTAATTATAGTTAAAGCCCTCAACTGTCTCTCATTAGGAAGGGCATTCCTCTTCTTTACAGCCAGCTGCTGTCTTGCATTGCACGGTGGGATTCCTTTTATACAGACATTAAATACTGCACTGTAAAGCTACATAATCAGTGTACCGCAAGCACAGGAAGACAACTTAATGCCACAGATTTTTTTGAAATGCTGTCTGTCATTTCATTTAAAGCTGCAGAATTTGTTAGTTGGCAAAAAATTGTCATCACACAATTTTTTTTTTATAAAAACGTATTTCTGACATCTCCAGATTCTTCATCAGTATATTTTTTATTCCGTGGGATAGTTTTTAAACAGTGACTGTAACTAACTTTGTAATTAATGGCTCAGATCATTAAAGATAGCTACTGTTCACAGTTTTTAAAGCTCGCTTCCGGTGATGTTACCTTATGAATGTGCGCATCCTAGAGTTATACTGTAGCTCTATTAGGAAGGTGCTAGTACATGTTGCTGATGGTGAACAGCATAGTACCACATCAAGATACTGAAGCATGAGGCATGGCTGAGAATGAGATCTTTTAAAAACCCCAAATGTGATTATCTCACTTCAGCAATGAAAGAAATTAAGACAAAAATGAATATATCAATGTTTTGGCCACATATCTATTGATATATTGACCTATATATAGAATAAATGAAGGCAAAGTGTGGTATACAAGGAAATAATAACATTGAGGGTTTGAACAAGCCATAAAACCATGGGCCCGAAGAGCGAGTGGCCTTTATGAGTTTCTTCGACCAATCAGTGGCATTATTTCAGGAGAATGCTGGACTTTGCCATCTTTTATTTTATATAATATAGCAGGCTGGTTTTTTCCTCATTCATGGTTATGTCCAACTGCACACCCCAAACCCCAACCCCAACCCCAACCCCATCACTAACCTTCCAACGGATTTACCAGTTATCCAGGACCATACGGTCACAGGTAGACTACCGTGTGAATCATAAGTGAGCCTACGGGGGGTGCCAGCATGGGACAGATTGGCATTTTCCTCCATCCTCCAGTTTTTCTCCTCAGGGTTGCTGAGGTGCAGTGACACAGCATGCACGCATTCTACAGCATGCACGCATTCTACAGCATGCACACATTCTACAGCATGCACACATTCTACAGCATTCACGCATTCTACAGCATGCACGCATTCTACAGCATGCACGCATTCTACAGCATGCACACAGTCTGCACTGGTTTTCAAACATGGGTTGCTGGTGTTGGGAGCAGTAGTAATACTGCTGTGCTGACAGGTATGGGTCATTTAGACAGTGATACACGACAAGACATGGGTTGTGCTGGGATATCCTCTCACCTGGGGTGGTTGAGCACATGGCCAAGTGCATCCAACACCCCAGAAGTAAGGTTATCCCAACACAACCCACACTCTGGTGTGCATTATTGTTATTCTACAATGGCTTTTATTTATTCATACTGTGGGGACCAAAATGAGTATATGTGTGTGTGTATATATATATATATATATATATATATATATATGGGGCTATTAGGCAGAGAACAAGTGTTGGATCATCCATTTTATGTGCAGAGATATCTATTTTATAGTATTAGTTGTACAGTTTTATTTTATTTTTGAGGAAACCCTTCCCATGTGAAAGCACTGCATCATGGGTATACAAATAACCAATTGCCTGGTATCACTGTAGTGTGTTATGCAATACCAGGCAATTAGGTATTTGCATACCCATGATACAGTGCATTCATATGTGGTGTGTTTTCTCATAAAAAAAATAATAAAACTGTAAAACTGATACTATAAAAGAGATGTTCTGACACTTGTTCTCTGCCTAACTATGAAGTGTTTAAGCCATGACAAAACTTCTGTCCCCCCACAGTATAAATAAATAAATACATTTTTTATATGAAACTAAGCTTTTTCTGCTGCTGTTTGATCATAAGGTATCAAACTTTTTTGTTAAAGAGGTTGTAGATGTTTATTCAGTCTGCTATGCCATCATTTGTGTGTTTGGACTTGCTGTCACAAGGCTGTGCTCAGAGAATCTCACTGCTCCAAACACACACTGATGAGAATCCAGGAAGTTTTCTTGCTATTGTTTAATATAAAATAATCTTCTTAGTTGCCAAACTGCATTAGCTGAAGGCGATCAATAACCCTTTTCTCAGGGTTGCCTTACTGCTGATATGAAATGGGCTAAGGCATTTCAGGCCATTTTTATAAGTGGAAAAAGAAAACTTAATCAGCTTACACAAAATGAAAAGGAGCACACGACTCATGTGGCCACCATAAAGTAATTACATTTGTAACATAGCAAAAATAAGAAGAGGTAAAATAAGGAAGGCAATTGGCTAAAGTGCATCACATGCTACAAGAGCAACATGGCATTATGGCACAATAATGCCGTGTTGCTTGTGTAATGCACAAAGTAGCCATAGGGGAGAAAAAAATCAGCAGACAAAAAGAGAACAGGAAAATCACGGCAGGGAGCAAGTTTTGTCTCAGCAAGTAGGTAGTCAGGACGGGGAATAGGAGAAGTGTAAACGAGACACACAGAGAGACAAATTGTTTAACAGAGAGAGACAAGGAAGTAGAGATGGCGAAAATGTGGATAACTGTGACGGTATGTGGAAGGACACAAAAGAAGACATGGGTAGATGAGAAGGTGGGAAACGAGAAACAAATGGCAAGATCTGCAGACATAGGGAGTCGTGTAGTGGTTGAAAAGCTGAGGAAGCTGGGGCAAAAGTAGTGAGCTAGAGGGGAGGGAGAGAGCAGAAGACAGAGTGGCACAGCAAGGAAGCGGAAACGGGTGTGAGTTGGAGCAGGGATCGGTATATGGCACCGGGAAATTCAATTATAATAGACTATGGATGCACACAGAAAAAAAGAAAGAGAGCAAGAAATAGTCAGGGGTATAATGGAGTGAGCAGTGTTAAAACGAGCATCTCAGGTAAAGACCATAATGCGATGGTAGTAACTGGCTAACGCTGTATGCAAATGAGACACACAGCGGGAGAGCGACGGAGTAAAACTAGCAACTTGGGGTCCTCCTCACTATGATAGGAAATGAACAGCCATCAAAAATATTCAACAAGGTATAGTAATCAGTAAGCAAGATATGTAGGTACCTGTGTGCAAAACTATTGAAAGGACATATATGTATGTAAGAGAGTGTCACATTAACGTGTCAAAGTAACAGTAAAGTTTACTTTGTAAGTCAAATGGTGTCATAGCGTAATTGAACACAGCAGTAGAAACTGATCTGGGACACGCTTAGTAATGTGCACACCATGTTACAAGTGCATTAATCCCCTCCGAAGGTGGCATCTAATGGGGAGTTAATGCATGGTTGGCGACGTTATAAGCACTGGCCTCGCCCGTGCCACAACGGTCCCAACCATGCATCAACTCCCCATTAGATGCCACCTTAGTCAGTGATTAATGCTCACGTGTCCAGCCAATGAGAAGACTTTATTTCCCAATGCTGTTTCATAAACTTATTTACACCCTATTTTTTAATCAAGATATTTATCCCTCAAGGTTGACCCCCTCCTCAGGTATACTGGTGAAGCCATGATGCTGCTGTGCAACACCTTTTTATATTGTTGAAAAACATAGAACCAAAAATAGCAGACAGGAAAATATTACAAATTTTAAGACGTACTTGTAACTTTTTATTTCTGAAGGATTTTTCTTTTTCCTTTTGTTCATTAAAAAGTTTTCCATCTGATAGTAGAATGCTGAATATGTGGATTAGCACTCTGCCCGGTAGCAGACATATTTAGTTCCATTATTCCCACTTCATCAGTATTGTGACATCACAGGTGACTGAGCTGGCAGCTGCTAAGTGGCTCTTCCTGAGCAGCTGTGATGTCACGGACATTGAAGTCACAGTGCTGATGATGTAATGGGAGGAACAGAATGTCAGCTGCCAGGCAGAGTGCTGCGCCACACACCAGACTTACATCAGGTAAAGAAAACTTCTAGTTAACCAAAGGGAAAACACAAAGCACGATAGATATAAAAGGTAATAGTCGACTGCTTTTAAAAAATAATATTAGTTTTAGGCAGTACACTAGCTCTTTAACTCTTTATAGTACCATCATAGGGCAAGCCCCCCTCATGCTGGGCCCTTCCCCCAGCCCCATTACCTGGCTTCTCCCGGACTTACCTCTCAACTGCAAGCTACTATGGATTACACCCCCCCCCCGTGGAATGATGGTGTGGCTTTTCTAACTCCCGCAGCAGAACTAAACCAGTTGGAGAAGGTGCCAAGGTCACTGGTGTGGGGCCTGCAGGGGGCCAGAATTCATCCTGCATGGTCAGAGTGTTTTTTCCAGTTTCCTTCTGAAGCCTTCAGGATGCGGAAATGCGCAGGCATGCAAGCATGCATTGCACAGCACCAGCTGGTGTATTCCCTCTTGCATAACTGCTACCAAAAGGGCTGTCACCTGGGGTCATCCAGGTGGCAATATTGCAGTGGGGTAGCTGCCTTCCCTCCCTCCCTCCCTGGAGGAGGACAGCATCCCTTGGGATACTCAATCCTCCCCCCCAGCTGGCCACGGGTGAACCAGGCTCATTCCTGAGCCCAGGTCACCAGCGTTGTGAGTGGTAGCCCTACTGTAGCACTGATGAGCCAGGCCGGCTCTTTGCAGCACCGTTTGTGCAGCTCATGACTTGAGAGCACAGGTGGCCATCATGTAGATAGCCCATGACTGTGAATTCTGTCCTCATTTTATTTCATGGCTGTCCCTCCACCCAGCTGGCACCTCGCTGTGTCATTGTCTGACCTCATCAGCATGCAGTCCCCCATGTTGGAGGGTGGAGGTTCTCAGGCCCTTCACAGGAGTCTCTGCAGCTCTGGAATGCAGTGCCAGCCACCTTCAGCATTCCTTGAACACTGCCACCTCCTCGTTGACAATCCTGGCTCTCTCCCTTCCAAACTCGGGTTACTCATGTGGAACTATGACATACTGCTTCTGGTTCTTCAAGTGGTTGTTAATATCCTGTTTCTTGCTATAAGTGCTACTTTATTCTGAGTCACTGAGGGTATTTACATTGTTTGTTTTAATCAATACTTTGTTCTCTTCCTTACCATTCCTGGAACCCGACTCCCTCAGGCACTCCAACTCTCTCAGGTGTTCCAATGTACCCCCCAGGACCCTATGCCCCAACTAGCATGGCATTGCTGGCCCACCCATGGAGTGTTTGTTCCCCCAATGGGGTTGGGATGTGGGATATACCCCCAAAAGTGGTCATTCCTCAGGAGGTGGTTGGATGCATGGCGGGGCTCAGATGTACCAGTGCCCATCATCTACTGCCGTCAAGGCCATTTTTCACTTTTGTACTGCCTGCCCTCAAGACAACAGCTCTCTTGATGTCATGTACAACCATGTATGCCTGGCAGTGCTGCCACATGGCATCAGCCAGCATCTTCCCTACCTGAAGGCAGGCCTACCCGCAGCTTCAGCTGTGATTTCCAAGGCAGTGCTTATCTTGCAGTGTTGCATTCCTTTCCTACGAAGAGAAGGAGAGCATTCTCTAGGACATTCAGTTCTTCTCCCCCAAATGGCCTCCCTTGACCCAGGCTTGTGTTTGAACCCAGGTCACTGGCTTTGTGCATGGTAGTGCTGCCGCTGTGCTGAAGGGCCAGCTTGGGTTATTTACGCATTAGCGCTTACCGCTGTGTGCACTCTGTTGATGAGAAACCACTTGTGGGTTGACTAGCAGCACTTGTGAGACAACCGGGAGCATTACTGTAATGCTCCAGCCTTCTTGCAAACATTCCCCCATCCATGGAGTGACATAACGTTAGTAAGCGCTCACATGTCTGCACCCGCAGTGTTGGGAAATGTACACTAATGTAAACTGGACTGTTTGCTCACTTGTTTTCTATCATGAAGGACAGTCTCACTTACATTCAGTTAGGAGGCAGTTTAGCACAGTGGTTAAGGGCACTGAGCTGCAAACCTGGAGACCTGGGTTTGAATCTCATCAGCCCCCACTTGCATACTGTGTGACTCTGAGCAAGTCACTTAACTTCCTTGTACTCACAGGTTGCACCTGGAAACAAGCTCTGGCTTAATGTGCCTTTCCTGGTTAAACACTTTCCCCTTTGCTCCTTAGCATCATCACCTTTGCACGAATGCCCCCTAAAGAGCATCACTCATAAACTAACCTTTTTCTTTTTTTTTGTTGACATGGTTTATTCATCACACATTGGGCATTACTTTTTGTCCCATTCTGGGGTCTGTATTCCCTTTGTTGGGTTCGCTCTGAGGTGCAGCTCAAAACTCACCCTTTCCTTGTGGGGTGAGATCCCATTTCTACTTTCCCCTGGAACATTCTTGGGCTTGTTTCCTGGATTGCTGCAGAACTGCTTCAAAGAGGCTTCTTTTCGTCGTGTCCATCGGGAGTGGATGAGACCAGCAGCACAATATGTTGCAAACCAATGGCGGGACATTTTTTTCATGCTTTTGTTGTCCTGCTCACCTCCCTGTAATAAGCATGCTTACTCATGACAACCTGGGGGAGGAGGAGTGCAAGGTAACATATGTCACCCACATTGCCAGTAGCAGCACCATCGCCACCATGCCACACCTAGGTGTTGCTCCTACAGCAAGCAGTGTTGACACCCGTCCTTGGAGGAGAGAATCCTCACGGATGCTCTGCCCCTGAACCCTCCCTACCGGACTTTGCTCCTGATTGCCCATGGTCAGGGTGTGAACCTGGGTTTCCAGCATGCAGAACAGCTCCCTAATACTCAACACACCAGAGCTGGCAATAAAACCCAACCTTTTTCATCATGCGCCCCTTCCTTCACAATGTCATTTCTTATGTCAGAAGAGGCATTCTTGGAGCAGTAAATAACTCCAAAGTGGAAAAGTTTAGGTTACTATATTGTTGAGACAGTGGTTAAATTGGAAATATTTAGGTGGAGGAATTCTCTCATCTTGATTTCTGGATGGTGGAATGGTCATTTCTAGGTGGCTGAATTCTCCTATAGTAATCAATGGAGAAAGATGACAGAAGCGGTGAAACTATCATATGATTTTTTAAGGAGTGGTGGAACCCAGTTCCTGTGGGCTTCCACTCAATTTAACACCCTGGTTGAGAGGTTAGCTATACTTGTTATTATGATTTGCTGGTTGTGAAAGCAAATGTCTGCATGACATTCATGCCTTGTGAGCAACTTCAAAGTGTGGTCAAAACTAGAGGTGTGCGAAACCGGGGAGGTTTTGCTTTTGCCAGATCACCTCTAGTTTTGGTTCTGGTTTTGTTTTTGGATTCAGGACCAATTTTAATAACAGTTGCTGATCACTAATGAAGCCAGTTCCCTTCCAAGAAATAAAAAAAACAGTACCTAACCGTACTACATTTCTCGGTCACCTTGGGGAAATCGGTGGAAATGATGATGAGTAGTTGGTGCATGTCTCAAGGCAATGTATGAATATGAACTGGTGAACTAGCAAGACTAGAAGTAGAGGCTACTGTGCAACTGCCAAGAGCTGCCCCCTCTCCCAAAAAGTTTCACATGTAACACAAGTCTATATTTAACAGGACTACACACAAAAAAATATGATCCACCTGTTCTTGTCCTGACTCATGCTTGTGTGGAAAATGGCTGGTGATACTGCAGACAGAGGCTACTCAACTGCTGGGCTGCCCCCTTCCTCCAAAATGTTTTACATGTGATGCAAGAGCTGTAAGTGTGGCTCAGTTGGTAGCACATCCGCCTCTGGACCAGAAGGTCATGGGTTCACGTCCCACACCAGGTTTGGGCTTGCACCTAAAAATCGTTGGCATCCAAGTGCAGTATTGGGGGGGCGCTGTACTGCTGGGGTGTGCCATCCTTCGGATGAGACGTTAAACCAAGGTCCCTTCTGTCCATCCTGGTGTTGTCCTTGTGGGTGTCCAGGTGGAAGTAAAAGAACCCAGGACACTCTTCACAAAGAGTAGGGGACATTCCCGGTGTCCTGGCCAACATTCCCCTTCCCATAAACCAGTTCATGCAATTATCCAGGCTGTGTGTGGGTGATGATGTGCAATATGGCTGCCACTACATATTCAGTCACTTCACTACCAGTCTAGTATTGCTTGTAAAGCACTTTGGGATACATGGTGTATGAAAAAGCACTATATAAATGCTGATTCTTCTTCTTCTTTATTTGACAGGACTACACACAAAAAAATATAGCCCTGTCTGACTCCTGGTTGTGTGAGAAATGGTTGGTGACACTGCTCTGACAGAGCTTTTGAGTAGTTACACAAGTGACTTCCTCAGTGTCTCACAGTATGCCAGATTTGTGTGCCTGCTGAATAAGCTCAGTCACTGCTCTACTCTTAACTTATGTTATTCTTTGTAACCGGGTAAGGCCCACTAGGCACAGATGCCTGTTTTCAAGGATGACCCGGGAGCACACTGGAGTGACTTGCTCAGAGTCACACAGTATTCAAGTGGAGCTTGTGGGAATCAATATTAAACCCCGGTCTGTCTGCTGGATATACCGCCAAGCTCATTCATAGCACATTACTCCAACCTCTAGGCTATACTGCCAGGCAGCCAGCTTCAAGAGCCAAGACAACTAAGGGCCAGTGCAGCGGAACGTCACTTGAATTGAGCTTCTTGTGCTGCAGCACTTGTGCTTTTCTGTTTCTGTCTGCTGCTGCACTGTGGCACTGCTGTGGTTTGGGGCTGGCAAATAATGCAGTCTCCCACAGCCCCCTTTTTGTTTTTTGTTGGTGCCTGTGGAGAAAGTTAAAGGAAAGCTATCACAATCGGAAAATTCCCCACCCATGAAATCCTTACCCCCCCCCCCCCCAATTAGGGGTTTGCAAACAAAGCACCTTTTTCCAAATGGTTTAACTTACTTTTTTTTATTTTCAAAAAGTCCAGGGTTTCGCAAAATGGCGTATACTGTGCATCTCCATTTCAAGGCAAAGCGTGGTGCCGCACCGCTCGGCTCCAATACAAGTGTACAAGTAGAAGTGTATAAGTTGAGCAGACTTGATAGGCCATTAGGCCTTTATCTGCTGGCTTCATTGTATGTTCGTATGTACATTTAAGAAAACACCAACCACAAGATGTGACCTATTTTTGCTGAAATAATCACACCCACTGATGAGTCTCAGCCAATCAAATTGCTGGATTTTTTCCTTGCTTCTTTTTGTTTATAGTAACACATTTACATTACAATGCAAAGAATGCATAACGTGCCCACATTTTGTATCATTTTTGAGGGGGATAGAATCTGGTAATTATTTTCCAATAAAAATATTTGTTTAATTTATGTGCAGAGCTTGAAATAATATACTGCTATTAAATAAGGAAAATGTTATTTAGCAATTGTTGAGTTGCTGGGGATGAAACTTGGGACATTGGCTAATTTCATAATTTGGTGCAATTCACTGGAGAGGTACTCTTTGAACCATTATAGGAAGTAAAATGTCATTCTGTGCAAATAAAAAAACAAATGCTTTATATTAATTATTAACTGCCATGAAAGAGTATGCTACTTGACTTTGGAGGGAAATCACTTGCAGTTGTAGGCATTGATTCTCCGGTTGTGAGACTCCCCCCTCATGGATGATTGCAGGATTATTTTTCTAGCAGGGGAATTACGTCTTGTGTAATCAATCTTGCTGAAATGGTCATTCTATTGTGGAGGAATGCTGCGAATTTCTATTTTCACAGAAGTGATTCATCTGCGGCATTAATTGCTCTGAATTGATTTCACATGTGCTGGGATAACCGCGCACAGCGTGCAGTTACAGATGGCAGCATTTCTGATACTGCGGTGGGCTAAGCTGTTTCTGTAGGTGAATGGGCCACTGGTGCCTTTAACAAATGAAGATAATGAACAGCCTTAAACAACTTGCTACAGAGTGGAAGTTTACTTAACCCCTCCTTTGCCGAAAACTAATTTCAAAACTAATTTTGTTCTACTTGTGTTAAGGGCCATCTTTAGGGTTCTTGGGGCCCCCAGAAGGATTAGTGAGGTAATGGCCCCCCCCCCACTTGGCCAACCTCCACCCCATGTTTTTGACTGTAGCTCATACGTGCATTGTTTTATTTTATTTTCAGTACAACCAGTGGTATATGTTTAATTTTTTAGGGGGATACAGCAGTGTTAGTCCTTGGGGCTGTTCTTCCCTTCCCATCCATTGCTGGCCATCTGCCTGTTATTGGTTGAATCATAGCTTGGTGATGCAATGCATGACATCACGGTGCCACGTCAGAAGGAGCTGCAAAGTCCTTTGTTGCTGTTTTAAGAATATTAGATAAAAAAGCATTTCAAAATGAATAAGGCAGACTGCTCTGATTTGGGGGGGAACCCATGAGCAGGGGCCCCCTCGACTGCAGGATTCACTGGTGCCTAAAACCAGCTATGGTTGTGTGTCATATAGATACAGGCAGAATTTTTAAACTGGATCAGTCTGCCTGTAGTTTCAAAGCAGACTTCTGTCTGCACTATTAGACAGATCATTTAATTAGGTGATATAACAGTTTTAGTTAAAAACATGGAGCTTGCTATAAAAAAAGACACACTCACTATTGTATCTATGCATGCACCATTTTTTGATGCAAGCTGATGCAAATCATGGAAACTGACACTAAGACTTTTGACCCTTTTGAGAGCTGCATAAAAACAGAGAAAAATAAAGGACAGAAAAAGACCAAAAGTCAATTTAGTCTGCTCTGTTGCTCTGTGTACTGTATTACTCTGACTTATAAAATGGGTCACAAAAATCATGTAATCTCATTGGTGGAAACATATCACATGACTGTATATTATGTTTGACTATCTCACCCAAACAACCTATTTTTTTAGCAAATGAAAGCCAGTTTTATAGATGGGATAATACACTCAAGGGTGTGCAGTCATTCAGGAAACTTCTGAAGTGGTTGTGGCTCTCTACTACGACTCATGCAGAACAACCAACATTATGACCCTGCCATGTTACCCCTCAGCCTTCCCCACAGAGTTCTCCACACATCCTTCCTCCCTCTGTCTTGCTCTTAAAATCCCCTTGAAAGTATCCTATCCATAGGAGCATAATGCACAGTAATAAATAGATCCTGCCAAACAGGATGCAGAAATTACGAAAATCAGTGTGCCAGTTTTTAGAATTAAAAAAAATGAAACAGCCATTTTTTTTGTCACCCAGTCGTAGTTACATTATGTAACCCCCCCCCCAAAAAAAATTCACACTCACCTGCATACCTCTCAACTGTCCCTGATTTTCAGGGACGTCCCTGATTTTGCCTCAAAATTTTACTCTGTCCCTCCTAAAAATTGTGTTTCTGTGACCAAACAGTGGAGTTTGGAAGCACCAAATAATGTCAAACATTAAAGCTAAAGAGTTGTTCTTCCTTAGAAAATGTATTTTGCACTAAGTCCCACATTCTACCAGCTTCCTGAGTGGATATCACCAGGTTTTAAGATGTGTCCCTGATTTTGGTCCTTTGTCCCTGATTTTTTTCAGCCTTGTCCCTGATTTATGAGTCAGAAGGTTGAGATGTATGTCGCCTGGTAATCGGAATACCCACAGCAAAAGCACTAAGTAATCAAATATTTAAAAACATCTGCTTCTATTTAAATAGTTTCTGATGTCTTATGTTTTAAAAAACATCACGTGTGTTGCTTGCCCGGCTACCCTCCAGGGCTCAGTTACTGTTCACTGACTCCTTACTCTTTCTCCACAATAATAAACAAAAATGGCTCCATCAGTACCAAAAATGAAATACTTACCCCACAAAAACTGTGCTTTACCTTCGCTGGTTGAGAATTCTTCAGGAAGTAGCCGTCCCTCTCCAGTAACCCTCGACATGTCCCCGCAGTGCTCGCTCAGTTGACTCAGCCTGTCTCTACTCAGGGCTAGTGGTATTTTCTTGAGTTGCACTGCCACAGATGGTAGTGTGCTATCGGCAAGACCACCTCAAAATTGTGATCTTGGTACTGCCTCCTCCATAACTGCTGCTCTGATCGCATGCTCGGAACAGTGTAATGGAGAGGTAGGCAGCCAAGAGTTTCGGGATCCGGGTCACAAACAGCAATCCAAAATGAGTCAGCAATCCATTGTCTGGACAGTGCTGGAGAAGTAGGCAGACAGGGGATCTAGGATCGGGGTCAGTGTTGGGGAAAGGATGGAGAGAAAGTGAAAGGAGGTACACTGTGCCATCTTTTGACAGACAGACTGTTTTATCAATTTTTCAACATTCTACATATCAATTGTGTTTTTTTTCGTACAGTTTGTACATTTTTATTTAAAAATTCACCTAGGTACCCATTTTATATGTGCAATAAGACACTCCAGGGATTTGCACTATGCTGTGATAACTACACGTTCGGGGTAGACGGCGGTTATCACAGTGTAATGCACCCCCCCAAGTGTCTTACTGATTACATATAATTACTGACTAGGCATGACTACACCCGGATAAACATGGTGTAATCTTCACTATAACCAGCCATTTATAATGGTGAGTACAAGACAGCTAAGAGCTGTCAATCAGCATACAGCAGCATGAAAGCACTCTGTGAAAACTGCAGACTGCTGACTGCTGAAACAGCTGCGGACCACCAAAAATGCTGCCTGCAGCATTCGCTCCTGGACTTAGGGCAGATAATGGAGCCATAACCAGAGTTTAAACAGACCACCTAGGCATGAATTTAAAACATTTCCCAGCCCGTGACAGGCAGCGGGACTGGGAAACAGGAAATACTCAGTGCTCGATGCAAGGCCACCGCAGGAAGCAAACTGGAGATCAGTAAAGTCAGCAATTATAAACAATTAAGCATGGGTAGAGGTATAATGTTTTTTACACATACCCTCAGAGTGTGATGCCTTGACAAACCTCTCGAGCTTCACTGTGTAAAAAAAAATTACACACCCCTACCCTTATTTTATTCTCTTTATATCTGCTACTAGCATATGTCCATTGCTGCGTAATCCGACAGCTACACTTTTTAAATCATCTTGTTAAGCAGTATGACAGATGCTTTATAAAATGAAATCTGTATAGTATTGTACAGACTCTTTGTCCAGCCCTTATCTATCAAGTTTTTCTAACAGCCTTTATAAACTTTACACATTGCAGTGCTATACCTTATAAGAGTATGAAACACATAGATGCCTGTGCTTGTAAGAGCCTCGTCCCCTTGCCTGAATACTGATGTTTCCATCTCTCCAGAGAGGCTTCCCTAATGTTGCTAAAGGCAGCAATGGCAGTCTTGAGACGTCTTTTTATTTCCATATTGTTTTTGTTGCCACTGATAAATGCACTGCTGAGACATTTGCATTCTTTTACATTTTCTGCTGAGATGGGTCTCTTAGCACACTGTTTGTGTGACTCTCATTCTCCCTCCTGCAGGACACCATTGTTTCTCTCTTTTCAGTGTTAATAACCATTCCATAGTCCAGGCTCATATCACTCACTCTGTCTGTCAACATTTGCAGCCCTAGTTCTGTACAGTTCAACAAGTTGGAGAATCTCAGATGGTTGATTTCTCTGGTCATGGGCAATAACGGTAACTCCTCCTCACCCCACATCTCTCAACCCTTTGTCACTCTAATTTGGGACACTGGACCTCAGAATGAGGGACACACCATCAGACGTGAAGGCACAGGCTCAGAATTCTGTAGAATCTAAAGCTCTGTTGGAACTGAAAATAAAGGGGAACATTTATAAACTGTGCCCATGAAATAAGATATTTGACTTACCTGTACAGTAGCTGGCAGTAGTCCAGAGATATCTATGACTAAGTCTGCCCCATACCGATACTACATTGCCACCATTTTTAGACCCTTGTGATGTCACTGAGAGTGAAGGTGTACCTAACCAAATTGTGATTAAGTACAGCTTCACCCTCAAGGACATCACAAGGTTCTAAAATTGGTGGCAATCTAGTATCAGTATAGTGCAGACTTAATTGTTGATATCTCCTTACCGGTGGCAGGTACAGGTAAGCCCCATAGGCTTTCAAACTGCAATAGGCACTGTTCATAAAATGTCCCCCTTTAAATGGTACATCACAGATATTTATGAATTTCTATTTAAAATGTCAGTGGACAGTGCCTTACCTTTGGAGGAGAGTGAAAAGGGATTCCAGGTGATTACAGGTATGTTTCACACTAACCTCTCATGAGTTGCTGATTTGCTCCCAGCAGAACAGTGTGGACAGGACTGGGTGAGCAGCAGAGGTGCTCTGATGGAGGTGAGTTTTAGTTACTGTTATGGTGGAGAGCAGAAATTCTGCAGTTTTTTGTGCCCATGCCTGGATACCCCTCCATCCCCACACACACTTGCAGCAATGCAACTGCCTATATGGAATGTGGGTCAGGGGTAGAGAGAGGGAGTAGGGAGTTTCCAGGAGAGGGAGTAAAAAATAAGTCAGTATTGGGATTGTCCTGATTGGAGGGCATGTGCAGCAGACAGTGGAAGAAAGATTTTTTAAAATTTGCTTCCCTAAAACATAATGGGGTCGGGTAAGGAGCTATGCCACTCACAGCATCCCTCAACTCCTATATGTGGGTGCTCTGGCAACAGCTACAGTGATGTGCTCCACACACAAGAGTTGTAACAACGCCACAGCACAGTGTGTAGTTTAAACATGCCTAAAACGAGGGACACCCTTGTTAATAAGGGACAGTTGGTAGGTAGACAGGTAGGTTTCTTTTCATCATTTCTTTTGGCTTCCTCTGCTGGCCAGCTCCCATTATCCCCCCCCCAGCCCCATGCTTCACCATCTCTGGAACTTACCTGGCACCATGCAAGTTGCCCAAGGATTAAGGAGCAGAGCTCCCCCCCTCACCATAGCAAAGTCCAGAAAGTTTATTCTGTGAACACCGCACTTACTGACCTAGTCGACCTGGTCATCTGCCCAGTGGATAAGGGGAGGATGGTGGGCGCAGTGTTCATGGATCTTTCCAAAGTATTTTACCTAGCAGACCATGAGAGTCTTTTAGCAAGAATGTACAAGGTATATGTCTCAGATGAAGCTGTGAGATGGTTCACATCATAATTGATGGGAAGAAAACAAATGGTGGTCGTTGGTGGCACATTATCTGATCAGGCAGAAATAACGCAGGGTGTGCCTTAGGGCTCAACATTGGGCCCACTCTTGTTCTTGATGTATGTGTGAACCTTCTACCAAAGCATGAAAACTAAACTGGTAATTGTGCAGACAGAGCGAGGTAGCATTGTAAAAGAGCATGCACACAGACAGAGTATATTGAACTCTCCCACCCACCCTTTTGAACTTGATGTTTTTTTTTTGGATGAGCTGACTGTATTGTTTGTGTTGCCAGCGATGGGTCCCTGCAATTTTGACAATTTATTTTACTTCATTAGGATGCACATTGCACACTACAATATTTTTAAAATGTTTGTATTTCTTTTATTTTTTTTTATAGTACAGTGCCACGAAAACTAAACTGGCAATTATGCAGACAAAATGAGGTAGCGTTGTGAAAGAGCACACACACACACACACACACACACACACACACACACAGTGTATTGAATCCTCCCACCCACCCTTTTGAACAGATTTTTTTTTGATAAGTTGATATTGTTGTTTATGTTGTCAGTGATGGGCCCCCACAGTATTGACACTTTTTTTCTTCTCAATTAGGATGCACATGCACGCTACAATTTTTGTTTATTTATTTATTTTGTAGTACAATGTCATGAAAACTAAACTAGTAATTATGTAGCCAGACTGAGGCAGCATTGTGATTTGTGAAAGAGAATATCCGCTTTTATGTGGTGTTTTATATATTTTTCTTTCATAGATGACTATCCATTCAAGAACAGCAGATCAGTCAGAACTCACAATGGGGTTAGATGTTAGCCAAGAAATACAAAGATTTGGCATATGGTACATAACTGGAAACCGTCTACCAGAAAGTGCCGTCAATACAGTCATTTACAGATGTAAGTTAACCTTAAAAATAAAAGATTGATGAAAAAACACACATACGTGTGAGTGCGAAATTCTTTCATATGCCCCCCAGAGTCAGACAGTAGCCCCTAGCTTGCCATATAGCAGTTCAGTGGAAGAAACCAAATGGTGACTGGCATGAGACAGGACATGAATGACATGGGAGACACACTGAGGCAACATTCCCTTTCCTCAATAGTATTCTTCTTCTTAAACACCACTGCCAGCAGGCTCACCACCACTACTGTCCAAGCAATGTTTTGGAAGTGCCCCAGAGTATCCTGCAAATATACCATAGTTTAGTTTAATATAAGTTAAAATTTCAACATTTTCTGGAAGGAGTTTTCTACTCCTGTCATTAGTAACATAGCCAGTAGTGCTAAATAGTTTTTCTGAATAGACACTCGTTGCTGGGCAACTAAAATAGTAAAGGGCCACTTTTTGCAATGCTGGCCAGACTGCACCCTTCTCATGCCAATACTGAAGTGGGTCATCTCAAACAGTTATCTTTCTGGGGTCCTTTAAGAAACCATCCACCCTACAGCTTGCTGAGTAGCTTGTGATGGGAGAAGTAACAGCACTGTCTTTCTCTATGTCATCCAGTCCTGCCCAAATGTTGTCCATTCAGGCACCAGACAAATTGCCCCTGGGTTCCAACTCATAATGCAAGGATTTTCTCATTCTTCTGCCTTCATTGGGATCTGTCTCTTGGAAGGGAGCGTGGCTATTCTCATGATCAGCAGCTGCTGCACTTCTAGTTGTAGTCTCTGAAATTTTTAGAGCAACTTTATTAATGAGCAGTTCTTTATAATGGTTGAGGTCTACGCTGCCAGATTGGAGAAGACCCGGCAAACTGGTTTTGAAATGCGGATCCAACATTGTTGCTGTCACATAATGTTCGGATTACACAATCCTACAATCCTGTGGTCCATTTCTGAAGTCAAAGACAGCGTTTCAGCAAGAGTGACACCTGTGCTAGTACCTCGCTCTTCAAATGTTCCTCGGAATCTTACCAGTCTCTGCATGAGAAGACATATCAATGGAATGACTTGACTTATGGTTGCGCCGTCAACGCTCACTTCACGTGTTGCTTCCTCAAATGGCTGTAGCAACTGACATAAATATGATACAAGATTCCACTGCTCAGAGGTGAGTGTGACATCCCCTTTCCCTAATGCATGGTCCATGGTATCCTAGTACACTGCTTTGCATTATTCTTGGAGCCTCTGCAGCACATAAAAGGTAGAGCTCCACCTGGTGGTAACTTCTTGTTTTAGCTGGTGAATTGGTAAGTTATTCTGTTTCTGCAGTTCCCACAAAATCTTACAAGCTCTTGCAGAGGGCCTAAAGTGACCACGTATCTTTTGTGCAGCACCCAGCATATTCTGCACGCTCATGTATTAACCGAAGAAGTTCTGTACCACAATATTGAGTGTACGTGTAAAACATGGTAAATGCAGAAACCCACCATCCTTTAATGCGTTCACCATGTTAGTTCCATTGTCTGCAACCACAAATCCTGGGGTAAGGCCATTGGGGAAAGCCATTCTGAGAACCATTTCTTTAACTCCTGTAAAATGTTCACACTAGTGTGATTTTCTTTGTCAAAGCTTGCAACACAGAGGAGGGCCCTGTTTTCGAGGATTTTGTTGGTCCGTGGTGGTGCCAGAGGGTGTTGCAGAGGGAAATGATACCCAGTGGGTGGTGACAGTTATGTAGTCTGCTGTCTGACCACTCGTCTACATTATCTGTTGTTATATGCACTTCAATAGCCCATGACTGCAAGGCACTATTTACCATCTGGCGCAGTTCCCTCTAAAGAGCTGGCACAGCCTTTCTGGAGAAATATGTCTGTGATGGCAGCTGATACCAAGGGGCAGCAAGTTTCATCACCTCTCAAACCCCAACAGAGTCAGCAATAGAAGATGGGTGCATGTCTATTGCAATCATTGCAGATATTGCTTTATATAAGTGCTGAGCAGCTGGATAACTTTGGTCGTATTTAGTTCTCTGTTCAAAAGCCTGCTGCATCGTTAGCTGTTACTGAGGTGTGAGTGGCATACTAGAAAAGGCTGGAGGATACAGAGAAGAACTCATTCTGTTTTCAATTGGGGAGTTTTCTGATAAAGACATAGCAGATAAAGGGGAGGTGCAGTCAAAGTCCTGCTCAGTGTCTGAGGGGTTTTGTGCTGTATATGGAAAAACTTAGCTATACCACCAGTCTAGGCACCACTATTAACCTATGCAACACCCTCTGCTATGTCACCTTGTAACTTATTCCTGGCCCACTGAAGTGGATGTGTTCGTTGTGTCTTATTAAGCTGATGTGCCAAGGTAGTTTGCCTGTCTTTCTCTGCTGAAAGAGGCCTTACATAAACAGCATGTTGCACGCATACTGTTCTTTGGGTCAAGATGAAAAAAATTCCAGATGGAAGAGGATGCCCTTTTCATTTTTGTCCCTGGTATTGTAAGTTCTGAATCATCATCCCGCATGTCTGTGTTAATTTCTTTATTTGTGAATATTTTTCTCAGTGTCCTCACTCGATGATTGGGTGTGAGGCCCACCCTCAGCAGAAGATACAAGAAAGCAAGGCATAACTTTCTTTCCACTGGCCCCTAAAGATCTTTCCTCTGATGACCTTTCCCCAGGTTTTTTGGTCTGGCATCTCACAGGTTCCTCTGGCTCTGAGCCCTCATCATCAGTCCCCACCATGCACCAGGAATGTGCTCACTGCCACTGCTATCCACATGGTCTGACTCTGAAGAGCTCACAGAGGAAAGAGAAATGGCAGAATCCTGAGAAAGTGGCACAGTGTATGCATGTGTGCTTATTCTGTCCTTTCCACTATGTGTAGTGCCTGCAACTGCCTTTACTTTTTTAATAACTGTACCATGGGCAACTCTACTTTTCTTAGTTGTTGGTTCATCACCCAAACTTTTTTCGCTGCCTTTTGATTGGCCTGTATTTGTTAACTAGGTATCACATGCAGCAGCAGACAAACATGATGGGATGTCAGAAGACAAGGACTCGGAGCATGAGGAAACTTCAATAGGTAAAAAGGATGCACCTACTGCAGTAGAAGAAGCACTTTTTGTGACTTTTTTTTCTTCTGAATTGCTGTCTTTGTCTTGGAAGCTTGTTTCACAGGCCCATTCCCGTCCATATTTATTTTTAACATACAAGAATTTTTACAAATAACAGTTGCTGATCATGAATTAAGCCAGCTCCCTCCCAAGAAAAGCCCTGGACCTAACCGTACTATCTTCCTGAGTCACCTTGGGGAACTAGATGGCAATAACGATGAGTAGGGCACGTCTCAAGGCAAGGAATGAATATAAATTGGCCACTGCAACTGCCAAGAGCTGCACCCCTTCCTCCAAAAGGAGTTCACACTTGATGCAAGCCTTTACTGGCTCTGCTTGTGTAGGAAATAGCTGGTGACATTGTAGACAGAGGCTACTCAACTGTCGGGCTACCCCTTCCCCAGAAAGGTTTCACATGTGGCGTAACATGCAAGCCTTTACTGACTCAGCTTGCACAATTACTTTTTTTTACAGGAGTACACACACAAAAAAAGAATTCTGTCTTGACCCCTGCTTGTGTGGAAAATGGCTGGTGACACTGCAGACCAAGGACACTCAACTGCCGGGCTGCCTCCTCTTTCTAAAAAGATTTCACATGTGACACAAGCCTTTACTGTCTCTGCTTGTACAGGAAATTGCTGGTGACACTGTAGACAGAGGCTACTCAACTGTCTGGCTACCCCTCCCTCCAAAAAAAATTCACACCAGATGCAACATGTAAGCCTTTACTGGCTCTGCTTGCACAATATATTTTTTTACAGGACTACACACACAAGCAAGCATTTGTCAATGCCGAATGTTGCTTGCTTCTATGTGCTGTTTAGGTATTTGGAAGTCATTGGAGTGCAAATATTGAAAATTTGCGAACTTACGAGCGTGCGTAGGAACTGCGCAATGCACGCTCGTAAAACAGTCATTTTTAGGAAATTTTTCACCAAATTTTCAACATAGCCATTTTAAGACCTCTGCTCATGAACAGTGTCACTGTGATTTTGTTAATGTGTCCCATACACTGAGTTCGCACACCGACCGCGCCATTGTGCGCTACATGGGCAGAAACATGTTTTGGGCAGGATGTGAAAAATGACAGCTGTACTGCTCATGAGGAGGTGTGGTAAAATGGCAATGTTGAAAATCTGGAGTGAAAATATTAAAAATTCGTAAACTTACGAACGTCCGTAGGAACTGTGCAACGCACACTCGTAAAACAGTCATTTTTAGGAATTTTTTCACCAAATTTTCAAAACAGGCATTTTAAGACCTCTGCTCATGATCAGTGTCACTGTGATTTTCTTAATGTGTCCCATACATTGATTTCACACACCGATTGCGCCATTGTGCACTACATGGGCGGAAACACGTTTTGGGTGAGATGTGAAAAATGACAGCTGTACTAATCATAAGAAGGTGTGGTAAAATGGCAATGTTGAAAATCTGGAGTGAAATATTGAAAATTCACAAACCTACGAGTGTGCGTAGGAACTGCACAGCAACGCTCGTAAAACAGTCATTTTTAGGAATTTTTTCACCAAATTTTCAACATAGCCATTTTAAGACCTCTGCTAATGAACAGTGTCATGGTGATTTTCTTAATGTGTCCCATACATCGATTTCGCACACCGACTGCGCCATTGTGTGCTACATGGGCAGAAACACGTTTTGGGCAGGATGTGAAAAATGACAGCTGTACTGCTCATAAGGAGGTGTGGTAAAATGACAATGTTGAAAATCTGGAGTGAAAATATTGAAAATTTGTGAAATATCGAGCCTGCGTGGAACTCGCAACACTGCGGCTCGTAAAACAGTCATTTTAGGATTTTTTTCACCAAATTTTAAACATAGCCATTTAAGACCTCTGCTCATGAACAGTGTCACTGTGATTTTCTTAATTTGTCCCGTACATTGATTTGCACACGACTCGCCATTCTGTGCTACATGGTGGAAACACATTTTGGGTGAGATGTGAAAATGACAGCTGTACTACTCATAAGGAGGTGTGGTAAAATGGCAATGTTGAAAATCTGGAGTGAAAATATTGAAATTTCACGAACACAAGCGTGCGTGGGAATTTCATAGCATGCCTTTCACTGAAACAGTCATTTTTGATTTTGTCACATATTCAGGCCCGAAGGGTGATTTCGCAGTCACTGCGCAGTCACTGTGCAAAATCACCCTTCGAGCCTGAATAACGCCATGACAGTGACATCATTCATGAGAAGGGGTCCCAAAAACCCCATGTTGAAAATTTGGTGCAAAAATTCCCAAAAATGCCTGAGATATGCAACAAAGTTGAAACCCCCTATCTAGCCCATTATACAGCTTACCGGCATTTCCTCAGTTCGCGGTCGGCTTTGAAGAGTGCAGACGTGTTCCCGGTCCACCGAAGATCGTCGCTGACGAGTCGGAGTAAGTATGGGGTGGGGTGTGTGTGAGAGAGGCTGGAGTGCGCAGTGGGTGGAGTGCGGGTTGTGGGGGCTGGGAGGCGGCGCCACGGGACAGTTTTCGTTTTGCAGGTTTAAAAAAAAGGCGTCGTGGGACATTTGCCATACTGGGTGGGCTCCCAGCATGGCTGATGAGGCGTTCAGCCGATGGGATTGGGCACCCCGTCGGCCATGGTATTGCTGCCACGCTGGGGTGGGCTCCCAGCGTGGCACAAGGACGGGGGCGTTCAGCCGATGGGGGATTGGGCAACCCAGTCGGTCAAAGGACTGCTTGCCATGCTGGGTGGGCTCCCAGCGTGGCACCTACTACTGGGGGGCGCGGCTCAGCCGGCGGGGATTGGGCATCCGTCGGCTATACAGTCTTGACGGTAGCGCTGCGCTATTAATAGAGGGGGAGCTGCGCGTGAGCAGCCGATATCTTATCGGTGCTCACTCAGCGTAGCTCCCCCTTTCAACTGTATGCCACTGCATTTTGGAGCGTGTCATAGACAGCTCCAAAATGCATTGGCTTACAGGGGTCGCGCCTGCCAGCACACTGACTGAATTGGAGGAGGAGGTGACACACCTCTGAAATCTCCGATGATGGCACTATGTTTCTTGCACATGCGTGCAAGCAACATAAAAATGGTTCTGTCCTGACTCCTGCTTGTGTGGGAAATGGCTGATGACACTGCAGACTGAGGCTACTCAAGGTTTCACACATGATGCAAGCCTGCCCTTTACTGGCTCTGACTGCTTGTGTACTCTGTCTCTTTCAGTCTCTTTTTTTTGTAGTTGTTGTAATTCTTGGTTAACTAGGTAAAGCCCACTAGGTACAAGTGTCTGTTTTCAGGGGTGACCCGGGAACTTTGGGGTGGTTAAATGACTTGTTCAGAGTCACATACTATGCCAGTGGAAGTTGTGGGAAATGGGAATCAAACCCAGGTCTGCTGGAAAACCTCACTCACAGCTCTGCTGCACCCTCTAGGCTATACTGCCAGCCAAAGACAGTTTAAAGTGCTACACTCAACAGACCTGGGCAGGGTGCTGGTGCAGGGCTCCCACCCTCACAGAACACAAAATGACAAACAGCACCAGCACTCCAGAGCCAGGAGTTAGTGTGGAGCTCCAGTGAAGAATATCCACAGCATTTTCTTGATGAAAAATACAGATTTATTGGGAAATTCCCAGTTGTTGCAGCAGAGCTTGCAAATATTTGAAACAGTTAGAGTAGTTCATGAATTTCTGTAAGGCTGCCCTGAAGGAGGCAGTGGTAACACCCCTCCTGAAGAAAGCTTCTTTGGACCCAGACTGCCATGTGAACTACAGACCTATCTCCAACCTTCCCTTTTTAGGGAAGGTCATTGAGAAAGTTGTGGCCGCACAACTGGAGAACCATCTTACCATCCATGACATCTATGAACCTCTCCAGTCCAGTTTTTGAAAGAGGCACAGTACTGAGACGGCGCTGGTTCGGGTGCTCAATGATCTCCTGATGGCTAGAGATTGGAAGAACTGCTCCATCTTGCTTCTTCTTGATTTCTCATCGGCGTTTGACACTGTGGACCATGGGGTTCTGCTCGGTCACCTGAGACTCATCTGTGGCCTGTCAAGTACAGTCCTCAGGTGGTTTACATCTTTCCTCACCGGAGGAACCCAGAGGGTGGTGTCTGGGGTTTATTCCTTGGACCCAATCCCTCTGTCATGTGGGGTTCCTCAGGGGTCTGTGTTGTCCCCCATGTTGTTCGCAGTGTACATGCTGTCCCTCGGAGACATTGTAAGATGGTATGGGCTGAGGTTTCACTGCTATGCTGATGATACCTGCTCTATCTTTCTTTTGCACCTGACCAGGACAGAGCTCTCTCGGTATTTAATAACTGCCTCGAAGAGATCCAGGACTGGATGGATTCGAGTTGGTTGAAGTTGAACTCTGAAAACACTAAGGTGCTGGTTGTGGACCCGGGATGCCGGATAGGGGGATCAGGGGTAGGTTCACCTTTGGGTCTTTCTCTTGGGGGCCTGTCACTCCTGACCTCTGAATGGGTGCGAGACCTGGGGGTCATTTTTGACAAGTGGTTGATGCCTCATTCAGAGGTGTTGACCATCATCAAGACCTCGTTTTACCACCTGAGGAATATCTCCAGGGTTAAACACCTTGTTCCATCTGGCTATCTTCCCACGTTGGTCCACGTCTTTGTGTCCTCATGTCTTTACTACTGCAACTCCCAGTACCTAGGGATACCTGGAGGGGGGGGAATCCACCGTTTGCAGCTAGTGCAGAACGTTGCTGCCTGGCTTTTGACAGGAACCTACCAGTCCTGTCATATTTCCCCGGTGCTACGTGGTCTATACTGGCTGCCAGTACAGTGGCAGATTACCTTTAAAATTGGTCTTTTGACCTATAAAGTCCTACACGGACAGGGCCCGGACTACCTGAAAGAGCTTCTGGTACCCTATTGCCCTGGGCGATTGCTTCGCTCAGCTGACGAGGGGTTGCTAGATATTCCAAGGGTGTGCCTATAATCTTCTGGGGCCCGAGTATTTATGCATGTGGCCCCATCCCTTTGGAATTCTCTACCCCATCAGTTACGGGAGTGCGTGACCGTGGAGGGCTTTAAACAAGCATTAAAAACATACCTCTGGCAATAAGCGATCGGTGATTGATGGATTTAATTTACCTGTATTTCTTGTTTTATAATATTTATGCGTTGTGTACCATGATATGTTTTAATTAATTGTAAGGCGCCTTGGTTCTTGAAAGGCACCATAAAAATAAAGTTTTATTTTTATTATTATTATTAACTTTATTGTATAGTGAGAACATATCTCTAAAATCTTCCAAAAAAGTCCATCTGTTTGAGGATAATGCTTTATAATGGTATGGTAATTCGCTAAAGGTATCTTTACTTCTCCAGCTCTCTTCCCCCCCCCCCCCAAGAAATAATACCAATAAATTTTAAGAGTTAGACAGTAATGTTTTGTTATGATGAATAAGTTCACATTTTATGTGGTTTGGAATAAATTAATCGCAGATAGTCATATTATTTCATTTCTTTGAAGTCACAAATTAGCATTTAATAATTAATTTTTACATTTACAGCTGTTGTGCACTGGAGAGCGCAGGAACGCCTGCAGACCACTTAATTAATCAGCTGTATTGGTATGGCTGTGTGGACTTTTTTTTTTTTTTTAAATTTAGTTGTTTAACCAGGTATAGCACACTAAGCTGAAAGCTTTTTTACAGGAGCGACCTGGGAGCACAAGGAGGTTAAGTGACTTGCTCAGGGTCACACAGTATGCAAGTAGAAGCTGTGGGATTCAAACCCAGGTCTAGTCTGCTGGATGTCACCACATTTGCAGCTCAGAGCCTTAGACCACTGCACTATACTGACTTGCTCTCATTCATAACTGTTTTGTATTATGAGTTAAATCTTGTGGCTTAAATTTTGATGCTCTATAACAATTTTTGAATGTTTAGCTGGTTAAGTATGAAATTCTTCCACCACATAGCTAATAAGTTAATACAAGAAAAAAAAGTAGAAAAAAAATTATTTAGATATTATTATGAATTTCATTATGGTCGTACTCCCGTGTATTGCATTATAGGAGTACATAGGAAATGTGATATCTAAGGAAGAAGGTCTAGTTTGCTATATCTGTATAAAAATAGAAATGAGATAAGGATAATACTTGATTATGCCATTTTCACCCTGAACCCCTCTCTTATTGCATCACATGCCTTTGTAGTTTGCTTTTTAATTTATCAGTTATATGCCTGTTGCATTTTATTTTAAAGAAAAAGGTGATTATGCCTCTGTATGCTGCACTGGTGAGGCCACAGCTAAAATACTGCGCACCATTGTGCCCCCCCCAAAAAAAACAAAGTATAAGAATACTTGCAGGAGTCCAGAGAAGGGAAACAAGAACAGTAAGAACTATAAAACACCTGTCCTATGAGGACAGGCTGTGGCATTTGAATTTATATACACTAGAGTAGAGGAGAACAAGGGCAGACCTTTGTCCAGTTTTTAAAGCATTCCAAGACAGAGATCTGTGGGAGAGTGTGGGTTTCACAAATAAAATAATAAATAGAGAAACGTGGGCACATAAACTACAACTTCCTGGCGTGGTGACCACCTGGAATGCCCTACAAGAAACACTGGTCCTAAGTAGAACAATGGAAGAATTTAAGGAAGCTCTTGATAGGTACATGACACAAATCAACAGCAGTAACCTCCACTGATACAGAGGTGAGTCTATTTGACTAACGCTATTGACTCGTAACCTTCTATGAAATCTATGAAAAATGTTTTTTTAATTGAAATACAACGAGTTAAAAATGATGCAAGCAATGACGTCATGAATTAAGTACTATAAAAAGGACAATCTGTTACCAAATACCCACCCCCGACAAAGCTCTTACGTGGTGAAGCACCGGGGCATTTGAGCACGGTCACTGTGCCGAATATTTGCAAGCTCTGCTGTAACAACTGGGAATTTCCCAATAAATCTGTATTTTTCATCAAGAAACTGCTGTAAACATTCTTCACTGGAGATGCACACTAACTCCTGGCTTTGGAGTGCTGGTGCTGTTTACCATTTTGTATACTGCCAGACAGCTGTTTTGTGTTGGTAGAAAAAGCACTGTGACTGTTCTTGTGGACTGGTGCGCTGTGCTGAACACTTAGTTTGAGGCTAAAACAAAAGCACTGCAGCCTCCCGCTCCCCTCCCCCCCCCACAGTCTCCTGTTGTAGTTTTAGTTTTAACTCGTTTAATTTTTTAATTGGCAGCTGCCTTAAGTTAAACACTAACAGCTCTTTATCTTTAGTTTCTTTTCTGCAGTCTGTCATGGGATGTGATGCCTCCCCCCCAACACACACACAGTCAGTCCATGGCCCACTGCGCCTTGGTCTGTCTCTCCCTCTCTTTTTTTTTTCAGATTTATTTGTGGTTTTTAACTGTGGGACTCCTATTCTCATTGATGGTGGTGAAGTGGGTGAACAAAGTCAAATAGATATTCCCTGGCCCAATCCCTTCTTGCCCGGCTGCTCCAATTAGCAGCTGCTGCTAAGTGCTGTACAATTAGCCTCCTTGCTTGCTGTTTCTCCTGTAATGGCATGGAGGCCAGAGCCATACTCCTATACATACTCTGACTTGCACATGTGCAAACCAGAGTATCTTGTGGCACGCTGACTCCCCTCCACACCCGTTGACCTCTACTACAATGCCTTAAGCCTGTCACATGAAAGACAGGCATGCAAAAGGCTGGAAGAGCTGGAAAAAGAAGAAAAACAGCTCCAAGATCCAAGCCAAGCTGGCAAGGTTTGGCTCGGGTGTCATGGAAACCACATGTGTTCAGGGTGGTTCGGTTTCACTATCAGAGGTTCTGCACATCTCTAGGGTTCCATTGCACCAGCCCAAGGGCTGCCATAATAGGTGCACATCCCCCGACTGGTGTCCTGCCCACTGGATGGTGCCCCTCAGTGAGAAACCCTGACCCCCTTCCTGCCACATAGGGCCAGGGAGTTGGCTGATGGCTGTGGAGCACAGTTCTCCAAATTCAGAAACTCAAGGTTGGCTGTAGGGGATACGACAGTCTGTACATGGGCTGCCATGTCCCATGATCCCCTACTCTCGTGGAGCAGGGGATCCACTTTGATGCCAGTTGTGACTTTCGCATGGAAGCCCACGGTCTGGCAGTGTTGCATCGGGCCAGCCAGGGGTCATGCATCCCAGCCCTCATGCATCCTGCGTGGGCTGGCAAAGTACCACATAGTTGCACGGCTTGATACAGACCCATCCTGGTGCATACTGGTGATATTAGTGCATAGGGCCCTCTACCTGCATGTCAAACAGACAAGGGAACAAACTAAAAATTGCAACACAACAGGTTAATTACCACTGGGTAATGCTTGCTTGAATAAAAAACATTCTCAACTCAGTTTTAAAATGAAACGAGAATTGCCTTGCACATGGACACCAGATTTTAAATGCTGTAAAGTGGCTTCTTATTTCAAGTGCAACAAAGCAGTGACAGCACTCAGCTAACATGAAAAAGATGCCTTGATACCACTGATAGAAGCACATTATTTCCAGTGGTGGAAATGGAGGTGAACCTGGGGAAACTCAGTTCCAGGAGTAAAAGTAAGAGCCTGATTCAGTTTTAGGAGTAAACTACATAGAAACAGAATTTGTCAGCAGAAAAGGACTGCTAGGCCCACACAGTCTGCCCAACAGCAGAAATGGGGAAGGGCTGCTCCTGTGTCACATTTACCCACCAAAAGACATAAACCTGAACAAATAACATGTAAGAATGCAACGTATAATGAGGAACTGTGTCCTCAGATCCCTGGCAGGTATTTTCCATCCTACATGAAAGGGGGTGCGCTCCCCAAGTGAATGTTGTCCATTTCCAGTACTGGTTGTTACTGGTCGGCTCATGTTACACCCACCCCACCTTCAAGAATATTGCAGCAAGTCAGTACTTGAGGGTGTGGAGGAATTGTAGTGGTATGGAGCCATCTGAAAAAAATGCCAAGGGACTGAATCATTGATTCAAAAATAGGCGTTACTCTGGGTCTAATGGGTCACTTAGTTTTCAACTACGGCGATGTAGTTTTTAGTGTCGCTCTCAAAACCTCCCTTGCCAGGCTGGACACCCTCTTCAGCTCCTTCTGCCATTTTACACTTGATCCTCCTCCTCCTCCTCTATCTCTCTTCCTACTCATATCAGTTACCTCTTAACTCCCTCTCCTTCCTCTCACTTGAGGCTAGGCGACGTTCCCACTCCATCTCCCTCACTGCTAAATACTGGTTTGGCTCCTTCCTTTCCTATCTTTCCTCCTTATTCTCGCCACTCCCCCCTCCCCGTAATTATGAAGACCATGCTCTGACTCTTCCCAGAAGATCCATTTCCAAAGGCCAATCTGCATTTTCCTACCGTTTGCCTAAACTGTGGAACTCCATCCCCTTGCCCCTTCGTCATGCCCCCTCACCTTCTGCTCTCTCTTTTGGAAACTCCCTTCCCACACCTGCACTTGCACCTGACTCACCACTCTTTTGCATTTACTTAATTCCCCTACAAACCCCACCCCTGCATCACCCGCAGCTATGATTATGTATATATTTACTGTGGCATTTTCCCTTGTTTGCTCCAGTGTTATTTGTTTTTACCTGTTTATATATATATATATTCAACTGTATTATCTGCATATGTGTGTGTGTGTGTGTGTGTGTATATATATTTTTTTTTTTTATTGCTGCTATTTCTACATTCCTCTTTCCTAGGTCACACCTGGAAACGAGCCTCGGCTCCGTGTGCCCTGCTGATGAAACATTTTTAAATAAATAAATAATTATGTTAATACAGCCCATGGAAGGGCAAAACAAAATACAGATGGCTCCTCCTGCACCACTAATAGATGCAATTATTTCACCAGTTTCAGCACTCAGGCAGGGGCAGTGGAAAATAACTTGAAAAGAACGGGAAGATTCTGCAGACTGAGCCCGTGCTTGAATAGTCTCATAAAAAATTCCCAAGAATGGTCTTTAAAAGACCTAGAAATCTGGGTGGCAGACCGACCAAAAGTCTGCAGCCAGTTCAGTGACCACCAAGTTGGTTGCCACCCTTACCATCATGTTGCTACTGCTGTGGCCAAGGTGAATTCTGTGAGGTCATTACTGTGACAGTTTATAAATCTCTACCATTTCTGGAGAAAGGGACTCACCACATATTGTTCAAGTTTCACAATTTTAATTTAATAATCATTGATCTCAGTATTGCTACAGTTGTCTGCCAATGTGTTAAAGCAAACATTTCTCTTCCTTGGGGCAACAGTTACTGGCCAAATGATTTTCTGAGCAAAGCGAACTGTTTTTCATAAAATCATCCTAATTCCTTATTTTTAAATGTTCTGAGACTTGTTGGCATTCCGAGAGAGATCTTGTCTCCTTATGTGCTCGTTCCCAGCCTCAGCAGGGTGAACAAGCTGGCACCCTGTCTGCAGTTGGCAGAATTAAGGAATTAGGATGATTTTATGAAAAACTGTTCACTTGGCTCAGAAAATCATTTGGCCAGTAACTGTTGCCCTGAGGAAGAAGGATTTTTCCTTCAAAACATTGGCAGGCAACTTTAACAGTGCTGTGACCAATGGTTATTAAATGAAAATTTCGAAAACTGAAGAATGTACTGTAAAACTGGTAATTCATAAGCAAAGTAAATTTCGCATGTTGGGCTCATTTAAACATTGTGCTCAAATGTAACTCCGCGCTCCCGGTAATCCTCGATCAGCTGTTCCGTAGCTGGCACTACTGGCAGTTCTGTGTTGTTTAAATGAAAGCCTAATTCACAATAGCTGCTGCTGTCCTTTAGCTGATCATTTAATAGGATTCCATTACTGGAGAGTCAGTCGGGGTTGGACCGAGGATTACTGATTCAGTAGCTGTGCAGCAATACCTGTCAAACTGTGATCCTAGGTCAACACATTGTTGAGTTTATCCCTCTAAAGCTTGTGTGTGGGTTCTGATGGGTTCAAGAGAACCTGTAATTCAATATGAGACAGCTGCATCAGTTTTCAATTAGATGCAGTATTAACAATAACCAAAGCAGTTCTGCTGTTAGTGGTCAGGCAATTACATGTACAGTACCTCTGACAGTCTTCATGAGACATCAGCAGTTATTCACTTAATTAGGATTTAGCTGTCAGAGGCAAGTAATCAGCCTGTATCAGTACAAAAACCAATCAACTGTGTGAGTTCAGTTCTTCGTCAGGGTTCCGTGGAGCAAAAATGTCTCTTATTCAGTAGCCGCAGCACGGGAAACCAACAAAAAGGAACTGTGCAGTACTAGAAGAGTTAACAGTGGACTCCCTAAGTGATGTGGCTGGCATTTCTTTGAACACTGCAGATAGTGTTGTTCGTGAGTTGCAAAGTTCAACCCCCCCCGCCTGCCAAACAGAGGTGCACAGAGTATGTCGCATGTGCCCCAGAGGTCCAGTTGGAAATAGGAAAGCATGCATCAAATAACAGTGTTATGAATGCTGTTTGGTTTTACCAAACAAAGGATGGTAAACTGATTCATGAAAGTACAGTAAGAAAGTTTAAAACTGAATTTTTGGAAAAGCTAAAAAACAGTTTCTGATCTGTTATTTGCTTCCCTCACAGCTGCCCACCAAACACTGTATATGTCCAACATTTTGTGTTTCAGATGTAGACAGAGACCTTTCTCAGATTATTAGAAGTTTGTGAGCTGAGGTGGCTGTGGTGAATGCTCGTGTTGCGGCAGCTGTTGCAGCTGGAGTAGTAAAGTCACAGAATCCGAAACAACTGGCTGAATATGGTGGCAGTTTGTCATTCTCACATCAATGGGCATGGCAATTTCTAAACCACCTTGGTTTCTGTAAAAGAAAAGGGGACAAAAGCAGGATGAAAACCACCTGCAGACTTTCAGTAGCTAAAGGACAGTTTCCTTGTTAAGATTTGAACTGCATCCACGCAACAGCTCCCCCCCCCCCAAATTGATTATAAACATTGATGAAACTGGTGTAAACCTACAGTAGTTCCATACTCGCAGTGGACAATGGAACAGGTTGCAGCAAGGCAGGTTGAGGTCACTGGTCTAGGGGATAAGAGGCAAGTGTCTATGGTTATGGGCTGCACTTTGTCTGGTGACTACCTGCCTCCCCAAGTAATCTGCCAAGGTAAAACAGGAGTGTGCCATCCGAAGTTCTCATTTCCCCTTGGCTAGGATATCAGTCACTTGGACAACAACTGGGCCAATAAGGCCACCATGCTTGAATAAATTGATTGAGTGCTGATAACCTACAATAATTACTGGTGATCCCCAATATCAACCTGTTTAAAAAGTCATATCGACTTGCAGGTTTATATGAAAAGCCGCGCAAAGCTGCGCAAACAGAGCATAACACCTCTAATTATAAAAAATAAATGATAGGCAAGTGTGTGTTATAGTTGTTTTTTTTTTACACACCCTTGGTGTGTGATGACTGTGTAAACCTCTTGAGCTTCGCTCTCAAGGTTTATGGGTCATCACACACCTCGGGTGTGTAAAAAAAATCTGTAACACACACTTGCCTATCCATTATTCTCTATTTAATTCTGTTACAGCAAAAAATCAGTTACCAGCTGAACAAAGGTCACTCCTGGTATTGGATCTATACAGAGCTCATACCACCAGAGCTGTGCTAGGCAAGCTGGAGGACTCCGTAGTTATTCCGATATTTGTGCCGGCTTCCTGCACCGATCAACTACAGCCTCTAGATGTGGTAATTGAAAAGCTTTTTAAGGACAATCTCAAGGGATGCTTCAAGGGATGGTATGCAGGTCAAATCACAGATCAGTTAAATTCTTCCACCCCTATGATAAAATCAGTGTCGATCTCCGCATGAGCAACCTTAAAGCCCAACATGTCCACTAGCTAGAGAAATATCCTTCGTGCAACTTAGCAGCCACCATGAGGACTGTATCAGAGGTTCCCGAGATGCTGGTATTTTAGATGCTCACTCAACCTGTCTGGACACAGTTGTACATATTGCTGCTGGCAGAGTGGCCCACAGCTAGTATACTGTAGTCTACACAGCAGGTTAACATTTTTAATTACTTTGTACTTATTGTATTTGCAGGTGTCTGACGTTTCTAGGGTGTTCACTCAGAGGGGACTAATGCAGACAGGTCTAGCAGAGACCGACAATGAATCCCAGACTGTCTAGGTGCTGTATGTTTTTGTACTGAATGTTGGCTTGACTAGCTTAACTGTACCTGATGTTCTCTTTTCCATTTCAGGTGCTGTCATCGGCTGTAATTGACAGTGGTACAGCAATTCCCTCAAGCAAAACAGAACACTGATACGGCATATTTGAAGTTGCTTGAAATTTTATAAAATAAAGATTTATACATTTCTGAGTTTATCAAATAAAGATTAAGATTTTTTAGTTGATTTCACTCTAGTTACTGTTTTGTTTGCATTAGATGCTGTCGCCCATTGTGGCAAGATGCAAGGAACTGCGTATTTTTGTACTGTGGATTAATACCGTTGTGCTCAAAGTACAATACACGCTACACTTTATTTAAAGGTAATATATGATCGCTGTAAAGATAACTTCACAGGACGCATGCACCCATGAGCATTACAAGATTAAATCTGCAGTTTTCAGTACCAGTTTTATATGTGGTGAATGAGTCCATTTCTCCAGAAATAGTAGAGAGTCAGGCTTTGTCTGGAGCAGACTCCTCCCTGTGGTTTCTGTTTGTTGCAGGTGGTGGGGTGCACTGGGTTCCTACATGAAAACAGTTTATAAACCCACACACCGCTGAAGTTTGCGTATAAAAAGGTTCATAAACGCAGACGCCACACATGCTGTACCAATCTACATGCTTGTGCTCAGCATGTTACACAGGGAGGGCTACGCAAAAGCTTCAAAAGTGAGTGGGAGACCAGTTGAGGGCCTTAATTCATGGCGAAATGGAGTATGCCACACTAGCCCACAGTGCTAATGGAACCAAAACAGGCAGACAGAAAATCATACAAATTTTAAGAAGTGGTCTGTTGTAACTTTTTATTTCTGAAGTATTTTTCTGTTTTGTTTTGCTGATTAGAAAGTCTCCTACGTAGTAGTAGTATTGTGCTGGATGTGTGGAACAGCTCTCAGCCTGGCATTTGACATGCCTGTCTCTATCCCCCCACTACATCATCAGCACTGTGACCTCACTGACAGTGACATCACAGGTGACTAATCTGGCAGCTACTGAGTGATCGTTCCTAAGCAGTAATGATACCATAGTTGGTGAGGTCACAATGTGGAGGATGTAGCAGAGGGACAGATATGTGAGGTACCAGGCAGAGTGCTGTCTCACACATCACACCTACTGACATCAAGTAAACAATCTTCTAATAAACCAAAGGGAAAAGAAAAAGCACCTCAGATATAAAAGGCAATGGCTGACTGCTTTTAAGAACTAATATTATTTTTAGGCAGTACACTAGTTCTTACAGTGCTCACGGGACCCCAAAGTGCATACATGATGATTTGTTGGTATACAAAAGGTCTCTGTGGATCCCAGGGGTCAGGATCTTGTGACAGCTGAGTAGAGGAGAGAGGGCTACTGGATTTTTAAGCTACAAGTGGCCAGTGGTTTGGGGCTAAATGATAACATTGAAATGGGCCCGTTCCTTTAGTTTAGAAGCATTTATATAGTAGCCCTACGCAGTAGTTACGTATTAAGCTTCATACTTAGTATAGCAAATGGAGTCTGTATGCTTAATTAGTGACAAGGCCTGCAGCAAGGCAACCAGAATGCTGGGGTGTATTGGAAGGGGTTTTAGCAGGAAGAAAAAGGTAATACTGTACCACCTCTCTACAGATCACTGGTGAGACCCCATCTGGAGTACTGTGCCCAGTTCTGGAGTCCCCACCTGAGGAAAGGCAGAGACAGGCTGAAGACAATGCAGCATAGAGTAACTCAAGTGATTGAAGATCAACAGGGCAGACCCTATGAGGATTGGCTTAGGGCTTAGCGTTCTGTGTCCAGTTCTGGAGGCCCCACTTCTGGAAAGAGTCAGTGGTTCAGTAGGTAGCACACTCGCCTCTGAAGCCAGGAGATCAGAGGGCTGTGGGTTCAGTTCCCACATCTGGCACTTGGGTTAATATCCCAGTACTGACACTGTAGTGCAGCATGAGAGGGGTGCTGCACTTCTGAGGTGCCGTCTTTCAGATGAGATGTTAAACCGAGGTCCCATCTGCCTGGATTGGTGGTAGTTCAGGTGGATGTTAAAGATCCTATGGCACTTATCGAAAAGAGTAGGGGAATTTCCACGGTGTCCTGGCCAAATTTCCCTCATTTACTAAAAAATACCACCAACAGCTTAATCTGGTTCAAGGTCAGTTGGCATTCATCTGTATCCCCCTTCCCTGGGTTGTGCCTGAAAATAGGCAGGATTTGTCTAGTGCACTTACCCGGTCAATAAAAACTAAATAAATAAAAGACCTTGATAAGGTGAAGGCAGTACAGAAGAGGGCTACCAAAATGGTGCAGGGCCTGCATCAAAAGCCCTATGAGGAGAGACTCAAGGAATGAAATGTATACTCTTCTAGAGGAAAGGAAGGAAAAGGGTATATGAAAGAAACATTCATATACCTAACAGGTATTAATGAAGTACAGGAGGTAGCATTTTCAATAGGAAAAGAAACTCGAGGACAAGGGGTCACGCTATGAAGTTTGGGGGAGTTCTTCTCCGAGAGGGTGGTGGATGATGGAACAGCCTTCCCACGAAGGTGGTGGGTGCCAAAACCGGTGACAGGATTCAAGTATGCATGGGACAGATACAAGGAGGGGACTTGGTAGTAAGGCAAGGGGAGGAGATGACCAGAGATCGAGTATAGTCTTCGGTGGCACACTAGGCAGGGAAAACTGGATAGACCAGGTGGTCCAAGAGGTCCTTATCTGCCAACAACTTCTGTGTAGCCTCAGAAGGCCAGAAGGGAGACATGATAGAGACCTTCAGGTTCCTGAGAGGAATAAATGAGGTAAACTTCAAGGAACTATTTAGCAAGAACAGTGGGTCAAAAACAAGGGGTCATGATTGTAAGCTGGTGGGAATAAAATTCAGGAGGGATGCGAGAAAGTATCACTTTACTGTGAGAGTGGCTGAGTTGTGGAACAGCCTACCAGCAGAGGTGGTGGGTGCAAAAACCATTAATGGGTTTGATCACAACTGAGACAGAGTAAAGGGCTCAATAATTACGCAGAGGGCTAGCAGTAAGGTGGGGGGGAGGGGAGAGAGGTGGGCAAAAACCCAGTCTGGACAATAGGTCATGTGGTAGAGTAGTGTAAAACTGGGAAAATTGAATGGACCAGTGGTCTTTTTCTGCCAACAATGTCTATGTCTCTATATTTCTAACTATCTGATTGTTCTTGTTTTAGGTTTCCACAGGGCCAGAGCTCAACTTGATAGATAGTCTTTTCAGCGCTGTGGCAGACATAGAAACATAGAAACTTAGAATTTGACCACAGATGAGGACCGCTTGGCCCACCTAGTCTGCCCATTTTCCTACCTAACAGATAAGCTGCAGACCCTAGTTAACCAACAGCCTACTTCCTCCTACCCCCCACTAGGACTGCCTTATGTCTGTCCCATGCATTCTTGAATTGCCCCACTGTTCTTGACTCCACGACCTCCTCAGGGAGGCTGTTCTATGCATCCACAACCCTCTCCATGAAAAAATACTTCCTCACATTACCTCTGAGCCGTCCCTCCTCTATCTTCAAATTGTGCCCCCTTGTTCTTGCACATCTCTTTTTCTGAAAGATGCTACTCTCTTGGACTTTGTTGATTCCCTTGAGGTACTTGAAAGTTTCTATCATGTCCCCTCTCTCCCTTCTTTCCTCAAGGGTATACATATTAAGCTCCTTTAGTCTTTCTTCTTATGTGGTGCAGACCCTGCACCATTTTGGTTGCCCTCCTCTGAACAGCCTCCACTCTGTCTATGTCTTTGCGGAGATGGGGTCTCCAGAACTGCACACAATACTCCAGATGGGGTCTCACCAACTGTCTGTACAGAGGGATAACAACTTCCTGTTTTCTACTATTGATGTCTCTCCCTATGCATCCCAGTATTCCCCCCCAGCCTTCCTTACTGCCTTCTCACATTGCTTGCCCACCTTTAGGTCATCTGATATAATTACCCCAAGGTCCTTTCCATTTTACTGTTGTCAGTATCTCACCCCCCATTGTGTACTCTTCCCTGGTTTTGTTTCCCAGGTGCATTACCTGCACTTCTTTGCATTGAATCTGAGCTGCCATACATTTGACCATTCCTCCAACCTTGCCAAGTCCCTTCTCATCCTTTCCACTCCATCTTGTGCATCAACCCTATTGCAGATCTTTGTGTCGTCTGCAAAGAGACATACTTTCCTTCCAGTTCCTCTGCAATGTCACTTATAAAGGCATTAAAAAGGATTGGTCCCAGTACTGAACCACGCGGTACCCAGCTAGTATTCAGTACAGGTACCGGTCCTTTTTAATGATTTTCGAGATTGGGATCAATTCACAGAGGGGGCTGAGATTGGTGCAAGCTGCAGCAAACAGCAGCTTCCGCCAAAGCCTGGTGCGCCAGGGACCCTGCACCAGATTCTGGTTCAGGAGGTGGTTTCAGCACCTAAGTCCGCACACTTGCATCAACCTCTCCCATGCAATAAACACACGGCACCTGGAAGGGGTGTGCCGCAGGTTCCTGTGGTGATATCAAGCTTTTCCCCCCTATCCTCGATCCCCAGTTCAAAAAATGACAACCCCTTCCCTGGTGGTCTAGTGCCTCCTCCCTGATCCCCGCTGTCGCCCATACTTAATGTATAATAAAAGATCCCCTCCTGGTGGTCTAGTGGACCCCAACCCCCCACCACAGCAGGTAGTACCCACCACCCCACTCCCCCCATCCTAAAACCCAGCCGGCGACCGGTACTGTCCACCTCTCACCTCTGTGGCCGGTTGCCGGACTGAACTGTCAGTGAGTGCTTATGGTATAGTGTACGCACTCGTGAATAATCATGAGCGTGCACACTATACTGTAACTGGCTGATGGTGGTGGAGGCGAGAGGTGGGCTGTACCGGTCACCGGTTGCATTTCGAGATGGGGGAGTGGGACAGTGGGCACTACCTGCTGGTGTGGGGGTCTGCTAGACCACCAGGAGGGGATTTTGTTGTTAGACATGTAAGTATGGGCGACAGCGGGGATTGGGGGGCCACTAGACCACCAGGTTTATATTAAAACATTACTTTTGGGGACATCAGGGATTGTGGAGGGGGGCCACTAGACCACCAGGTTCATAGTACAACATTACTTTTGGGGACATTGGGGAGGGGGGAAGGGGGACCACAACACGTTGCCACATACAGATCATCTCTCCCTGGCTGGTCTAAGGGTACTTAGAATTTCTCCCTCTGGGAGAGTTCTGAGTCTCCTGCATTAAGGGATATGGCAGCCTACATCTGCCATACGCCCCCTAGCACTGTGCCGCAGCCTACCTTTGGGCGCATGGGCAGAGCAAGCCCTGTTTGGGACAGGCAGCCTGCGGTTGGTGCAGGCTGCCATTGAGAATTGCTCCCAGCACATCTTTTGGCACAAGGGGCACTTTGTGCCATTCTTTGTGGTGCAAGCCCCTTGAACCATTCCGGGAGCTTTGTGAATTGAGCCCATTGTTTTTAACCTGTACTTTGCACTGTTGCACCTTGTAATGTAATGCTTTCAACCCCTCCCTTTGGTCTATACTAATTTAAATTAATATATATATGTATATAATGGTACACTGGGGCAGTTGCTTTGTCTTTTAACAAAAAGAGGCTGTGCAAAACATCTAGATGTCCTTTTCGTGTCAGCTACTGCTCCCGCTGCTTCTCTGCACCTAAAGTAAAAAAAAAACAACAAAAAAAAAAAGTACATCATTTAGAGTCTAGTGTCCATCTGTGAGGTGATTCTCTTGTTTCTGACTGCACTGCATGCAGATGCGTTGGAAAAGCCCTGTAGAGCAGCTTTTTTCTTTCTGTCACTTTTAAAAATGTTAAAGAGCTGCAGATGCCTCTGAGAAAACTTTGAACAGCATAATACTGAGACACAGCTCAACTTGTATTTCATATGTCATACAGATTTCTCCTTCCTCTTTATTTATTACAGGAAATTTACAGAAAAACAGGACTGTTATCCCTTAGAGTTCATTCGCCCCTGTAGCTTATAACCTACATGAAATCATAATCCTCTTCTGAGCCATCACAGTCTGTTGTCATGTAGATAACTGTGATGTCACAAGCAGAGTAGTGCTACATCAGGTGGGGATAAGCAATAGGAGCTGAAGAACTTTCAAGGACCAAAGATCTTGGGCTCAAATTTTCAAAGGGTGACACAGGGCTTGCGTCAAGCCCCTGCATCAGTCCCTTTCTGTGGTGCGGCTGCGTCATTCATCATTGCTGCAACTGCACCCAATTTTGGTAGGTCAGGTGCAGCTGTGACACTTCACCCAATTTACAGCAGCTTGCCCCAACTCTTTGGTGCAAGCACCATAAAAAGGGTCCCCGGGATTCCCTCAAGCTAGACCCGAAAAAGTTGGTCTAACCTGCGGCAGTTGGCACATGGGATTGAAAGTTCTGATTGCTGGCTGAGTGATTGCCGCAAACCCTGTGCGCCATAGTTATTTATTTATTGAAATATTTCTCCAGGAAAAGTACACTGAACAACAAGTTGCTCGTCTCACGGAACGTCCTGGGGGGAAGGGGTACTAATAGGGAATATAGACATGTAAGCATACAATCCGTGACAGTTACAGCAATGAAACTTAAACAAACAATTACAGGTATCCAAAGGCTATTACAGGGGAACATAGTATAGTACAGCATAGTAAACATTGAAAATTACAGCAATGACACTAGGACAGACATTTATAGGTACACATAGGTTATTTATGGCAAGTGCGATTTAACAGTACAAGTGCAGGTTGGATGCAAGTAGTCTACGCTACATGTATTACAGTAACATAAGAGCTTAAGTAATTGAAGGATAAAACCACAACAACAGAGTCAAGAAAAGAAGATAGGGTAGAAGGAGGGGTGAGGCAGCTAGACAGCCAGTATTCAGGGTGGCACTAGCAAGAGCAGTTGATAGATAGGTAGTTGCGTAGTATGGTAGTTAGGGATGATGTGGAAGATAAGTGATGAATCTGGGGGTGAGTTCCACAGCTTAGGGAGCCGGTGGGAGAAGCCATATTATCCCACTTTAGTATTACAGCAAGGGATTGCAAGGGACCTTGTGTCCCCTGATATGAGAGAGTGGGGGGGGGAGGGGTAGGAATAGATAGAGTGGTAGCTAGGTAGGGAGGGAGAGAATCAACCCAGGGTTTAGAGGTGAATTTTACACAGTGGAGGGTATGCCTGTTAGTAAGTGAGGGAACAGGCAAGGCGCGATACAGGTCACAGTGGTGAATGAGAGGGGGACAGTCAAGAGCGAAGCGACAGAAAGAGTTAAAGAGGGTGTCCAGTCTGGTTAGGGCAGACAATGGAGCAGTACTGTAGACTATGTGTCTTGGGCACACCCAAGGCTTGTGGCAAATGTGGGCTTTTGAAAATCGAGCCCCCTATTTTCATGCGTATCACCTTGGTAATAAAGAGCAGAGTGGAGGAAAGAAGAGCTAATGTGAAATATAAGCTGGATTGTGTCTAAATATATATTTCAAAGTTCTTCTGGGTGCTTTGGTGGCTCTTTAAGGGATCTGGAGTTATTGGCATCGCTACTGAAAGAGTTCCATAGGACTGGGACTACCAGCAATAAAGATCGACTCTCTGCAGACTTCAACTTAAAAGTTGCATCCCTTATAAACTCTGTATGTTGATCTGAACACCCAAACAGAGGCATGATGTCAGGAGCTCACTGAGGTACAGATGAGAGGTATGCCTCACTCCAACAGCAACAAATAAAACAAGCATTTGTCAATGCCGAATGTTTGCTTGCTGGCATTAGCATTGGTAGTGTAGGAGTTACAGAGCTGCATAATAGGAACGGCAGTGAAGTATTGAACTGAAGCCAACCCCATCACCACCCTGCAGGTAGTGACAGGCATTGGGGTGTGCCTTTGGGTCGTCAGGCATAACGGCCACGGCATTTCACCACACCCTACCCTGCAGACACCAACGAGTGTCATGTGCGCCTTGGGGTCTTTGGCCCTTATGCACACCCGATTCCATCAGGAAATACGATGAGATGGGTGCGGTATAGGAGAATGAGGTGAACTTTGGGGCCGAAGAGTCCAAGGCACACCTCAATGCCTGTCACTGGCTGCAGGCTGTGGGTGGGGGTGGAATGGTATGAGCATTGCAGGTGACAATCCCAAGTCACAGCCCTGATGCCTGTCATTCTCTACAGGGTGGAGCGTTATGGTCGGAAACCCTAACGCCTCAGGCATTTGTTGGTATTTTCACTCCAAATTTTCAACATGTTTTTTTTGTGACTCCCACCTCATGAACAGTGGTAATATCAGTTTGTTAGCTGAAAGCTGCTTTTGCACAGCGACTACGGCATTTGGCACCACAGGTGCAAAAACACATTCGAACAGAATGTGAAAAATGACAGCTGTACTGTTCATGGGAGGTGTAAAAATGGCAATGTTGAAAATCTGCTGTGAAAATATAAAAAATGGTGAAGTCACGAGCGCAGTGAGAAACTGTGTAACTACACCCGTAATGTAATTAGTTTGGGGATTTTTACAGCAGATTGTCAACACGGCATTTTGGGACCTCCAATCATGAACAGTGTCACTATGATTTTCTTTATCTGTCCCGAATAATGATTTCCCACAGCGACCACGCATTTTTGTGCTGAAAGTGTGAAAACACATTTTGGCCATGTTGTGAAAAATGACAGCTGTGCTGTTCATAAGGAAGTGTGGAAAAATGCCACTGGTGAAAATCTGTACTGAAAATATTACAAATTCATGAACTTACGAGGAAATTGCGCAATGCTCACTCGTAACACAGTCATTTTATGGACTTCTATCACCAAATTTTCAACATAGCCATTTTAAGACCTCTGCTCATGAACCGTGTCACTGTGATTTTCTTAATCTGTTCCAAACATTGCTTTCGCACACTGACTGCACCATTGTGAGCTACATGTGCAGAAACACATTTTGGCGAGATGTGAAAAATGGCAGTTGTACTGATCATAAGGAAGTGTGGTAAAATGGCAATGTTGGAAATCTGACGTGCAAATATTAAAAATTCTCAAACTTGCGAGCGTGCGTAGGAACTGCGCAACGTGCTGTCCTAAAACAGTCATTTTTGGGAATTTTTTCACCAAATTTTCAACATAGCCATTTTAAGACCTCTGCTCATGAACAGTGTCTCTGTGATTTTCTTAATCTGTCCCAAGCATTGATTGTGCACACTGACTGCGCCATTGTGTGCTACATGCACAGAACCTGGCAATGTTGAAAATCCGGAGTGAAAATATTAAAAATTTGCGAACTTATGAGCGTGGGTAGGAACTGCGCAACGCACGCTCATAAAACGGTCATTTTTAGGAATTTTTTTCACCAGATTTGCAACATAGGCTTTGAGAGCCCACCTTATGAACACTGGCCCTGTCATTTTGTTAATCAGTCCCGAAAGGTGATTTCGCGCAGTGACCGCGAAATCACCCTTTGGGCCCGATTAACACCATGACAGTTCAGAATTCATGAGGAGGGGTCCCAAACTCCATGTTGAAAATTTGGTGCCAAAATTCCAAAATGTCTGAGATATGCATCAAAGTTGAAAAACCCTATTTATGGCATTATACAGCTTACCAGCATTTCCTCAGTTCAGCGTCGGCTTTGAAGAGTGCAGACATGTTCCGGTCCCGAAGATCATCGCGCGGACTCAGATAAGTCTGATGTGAGGTGGGTGTGGGGAGGCAGAGTGCGCAGAGGGTGGGCGTGGGCGGGCAGGAGACCACCGAGGGAACTTTTTTTGTTTACAGGTTTTGTTTTTTTAGGAAGACGATGTGGGATTTTTGCCACGCCGGGGTGGGCTCCCAGCATGGCAGCTGGAAGGCTGTTTGGGGGGGGCCTGGAGTGGATGGGGGATTGGGCACCCCCGTCGGCCATAACAATTTTTGCCATGCTGGGGTGGAATCCCAGCGTGGCACCTGGAAAGCTTTTTGGGGTGTGGGGGGAGCGCAGCAGAGGCCGGCGGGTGATTGGGCACCCCGTCAGCCATACAGTGTGTGCGTGGGGAGAGCGCATGAGCACGCAATGTGCATGCTGCGGTGTGTGTGTGTGTGGGGAAAGGCTCACTCAGCGGAGCGCCCCTTTCAACTGTACGGCACTGCATTTTCAATTGCTGTCATAGACAGCTGCAGCATTCATTGGAGAACCACGGCCGAGCCTGCAAACACACTGACTGAATTGGAAGACGGGTGCCACACCTCCGAAAACTCGGATGATGGCACTATGTTTCTTGCACATGCGTGCAAGCAAACATAAAAATTATTCTTAGGTTTCTTTTAGTTTTTTTACAAGAATGGAATAAAAAGATGGCAGCCACATGCATCTTTGGAAGCAGTAAATACCAATCTTGAAATAGAGGCTCAATTCTCTGTTAACTGGTGAAGTTAATCAATGTCTGTTCATATAGTCCATACAGTACAGCAGGTGTTTTGGAAATCTCGGCTGACTCTCCGGCACAGCAGAACGATCTTCAGGCTCATTCACACAGCTGACTGTGAGCCGTTGTCAGTGTCTCACAGCGGCAAGATCGGTGCCCCTGCCCACGTGTGAACGTTACTGTTTTGGCAATTTCCATTGTGTGGCGTTGCCACCATGATCCCGCTTTCCTTGGGTTTGCAGAGCGGTGTTGGTGGTTTCCTGTGCCATGTGAACATCTAAACCACGTGCAACATCACAATTCCTCACCCACCCAGCACTGACCGGAACAACACTTGAATTGCCAGAAAGGAAAAGGGCAGCGGCAACACTGATGCCATGTGAACGTGGCTCTCTAGTGTTTCCTTAGAATTTTTCAGAACCATTAAAAAGTAGCCGTTGCGGCAAGGCGCAGTGTGAACGAGCCTTTTGTAAGTATCTCTACCTCAGCCTCCTAATCAATAGGCCTGTTTACACTGAGCATTCTGCACCGGTGGGAACGGTGCTGAGGAGCTGATCCGCTGCCAGAGGAGAAGTATAAACACATTTGGGAGCGCTGTAAATTGATCTGTTTCAGTTCCTGTGAAACTCTACAGTGGGGGAGATGAAACGGTGCAGGAGTATTCAGTCTGTGTGAATGCTCCATACCACCTGAACTGATACACTTGCAGTGTTGGAAGCCAGCACAGAGACATGAATAAAACACAGGGAACAGAGTGAGCCAGGCTACTTGAAACACTTTCTCAGTTTCTGCGCCAATCCACAGATCTTGTGTGCAGATGCATTGGACATGACAACAACAGTGCACTTCACACTAAGGTGCTGTAATGGTGACAAAAACAGTGTGTGTGTAGACACACATAATAATACTAGAATATACCAAATGGTTTCATGTTATTCCAAAAGTTTGGAAACTCTCATGACCAGTCTGTAAGCCCATTGCTGTGATCTGCCACAGGATGCCAGTATGCTTCTCTGTAAGTCCCTCATTCCTCTGACTGGCCTGCTCCTCTGTCAGGAACACCTTTGTCCTGACAAGAGAGGAATGCTGCTGGCAGGAGGCGTAAGAAAGCTGGGACGGCAGTTCCTGCACTGCTTTTTCAGATCTTCCGCCTTTGATATGCTAAGCAGTTCTTTGTCCACGCCTCAGGAAGTTGTTCAAGTCGCCTCAACCTGCTACAGAGTCTGTGCACAAAGGACAGCATATCTTCCCTTTCAGCCTTAAATAACTCTGCTGGCACCCTGCCGACTCCAACTGTCTTGTTTTTCTTTGAAATGTTTACTTCTCCTCGTGCAGAATATCAATATTAGGGAGCACTCTATTAGAATGACATCATTTGTCCAAATCAGTTCTGAACTGCATGATAGCGCCCTTGTATAGAGTTTGTATAGAGTTCTCTGCATCCCCTTTGTTTGCCTCTCTGTTCTTTTTGCTGCTCACAGTATTTTTATTTGGTTACCCTTGCTGGCCTATATTCATCAACATTACTCCAAGCGGTAACGCCACCTTACTTTGCCTTTAATAATCTGATTCACGAAGCTCGTATGTTGTCTAATGGCCCAAGCTGTTCACTGGGTCATCGTGGAATCAGCGAAGTAAAGGCAGAATAAAGAGCTGTTACCGTTGGAGTTAATGTTTCTGAATACAGTATAGGCTATTGCGTTGTCTCCCCCCCCCCTTACTTCTTACTGCTGTTTCTCACCACATCATAGCACCTTCAGCGTTAACACCGCTTTACATCGCCCGTACTAATCTGATTTAGCAGTCTCCCATGTTATTCACTGGAACATTGCTGAAGCAGGTTAGTAAAGGCAAAGTATTGTGATGTTAATGTTGAAAGTAATGTTTCAGAATATCTGGTATTGAGTTGTGTCTCCCCCCATCACATTTACTTCTTGCTGCTGTTTCTCACCACTTTACAGGCCCGCTAGTGTTAACACCTCTTTACTTTGCCTTTCCTAATTTGATTCAGGAATTATGGAGCCTGCAAAGGATTGTGGCAGATGGAGCTTTGTCTGTGGGAACGGCCCTAACTGACTCCTGAACTGGCAGGTAACCTCAGCTAGGTAGATGCCCGCCAGGTGCAGGGTTAGGCAGGTAGGTAGGAGTCCCCTGGGGTGGGAGGCTAATGGCTGGAGGGGAGGAGTATAGGTCAAATTAGGTACAGGCAGGAAAAGATTTTCGCTGTCTCAGCTCTTCATCCTCTGGTCATAACACTTCCTCCAACTCCAGCATATCGGCTCCAGGCAGAACAGCCGGGGAATTTTCAGCCTTCCAAGTAAAGCCACCAACTTTCTGAGGCCTAAAACTGAGACGGGCCATTCTGACCATGGGCCCCCCCCCCCACCACATCACTCCCACGGGCACTGCTGCAGACAATGCTGCGCACAATTAATTACATTTTGCTGCTTGCTCTGGCCATGCTGCCCCACAGTAACACCAGTAGCAATTATCCAGATTAAAACAATACATCATTCTGCTGCAGCAAGTTCCAAATCATGATGTACAGAACGTTCATTAGAAGCAAACCTGTGTTAAATTGTGATCAGACATTCGAGCTGCATGTATTGCTCCTCCTGACAGTCCCATCCAACCCACTCACACTCACCTTATTTGCTGAGCAAACTTCACTTCAGTGACTCCCACCACCTCACCAGATAGTTTTCACACACCTCCTTACAGCTGATCAGGTTTGGGTACCTTACTTCCCTGCTGCCAATCTGTTCTCTGTCTGGAGTCCCTCTCAGCTGCTGGCAGGCAGACATTCACATGCGCCTGTTTGCACTACTTCCCAGTCTAATTTAACAGGAAGGAACATGCTTTACTGTGCTCCCACTGACATGCTTGCAGTGCAACACAGGTGCAGGGGTTAAATTTGTAAACTGCTGTCCAGCCTGAGTAGCACCACAGTGGTGCTGAAATAACTGTCACTCACGGATTAGCAGTCAGCAAAAAAAAAGGGACAAAACTGGGACAAGTATGCAAAAAAAGGGACAAAAGTGATATTTTACAAAACTTGTGGGGACACTGGGACATGCTGCCTAAAATAGGGACTGTCCTGGGAAAATAGGGACTGTTGGTAGCTTTACCTCCAAGGGATTAAGGCAGCAGCAGCAACCAGGCCTTTGAAAACTGGAACAGTTTGATAAGTACATTTTTCTTTGACTCACGCGCTGGCCTGGATTTCACAATCAGCATGCAAGCATTTTCCTGGGGGCAGGTAGTTCTTTTATTTTGTTGGCTGTGTAGATCTATCTAAATACAGAGTTTGGGGGTTTGTTGATATGACTGAGTTGTTGGTGGGGACTGTTTGAATTCTGAGGTGGTTTTGTAACTGACTAGATAATTTCAGCTTCAAGTAGACTTAGGGAGTGGTTTCCCACTGCACATGCTTACAAATTGATTTAATTAATGTAATTTGTGGTTGTAGGTTTTTCCGGTTTGAACTGTTGAGCACGTCCCCCCCCCCCCACACACACTGCCTTTGTCTTTGTCCTGCCAGGTTTGGAGTAACATAAAGGTATTCAGTTTGCCTTGCAATTTTCAGTCTTTTTATTTTCTGGCCATGTAACCGCTTACTGGAAATATAGGGTCTACAAATTAAAAAAGAAATTGTGAGCATGCTTTGGGGTAGACAGCCAAACTGAAAATATAGGGGTCTGGATTTTCAGCCCATCCCAGGACTAAGTCCCACTCCACAATGGCTGCTGCAGACCAAAATCTCTGCACCTGCAGATTTCCATATTTTTCAGCTGCCACAGCTGCGGGGAGATGTTACACCAGGTTCCCCAGGAGTAACTTTTCCTTGCAGCTGCTCTGAAAAATCAGGCACAAACTGCTATAAATCAGGAAGCTGGTCGTAAACTGGCTCCCTCTTTGAAAATACCATGGCTGTGGGAAATTACTGTAGATCCTCAGGTGGGGAGCCACGTGTGCCAGGTTTTTCCCGTAGCCATGAGACTCACAGGAGCTTTGAAAATCTAGCCTAAGGTCTGTAATTGGCAAAACATTTGTGCAGGCTTTTTGGTTAGAGGACTGTCTGGAAATATAGGCTCTGTAACTGGCAACATTTTGTGCATGCACATGATATTAGAGGACTCAGGGAAATATAGGATCTGTGATTGTCAAAAATGTTGCTTTTCTTTTGTGTAGAGAGAGAAGCTTAAAAACAGGATCCGCAACTGGGAAATTTTTGCTTTGGTTTAGTTCTCCACTGTTGCATGCTGTTATGTAGAGGGCTAAGTGCTAGGATTTGAAAATGGTACACAAGGCTATTTGGGGGTAATTTTAGTGAAGGTTTAAAAATGTTTCAGCACTGGCTTGCATTTTGGGGAATTTACAAACCCAGTTACAGTGTTCTATGGGCAGTTGCCATGTCTCTGGGGGGGGGGGATCTGGCCAGGAACATTGTGTGTCAAAACATCACGGCACAAAACAAAGCCAGCAAAACATTGCAGCCTAGTGTACCCCCCACCCCAGCAGGTAGTCCTCCACCACCCTGCACCCACCCCGACCCCTAGTGGGCGACCAGCACAGCCCTCCACTCACCACCATGGCTGGCTGAACAACTGAGCTGCAATGAATGAGTGGTATCCACTCATTCATTGCAGCTCAGTCGGGTGGCCAGCCATGGCAGTGAGTGGAGGGCTGTTCTGGTTGCCCGCTAGGGGTCAGGGTGGGAGTGAGGTGGGGGGGACTACCTGCTGGGGTGGGGGGTACACTAGACACCAGGGATATATATTGCACTGTACTGAATACTGTGACAGTGGTGCTGGTGGGGCAGCAACACTGGGGATCACTACAGGGTGTGCAGCACCTACTGTTGCTGGGACCGGGAATCGGAGGATGGGCTAGAGGACACATAGGACACCAAGCAGTCTGTATGTCATACTGTCTGCCGCCTGTCTGTGTAATTCTGACCGGTGATTATTTTGCCAGCCGACATTGTAGGCTGCGATCCATGATGTTTTGACACACAGTGTTCCTGGCCAGATCCCTGGGGAGGGGCTGGTTAGATTACAGGCTATTATTTTTTAAATGAGGTTGCTAGACCTCAAGTCCCCATCCCCGCTGGGTTTGCATCTTTGTTTTAGAGGCAGCATTACATCATACTGTTTGTTTGGAGGGAGCAGAACACTGTTTCTTTTTACAAATTCATATAATTTTAGGCTTCCAGCCTTCTGTACATTGTGTGAGAGGTGTAGCTGAGTGGCGGCTCATGTAAATCAGGCATTTAGATTTGATTGCATAGCATGGGAAATCATGCCAGGATTACTGTAGAAAGAGTAAGAACCTGGAAGGGCATGTCAAGGATTTAAACTGCATTTATTTTCCCAGCAGAATTCATTTTTAAATACATATGTAAAAGAATATTGGGTCTAAAGCAATAGAATGCATGATAGGACGGAAAGCAAAAATCTGGTGCTGCACAAACAAGCCATCTCTTCTAAATCAGCTTTAGAATTCAGATGGTCATCACGTTATTATTTTCCAAAGCTTTGGCAAATTAGCTACCTGATGGGGGGGTGAATGGTCACAATGCAGTTAAGGTTATGCAATGAATAGAAATTAAGTTGTACAATACACAGTTACTAATTAAACAGTGTCAATAAAAAGGAATAGCTTTGATATATGCTAAAGGGATTTAAAAAACAAAAAAAAGTTGACATGCTATATTTTCAGTAGGTAACTCCTCAGCTACTGGCATAGAAAATGGAGCGGGAATGGCATATTTAAGACAATATCACTAACAGCAATCTTCTCACAGCGTACCCTGTACTGCAGTAGCAGCGGAGGCTAATGCTGCAGAAGGGATTTGTTGTGTCGGGTTCTTTTTGTGCTTGTATTTTCACAGCCATTGGTGGTCACGATGCTGATCAAGGTGAAGATGACTGGAGCAGACTTGGAGTGGTAGCCTGCTGCCATCATACAGGCAAAAGGGAAAAGTATGGTGGGAGGTCTTCTTCCAGAACCCAGACGGCCCTGGTGCAGCAAGATCCTCAGATCATTCAGATCCATAACAGCAGCCAGAGACTCTGGCAGCACCAGCTCCAGACATCCCTTCACAGGTGCCTCTGGCAAAGCAAAGCAGGACTCGAAAACCCTGGCAAGCACCTCCGGCACCAGAGAATCCTCAGCCAGGTGAGCAGATTTGGAAAGTACGACTGACGAGGAGTTGATGGAGTTGTTGTGACAGACTTTTCAGGTTCTCACCTTGGGGGGCAGTGCACAAGTATCCACTGAAGTATAAACAAACGTGTTTGATTTCTTCCAGTGCACAGTGATTTGTTTTTTTCTACATCAGTATCAATATTATGATAGAGCTCATTGTCCGAGTACAAGTTATTTGAGAAGACAGAGTGATTTTTTTTACAAAGCAGTGGATATTTTTTTCCCTTGATGCATGTATACCACAGCATCTAATAATTGTGGATTTTACAGGATAAGGTACAGTACGCTATTGGTTAGCCTGCTTTCCCTAACTAATGCTCCCTTGCTAAATATCCATATTAGCACCTATCTAGGACGCACCTTTTTGGAGGAACCAGGACATTAAGTCACTGCAGTCGCTGAAATGCCACCCCTTTGGGCCATTCTTTTCTCTCTAGTCATTTGCCTATTATACATCCCAGTGTCTGACCCACCCCTCCTGCAATGGGAAATCTACAGCTACATATCTGCATCAGCCACTAAGTTGGGTACATCCACAGCCTCCAGCTGTCACTGGCCAACCTCCACTTCTGGGCAGTCCACCAACCCCACAGTAATGGCAACCATGGGGCACTATCTGTATGGCCCCAGACTCGCAGCTTACAACCTGAAGGACATTATAAGAGATGTAAGGCCTAACCAAAGGACAACTCTCAACAAGAAACAGAGCTAACTAAATGCAGTGCACACCATGGCAGCCATGCAAAATGTTACCACCGACATGCTAATGTTACTGGGCACCATTCAAACCAACCCTGGCTCAGTGCCTTCTAACACCACTGCACCTTTACAAAGCTCCTACAGAGGATTTATTGACTGCCTGCATATCAACATCTGCAGTGTGCTTCCCACGTTCGCAGAATCTGAAGCCTTAATACTCACCAAAAAACCCTGAAGTGGTAGTGGTGACAGATACCTGGCTGACTACGAGAATTTTGGATAGTGAGGTAGCACTCCCCTCTTATACCCTCCTTAGACGTGACCGTGCAGGTAAGTGGGGAGGAGGATGTCTTCTGTACATCAAGGACCACTTACAGGTTTCATTGTTCACTACCAAGGACACTGACCCATCCTGCGAGTTCTTAGTGGCCAACATCAGACACAGACATGGAAGCACAAACCTAACTGCGGCTGTCACCTACATTCCCCCTAATATGGTTGTCCCTGGTCTAGACTTCCTTTCTTGGTCCATGTCAGGTACCTGAACTGATGCCAAGAAAAGCTCAGCCTGGGAGATTTCAACATCAACTGCCAAGTCAAGCGGTTCAAAAACAAACTGGTGTTGAGGTACTACCAGATCTGATTAGTGATCATTCTCCTAGCTACTGCTCCTAGTCCACCAGAAGGCTAAGACCTCCTCCAAAATTCATCTACACCAGCTGCTTAAAGGGAGAGAGACTCAGCAATCTTCAAAATCACCTTTGTAACATTGATTGGCAATACCTGGATTGCATTCCCGACATCAGCCTTGCGTTTGACTTGTCACAGACATTCCAAACTACATATGACCACTTTGCTCCACTAAGAAGGGAAAGAATCAGAGGAGACACTAATCACTGGCTCACCTTAGAACGCCTTGCTCTCTTCCAAGAGCAGGACAAACTGTGGGCCTCATACAAAGAATCAGGCTCCTGCCAGTCCCTACAGAAGTACAAGGAGCTGAGAAACTGGTGTAAACCTGCCATTCGTAAATCCAAAAGTGAATTCTGCAAAATTAAAATCCTTGAATCTGGTAACAATCCCAGGAGTCTTTGGGATTACATCAGTGAAGTCCTAGGACAGAAAAGCTGCTTCACCCTCAGCATCCTTAATGCCAATGGAGAGAACACCACCAACCCTCAAATCATCGCCAAGGTGTTTAACTCTTTCTTTGTGAATGTGGGCAGACCTGTCCACTGGCACCCAGCCTACACACTTGTCCCCCATAGTCCTCAAGTCTCCTCCAGCACAAATAGACCCACATTCTATTTTAAGTGGGTAAGCACCAATACAGTTAAAAAGTATGTGCTAAGCTCAGCAGCCAAAACAAGAAATGTATCTGACTGCTTGGACTGCTTGGACATGAAGATACTAAAAATGGCTATTGAGGAACTGGCCTTACCTATCCAAAAAATATTCAACTTTTTCCTGTAATTTGGCTCCCTCCCTCATCTGGAAACAAGCCAATGTAGTACCTGTCTTTAAATCTGGTGACAACATGGCAGTCTCTAACTATAGACCCATCCCTATCCTCTCCCTGCTCTCTAAGGCCTTAGTAAAGATCGTCAGCATCCAACTGGTGTCCAACAGCACGAATCACAACTTCCTCACTGCTGAACAACACAGCTTCAGAAAGCTGCACAGCATGACAACCACCTTAATTGAACTATCTGAAGAACTCCACAAGGCCCTAGACAAAGGAGAATGCATTGGCGCAGCCTGTCTTGATCTCTCCAAGGGCTTTGACTTGGTTAGCCATGACCTCTTAATCATAAAGCTCTGAGAGCTGAGGCTGTCAGATGAGGCCACAGTGTGGTTCTCTGACTACTTAGCCCATATTTCACAAAAGGCTAGATGTGGAGAGGTGTTCTCCAGCTTACAACCTCTACACACTGTCCCACAAGGCTCAATCCTCTGCCCCCAGCTATTCAGCTTATTCTTCAACAAGGTGACAGATGTTTTATCAACTCCAGAGCATTACTGTATGCTGATGACACAGTCATCATCACCTCACACCACAGCCTGGAGACACTGAAATGCAATCTACAGTCTTGACTTCAACCAGGTCTGTGACTGGTTCACATCTAGTCTACACCTTGCCACTAACTACAGTAGCGGAGACAGGTTTGGGATCATTTGGGAGCCAGGGAGGGCCATTCAGTCAATGACAGGCTCCACAATGGGCACTAAACAGTGAATAAAGATGGTGGCAGGGTGCCACTACTCACACTGGGGCAGCCAGGAGGGGCGACCGCCCCCAGCCCCCCCTCTGGCTCTGCCACTGACTAACTGGTTTCCTTTCCACCTCTAAGTTAACGTCAATGAAGCCCTTCTATGCAGGAGAGCACTTCTTGATCAAATGCTGCTGGATGTGTGCACCCTCTTCTCCCTGATAATGAACAAATATGGAACTTGATCGATGGGGGATTGAAAACTCCTCCTGCTGTTCAGAAAAACGACTCTTGGCCAATATTCCTTTGTAACTAGAGCAGTCAAAGCCTGGAACTCCCTGCCCATAGCCATCATCGCTCTCCCTCACTTCTCCTCCTTTAAGGCCCAAGTCACTGCCTAACTTTTCCAGAAACTGCACTGCATGAGTACCTAAACCATATCTGCTGGTTGTATTGGCCTGCACCCCTCGTTGATGCCTCTTGCAATTGTGAAATTCTGTTGTTAACTCACTGCTCCTTATAATATGATAATTATTGTTACACCTGTTGTGTATTGTATTATATTGGTCTGCTGTCGAATGTAACTTGTTCTTCCATTGTATGTAACTTGCTAGACTGGGACACCTTTGAAAAAGGGCTCTTGATCTCAAAGGCCCTCCAAACACAATCAATCAATCAAGGAGAAGGATGATAAGATATAGAAAGAGAGGCAGGAGAAAGCAACAAAACATACAACACAAGATCCAAAGGGAAGACACAAAAGTAAAAGTCTTTAACTTATCAAAGAGTGAAGATGGACCTTGAATTTAAAGTTCTGAACAAAGGATTGAGCTTCTGCATTAATCACTGAGATCCCAGAGTTAACGATTGGTTAACTCCCAGAAAAAGTACCTTTGTTCCATTGTATTATCCCCAACTGCAATGCAAGACAGATCCACTTGAAAGCCATAGATCCTAAGGATGTAACTTTTAAGTTACGAAACTTTGATACTGTATTGCTTATGGAAAGAAGTTCTTGTATGTGGCTTTAATAATAAAATAAATGTCATGGGTGAGTGAGACAGTCCATTGTGAGTTTCTTCTAATAGTATCGGATCAGGACTGTCTCTTCGTTGGTGAGAGATTTTGTTTACCTGTTTCAGGATGGGAGTTCCAGAGGTGTTTTACTTGTTTTCCTTCAAATGATTGGCTTGGTCTGGAGCTGTCACCTAGTGGGCTCATCATTTATTGATATTAAAGAACAAAGAAGATATGACGATATAAGAATTTCTTTTGGTTAAGAAGATGGACCACTGAAACGTTAAATAAAGGGAACTTTTTGAGGAACTTATTAGAAGTGTCTTTCAATCCACAGCCTTTCCTGTTCCAATTTTATAACCTATGATGTGGTGTTTAGTCTTTGTAAAATCATTTGGAGCTGAATCACCCATTTATTTAACATCATGTCTGACTTTTCTGACTTAGATAAAATTACAAATATTAAATGTAATCTGACATCTTTTTCTAAATCTGAGGAGGAGAGGATACAGGGCTTAGCTGAGAGCACCAGGAATTTAAATACATCAAATGCCCCTTGTAGCACCACAAACAAACTAGAACAGCTTAAACAAAGAGATATTCATCTAGATTTGTATGCGGTCACCCTAAATGAATATGTCAAGAAAAAGAGGATTCTGAGGGGCTTACATATATTAGTAAAACCAAATTTAGGTTTCTCAGAAGAGGGATTTATGGACAAATGGGATGGTATTCTCTCCAAATGCGCCGTAGATTTTATGTTGTCATTAGCAGAAACTGTCATAAAGGAGCAGAGTAAAATACACGCGCAGAAATTAAAAGAGGCAGAGGAATAACTATAAACAACAGTCACTGACTGCGAACAGCTTTTAGAGAGGATTAAAAAGGGCCTTGAAGCAAATGATGGAAAAAGACAGCAGATAAAATTAAGGAACTTTAGATGGGACATCATACGCAAGGGTGGCAAGGGTTACATCTGCAGGGAGGGTATCACATTTAAATGAGTCTGTGGTCTTGAGGATACCAACAGCTCCCCGTACACTGACTCTGACAGTGGAAATGAGTATTGAGGCCAGAAACAGTGTGTTTCCTTTAGAAGGCAAAGATATCAGAGAGGATTTGGTATAGGAGACATAAATACCAGAGGACAACTTTTCCAAGGCAGCAATATCAATATTATGATAGGTCTCAGGGTCCAACTACAAGTTATTCGAGAAGACAGGGTGATTTTTTTAGGAGTATGTAGCCCACCCGTCCCTGATGCCTAGGGGTATGAATGGTGGTATTGTCCGCGGGGAGGGACTGCTACAGCAGAAACCACAAAAGAATTACTTACATTTTCTGGGTCCCTCGGGGGGGTGAGTTGTGGTTGGCTTCAAGGTGCTGTGCTAGAACAAAAGTGTCGGTTAGAAGCAGAAACATTCATTGCAAAGAAACTGAAATGACACTGCAAATGCAAAGAAAACAGTGGTATCCCATTTAATAATGAGTAAAAGTCAACTCCATGGAGCAGTAGCAGAAATGGAAAGAACCGTTCAGGTAGGACTGGGTGCTCAGTGATATACAGACTACACGGGATTAAGAAAATCATGGCACTCGCCCTCGTAAACATTCAAAATACGCTATCCAGTCAGGAAGCTATCCAAAAACCAAAGCACTTTATTTACTCACAGTTCATCATCCATTACAGACATAAAGTGCAGCGTGCTAGTGCAAACAAGTTCAAAGTTCAAACAACCATGGACGTGGGGAGCAGTAGATCACCTGATGTTTCACCAATTGCTGGCTTTATCAAAAGTCATAAAGGTTATATATTCACCCACTAAATCACAAGGCTGTTCCACTGAAAGTCATAAATCCTGAGGAAGTCACTTTCAAGTTATGAAATGCTGATACTGTATTGCTTATGAGAAAAAATTATTGTATGTGGCTTCAATAATAAAATGAATTTCATTGTGGTTTCTTTTGATAGTATTGGATCAGGACTGTCTCCTGTTTGGTGAGAGATTTTGTTTACCTATTTCAGGATTGGAGTTCAAGAGGTGTTTTACTTGTTTCCTTTCAATACTAGATAGACAATTGCATGCCAATGGGGTGTGTGGTGATGTGTGCTGTCTTCGAACAGTTCAGCATGTTCCTGCATTGGGCTACCACTTGCAGGGTGGGACAGTCCGAGGTGGTACACTACCCAGATGACTTCTTGTTCATAGGGTGGTCAGGGTCAGGCACCGCTAAGAGTGGCCAGCTAATGGAGGCTTTTCAACTGGTATGCGCTGATCTCTGGGTTCCTTTGGGTAATGAGGAGACAGAAGGCTTGTGCACCAGGCTCTCCTTTTCAAGAATAGAGATTGCCATGGTGGCCACCAAACTTCGGTTGCCTCAAGAGATGCTGGTAGCACTCTCAGACCTCCTCACTCGGGTGGCTAAGGCCCACAAGATCACCTTGTGTGAATTGCAGCAGGTGCTCGGCCACCTCAGTTTTGCTTGTAAAATCATACCCATGGGCAGGACATTTCTTCACTGATTGGCAAAGGTTGGCTTCAGTTGCAGTAAGCCCCACCATAACATATGGGTGTAAGAATCGGTGAAGAAGGATCAAGGTGTTTGACTGGCTTTCATAAATTACGTCAGTGGGTAGCAATCTGGCCTGAACTAGCCACCAGCCGGAAGCTCAAGCTCTTTACAGATGCAGCTGGCGACTTGGGCTTTGGTGCATATTTTTACATGAATAGTGCACAGGACAGTAGCCCCAGGCCCGGGAAGCTGAGGTCTTTCTCCTAAAGCTTTGTGCTATGCTGGTCCTGGTTTTGTGTGTGTGTGTGTGTGTGTGTGTGTGTGTGTGTGTGTGTGTGGGGTGGGGTGGGGTGAACAGTTTAGGGAAAAAAATGACTTTCAGGCCAGACAACACCAGTGCAGTCTACCATCAACAGTCAGCTGGGGTACAGGGCTCACTGAGCTTCCTTATGTGGGTATTTGTCCTAAAACGTACCTCTCAGCATTAAAATTCATAGCAGTGGGCTTCAAAATTCAGAACTGGCTAGAATGTGTAGCACTCTCTTATTTTATAAAATAACATATCTACAAACACTGGGCCCCATGTATTTAGTGTTAAGAAATGTTTCTATCAAGTTATTTCAATGATTTAATAGTTTGTTTACCCAGACATAGCTCTAACATTATTAACCTTTGCGGAGCAAAAGTAAATTTGAGTGTAAAATTTGTAGCACTATGCAAAATTTACAACAGTTGAGAGGTGTATCCTAAAATGTGGTTCTTAACATACAGTTTAGAGCTGTGCATGTAGCATGTGTGGATAACAGTATTGCTGATGCTCTTTCTCATTTAGAGTGGCGGAGATTCAGGGATTTTTCTCCAGAAGGGGAGATGTACAGAGGAACATAGAATCTGACAGAAGATAAGGGCCTCTTGACCTACCCAGTCTGCCCATTTTTGCCTGCCTACATTTCACCGCAGACCCTGCTTGATCTACAACTCTTTCTCCCTCCCACCTTCCTTCCCACTATGATCCCCCCCATATCCATTCTACTTGACCTGGATCTATCCCTTGCCCCCTTCTTTTCCTCCCTCCTAATCTACCAGCCTACGAGCCCCTCAACCTCCACCCCCTATACCCATGCAATTTGGACCAGGATTGATCCCCCACCTCCTACTTCCTAAGTTATCAACCTCCTCCCCTCCCTCTCTTTTCATCCCCTACCCAATTCCTGTGACCCTACCACACCCCACATACCCATGCAATTTGGCCCAGGTTCGATCCCCTGCCTCCTACCTCCTAATCTTCCAGCCTCCTCCCCTTCCACTTCACTCCTCCCCCACCTACTCCCCACATTCTACCTCTGCCTTGCACAGACGGGGTTCCTCTGCGTACTGGTGTGGCCAGACCCCAGCTGACCATTGTCTTTCCCCGTCACTCCTCCTTGCTCCTACCCTAAATTCTCACTGCCCTCAACCTGTTTCCCTCTTGTCGTGATTGACCACTGCCTTGTGCAGGCAGGGTCGTCAGCATGCTGGAGGGGATAGCCCCCCTCTCTTCCCCTCACCCTTATCTTCCCTCTCCTTCCACCCCCACTGCTCCCTGCCTCTACTTCCAACCCCCCTCCCCTTAATTAACCTTAGTTTTTGGGCTACCCCTGAACTCGAAGCACTTATACTCAACCTCTAACCTGCACTCCTGTTCACCTTGTAATTCTTGTTGTCTGTGTCTCTCCTCACCACGCCCTAGTTCAATCCTCCTGATCCCACTCTGCCATTTTCTAATGACAAAACTATGCCTCACCAGGAGTTGCCAAATGCTAGTTGTGTTACCGTACTTATCTAGCTCTCACTGTTAGCTCCAAATCCATCTGGTTCATACATGTTAGCATACCTCCATTCAATATTTTTGAACTGACTGCTCATTGTATTGTTGTAATCAAATTGTATTCCTATATTATTTACCTAATCTCTGTATACATTTGAATGTATTGAAAATGTGTTTCTATACTGTGTACCAGAACTTTGTTTACTATCCCCATGTTCCCCTCCCTCCCAAGTCATACCGGGAGATAAGCAACTTGTTGCTCAGTGTGCCTTCCTGGTGAAACATTTCAATAAATAAATAAACAAATAAATTCCCTTGTGCCTATCCCATGCATTCTTGAACCCTATCAATGTTTTCACCCCCACCACCTCCACTGGAAGGCTGTTTCAGGAATCCACCACTATTCTGTGAAGAAGTATCCTCACATCTCTCCTGAAACTCCTCACTTCAGCTATACCCCAGGGAAGTCCCACCCTACCTCAGGAAATTGGTGATCTGAAAGCCTGGGAGTTATTCAGGTGTTCTTTTTGTGCCCAGCACACAGACACTGTACCAGAGGGTGGTGGAAAATGTTTGAGCATGCATCAGGCCCAGGGTGGGTGAAGGTGTGGTCCTTCGCAGTGCACAAGCTATGCTCATATGTTCTCCACATGAAATGAGAAGGGTCCACTCCAGGTGCTGTGGGTCAGCACTCCGTGGGTATTTCATGGTTTTCCAAGGTCACAGGGCATGAGAATACCACACAGGCATTTGCCTTCACAAAACGTTGGAAGGGTGGGCCTGTGGGGTCCCTAAGTGGCCAGATAGTAGGCGGCTAATTTGCTTGGCCCTGCTTGTACCAGTTTGGGATGAGCTGCCGAGGGTGTTCTCATCACCGTTGGAAGCCCATTTGATCCAAACGGCATATCTGGTGGCTTTCTGTGGGACCTTTAGGGTATCAGAACTGGTGCAGTTGAACAAAGCATTTCGTTTGCCATTGGCCTTGGGGGACGATGACATGGCAGTGATCTCTAAGGGGTGTTCATCAGCTTGCAAAGAAGCAAGATGGACAGATTGGCCCCGAGGTGTTGATGCAGCCTGAGATTGCCCCCAGGTGTGCAATGGGATATTGGCGCATGGGTGTAAAGCTATGTAACCTGCCAAAGAACTGGGGGGTGGGTCTCATTTTTTTGATATGCAGATGGGTCCTCTCTGACAATGTTCCAATTCCGTATGATTTGGGAAAGGCCATGAAAGTGGTGGGGGTGAACTCGAAGTTCGATACCAGTTCCTTCCACATTGAGGCTGCCTCATATGCTAGGGCAGTGCTACAAGGCAGCAGGTAAAGCAAATAGGATGCTGGGATGCATAGGCAGGGGCATCACCAGCAGGAAAAGGGAAGTCATAATTCCACTATACAAGGCACTAGTGAGGCCCCACCTGGAGTACAGTGTACTGTTCTGGAGACCTTACCTATGTAAAGACATAGACAGGGTTGAGAAGGTTCAGAGGAGGGCAACAAAGATGGTACAGGGATTGCATCACAAGCCCTATGAGGACAGGCTGAAGGACTTGAATATGTACTTTCTGGAGGAGAGGAGGGCGACAGGGGATATGACAGAGACATACAAGTACCTTACATGGAGGAACAGGGTACAGGAATACACTATTTTCCAGTGAATAAGATGTTCCAGGACTAGAAGACATGGGATGAAGTTGGAGGCAGGGCAATTCAGAGGAAACATGAGGAAGAATTTCTTCACAGAAAGGGTGGTGGACAAGTGGAACACCCTGCCAGAGGAAGTGGTGGGGGCTGAAACAATCACGAGATTTAAGAATGCATGGGATAGACATAAGGGAATTCTGGAGGTCAGGGGTAAGGGGCAACAGACTTCTAGAAAAATGTAAAGGGAACTTACAAGTTCAAATGGGCAGACTGGGTGGGCCATAGGCCCTTATCTGCCGACAGTGTCTATGTATCTATGTAAAGGCTTACAAATGGCCAGATTCAGACCCTTGGCCATTGGCAGTCGCAGACTTTTGAAAGATGTGCGACTTCATTTGCTTTAACCTCTGGTTTTGTTTGTTAGCAGGTGGCAGTTCCCGAGTCAACCAAGTGTGGATATGTGGCAGTCCATTTATCTGCTGGGTACCATCACGGTGAAGCACTTCCAGGGAGGTGAGAAATGTTTCTGGATCCCTGGCAGGCACGTGTGTGGTGGATGGGATGGTGGGGGATGCGATGAGGTGATCTGCTCCCATGGGTCATGCCTGAAACTCAGCAGTGGGGCTCACCCAGAATCCTGTTGGTGCACTTAGGAAGCAATGATTTTGGGATGGTAAAATCGCTTGAACAGTCACGCCAAATGCAGGAGGACTTGATTTTGTTTTGGGACACCTGACCTGAAGTACGCGTTGGGAGGCAGGAAGTATATATTGGGAGGAAGGAGGCATTGGTGGAATGCCTGGGACCCCAAAACAATCGAAAAAGCCAACAGATTGACCATCTTGGCTATGCAGTCATTTAAAGACTCTACTGGGGGGTGCTACCCTGAGTCACTATGACATTGTTATAGAAGTACCCCAGTTTTATGCCCATGATGGTGTGCACCTGTTTGATCTATGATATGATAGATTTTTTTTTTTAATTCTCTGTTTTCTCCTTGGCAGGGCCACTGTCATTCTTCAGCCCTAGTCACAGCCCTCGGGACTTCCACCGTCATCCATTGCCGCATAATCCCCCAGTTACCCCCGACTTACCCCCCGAGGGTGGGGCCGTGGCAACAGTCCTCAATCTGCGCTGCGGGACTAGTGATTGGTCGGGGGATGCGGCGATGATGGCTAATCGAAGCCCCGAGGAGGGCTTCGCTTGGACAGTGACCTCCACCCGCCTACTCCTTTTTCCGGTTTTCTTGGAGGCGGGGATGTGCAATGACACCAGCGTCCACCCCACCTCCCATGAGACGAGCACCGGTGGCATGTGTATCTCCCGGCCTCCACCAGGAGTCCTCAGTGCGCGGCACTTCCCCCACCCTCCCCCTGGAGAAGGAGAGCCATCCATGGGATGCTCTATCCATCTCCCCCCAGCCAGCCCTCCGATGGCTCGGGTCCATTCCCGATCCCGGGTCGCTGGTGTCGCAAGTGGAAATCCAACTACTGCGCTGGTGGGCTGGCTCTTGATATGATAGATTTTTAACTGACTTACAAAGTGCTGTGGAGAAAAGAGTAACGTGAGATGCTTGTGGGGGGGGGATGAGTATCAGGAGCCATTCTCAGCCTGTGGTGGTATGGTAGTCTTGTAAGGTTTGTACAGAGGGGGTAACAGGGAATAGAAACATAGAATCTGTCAGCAGATAAGGACCATATGGCCCACCTAGTCTGCTCATTTCCCTACTCACTGCTGCAGCCCTAGATCCTATTTGATCTGCGGCGCTCCTGTTCTGCACATCTCCAGGGTACCTTTAGGTCTATCCCATGCACTCTTGAACATCTGTATTGTTTTTGCACCCCCAACTTCTTCTGGAAGGCTGTTCCATGGTGCCACCACCCTTTCAGTGAAAAAGTACTTCCTAACATTACCCCGAGCCTTCCACCCTTCAGCCTCATATCATGCCCCCTTGTTCTTGTACAGAGTTTTCTCTGAAATATGCTTTCCACCTGTACCCTGTTTATTCCCCTAAGGTACTTGAAAGTCTCTTTCATATCTCCTTTCTCCCTTCTTTCCTCCAGTGAATAGATATTAAGGTCCTTAAGTCTTTCCTCATAGGGCTTCTGGCTCAGTCCATGTACCATCTTTGTTGCCCTTCTCTGGACTGCCTCTATTTTGTCAATGTCCTTCCAAAGATGTGGTCTCCAGAACTGGACACAGTATTCCAGCTGAGGCCTCACCAGTGATCTGTACAGTGGAATTACCTCTTCTTTCCTCCTGCTTGTTATGCCCCTTCCTATGCACCCCAACTTTCTGTTTGCTGTCCCCACCACCTTTTCACACTGTTTGGTCACCTTCAGGTCATCAGATATGATAACCCCCAGGTCTCTCTCCTGATTTGTGGTGGCCAGAATTTCTCCACCCATCCTGTACTCCTCCCTTGGATTCCTGTGATCCTCATGCATGATCTTGCACTTTTTAGCATTGAAACTCAACTGCCAGACACCCGACCACTCCTCTAATAGGCTTAGGTCCTTTCTCATTTTTTCCACCCCCCTCTGGTGTGTCCACTCTGTCGCAGATCTGGTGTAATCTGTGAAAAGGCACACCTTACCCTCCAGATGCTCTGCAATGTCACTAACGAAGACATTGAATAGGACTGACCCTAGCACTGACCCCTGTAGCATCCCACTGGTCACCTCGCTCTCCTCAGATTTTATGCCATTTACCACCACCCTCTGAGTCCTGTCCCTTAGCCAGCTCCCAACCCACTTTACCACCATAGGACCCACTCCCAGGCTCCCCAATGTATTTAGCAATCTCCTGGGACAGTGTTGAAGGCCTTGCTGAAATCTAGGTAGGCTACATCCACCGTCCCTCCCTGATCTACCACCCTGGTTACCCAGTGGAAAAAAAATCTATCACCTGACAGGACCTTCCCACTGAGAATCCATGCTGCCTTGGATCCTGTGCTCCACTATCCTCCAGAAACTTCACAATCCTCTCCTTAAGTAAGGACTCCATTAGTTTCCCTACTACTGAGGATAGGCTTACAGGCCTTACACACATCTTTGTAGGTGGATCACCCTGAGGCTGTCAAGAGGAGCGGGCCCAGATGTCTGGAGTTCCCCAGAGGAGCAGTCAGAAGAATAGCCTCTTTAGGGTGCCCATGGTTTGCAGTGCCCTCTGATAGGGAGGTGCATTGCGCCCTGTGCCGAGCCATCCCTCATGCCTTGGAGGCTGGAGTACCTTGCAAGGTTGGTACCTATCCTATCGGCTCCCCTGGGGGTAAGGGGGTGGCCATTATTATTTTTTTCAATAACTCAGCTTTGTTGAGCAGCACCACATAAAGATACGACATATAGTATAGTCTGAGATGTAAAGGCATTGCTCACCATGAATACTTGTGTTACCATAAGAACCAGTTCGGCCCAACAGTTCATTGCAACTTTTATAAACAAACAAACAAAACACTGTAGCTAATATCAGTCTGGAAGATGGAATGAGTTCTTGGAAAAAAGTTCAAAGATAAGCAAACAACAGGTCTTGATTACATACCTCGAAGTGTTGACATTTTGTGTAACTGAGTAGCCCTAGGTAAGGTTATTATTGTCCTATAGAGCAAAATGAGTGTAAAGAAAAAAGAATATCAAAGACAGTCATTGTCCTCATCCATCCACGTTGTAACAGTGTGTCCCATGGTTGCCAGGTAGTCAGGAAAGAGTTCCTTCTTGGCTGTAGCTCAAATACAAGTTGCTCCGTACTTCAACCATTCTGTTGCACCAAGTAGATACCTATAGAGTAATGTCTGAGTGCCATTTTAGGGTACTACATTTTAGTGCTAGTAATAACAAAATTTGAAATAGTTGTCTTGTGTGCATATCATGGATTAGACTTGGAAGAATACCCAGGACTAGGGTTTGAAAACTGTAAGGATCTTCCAAAATAAATAAATAAGTACCCTCGGAACTGAGTTATGTACTGCAAACCAGAAGCCACCCAATCTAGGGAAGTCCCATAAGATGTGGTAATGCGACCCTCTGAATCCAAAGAGCCTCCAACACAGGTCTGTATTGGTTGTTTTTAAATGTTTGGTGATGGTAAGAGTAGTGAAGAACCTAATGGAAGCTTTCCATCTAAATTCTCTCTACGATGGAGGGGATGTAGAGGATGTAACCTTCCATCTTGTCTGCAGAAATTTGAGAAGTACAGAGATCATGAGGGGTGCTCCACTCTCTTGGTCCCATCTCTGCCCGACATTATCTGTATGATCAGTTATTTATTTATATATTTATTTTTTTACCAGGAGAGACACACTAAGCTGAAAGCTTGCTTCCAGGTGCGACCTGGGAGCACAAGGAAGTTAAGTGACTTGCTCAGGGTCACACAGTATGCAAGTGGGGGCTGTGGGATTCAAATCCAGGTCTCCAGATTTGCAGCTTAGAGCCTTAAACCACTGTGCTATACTGCCTCCATGCCTCCAAAGTTATACTTTTCCTAATATATAAAGGTTAGAGCTGTATCTAAATCTAGTTTTTAGGGTGATCCCCCAATAAAAGAAATCCTCCAGGGAGTTCAGCCCTCTGGTTAGGTTCTGAAGATTATCTCTTGTTTGAATAAAATGTCTAATCTGGAGGAATCTAAAAAAATTGAGAGTGTTGGAGGTTAACTGCTGTGCTAAGTCCTGGAAACTTCTAACCTGTTCCCCCTGAGATGCACTGTGAATATTTTGTAATGCCTTGTTTCTCCAAGAGAGCCAAAGCATGATCCTGGGTGGGTGGTGGGTAGGATTCTGTGTACCTGATTAGGGAGAATGGGCCTATAGTGCTACTGATTTTCATATGTTTTCTATCCTTGTCTAGGACTGTAAAGGAATGTTGCACCCATGGGTAAGTGATTTTTCCCACTTGTTCCAGGAGACTGTGAGTTCAGTGGCAGTGTGAAGAGAAGGATGTATACACCCTGTCTGTCTTCCATGGAGTACCATTGGGATGCATTCTGCTGCTTAGCCCAAGTAATCAAGGGGGCAGTCTGAGCTGCTAGATAGAACAGTTTTAGGTCTAGTATGGTGAGACCTCCCTTCTCCCTGGGCATTGCCAGAACTATTCTTTTAATCCTGTGTTTATGCCCTGACCAGATAAAGGGGTTCATGTCTTTCAGCACTTTTGACCAGAATGTTTCTGGTATAGGAACTGGCAGGGTCCGTAATAAAAATAAAAAGCACGGTAGGAGGTTCATTTTCAGAGTAGTAATGTGTTCCAAGAGGAACAATATGGCAACAACATCCACTGGCCTATGTCTGATTGCATAGGGATGTAGAGTGGTGAATAGTTGATGGCGAATAGCTTCTAGGTCTGTGGTGTAACTTCAACCCCTAAGTATCTGAACTGGTTATTCTTGGCCCAGGCAAAATGGAAGGAGTGTTTGAATTTTGGAGTGCACCTGCCACTGAATGTTCTACTGTCATTAAATGTACAAATATGTTTATGTGTTTGCTGCTATTTTTCTATGAAATAAGTAAAGGTCGTGTATTTGTGATGTACCTGATTATGTGTATTTATTTCTTCTAAGTAAACTAGTATGGACATGTGTTAGGTGGTGTATAAGATTGTTTTAAATGTATGTTGCTACAGGTACACCTTGTAAACAGGGCATTTATAGCCCTAATGATGCTATACTGTATAAATAAATGTTATTACTACTACTACTACTACTAACCAGTAGTGCCTCAGACTTGGAGTAGTTCATTTATGTCCTGACAGCTTCCCAAAGTAGGCCAGGATCCTTAATAATGCCGGCACTGATATCTCCACTTCTGAGAGGAAAAATATGGAATCATCAGCATAAAAAGATACATTGTGCATCTCTTGTCCCACCTGTATGCCCACCATATTTGGGTCTTGACAAACAGCAATGACCAAGAGTTCTAGGCTGATTACAAACAATAGCCGTGACAAGGAACAACCTTGGCGGGTGCCTCTCCCCAGCGCATATCTGTCAGAGTTATAGTCATTGACCTTAATGGTGGCTTCCGGGGCACGGCATAAAGTGTCGCCGGGGTGAAGGAATTTAGAGCCAAATTGGATACCCATTATTAGGGTGATCTGATTTTAAGAATGTCTTACATAGAAACATAGAAACATAGACTTTGACGGCAGATAAGGACCGCTTGGCCCACCCAGTCTGCCCATTTCCCTAGCTAATGGATAAGCTGCAGATCCTAGTTAACCAGCAGCCTACTTCTTCCTACCCCCACCCCCTAGAATTGCCTTATGACTGTCCCATGCATGCTTGAATTCCACCACTGTTTTTGACTCCATAACCTCCTCTGGAAGGCTGTTCCATACATCCACAACCCTCTTTGTGAAAAAATAATTCCTTAAATTACCTCTGAGCCACCCCTTCTATCTTCAAATTGTGCCCCCTTGTTCTTGCACACCTCTTTTGAAAGTTGCTACTCTCTTGGACTTTGTTGATTCCCTTGAGGTACTTGAAAGTTTCAATCATGTCCCCCTCTCCTCCTTTCCTTGAGGCTATACATATTAAGCTCCTTAAGTCTCTCTTCATATGTCTTCGGTGCAGACCCTGCACCATTTTAGTTGCCCTCCTCTGGACAGCTTCCATCCTGTCTATGTCTTTGCGGAGATTGGGTCTCCAGAACTGCATGCAGTACTCCAGATGGGGTCTCACTAGCTGTCTGTACAGAGGGATAATAACTTCCTGTTTTCTACTGGTGATGCCTCTCCCTATGCATTCCAGTATCCCCCCAGCCCTCCTTGCTGCCCTCTCACATTGCTTTCCCACCTTTAGGTCATCTGATATGACTACCCCCAGGTCCCTTTCCATTTTTGTTGTTGTTAGTATCTCACCCCCCATTGTGTACTCTTCCCCTGGGTTTTTGTTTCCCAGGTGCATTACCGTGCACTTCTTAGCATTGAATCTATGCTGCCATACATTTGACCATTCCAACTTGCCATGACTACCTTTGTAGATCTGCATTTGGAGGTCCAAAGCAAATTCAGCACTGTACTCTGCATTCAAACTTAGGTGTTCTTTCCATCAAAGCCAAACATATGCACAACTGGTTAGTGTGACACCCATATCCCCACATATGTAACTAAAATTCCTTTTCTGTAATTGATTCCAAATGATTTATTTCTGTATGGCTAACCCAAATACAAACTTGGTTTCAGTCAGGATGCTGAGTTGGTGTATATTAATGTCTGTGTTCCTGAGTGCTGGTTGGAGGCTGAAAGTAGCCAGGTAACAACCCTGAGAGTGTTTGATGATGAGTTGTCATTAACCAGCTCATCTGACAAATGCATTGGAGATGGCAAGTCTGTGGGAACAGGAGTTTAGCCAGCTCCAATTTCCATGTGAAAGGACTCTGTAACTACATATATTTGCACATGGTTCTATATCTCAGAACTTCAGGGCACAACCCAGTTATCTTCTGGGAGAAAAGAAAGCCTTAGAGGAAATAAAATATAACAACCCTGGCAATACTGCAGGCCCCATATGATTCTGGGATGCAGAGCTTAGAACTTACATAGATACATAGATGTTGTCAGCAGATAAGGGCCTTTGGTCCACGTAGTCTGCCCATGAACACTAGTAACTTTGCTTCTTCAAGGCTTCCCAGGAACTAGCTTGTCCCCTTCTCTTGACTACTAGGATCCCCTTATGCATGTCCCATGCATTCCTAAATCCTGTAATTGTTTCTTCCCCCATGTCCTCTGCTGGCAGGCTATTCCATTTGTCTACCACCCTCTCTGTGAAGAAGTACTTCCTCACATTCCCCCTGAACCTCCCTCCCTCCAGTTTCATCCTATGTCCTCTTGTCCTGGAGCATCTTTTTCTTTGAAAACTTGAATTTTCCTTCACCTTGTTCTTCCCCGTTAGGTATTTAAATGTCTCAACCATATCCCACCTCTCACTCCTCTCCTCCAGGGAGTACATATTTAAGTCCTTCGGCCTATCCTTGCAGGGTTTGTGATGTAATCCCAGCACCACCATGGTTGCCTTCCTCTGAACAGCCTTGGCCCTTACTCTCTGACAGAGAAACTGGGTGGGATTTTCCGAGGGTGGTGCAGGGCCTGCATCAAGTCATGCGCCACCACACTTAGTTTCTGGTGGTGCGCCAAGTGGGTTTGCTGCAACAGTGTCTAATTTTAGTAGATCGGATGCAGTTGCGACATTTAATGTGATTTACAACAGCCTGCACCAAGTATTTGGTGCAAGCACCGTACAAAGAGTCCCCGGGATCGCCGTAAGTTAGACCACAGGAAGGTGGTCTAACTAGCGGCAGTTGCCACATGGGATGTAAGATCCTATTCAGTTGCGGCAAGCCCAGTGCGCCATATCTTTGGCTCACCCAGGGCTTGCGGCAATCAGCCCCCCTAGAAAATCTGGCCCACTGTGTGCGCTCTAATCTCATGGCAAGAGAGGGAGAACGTACCAGTGCTGTGTGAAATCTAAGACAGCTGAGTATGTGTGAAAGGAGCTAACTGGCAAGACAGTTTAGAATTCAATTTAGTTTAGTCCTTTTTCTGTTTATAGAGTTCTATTGTTTAGTACCATTTGGTTTGTAATTTCTAAAGTGTATGAAGACCATCCCCATAAGTTAATTGTATAGCTTGTACATTATATGGGGGAGGATACATGATGGGCACCTGTGTGATATGTGAAATATTAGCATGAGTGCAGAGTAAGCATTGATGACATCATGAGTGGAGAACACCACAAGTGATATTATCACTGCTTTACTCTGCATGAATGGTAATATTCACGTATCACACAGGTCGCACATATTGTGTGCTATTTATACAATAGGGTCCCCAATATGTTTAGTTTAAAAGTTAGTTTGTTTCTTAAGGTCTGTCAGCTTTGCCATGTTGGTTGGTGCTTGTTGCACCAGGAGTACATGGTGTTTCTTTTCAGTGAGGTAAGCTCAGGTGTTTCCTATGAGTTTAAAGTGCTGCTGCTGAAGTTGGGGAGTATTTTAGGTGACGTATCCGGAGTCGATAATCTGGGTGATGACATATCTGGAACTAGGTTTATTTCAGATATCACACTCCGGATACATCACACAGAAGTTATAAAATGGGGGTGAGTTTATGTGCTTTTATCATATCGTATATACTTTCACTCCATTGCATAAATAGATATAATGCCATATTTTGTATTTAATCCTCCTGTGACCGAGTGTTTCAAACTGTGCATGCAACTTATTTTACTGTGCACTCTGTATTTTGTTCTGAGTGATGTTAGTACATCAAAGTGAGGCTACTTCAAGTACAGACAAGCATTTGTCAATGCCAGACGTTTGCCACTGGTATAGGAGCCCTGGGGTACTAGATGCGTTGTGGTGCACTTTGTTGGTTATGTATTACCAAAGTCAAGAGCCTGCATTTGTAAATTTCAATGCAGGCTCATAACTTTGTTATATTTTAATATTTTTGTCCCAAATTGTCAACATAGCCTTCTTATGACCCCACCTCATGAACAAGTGCAGAGAAAATGTTCAGCTCTTGTCTGAAAAGTCATGTCACGCAGGGACTGCAAAATTACCTTTTGGGATGCAAAAATACATTTTGGCCAGGACGCAAAAAATGACAACTGTCACATTCATAAGGTGTTGTAAAGAAATGGCTATGTTGTAAATTTGGGGTAAAAATATTGAAAAGTATCAAAGTTATGAGCCTGCGTTTACAAAATTCAACGTAGGCTCATAACTTTGTGTGACAGGGAGAGCCCTGTCTGAGGTGGATGCCCATGTGTGGGATGTCCGGGCCCCTCCCATTCCTTTCACGCTTTGTTTCTGTGGGACAGCCGCTTGTGCTGGGAATGAAAATGAAATACGTTTGCTGAATGCTTGCCTATTTTAGGGTGCCACATTTAACGATTTAATGGAAATAAAAAAAAAAAAAGATATGATGAGTTCCAAGGGTTGGCAGGAGAAGGGGGAAGAGGAGCGTACCCTCATTCTCCCGTTCCCCTTGCAAACCCAGTGGAACCCTCATGGACTTACTATCTTATTAAAACTATCTTCTGAGATGAAACAAAATAGAAACATAAAACCCCCTTAATATAAAACCCCCTTAACATAAAACCCCCTTAACCAAGAAGAGAGGAGTTGAGTCTAGGCTAGAAAAAATAACATGTATGAACTTGTAGTTGTTTACTGTTTGATGGGGAATTCCTGAGAATAAGAGGTTTATACTGGTTTTAGCAAAAAGGGGTGGATCCCCTGACGGTGATGTCATCCATGAAAGGTATAAAAACCCACCACTTGGAGTAACAAAGATAGATAGGAGAATCAGTTTAATACTGACTACCAAGTGAGGAGGACCTCAGAAGTGTGTGCTTGTTTCCTCACCATTCTATTTGTAAAGGCTGAAGCTAAGCCTCAGGAATTTTTAAAATTAAAAAAGTTTGCTGGATACTGAACATTGAATAACCTTTTGCTTTCTGTGTGTTTATTATTTCATTTTTTTATTTTCTGATTTGAATAAAATAACAACGCATGTTTGTGTTTCTATGCACCTGACTTCAGGTCTGTTGTGTCTGTTTTATCCCACACCTTCACAGTGGTGTTAGCAGTGGGATGTCTGGTACGTCTAGACTGCCTGGGAGACGTTATCAGTGGGTATTGAACCAATACCCAGACAGATGCAAAAAGATCAGGGTGCTGAGGCAAAAACATATCTTTTGACGTGTACCATGGCAGAGAAGATGGGTGAAAAGCCTCTTCCAGGATTGGACCTAGGGGCCTCTGTGGAGCAGTTTCAGGTTTTGTTGACAAGCCTGCTGCTATCTGCCAGTACCAGTGATAAGCATCTGGTGAAACAGATAGATGGCCTGACAGTGGTGTTCCAGATGATAGAGGCCTTGATGACATGGCTGATCCGAAGGTGGCTAGAGGCAGAACAGCTTTGCCTGAAGGCAGAAAAAAAAAATTACTCACCTTAGTAAAGTTGTTTCTTCTAATGGAGTCTTGCTATATTATGACAATTGCAGTTTGTCCCACCATTAGAACTGCTCCGGAGGTGAAAGGGTTAACTACCATTCTAAGAATGGAGTTTAGAGCGCGAGCTCGGTTAGAGAAGCTCTGTCTGGATAATTTCAAACTGAAACTGTCAGATCTTTACGAGCAAAAACTCACTAAGGTTCTGTGTGGAAGCTGTAACCTACACTAGCCAACTGGCTACCTAAATATTAACACATATTCCTGGTCCCAACACAAAGACTCAAGTCAGGGAACCAGAAAATAATAAAATAATAAAATAAGGTAGAATAAAACACCACACCCCAAAACCCCAAAAGGGGTGAAAAACATATAATGGGCATAACTGGTGCCCATACTGGACTGCCCACCCCATACCCAAGTAGAAGCTCTGAGAGGGGCAGGCTGGGGGGGAGGTCATAATATAGCAAGACTCCATTAGAAGAAACAACATTACTAAGGTGAGTAATTTTTTCTTCAAACAACATGAAGTCTTGCTATATTATGACAATTGCAGAATACACAGCAGTACCTCCATGGAGGAGGGACAGAACCTACTTAGGGAATAGGCTCTGAAGCACGGCTGTGCCAAACCGAGCATCTCTCCTGGCCTGGATATCCAAGGAGTAATGCTTGGTGAAAGTGTGTACCGTTTTCCAGGTAGCTGCTTGACATATCTCTAAAATAGGGATGTCTCTGGCAGCAGCTATAGACGCAGCTGTACCTCTGGTAGAGTGAGCCCTCAGGCCTGAAGGGGGAACCTTTCCCAGTTTTTGATAACAAAATTGGATACAAGAGACAATCCACCTGGCAATGGATCGCTTAGTGGCAGGTTTACCTTTTCCAACCTCACCAAAAGTGAGAAAAAGTTGGAGGGATTCGAACCTGTGACCCTTAGTACGCTCTATGTAGTAACTAAGGGCCCTCTTAACATCTAAACTGTGCAGCCTCCTCTCACCAGAGGAGGAATGGTCAGTGAAGATTACTGGAAGGAGATAGATTGGTTGAGATGAAGTCTGAAACCACCTTAGGCAAAACTTCCTGTTAGTCCTGAGGACTACCTTATCCCTGTGAAAATAAAGTCAGTCTCCACTGACAAGCTTTAACCCACTTGATGCGCCTGGCAGAAGTGATGGCTACTAAAAAACAGTTTTCAAGTCAAATACTGAGCTCTGCAGAAGACAGAGGCTCAAAGGGGGGGTTGCATCAACTGAGCAATGCAAACATTAAGATCCCAGGCAGGGGCCGGGTCCCTGAAAGGTGGATTAGTATGAAGTAATCCCTTGAAAAACTTAGAAAATACAGGGTGAGTGGAAAGGGAAGAGGACTTTCCTGCTGAAATAAAAGCAGAGACAGCTGCCAAATGAACTTTCAGGGTAGCAGGTCTCAGGCCCAAAGAATTAAGATGGACCATATAGTCCAGAACAATGGGCAAATCAGCAGATTCCGGGGAAATATGCTTCCTCGAGCACCAGAATGAAAACCTTTTCCATTTAGAATTATAAGTGGCCCTAGTGGAAGGCTTCCTGGAAGCCTTCAGGATGTCAAGAACACCTTGAGAAAGGTGTAGGTCAGCAAACTCTAACTCCTCAAGAGCCAGGCCTTGAGGTTGAGGGATTTGAGATTCGGATACCAAACCCTCCCCTGGGCACAAGATAACAGATTGTGTCTCCTGGGGAGGCACAAGGGAAGATGGACCGTTAAGGACAGAAGGAGTGGGTACCAGGGCTGCCTGGCCCAATCTGGAGCAATCAGAATCATCCTGCAAGGCTGGGATCTGATTTTGACTAGCACCTTGAATAGGAGAGGGAAGGGAGGAAAAGCATATAGAAACTTCCCTTCCCAATCTAGGAGAAAGGCATCCAGAGGGACTGAGCCCATCACTGGGGCCTGCAACGAAACAGTGGAAGTTGGTGATTGTCTGGGGCTGCAAAAGATCTATCTGAGGGTGCCCCATCTGGCAAAAACTATCCCCAGTACTTGGGGATCCAGTGACCATTCGTGATGGCCCTGGGAAATCCTGCTGAGAGCATCTGCCAGGACATTGTCCTTTCCTGGGAGGTGAACTGCTATGAAGGAAGTGTTCAGGGAATAAGCCAGAGACCATAACTTCATTGCTTCGGTGCACAAGGCCGAAGACCGAGTGCCCCCTTGTTTGTTGATGTACCACATTGTGGTGGTGTTGTCTGTTCTGACTTGTACCACTTTGTTCTTAACAGATGCAGAAAACACTTGAAGTGCTAGAAAGACAGCTCTGAGTTCCAGAAAATTGATGTGGAGCAGAGATTCCTGAGGGGACCACACTCCCTGAGTGGAGAAGTTGCCCATGTGAGCTTCCCATCCCAGAAGGGATGCATCCGTAGTGAGGGTCAAGGAATGTGACAGAGGGATGAAGGGGAACCCCAGTCTTAAATTGCTCTGATCCTGCCACCACTGAAGGGCCTGGATCAGGGTTCAAGTCAGTGGGACCAACTTGGAAAGGGGATCTTTTCTCTGAGACCAAAAGGCTCTCAAGTGAAACTGAATGTCCCTCATCTGAAATCTTGCTCCTTGCACTACAGCTGTGGAAGCAGCCATATGCCCTAGGAGCTGTAAGAAATGCCTTGCTGGTCGAGAGACCTGCAGAGTGAAGGAGGAGGCCAGGGCCACCAGGTTCCTTACCCTCTCTAAGGGTAGGAAGGCTCTGGCCTGCTTTGTGTCCAATTCTGCACCTATGAAGGTGAGTACCTGAACAGGTTCCAGAACTGACTTTGGAAGATTGAGCAAGAAGCCCAGAGAGGTGAGCAGCTGCTGGGTAACTTGCAGGTGTGATTTGACCTGTTCTGGAGACTGGCCTACAATGAGCCAGTCATCTAGATAGGGAAAAACAGCAATCCTTTGCCTTCTTAAATGAGCAACTGCTACTGCCAGACATTTTGTGAATACCCTTGGGGCAGAGAAGAGGCCGAAGGGCATTGCTCTGAACTGGTAGTGACCTGAGGGCAGTTCGAATCTGAGGTACTTTCGGTGGGAGCTTCTGATTAGAACATGGAAATAGGCATCCTTGAGGTCCAGGGAAGCTAGCCAGTCCCCTGGCCTTAGAGAAGGTAAAATCATTGCCAGAGTCACCATTTTGAACTTTGGTGTCAAAAGGTGCTTGTTCAGATATCTTAGGTCTAAAATGGGCGCCATTCTCCTGTCTTTTTGTAAGGTAATATCTGAGTACAGACCCTTGCCCTGGTGTGGGGAAACCCTTTCTACAGCTCTGAGAGCTAGGAGGTTGAGACTTCTGTTTCTAAGGTAAAAGTCTCTAGAGGGTTTGCAGGTGGAAAAAATCTGGCTCTCATCTTTGGAAATGTTTTGAAGCTGAGAACCAGACCCTGGCTTACTACTTCCAGGACCCATTTGTCTGATGTTAGAGACTCCCAGTCCTGGGTGAAGTAAGCCAGCCTGCCCCCTACAGGTAGTGGAGAACCGGCCCTGGGCACCCCATCAGGGTGCCTGTTTGGCAGGAGCTTTAGTCTGAGGGGTGGGAGCAGACCTACTTGCACCCCGTCTGCCTCTGCCTCTGAAGAACCCCCTCTGAGCATAAGCAGAAGAAGCCTGGGTTTGGTAAAAAGGCCTGTGAAAGGGCCTACCTCTACCCCTGGGGGTCTGCTTCTGAGGAGTGGCTTGCCGCTCCTTGGCTTGTGCACTCCTATTTTGTTCTGTATTCATCCATCTTCTTCATGTAATTCTCTGTTTGCTCCCCAGACAGAGAATTCCCTACCACAGGAAAATCCATAGCCTTAGACTGGGTATCCTGTGACAAGTTAGTACACCTGAGCCAAGTTAACCTACGAAAGGCCACAGATGTAGCCATGACTCTAGAGGATACATCATTAGAATCCACAGCAGCATGGAATTGCACCTTGGAAGCCTCAATACCATCAGAAGCCACCTGCTCCAGCTCCTGCAAGCTGGCAGGGCCTGTTTAGCCAAAGTCATGACAGTGTCCCATCTAGATTTTTGGTATCTTGCCACATAAGCCATGTAATTTGCTTGTCTGAGTCCCAAGGACGCTGCCATGTATTGTTTTTTAGCCATGGCATCAATCTTCCTGGAGTCCTTGTCAGGAGGATGTGAAGCCAGGGGAATGTTAGCTTTATCACAGGCTGCAGCCTGAACTACCCCAACATGACTGCATTGCTGTGAAAGAAAGTCTGTATCAGGACCTGACAAAGTGTACCTCCTGTCCATCTTTTTGTCAACAGGAGGCACAGAATTAGGGGCTTTTAGAATTTTTATTGTTTGCTTCCTAAAGACTTATGTAAGGGGATAGATAATCTCCTAGACTCTGGGATATCCATCATTTCCACAAAATCAGGTTCCTCCTGCTCATCCACAGCTTCCTGTAATGGGAGCTGGAGGGTTTCAGCAACCTTTTTATAAAACAAAAAATGAGAAGGGGACTCAGAAAGCATAGGGGGAGATTCTAAAGGTCTGTCTGGGGAGATGTCCGGTTCAATGGGTACATTCAGACTCTCAAAGTCACATTCACACTGTTCATAATCCTCCTCCCCCTCCTCTGGTTCATAAAAATCTCCAATATCATATTCTTGAACCAGTGGAACCGACCGAACCGACCTCCTACCAGACAGTGGCGGTTCGGACGGAACCGAAGAAAGTGACTGTACAATTTGTATAGCTTTTGCTATTTCTGCAGCAGTTGGAGAAGGAATTTTGGACTCCATACCTGCTGATTTTTTAGTTTTCTTTGCTGGAACTGGCTCCTCAGAGCCAGCTTTACGTTTGCCCGAGGAAGTCTCGCCCTGGTCAGAGGGCACTCCCTCCGGTTCGGTTGGCACCGAACTGGGCTGCCCATCCGGTCAGCGGACTTTTGGCCTCTCGCTCCTGAGCCTGCCCACCTCTCTTATCCAGGGTGGCTGCAGGAAATTCTTACAAATCTGGCAGTCTGAATTGAGGTGGTCAAACCCCAGACAATAAACACATGTAGTGTGTGGGTCAGCCTTGGCAAAGGCTTCCCCACAGACACTACAGTGTTGAAAACCCAGTGGGCCGGTTTTCTTTTGGGTTTCTCAGACATGATGCCAGCCTAACCAACAAACTTGCCCTTTAACGGTGCCAGGCAAGACACCTTATCGGTTCCCAACTGTGTCACTGGTCGTGAAAACCGTAATGAAATCCCTTTTTTTTAGAACCGATAAGAACCGGGAACCGCACTCTAAAAGCTTTAAAGTGCTTAAACTTTAAAGTTTTAACCAACCTGATCGGTTCGAACTGAACCGATAAACATTTACAAGTTCCACACAGAAATAAAAACCTATCTAGTACTTACAATACCACAGACAGAGCTTGAACCGATCGGTTGCGGTTAAAAATAATAATACTCGCGGTTGAATTTAACCGAGAAATTACTGTTTAAACCGAGAAATGAACTGAGCAGTAGGAGAAATCTCCGGAGCGACTGTTCAGTGAGGCGGAGTAAAGAATCTGACAGTTTCAGTTTGAAATTATCCAGACAGAGCTTCTCTAACCGAGCTCGCGCTCTAAACTCCATTCTTAGAATGGTAGTTAACCCTTTCACCTCCGGAGCAGTTCTAATGGTGGGACAAACTGCAATTGTCATAATATAGCAAGACTTCATGTTGTTTGAACAATGTGTTAGAGGTCGAGAAGAGTTCAAGTACAGGTGCTGTACATTTTGAGGAGAAGAAACCGGAGGAGACAGGGTCCTGTACCCCATCGCAGAAGCCAGCGGAAAGGTTTGAATTGTGTAATGACTGTCCAGAGCTTCCCATATTCTCTGGGTGGTATCTGTATGATATGGACTCTGAACGTGATGGGAGTCTGTGTCAGGAAAGCATGGACAGCTGCCTGAATACTACTGAAATCCCAGGTGAGACTGCTCCTTTAAATATTGTGCCGGGCAGTGAAACTACAGTCAAGCAAGAAGAGCCCTGTAAGTTGGCTGAAGGGACTTCATTTGTAGATGCACTAGGCTAAATGGGAAAACAGTGGATTGGGGTAAATTGCAATCTGGGGACCATACTATAGAGAAACTAAAACAGTGTCTAAAAATGAAAGATGGTGTACCTATAAACGGTGTTGTGGGCAATCAAATGTATTCATGGTATGAAAGTATTAATGAGATTTTTTACCATATGAGACCCAAACCAAGATCTAACAAGATAGATAGATATACAAGTGGTGGTGCTAAAGAGGTATCAGCAGAGGGTACTAGAAGCTGATCATTCCAGTACTTGTAAGCACCTCAGTCATGAAAGCACATTAAATAATCTGGTACCACATTTCTACTGGCCAGGAATGTACAAACAAGTGTCAGCTTACTTAAAATCATGTTTGTTCTGCCAGTCAGAGATGTTCCCTGCCTCTAGGAAAGGGTTCATGCATGACAGTTGTGCTGGTATGCAGTGGGTGGAAGCTCAAACCCTTCCAGGGGGCCATAACGGAAGGCACAAATCAGTGCCTCAAAAAAGTGAGCAAAACAAAAAAGTTTAGAAAACCACTCTGGTACTCAAGGGAGGTGGCCACCAGGGTAAGGGAAAAAAGACTGGCTTTTAGGCAATACAAGAAGACTGGATGCGACAAGGACAGAGACATATACAGGATGGCATTGCAAAAAGCAGGCAAGACCATTAGGGCTGCAAAGGCATTCACAGAGGAAAGGATAGCTAGGGTAGTCAAAAAGGAGGACAAGACCTTCTTTAGATATATACAAGAAAAGAGGAAGATGGGTGGAGGTATAGTCAGGATCACAAAGGATGATGGGGGGGGGTATGCAGAGGAAGACAAGGAAAAAGTGGAGATCCTAAATGGATACTTCTGCTCCATGTTTACAAAGGAAGCGGAGGGTTGCAGACCCACACTGAGTAGAGGAAGTATGGATAACTGCGAAACCGATCCAGGGTCATTCACAAGGGAAAATGTCCTAGAAGAACTAGGGAAACTCCAGGTACACAAGGCAATGGGTCCGGATGAAATTCACCCTAGAATCCTAAGGGTGCTTAGGGAGGGGCTAGCAGCACTGCTAGCTGAACTATTCAACCTTTCACTCAAACCAGGTGAGGTTCTGAGAGATTGGAGAAGAGCCAAGGTTGTCCCTATCCACAAGAGATGGAGTAGGGAAGTTGCAGGCAACTACTGTCCAGTTAGTCTCACCTCAGTCATGACAAATTAATGGAAGCCCTGCTCAAGGACAGAATCCTAACCTATCTAGAGGGGAGCAGAAATTGGACCCAAAACAGCACGGCTTTACTGCAGGAAGATCATGGCAGACATACCTAATAGACTTCTTCAACTAGGTTACCAAAGTAGTGGATCAAGGGGACATAGTAGATGTCGTATATCTGGACTTCAGCAAAGCATTCAACTCGGTAGTACACGGAAGGCTACTGAATAAGCTCACAAGCATAGGAGTATGTCAGAGAGTGGTGAAGTGGATCGACAGCTGGTTGTCTGGGAGAACACAGATGATACGTGTGAAAGGCACCCTATCAGAGGAAAAGGAGGTGACTAGTGTTGTGCCACAGGGGTCAGTGTTAGGTCCCATCCTCTTTAATATTTTCATTAGAGATACAGCAGAAGGCTGGATGGTAAGGTCAGCCTGATGCCGATGATACAAAGATATGTAATAGGGTGGACACCCCAGAGGGGGTGGAAAAGATGAAAACAGACCTCAAAAAGTTGGAACACTTGTCAACAACATGGCAGCTGAAATTCAATGCCAAAAAGTGCAAAGTTATGCACTTAGGGAAAGGCAACCCGGAAGAAGAATACCACATGTGGGGTGTGAAACTTGAGACCACCAAGCAGGAGAGAGATCTTGGAGTGATTACAGCAGATGACCCGAAAAAGTCCAAACAGTGTGAAAATGCAGCTCAAAGGGCTAGCGGAATGTTAGGATGCATAGGAAGGGGAATAACCAGTAGGAAAAGAGAAGTTGTGTTGCCACTGTATAGGTCACAGGTAAGGCCACACCTGGAGTACTGTGTTCAGTTCTGAAAGGCCACATCTCAGAAAGGACATAAATAGACTGGAGACCATGCAAAAAAGGGCTACTAAAATGGTACAGGGCCTGCACCAAAAGCCATATGAGGAGAGGCTAAGGGATCTCAACATGTATTCCTTGGAGCAATGGAGGGAGAGGAGAGACATGATTGAAACCTTCAAATACATGAAGGCACTAAATAGGGTACAGGTACTGGACCTCTTTCAAGTAAAGAGTCAGGCAAGAACTAGGGGCCATGATAGGATATTGGTGGGAGGGACGTTCAGGGGAAATATTCATAAATTATTTTTCACCAAGAGGGTGGTTGGCACATGAAATAGCCTCCCACAAGGAGTGGTGGAGGCAAAGATGGTTAGTGCATTCAAGAATGCTTGGGATAGATACAAAGGCATAATAATACTGAGTAGCAGATAAGGACTGGGGGTAGGATCATGGGCTGACTAGATGGATCAAACAGCCCCCCCTTCTGCCGTCACTTTCTATGTATCTATGTTCTGGTAGGGTGATTGCCAACAATAAGGACTGTTGCCCTCTTGTGCAGGTGTTTGTGTGTGACAGGGTAAGCCCTATCTGGGGTGGATGTCCATGTGTGGGATGTCCGGGCCCCCCCCATTCCTTTCGTTCTTTGTTTCTGTGGGATAGCCGCTCACGCTGTGGGAATTAAAATGAAATGCATTTGCTGTATGCTTGTCTATTCTAGGGTGTCACATTTAACAAGTTAATGGAAATTAAAAGAAAAAGATATGATGAGTTCCAAGGGTTGGCAGGAGAAGGGAGAAGAGTGCACCCTCGTTCTTCTGTTCCCCTTTAAAACCCAGTGGAACCCTCATGGACTTACTATCTTATTAAAACTATCTTTTGAGATGAAACAAAATGGAAACCCCCTTAACCAAGAAGAGAGGAGTTGAGTCTAGGCTAGAAAAAATAACATATGAACATGTATGTCTTTACTGTTTGATGGGGAACTTCTGAGACTAAGAGGTTTATACTGGTTTTAACAAAAAAGGGTGGATCACCTGACGGTGATGTCATCCATGAAAGGTATAAAAAATCCACCACTTGGAGTAACAAAGATAGATAGGGGAATCAGTTGAATACTGACTACCAAGAGAGGAGGACCTCAGAGTGTGTGTACTTGTTTCCACACTATTCTATTTGCAAAGGCTGAAGCTAAGCCTCTGGAATTTTCAAAATTAGAGAGTTTGCTGGATACTGGACATTGAATAACTTTTTGCTTTCTGTGTGATTATTATTTTAATTTTTTTATTTTCTGATTTGAATAAAATAACAACGTACGTTTGCGTTTTATGCACCTGACTTCAGGTTTGTAGTGCCTATATCATTCCACACCTTCACACTTTGTTGTTTTGTAATATTTTTACTCCAAATTTTAAACATAGCCTTCTTATGGCCCCGCCTCATGAACAAGGGCACAGAAAATTTTCAACTCTGCCCTGAAAAGTGATTTCGCATGGGGACCGCAAAATCACATTTTGGGATGCAAAAACACATTTTGGCCAGGATCTGAAAAATGACAGCTGTCACATTTGGGTCTATGTGATAATGGTGAATGCCTAAAGGTAATCACCGTTATCACTCAGTCAAGTGCGAACACATTTTGACCTCTGGCCATTTCCCTGATGCATAACACAATGAGCCAGGACATATTTTTACTACTTTCTGTATGGAGGGCTGCACCCCACCTCCCCTCATGGGGCTTCACCCTGCACCCCTACTTAAGGATTCTCAACTTCAGGGGTGCGTAATGGGGGTGAAAGTAGTAAAATAAAGAAACCGGCCGGCACAGAAACACCTATGCTCCTACCCAACCCGCACCTCAGCCACCCCAGCCATTAACCAATCCCCTGACACCATGACGAGCTCGACTGGCAACTGTAATGCCAATCCCTCACAGCCTCCACTCCCTTCCCAGCCCACGCCAGTCGTACCCTCCCCCGCATGTACATATAGCGACATCATGTCGCCGGCTTCTCCCACCCCTTCATCTGGTCACCCTACCTGTTGGTTGCCGTGAGTGGATTGCACAGGAAAGGTGTCACCGTAATGGACGGCACCCTTCCTCATGCGCCCACTCCTTGGGTTACCATCACATTCATGAGGTGCTGTAACAAAATGGCTATGTTGAAAATGTGGGGTAAAAATATTGAAAATTACAAAGTTATGAGCCTAAATTTGCAAAATTCAATGTAGGCTCATAACTTTGCTGTTTTTTTAAATATTTTTACACCAAATTTTCAATATAGCTTTCTTATGACCCCACTTCATGAACAAGGGCAGAGCAAATTTTCAACTCCTACCCGAAAGGTGATTTTGCACAGGGACCACAACATCACCTTTTGGGACAGATGTGCCTAATTTCACTACACTTGTTCCTGAGGTGGGGTCCCAAGAAAGGCGTGTGAAAAATACGGGGCAAAAAAAGGCAAAAATAGCCAAGTTATGCCAGTAAGTTCAAAACCCTGTTGAAACACATTGAACCACATGCCTGTTTCCTCAATTCATGGTCTAGTTTTGAAGAGTGAAGACGTGTCTACAGTCCACAGAAGATTATGGTGTTGGACCTCCAGTGGGTAAGTAAGGGCTTGGGGGGATTTGCTGAGTGGGAGGGTCAGGTGGGAGGACAGTAACATCCACAACAGACATTGATTGACGGTTTCCTTTTTGCAGGGTTTCTTTCAAAAAAAAAAACAACTAAGAGGGAAGGTTCTCTTTATTTCAGGTCATGACACTAGGGGATTGGGCAGCCCCAGTGTCTATGTTACATTTGTGAGGGAGGGTTCTGAAAGGGAGGGCCAGGTGGGTGGGACAGTTACAGGGGCAGCAGCAACATAGAGTGACAGTGACACTGGGGGGTTGGGCACCCTCAGTGCAAGTGTTATGTTTTTGGGTGTGTGTGGGGTGGTTGATGCTGAGAGGGAGGGTCAGGTGAGCAGGACAGTTACGGGGTGGCAGCAATGGAGAGTGATGACACTGGGGTTGGGCACCCTCAGTGCCAGTGTTATGTTTGTGGGAGGGTGGGTGATGAGTGGGAGGGTAAGGGTGGGTGGGACAGTTGCAGGGGCAGCAGCAACAGATGGAAACTGGGGTATTTTAACTCAAGCTGCAATACCGGGCCAGAATATGCCTATGAATTTGTGCATTCCTCGTATCGCGGCTTGAGTTTAATGCCCCGATTTCTATAACTTGAAGGTTTCATTTCATGTTGGCTTGCACTTTCCTGAGTTCAACTTTCTTAATACTTTTACAAAATCTGTTTAGCTGAACTCGGGTGTGCTGAGCCATGAATGGCCATTTAGAGATGCGACTGCATATTGGGAGTGGCACAGTAGCGGACAGGGGTTTTGCTTAGAAGGTGGCATGGTGACACTGGGAGATTGGTTACCCCCAGTGTCAGTGTTATGTGTTTGTGTGTGTGTGCGGGTGTGGTGGGAGCTGAGAGGGAGGGTCTGGTGGGAGGACAGTTGTTAAACTTGCGTTTGCAACAGCAGAGCTATTCCTGAATGTTTCAAATTCCTCAGCAGGCTGTCATGACAGATCAGCTTGCTGGGTGGCGTAGATCAAAGGGAAGACCTAACCCATGATTTGGTCTGCTTTTCCTTTTCAAGTACATGCTGTCTCTACCCAGCAATCCAAAACTCTGTCATGATCAGCCTGCCTGATGATTGGTGTGCCTCTGACTCGCCCCATAAACACTGCTCTGCATTGGACAGACAGTGTCACACCCCTCAAAAGGCACCATCATAGCAGGATGTTTGTTGTGTGCTTGCATGCATTGCAAACATAAAAAAGGGCAAAAAGTGCCTGAACTGAATGTGGGTTCCTGTGCCCAGGATTAGTACTGTGTGGGAAAAGGCATACATGGGACAAGAAGGGAGCAGTCCAATCTGAGTTCACAGCAGACTGGTGGCAGTAATGGGGTGGTGTCTCAGCCTGCTGGTAGTGGGTGGGAAGAGTGCATCACAGTTAAATATGGTTTTTATTGTCTTTCTCAAAAAAAAAACTCCCACATAACATTTCAATTTATTGAAATCCTCAGATTGTGTTTATGCTCTTTTTCTTCCAAGGAATGACTATGACTGTTGACAAAACTCAATGTGAACTAAACCAAATCAGCTGTCCGGAATTATGCACCCATTTTAAATTGCATAACTCCTCATGTACAGTTAGTAACACGCCCAAACCTGATACGTTCAAACATGCATTAGAGAGCTAATGACGCCTTAGTGGAAACTTTTGTAGTAGAACATAAATCAGCTTATATTGTATAGATGTTCTGTACTTATATCCTCTTTATTATTAATAAATGACATTTACTTGAAAACAGAATTTCTGTGTCTTAAATGTCATCTGTTGCTGCTGCTTGTCTACACATGATTTCAAAATCATTTGCATGTGACATCATAATCATTTCTACGGCAACACATTGTGGTGTCATAAACAAAGGATTATAATGTCATGTGTAGTCAAGCAGTACGAGCAGATATAGTCCCAGGAATAAAGATCTTGTTACCAGGAACATTTCTGTAGAAATAAAGAATAAGTGGAACACAGATACCAAAAATATGTGAAATATAATCTGAATTGTGTTTAACATTATTTCTAACATTTTTCTAGAGCTATCAGTAGGTCGTTAAAAAGACCACTTTAAGTCCCAGTTTGCCTGAATTGCTTCTGATGAAACCCTTCTGTCTAGTTACTCACAGTGTTTGTAAAAACGTAAGTACCATTATGATGTATCTATAAACTTTGATGTGATTTGTGTTGTAGTTTAAGGTATCAGCATTTAGCAGTCCTGCTGTGGTTCATCTTGTCTGAGATGTAGCTGGAAACAGAACTTTGTCTCTGTTTATTTTCCTAAGTAATGAGCAATAAAGCGTAAAACAAAAATTGATTTCAGTAAATGGGCTTTCACGATGGCATCATCGCAACATGTAAGGTGGATGGCAATGCTCATTGATTGGTAAAAAAACTGAAGTACTTGCCCTGGGATTGGCAGCATTGTGCCACATTTTTGCCACTTTGACATCATTTCATGCAAGTGTGAAAGCCCTCATAAATTCACTTACTACAATTACCCTCTGGGGCTCTCCTGACATGTGGATCTAAGCATAATCATTTGATTTACTTAAGTGCACGGGACCCAATGCTACAATAAGTGTTTAGAGTTACATAAACCCTCTGTCTGTGCTGCCTTTTATTCTGTAACTCATTCAAATCAATAAAAGAAGATACAATCACATTAATAATACTTGAAACATTGTTTACTGCACAGATTGGCAAACAGTTTGAAATGAAAGAGGGTAATTAATTATCACTCTCTCTGTCTCTCTTCTCTGCCAAGTTACATTCTTTGTTACTGTGGTGTATGAATAAATTCATGCAGCCTTCTTTGTAATTTAGGTTTACTGGAATGTGCAAACAGTTTGGGGTACAAAAAGAGTACAGTACCTGTAAATTAGTACATGCTTGCCCAGCATACTTATTCATGCCTGCCCTAAGAGGTGTGTGTGTGTGGCGGGGGGGATGACCAAGAGTTCCATCTAGATAGGAAATGATTTCTAGACAGTTACCTGCCTTCCTATTTTCCTTTCCAAGCCAGTTATGTATTCTGATATGTCTGAACAATATAATCTTACTCTGGGTTGCCCTCAAGTCTGCATAGAGTTCCACTCTTCTCACAAACTACTGCTTCCTTTTTGTATTTCTAAGACATTCCATCACATCAGTTACGCCATTCCATGCTATTCATCTGAATGGCGTGGAATGATGTTACTGATGTCATAGAATGTTCAGGCAGTATGTAAAGAGAGACCAGCAAGTGCTCAGGTGAAAGGGGTTCAGATTAGTCACGAAAGCAACAAAAATAGATTATTAATTTAAGAAAAAAGGTTAAAACATCAGAATATTGAAAAGACACTAAAAAGAAAATGGGGGAATCTAGAGGTATAAAAAACGGTTTCATGTCATAATAGTGATCGCTATTATGACGAGTGTATAACCCCGAAAAGCAAATCGGTGATATACACTTCCAGGCAACCCGACATCCAGAGCACTAAACTTTATTTTGCGGGGGGCGGCATACCCCACTGTGCCCACTTCATGGGGGCTTTGTTCCGCACAACCCCAAATTAGAGATTCTCAACTCCGGGGTGCATATCGAGGGGACAAAATCCAGATTCTGGAAAAAAATTTAGTTCTGCAGCTGCAGGCAGTGTCAACATTTCCACACTCCCATCCCCAGCCCTGAACCCAGTACCTGCTGTGCCAGAGCTAGTCACCCACACCACCACACCACACAGCTATCTCAATGGCAGTAGGCACACCAGTCCCCTAAAACCCCTTCCCTGTCCCTCCCCTTCCCCTCGTTATGCCCCCCTTCTGGTCGCCTTTCCTATGCTCGCTTTCACGTAGGGTCATTATCCTTGCAGGGTAGCCCATGGGGAAAGCCCTGAATATGAGTCGCTGTTTTAATGGTCGCCCATATTCAGTCGCTATCCTCACTGGATATCATCAAAAATGTTTCCTATCACATTTAATTTACTATGTCAAGGTAACTAAAACAATACTCAAGGGGGAAATAAATGCAGTTGTGGTTAACAGCAGTATATAATTAATTAATGAATACCATTTTTAATCCTGGTAAGCAACCAGAAATTGTGGTCAGCCTTGCTTTCAGGTGATGCCTGGGGTGAGTTAAGCAAGGTACAGTAGAACGGGGATTGTGACAGTTTTAATCCCACAAAAAAATAAAAACATGAAAATTTAGCATTTGATCATCAAAACTACATACAGGCCAGCTAGCTAGGCAAGATGCATTTTATGTGACCTCCTAAACACAGCAGACATTTAAAAAAAAAATGTCTGACAATTCTACCACATTTCTGAAAATTTCAAATGAGGCTATTATTCCTAGTATGTTGGAGAGATGTCTGAAAATGGGTGCCATTTGAAGAAAATGAGAAAAGAAACAAAAACTCAGGGAAAACACAGTGTGGCTCAAACCCTATGAGAAATAAGTCACAGCAGGAGAATCTTTTTGTTTTACATTTCCACCAGTATCCAGTTTTTGACTGCTTGCTACCTCTTCTCCCTCCTCCGATGAGCTCCACCTCAAACTCTCCCTTCCCTTTTCTGTACCAATATTTACTGCAAGAGTTTACTGTTGCCCTGTTGACCCCCGCTTTAGTTATTGACCTCCTTTCCTCTATCTGTTCCCATTATTCAAGAGGTGAGCTGCTACTCCCTGGTGACTTTAATATAAATTGGCTCGCCATCACTGTAAAAAAAAATTCTTCCAAAATGTAGTATCCCATCAATTGACTTGACTCGGTTGATTTCTGATCACACACGTCCAAATTTTAAATCTTTAAATAATTCTTTTAGACTGGGTCCTCTTATCCCACCCCCACTGTATAATGGATGCAGGTATCCTTCCTGACACCCTCAGTGACCATCATATGGTTTACTGTGTACACAAGATACATCGTCTTAAGCCCCCAAATGCATATATGTCAGACACTTTAGGTCACTGGACTTGTCCTGTCCCCTAGTTGATTAGTCCCCCATCTCTGCAGCCAATATATAAATTTTGCCCTCCAATACTTTCAGTCCAAATTTATGGCTGTATGGGATCATCATGCATCCCTGATGAAGACCAGAATACGGTGCTCCCATCTTTCCTAGATATCAGCTGAATTGTTAGCTTGCTTCCATACCACTGATCTTGCCTGGTGATCCGGTAAGATCACTGGCTCCCCAGTTGCTTTGGCCAACTATCGACACTGTCACATCACCTGTACTAAAGCCATCAGGTCACGTTCTGGAAAGTTATCCATTTCCTCTGCTCCCCTCCAGCTCAGTCTCCTTCCCTTGTTCTCAGTATTGGTGATTTCCTCATCTCTGACCCTCTTCTTTGCCTCTTACTTTTACTTCTACTTCACCACCTGTGCTCTCTTTCTCTCAGGCCCATTTCTTACCCTTCCCTTTCTCTCCACTTCCTCTGTATGCCCCCTCGCTCTTTCTCCTTCTCTCCCATAACTCTCTGCTTCTGTTAAGGCCCTGCTTTCCCTTAACCCTCATAAGAGAGGTAGCCCTGAGGGTCTTGATCCTAAGTTACTGCTTCTCTCAGATCCTGCTATTGTTCTGCCTATTATCCAACTCCTTAACCTCTCCTTTTCCTTTTCCTTTTCCACTGTTCCTGAAGCCTGGAAGCAAGCTACTGTCATCCTTCTCCCTAAAGGTGGTGATCCTTCTTCTGCTGCTAACTTCCATCTTATCTCTTTCCTTCCTATTCTGGCTAAGTTACAGGAACACCTTGTTCTTTTTCAGCTCTCTTCCTTCTTGGACTTCTCCTCCTCCTTCTTCAACCCTTTCCAGTCTAGCTTTAGGAAATCCCACTCCACTTCCACCTCCCTCCTCCAGCTCACTAACTCCATTCTTTCAAGTATGGACCCAGGACTGATCATTCCCCGATATCTGTCAATCTTGCTAAAGCTTTTGAAAGCTGTGGCACACCCTCTCCTTCTGGACAAGCCTAAAGCAGCGAGCCTCTCTGACTCTTCAGTAAGTTGGTTCCCCTCCTACCTTGAGGGAAGTTCTCAAGCTGTCCAGATCAGAACTCCCTATCCTCTCCACTGCCCATCTACTCAGTTGCCCCTCAAGAGTCTGTCCTGGGCCCTTTTCTCTTTTCCATACTCTTGAATGACATCCCCTCTGCCTGTTCATCTGTGTCCGTTCATATGTATGCTGATGATACAATACTCTCTGCATCTGGCTCCTCTTCCCATGACCTTACTTCCCAGTTACAGCTGGATATTGACAATATTCAGCACAGGTTTCAGTCTAACCAACTATCCCTCAATGCCAAACAAAAACAGTTTCCACGGCTTTTAGCACCCGAAAGAGGCTTACCAGACTCACCTCCCTCCCTTTATTCCACATCTTTGAAGGTGCTGCTGTTGAGGATGTCTCCTCCTTTAAGTAACGTGAGGTCTGGCTGGACAATCATCTGGATTTCTCAGTTCACATTGATGCCATACACCATAAGCGCCACCCCAAGCTTGCTGTAGTGCATAGGGACAAAGCGAGTATCCCACCTCCTTCCCTCCAAGAAACTGTTTTAAAAATAATTCTTCTAGTTTTAGACTATGGGGACATAGTTTACAATGGAGCTCCCAAATACTCCCTTGCCAGACTGGACCCCCTCTTTTACCCGTTTTACCTTTTTGCCTTAGACTGTTTCCCTTATACCCATCACTGCTCATTTTACATGTCCCCTTCCCTCTCTTGATGCCAGGCACCTTTTCCGTTGTGCCTGCTTTATATCCAAATTCTGGTTTGGTTACGTTCCCTCCTACCTTACCTTCCTACTATCCTGTCCCCCTCCTTCCCCCTAGCTGCTCTGCAGCAATGTTTCCCATTCCCTTCCTATTCCATACAGAGAATCTACTGTTAGTCAAGCTGCCTTCTCATATAACTTTGCTAAACTCTGTTCCACCCTTTCCTTGTCAATCCACTCTACCTCTTCTGCATTCTCTGTTAAGTCTCTACTTCATAAATATTCTACTCCTACTTGCAATTGTTCATGCCTCCCTACCTCCAGGCTTCCTTCCTTCCCATCCTACTCATACTGCTTTGCCAATTTTGCTCTTCCTCTCCCCTGCTATATCTGTATGAGTAATTCCCTTTGCCTAACAAAGCTCAGAAACATTTAAGTACCTCAAAGAAGTCAACTCAGTGCAGCATCAGAGCCTTTGCAAAGAAAAAAAGGAACACAGAACTAGAGGCCACAGTATGCGCCTAACAGGAGGGAAATTTAGGACAAACATCATAAAGTTCTTCTTCAGCGAGAGGGTAGAGGAGGCATGGAATGGACTTCCACAAGAGTTAGTGGAGGCAAAGACAGTTATGGAATTCAGACTTTCTTGTGATAGGCATTGTGGTAACCCGAAGCAATGAAGCTCATAGGGAAGGTATTCATATGGGCAGACTAGATGGATCACGCGGTCCCCATCTGCCATCACATTCTTATGTCTTATGTGCAGTTTAATCTATTGCAAGTAACTGTTGTACTTATTTGCCTTACAATGTTTGTGATTATACTCCTTTGATGAACTGTATAGCTGTGTATATCTACTATTGTTATAATGCTGTTAATTACTATTTATTTTTTCTCCTCTTGATCTGTCTTCTGCACCCTGAACCCCCAGGATGCAGCTGGAAACAAGCTGTTGGTATGTCTTTCCTGATAAAACTTAAAAAAAAAATAGCTAGATAGATATAGATATAGATATATAAAGTCTGTTCTGTTAAAGGACAGCAGTACTAGAGCAAGGATAGGATTGGTGACAGACCACAACCTATCAAGTTTTCATATGATAATTTAATTTTTTTTTATTATTAGTTTTTACAAAACAAAGTCCTGTAAGTTGCCCATCAGTGTTTCACAGTGTGCATTGCCACTTCAGTGGGATGGACTAGTAGGATGTGCTGTAGATAATATAATGAAGGTGAGAATACAATTCTGCAAATACGTGCATTTATTTTCGTGTCTAAGAGGCCTGAAGTGGAAATAAATAATTTATTTCAATGTTAGGATGCTCATCATCATTTATTTCCACTTTATGTTGGTCACAATGGAGCTCTTAACTAATGGGAGCACAGTTTGCACAATCCCTGGTGACACCACAATGCCCTCGACTGCTATTAAAAACAGACCAGTGAAATCAAATAGAAACAGTTACATTTTAACGGGGAGGGGCACCTTCATTGTATAAATGACATAAGCCATGTGCTGGCTAAAAATGTTACATTTATTTTTAAATTCGCTGTGTGCGCATGTGCAGCAAACTTTTTGCTGAAGAGTGACTTTTGAAGGGTATGACATTGTCTGTCCAATGGTCTGCAAGAGGCGAGACAGTGCCACACCAATCGTCAGCCAAGCTGATAGTGGCGCTGATCTTGCCTTGATGGGTGGAAACTTTGTCAAGTTAAAAAGAAAAAGCCAAACCAATCGTATAACGGCTTTTTCCTTTCATCTGCAGGACACTGCCCAGCAAACACTGTTCAATGTCCTGATCAGCCTGGCTGATGTCAGCCCCACCTCTGCCACCCCACCAGTCCATTTTAGACAAAATCTATGGTTTTATGTTGGTTTCCATAGACTGTTATAAACATATAGACCAAAAGAATGCTCCACTACTAGTCATTTTTTATATAAAAACATTGTTGCGTAAATCAATCTCACTCTCTAGCTGTCCAGATTGAGATTCCAAATTTAGCAAAAACACATGTCAAATGGCACTTTCCAAGAAATCTCTCAAGGTTCAAACTTGTCTGCCACACTGACAGCAAATGGAGTCCGGTTCTATGAATTACATGACCACTCACAACAGTAGTCTTCGGAGAATGGCTTGGCTCAGATGTACTAGCCTCTCACAGGCTACCCAGGCTAAGGCCATGGATTTTCCTGTAGTGGGTAATTCTCAGTTTGGGGAGCAGACAGAGAATTACATGAAGAAAATGGATGAGTACAGGACCACTTATAGGAGTGCTCAGGCCAAAGAAAGGCAGGCAACTCCTCAAAGGCAGCAGTCTAGGGGGAGGGGCAGGCATTTTCATAGGCCTTTTTACCAAGCACAGGCCTCTTCTCCTTTTTCGCAGAGGGGGTTTTTCAGAGGGAGAGGCAGAGGGGGGATGAGCAGGGCTGCATCCACTCCTCAGCCTAAAGCCCCTGCCAAGCAGACACCCTGATGTGTCTGCTGGGGTTGACTCTCCTATTCCGTAGGGGGCAGGCTGGCTTACTTTGTCCAGGACTGGAGATCTATTACCTCAGACAAGTGGGTCCTGGAAGTAGTAAGCCAGGGACTGGTTCTCAGCTTCAAAAAATTTCCGAAGATGAGAGCCAGATCTTTTCCACCTGCAGTTCTCTCAGAAACCCTTGCCCTAGAGGCAGAGGTTTCATCTCTTCTGGCCTTAAAAGCCATAGAGAGAGTTTCTACCCTACACAGGGGCAAAGGTCTGTACTCCAGGTACTTCCTTACCCCAAAAAAGACAGGGGAGTGGTGACCCATCCTAGACCTAAGATACCTGAACAAACATCCTTTAAAACCAAAGTTCAAGATGGTAACTCTGGGAATAATTCTTCCCTCTCTAAGGCCAGGGGACTGGCTAGCCTCCCTCTGCCTCAAAGATGCCTATTTTCCCTTTCCCATCAGGTGCTCCCACAGAAAGTACCTCAGGTTTGAGTTGCCCTCAGGCCATTATCAGTTCAAAGCAATACCCTTTGGTCTAACATCAGCCCCAAGGGTTTTCACAAAGTGCTTGTCAGTAGTCGTTGCCTTTCTAAGAAGGCAAAAGATTTCCATTTTTCCATATCTGGACGACTGGCTCATAGTGGGCCAGTCTCCAGACCAAGTCAAGTCAGAGCTGCAAATGACCCAGCAAGTGCTCATTTCTCTAGGATTTCTTCTCAACCTTCCCAAGTCAGTTCTCGAACCAGTGCAGCTCCTTACCTTTATAGGGGCAGAGCTGGATACTGTCAAAGCAAGAGCCTTTCTTCCCCTGAAAAGGGCAAGAGTTCTGATAGAACTGGCTTCTTCCTTCAGCCTTCAGGTGTCTCGACCAGCAAGGCATTTCCTCCAGCTCTTGGGCCTCATGGCAGCTTCTACAGCAGTGGTCCAAGGGGCAAGATTCCAGATGAGGGATATTCAGTTCCATCTGAGGGCCTTTTGGTCCCAAAGGAACGATTCTCTTACCAAACTGATTCCTGTGACTCGGACCCTGATCCAAGCCCTTCAATGGTGGCAGGATCAGGACAACTTAAGGCAAGGTGTTCCATTTGCCACGCAGCCTCATTCAATGGTCCTTACCAAGGATGCTTCTCTTCTAGGTTGGGGAGCCCATCTGGGGGCCCTCACTGCCCAGGGACTGTGGTCCCCTCAGGAATCCCTTCTCCATATCAATCTCCTAGAACCCAGGGCAGTTTTTCTGGCCCTGAAAGCTTTCTTTCAGTCAGTGCAGAACAAGGTGGTTCAAGTCAGAACAGACAACTCCACCACCATGTGGTACATCAACAAGCAGGGAGGCACTCTGTCTATGACCTTGTGCACACAAGCCATGAAGTTGTGGTCCCTGGCTTATTCCTTGCAGGCCTCTCTGATAGCAGTTCACCTTCCAGGGAAGGACAATGTGCTAGCAGATGCACTGAGCAGGATCTCTCAGGGCCATCACGAATGGTTCCTGGACCCTCAGGTGTTGAAAGTGATTTTTTCAAGGTAGGACACTCCAGACATAGATCTCTTTGCAGCACCAGACAATCACCAACTTCCCCTCTTTTGTTGCAGACCCCCAGTCTTGGGCTCAGTCCCCCTGGATGCGCTGATTCTGAATTGGGAAGGGAAAAATCTGTATGCCTTCCCTCCCTTTCCACTCCTGTTCAAGGTTCTAGTCAAGATAAGGTCTCAACCTTGCAAAGTGATTCTAATTGCTCCAGATTGGGCCAGACAGCCTTGGTACTCCCTGTTGTTGTCCCTAGCAGTCCATTTTCCTCTGTCTATTCCCAGGAATTACAACCTGTTAACATCCTCTCAGGGGAGGATTTGGTACCCCAATCTTCAGTCTCTCAATCTCAAGGCATGGCCCTTGAAGAGTTAGAGTTTGCAGACTTGTGTCTTTCTCAGGGGGTTCTGGATATTCTCAAAGCTGCTCGAAAGTCCTCCACCAAAAAGACTTATAACTCCAGATGGAAAAGATTCAGCATTTGGTGTTCCAAGAAGCATATTTCTCCAAACACTGCTGAATTGCCTACGGTTCTGGATTATATGGTCCACCTTAATGGACTAGGCCTCAGACCAGCTACTCTCAAGGTACACTTGTCAGCTGTTTCTGCTTTTTAGTCAGTGGGAAAGTCTTTCTCACTATCATTTCATCCTGTGTTCTGTAAATTTTTTAAAGGATTGCTTCACACCAATCCTCCCTTTAGAGACCCTGCCCCTTCCTGGGATTTGAATGTTTGCATTGCTCAGCTTATGCAACCTCCTTTTGAGCCTATGTCCTCAGCAGAGCTTAAGTACTTGACTTGGAAAACTGTGTTCTTGGTAGCCATTACCTCTGCCAGGCATATCAGTGAATTGCAGGCCCTGTCAGTGGAACCTGATTGTATCTCCTTTCACAGGGATAAAGTGGTCCTTAGAACCAATAGAAGGTTCTTGCCCAAAGTGGTTTCAGACTTCCATTTGAATCAGTCTATGTCTCTCCCTGTTTTCTTTACTGATCATTCTTCCTCAGGTGAGAGGAGGCTTCACAGTTTAGATGTTAAAAGAGCCCTTAGTTACTACATAGAGCGTACCAAGGGTCACAGGTTTGACTCCCCTCCAGCTGTTCCTCACTTATGGAGAAGTGGGAAAGGGCAAACCTGCCACTAAGAGAACTATTGCCAGGTGGATTGTATCTTGTATACAATTCTGTTATGAAAAACTTCCTCCCTCAGGCCTGAGGACTCACTCCACCAGAGGTACAGCTGCTTCCCTGGCTGCTGCCAGGGATATTCCTCTCTTAGAAATTTGTCAAGCAGCCACCTGGAAAACAGTTCATACCTTTACCAAGCATTACTCTCTGGATATCCAGGCTAGGAGTGATGCTCGGTTTGGCACAGCAGTACTTCAGAGCCTATTCCCAAAGTAGGTTCTGTCCCTCCTCCATGGAGGTACTGCTTGGTAGTCTGCATATGTCAGAATACAGCAAGACTTCATGTTGTTTGAAGAAAAAATTACTCACCTTAGTAATTTTTTCTTCTTGCACAATTTACCAATGTTGCTATGGGGACATGGCGACATTCTCAGCCTCTGGAGCCGCAGGGTTATCTTCTGCTGTGGTGCTGTTATGGTGGAAAGGGGAAAAACATGGGTAAATGAGAAACAGCTGAATCTTAAAGGTGGCTTTCTGTACAGGCATCTCTAGTAAGTGATTGAAATATGAGCAGTAGAAGCGCAAAGTGATATACAGACAGTAATTTCAATTACCAAATGGACTTAAAAAAAAATCATACGTTGATGTCAGATGTTTGCTACAGTACACATTTCCACTGCATAAAACATTGTGCACCACACTGTTGGTGCATCACTTTCCTTTGTTGTTTTGGCGAAGTAAGAATTGGGCATACAATGTCTCCTGCCACTGTCGGACGAGGGTCCAGGCCTGGAAAGGGACCACCTGGACAATCATTTCGGGAGTACCTAGGATGACACACTCATACCAGTATTCCAGTTAAATGTGATACTGTAGCGCTGTGTTTGCATCTTGTATTTACTTGCAGTGGTCAAAATACTGTACCCAATTTAATTAGAAAATAAGTGATAAATGCAAAGATTTTTAGAGTTTAGAAGGTGCCCAAGTACCCTACGGCGGGGGGGAGGCCCCATTGGGAAAGTTCCTGGTGTCCTATTGGGCCAGTCCAACCATATCAGAACTGGGCTTAATGCATGTGGTGCCTGTCCTGGCCTTATATGGTGGATGAGAGTGGGGAACAATTGTATTGGCAACATCAGCATTTGAGGTCACTTTTTGTGTGTGTGTGGGTAGGTTTTATTATTAGTTATATCTGAAATTACCCTAGTTTAAAAAAGGGGTTTAAAATAGTTTCAGCATAAAAAATGAGATCTCGCTACAAATCCAATTTGCCCTATTTGCCGCCATGGCTTCAGGAGAGGTTCAGTTTGCAGTACCTCACCAGAACAATTTTCCAATGGGCACTAAAATCACTGGAGTCACTAACACTATATGATGTCATATTTGCCAAAAACATGGGTCCACAAAGTTTGGATGCTTGTTTTGAGGGGTTTCACACATATTCATTGTCAAAGTGGTTGGCAAAAAAAATACAAACTGATACCGTGCTGCTGATTAAATGATATTTGGCAGCTTTTTTCCAACCAGTAGGTGTGACTGACCACACCTCCTCCAACATAGGCCCTGTCCGCACTGCTGCCTCTGTGGCTGTAAAATTTTGAAAACTGTTCTAAGGCTGACCTTCACAATGCTTTCGCACTTGCCTTAATCCAGTTTTGAAATCGTTCACTACCCATCCACGCTTGATATGTGTCCTGAACCAGTTCCTGTATAGCGACGTCGGTGATCCCACAATGCAGTGTGCAGCCTCCGATACTCCACAGTGGGTAACGTTTAAGCCTTCCGTCTGCACTGGTAGGGGAAGCAGCTTAACATTCAAAACATTACTGTAACCAATCTCAAGACCACCTCTCAACAGGTCTTGAGATCAGTTTCAAACCCGAGGGGTCTTGTGCTCCCACAGCTATATAATGTACATATACGCATCTACGGAGGGATGGGAGTGCAGGGAAGTGCATGTTTGTTTTAAGCCACTCCTACGGCAAAATGGAGGTTCCATCAGTGCTCCTAGACTCCTGAATTGCTTAATTGGGGTCTGGAGACACGAGAGAGGGACCTGAGGAGCCACAAAAGTTGTTTTTTTTAAAGCGTTAAAAAGCGCATGTAAATAAGCCAGCAGCCGAGGTTACTGGGAACTGTACTCCTGCCCCACCCGGTACAATAGCAATACCAATGGCGAACTTTTGGCATTGACAAATGCTTTTTATCTGCAGGGGTTGACCTGTATAGACTTTATTCATGCCTTTGCTACTGATGAGGTCATTGAGGTCAAAATGTGATATTTTTAGTCAGTTCATGGCATAGCCTATATATATATACTGTATATCTATCTATCTGTCTGTCTGTCTGTCTGTCTATCTATCTATCTATCTACCTACCTCTCTGTCTATCATGCATAGATTCATACATAGATAGGCACTTTTACTCATAGAAAAGGCCATCATGTATTTCCATATATTTATTTATTTTTATTTATTACTTATTCAGAAAGTGCCTTTGAGTCAAAGACTCATTTACAAAGGCTCCACGTCACATTTAGTTGGACAATACAACAGTATAACATAATTCAGACAGACTTGTTACAGCGAATAATATAACTGGCTAATAGTCATACCCTGAAGAGAAATAGTAAGACTAGATTAAGTCAGTTTAGAATGAAAGGCCCAGAGAGAGCTGGGTAGGTGGAGGCAAGAGAGTGGGAGAAGTAGGAGGAGTGCAGGCCTGGGCCATTGTCAGTGAGGAGCATGGAGGTTAGTGACAGACGCATGGGGTGGAGGCCTGGAGATGGTCTCTGAGCAAAGTTTTGAAGGGGCCAATTCTGGTGATGTTGGCAAGTGTACTGGGAAGGCAGTTCAGCAGGGAGGGGACCCTGTGGCTGAAAGATCTTTGGAGTTGGGAGGTTTGACACCTGGGGACCGAGAAAAGAAGTTGGCCCAAGCGACGGGTGGTTCTATGAGCAAGGGCCAGCGGGATAATAGAGGAGAGGCCAGCGGGAGCGGGACCCAGGGTGATCTTTTTGGCCATAAGGCATGAGTGGAACTCTATTCTACTATCAAGGTTCAGCCAGTGGGTGTTGGTGTATAGACAGCAAGTGTGTGTGAGGCGATCACAGCCAAGGACAAGACGGCAGACTTTGTTCAGGGAGAGCTGGAGTCTCTCTAGGGCTGATGTGTTGGCAGATCCATAAATAAGTATGCCATAGTCAAGGAGGGACAGGACAGAGGAGGAGACAGCGAGCTGAAGCGCTTCCGGGGTAAGACAGTGTTTGAGGCAATAGAGGATTCCAAGGCGGATGTTGAGGGTGGTGGACAGGAGATGAATGTGCTGGTGGAAGTTTAGGGTGTGGTCAAGAGTTATGCCCCGGTATTTGAAGATTTCCACTTCCTCTAGGGGGGTGCCTTTGGAGGTAAGGATTTGAGGGCAGAGTGCCTTCCGGGAGTTCAGCTGGTGGGAGAAGTACATGACTTTAGTCTTTTTGTAATTTAGTGTAAGACGCTGTGCTGAGAACTATACTTTGGTGTCAGAGAAGGAGGACTGGAGCGAGTTGTGTAGTAGGGTGGGGATTGGATTGGAAGGAAAAAGGACGGCATCATCCGCATACAATAGTAGATTGCCCGAGCAGGATGAGGAGAGGGAGTTAAGGAAGAGATGAAGAGTAGAGGACCGAGATGGACCCCTGGGGAACACCAGAATGGACTGGTAGTCTGCTAGAGAGGGCGGTGCCAATTTTGACTTGCTGGTAGCGATCCAACAGGTAGTCCATAAACCAGCCGAGGGCATCCTGGGAGAAGCCGATGTTGGAGAGTGTGTTAAGTAAGAGTGAGTGGCTGACGGTGTCAAATGCCTTAGAGAGGTCGACAAAGATCGTACCTGTGATATGCCTTCTGTCTAAGGCGGAGTGTACGTGTGTGGTAAATTCCAGGAGGCCTGTTGCGGTACTGTGCTCTTTGCAAAAGCCATGCTGCTGTTTACAGAGCAGGTCATGTTTGTTTAGGTGTTCGGTGAGATGGTCGGAGACAATACGTTCAAGCACTTTTGATAGGGGGGGATATAGATGGGGCGATAGTTGTTTGTGGCAGTACGGTCACCGCTTTTCAATATGGGTGTGATGGAGGCAGATTTCCACCAGGAGGGGAACTTCCCTTGGCATCGTGAGCGGTTGAGGATGTGGGTGAGGGGTGGAGTATCTCATCAAGAGTGAGCCGGAGGAGTCTAGGGTCCAGAGAGTCACTACTGTAGTAGGAGTTGCTTAGGGCCTTTACTAGATAAGACTTGGCTACCGTGGGGGTGATGCAATGAAGGTAGAAGGGAGGGGCTGCTGAGGGGGTCACAGGGGAGCGGGTGGGGGGTCAAAGAAGTTTGGAGGGAGGATCTGGCTGAGATTAGAGAAGGCGTGATTAAAGGCTGAGGCAATATGGGTGGGGTTCGTGGTCAGGCATCCATCGATCTCTATCAGACTTGGGGGGGGGGGTTCGGTTCTTGCTGAGGATGTTTTTAATATTATTCCAGAACTTGCGCCCCGAGCCCCAGGTTGAGGTTAGGGCAGATTTGTAATATTCAGCTTTTGCCTGGCGAGCGCCTATGTACTTTTGTTTCGGACCTCTCTATATCTTTGCCAGTCGGATGGCTGGCAGGTCTCATTGGAGAGGTGCCATAGCGAGTCTCGGGTTCGCATCAGGGCATGTAGGCGGGTATTGAGCCAAGGTGCAGAGTTGTTTTTGACAACCCTTTTAGTAGGAGGGGCAAAGGAGTCACAGATTGCATTGAAGGTATGAAAACAAAGGTTGAGGGCTCGTTCAGGATCGAGGGTATTCATTAAGAGGGACCAGTCCCAGGAACGGAGGTGTGATTTAAGGAGGTCAAGTTTACCGGGTCCAAGTTATGTTGTTGCACTGTTTTGGGGTTTAGGGCTTTGCATGACCAGGAGCAGAGGACAGGGGAGTGGTCACTAAGGGCGTTGGGGAGTGTGGTGGTACTAGTGATCTTGTGGGGGCGGTTGGTGAAGACCAGATCAAGTAAGGAGGAGGACCCAGTACGTGGGTTCAGGCATGTAGGAGAGAGGACTACTTGGGTAAGGTCTTGGGCGGTTGCAGCATCAATGAGTGGGGAGGTTTTCTTAGCCAGCCAGTTGATATTGAAGTCCCCTAATGCTATTAATTCATTATTTGATGGGAGTGTGGCGAGGTAGGACAAGACAGAGTGGAAGGCAGCATGCTGGTTCCTGGGGGGAATGTAGACCGCCGTGATGAGAAGAGGGGTTTGGGTGCATCCTAGAGCAATTTTAAGTGTGAGGGCTTGAGGTCCAGGGACCAGCAGAGGGGGTGGGAGTGACTGGCCATGTAAGGTGTCCTTAATGTAAACAGCGCAGCCACCCCCCTTTTTCCCTGCTGGTCAGCTCTGTAGTGGTTGTACCCAGGGAAGGCTATAGAGGAGTCTGGAATGTGAGGGGAGAGCCAGGTTTCACCCATGGTGGTGATGATGCCAGGGTGATGTTCATGGACCCATCCCTGGAAGGTATCCCACTTTTTCAATAGGCTGCATACATTGATGGTGGCAATGAGTAGGCCGAGGGCCTGGTATTGTCCAGGTGTGGAGGTTGTGAGCGGGCCTGGGTTAGGGTGTATATTGCCAGACATAAGAAGGAGGAGGAGGAGGAGGGATCTGAGGAGAGAGTTCCAGGCTAACTTTTTGAGATAGTGGGATTTGCGTAGGATGGACCCCTAGGTGTTTGACCATGTTGGGATGGGAAGGGTAAATATGTGAGGGGAGGACAGTGAGGGAGAGAGTGGGGAGGGATTTTGGGTCCTGGGTGTCCTTAGGGGTGGGAGGAGATGGCTGAGAGGGAAACATTGGGTGCGGCCGGGGCAGTGGCTGCTGCTGCCTATTACAGGGAAAGGAGGTAGGTATGTGGCCGCGTCCACGGGGGACGATGGTATCAGAGCATAAGGGTTTCTAGGTCTAAGGAGTCTTAACTGGTTAGTGGGGAGAACATCAGGGGGGATCGGGCAGGGAGGTTGGCTTTTGTCATGGATAAAGGCAGGGAGGTGTTCTGGGCAAGAGGAGTAGGGGAAAGAGAGCACTAGGAGTAGCAGAGTCAATTGTAGCAAAGACATTTCAAAGAGTAAGAAGGAGGAGGAGGAAGTATGGGGAAGAGTCCAGCTGGGGGGACGAGCAGGCAGAGATGCCTCTAGTGGAGAATTGGTATAGCTTACAGGTGGAAAAGCAGGCTGATTGGTTCACACTGCCTCAGGCGATCCTATAAAGTGGCGTGTCGACCAAGGGTGGTGGCGGGGGCGGTGGGGAGCTGACGCAAAAGCGTCAGCGGGTCAACTCAGTTTGTGCTGTGCTGTGACTTTGGCCGGATGCAGCCGGGCATTGTGCTTTTTCAGATGCCGTACCTGTGTGTCTGTGTTCGGGGTGGGAAGAGAGACGGTTCTGTAGCCCTCATGACCTCCGGTTGCCTCGAGCAGGCAGCAGCTGTGAAAGAGCAGGGAGAGAGAGGTGAGTTTTAAACAGCAGGAGGGGGGGGGGTGGCAAGGAAGAAAAAAAAACCAAAAACAAAACTATGCTGTAGACAGAGCTAATTTGGCTCCCTGCGGTTGCTAGCTTAGCAGATTTCCACATGCACAGTACTTAAAGGAGCAATTAACTAACGCAGAATTGATTGAGTTAAAGGCAGTAGCAGTTTTGGTTAAACACAAATAAATGTAGCTCTGCCTTTAACAAGGTACTGGCTAACTCAAACTCCAGGCTACTAAACAGAATTAAATTAAATGAATTGAAGGCAGTAGGATTTCTTTGAGGCACTGAAATGATCCTGGAATTGCAGTCAGTATATCAGTTCCATGGGGAGAGTGCAAGAAATAAATCTATCTCCATTTGTACGACGACAGAAATACAAATGCTGGCAGTTTGAATTTGAAAGAAAAAGGTGCCAAAGCTCAGTCTGTGCTGTGCTGCGACTTTGGCTACGGGATGCAGCCGGGCATTGTGCTTCTTCAGATGCCGTACCTGTGTGTCTGTGTTCGGGGGGTAGGGAAGAGTGACGGTTCTGTAGCCCTCATGACCTCCGGTTGCCTCGAGCAGGCAGCAGCTGTGTGCTGTGTTGGGGGGTGGGGAGAGTGACGGTTCTGTAGCTCTCATGACCTCCGTTGCCTCGAGCAGGCAGCAGCTGAGTGTCTGTGTTCGGGGGCGGGGGTTGGGAGAGCGACTGTTCTGTAGCCCTCACGACCTCCGGTCGCCTCGAGCAGGCAGCAGCTGTGTATCTGTGTTCAGGGGGTTGGGAGAGCAATGGTTCTGTAGCCCTCATGACCTCCGGTTGCCTCGAGCAGGTAGCAGCTGTGTGTCTGTGTTTGTTGGTAGGGAAGAGTGACGGTTCTGTAGCCCTCATGACCTCTGGTTGCCTCGAGCAGGTAGCAGCTGTGTGTCTGTGTTTGTTGGTGGGGGAGAGTGACGGTTCTGTAGCCTCACGACCTCCGGTCGCCTCGAGCAGGCAGCAGCTGTGTATCTGTGTTCGGGGGGTAGGGAAGAGCGACGGTTCTGTAGCCTCATGACCTCCGGTTGCCTCGAGCAGGCAGCAGCTGATACCTGTGACTAATCTATCAATTAAAAGTGTATACCTGCACTAATTAGACAAGTGCGTGCAGCTATATACCTACACTAACTAAAGCTATATACCTACATTAATCAAATAATTAAAAGTATATACCTGCACTACATTAAACCCTATGGGACACCACTAATAACACAATTAACACATCATTAAGAAGCTAGCCAAACCAATAACAAGCTGCAAAAGAACCTGGAAAGAAGACACACAAAACCCTCCCAAACCCAGAAATCCCCCAAACTCCTACCTGCAGTCTCTACACACCATTCCCTCCTTGCTGCAAGAGACCTTCACGTGCCATCACGTGATCACAAATATGAGCTCCATAACGATAACCATCCTAATGTATTATATTCAATAAATAATGGGTAAGGGTGGAACACTCAGAAGTATACCCATCTTGGGGGGCTAACTGGGGCAATAAAGCCACTCGCCCTTTGGGCTTGTGGCCTCACAGACCTAATTAGCCCCCTCAATGGGTATACATCCTTGTATACCAGCATTACCCATTATTTATTCTATATATCTACTGTATCTATGGGAATATGCTATAGTCTCCAGGGTTTTATTTAACTCTAAAAATTGATTAGCGTTTTGCTCATAAAAGTGCTAAAACATTGTGAAAATGCATAGCACTTGCCTCACTGTGTTTAACAAACATAACACTTCTAGAAAACCTATATAAATACTTTCTGTACAATTAGTATTGTCCCAAGAAAAAACTGCTAATCAGTTATTTAAAACCCTGGTCTCTCTCGCTCTTTCTCTCTCTCTGTCTCCATATATAGATTCTTTGCTTTAACCTCTAGGCTATCCTGCCAGCTGATTATTAAAAACGACACATCTCAAGGCTGGCTCTGTGGTGCCAACAGGTATTGGGGCCCCATACTGTATCAGGATTTCGTAACCCTGGCTGTGTTCATGTCAGTGCAGATTTCTAGGGCTGCCACAGCACCAACTTCTGTCTTTTCCATTCCCTCTCTTACACCCTTTCTCTTACAATTTCGGGTGTGAACTTACGTTTACAAGATGCAAATGTGGCTACGTACCTACTGGCCTGGCATCATGGGGCCAGCCTTGAAATGTGTAGTTTTTGATTAACAGCTGGCAGTACAACCTAGAGGTTAAAACAAAGAGCTGTGAACAAGCTTCATTCATCCAGCAGAATGGGGTTTGATTCCAACATGCTCTGCTTGTGTATTGCATGACCAGAGTAAGTCACTTAACCTCCCTATGCTCCCAAAACACACTCAGAAACAAGCTGTAGCTGTGTGCCTTTCCTGGACAAAGACAGTAAAAAACAATCTGATCATGTGTTATGATTCTGAAAATATTATACTCTTTCTATCCAGATTTAACTTGAAAAAAAAAAGAAATAGGATGCCATTAATTGTTTATTAATTGCAAAAAGACATGGATGGACAACATTGTTTAAAAAAAGCATAATCCAAACTGCATTATTAAAATATAGAATAATATATGGGTGTGTATGTGTAACCAAAGTTTTACACACACCCAAGGTGGTTTATAAAAGCATCCCACACTGAGGGTGTGTGCAAAATTCTGTTTTTACACCCACCCACCCATATATTATTTTATTTAATTATTAGTAATAATCTTTTTCCTTTCAGCACAGTTCAGTTAGTGCAGCACTTCTGACAGAGATACACACACACACACACACACACACACACACACACATATACACACACACACACTACACACACATACACACTTCACACATACACACACTTCACACATACACACACTTCACCTCCACACACCACCTACACACACACACACACACACACACACACTTCACACACACACATACACACACACACACATATACACTTCACACACACTCACACAGAGACACATTCACATCACACACCTCACACACACACACCACACACACACATACACACACACACACACACACACACATGCACTGTCTCTCCATTTGTTTTGTGTTTTTTCTTTCTTTTTTTTACATTACAGTGGGAATGGCATTCTGGAAAGTTGCAGTCCATTGGTATAACTGCGGAGTGTAAGACACGCTTGAAGGGTATGGTCGGCAGGATCAACCAGATTGATTTTTTTCCTTTATGGTAGAAAATCCCATTCCATCCAAAGTATTTCATTAAGAAACTGTTATACTTTTAACTTCATCAAAAGAAGTACAATACTCTTTTAATAATGCATTTCAGGTTGTGCATGTTTTAACTGTGTTGTCCATCTGTGTGCTTTTGCAATTAATAAACAAGTAATAGTGTCCTATTTTTTTCTTTTCAAGTCAAATCTGGATAGAAAGAGCAAAATATTTTCAGAATAATAACACATGCTCAGATTGTTTTTACTGTCTTTGTCCAGGAAAGGCACACAGCTACAGCTGATCCCTGGGTGTGTTTTGGGAGCACAGGGAGGTTAAGTGACTTGCTCTGGTCACACAATATACAAGTAGAGCATGATGGAATCAAACCCCATTCTGTTGGATGAACAAAGCTTGTTCACAGCTCTCTGCTTTAACATCTAGGCTGTACTGCCAGCTGATAATCAAAAACTTCACATTTCAAGGCTGGCCCCATGATGCCAGGCCAGTAGGTATGTACCCACATTTGCATCTTGTAGACCTGAGTTCACATCCGAAATTGTAAGAGAAAAGGGTGTAAGAGAGGGAATGGAAAAAGACAGAAGTTGGTGCTGTGGCAGCCCCAGAAGTCTTACTGACATGAACACAGACAGGGTCTAGAAATCCTGATATGGGGCCCTAATACCTGTTTGCCCAGTGCAAGATTTTGCTATATTCAAAGCTTCTATACAAATAAGCCTACTTGCACAATCCGAGCGCAAACAGCCACATTACCATCTCATTACGGCCTCCTTTGCATGCATAACCATGTAGATTGCCCGGCACTATTTCATGTTGCACATGGCTCCACCTGTATGTCAGATCGGAACTACAGGTCGGTGGCTGCAGGCTGGGTTTGCACCCAGCACCACCTGTATGTCAGCCTGGAACTACAGGATGGTAGCTGCAGGCTGGGTTTGGACACAGTCGCACAAACCATTGTGGCCCAGGGGACTAGCACCACAGGAACAGGTGGTTGTGCTGCATGCCACAGACATCCCTGCTACAGTGTGTATCAGACAGTACCGTACCATAGTAGCAGGTATTGTGAGGGACACGGCAGTGCCTATGGTGTGTCAAGCAACAGTGACTGCTGCTATCTATATAGTGACATGCACAGCTGGCAGGAGTGTTCGTGCTGGGTTGTTTGGATGAAAGAAGGCTATATACTCATTTAAACCGTCCATCCACATCAGCGGGAACAGTCAGGCCCTATCCTTGGTTTATTTCTTATTAGCAGTACTGAACTGAGTCTATTTTTGAAGATAGCCAAATTATTACTGTAAACCACTTTATTTGGCAGTTGGTTTCAAATTCTACCTGCACGATGTAAGAAAAAATGTAATATTTCATTACTAACTACAGTATTTAGTCTAATTTGGAGTTTGTGTCCCCGTAGATACTTTGTTTTTTCGTGTAATCCAATTCCTAACTCTGACTTTAATTCTGTATCATTCATGAATTTGCACTTGTTTAATAAAGTGCCCCTAATTCTTCTATTTTCCAGGGTATACAGGCTCAATGTTTATAATCTAGTCTCATAATCCATGTCTCTGAGCCCTGATATAAGTTTTGTCAATTTGCACTGGGCACACTCTACCCAGTCTATCTCCCCTTTATAATATGGACTCCATAAGGAAGACCCATAGTCCAAATGTGGTCTTATATAGGACCTATAGAGGGGCAGCATACAACTTGATGAGCGACTAACAAAACTATTTTCAATGTTCCTGATCAAGTCGTTTGTTTTTTGTATAGTTTTAGTACAATGAACTTTAAAGTTTAGACTATTGTCAATAAAGATACCAAAATCCTTTTCGATTACAATTGATTTTAGGGGTGTTTTGTTTAGACTGTAAGTGTAATGACTGTTATGCTTCCCCATGTGCATTACCGAACACTTGTCAACACTAAAGGGCATGCCATTAGCTTCTGAACATTTTTCTATTTTTCTAAGTCTTTATTAAGACTTGCAATATCATCTATAGTGTCAGAGGGGCCTCCCAACTTCACGTCATCTGCAAATTTGACAATCCAGTTATTTGACGCCACAGTCATACTGTCCTGTGACCCACATGCGCTGCGCCAGTGGCTTGGGATTCCCACACTAACATACACATGGCTGGCTATGTGTGACAGGAAGTCTGGACAGGTGTGCGGTATGTGCCCCAAGGGGGGTCCAGACACATACCATCATACAGACACACTTATGTCAGGGGCATTCCCATCACTGGTAGATGTGCACTGTGTGGATTTCCTGTGCTGTGGGGCAGCACCTACAATGTGGTGCAGCCTGCTCATCTGTACACCCTCCCCTCAGCACCCTCCATTCCCCCAGTGCTACATGTATGTGCTGGACTGTGGTGTGAACCCCTATTGGTGACAGGAGGTGCATGCTACATGGATGCACTGACAAGGTGTCTACTGGGTTCTGGGGCACCCACAAATGCCTGGCAGGGTTGGGACTGGTGACAGGTGATAGCGATGTGGGCAGTGCCATCTGTGTGCTGCACAGGCCTCATGAGAGGAATTCCGGATCCCGGGGAAGGTTCAGTCTCTGGGGCCCCTACCAGTTCATAGCCCCTTCCCTGCATACAGTATGCTGGGAGGCCTGGACCCCTCTTGGTGCTGGGCCCTGGGAATTATCCCCTGCTCCCCCACCCTCTCCAGGGCCCTGGTGCAGTATATCTCTTCCACGGCATATAGAGTAGCCCAGGGTGGCCGTTAGCCCCTCTGCCTCCTCACTGGCTGCAGTTATCAGGTAGACCATGCTGCTGTTGCTGCATGAAGCCTTGTGGCCTGTTGCTGCTGTGTCTACCCCCCATCCTAATTTTGCCCGGGGTTAAGACTACCTTTTTATACATGGTAATTTGCACCATGCTACATGTCACGCTAATGCACGTTGCGTGGCGCTATGGCTTTGAATATACCATTGTGACTATATGCATGCTCCAGCCCCTCACTTTGCCCCATGAATACATTATCTTTTAGAACCAGCACTAACATGTTGCAGCAGCACTATTTGTTGGCCTTTTGAATATGGCAGTCCGGTGCAATTGAGGTGCATCCCGACATAAATGGTTTATGTCCAGTGCAAAGTTTTGAATATCTGGCCCCTGATCTTTTGTTTGTTTATCCCTCTGTCTTCCTGGGGATTAGTAAAGTCACAGAGGACTGTACTTAGAACTGGGAGACCAGCAGGACGGGAAAACATCTGATCTGAGCTTATAAAATCTCTAACATACACTGCAGGGTATTGAATATCCTACTACTGCAGCCCTGCTCTGACATCAGCTGCAGGGGATTCTGGGATTTCTGGTTACAGCAAATGTCAGCTTGGAAGTCAGCAAATCAACCTGATACAATCTACTATACTGCAGTAAACAGTACGCAAAAATTCTGTTTTTTGCACACAGGGGCCCAGATATTCAAACTGCACCCAAAAAATGCACAATAGCAGGAGCAAGCCATAGATCCATTGTGCCCATCTGCAAGAGAGCATGATTTTCAAAAGTGAGCCGGTCAAACTGCTTCCCTGACCCGGCGACTGAATATCGCACCACTTGCACCACAGCACAACTAGGAGGAAGCTGAGCAGATCTGATGCGCCATAGCGCAACAAGGGATGTGCAGCTGAGCAGTCCAGAGGCGCCATAGCAAACCAGGACACCCCAGCAGCAGAGCAATGCAACTGCACAACCAGGGAGGTAGGGGCCCACCACCCATGCCACAGATGGGCACAGGAACACACAGCAGAACAGACATCGTCCCCCCACACCCCATGCACTGCACAACTGGGGGAGGGCTGGAATAACCACCGGCCCATGGAGACAAGCAAACAACCCACAGCTGGGCCATGGTGCCCCATCACACCCCCCGGCAAGCTGTGACTGGCACACAAGGAGGGCTGACCACCCCATGCCACACCATCCCCCCAATGCAGAGCACACCCTGCACCGTGACCCCTAGACACCCTGCCCAGGAGCAGCGACCACCATTGCAGGAAACCCCATGCATGCCACCACCCCCACTGTGACACTGCAACCCTTTGCACCACAGAACCATGCAAGGCAGCCCCACCACGAGCACCCATCAGCGGGTGGCAGCACACAGCAATGCAACAACGGCATACACAGTGCCACCACGCACAGTCCCCCCGAGGTACTGCTTAGAGACTAACCATGCGGACACCACCACCAGTGGTACAGCACCCTGCACAGTATCCCAATGACACACCCCAACCCAGCACTGGCCACAACAGCCAGCGCAGACACCCACAGTGGTGCGTGGAAGCATGCACCACACCGGATGCCACACAGTGCATGGACAGACACCCACCCACCCATACCCAAGGGCACAGCAACACAGGGACGCAGTGGTGGGGCAACCAAGCCCCCAGCGTGGGCCCATGTAAACTGTGTACACACAACCCGCAGTCCTCCATCGCACTGGAGTGCCAGCCACCCTGCGCAGGCACTGTGGACCTGTACGCCACCAGCATTTCCCGGAGCACAAGCCACAGACAGTGGTGCACATCCCCTGCAACACACACAAGCCACAGCATGGAGGTGGGACAACAGCTGTGGAGGCCACAGTGTCACCCAAGGCAGACATGCACCACACCAGTGACAGGAGGCAACCCAGCAGTGTAACGGTACAGTGGCTGCCCTGCATGGACTGCCACCACTGACATGCCAGCGGACCGTGCAGGTCACAGACATGCATGTGTGTCAGCTGCACAGGCCATGGACGGGCTGATAGGGGCACCATGGACACAGAGCAAGCACCATGGACCACTGCACACAGTCATCCAGTGCACAGGGCACAATACACACACCACAGACACTGACTGATAGCTACCCCCACACCATAGTCACCTCCACATGGACACACACATATATCCATGACAGCACCACCCCTGACGCCATGCACACCACTGCAGCTGAGCACCTATAGCCCGCTGCAAATCAGAGACCACCACAGTATTCATATCAAAATAACTGTATTGAAACAACATATAAAAGTTAACTATTTACAAAATATATACAAGGTGGGGGGGGAGGGCCACAAACAAGGTGCGGGTGGGTAAGGGGCAGGGGTGGACAAATGGGACAGGAAAGGAGGGGTGTGAGGGTGGGTCCAGGGGGTAGGGTATTTCAGGGGCAGAGGGACTTCTAGCGGGAGCACCGCGCCCCACTCTGGCTCCATCTCTGTCGGTGCCTCCGCAGGACTCCGGTGTCATCGATCCTGTGGAGGATGTCGAGTGACGCCCTCGCCACCTGCAGGATCTCCTGAAGCACCTCCCTGATCTCTCGGAGCTGGCGTGTACCCAGGACAAGGGAGCACAGTCAATAGGTGTGAATGCACAGCCCCATACAGCCCGCCCATTGTGCATGGCATACGGCCGTGGGACATACCTCTGTGATGGTGTGTGACCACCTACAGTGATCACGTCCACATGACCTGCCCACCCAGGCGTATACAGCCATGCGGAATGCTGCACACACCCACTGGCCAAGTCATGCACAGCACCACCGTGGCTGTTTAGTGACATATGTTATGTGGTGCAAAGGCAGTGACACAGCAAACACCTGGTGCACGCATGGACCACCATCGACCCACTCCCAGGCATGCATTGCCACTGGACAGTGTTGACTGTAACAAGCTGCGTGCATGGCAGTGGTGTCGATGGATGGTGGCCATGCCCCACTGCCCACCCTGTTACACAGCATGCAATAGTAATCATGGAGGTATGGCACTCACCATCATCGGGTTGGTCCATTAGGCGGTGTGGACCCTCGTCCCACCTGGCTTCCCTGTTCTTCATTCCGCCACAGATCACGGGCAAGGCGCCATTCCTCCGAGCCTGTGGTGCAAACATGGAGAGAGGAGCATCAGTACAATCCCATAGCAAAGCCCCCCTGCCCCCAGGTATGTGCCCTCTCACCCAGCCAGACCCACCCATCCCGCACCCTGATAACACCACCAGAGCCAACCCCGGATGGTTCCTCCCCCATGTGCTGGACGCATACAACTGTGATGCCCATATGGAAGATAAAAGTGTGTTGACGTAACACCTACCTGGCCGTGGCACCGTGCCCCTCCTGGCACGTGCCCACAGGTGGGCCAGCAGCTCTGGCTCTCTCCGCTGCAGGTCCCCATACCTGTGGCGGCACTGCTCTGTGCTTCTCCCCCATCCAGTGGCCTCCTCGAGTGCAGTGGCCACCTCCTCCCACACCTGGCTCCTGGACCTGTCCAGGGGTGCCTCCCCGAACAGTGGCCCATGGTGTGGCTCCACTATGGCCACTAGGTTGGCCAGCTCTATCTGTGACCACTAAGCAGCCCTCCTGCGCACCATGCTCTCTGCTCGATCTGCAAATATGACCTCTGCAGCATGGCTCCCCACGTGCAGATGCTGCGCGGTACAGCACTGCCATTCCCTATCGCGCTGTCACTGAACAGCATGATAGTGGTGCACCCATGCCTGATGCATGGCGCCTAGGGGGCAAAGGTCGGGCACAGGGTCAAGGGGTCTCTGGCGCACAGACACACACAGCACCATTGGAACCCAATGTGTGTAGCTCGATTGGCTGCCTGTGTGCTACCGCCAGTAGCAGCCTACTACGCTGTTGCCCCAGTGCGCCTATGGTGGCCCAGTGCCACAGTGCCATGTAGGTGACCATCACTATAGCACCACTGGCACAATGGTGGCCGTGCCCTGCATTGCTTCCCGTGCACAGCACGTCAGCAGCGCGGCAGACGCCTGCGTCAGAAACCCGGGCATGCGCAGTGAGGTGTGAACTACGCAGGTCACAGAACTGCGCCATTGGCTCAGCACGTTCAACACATTGCGCAAAGCGCAAAAGCACGATATTCAGCTGTCATATGCAAATCATCTAATCAGCCATTCAATGGCGCAGCACTGCAATTTGCATCCACTTAAAGTTGCGCCTCGCCTCATTTGCATGGGTTGCGCTATAAAAGTGCGACATTGGGCTGCAGTGGCCATAGTCGGTTACTGCAGTCTATTGGTGAGTTGCATGCTGTTTGGGAGTGTGGACTGTGGAATTAGGGACATGCATGGGACTGCACAGTCACAGGTAACAACTGCCATTCTTACAGGCTAAATAATGACCGAGCAAGTTGTGGGAGAGGAGGAACACAGTGGTGGGAGGAGGAGGAGGAGGAGGAGGCCTAATTTTACCAAGGCTGAAACTGAAGCCCTGTTTGACGCCTACCTGGATCAGGAGCCGTTTCTCAGCGGACAGCTGGGAACACCTCAAGCCCGTGCTGCTGCATGGGAGGAGGTGGCACGTGCTGTGAACCTGCATGGCAGCCACCAGCGCTCCGTGCAGGAGTGCAAGAAAAAGATGGGCACGGACAGGAGGAGGATAAAGGAGAAGGTGGCTGCCATCAGGGCAGCATGAGCTGCAACAGGTGGGGAACAGCCGGAGGTGGTACACCTGACCCCACAGGAGGAGAGGATTGCTGGAAACATGCAGCGTAGTGCCATTGAGGGTGTTCCAGGTGGTGGCTTCCAGATGGGTGTTGGCCCATCACTGCATGGTAAGTCATGGTCTGTCTATGGGGGGGGCAGGGTAGGTCACATGCAGTAACGCAACTTTGCTTTCCCTTCCAGATCCTGGCGTCTGCATGGGTCAGCGGTGGTGGGCATGTCCACTGAGGACAGTCAGCTGGAGATGGAGGAGGGCCCATCCACCTCCACAGGTATACATGGCTCAGTGCGACAGTGGTGCTGCCTGGCTGTCCACACTGATGTTGTTATAACAGGTGCAGAGGAAGCCCTGCCTGTGTCCCAGTGTGCCGGCATCCACGGATGCCAGCATGCTGTGCCTGGGGCCGGTGCCGAGTCTGTCACCGATGATGATGTCGCTAACGGCATGGGCAGTGACATGTGTGTGCCACGGGATGGCCACACAACAGGACACATTGCGGCCATGGCTGTGGGTGGTGCTGCCGTGGAAGCCTGCATGTCAGCACAGTCCCAGCCTGTGCCTGTCAGCACCAGTGGGCAGCACTGGTGTTTGTTCAGGACAGTGGGACTGTGCGGCCACTGTGGCAGCACCACTGAGCCCTGGGAGCGGCAGCCGGAGGGCAGCATCAGCAGTCATCCAATGGGCTTGGGGGTACAGGGTCCAGCAGCAGCGGCTGTGCACCACCTGTGGACATGCCCAGACCTGGTCCTGGTGTGCAGCGCCCACCCTCAAGGGGTGCTGAGCATCAGGGCCGCGCACACCCTGAGGGACAGGATGCCGAGGAGGCGGATGACCTCTTGGACGAGCACACCCGCCTACTGCAAGCATCAGTCCAGCAGCAGATGCGGCTTGTGACATCGGTGGATGCACTGCATGCGGCTCTGGAGTGGGCAGAGGAGCGTCGCAGCAGGGACACCGCTCTGATCCTGGCAGGGATGGACCGGTTTGCGGGAGGATGTGACCACTGCCATTGACAGGCATGCACAGTCATTTAGTGCCATCATGGCCACAGTGGGCACACAGTCATGTGCCCATGCGTCGCAGACACCACACAGTGCACTGTCCACCCCTCCATTCCCGGCATCGTGCGACACCCTCCCTGTCGACACCGGGTTCAGCTGTGGGAATCCTGAGCATGCCTGGCGCTGGCATGTTCGGTGTGCTGCAGACCCCTGCACGAGCACGGTCGCATTCACGCAGTGGAACCCCTGGGGGACCATCGGTGCCACCCCATGAGACCAGTGGTCAGCCTGTCAGTGCTGGCGGGTCTCGGCAGGGTCGCCCATGCATCCGTGGCAGCCGGGGCACTGTGTCGCATGACTGACCTGTCTCCCAATGCGACTTCTGTCTGGTGCTGCCCTGTGTGCATTGTGTATTTCAGTGGGCAGTGCACGGGTTGGTACCCAGCCCTGCACACGGACACACAGTCCATCTGCACACTCTCCTGGCTGCTGTCCACAGTTGCGTGTGCATGATGATGCCTGCATTGTGCTGTACACCAATGTGCAATGGTGCTCAGCATCTGACACACGCACATGGACAGGCAGTGGGCGTGGTGGTCTGTGGACATGTGTGTGGCTAGGGGTGGCATTCTGGGTCAGTGTGCCTCCTGCCCTTTGTGCAAGTTTGGTGCATTGTGTGTGTGTGTGTGTGTGCATGTGTGTGTGTCCGTCTGCGTGGCATGTTAGTCCTCACCCATCCCTGGTTGTGTGTGTGATTCCATGCCCTGCCACTTCCCTTGATGGCATGCACCCCTGGTGTGTGTCCATGCGTGTTTGTGGGTTGTGCCTTAGCCACTGTTGGCTGCACATGGCCCCATGACTTACCTGGGTTGGCTAAAGTGCTCCTCCATGATGGTGTCCTGGTGCAGCTGTGCCAGCCGGAGCAGTCGGGGGTCCCGTCGGCCAAGGGGGGCTGCCCATCACCATCGTCACCGGTGTCCTCATCATCCCCATCGCTGTCCCCTGTTTGACCTGTACGGCTATCCCACATTCTTGGCCATGTTGTGCAGGATGCAACAGGCCAGGAATAGCCTGCAGGCCTTTGAGGGGCTGTGCTGTAGGGCACCGCGGAGGTGTCCAGGCAGGGAAACATCTTCCAGCATCCCGAACACCCGCTCGATGACATTACGTGTGGTGGCGTGTGCCTCATTGTAGCATTGCTGCAATGGGGTCGCGGGCCACCGGTAGGATGTGAGCAGCCAGGGACAGAGTGGGTATCCACTGTCACCTGTGTGTAGAGGGTGGAGGTTAGTTTGGTGATCAGCATCGCCCTGCCCCGGGCCATGTAGGCCACTACCCATGTCACCTCTGGCCATGCCCCCAGGCCCTATGATTGTCCATGTGGTTTGCATACTCACCCACTAGGTGTCCAGTGGGATCTCCCACTCTCGAATCTGTGCAAGTGCCGATTGGTGCCAGATGAAGGCATCATGTGCTCCCCCAGGGTGCATGGCACAGACATTGATTATGCACCCCTGGCATCGCACACCACCTGACAGTTGATGCTGGCATAGCCCTTGCGATTGATGTATGCAGCCCCTTGGGGCCAGGTGGTGTGCGATGGCCACATGGGTGCAGTCTATTGCCCCAGCACACCAGGCATACATGCTACCCTGTGGAACTCCTGTATGTTTGCTGTGCGCTCTGCCGGTGTGCTGGGGAAATGGATGTACTCTGCAGCATGTGGCAGCAGTGCACTGAGGAATTGGGTGAGGTGGCATGACGTGGCTGATTGGGTTATGCCTGTGGTGTCCCCAGTTGATCTCTGGAAGGTACCCGTGGCGAGCAAGCACATGCAAGCTGTCACTTTAGTCTCCACTGACAGGGCATGGCTCTGTTGTGTGGGTGCCTGCATCACATCACTGCTCACAGAGCCGCCTCAGAATTGCCCTATTCAGGTGGTACCGGCCCACAATCTCGGTATCACTGTACAGCTCGAAGCTGGTGCGGGCTTGGTACTGCCTGTTGGGGGCATACCGCTGACTGGCCCTTCCACGGCCATGCCCCCCTGCTGCCCACCTTCTCACCCCCCCCATAATGGCCTCCATCTGGAAGGTGGCACTGGCCATGTCCCTGGCTTGTGTTCACCCCCCCAGCAGCTGTTACTGTATTCCCCCCGCTGTCCTCACTGCTACTTCCCCTGCACCAGAAACACCTGCCTGTGGTGGCCTCTGTGCTGTGTGGCACTTCCCCCTTCTTCACTGGCTGTGGCTCCACACACTTTGCCTGTGCCTCTATGTTCAGGGTGCTGTTTCCCTGGCCTGCCCTGTGTGTCCCTCCTGCCCTGTCTGTGTGGCTAGAGTTCAGCCTCATGTGCCTTCCCTGTAGCGTTCTTGCACCTCTCCCTTGCTCCTTTTTATTTTGGCTCATTTCCGCTATGGCGCAACTTCAGCTTGCTCCCCTATTGCGCAAGGTGCAAGTTGTTGAATATCGCACTGCGCTATTTATGCATGGTTCCTCCTCCTTCAGTTGCGCATGCCTTCATTATCATTGCGCTGTTGCTCAGCGTGATTTAGGGGGCGCAACTGCCTCCTGCTGAATATCGCAGAATGGCGCAATTTCGGACTTGCGCAGGCACAACCCTATTGCGCATGGCTCAACTCTTTTGAATATCTGGGCCAGAATGTAAATTAAGACCAGCCTCACACTTGGATGCGGGGCATTTAATGCTGACTGTTCCCCTTTAAGTACCAAGTCTCAAAAGTAGAAAAATGTGACATTAGTGTAAAATGTTCCCCAAATCTTGTTGAATCTTTGGTGGGGTGGTCCTCAGGGTTTGAACACTCACGCAATGTATTGTTGGAATTGCTCTAAATTTACAGTCTTCTCTTGAAGCACTGACATGTGGCTGATTTTTTTTTCTATGCCTCAACAGACAGTGCCAAGGTTAGGGCAATGTCAGTACTGCATTCTGTGATTGTTCAAACCCTGAGGAATACCATAACAGAGCTGACAGTTTTATTTGCAGATACGATCTGTGTAGTGCGCAGAACTTGGGTGGTGTCGGGCATGGCAAGGTGGTTCATGAGCTGGTAAAGCTGCAGTCATCACTTTTACCACAAGGAGGGGCAGGAGAAGCAGGAACTTGGGAAGATGAAGTGGAAGTTTCGTTGCGTGCCAGACAATAGAGGAAAAGAAGGCAGTGAAATACACAAAGAACTTTTACTATATTGTTGGACGATTCTATAATTACTATTGATTTGTGAAAGATCCTGTCCCATGTATCGAATACTCTATACTATTCCATATTCTAGATGTTTATAAAGCTTATGACTCTGTCAGCCTGTTTTTATACTGCAAGGTAAAGCAAATTTTATTTGTTTGATGCCCTTTTCACAAGGCTGAGGGCACCTTACAACAACACGCATAAAACAATAAATAAATAAACAAACAAACTGGGATTGATTCACAAATGTTCTGAGAATGCCACAAGCTCCGGGTGAGCTGAACATATGGTGCAGGGGGCTTACGGCATTCTCCAGCTGGCAATCAGGATTCTTGATCCCGTGTACTGATTGCTGCAAGTTAGATCAGCTCTTTCTGGTCTAACTTGCGACAATCTCAGGTACCCTTTTTACGGGGCTTGCACCCAATATTTGGCACAAACTGCTGTATATTGAAAAAAGTGTTGCAAATGTGCCCAATCTTCTTGAGTTAGGTGCAGGTGGCTGCAAAGAGGTCGGTACAGCTGTGCCAACCACCGGGTTTGATGCAGCGAATGGCGCTAGCCCTGCATCGCACTTCGTGAATCGAGGCTGTTGTATCAGCAATAACTATACCATGACTAAAAGCATATTATTATTATTTAAAACTAGCTTATTCTGAGTAGACCTGTGCAAATAAAAAGGTTTTCAACAGGGTTTTAAAAGCCTCTCCAGTTTGGGCAGAGCATACCTCCTCTGGAAGGGCTTTCCAAAGCAAAGGGGCCATGACTCCAAAGGCCCTGTCCCCCAACTGTTTTAACTGGGAATGGGGGACCTGAAGCAGGCCAGTATCAGTGAACTGGAGGGGGCATGTAGGACAATAGAAGCTGTTTTGGGTAGCCTAGGCCCAGACCATGTAGGGCCTTGAATATTAAGAAGCATATCTTGAAGGTGAGATGCTGATGAATTGGCAGCCAGAGCAGAAGACGCAACACCGGTGTGATGTGATCCCTCCACCACCTGCCAGGCTGCAGAGTTCTGGACCAACTGCAGATGGTGCATCAAGCCTCCAGGTAACCCTAAGTAAGAAGTGTTGCAGCAATACAGTCTAGAGGTGACAAAGGCATGGACTATCATCTCCAGGTCAGCTGGGGCCAGATGTGGCTTTATTCAGGCAATATTACATAGGTGGTAAAAGCTGCTTCAGATTACCACTGACACCTGCTGCTTTAGAGTCATCCTGTAGTCCAAAATGACCCTCAGATCCTTCACCACATCCAAAGCTTTAGGTTCCATGGGATATCGGTGACTTTTTAAGAACCCCAAACATTACAGCGAGTGCAAGTCGCTGAAAACCACAATGGTGACTTGCACAACAGCGAGGACAAAAACAGCGAGGATCAGCCCCATCTCAAACAAGGAACACTTACAACATGTTTTTTTTATACAGGGGGCTATACCCCCGCACCCCCCATTATTAAGGCTAGCCAGATCTTTGCAACACAGTATTCTGGACTGTTTCACATGGGGGAAGTGGGTGGCTCTTGCGAGAGGCTCCCCCTGCATTTCAGGACAAGGAAGGAGCACTTCGGGGTTGAGGCACTGGTAAACCGGGCGGTCCTCCCCCAACGAACACTGTTTGTGACTTTGCTAGCGCCTTTGGGGGGAAAGGATTGTTTGGGGCTTGGGAGAGCAGCATCAGAAGGAGCTGCTGCAGTGTGGGGTTTTAGGCCCGCCCACCCCATTCCCTTCTCCCATTAAATGCCCGGTAGCCACGGCCCTGAATAGAGCAGCACCAATCGGCGCTGGCCATAGGCGGGATCTTGGGCACCATAAAGTCTCTAACTCTAACTTAACCTAAAATGGATATACTATCCAGCGCTGCAATTATAGCAAACACTAAGTAATCTGATTGGACAAACAATATCAGCATAATTTGTTCCATCAATTCCTACAGTACCCTGTGTTACAACCATTAACTAGTAGCAGAGAATACACAATATTTAAAGCAGTTTGTTTGGTGTAAGATATATCTTTGTTTTAAGAGGGCTGTACAGCTTGCTGAGGGGCTGGCATACGTTCACCTATGTCTAGTGGGGCGTCGAGGGTCCACTGGCCTATATTTTTGACTACTCTAACAGCATTAGTATCCCTTTAAACTGAACTGCACTGGCTTATATTTTTGACTACTCTAACAGCATTAGTATCCCTGTGAACTGTACTGTTTTATAATCCCCAATCTGTTATAGGTGACCTGCCTACCAACATAGTACGGGTGCTCACCAACTTAGGGGCTTAGTTTGGTACTCTTGGAGGTAAGAGCTCTGAACTGTTGTGGTGAGAATAGATAGGTGGTAATAATAGGTAGGTACTGCGGAAAAACAGGGTGGTATCAGGTGTCTGGTAGTGGTGTGGGAATCACCACTGGCCAGTGACCAGCACTGATTTCTGGACCATTCCCCTCAGTTAGTCTATCACTGGTATGAACATGGGGAACCCTCAGTACCTATTTAAGCAAATACTGCTGCATCCACTCGTGTGCACACTAGCCTGTGGTATCCTCACTGTCCTTGGCATCCACTGGTATATTGGTGCAGATGTCCCTAGAGTGGGTGAACCATGGGGCACTTGCTCCCTGCTGGAGGAAACTGATTTCACATTCTCCAACCTATTAGCGGAAGGCAGACCGCCTCCCTGGGTTCTCTGCAGTCCTGACCTGAGGTGCTTTCAGTGCCATGCACGTCTGGTCAGGAGATATGGCTGCAGGGTGCGTGCCAGGGATGGCTCCCCTTCCCTAAAACATCTCCTATGGCTACTCCTGGTGACCCTAGCACTATCAGGTGACATCGAGCTAAACCCTGGCCCACCTTGCCAAACGGCCCCTGCTGCTGTTGGTGGGATGGCGGTCAAAGGGCTGAAAATAGCCCATCTCAATATTCATAGCATCCTGCCCAACCTGGCGGAACTACTGGCTTGGGTCACCCACCACACCCCTGACATACTGGGAATAGCAGAAACCTGGCTTAAACCCACCATACCAAACTCCGCATGTGCCCTCCCGGGCTATGACCTCCTCAGGCTTGATCACCCAGGAAAAAAGAGGGGGGGCATCTTGGTCTATTATAAAAGCCATCTTAACTTGTCGGTGCTACCCTGTCCACAACCTGTGCAGTCCCCTTGTGAGTTCCTGCACACGGTGCTGTTGCTCGGGATGACCAAAAAGATACATGTTGTATTCACCTACAATCCCCCAAGGGGCAGCCTGGAGGGGCTGTCCATCCTCCTGGATACTGTAGGTGCTGTGACCCAACATAATGAACTTATTATTCTAGGTGATCTCGACCTAAACTGGCTTGGTTGCAACTCCAAAGCATATGAACCACTCCTTGCTGGTCTCTCCCTGTCGCAACTGATTAAGGAGCCTACTAGATGCCCACCCAATGGTGGAGGGAGCTCTCTCCTGGACTGGGTCATGACAAATCGACCAGAGAGGATCAGCTCATCGGCATCCTCTCGGCTCCATCTGGACCACTCCCCTGTGTGCAGGGTGTGGAAGATTCCTTCTCTGAAAATCCCACATAAAATTATCCAGGTCCGAGACTACTCAAGGTTTGATCTTGGCTCCTATCCTGCTGATCTCCAGCATGCTGACTGGTCAGCAGTATGGAATGCACAGGACTCCTCATCAGCAGCCAGTCACTTCCTCACTGCATTCAGGGTGCTGCAGGATAAACTTGCCCCCCTCATCAGACGGAGGGTCAGGGGCTCGGCAACAAAGTGGCTGCAGGGCAGTCTGCTAACCCTTATGAAGTACAGAGATAAGTGCTGGGCAAAATTCAAGGCCACAGCGGAACAGGCCATATTTCTGCAATACAGGATGCTCAGAAATCAGTGTAAGAGAGGCTATTAGGGCAGCCAAAAGGCGAATTTTGCAAATGTGCTGCTGCGCTGGCTAGGGACCCCAGGAGGTTCTGGAGAAACATTAAGAATATAGTCAGTGGGACCCCGGTGAGACCCGGATATGATCATTGATAGTGCAGTTGCAGCAACTCCTGACCATATAAATGCATTCAACCAATACTTCTTGGACCTATCTACCTTTACCTCGTCACTCCCCATGCGGGAGGAGAAAGGAGTGAAAAGTGGCCACCATCCTCATCTTACCCGCCCCTTCTTTTTAAGGTGGTGGCAGTGCAAGAGGTGCAGAGACTGCTCTCGGGTCTCTCCCACTTCTCGAGTGCTGGACATGATGGATTGGAGCGAAACTTCTGAGTCTTGGTGCCAGTGAGATTGCCCCATGGTAACCCATATCTTCAATCTGTCCCTGTCATCAGGTGTCATTCGGAAGTATGGAAAGTAGCCAGGTGGTCCCAATACTTAAACAAAGAAACCCAAACTCATAAAAGCTACCGTCAATATCCATACTGTCAGCGGTCAACAAACTTCTCGAGAAGGTCGTGGCAGGGCAACTCTCGGAGTACTTGCAGTCTCATGACCTGTTGTCCCCTGAGCAGCATGGCTTTAGAAAAGGGCACAGCACAACTTCTGCCCTTGTCACAGTCTCATCTTGGATCAGAGCGGCTGTGGACCAAGGCAAACTCTCTGGAGCCATCTTTATAGATCTCTCTAAGGCCTTTGATCTTGTTGATCACAATGCTCCACCCAGCTCAGCTCCTATGGTCTATCACCTGAGGTGCTCAACTGGTTTTCCAACTATCTAAGCGGCAGACAGCAACTTGTTAAGTATGGGAAGGAGTTCTCGGACACTATCCCTGTTACCATAGGTGTCCCACAAGGCTCCGTCTTGGGGCCCCTGTTATTCTCCATATTCGTGAACAGACTCCCGGCTGCTGCAATCCACTGCAAGCCTATCCTTTATGCAGACGACCTGGTCATCCTGACTCACTCCCCTGAGATAGGGGTCATAAATCACCACCTGAGTGAGGACTTGAGGAACATCCAATCCTGGATATTGTCACATAAGTTGGTTCTAAATCTCAGGAAAACCCAGGCCATGCTCTTTGGGTCTCAGGCCAAGATTAAGTCCGCCCCTACTCCACTATGTGTTTCTGGTGTCGACCGGGTCAAGATCCCAGTTACTGACAACTTTAAATACCTTGGGGTGACGCTGGACCCGCAGCTTGACCTTGGCAGCCACATTCAGAATACTTGCAAGACTGTAAACTGCAAACTGGGTCTGGCATACAGAGCAAAAAGTAATCTTACTCCGGCAGCTTGGATTGCACTTGCCAGAGAGGTGCTCCTACCCTCGCTCTGCTATGGGCTCCTCTTGTTTGCCCACTCATCCAAAGTCCACCTCACTAGGTGGTCCACTGCCTACAATAATGTCTGCCGCTTCGGGCTGGCTGCCCCCAGCTCACTCACCGGTCCAGAGCCTCTATAGCAGGCTAAATTGGCTCTCACCCAGTAACCACATAGACTTTGTCTTAGGGTGCTTCACGGAAGGTCCATGGCACTGGCACCCTCCGCTATGAAATTTCTTGTCCCGTCCGGCCTCCTCCTCCTACTCCCTCAGGTCCCAGGGACAGGCCCTCCTCAAGACACCGGCTACACGGACTCAAATGGGTGGGCGGGACTTTGCTGCATTCGCTCCCAGACTGTGGAACTCCTTCTCTGCCCAGGTCCGTGCCGTGCACTCACAGATGTGTCTCCATTCCTCCCTATGGAACCATCTCAAACTTGCCTCAGCCTGTGTCTGCCCCAATCCTCCGTGAATTGATCCATCACAGCACTCCTCTGCTCTGGAGCTACTCCTGGACAAAAGACCAGACTCCAAGAGGTTGCTAAGCTGTATATAGTGTCACATCTGAAGGATTTCGATACTGTGCCCCTGGAACTGCTCTTGGCTTCCATAAGGTGTTTATGTTGTTATGTTAATGCTGTATAATCTATGCCTTACCACGCTCGTACGCTGTGTTGAATCTGTAACATTACTGCTCTTATCTCCCACAAGGTGTTTATTTTTGTTATGGTAATACTGTATAATCTATGCCTTACCATGTTTCATATGCTGTGTTGAATCTATATCCTCACATGAACTGTAACATGTCTAATTTGTACAATGTCATTGTATGTATCTAAATCTATTATTCCTGTACTCTCCTGGGTCGTACCTGAAAATAGGCACTTGTCTAGTGTACCTACCTGGTTAGCAAAAGCTAAATAAATAATATAATCAACTCCGAGAGGGGCCTGACACAAGGGAAAAGAGAAGCCATCAGGTGGGGGCATCTCGCCAAATGCAAAACAAAGTTCTCACATGCCGCAAGTATAAACAACAATTTATCAATGCCGAATGTTGTCTTGCTGGCATTGGCATAGGTAGTGCAGGAGTTAGAGAGATGCATAATAGGAATGGCAGTGAAGTATGGAACTAACACCAACCCCACCCCACCCTGCAGAGACTGACAGGCATTGAGGTGTGCCTTTGGGTCATCGGCCATAACGCTCATGCCATTTCACCTCATCCTACCCTGCAGACTCTGACAAGTGTCATGCTGTGCCTTGGGGTCATCGGGCCTTATGCTCACCCCATTCCATAAGGAAATACGTTGCGATGGGTGCAATATCGGAGAATGGGGTGAACTTTGGGGCAGAAGAGTCCAAGGCACACCTTGATGCCTGTCACTGGCTGCAGGGTGGGCATGGGAGTGGAATGGCATGAGCATTACAGCCGACAATCCAAAGTCACACCCCTGGCACCTGTTAGTCTCTGCAGGGTGGGATGTTACAGTTAGAAACCCTAACGCCCAGGGCGTTTGTTAGTATTTGCACTCCAAATTTTCAACATGGGCTTTTTGTGACCCCCACCTCATGAAAGCATTTGGGACCTCCTTTCATGAACAGTGGCACTGTGATTTTGTTAATGTGTCCCGAACATTGATTTCCCACCGTGACCGTGCCATTCTGCACCAGATGTGTGAAAACACATTTTGGGAAGGATGTGAAAAGTGACAGCTCTACCGTTCATAAGGAGGAGTGAAGAAATGGCAATGCTGAAAATCTGGAGTGAAAATATTAAAAATTCTCGAAGTTACGAGTGTGCGTGGAAACTGCGTAATGCACGCTCATAACACAGTCATTTTGGGAAATTGTTTCACCACATTTTCAACATAGGCATTTTGAGACTGCCGCTCATGAACAGTGTCACTGCAATTTTCTTAATCTGTCCCGAATGTTGATTTCCCACAGCGACCACGCCATTGTGTACCAGATGTGTGAAAACACATTTCAGGCAGGATGTGAAAAATTACAGATATACTGTTCATAAAGAGGTGTGAAAAAATGACAATGTTGAAAATCTGGAGTAAAAATATTCAACATTCTCGAAGTTACCGCATGTGTGGAAACTGAGCAATGCACGCTCGTAACAGTCATTTTTTCGAATTTTTTCACTAAATTTTCAATATATGCATTTTGGGACCTCTGCTCATGAACAGTGATGCTGTGATTTTCTTAATCTGTCCCGAACGCTGATTTCCCATAGCGACTGCACCATTGTGCACCAGATGTACAAAAACACATTTCGGGCTGGATGTGAAAAATGACAGCTGCACTGTTCATAAGGAGGTGTGAAAAATGGCAATGTTGAAAATCTGGAGTGAAAATATTAATTCTCGAAGTTACAAGCGTGCGTGGAAACTGCACAAAGCACGCTCGTAACACAATCATTTTGGGGAATTTTTTCACCAGATTTGCAACATAGGCTTTTTAGGAGCCCCCCTCATGAACAGTGGCACTGTTGTTTCATTCGTCGGTCCTGAAAGGTGATTCCGCACAGTGACCGCAAAATCACCTTTTGGGGCTGAATAACAAAATGACTGTGACTGATTTCATGAGATGGAGTCCTAAGAACCCCATGTTGAAAATGTGGAGTCAAAAGTCAAAAAAATGGCAGAGCTATCCACCTACATTGAAACCTCCCCCATTGATGCCATTATACAGCTTACTGGCATTTATTTCTTCAGTTCACGGTAGGCTTTAAGAGTGCAGACATGTTCCTGCTCCACCGAAGATCACAGCGCTGGACTCTGGAGGCAAGTATGGGGTGGGGTGTCTGTGAGGAGGTGGGGTGTGTAGAGGTGGGTGCGGGTTTGGGGAAGGGGCCCCACCGACAGCAAGGGACCATTTTCTTTCTTTCAGGTACTAAAAAAAGAAAAAGAGCGGTAAGGACCATTTTCTGTCTTTACAGGTGTATGAAAACAAATGTTGGGGACACTGGGGTGGGCTCCCAGTGTGCCCCATGATTTTGGGGGCATGATGTTGGCCACACTGGGGTGGGCTCCCAGTGTGGCTCACAATGGGGGAGGGCCGGGGCAGGAACATGCTGGCGTGGTCGGCTTCCAAACACAGGGAAGCACACTAGGGTGGGCTCCCAGTGTGCCACACTATCTTGGGGGGTTATAAACATGCCGACAGGGGGATTGGGCACCCCCCCAGTCAGCTTTCTAAGGATTGTGAGAGGAGGACGGCGACAGCCACCGCCATGTTTATTGAAATGTTTCAGGAGGCAAGCGCGCTGGGTGCTCCCTCATTGTTGCAGCGAAATTCTTTCAAGTTGGTGGCATGCTTCTCAACTGCTATCATAGACAGCATGCTCATTTATTGGTGCCACAGAGACCAGCCCAAAAAAGCAGTGGCGCCATTGGCCACAACACTGCCGCACCTCCACAACCTGCTACTCCAGCAAACTTCCACAAAATGTTGCTTGCACTGTGCGCACAAGACAACATAAAAATATATTTAAAGTTCACGCACGCCACAAGCTGCAAACTTCTGCACTAGTGGTATGCACCCTACCACTGCACTAAATGGCCAGCTTGAATTTGCCCTGCCAGTCTGACTCTCATATCATGTTACTGCCCTCCCACCATCCCACACTTGCCCTATTCCTACATTCGCTACTCTTGTTCCGGACCCTCTCTATTACCCCACTAGCTATTCTTCTAAACTTGCTTTTATTACAGGTGGTCGAATTGAGCTGCTCATATAGAGTCGCTCAGTTTGACTCACCCATATCACTGGATACCTAGCTCTAAGTGTCTGACCATTCACACAGGCAGCAGACAATCCCCACTTGTCACTGCCAACCCATACCAGCCTGGATCGACAGTCATCATCTCTGTCTTTCCCGGGTTGAGATACATCAAGTAGGAGCCCATCTAGCCACTGATTTCTTATAGACACTACCTGAGGATCATCGCTGCATTTGACCCATCAGGAGGGCAAGACAGACAGAACTGAGTATCATCTGCATAACAGTGAAACTCAGTCCCATACTGTGTGATGATCACACCCAATGGCAGCATATACACGGTGAACAACACAGGTGCCAAAATGGAGCCTTGGGGAAACCCTATATGTGACTGCAGCTGCTCCAGAGATGAAATTTCCTAGAGTCACCTGCTGTGATTTTCCAGTAATATAGGACACAAACCAGTGTAAGACAGTGCCAGGGAGTCCCACAGGTCCCATAGGTCAAGGCACAGCACAGAGACCATGTTGGTCAGGGTACATAATGAGCTGCTCAGGGTGATAGAGAGGGGAGATCGGTTATTTCTTGTTCTTCTCGATCTCTCTGTGGCATTTTACACCATAGAACATGGGTTGTTTTTGGATCGACTCAGGGAGTATGTAAGACTCACTGGCAGGGTCATCTGCTGGTTTGAGTCTTACTTCATGAGCAAGATACGGAGGGTAGTTATGGAAAATGTTTCCTCGCTCTTGATGGACCTGCAGTGTGGGGTACCCCGGGGGTCAGTCCTATCACCCATGCTGTTTGGGGTGTACATGGTATCCCTAGGTAGGATTATTAGACAGTATGGAGCTGGGTTTCACTGCTATGCAGATAATACTCAATTCTTTCTGTCTTTTGCACCCAGGATGCTTGGCGCAGTGGATGTGCTGAATAAGTGCCTGGCTGAGATTGTTGACCAGATGTCATTGAGCTGTCTGAGACTTAACCTGGATAAAACCAAAGTGCTGGTGATTGAGCCGAATCAGAAGCGGGGAGTAGCAGCTGCCAAGAAGGAGACGGGGCTTCAGCTTGGCTCCTCTGGGCTTGTGGTTGCTGCAAAGGTGAGAAATTTAGGAGTCATTCTGGATGAGGGGCTGACATTTGAGGCTCAGGTGTCAGCAGTAGTCTGGAGTGGCTTTTACCATCTTAGGAACATCTGCCAGGTTAGATCCCATATCCCCCCCGGTCCGGACTACCTGCCCTCATTGGTGCATGCTATTGTGACCTCACAACTGGGTTAGTTTTAATGCTCAATACGTTAGTGCAGAACACAGCTGTTAGGTTGTTGACTGGCCCTTTGAGTTTGAGTCATATCTCCCTGGTACTGCGTGAACTGCGCTGGCTACCAGTTAAGTGATGCATCTCCTTTAAAGTTGGATCACTTATAAGGCCCTACATGGGCTGGGTCTGGGTTACCTGAATGATCCCCTGCACCCTCACAGGCCCTCATTCCCCACTGTGGAGGGCTTTCTGGTTGTTCACAGGGCCCGAAGCTGTGGTTCCAGTCCTTTGGAACTCTCTTCCGAGGGCCTTGAGGGAGGCCTCCTCAGTGGAGACCTTTAAAGAGCTAGTGTAGTCAAAACAGGCAGACAAGGAAATAATACAAATTTTAAGAAGTAGTCAGTTGTAACTTTTTATTTCTGAATTATTTTTCTTTTTCCTTTTGCTCATTAGACAGCCTTCTATGTGATAATATAATGCTGGATGTGTGGAACAGCTCTTAACCTGGCAGCTGACATATCTATCTCTATTCCCCTACTACAGTATCAGCATTGTGATCTCACTGACAGTGACATCACAGGTGATTGACCTGGCAGCCACAGAGTGGCTATTCCTAAGCAGCAGTCACAGTCAGTGAGGTCACAATGCTGAATATGTAATGGGGTGGGGGGGGAGCTAGATATGTTAACAGACAGGCAGAATGCTGTCTCACACATCACACCTACTAACATCAGGTAAACAATCTTCTAATTAAACCAAGGGAAAAGAAAAAGTACCTCAGATGTAAACGGTAACAGCTGACTGCTTTTAAAAACTAATATTAGTTTTAAGCAGTATACTAGCTCTTTAAAATGGGTCTTAAGACTAATCTCTTTGCACTGGCTTATGTGGAGTGGGAGTCCTTAAATGTTATCTTCAGTAAGAGTTTTAAATAGCTATTGATATTTATTGATATTAATATGTGTATTTTAATATTGGTGAGATTGTTATTTATTTTGATAAGTGGGACTTTGTGGTTCATGATTTTGTCTCTATTGCTGTTTGTTGTAATGGTACCCTGAGCCTCCAGGGAAAGACACAACAAATAAATAAAATTTACTACTATTACTACTACACATAGTCCCTCAGGTGATCGATCAGCACGCCATGGTCAACCATGTCAAATGCTGATGACAGATCTGAAAGGATCAAACTTGTACAACACCCCTTGTCTCTCGCCATGAGGAGATCATGGAGCACTCTGGTTAGAGCAGTTTCAGTACTGTGACAGGGCCTAAATCCCGATTGGAGAGGCTTATAGATGTTAGATAGCTTCAGGTGGGCCACAAACTGCATTGCAACTACCTTCTCAATTACCTTCCTCTAAAAAGAAAGGTTGGAGACAGGCCCGTAATGTACTAGAGAGTGTAAGGGTCCAAAGATGGTTTCTTCAGAAGGAGGGTTTAACACTGCCCTTCTCAGATCTGCTGGAAAAACACCCTCCCACAGGGAACAGCTGACAGTCTCAGCGTATACTGGCCCCATAGATTCATGGCTGCCAATAAACAGCCAAGTTAGTCCAGGGTCCCATGTACCGTCAAATAGGATCACCCGGATCACCTCCTCAAAAACTGGAAGGAACTCCACCCAGGAGGACAGATTTGCCATCACCATTTCTTTCTGGACACCTTTGGCCCATGACAGACCACTTGAGGCAATCCTAGTCCAAAATGGAGGACATCTTGTTAAGGAAAAATGATTAAACTCTTCACAATTCTTTATTGAAAAAGCTGGCTTGGATTGTAGACAGGAAGGATTTATCAATCTTGTCCATGATGCAAAAGAGCTGAGCTGGTCAGTTTTTACTTGCAGCAATCATTCTTGACAGGAACTCTGTCTTTTTAGAGTGATTGATTTCTGATTATTTATTATGCATGTAGTTCTTTGTTTCTTTAATTAATTAATTTATATTTTACCAGGTAAACAGACAGAGCCTGGAAGACTCACTTCTAGTTGCCACCTGGGGGGGGAGGGGTAAGGAAGGGCATGGGGAAGAATATTCTCCATGTTGAGTTCTCAGAGCCAATTTGGCCTCCTTGGAGTGAGATCTCCGCCAAGAATGCTCCACCATCTGTCCCTTAGTCTAAAGCTGCCTCAGCTCATCACAGTTCCATGGAGAGCTGCACCAAGAGGTCGAGACCGACATGATAAGCTGCTAGGGAATGCAAGGCAGCTGTGAGGACTATATTATAGTGCTCCACAGCGTTCTCGGTTCCCTGAGCACAGGCCATCATCACACTCAAGATGTCCAGTATCATCTGGAGCAAGTATGGTGGAGTCACATTTTATCTTATTTTTTCAACAAAATTGTAGAAACTTGTGAGATCCGTCAGACTTGGAAACATAATATAATAATTCCAATTCATAAAAAAGGAAATCCCAATATCCCAGAAAATTATAGGCCAATTAGTTTGCTGGATAGTTTAGGCAAGATATTTACCAGTGTTATACTAGCAAGATTAAATATATGGACAGCTTCTAACAACATAATTAAGATATACATCAGGGAGGGTTTAGGGCACACTTTTCAACAGCAGACCAATGTTTTGTACTTACACACATAATGGAAAAACATTACATAAAGAAGTACACCTATCTACGTTACATTCTTTGATTTTCAGGGAGCATTTTACAGGCTTGTTAGAAACATTTTATGGGAAAAATTGTTACACATTGATATGAATCAAACTATTCTAGGACTAATAATTAATCTATATTCAGAGAACAAAACTGCAGTGAGATATGACCTCGAAGGTAACTTAACAGAGCCGTTCTCGTTTAATCAAGGAGTAAGCTAGAGACTGCATACGTGCACCGTTGCGATTTAAACGACTGTATATATCGATGATTTACCTAATACTCTTATTCCAGTTTCTGCCCCTCACCATATGTAGAATGGACACTAGTTCCACTTCTTATTTATGCTGACGACTCAGCCCTGATCTCCTTGTCACCAATAGGGTTAGGAAAGCAATTAAAAGTGCTTCACGATTACTGCTTAGAAAATAAAAGATCAATTAACACAAACAAAATGCAAGTTATGATAATAGGTAAATTCACAAGAATAAATATTCTTGGTACAAAAATGATGTTACCTTGAAATTAGTACCCCACTATAAATATCTTGACATATACATTTTATCAGCTGAAGGTTAATGTTCTTTATTAGTTGCCGTTCAGGCTTTTGCTGTATTTCAACTATTATTATTAGCCTTCTGTTTAATATGTATGCTGTTTTTTTTGGTATTTGTTTTGTCTTTGCTATTGTTCTGTGTATTTTATATTTGTACGGCGCCCAGTGCCTCCGGGATTGGGCACCTAAAAAATAAAATTTGCTTTGCCTTGCCTTACACTAAACATCAGACATTATGTTTTTTGATATTTCTTTTTTTCCCACCTACTGCCCCACTAGAGCCGCACCATCGGGAGTCACCCACGTAAGCCTGTCCCTGCCAGTGCCTTGCCTTACAGTCTCCGGTCCCTCCATCTGGCCTCGGAACCCCCCTCCCGGGTGGGGTCGGGGTGGGGGCAACCCTCGAATCTTGCTAATCTTGTCAGGGTCCTGAGGCTGCAGGTAGGCACCGGCACATCAGGACCCAGATCGATGCTCTGTCTTCCCAGCTCCAATGGGGTGTTTTTCCTGTGTTCTTGTGAGTTGTTGCAGGCCTATACATCATGGCGCATACGCCAGTGTCGGCAACGTCGCTCCCCTTCATTCCTGGAAGGAGCAGCCCCCGAGGCTGATTGGTTGCTGGCCTATGCCTGTGACCAATCATACCCCAGAGACTGCAGCTTGCCATCACACCCCCAAGCTCCGCCAGGGGTTGCCACTTGCCAGGTTGAAAGACCCTTCCTCCCCCAGAGAAGGCAAGCTGTCGTCAGATGCTCCATCCTGTCTCCCCTTGGCCAACCCCTGGTGACCTGAGCTCGCTCCCAAATCTGGGTCACCAGTGTGGTGCGAAGTGTGGCATTCAGTGCCTCAACCCTCAGTGCCACCGGGCCGGCCCGTACAGGACAAACTTAATCAAAGCAAATCAGCTATATTATGATTTAATGCAAAATTTGGAGGTAATCCAGTTACAGCAGTTTTGCATGCAGCAGAGATGAAAATGAATCCAGTAGCATTATATGCAGCAGAAATATGGTATAAAAAATCTTTGGATAAATTAGAAAAAGTCTTTTCAGATCTCTATAAAGCTATTTTACACTTGCCAAGATACACACCAGCCCAGGTCGACCGACCAAAGTAGGCAGATTACAAATTAATTATACCATGGACATAAGTGAACAACCAATCAAATCATCAGACTGGCAGTTTACCACTGGTGTAAATCTTCTGATAACCAACAGCTGTTGATGAGACTATCCATTTTATCATCTGCAGCACAGGAATAAATACAATAAAAATAAAAAAAAAGCAACCTCTTTAATATTTGTATTTTATTATAGTAAAAAAATGAACCTTGGTATACTTTTTAAAATACATCTCATTCCACGTAGTTAAAATTTTGTTTACAATTTTTTTTAAGAAATGTCACATATGACCCACATTTTTCTTGAAATGATCCACCTTTTCATTAGCCAGTGTTTCTAGAATGAACGCTGGATGTTGTTTAATCCCCAATAACCACACACCCTGGAGTGGATTATTGTGCTTTTATACAATGGAGTAGGAAAATCCTGTAACTTCATTGGTCAAAACACATCACATGACCGTGGTATATCCTGCAATAACCCACGGCTGAGAAATGGCATTTATAAAAACATACTTAAACACATTTTAAATGTATTTTACACATGGGTCCATTGTATAATCGCAATAAGGCACTCCAGGGTGTGGGTTACTGGGGATTTACCCACTTCTTGTGTGGTTCAGTCACTCGACTGCGCCTCGTGACACACCACACAAGGCGTGGGTAAATTCTCCAATAACCCACACCCTGTCATGCCTTATTGCTTAAATATTTAGCAATTCTAACCAAAATCAGGTACTGGATAAAGGTCTGTAACATGGACACAAATAGATTAGCATTTAAATGCTTAAACTGAAAAAGCTAGTTGGTTAAAAAAAGGGATACTGTTCCCCCTGGCTTGCCCAAATCATAAAATTTCTAAAACACATAGGTTTAACTCAGCTCTGGAATGAACAACAAAGAGGCATAAATATATCCCCCAAATATAACCAGGTCATTCAAAATAAATTAACTGTGGCCTCGTTTGATGAAGACATAACTAAAATTAGACAACTAAAATTACACCGCTGATATTCACAAAATAAAATAAACCATGTTTTTGAGCCATATTAACATTTTTTGACTAATAAGAATGACAGAATTTTGTTTACAACATTTAGGCTAGAATTATACCCTTCTAAAACATTACAATGTATTTACACAAAAGACATGGGCCTGGATATTCAAACGGGTTGCGCATGGCGCAACAGGGATGTGCCATGCGCAACCCACCAATGCGCCCCAGCGCGATATTCAAAGGGGCAAGTTGTGATGCACTACTCCCAATGCGCCAGGCGATTGGTAATGTATGCGGCGCGAAGTGCATGGGCGGCTCCATGCATATGCACGCCCCTGACATTCAGCCCGAGATGTGCGGCACATATGCTGGCACAACCACCTTGTGCTGCTCAGGGGTGCAAAGATGTGCCTGGTAAAACCAGGAACAAACCTGGCCACCCACAGGTGAGCTGCCATATTACAGAGCGCTTAAAAGCGGCGGCTGCCAGCCGTGGGTGGCCACCCACCCACCCAGAACACTGTCCACAAGCTCCCTACCCTGGGAGCGCTGTGCCCCACTGCCCCGTCACCCAATCACGGGCATAAGTATAAATAATCCCTGGTGGTCCAGTGGAATCCCCCCTCATCGCCCGATCACGGGCATAAGTATATTTAACATGCCTGGTGGTTCAGTGGAACCCCTCATCACCCGATCGCAGGCATAAGTATATTCATCATCCCTGGTGGTCCAGTGGAATCCCCCTATCGCCCGAATGTGGGCATATGTAAAATAAACATCCCTGGTGGTCCAGTGGAAACCCCCCCATCGCCCGATCGAGGGCCGAAATAGCAAAAGAAACCCTGGTGGTCCAGTGGTACCCCCATCCCCACCTGCCCACTAAAATCCCCCACCACCCAGCACCCCCCCCAGTCAGCGGCGGGTGATGGGGGGGATTCCACTGGACCGCCAGGAACTATTCATATGTATGCCCACGATCGGGTGATGAGGGGTTTCCACTGGACCACCAGGGTTTTATCAATACTGCTGCCCATAATCGGGCATATGGGAGTGGGGGCATCACCATGGGACCTCAGGGCATCGATCCCCGATGGCTGCAGCCTGGCAGGGTGCCTGGCGCAAGTCGCCGGGGATCAGCGCACCGTATGCAAATGGGGCCATAATGACATGCAAATGGATCCATTTGTACCTTGCATGCATAATGGCCTCATTTGCATGCCCAGTGCTGAATATCATGGTTGATGCACCTAGTGCAACTGCACTTGCACTGGCGCACCCCTGCTCCCATTCTGCCACTTGCTAGGCGCATCCCCTGCTCGTTCTGCCGCCACGCTGGCGCAGTGCCACTGTGCCGTGTGCAGTGCATGCACCATCAGTGCCATATTCAATGGTGATGTGCCATGGCATAGCACCGTTGAATATCACTTGGTCCATGCCCTGGCGCAGCCCAGTTGCGCTGTGCCTGGGCTTGCGCCCCTGCCCGGTGCAGTTTGAATATCCAGCCCCTGATGTATATTGGAACCATAAACTGACTGTGGCCAAAATGAACCTGAAACCTTATTGCACGTTTTGTGTCATTGCCCAAAATACAATAAAATGAGACGCAAAAATATGGCACCATACTTTCAAATAAATACACTTTCTGAAAATGAAATATTAAGAATATTGATGAACCCACAACTTGAATTTATAGCTCAGGACATGATGGACTTTATAAAATGGATATATAAAAAATGATTAACTCTCTGGACAGGTAAACCCTCCTAAATAATCAAACAGATTATTAAAATATCTTATCTGCCAAGGGAACAATATGTTAATTGAATGCAAGACTAAATGCACTTTATGTAAATATTCCTCTCCTTTCTTTTTTCTTGCATCAAGTCAATATAGTACTTTCTGTTTAAGCTCCTTTTTGAACAAAATTCTATTGCTGAAACTGTACAAATTGTATTTAGTTTACTTTTTAACATATGTAACATTTTAAATATTTGTAAAGACTGGAAAGTCAAATGAATAAAGATTACTTATTATAATCTGAATTATAAGTATCATCTGGAGTTTGTGAGGCTTCAGACTATGTTTCAGGTGATACTGAACCATCTCTATGGGTGGAGAACTTAAAAACAAAGTATATATCTTATCACACTAAGTCACTGTTTCTGTACACTGCAATAGATAGATAGCTAGATAGATAGATATCATGTTATGTTTAACTTTTCAATGTACTGATTTACTTTTTAGAGAATCATCAGAACGAGGGTTCAAATGTTCAAAAACATGACTAGGGCAGCACTCAACTGATTCTCTTAAAGATGAAAGAAGGATGGTATTGTGATCACAAGCCAAGGAATGTTGGCCAGTGTAGTCGGCCCACTGGCGCAGTGCTAGCGCTACTGCTCCCGACACTGACCACCAGGCTTTGGCAGTGAGCCCAGAGCATGAGAGGGTTGGCCAGCAGGGGGTTGGATGAGCATCCCCAGGACAGCGCTCCACTTCCGGGGGGGGGGGATGGTGAGTGGCACCCAGCATCTGGGTGATACCCAGCGGAGGCTGGGAGTACACCAAGCCAAGGAACCACAGACACTGAGGTTGGCTGCAGTGGACACCTGTGGGGCATGCGTGGGAGCACACATTCCTGCATGCTGATGTCATTGTACCTCTGGGCCTCAGGAATGAACTCAAGGAAAAACCCTGTATGACAGCACAGAATGATGGCCTCCACCCTCACTGAATGATGCCAGGACTGTGTAAGTTTCAGGCCAGCCTCAAAGATGGATCACAGATTCTCTCTAGGAGCCCCACTATGGGGGGGCCTCTGACCTGGGCAGCTCTCGGAAGATGCCAATGGACACAGTGGAGGAACAGAGTCAGGCTAAGTCCCTTGCCTGCAGCACAGAGACAAACAGAGTTAATAAGAAACTGTTGGCCGGTGTAACTGTACTCATAGATATTGTAAGTAGGGAAGATGGAATAATAGTATCTGGGTTATTGTGGCATCCAGAAGAATGAAGAAGATGTTTATGCTAAAGACACCTCATAGAACCACTGCGCCATCACGGATTCCAGGAAATGGGAAAATATGCTGAAGAAACCTTGGAATGTGGAACTTCTGAGCCGCTGCATCTCCCAGGAGAAGGAAGAAACATGTTCAAGAAACCTCAGAATGTACCACATTTCAGCTGCTGTGGATCCCAAGAAAATTAAGAAACATGCTGAAGAAATATCAGCATGTAGAGTCTCTGAGCTGTCAGGAATCCCAAGAAAATGAAGAAATGTGCTGACTAAACCTTGAAATGTAGACTCTCAGAGATGCCCTGTGCCCCAGAAAAATGAAGAAAGATACAATGAATAAATTTCAGAATGTACAATGTCTGAACCACTGCGGATCTAAGGAGACTGGAGAAATGTGCTGAAGAAACCTGGAATGTAAAACCTTTGAGCTGTTGTGGAGTCCAGGAAGATGAAAAAATGTTTACCGGTGGAAGGATGAACCCTAACTCACTAAATGGGGCATGTAAATTTAAGTCAAGGTACTGTTTGAGCACGCAAATAACTAACGTTGACATGGCTCTGGCCTTCTTTGTCAACACCTTCAACTTTGCCTGTGACATCTTCGCACCTATAACTGCTCGTAGGTCCAAAGTAAGATATGCCCCTTGGATCACCCCTGCCCTGCAGCGGCTTTTTAAGCAGCGGGACAACCTGTGGCACCTTGCTGTTGCAACTGGCCGTCCAGCAGACAGGCAGACCTATGCTGCAGCTCGAAACCGGTGCACCTGGGCTATCCGCAAAGCAAAGGCGGAGTACTATCAAGCCTCACTTTCCTCCTCTTGGGGGAACCCTAGGTCCTTCTGGGAAAATGTCAAGCAGCTGAATGGTCACTCCCGGTCCCCCTCTCCCTCACTTCTCAACATCAATGGTACTGTCTCCTCTGATCCCGCCCACATTGCCACTCACCTCAATAACTCCTTTACCAATCTTAGCTTATGCTCCTGGTAACTTCTTCAGTCCTCCACCCCTAGTTCTGCTACCACCCATTTCCGCCTTGTTCCACCTACATGCTTGTGTCACCATACAAGAAGCTAGGCCACACCTACTTAAAGCCTTAAAAGGTAACACCATCGTAACGACTCCTAGATCCCTGCCTCCCACGCCAGGTCCTTGACCAGGTCATCTCGCCTATCACATGCATCTTTAACAAATCCCTCTGCCTCAGACAATTTCCTGCTGTCTGGAGGGTTGCTACTGATTACCCCTGTCCACAAAGGTGGCGACAGGACTCTTCGAGGTAATTACGGCCCATCTTGATCCTCCCCTCTCTAAGGCCTTGGAGAAAATTGTAGCCCTCAAGTCTCAAACTACCTCTCTAAGTACAATGTTCTCTGCCCTGAGCAACATGGGTTCAGGCGGTCCCATAGTACCAATACAGCACTCCTGGAGTTAGCCAACTTCCTCCACACCTCCTTGGACTCTAGGCGCCCTGGCTGGCAGCGGTATTCATGACCTGTCTAAAGCTTTTGATACCGTATCGCATCCACTCCTGTTAACCACCCTCGACCACATAGGCTTTGCCACTGGACCAGTCTCCTGGTGCGCTAGCTATCTCTCAGCCCGCTCTCAATGTGTGAAAGTTAGTGGAACTCTCTCCAGCACCTGCCCTATTCGCTCTGGAGTCCCCCAGGGCTCTATTCTTGGACCCCTACTCTTCTCCCTCTTTCTCAACTCGCTACCCAGCAAATGTGGGTAAGATCCTGCTCTATGCTGACGATGCAGTACTCATTGCCTCTGATAGTAACCCTACGTCGCTTCAGAGTTCTCTCCAACTAGCCTATGATTCCGCTGAAACCTGGTTCACTGAGCACCGACTCATAATCAACCTAAAGAAAACAAAAACAATGCTCTTCTCCCACCCCCAAAATAAGCTCAGCAAATTTCCCCTCACTGTCCACTCCGCCCTCAATATCCCCATCGAACCTGTGCAGTCCTATAAATATCTTGGAATAATCTTTGACCCTGCCCTCTCCTTCCATGGCCATATCTCCACCTTGAGCTCTGCCGCCAACTCGTGGCTAGGCATTCTCTACCGGCACAAAAAATGCCTCCCTCCGGATGCCCTCCGCCTGGCTGTCACCTCTTCGGTCTTATCTCTCATCGACTACGGCCTTCCGGTCTATGGGTCAGCAGATCAGACAGCCCTAAGCAAAGTTCGCCTTACACTTAACAAAGCCTGCAGACTTATAACCAGTGCACCCAGGCTTACCCACACCTGTCTGCTGTACTCCTTGGCCACCCTACTCAGCCTGGATGAGCGGCTAATGTATCAAACCTGCCAGCTCACCTTTAAAGCCCTACATGGCCTATCTCCCACTGGCCTATCTGACTCAATCCACTGATCTACTCCGACTGTGAACACCCGCAGCTCATCCAAAACAACTCTGGTCATACCAAGAGCTAGGACTTCACAGGGCCAAAGGGCGTTCCCTTACAGAGCACCTACCTGGTATAACTCCCTCCCTGCCTGTATCTCTGACTCCTCCTCATTAGCAAGCTTTAAACTCAGCCTCAGAAACCACCTGCTCATCTCACGCAGATGCCGCTGCCACTAACAAAAATAAAAATAAAAATAAAAAATTAAAAAACCCTCTGACAATGCTCACCGAGCTGCACTCCCCCCTTCCTTCTCACCTCCTCCCTCTACCCACCCGTCATCCCTGGCCTTCCCCTCTTCTCCTGCTTCCCAGTCCCTCTCCCCTCTTACCCCCATCCTCTCCTACCCTCACCCTCCCTACCCTCATCTTTAATCTTTAATTTATTTACTATCATATGTATTGGAACCTACTGTAACCTTGAATGGTAACTCTTTTGATACTGTATTATCTGTTGTCTCTTGTGCTGCTGTCTGTTGTCCTCTATGTGACGAGGTACCTTTGTAAATGAGCCCCTGGCTCAAAGGTTGTTAAACTGATGTTTAAATAAATAAAATAAATAAATAAATAGACTTATTGGGGCTTTGCATTAAGGTGCATTAAGGTGCAGATGTCCTCTGTGCCACGGATCTGTGGCACTTAGGCAACCCTAAGTTAGAATGCCACGCACAGGGATCCCGCAGGCCCTGAGTGGCATTCACGGTAGGGACATGCGCCTTCTGTACTTGATCCCCTCGCCATTCATGCAGCTATGCTCATGGATAGTCCGGGGGAATGTCTGAGGGCATTACTGCACTCTGCACCATTCACAAAAGTGCAGAGTGCCAGGTGAGGGGGGTGTAGGATACAGCAACAGGAACCCTGCCATATCTGTTTCATGCCCCCGGAGATTATACTCACCAGCCATGGTGGGATGAAGAACTCCCCTACAATGCTGCCCCAGCCCTCTGGCAGGCAGTGAGAGCTGGGGTCAGCCATTCAGACACTCACCAGTCAACTGTATAACTTGAAATCCCATGCCATCCCACAATTTCCTGCTCTGCATGGAGCAGGGGATCCACTATGGGATCTTGACAGGGGTCCAACTGGAGGCCCGCCTGTGTCCTCTGAGCCACCCCCATGCAGCAGCATGCTGGGGGGAGGAGGGAAGCCATGAACAGGTGCCCAGTGGTGGCCAGCATTCTTGCATGCCAGCCACCATGCACCTGTCCATGCGTGAGGAGCTGCATGGGCTGGATACACACCTCTCTCATGTGGCCAGCCCGCATTAGTGCACAGCCCCTATTACTTGCATCATGTAAATAGAATGACACTCTTCTGAATTGCAGAAGTGGTTAATGTAACATACAGTTCACTCTTATGATTCGCCTGTGGCCATGCTATTAATAAGGAACTGTCAATTTAAATCATGCAACTGAAGAATTAGGCTGTTTTAATCATGCAGTTCAGTGAAGCACTAGAATTTAAGAAACTAGGCAGTCTTTATCATGCAGTTAAATATAACACTGTCCCTTAAACTGGTAGGCAGTATTTTTGCTTGACTTGCATTTGGTGCCTGTAAACCCAGTGCCTGTACAATCTGCATGTATTATTGTTAATGCTCTCTTCTCTTTATGATTGTGTAGGCACTATGCAATAGATGGGAGGAGCCCTCCCCCCAACAAGAGACATCTAAATTAAAAAAAAACTTTATAAACACTACCCTGCCATTTTTTGCAAAGGACCTAATTTAAGTGATTTAAAATGACAGTCCTGCCGTTCTCCTTGGGGCCAATCACAGCTAGGCTGCACTGTGAGGCCACTCTTAACTGGGGTTGTCTTCCCCCATGACTCCAGCTCGATTGGCTTGGTTGACCAGTTTGTCAGCTCTCCTAGCTGTGGATGAGCCACACAACCTGTAGGCCTAACTCATGGCTGACTGGGCAAAGGGGAACAGCTCCTTTTCACATATGCCACCAGATGCAATGACTTTTTTAATGCAGCTGATGTTTAATAAAGCAAATGGCCAGCATCTGCCTAGTGTTGATGTCACTGACTCACCACCCGGACAGGGTGTTGCTGAAGGACCTGACTGGCTCTAGCTGCTGCCACCGCTCCTTCTCTCACCATCACGGCTGACTGCCATTATATCCAGCGCAACCGTGCTTAATGGTTGCTGCTCCTGCTGTTTTCACTGCTGTGACTGGACTGTACACCACTGAATCTGTTGCATGACTTCTCTCTTCACTGCCATCACTTGTGCTAACCAGCAACTCTCCGACAAGCACGGATGGCAAGGGTGTCACTGCTACCGATCAGGGAATTCTGTGGCCGACCCACCGGCAAACTGTCTGCCAACCAAACTGGCTAGGGTTACCACCTCTTGGAATGGTGGGGTTGGAGTTCGGGGCCTCAGAGTTTGAAAGTACAGGGATGCAGCCATTACTGTACTTACTGTAAGAAGGATGGAGTGAATGAAGTTATTTGAGAGGGAAATGCCCATTTACTGTGTACTATCTGCAGGATTTAAGTAAATGCACAAAGCTCCATGTCTGGTCTCAGTTTGTGTGCGGTCTCTTGTTTAGTGGGGCCCCAGTGTATTGGTTCATTGTGCCCCGACTCCACTATCCCAGGCCCAAGGTATTAGTAGTAGCATTTGGTGCGGGTACAGGTTTTATAATGTAAGGGAAGGTACTCCTCTGGCAAGACTTCCACCATATATCACTAGACACAGTGGATGCCCAGCTCTTACACACCTGCCTTGCGGCTTTGTAACCCTAATGAGCATGACTAACATAATTTCTGTAGTTAATTTCCTTACTTTTGATAAAGCAGAGTCATAACGAGCTTCGTACATGTCCTTACATGAGTTATAACTTTCTTGCTATTTTTGTTCATGTATGCCTTTAATTGTTATTTAAAATGCGAGCAATTTTTCTGGTCATGTTCATGACCATTTTTTATGTTACACATCTTTAAGCATGTTGTTCATGTGGCACTTAATACATTTTTATGTTTGCTTGCACACATGTGCAAGAAACATAGTGCCACCAGACAAGTTTTCGTAGGTGTGGCACCCCTGCTGCCAATGCCCTGAACATTTCTGCAGGCGCAGCCGCACGCATCAATGAATGTCCCAGCTGTCTATGACAGCAGTTCAGATGCAGTGCGTGCAGTTGAAAGCAAAGTGACGCTACAATCAGCGGTGGTAACATGTGAGCAATTGCATACTACGCGTGCTGTCAGCAGTATGCAAATGCCTTCACGTCTACCGCTGGCGGTAGTGATGGTTGTATGCGTCGCCCTCCCTTTGTTGTGTGCTGAGGGGGTGCCCAATCCCCATCAGCTCCAGTGCCCCCCCAATAAAAAAACAAATGTCCAGGTGCCACGCTGGGAGCCCACTCCAGTGTGGAACAAGTCCAGCGTTCTCATGTGTTCCCTCCTCCACACTGTATGGCCAATGGGGGGTGCCCAATCCCCCATTGGCTCCACTGTCCCCCCAAACTTCCAGGTGCCACGCTTGGAGCCCACCCCAGCATGGCAAAAGTCCCACGTCATCTTTGTAAAAAAAACCTGTAACAAAAGAAAAGCGGTCCCTCGTTGACTCTCTTCCCTCCCAACCTGCACCCCGAGTACCCCCCTCACCCCATACTTACTTCCGGAGGCTGGCGCAATGATCTTCGGTGGAGCGGGAACACGGCTGCACTCTTCAAAGCCAACCGTGAACTGAAGAAATACCAGTAAGCTGTATAATGGCATAAATACGTTTTTTTCAACTTTGGTGCATATCTTGGTCATTTTTTTGAATTTTTGCACCAAATTTCAATATGGGGTTCTTGGGACCCCACCTCTTGAATTCTGTGACTGTCATTTGGTTATTCTGTCCCGAAAGGTGATTTCGTGGTCACTGCGCGGAATCACCATTTGGGATCAATTAATGAAACAACAGTGGCACTGTTCATGAGGGCTCTCAAAAAGTCTATATTGCAAATTTTGTGAAAAAATTCCCCAAAATGGCTGTGTTACGAGCGTTCGTTGTGCAGTTTCCACACAAATTCGTGAATTTGTAATATTTTCACTCCAAATTTTCAACATTGCCATTTTTTCACACCTCCTTATGAACAGTACAGCTGTCATTTTTCACATCCTGGCCGAAATGTGTTTTCGCACTTCCGGTGCAGAATAGCGCGGTCACTGTGGGAAATCAGTGTTCGGGACAGATTAAGAAAATTACAGTGACACTGTTCATGAGCAGAGGTCCTAAAATGCCTATGTTGAAAATTTGGTCACAAAAGTCCATAAAATGACTGTGTTACGAGTGTGCATTGCGCAGTTTCTATGCACCCTTGTAACCACAAATTTGTAATATTTTCACTCCAGATTTTCAACATTGGCATTTTTCCACACATCATTACGAACAGCACTGCAGTCATTTTTCACATCCTGGCTGAAATGTGTTTTTGCACTTCCAGCACAGAATAGCACAATCGCTGTGGGAAATCAGTGTTTGGGACAGATTAAGAAAATCACAGTAACACTACTCATGAGCAGAGGTCCCAAAATGCCTACATTGAAAATCTGGTGCAAAAAATTCCCCAAATAATTGCATTATGGTGTGCGTTGCACAGTTTCTATGCACACTCGCACCTTCACCAGTTTTTTTTATATTTTCACTCCAGATTTTCAACATTACCATTTTTTACACCTCCTCATGAACAGTACAGCTGTCACTTTTCACATCATGTTCGAAATGTGTTTTCACACCTGTGGCGACAAATGGAGCAGTCACTGTGCAAAATCACCTTTCAGCTAACAAACTGATAGAGTCACTGTTCATACTGTGGTGTCACAAAAAGCCCATGTTGAAAACTTAGAGAAAAAATACCAAGAAACACCCAGGGCCTTAGGGTTTCCGACCATAACGCCCTACCCTGTAGGGTCTGACAGGCGTCAGGGGTGTGATTTGGGACTGTTGACAGTAATGCTCATGCCATTCCACCCACGCCCCCACCCTGCAGCCAGTGACAGGCATCAAGGTGCACCTTGGGCTCTTTGGCCCCAGAATTCACCTCATTCTCCTATACTGCACCCATTTCAGCGTATTTCCTTATGGAATGAGGCGAGTGTAAAGCCCGAACACCCCAAGGCACACCTCGACACTTGTCACTGTCTGCAGGGTAGGGTGAGGTGAAATGTTACCGTTATGGGTGACAACCCAAAGGCACACCCCAATGCCTGTCCATCTCTGCAGGATGGTGGTGGAGTTAGCATCAGTTCAATACTTCACTGCCATTTCTATACTACATGGCCCAGATATTCAAAAGGGTTGCGCCATGCGCAACAGGGTTGCATATCGCCAAGTCCAAAAATCTTGCGCCATTCTTGATATTCCAGAGGGCAATTCGCCACTGGCACCAGGTTGCCAAGAGAGCAATGCAAATGAATGCATGCTCAACAGGAGGGAGGATCCATGCACAACCTCGCAACCCGATATTCAATCGAGTTAACGCAGAGTTGTGCATCATAACCCAAACTCATCACTGGCTTGAGCCAAAGGCTTAAGTTGAGGGCCACCACAGGTGAGCTGCTGCATTGCAGGCGCAACACAGCAGCTGCCACCCTGGCTGGCCCCAACTTCGCTCCCTGTACCCCCCACCAACCCGATCGCGGGCAGTACACATACATGTCCCCCCACATCCCACAGCCCGATCGCGGGCAGAACCTGTATAAACCCCCAGTGCCCGATCGCGGGCAGACCTGTATAAACCCCAGTGCCCGATCGCGGGCAGAATGTAACCCTCCCCAACCCGAATAACTCCCTGGTGGTCAGTGGACCGTAAAGCCCGATCGCGGGCAGAATGTCACACAACCCCCAAACATCTCCCTGGTGTCTAGTGTCCCCCCACCCACCCGAAGCCCCTCCACCCGCTCCCCGCGGCGGTGAGGCGACAACATCCAGGGCGGGCGGGCGGCAGGCGGGTGGATGCTGTCGCTCACCGCCGCGGGGAGCGGGGTGAGGGCTTCGTGGGTGGGGTGGGGGACACTAGACACCAGGGAGATGTTTGGGGTTCTGTTGTGACATTCTGCCCGCGATCGGGCTTTACCGTCCACTGGACCACCAGGGAGTTATTCGGGTTGGGGAGGTTACATTCTGCCCGCGATCGGGCACTGGGGGTTTATACAGGTTCTGCCTGCGATCGGGCACTGGGGTTTATACAGGTTCTGCCCACGATTGGGCTGTGGGAGGTGTGGGGGGTATGAACTGTGATGCCCGGCGATCGGGTTGTAAGGCTGGTCTCGACGTGGCTGCTGCCTGGCAGGGTGGCCAGGAGCAAGTCCTCGGGATCGGGCGCATCTACATGCAAATGGCATGCAATGGGGCCATAAAGAGATGCAAATGGCCCCCCTGCGCTTGCATAAATTATGGCCCCATTTGCATGTCACCTTTGAATATCGGAAATTTGCGATGGCGCAATGGTACTTGGCGCCACCGCAAGTTGAATGCTCAACTTCTGGCAACTTGCGGTAGCTAGTTCCACTGCGCTTACGCGCAGTGCTGGGAGCCTGGGCGAGAGTTCAGCGAGTTGCCCAACGCAACCCTTGAATATCACCCCGGCCACACCCCGCGCAACTATTTTGAGCAGCGCAGGGGCTTGCGCCTCAGACTGGCGCAGTTTGAATATCTGGGCCCATATGTCTAACTCCTGCACTTCCACTGCTAATACCAGCAAGCAAACATTCGGCATTGACAAATGCTTGTTTGGAATAGTTTAGGTACTTTAAACATTTTGTTCACGTAGGATGTAGAACTTAGTACATTTTCCACAATCTATTTTTCATTGCTCCTTACAATGGTAGACTGGCTGCACAGGACCTTGTAGAAGGTCGCTACCTCTGTTCTGTCCCACTGAAACCTACCTAGGGTGCAGAAGCTCTTTTGTACTTCCTCTGCACTTCTCCTGACCAGATGGCCTGTGCTTTCATGCACTCTCAGATCTGACCTCTCCATATTCCTCCCAGTGAGTTCCAACACTTTTATTTCTGAGGATATCTGCTATTGCTCAAGGGAAACAGTGAACTCTCAACATCCAGTATGAAACCCACTATCTCAGTTGTGCCCCCCCCCCAGCCATGGAATCTCCATGTACCGTGGCCCTTCTATTTCCCACTTTGTGGATCCTACCCTTCTGTGGCTCATCTCCAATGGATGTAGCCACCTTCCCCAGTAGAGTGGCCCCAACCCACTTCTGGTAGGATTTGCATGTAACAAAAGCAGGCCCTGCATAAAGCAGGAGATCAGGCAAGGGCCCTGCATGAAGCCTCAGATATTCATAACTGTCTTCATGCAGGGCCTACAGGCTCTGCCCGCAGCATAAGATGGATCATAACTTTGTTCACACAGGACCCCAGACCCAAATCCCAGGTAAGGCACTTAATTCTTTCTCAGTTTCATTTTTTTGGGTCCCAAACCTGTAGCTTGAAGAAGCAGACCCATGAGGCAAGTCCCAGGACTTATAACTTGGCCTTGTGTCACGAGGGTAGGGGCTGGATTTAGGAGGGTGGGTGTTAGGGTTAAAATACCCGAACACCACATTTCCCTGATTTGTGGCTTTGTAACCCTAATGCATGCATTAGCTTAGTGTTTGCAACAAATGTCTCTACTTTTTGATAAAGCAGTCATAAATGGATTCTCATGTTACCCTTCGGGCCCCTCACATGAGTCATAACTTTCTTGCTGTTGTATTCGTGTACAGTCTTAATTGTTGTACAAAATGCATGCAATGTTTTTTGGTCATGTTCTTGACCATTTTTCATGTTTCTCATCTTTAAACATCTTGTATGTGTAGGACTTGGTACATTTCTTTTGCCCTGCAACTGCCATGCCCCAACTCCTTCAGGCTCTCATGCTGGACCTACCATCCATCTGCCCAGGCGGCATCAGCTTCTGCCACATATCGCCCATCCGACCCTTAGATCTAACCCATAAGGCACACCCATGATTCCAACCTGATCCCTGGTGAGGGGCTTAACTGGGGACATCGGCAGGAGGGCAGGAACGGTCTGTGCTGCATGACCTGGGGTAGCATAGGGAAGCCTTCCCGGAGCCATCATCCAGACCCGTGGCAGACATTTTTCCAGTTTTTATGGTCTCGCCCACCCTCTCCCATATTGGCTACGTGCACTTATGGCTGGCCGCGGGGGTGGGGGGGGGTGCTCACACCATCATCGGCACTACCACCAGCCACCACCAGGGGCCATGAAAGAGCGACGCGACAGCCTCCCTCTCCCCCAGGAGGAGAGTGTCCATGAGGGGCTTTATCACCCTCTCTGCCAGCCTCTGCTCCTGACGTCCCGGGCTAAGGGCGTGAACCCAGGTTGCCAGCGTGACAGAGGGATCCCCCATTGCTTGGTGCCATGGAGCCGGCCTTTAATAAACTTTTTGAGACCGTTTTGGTGCTTTACACATTTTATTTGAGTGGGGCTTAATAATACATTTTTTGAGACAGTTTTGGTGTGTTAAATATTTTGTTCAAGTACTGTAGGACTTCGTACATTTTTCACAATGGTTTTTGTCATTTGTTTCTGTGTTATCAACTGCACGCACTATTTGTTATGTGCATGTTGAGTTCATTAAAGCCCATCTAGATGGTTTTGTGAGTCAATGATGGAAATTTTTTTCTAATTAAAATACTACTTTTAAAGGGTACCTAAACAACATTTTGACAACAATCTATTCAAAAATCCGATGTCACAGGGGACTAAAGGAAAGGCTGCTGTATACATTAATGCCAAAACAACATTTACATGATTTACCTAAATGCGGTTCCAAAGCATTTGAAAAATGTAAAATCAGCCTTCCAATTTCAAAAAAACTGCCTTACCTTCTTCTTAAAATGGCCGCCAAATGTGTTAAGTGATGTCATCATTGGAGCCAGAGTCAGAGCGATATATGTCTCTCTATAGTGCTAACAAGTTCTTTTTTCCCTTTGTATAGAATTGTTTCACCAAAATGGTCAAAACCATGTCCATTATTTTGATCAATACACATGTTAGGCTATGGTTCTGTTCATTTTGTTTACTTTAACATGCTGAAATTGTTTTTTAACCCATCCGACTTTCTCTTTGGCAAACCACAGTCCAGTACAAATCTTAAATAACCTGGTGGTCTAGTGGTTATGGTGGATCTAGAATGTTACAATGGGGATGCTGGGGTGGAGTACTGATATGAACTTTTTAACATTTTTATTAAACCTTTATATTGTCTGCTATTGTTCTTTTTTAGTACTTTTTTGACAGAACCTACAAATGTAATCCATAGTTTTGAATGTAAACATTTGTACAATCATAAATCAGACTTCTCCAACAAAGTGAAATGCAGCAGCAGCAAGCAAGTTACAATGGGTGGGGGTTGCAGCCACACCCTTCACCACCCCTAGATCCACCACTTGTTTGTAGCAAAGTTCTTGTATAGTTCAATGCCAGAGTTCGTACTTTCTCGGAAATCAAAAATATGCTTGTCTTGTCTTCTTTTTCCATGGGCAATACTAATAAGAAGAATCAGCATTTATATAGTGCTTTTCATACACATTGTATCCCAAAGTGCTTTACAAGCAATGCTAGACTGATAGTGAAGTGACTGAACATGTATTGGTAGCCATTTCACACATTAATACCCACACACAGCCTTGGACAATTGCATGAACTGGTTTTATGGGAAGGGGAATGTTGGCCAAGACAATGGGGTCAGGTAGTGATCATGGTGTTGGCAGCCCCACATCTTATACCTCACAGTGATCTGCTCATATTTCTCCCCTTCTGTCTACCCCCTTCCCTGCATATAGCAGTACCTTAGGAGTGGCCTTCTCAGTCCCCCTCTGGTATTCATTCTTCACTCCTTCTCCCCACACCAAAAACTGGTGAGCTCATCACCCTTCTGCATCATGAATGCAGGTAGTACAGTCCCTGGTTTTTTTGACATATCAAAAATAAATCTTTCCAGTAAGTCAGGCTAATAGCAGGAGGGAACAAGGGGAATGATGGGCTTTCCTATCCTTAAAATATCTAGGCTACCTTTGATTAAGCACTATTAAATGACGGGTGTGCGCATCATTATGTATGTCATTTAATAGTACCTAATCATAGGTGGCTTAGATCTTATATGGGTAGGAAAGCCTGTTTTCCCCTTGTGCCCTGCTATCAGCCTGGCTTACCAGAAGATCACGTTTATTATTATGTAAAAATAACATGGGAGACTGTACTAACTGCATTCATGATGCGGAAGGGTAGTGAGCTCACTGGTTTTTGGTGTGGGGAGCTGGTGAGAAGAATGAATGCCAGAGACGGACTGAACATGCCTTTCTAGCAGGGTACAGCTATATTCAGGTTAAGGGAAGACAGGAAGGGGGACATTGAGCAGATCATTGTGAGATTTGAGATGTGGGGCTGCCAGCACCATGATCACTACCTGACTGTGGATGAGAGCAGTCAGCGACAACAAATACTCAGAGTAGCAGGGCTGCACCTAAACTGTTACTTGAATTCAGTGTAGAGAAATTACCTCTGCGGGGGGGGGGGTGTTGACGCTTTGTTAGGACAGTATCGAGGAGCTGTGTATAGCGCATTCAAGATTCGGAAGGGTGGTAGCCAGCCAACTCGAATTGTGGAGTACAGCACAGAAAAGTACTGGAGAAGAACTGCCGGGAACTGTCCTGTGGGGTTCTGCAGATCACAGGTAAAGGAGTAGACCAACACTGGAAGTCGGGTGGATTCGTTTAGGGCATTAGTAACCTCTCTGCTAATACTATTGCTATTCATGCAGCCCTTATGAGAACATGAACAGCAGTTTTTCTGGTGTGCCTGATGCTTATTCCAATCCAATCCAATCCAACTTTATTTATAAAGCACCTTTTGAAATCAAGGCGCTATACAGACATAAGCCACGGTATATAAAAACAATAGCAATATAAATTATTTAACAATTAGTCTGGGAAGGCTCAAGAAAATAAATACTTTTTTAACATAGTTTTAAAACTACTGACAGTCAGGCATTCTCTTAACCTTATTGCTTGGCCCTCCAGGAAGACCTAGTTGTTGGTTAATGAGGTGGGAAAAAAACACAACAGGGGGACTGTACATACTGCCTTCACTGTGCAGAAGGGCGGTGATCCACTCAGTGTTTGCTGTGAAAGCAGAAGTCAAACCATTGAGAATGTGGACTGGAGAGTGATTTGGGAGGCATTTTTTAACAGTGCCAGCTGATGAAGTGTATTGGTATAGGTGTGCACAACTCTCTGAGGTACAAGATTACAATCTGAGGTGTGATAATTCTCTTCATGAGACTGCAAGCTCATATGCAGCCCCAGGTGGTACTAAGGACAGAGTATGGATGGTGGGGTACTCAACAGAAGGCAGGCTAGGTGCAGGGGGTTTCACGTGGAAAAAGACTACAAGAGAAGCTTATTTGTGGATTACCAAGAAAGCATGAGCTTTGTAAAGTAAAAGTAAGTAACATTTTATTTATATGAGGCACCCTTCCAAAGCTCAGGGCGCCTTAACAGTATACATTACAAAAATCTTTCAGCAATATGCATAAAAACAGATACAAATCTTCATAATCACTCAATGAGTCCCTGCAAATGCTTGGTTGTACAAATATGTTTTTAAGGATTTTTTAAATTCTTCCATGGTCAGGCTTTCTCGTATCTGGCGAGGTAGAGAATTCCACAGGGTAGGTGCCATAAAGGCAAAAGATCTTCCACCCGATGTTTTCAGGGATACCCTGGGTATCTCCAGCAATCCCTCACCAGAGGATCGAGTGAGCGGGAGGGGCAGTAAAAATACAAAAGTTCTTTCAGGTAGTGGTGGTGTCCCTGCTCATGTAGGGCCTTATAGGTCAGCAATGCGACCTTGAAGGTGATTCGCCACTGTGTTGGCAACCAGTGCAGTTCACGCAGCACAGGTTTTATATGACTGGATCTAGGGGTTCCAGTCAACCACCTGGCCATCGCATTCTGCACTAGCTACAAGCAGCGAATATCCACCTCCGGTAGCCCTAGGTAGAGGGCATTGCAGTAATCCAAATGACTGGTGACAAAGGCGTGGACCAAGGTAGGAAGATCTTCGGGCCGGACCAGGTGTTTCACCTGGGCTATATTTCTTAGATGGTAAAAGGAAGATTTGACTACAGCCAAAACCTGTGCCCTCAGGTTCAGGCCTTCATTAAATATGACACCCAGGTTACGCATCTGGCCTCAGGCAATAAGTGGGGTCCCTCCAAGATATAAACCTGATGGTTTCCCCTGTCCATGCCCCTATTGTCCTATAACCAGGGTCCACCTCCAATAACTCTGTTTTACCCAAATTCAACCATGGCCAGCTAGCACTCATCCAGTTCTGTATCTCCAGCAGGCAGTTATTAAATACCATGACAGAATCTAACTCTTGTTCAGGCACAAAAGACATGTAGAGCTGAGAGTCATCGGCACAGCAATAAAAACTCAGCCCATACCGTCTTATAATGTCCCCTAATGGGAGCATATACACCGAAAATAACATGGGGGACAGCACTGAGCCCTGTGGAACCCCGCAGGGTAGCCTGTGAGGGGCCAAAGAAAAAATCCCTGATACCACTCTCTGGGATCTGCCCTCGAGGAAAGATCGAAACCAACTGAGGAATACCCCCCCTCAGTCTACAGAAGAAACACAGGTGCTCGAGCAGCACCCCATGATACATGGTGTCAAATGCCGCTGAGAAATCAAGGAGAGCCAAGATGGAACAGGCTCTGCAATCTCTTGCCATCAGAAGGTCATTTAGTATGCGCACCAAGGCTCTCTCAGTGCTATGCCTTTTCCTGAAGCCAGACTGGAGAGGGTCATAGATATCGTGGTTGGTTAAATGATCCTCCAGCTGCAATGAGACCACCTTCTCTATACCTTTCCCTACAAAGGGTAAGTTCAAGACTGGTTTGTAGTTAGCTGGGCAGTCGGGGTCAAGGGAGTTTTTTTTTCAAAAGGGGACGTACTACCGCTTCCTTTAAGGGATCTAGAAAGATCCCTCTCTCCAATGAAACTGCCACTGTCTCAGCAAGGACCAGGCCAATAACCTCTACACACCCCACTAGTAGGCGTGTAGGGCCTTGATCCAAACTACAGTAGGTTGGCCGCAAAGTCTGGATGATCCTCACTATATCTAATATTGCCAGCTGGCTAAAGGTGAGCAGGTCAACTGGGCGTTCATACCACCCAATTGATTAGTGCAAGGTCCAATGGGAAGGCACTGGCTGATCTCATCCCTGATGGTGGATACCTTATCAGCGAAAAATTGCACAGACTCCTCACACTGAACTTGTGATAACGCACGACCAGATTGAAGACAGGCTGGATTGCACAGTCTGTCCACAGTCCAGAAGAGTTGTGCTGGCCTGTTCTTCACTGTAGCAATTTCCCTGAACAGAAACTCTGCCTTCTTATGGGAAATTGCTGATTGGTAGATCTTGTAATGATCCAACAATCTAAGTTTATCCCCCTCCAGGTGATTTTTCTGTCAGTGCCTCTCGAACCTTCACCCTTGCCTCTTCAGCTCTTGGATTTCCCCATTAAACCAGGGGGCACCCGGGCGGAAGGTAAGAGGATGAACACAAGTTGGAGCAATGACATCCAAGGCCCCCGTGACAACCCTATTATATACTAACACTAGGGGCCCTGGGTCAATGCTATCCTTTGGAAGTCCCGAGAGGTTCAGCACCATCATTAGACCTTCTGAGGTAACTCCTCTTAAAGGACAGAACTGTACCAACTCCTTTGGGGCAGGCCTATTTCAGGGGGCTGCAAAACTGAATCTCAGGGCATTGATGGTCAGACTGGCTCCACCGCCACATCGGAGATCTCCATCCTCAGGTGGAATACCACCTCCAATGAGTGCCCCTTCTCGTGAGTTGCAGTGGTAATAACCCATGTCAGGCCCAAGGAATCCATCAATTGGAGGAGGTTTTGTCCAAATGGCGAGAGTTCATCATCGACCCAGGCATTGAAGTCCCCCAGAATCAACCATCTGGGGGACTGCAATACCATCTCGGTGATGAAGTCTGCAACCTCCTTCAGGAACTCCCTCTCATCACCTGGTGGACAGTAAATGAGAAGGGTCCTGTAGCCTGCACTTGCACCCACTATACACTCAAAGGAATTGGTGACTCCCAATGACACCTCCCTGAGATCTATTTCCTGTCCAAAACAGACAGCAACCCCCTCCCCCCCCGCCCCTACGGTCCACTCTCAGGCGATGAATCACCGAGAACCCATCTGGAATCATGGACTCTAAAATAGGACCTGCACTTCAATCAAGCCAGGTCTCAGTGATGCACCAGGTCAACAGAAGCCACAAGATCCACCACCACTGCGGTCTTATTCTTAATCGACCTGGCATTGCTTAACACCGCCCGAAAGGGAGGGGCATCCAAGGATGGCCCCACTTCCTGCCTGACTATGTCAGAGCTCTTGGGTATGGGCACAAGACAAGGATAACCTTGTTCCTGTGTCCATTTCACCCCAGGGCATCTCCTGGTTCTCACTGTCTCAATCTGCCCACCCCTTTCCCGTCCCCCCCCCGGAGAGTTCCAGGATCCTTGATTCCTTCCGTTCCCTCGCCTCCTTAAGATGCCGAAAGTGCAACTTCTACTGTAAACTTCAAATGGGAGTGGAGGATGTTCAAACGGATGAAGATCCTTTAGTCTCGAGGGGGAGTACTGCCTGACCATGTTTCTAACTCCCCAACACGTCTCTCAGACACTCAACACACTTTGGAATTGGATCAGACCGGTACTTTGCTACAAATTTCAGAGCATCACATAACCACTAGATCATCAGGTATTTGAAGTGTTGTACTGTACTGCGGTTTGCCAAAGAGAATGTCAGCTGGATTACAAATCATTTTCAGCAAGTTAAAGTAAAAAAAAAATGAATAAAATCATAGCCTAAATTGTACTGATCAAAATAAGCCACATGTTAACACATGGGCCCAGATATTGAAAAGTGTTACGCCATGTGCAACCCACTGATGCACCCCGGCGCAATATTCAAAAGGGAAAAGTGCGCCACACAAATCCCAATGCGCCGGAGCGCATCAGTAATGTATGCAGGCACAGGTAGGGGGGGCGTGCCCATGCATAACCTGCACAGCCCGATATTCAGCCCGGGATGTGCAGAGCCATGCATGCGCAACCCCTACATGCGCCTGCACAAAGTTAAGCCAAAAAAAAAGAACAAATGATGGCCACCCACAGGTGAGCTGCCGCATTGCAGGGAGCAACACGGCAGCTGCCACCTGTGGGTGGGCACCCGAGTCCCTGCCGCGCCTGGTGGTGCCACCCCATGCCCCATCGCAGGCATTTGTTTAAATAACCCCCCCAATATACCTGGTGGTCCAGTGGACCAAGTGCTGCCCAATCGCGGGCATCTGTTTAAATAAACCCCCCCCATCCTATATCCCTGGTGGTTCAGTGGACCGCTCTCTGCCCGATTGTGGGCATATGTATAAAAATATATTCCCCTTCCAATATCCCTGGTGGTCCAGTGGACCGCTATGTGCCCGATCACGGGCATGTGTAATGAAAGACTTCCCCGTCCAATATCCCAAGTGGTCCAGTGGACCGCACTCTGCCTGATCGTAGGCATCTGTAAAACATAAAAATGTCTTGTTACCCTGGTGGTCTAGGGTACCCCCTCCCCACCGCCCAATGAGCCCCGCCCGCTTCCCCAGTCAGCGGGCAGCAGCACCACCCGCCTGCCGCCCCGCCCGCCCGCCGACTGACAGCTCGGTAGAGCTGCACGCCCATTGGTTCACAGCGTGAGCCAATGGGCATGCAGCCCATACTGTACTACACATTCCAGATATGCTAGTGGAATACAAATGGGGCTATAATGACATGCAAATGGTCCCATGTGCGCCTTGCATAAATTATGGCCCCATTTGCATGTCCCCTTTTGAATATCACAGGTGCTGTGAATGGCACAATGGCACTTGCGCTAGCGCATCTCCATGCTCCACTCTGGCCACTTGCGCTGGTGCAATGCCACTGTGCCATGCACAGTGGGGGTGGCCAGAGTGCGATATTCAAAGCTGCTGAGCCATGGCTAGTATGCTGAATATTGCCCAGGCACACCCCTGCACAGCCGTTGAGCTGCGCCCATGCTTGTGCCACAGCCTGGCGCAGTTTGAATATCCGAGCCATGGTGTTTATCATTCTGGTGAAACAATTCAAAACAAAGGAGGAAAGAAGAACTAGTTGGCACTATAGGGAGCCATGTGGGTCTCTGCCTTTGGCTTCAGTGATGTCATCATGATTCATCACCTAACATACTTGGCAGACATTTTAGGGAGCGAGCAAGGCTGTTTTTTGAAAGTGAAAGGCTGATGTTTGCATATTTCAAAAGCTATGAAACTGCATTTATGTTTACATACATGCAGTTTTAGCATAAATGTAAACAGCAGCCTTTACTTTACCTCACAATGAAGCCAGATTTTGGAGTTTGCAGTTTTAAAAAACTGCTTGTTTAGGTACCTTTAATTCATATTTTTTGAAAGTCAGCTCAGACATCTCCCTAAACTGTCTTCTGACAAACTGCACAACTGTCAACCCTTGGAGTTAAGTACTTTTTTTATGTTTTTAGCATATAAAGCTTTTGTTCATGATCAACTTGAACTCAGAAAAGAGCTTTTCATTTTTTCAGCTATTTATAAAAGGGAAAAAATGATCTGCACATGCACAAAATTTAAAACATAAAATAACATTTTGTTTTAAGACTACCAAAGGCATTCCCTTGGCTTAGACTCTTACAAACCTGTAAATTTCATAATTTAAATCAATGCTGTATTTTTGCTAGCCACGAACAAAAGCAAAGTGATAGAAATCCTGTGTATTAAATGTAAGTTCATTAATTAATAATATTTGAATCACCAAACCAATTTTGGCAAAATTTACCAGAATATTAGTTCCTAGGACTCTTATGGTGCACACCAAATTTCACAATCATAGGGGCTATGATTGGTGAGACATAGGTATTCAAACTCTCTTGTTTTGACACAAACAATAAGTTAACCCTTACATACGTGTACTACTGTGCAGTGTATGTATATGTGTGTGTGTGTGTGTGTGTATATATCTATATATATATATATATATATATATTCTTTGCAAAAACTGCATTAATGCACCAGTTAGGCTTCAGATTAAAGTGACAAAAGTAGGGAACCCTACCCCACCCCCACCCCCAAGTAACAAAGGGAAACAAATTATGTTTTTGCTGTCCTGAGGTTTGGTGAATCAGGGGTGGGGTCTTCTTTGGGGTTCTCAACCATATCACTAACCCCACTGTGATATAGTCTTCCACCATACAGAACTGTGTCTCTCCACATGTTGCCAGCAACCTGTAGGCCCTGGCTGAAGAAAACAGATCACATCTGACCTTATTTTGTGATGCAGTGGGGTGAGCATTAGGGTTGAGAACCTTGAGCACTCCAAGGTGAGGGTGCTACTCATGAGATGGATATTTAATAACTTTTTTTTATTTAATTACAGTTTTTCCCTTCTGCTTCCCTGGCTGGCTCTCCTTCCTGCTGAACCTCCCAGCCCTGTCACCTCGGCTTTTCCCAGGACTTACCTCTCCCTAAATCTCCCATGGCAGGGTGGCAGTGAGTCCCTTGACCCACCATGGTCTGGATCCAGAGTCGGAAGGAGCCTGAGTCACCGGATGCAGGGCCTGTGGAGGTCAGTGATCATCCTGCTAGCCAGGGTGTTTTTTTCAGTCTTTGGTTCCTCCATGGCCTGCTGCTTATTCCTTCCTCACAGGGACAGCTGCATTTGGGGCTACATCCCTGACATGAACATGCAGTGACACATTCACGCAATACACAGTGGCCAGGATATTCAGACTGCGCCACAAAGTAGCACAATAGCAGGAGCAGGCTCAAGTGCAGTGCGCCCCTGCGCAACATGTGTGATATTCAAACACAGCGCAAACCAAGGTGCGCTTGCGCAACACAACTGAATATCGCACCAACTGCGCCATGGCACAACCAGGGATGAGCAGTGGAGCAGGGCTGATGTGCAGTAGCACAACCAGGGATGTGCAATAGAGCAGGGTAGTACCGCAGTAGGCCAACCAGGAATGCACAGGGACAGGGACAGGATGCAGGGGTGCACCACCCATGGAAGCCATGGGCGGTGGAGCACGCAGCAGGCCAGACAACACCCCCCCGGCACCCCATGAACTGCACAACCAGTGGTGAGCAGGATGGACCACCAGCCCAAGAACACCAGCACCAAATCCACAGCCAGGGCACGGTGCCCCAGCACACCCCCCTGGCAAGCAGTGACCGCAACACAAGGAGGGCCGGCCACCCAGTGCCACCCCATCCCACTAATGCAGAGCATACCCTGTACAGTGATCCCCAGACACCCGGCCCAGGAGCAGCACCCAACAGTGCATGGCCCCGAATGCATGCCACCACCCCACTGTGACAATGCAACCCTGTGCACCATGGAGCCATGCATGGCAGCCCCACTGTGAGCACCCCACACAGTGGGTGGCACCAGCCACCGACGCAACAACTGCAGACACAGTGCCACCCTGCATGGCCCCCCGTGGCACAGCAGAGAGGTCGACTCCCGGCGCCGGGTACCGAGGGACCCCTCAGATGCAAGGCCTGCCCTGGAACCCCCCACCAGCAGAACAGCACCCGCACACCCACCCAAGCACACACCCTGTCCCAGCACTGGCCCCAACAGCCAGCACAGCTGCCCACAGTGGTGCATGGAGGCATGCGCCACACAGGATGTGGCACAGGGCATGGACAAACACCCACCCTGACCCAAGGGCACCGCGACACAGGGCCACAATAACGGGGCAACAAATGCCGCTGGTGTGTGACCACTGATGCTGTGTTCCCATGGCCTGCACCCCACCATGGCACAGGTGTACCAGCCATCCTGCGCATGCACCATGAAGCCGTCCGCCACCAGCATGCGGCCAGAGCACAAGTGACAGACATCTGAACACAGACCCCGCAACAGACACCAGCGACAGCATGGAGGGGAGACAACAACAGCATAGGCCACAGTGCCACCCGAGGCAGACATGCACCATACCTGTGACAGGAGGCAAGCCGCCTTTGCGCCGTGGCCAGAGGGTGGCCGGCAAGGACAGCCACCAATGACATGCCAGCAGACCGTGCATACCACAGACATGCAAGGGGGCCAGCTGCACGGGCCATGGACATACTGACAGGGGCGCCAGGGACATAGCGCATGCACCAGAGACCACTGCTCACAGGCATCCAGTGCACAGTGAACAACACACATACCACAGACGGGCACCGAGTCCCCCACCCACACCATAGGTGAGTCCCTGCCAGACACACACACTCCCAGGCCTGCACCACCCCCGATGCCATGCACACCACTGCAGCCAAGCACCATATGCCCGCTGCAAATCAGAGACCACCACTGTTGTCATAACAAATATGTCTGTAATCGAGTAGTGAACTGTACAAAAAACAGCAAAACAAACTATTTACTATGTGGGGGGAAGGGCCACATACCAGGTGGGGGTGGGCATGGGGCAAGGGTGTACAACAGGGAGTGGGATGAAGGGGTGTGAGGGAAAGTCCGGGGGGGAATGGTGATCAGGTCCGTAGTGGGCCTATTGGCGACTCCGCTCCCCACTTCTGTCTCAGTGGCGCCTCCTGTGCCTCCTTCTGTTGCCCCTGTCCATATGCTGAAGCAGCTCTAGGGTGGCCCTCGACAGCTGCAGCAGCTCCGGCACATTACGTTGCAGTCCAGCGTTGTCCACCTAGGACAAGGGAACAGAGTCATTATGCATGACTGGCCAGACCCCTGCAGCCCACCCAATGTGCACGGCATACAGCCGTGGGCCATGCCCCTGTGATGGCATGTGACCACCCACAGTGTCCACACCCACATGACCTGCCTACCCAGGCACCCATAGCCATGTGGAACGATGCACACACCCACCGCCCATGTCCCGCACGGCACCACCGTGGCCATACAGTGACATGGCTATACAGTGCGGTGGCACAGCCATGGACCCAGTGCATTCATAGCCCACCTGCGACACCCACCCACACATGCAGTACCACAGGACAGTGCAGAGTGCACCATGTGGCGTGCATGGCAGTGGGGCCCAGTGCAGGTGGCCACGCCCTGCCACCACCCCTGCAACCCAGCATGCACAGAAGTAAGGGGAAACACGGCACTCACCTGCATCCTGGCCACCAGGGTGCTGCTGGCCCATGGCCCCTCCAACATGGCCCGGCTGCAACTGGACTGCACCCACTCTGTCCTGCTCCCCCTGTTCATGGGCTAGTCAAGCCCTACGGCGCTCCTTCGGGCCTAGGGTGCAAACATGGAGAGGGGAAACATCAGTACAGGTCAGTAACAGAGCCCCCCCGGTGTGTGCATACCCACTCAGCCCAGCCAGACACATCCCCACCACCACTCCCACTAGACAGCCCCCACCCCACTGCGGCATGGCCTTATGCACACCGTGATACCTGGACAGATGGACACTACCAGTGTCTGGATGGAACACCTACCTGGCCATGGCACGGCACCTTGCCGGGCGCGTGCCTGCAGACACCTCAGTCAGTCAGGGTCCCACCACTGTAGGTCGCCATACCATTGGTGACACTGCTCCGCTGACCTGCTGATCCCAGTCGCCTCCTCCAGGCCGCCAGACACCTCCTGCCACACAGCAGTCCACGGCCTGTTGAGGGGATCCTGCCCAAATAGGGCACCAGCATGTGACTCTACTAGGGTCACCAAGTTGGCCAGCTCAATTGCGCTCCAGACCTGTGCTCTCCTATGAGGCATCCTGCTGTACCACAATCAAAATGGCACTCTGTAGCGCACGTGCACCACGTGTGGAGGCAGCACGGTACAGTGCTGCCAGTTCCTATCGCGCTGTCACCGAACTGCATGATAGGGGTGCACCCATGCGGATGCATGGCGCCTAGGGGGCAAAGGTCAACCACAGGGTCAAGGGTCTGTCCGCGCACAGAGTGCCATAGCACTATTGGGACATCCTGCATGTAGCGCAGTAGGGTGATTGTGTGTGATGCCCTGCAGTGGCCTACCACACTCTGGTCCCATGGTGCCTATGGCGCACCAAGGCACAAGCGCCACACGGGCAAACAGTGCACTAGCACCACAGGCATAGCGGTGGCCGTGCCCTGCACTGCCTCCTGTGCACAGCACATGATCAGTGAAGCACGCATTGGCATCAACACCACAGGCATGTGCCGTCCGGTGCCGATTGCGCACGTCACAGTACTGCACCATAGCCTGAGCATGCTCACCAACATTGCGCAAGGTGCAACAGTGTGATATTCAGCCAGCATATGCAAATCAGCTCATTAGCCATTCCATGGTGCAACCACTGCATTAGCATCCACTTACAGTTGCGCCTCGCCTCATTTGCATGCGTTGCGCTATATATATTTGACATGGGGCTGCAGAGAACATGGTTAGGTATTGCAGTTCATTGCGGTGGGTCGCATGCTGTTGGGATGTGGGGACTGTGGTTTATGAGGGCTGAATGGGACTGCACAGTCCAAGGTAACACCTGTCATTCCCATAGGATCGAGCAGGAACAAACGTGAGGAAGTGGAGGAACAGGGATGGGGGAGAAGGAGGCGGCCCGACTTCACCAGGGCTGAATCAGATGCCCTGTTCCAGGCATATCTTGACAGGGAACTGCTGCTCAGCGGACAGTGGGGAACGCCACAGGCCCATGCTGTGGCATGGGGTGAGGTGGCATGTGCTGTGAACCAGCATGGCAGCCACCAGTGGTCCATGCAGGAGTGCAAGAAGAAGGTCGGCACGGATAGGAGGCAGATCAAAGACAAGGTGGCTGCCATCAGGGCTGCATGTGCAGCCACCGGTGGGGGCCAGCCGGATATACCACGCCTGACGCCACAGGAGGAGCGGGTGGCCAGCAGCATGTGGCGTTGTGCCATTGAGGGCATTCCTGGTGGTGGCTTCCAGATGGGTGGCAGCCCATCACTGCATGGTAGGTCCTGTGCTGTCAGTGTGTGGGTGGTGGAGGGAATGCCACAGGGCAGGGCAGAGCCACTAATGCTAATGTGTTACCTTACAGTTCCTGAGCATCTACATGGGTCAGCAGTGGTGGGTGTGTCCACCGAGGAGGATGCCCTGGACACGGAGGAATGCCCATCCACCTCCACAGGTGTCCAAGGTACCAGACAAGTGCATACCTGCACATCTGTCCGGACTGATGAGGGTGGTGCGGGTGCGGATGAGGCCCTGCCTGTGTCCCAGCATGACAGCGCCCACAGTCTCCAGCGTGCTGGGACACAGATTGGTGCTGGATCCAGCACCGATGATGATGAACCACACATCCCGGACAGTGATACATGTGGGACACAGGATGGTCCCACAGCAGGCAACCGCACAGGCGTTGCCGTGGGTGGTGCCGCCGTGGCAGCCTGCATAACAACACAGTCCCAGCCTGTGCCTGCATGCCCCAGTGGGGCAGCACTGGTGTGCGTCCAGGGCGGTGGGGCTGTTGCGGCCATTGCGGCAGCACTGGTGAACCCTGGCAATGGCAGCCGGAGGGGCAGCGCCAGCAGTCAGCCAATGGAGACAGGGGGACAGTGTCAGGGGGCGGTGGCAGTGCACTGCATGTGGACATGCTTCCGCATGGCTCTGGTGTGCAGCGCCCATCGTCAAGGGGTGCTGGCCAGCAGGGCCAGGAACACCATGAGGGACAGCATGCCGGACCGGCGGATGACCTTTTTGACGAGCACAGCCATCTACTCCAGGCTTCAGTAGATCAGAAGATGTGGCTCGTGATGACAGTGGGTGCACTCAGTGCGGTTCTGCACCAGGCAGAAGAGCGGCGCAGCAGGGACCACGGTCTGCTCCTGGCAGAGATGGCCCGGCAGTAGGCGGATGTGACCACTGCCATTGACAGGCAGACCAATGCATTAACAACTGTCATGGCCACATTGGGCACCCAGTTCGGTGCCCAGCCTCCACAGACACCGCGCAGTGTGATGTTCACCCCCCCGTTCCTGGCATTGTGCGACACATGCTTTGTCGACACCAGGTTTGGCTGTGGGCATACCGAGCACGCCTGGCACTGGTATGTTCAGTGGGCTGCAGACCCCTGCGTGAACACAGTCGCATTCATGCAGCGTCACCCCTGGGGGACCGTCAGTGCCACCCCATGACACCAGTGGTCAGCCTGGCATGGCTGGCAGATCTCGGCAGGGCCGCCCATACATCCATGGCAGCCATGGTACTGTGCCACATGACTGACCTGTCTCCCACCGAGGGCACTATCTGCTGCTGCCCTAAGTGCCCTATGTGCAGTGTGGTGTGCACTGTGTGATGCACGGGTGGGGTACCCGGCCCTGCACACACACAATCCCTGTGCATACCCTCCCGGCTGCTGGCCACTGGCATGTGTATGATGATGCCTGTGTTGTGCTGTCCGCCAGTGTGCAATGGTGCCCAGCATCTGAGGCACGCACAGTGATGGCCACTGGGCATGGTCGTGTGTGGACCTGTGTGGGAGGGTGGCTGTTGGGGTTGGCGTGCCGTTTACCCCTTGTGCATGTCTTGTGGTGTGTGTGCGTATGTGTGCACATGTTGTGTTCGGCCCTGCCCCTCCCTGACGCCATGTGTGGTGACACACTCAGACCCATTCCCTTACCACTGTCCACCTCTGGTGTCCTGCCCTGCCTGTCTGTGTGCTGTGCCCTTGCCCTTGGTGGTTGTGCATGGCCCCGTGACCTACCTGTGTTGTCCAAAGTGCTCTTCTGTAATGGTGTCCCAGTGCAGCTGTGACATCTAGATCAGGCCGGGGGCTCTTCACCCAGGGGGTGGCTGCCCATCACCAGCTAGACTGGCATCCTCATCGTCCCCACAGCTGTTCCCCTCTTTGACCTCTACGGCTATCCCACAGTCAGTGGCCATGTTGTGCAGGATAGAGTAATCCAGGAATAGCCTTCAGGCCTTCGAGGGGCTGTACTGTAGGGCACCGCCTGATATGTCCAGACACCAGAACCGTGCCTTCAGCATTCTGAACACCCGCTCGATGACATTCCGTGTTGTGGCGTGTGTCTCATTGTACTGTAGCTGCGATGGGGTCGTGGGGCGCCGGTATGGTGTGAGCAACCAGGGACATAGCGGGTAACCACTGTCACCTGTGTGTAGAGGATGGACATTAGAATGGTGGTCTGCATTGCTATGCCATGGGCCAACGTGGCCGGTACCCATGGCACCTCTGACTATGCACCCCCCCATGTCTGCTCATGTCGTCCTGCATGATATGCATACTCATCTACTAGATGGCCAGTGGGGATGTCCCTACTCTCAAACCTGTGGCACAGTGCAGACTGGTGCCAGATGAAGGCATCGTGTTCTCCCCCAGGGTGCGTGGCACAGACCCTGGCATCACACACCACCTGGCAGTTTATGCTTGTGTAACCCTTGCGGTTGATGTATGTCGCACCCTCCGGGCCAGGTGGCGTGCGGATGGCCACATGGGTGCAGTCAATGGCGCCAAGCATGCCAGGCAACCGTGCTACCCTGTGGAACTCCTGTATGTGTGCTGTGCACTCTGCCTGTGTGCTGGGGAAATGGATGTACTCCACAGCATGTAGCAGCAGTGCGCTGAGGAATTGTGTGAGTAGGCATGACGTGGCCGACTGGGTTATGCCTGTCATGTCTCCTGTTGGTCTCTGGAAGATGCCCGTGGTGAGCAGGCACATGACAGCTGTCACCTTCATCTCCACTGACAGAGCATGGCTCTGTCGTGTGGGTGCCTGCATCTCATCACTGCACAGCTCACAGAGCTGCCTCAGGATCGCCCAGTTCAGGTGGTACCAGCCCACAATCTTTGTGTCAGAGTACTGTTCGAAGCTGGTGCGGGCTCGGTACTGCCTGTTCTGGGCATACCGCCGATGGGCCCTTCCATGGCCGCGCCTCTCTGCTGCTTACCTTCTCACACCCCTCATTACCGCCTCCATCTGGAAGGTGGCACTAGCCATGTCCCTGGCTGGTGTCCCCCCCCCAGGTGGATGTTGTCCTATTCCCCCCGCTGTCCATTCCTGATGCTCCCCCTGCACCGGGTACATCTCCGGCCTTTGACTGTGGCTGTCCTGCCTCCTGCCACTGCCCTTAGTCCACTGTGGCACTCCACACCCTTTGCTGCACAGTGGCACAGGCACACCCACTCCTACCCTGTCTATGGCTCAGTTCTGGTGGGCCCTGTCCTGCTCCTGCCCAGTCCTGTGCACTGCTTCCTTCTATTCCACCCTGGCTCTCTGTCACCACGCTCCCACCTGTGGCTTCCCTTTTGCATTCTTGCTCCCCTCTCTTGCTCCCTTTTATTTTGGATAATTTCCGCTGTCGCACAACTTCCGCTTGCTCTGCTATTGCTCACGGTGCATGCTGTTGAATATCGCACTGCGCATGTTATTCATGGTTCTGCCCCCTACGGTTGTGCATGCATTCATTACTGTTGCACTCTGGCTCATTGCTTATTGCACTGCGCAATCGCCTCCTGCTGAATATCGCACAATGGCGCATTTCCGTACTTGCGCTGGCACATCCCTGTTGCGCATGGTGCATGCGCTCTGAATATCCAGGCCAGTGTGTCAAGTCCCTTCCCTTCCATGTCCCATGTGCCCTGTCATCCACACACCAGTAGGTAGCAGTGCCACAGCAGGACACGGCACCCCCTCTGGGAGAAGGAGAGCATCCTATGGGATGCTTGGACCTCCTCCCCCTGGCCAGCCCATGACCATCCAGGCTCATTCCTGAACCTGGATAGCATGTGTCACTAGTGGTAGCACTACCACTGCATTGATGGGCCATCTTAATAAAGTTATTTTTAACCATTCCACAGTTTTGGATATTATTGTCAGTTTATCGGGTAACCATGATTTTTTCATGTTTTGGAGACTCCTGTCATTCTTGGCTCTGAGGGTAGATTTAAGCCACCCCCTTCCCTATAACCCCAAGGAAGACCCCGCCCCTCATTTACCAAGACTTAGGACAACAGAAACTGTAATGTTTTCCTTTTGCTGCTTCGGTGATGGGACTGGGCAGTTACGGTTGGAAACCCTAACGCCACATTTTCCTACGTTTGTTGCTTTAATCTGAATCCTAACTGGTGCATTAATACAGTTTCTTATAAAGAATTTCTTTACTTTTTGAGATAGTAGAATCATATTCTCATTCATGCAGGTCCATGAACACATCTATGTAATTACAGAAGGCCCTGCACGTCCGTGCTTCCATTGATGCACATATGAATCTGGGTGTGGAAGTCCAGGGCTCTCCATGCCCTGTGATTCCGTTCCTCCAGAAAAGCAATTTATCTTCTTTGTTGTAATTTTTTTTTGTGGGAATGGAGTTATGGTTTGTTAAAGTTGCAATGTTATCCTATATGAATTTACATTTTTTAATTTTAACATTTTTCATATGCCTATTTTCAGTTGGTATTTATTAGGGGCTTTTAGTCTTGTAGTATTCATCGACACCTTTCTTTTGATATAGAGATTGTCCCTTAATAAAAAGATTGACGAGTTACAGCTTGTTAAAGTTTTAAGTAGTAAACCACAACAGGGTGTGCATTATAGGGTTTTAATGCATACCCCAAGGGTGTAGTAAGGTACAAGGCCGAAGACCTAATGTCCTTATGCCCCAGGGAAGTGCATTGAAATCCTATGATGCACATCCTGGAGGGGCGTAATACACTTGTAAAATGGCTCTAAGTAGCATTTTGGGGGGAGAAAAATTAGATTCAGCTCCTGACCGTGCGTTTATAGAGATTTATTACACGGTCAGGTGATGTCTCTTGGCCAATGAAATTTCTAGATTTTTTCTTGCCATTTTATAAGCAATGTTATCCTATGGGAATTTTAATTTTCACATTTTGTATATGGCCCCTGAATTATTTTGGAGGTTATTATGTGTTAATTTCATAGTACTCATTGATACCTTTCTTTTTATATATAGATTGTCACTTAACTCCAAATATTAACAGAGTTTTGGCTTCTTTAAAGTTGAAATGTGGGGGGGGTAAAACTATTTCATGAGATTGTGTCATTCTCATGAAAGAGGATTGCTTTGTATGAAACAAGAATGTGAAAACAAAGTCCAACTTCCTGTTTCATATCACCTATCCTTCTTTTGTATGGCCCTGCTCCTGTTTTGTGAGTCCATATGAAATAAGAAAATCATCTCACAAAAAAATATTTTAAAACACATTTCTGGGTTCTTTTTCTAAAGCGTTAGAGCAGAATCCAGATAATGGGATCCTGTTTAGCAAGACACACTTGTTGGCTTCTCTGTAGGATATGATTTTTATGGGTTTTCAAAAAAATATTTTTTGAAAATAACAGAAACAAGATGACTGCCGTACGAAACAAGAATGTTTTTTTCAGAAAACAGGATTACCCCCCACATGAAAGGAAATTCTGTTTTGTATGGTCAAATTCTTGTTTCATATGAAATACATATCCAAAAGAGCATAGGGAGCATGCTTAGAACCAAAATTTCAAATCCTTATAACCAGGGCCACTGGAAAATTGCGGAAAAGTTTACCCAAAAATGCGGGGATTTTCTTGCAAAAATTGTGGGAAAATTGCGGGAGTTCATTATACATCCCCACTGCCCCCTAATAAATATTTTATTGTTTGCTGCAGCATGTATTGATCACATAAATTGTTAGATAAATGTATTGCCACTTGTAAATGCTTTTAATATGAAGAAAGATGTGTGTTTTTGAAATGCACTGCAAACTAATCATTATGCAGCATATCTTCTAAAAATCAAGACATCTAAGTCATGCAGTGCTAACTAGATTTTATTCAGTAATTTACAGTTAGTCTGTACTGAATACATCCTGAAGCAACATATTTTGCCAGTTTCTAGATGTTAAATAATGAAGCCCGTTTAAACTACTTGCTTTGGTGCAAGAAGAAAATAAACAGGTAACCAGGATGCCTAATAAAGGTCTAGTAAGAAAATATTTATTTTGTTAAAATGATTACTGTTCTTAATCAGCACTGTAAGTACATTTTAAAATCACATGGTAAAAAATGTTAAATCATACCAGTAGCTTTTCATTACATCATACAATAGTTTTTAATACATTGTACTTTTGTTCTACTCGGTTTGCAGTGATTTTACTTGGGTTGCAATTATTTTATCTATTTGAAGGTAACTGTTTAACTATACTTAACCTGTTCAGCATGTTTTCAGAAATGTTTGCTTTTTGTAGGTTTTGTATGTAGGTATACAGTTGTGGCAGACTGACATGTAAGGAATCACTGTCACCAACTCCCTCAGAAGCACATTCAAGTTTATAATCAGCAGGACCATCCAAACTCTTGACACATTTGAATCAAAATCCTTTCAGATTGAAAGTATTTATACAAGGAAAATCTACCCTACCATTCAAAAACAAGCATTGTAGTCAAGGCTTCATTTAGGTGAATGGGGCACTTTGCATCTCTTCTTACAACTATTGTTTCAGTCTCTGCGTCAGCAAAAAGTTCTCTGATAGTCTGTTTTAACACAGATTTTAAGTGTTCAAGTCTACATATGCATGACCAGAGGATTCTGAAACCAAAGCAGGGAAGTGAAACACATGAAAGCAGAGTTACATTTGACCCCTTCTCACCTCACACTGTACTGTTTGGTCAAATCCAAGTCTGTGTACCATATCTGAGTAGATTTCCTTGAGAATTTAAATATTTTATACAATTTCAGTCAAAAATTCCATAAATGTAAGAAATTGCAAGAAATTGTGGATTTTGTGCGGAGAAGGGTGAAAATTGCGGAAAAATTGCTCCCGCAATTTTCCAGTGGCCCTGCTTATAACTCTAGAATGGATTAATTTCACAAAACCAATGAAAGGCACCATTCTGGGGCAAACCTTTTCTACCCCGGAAATTTCAGACCAAAATTCCAAATCATCTGTATGCTAGGCGGTGACAACCCCCCCCCCCGTCCAAAAGAAACAGCAAAAAAACTCCATTATTTTCACTTTTTCACTATCCAAATCTCGGAATCCACACATCCGACCAGAACGAAACTTGCCACATAAAGAAACCTTGCTTACGACACCATAATGCAAAGTTCTGTGCAAATCCATTGAATGGGGGTGAAGCTGTTTAACTGCAAAGTTAGGGGTTTAACATTAACATTCTGCTCAACCCAAACTATAGTGGTACTACCATGCCACTATAATCTATCTATCTATCTATCTATCTATCTATCTATCTATCTATCTATCTGTATGTATTACATGGTTAGGCCTTTTTCCACATAGGGAAACTGTATGTTTACCAGCCCATAAACATACTAGTGAAATCTTTAATGCATACTTATTAATCAGTTGTGACATCAGTACACTAATAAATCAGCTATGGCATCACCAACTGCTAACTTTTTAAAATTCCGTACCTCAACCTTGAGAACCAGCCTTTCATAAAAAAATATAGAAACAGAGCCTTCAGCACATAGTTATTAAAAATACAAACATACAGGGCAGCAAACAGTGAGAAGTAAAACAAACTTGAAAACAAATCGGTTCCATGTGGCCCACTGAAACGAATTATATCTAGAATAAATGACAGAAACGTGTAGGTTATAAGGAAATAATGCTATTATGGGTATTTTGCAAAGTTATAAACAATGACGCCTAACAGCGAGGGGATTTGTTCCATTTTTGGACTCCCAAGATGGCATTATTTCAAGAGTACACAGCACTTTCCTAGCATTTGTTATATATAATACATTTAGTTAGTTGAACACCCACTTTATTTTAACATTTTTGAATACAGTGCAACCACTTACAGCAGACACACTTAAGCTGGATAAATGGTTAATATGGCCAATTTAGCAAAACCAGAATCCATTTGCGTAGGAGCCCTGCATATTTTATAAACTTTTCAGCAATGGAGGAACTGATTCCACAATAAGTTTGGGAAGATCAGTTACATCAGTTTAGTAGTTGCAGCTGATTATGACGCAGGTAGCATCAGTCATATGGTCATATGACTTTCAGATCAGATTGTGAGGGAGTAGAAGATTCTACCATCATCTGCTGTGGTTTGTGTGAGTTTCATTGTCTCTATTTGCAAGTAAATTCATTTATTTATTTTTTTTTACTTTTCCTCCCCTGACTCATTAGTCTTGACCCCCATCAGTATCTCACCTGGAAAAACTCTCAGCCCCATTGTCCATTCTGCTCCCCAGAGGCTGCTACCAGTTCTGCAGCTGTCCCCCGTGGTACAGTCTTTGGTGCGGCACCCCCTCTGATAACCGTATTCTTTGGCAGGAATCTTTGTTCTTGGTAAGCAGGTCCCAAGAGTGCCAGGAGATGCACCATACTGTGGGACTAGGGGGTTTTACTGTTTGTCCCTCACTAGAGACATTAGCATGAATGCACTTCCACAATGTACACAACAGGCATGCACAGAGTAGAGCTGAATGTCATTCCCTTCCCCTTCTGCCCATGCCATGCATGCACCATTTGTTGGCCGTCAGGTGGCACTAGTACAATGGGATCAGACATCCTTCCACCATGGAGGAGGTGACCATCCTCTGCAATGTTCAAGCCTCCTCACCCTGCTGGCCCTCCAGTGACCCTGCCTCATTTTGTTGTTTGTTGACATTGTAAGCAACAGTGCTACCACCATTTATTGATTGATTGATATTTACCTGTATTTATTGGATTTTGGTAACTGGGTAGGCTTACTGAGACAAACTGTCCCTTTTTCAGAAGTGACACGATTTAATTGCAAAAAGGAAAATACATTGAGGAATACATCCTGACAATACAACAAACAGTACGGAAGTGAATGACAAAATACAGTGCAGACAATGGATATACATGTGGAGGGGGGTAGTTAGACACAGGATACAGATAGGAACTCAGGGGCATTCTTGGTTCTACAGAAACAAGGGCAATATTCAATGTCTAGTGTGGTGAGTGAGAATTAACGTCAATGAGCTGGTGTTGCAAGTAAATTTCTACAGGTAAGTGACTTGTTTCTTTCAAATATTGTTTTGTGGTTATAGAAAGATAAGCACGTTAGTTTCATTGGTCTGGGTTTTCAAACCACGGTGCAGGGCTTGTGTCCGGCCCTGCAACACAGGACTTGAGTTCTGCTGGTGCGCAGAACAATGTTGCCGCAACTACACCCGATTTTCCAATCCTGGGTGTAGTTGTGACATTTTTCATGCTTTACAACAGCTTGCACCAAATATATGGTGCAAGCTCTGTGTCGGAGCCCTGGGGAGTGTGGTCTAAGGACCTGCAGTCGGTGCAAGGGACAGAAAATCCTGATTGCCAACTGGAGACTGCCGTGAGCTCCATGCACCATATGTTCGGTGCACCGGGGGCTTGCGGCGTCTTGGCAGGTTTGAAAATCCTGCCCGTTGAGTCTAAAGCTGCATGCTGCTAGTGTAACCCCCGAAACACTTGTAGCAAGTAGGACACCCCCCCATAAAATCTGGCACTGGTACCCACATATGGCATACCATTTACTTTTCAAAGGTTGGTACCAACTTTGGCATTAGGATGTATACCAGTCTCATTTCTAGAGGAAGAGGGGTGGGGGTACAAGAACAAAACACAATGAACCTTTTGTAAAATTAGAACCCAGGTCCCAGGGTAGAGGTTGCTAGGCATATGCTAGATCTAAACTGCTGATGGGGCCCTAGTAAATCCAACACCAGAAGCAAGAATCAGAATGTCCAGAACAGGAACTGTGATTGTGCAGTATGGCTTTATTTTAACAGATGGTAAAACTAAAGCTGGTAGTGAACCCCCATGGGTCAGTCAAGGCAGGACAGGTACATTTCACAAACTCTCCTTGCTTGCAGTACAGTTCGAGAACACACAAAAACGTCTTCCCATTTACAAATGGTGTACATAGTGGACGCCTGGCCTCGCACCTGAACATTTTCCTCCCATGAGTGCACATATTGTGAAACTAAGCCACACACTCTGAACTCTTCTTCGAAAATATTTATTGAGATCTTGGATGAATACCTTTGAGCAGGAAGCTCTTTCATAGGTTTCATGTCAAGTATGACATGAATAAGAATATAGATATGTTCCACAGATACAGATACAGCAAGAAACAATTGAAAACTGTCTCCAGGCCTAAATTCTAACAATAGTTATGCAATCTAAGCACGTATTGGGTGCAGAGTCAAAACAAAGGCTAACGTTTCACTAGGTGATGGAAACATAACATGAAAACGCTTGTTTAAAAAGGAGAATTGTGCAACTGACAACATAGGCAGGTAATTGGATTGTGCCTGAATGAATGATAGAAGGAAGGTCTTGTACTAGTAGATAGGGACAGGGGAGGGAGGAGGAAAGTATGGGGAGGGAGAAGGCAAGCAGAGGTGGGAGATAGGATGGAGATAGATAGGAGGGGAAGGGAAGAATTGCTATGGAGTCAAAATGGAATAAAGGGGAGGAGGGTGGGGAAAGGAGGGGGTGGTGGAGAGTAGGGAAGAAGAGGTGGTGTAAGTAGTGGGGTGATGATGAAGATGTATTAAGGTGGTAGGGAGGAAAGAGGTATGGAATGATGGAGGGGCAACAAAGAGAAGAGAAGGAGGTGGAGGGAGGTAGGAAGGAAAATAAATTATTTAGGCAGGGGTAGAAAGCCAATGAGTGTTAACATGACCGGGGGTCCAAGACATGAACATGAAATGTAACATTTTACTAATCAGTAGAGATCACAGAGATTGCAAATGGTAGGAGCAAAGTAAAGTCAAATTAGCAGTAGCAGTCACAGGTTGCCAGTGAGATTAGATGCTGCTGGAGTTTTCTCTTAAAGGAGCCCAGCAAAGTAGCATTTGTTATGTCAGAAGGCAGGGAGTTGTACCACTCCAGAGCTCTGTATGCAAACGCACGTTGTCCAAAGGTGGTACGGCACCATGGGATTCTGAAAGCCTGTTTACCAGAGCTTCTGGTACTTCATGAGTTACATGCAGGGAAAGAAGGGCCAGTACACCAGGGGGTAGCAGTCCCAAGGTGACTTTTTTTGCAAGCCGGTAAAATAGGTGCAATTAAGTGAAACTCAGCCACGCACCTAAACCTGCAGCACTGGCCTCTGCTCAGGTAAAAACTGACACCCTTTATGAACCAGTCAGCCCTGCCTTGTAAGCATCCAGATGGTGTTTCTCCCACCCTTTGCCCCAGCCGACAGTCTCTGCTATTCCTTCATGGTTACACCATTGAAACCCCCATTCCCCACTGAAATGCTAGAGGTCCCCCATTTTCCACTTCTGTCACTCACTGGGGTGACAACAGTACAACTTCATTCTCCATTTTTTTTTTTTTAAGTGGCTAGTTTTCCATTAGCAGGTTATACAGACCTGCCACTAGAGGGATTCTTGGTCTTCTACATAAATCACTGTACTCATTCGTGGGCAATATGGCCTGCATTATCATTCTACTTCTTTCCCGGTGCTGCTACAAGGGGTGGTTGTAGTTGAGATTCCTCTAAGCTTCACTCAACAGGCTGACAACTTCCTTAAAACTGCCTGTGCGACAGCTCTGCAGGTGAAAACAGGAAGCCCTCAGTGTCTGCCATCCACCCTTCAGACTCAAGTCAGATAGACGCTGAGCACCCTATTATTACCACGCTGCTGTCATACCGATAGATACTGATAGAATCCTCTGCAGAGAGCCAGCACACCTGGGCACCCTTGATTGGTGCTGCACTGCCATAGGGGATTGTGATTGGTATGCCCACCTGCCTGCTTTGCTGTGATTGGGGCACCTTCTATAGCCTGTTACAGTGTTTCCTTCTTAATTCTGACTTCTCAGCTCGCTCTGACCTGAAATTTTCTCCCACCCCCACCACCCCCTCTCCCAGGCCTCCTTTAAATACACTCATGATCTGCCTCCTATATCATATTACTGCTTCATTGGCCTAGTTTTGACTGCTGCCAACCTATGATTGGTATCTGAGTGTGGCCAATAAGACTGCCCTGTGTGAATGTCTCTCGAGCCCCGCCACTAACTAAGCTGCTCCTGCTCTCCTTGTTCCCCTTTCTGCTGTATTTTCTCATCTAGGATTTACGTGAGTACCTAGGTGGGCAAATTACTTGCCTAGAAAATATTGCACTAATACAAATCACGAGACCACTCAATCTAGGACCATGGCTCTCCTTATTGTGTTTTTATTGCTCCTAAGGTGCAGAGTTTTCAGCAATACAGTGCAATTCGAAGTACCTCAATGCAATTCAGTTCTCCAATGTACCTTATCAATACCTAATGTTATAACAGTCTACAGTGCAGACACTATGTCATTCTCCTCTCCCCTTTTAGCCTATTCCCCAGTTAGCTTACACTTCTACTGTCCTCACCTATGTCTACCAAGCACTTACATTGATCACAATCAACTGTCATTACAGTGGTGCCGCCTCTTGCAGACACGATATGGGTTGCCGAAGTAATAAAAAAGCAGTCTCCATTCTTATAAGCTCCTTAAAGAAAGTTATACTTCTGCTTCTTCTCTGCTCAGGAAATGTGGAGCTCAACCCTGCCCCCCACAACTACTTCTCGCTTATCGATTTTGTTGAGGCCACAGGTCTCAAAATGATGATGGTCAACATTTTAAGCCTGCCTAAAACCTTGTACAGCTGCAAGCTGCATGTACATCGTTAACTCCTGACCTTATCATAATTACTGAGTCGTAGTTAAAAAGACGAACACTGATCAACAAATATCACTGCAGGGCTACAATTTATTTAGAGCAGATAGAGAGTCTAGAGGCGGGGTGTAGTTATCTCGCCAAATCTAAGTACTTGGTCACCAATATTAGTTGCAAATCTCTAGCCAAGGAATTTGAGTTAGTTTCGCTGAGCCTTCATCTCCCTCCTCGGAATGTATCACTATCCTAGGTGGCTACAGACCCCGCCTGTGGTGATGAAGTCCTTAATCTTTGAAATCCATGTTCATAGATGCAAAACTGAAACAATATTTCTAGGAGATCTAAATATGGACTGGCTGTCACCTAAACCACACGGCCTCAAACCTTTGTGACAGACAGCTAGGTCTTGGGCAATTAGTCAGTGAACCTACTAGGAACAACACTCTAAATACTGCCAACAGTTCCATTCTAGATGTGGTACTAACCACCCATCCACACAAAATATCTCATTCAGCAGTGTTTCACAATGACATGAGCGATCATGGAATTGTTGCTTGCATAAGATCTCAAATTAAGGCCCGGCCGCAACCCATCTTTATAACAAAAAGATCCTTTCGCAAATTCAGTGCAGTAAACTTCCTATCTGACCTGAGCATGATCAGATGGCAAGATCTCTACCTAGCCAAAGATGTCAACAAGGCAGCTTACATCCTTAATGACAAACTCACTACAATAATAAATAAGCATGCCCCTTTCATCAAAGTAAGGGTATGGAACAATTCCAACCCCTGGTTCACCTCAGATCTCAAGGCAGCCCTCATAGCTCGAGATAAGCTCTGGGCTAAAGCTAGACATTCCAAAGAATCTTCGGATTGGCAGGCCTTTAGAACAGCCAGGAATAACTGTGTGAAAAAACTTCTATCTGCTAAAGCTAGCTATTATATTTCTACTCTCGAACAAGCTAAAGGTAACCCTCATAAAATATGGAAGACTATCAAAGCTATAAAAGGACGGCCCATGGCCCCCTCTGTCCCAACAAAGATAGTTGCAAGTGGCAAGATTGTGGAAAACAAGTCCCTAATCCTGGAGGAACTTAACTCCCACTTTGCCACAGCTGGATTAGCTTTGACTCGTCACCTTATGCTGGTGCTGCGTGAGCCAGCATACCCTCCCCACATCTAGTCCTGCACCCAGCCCTTCCAACCGCGCGAGATAACTTATAAAGAAGTAGAAGATTCTCTCTTAACTTAGACACCAAAAAAGCGAGGGACGATGGCTTGGAACCCTTTTTCCTAAGGTCAGGCTACCCATCTCACTGCCCCAACTTCTCCACATCTTCAATCTTTCCATTACATCTGTTACTGTGCCATCCTGCTGGAAATCAGCACATATCCTCCCTCTATTTAAATCTGGTGACCCATGTGATGTAAACAACTATAGGCCTATCTCCATATTGCCTATCCTTTATAACGCTCTCAAAAACTGATCCATATTCAGTTAAAATCTCACTTGGAAACCTTTCTCTCATTAACCCAGCTCAATCTGGCTTCCGGCTAATCATAGCACAATCACTGCACTAGCAAAAGTAACCAATGATTGGATCTCTGCTATAGATGCTAAGAAGGTAATTGGTGCAGTCTTTTGACCTCAGCAAAGCTTTTGATACTGTTGATCACAAACTATTAGTCAATTGCCTTGCAAAGTTGGGTGCCACATACCATACCACCCAGTGGTTCTCTAGCTACCTAACTGGAAGATTCCAAAAGTAAAGGTGGAAGACTTTTTTCTGCTGCCTTGCCAGTTGCAAGAGGAGTCCCCAAGGATCCATCTTAGGCCCCATCTTGTTTCTCTGTACATTAATGACTTAGATGCTAACATATCTACATCCAATCTGCACTTTTTGCAGATGATACTGTGTTGTATACTTCTGGCTCATTGTTATCTGAAGTCAAGGGAGTGTTTGATTGACTTCGCATAACTTGAGCATAATCTAATAAAGACAAAGCTTCTGCTCAATGCTAAGAAGACTAAAGCGATGATATTCTCCCGCAGTGTCACAGGCCCCCCCAATACCCTTGCCCAAGACTTCATTGTCACCACGCTAAACGAGCCTCTGGAAGTTGTAACCAAATTTAAATATCTAGGTATCTGGATCGACAATAAATTACCTTTCAATGACCACGTCGAAGATGTCTCTAGAAGGTTAAAAGCAAGGTTAGGTTTCTTCTACAGAAATAGGCCCCTTTTCCCCCTTGAAACTCGAAACAAGCTTGTACAGGCCACTTTTCTCCCCCTACCCGACTATGGTGATGTAATCTATTCCTCCACTACTCTTGCAAATCTAAGTAAACTGGACATCCTTTATCACCGTGTGTTACGGTTCATTACCAACTCCCCTTACCATTCGCACACTGTGACTTATATGCAGCTGTTGGTTGGACATCCCTTACTACTAGATGCCTGCTCCATGCTGGGCTATGGACTCTTAAACTGCTCCTGCAGAAATTGCCAAGCTATCGCTTCTTCCTTATTAGTATCTCACATAGTGCATACTCATTAAGAAAATCTTACTTTATTATGCTTGACATACCAAGGACACGGACTTCCTTTGTAAACGTGTATTGCATATGCCCTTCCTCCATTTGGAACCAATTAAAACCGTATTGAAACTAACTAGCACAGTTTCAATAAACTTCTACAATCGCTAAGTTCAGCCAAAATAAAAGACACCTGTAACTGTCAATAAGTCTCTTCCTTCCCATGTGTGCCATATTTATCCACTGGTAAGATATAATTGATTTGTCATATTAACTGCTTTCCTTCCCTTCTACTCCTGGCTTTATCTATGCTTACGCTCCACTGCTACTCTGTCAAATCACTCCTCCCCCCCATATCAGTTGTAGATTGTTGTTTGTTCTAGCTGCCAAAATATATGTATTGCACACACCAGTCATCATGTTTCATTTATCAGTATGCAACCTGTAAGTCATCACCCTATGTGGTACCCTTGTATGTATATCCAGCCTGTATCATGTAACGTGCATTTCATGTATATACTGTTATTACCTATCTGTGTTTGTACTTTAAGTGTTTATGTCACAGGACCTCCTTGTGAATGAGCTTGCTCAATGGAGTTTTCCTGCAATAAACTTGAATTTGAAACTTGAACTTGAACTCCTGGGTGAACACGTTGTAGAAATTAACTCTTTTGGGTGAATTAGGGGCACTGACAGGTGCATTTTAGCCTTATCTATGGGCACACACACCCCAGAAACAATTCCCCTAAATGTGTGGAGAACTTGTCTCCCAAAACAGTACTTACAAACTAATTGTCCCTTCCACTGGGCATGGAACAATGAAAATCACCTCTCCTGGGTAGTATATCAGAACAGTCTCTCACAAGTTATTTTCCAAGGCAGCTGAAACACACAAAGGATCTTCAGGGGATTGCCCCTTGGACCCATTGAGAAAAGCAGTTCCTTCCATGTCATTGGGAGTAGAAATCAGGAAATCCTGCTGTAGAAAGTTCACCACTTCACTGGAAGCTGGAAATTGTACTCCACACTAGGGTGAGAAGTTCTGGGCCCTTAACTCAGAGCCTACTGGCAGACTTCCTGCCACTGTCACTCCACACTGAGACTAACTCACTACCGACTGGACATTCTAAGCTCCCCAGAGCAGCTGTACTCAGGAAAAGGGTTATACTGCTGCGAGAGTTCCAAATGACATAATCACTCTTCCCTCAGGCTAGCTGAGTAAACAATGATGTCATCATGTAAGAAGCCCCTAATGAGCTCCCTACCAGCTGCCTGCTACCTGCTTATCACTAATATTGATAGGATTCTAGTAACCCCAGGGGACTGGGTGGTTACACTAGCTTGAAATGCTTTTCAATTGTATTGTAGGAAGTTTTTCTGTTTCACTTGGGAGGTGCCTGGAAACCTCAGAAGTTGTAAGATTAGTTCAGTATGTTTGATTGTCTGCATTTAATAATGTTCTAATAGTTGTAGTTTAAAGTTTTATTCTAAGATGTGCATGTAGTGTTCTTGTATGTGTATGGGATCCAGTATCCAAATGTTTCTTAAATCTGATCTATTTCTTTCAGCTGTATGGGGGTGGGGGCAAACCATTAAGAAATCTTTTTAATAAAACTCTGACTCTAGGATCTGAAATATTTCTAAATTGTGATTTATTGTTATTTTTAGCAATGATGAGGGGATAACTAAAATGTTGAGAAGCTATTTTTTGTGTGAAAGTCAGGTTTGAGCTTGAGGAAGTAAATTGCATAAACGTCAGTTGCTGATGTCATAATTGCTTGACTAATGTATTGATCATGTTATATAATTTATGTGTTTATTTAGTTTTTATTTATCTGGTAAGTGCACTAGACATGATGCTTTTTTCAGGCACAACCACGGAAAGTATGGAACTGCAACGACAAACGCAGAATTGACAATTTACATCAGACAAGCACAGAACTGACAATTTGCATCAGGCACAGAACAAATTAAAGCACAGGGAACACAGTAGAAAACTTTACCTCAAACGCAGCACAATAATGTATAATAATAGCACTAAAGGAGGATTACATTAAACCGTACCTTGGATGCAGCAATGGTCAATCAGCAATATATGCAACTTACGTGAAGTCAGAATAATAAACTCATTGTATGAGTGTGTATGATAGGCTTAACAGTGTGTATTATGGGATGGTAAACATGCAGTTTTCCTTTGAGGAAAATGCCTATCCATGTCATCTACATATTATGTATATGTCAGCCTGTCTGTCTTTCTGTCTGTCTGTCTGGGGGTGAGAGCTATTCCAGTGTAATAAAAGGAGATATTCTCACGACAGTGAGATAAATGCTGATGACATCAACAGAGTGAGATAAATTCAATTTACCCATACTCTGCTGATGTCACCACTCACTCACTAAAGCCTGTATTCTAAATGAAACTGCTTTACAAAACAGTTTCTCTTTCTCACTGAAGCCTGCAACTTACTCAATTAGCATTGCAAAAGACACTCACCTGTGTCCCATAATGTTTCTGAGACTCCCCAGCCCATTACTGCACTGATCTCAACTTCACAACATCCTGCATTCTAAATGGAACTCCTTCACAAAGCAGTTTCTCTTTCTCAGTGCTACCTGCAACTTACTCACTTAGCATTGCAAAAGACTCACCTGTGTGCCATTGTGTTTATCAGACTCCTAGTCCATTCAGAAAAACTCACACACACTCACACTACACACAGAAAGAGCAGAAAGCACATAGAAACAGAAAAAATAATATTTCTAAAGCTCCCACCCCCATTGTATAAATCGCACACATGATGTGCAGATGGTGGGATATGGAAAATATTCTTAGTCCTGCAATGTGAGCTCTGGATGTTCTCACTCGCGCCTTCGGCACTCGTGAGTACCCAGAGCTCACTCTGCAGGAGTGAGAATATTTTCCATATCCCACTCCTGCCCTTCATGTATTATATATATATGCTGGCACAGTAGCGCAGGTATATTAGGGTTGGGTACACATTTCTATGTTAAACCCAAAATTTTGAACCTTAATAACTCTGGAACTGTTCAATGGATGTACACGAAATTTGGCATGCATAATCTCTAGGGGTAGGTCTCTTGACACGCTAAATGTTGTGGGAATCGGTTTTGTGGTTTATGGAATACAGAGTGTCAAAAAAATCCTAAATTTATCAGGTTTTTTTTTTTACATTTCTTTGTCCACCTGCATCTCAGAAATGGTTTTAGGTTTTGCTTCACAATTTTCTGGATAGAAAGTCTTTGGGTCACAGATGTGCCTTTTGAAGGTTTGGTGAAAAAATATTAATGCATTCAGAAGTTATAACAATTTTTATTTTCCCATTATTTCCTATGGGAAAAGTTCAGTGTTCAGCATGAAAGTACCATATTTTTACAAGTCATGGTGTGCGTGCAAAAATAGGTGTGTCCCATTTTCGAACACCATGTCATATTTGCAAAAGTATGAGCTCATTGCTGACAGTGGGGTGCTCAATCCCCCTGTCAGCAATGATTATTCTGCTTTTATTTGCTGACAGCGCGTGCCCAGTCCTGCTGTCAGTGCTGTAAGCCCCCACCCCCACCAATTGTTTTAACACTGGGGAGCCCACTCCCAGAGTCAACAATTTTATTTTTTTTCATAATCATTTGGCAACAATGGGGTGCCCAATCCCTTGTCAGCAACGTAAGTCCCCCACCCACCCACCAGAGCATTTTTATTTGCTGACAGTGGGTACCCAATCCCGCTGTCAGCGCTGAAAGCCCTCACCCCCACTACAGTTTCACACTGGGGAGCCCACTCCCAGTGTGTACAAATATTTTTTTTTCCATGATTTGCTGACAGTGGGGTGCCCAATCCCCCTATTGGCAATGTCACCCCTACACCCACCCCTCCAGGATCCGACACTGGGAGCCCACCCTGTGAGACACTGGTGTCCTGATATTATTATTTTTCTTTGTTGCCTGTCAAAAGAAGAAAACTGTCCCCCCAATGTCTTTTGTTGTTTTTTTCCCTGAAAAAATTAAAATGGTCCCTCGCCATCTCCCCATCCCTCCCCATCTCGACCCCCCCCCTGCTCACCCACCTCCCTTGCACCTGCCTGCACCCCATACTTACCTCCTGAGGCGACGGCTCCCATCTTCTGTGGACTGGGACACGCCTGCACTCTGCAAAGCCCAACCACAAACTGAACAATCAAGGTAAGCGCTCTATAATGGCTGTCCATGGCGTTTTTTAACTTATGTTGATATCTTGGCCATTGTTCAGGATTTTTAACAAATTTTCAACACAGGCTTTTAGGCCCCCTCCCCCATCAACCTTGTGCTGTCATTTCATTACTCAGTTCTGAAAGGTGATTTTGCGGTCGCTGTGCAGAATCACCTTTTGGGACCAATTAACAAAATGACAGTGCCTCTGTTCATGAGGAGGTGTCCCAAAAAGCCCACGTTGCAAATTTGGGGAACAAATTCCTGAAAATGGCTGTGGTACGAGCATGCATTTTGCAGTTTCTATGCAGGCGCATAACTTCGATAATTTATACTATTTTGACTCCAGATTTTTAACATACCCATTTTGTCACACCAACTCATGAACAGTTTAGCTGTCATTTCTCACATCCTGCCTGAAATATGTTTTCACACCTGTGGCAAAGAATGGTGCAGTCACTGTGCAAAATCACCTTTTGGGACTGATTAGTGAAATTACAGTATGACTGTTCATGAGGTATGGTTCCAGAAAGCCCATGTTGAAAATTTGTTGACTAAATTCCTAAAACTTGCTGTGTTACGAGCATGCATTGTGGAGTTCATATGCAAGTGCATAACTTAGGTAATTTACAATACTTTGACTTGAGATTGTTAACTTACCCATTTTTTCATGCCACCTCATTAACAGTACAGCTGTCATTTCTCAAATCCTACCTGAAATGTTTTTTCGCACCCGTGGCAAACAATGGCACAGTAGCTGTGCAAAATCACCTTCTGGCACCAAGTGACACAATGGCAGTACCACTGTTCATGAGGCGGGGTCCCAAAAAGCCCATTTTCAAAATTTGGTTAAAAGAATCCTAAAAATGCCCGAGTTACGAGCATTCATTGAAATATGTCTATGCATGTGAGTAACTTTGGTAATTTTTAATATTTTCAGTCCAAATTTTCAACAAGGCCATTGTTTCATACCACCTCATGAATACTGCCCCTTAATAGGGATACAAATAAACTATCTGAAAAAGTAAGGAAATTCACTGCCAAAAAACTTCGTTAATGCACCATTAGGGTTGAAGCCTAAAAAGTAGGGAAATGAGATCTTAGGGTTTCCAAGCCTAAGACCCCACCCTCAGCTTCCAACCTGAACACCCCAACCCCACCCTCAGCTTCCAACCCTAAGGCCCCACCTCCACCCTGCATGCAGAAATAGGTGTGACTGGTGTGCCACGGGGTTGCTAATTTTAATTCTCACCCCATTTCAACAGTTAATAGCCCAACATGGGTGCATAATAAAAGATCCTGTACTCCCATCCCTCCGAAGAGGCACATATGTATCTAGCTGTGGAAGTGTCTTTAGAGGTGGGAGCAAAGGGTCCTTCTGATCTTGTGCTACCACAGTATGTCAGACAACAGCACAGTACCCCACAGACCATATGCTGCAACGACTTTGGGGTGGGAGTGCAGGGTCCTTCAGACTCTGTGCTCCTACAGTATCTCAGGCACCAGCACAGTGGCCCACAGGCCCCGTCTACAGTGTCTTTCGGGGTGAAAGTGCAGGGTCCTTCAGACCCTCCAAACCCACAGTATCACAAGCAGCAGGTTAGGGGTGGGAGCACAGGGTTCTGTGAACCCTGCGCTGCCATCCTTCCACAGATGCATATATGAATCTAGGTGTGGAAATGCAGGGGCCTCTGGTCCCTGCACTTCCACGCATAAAGTTACAAGCAGGCATAGCAAAATTGCAACAAATAATCATAACTATGCCATCTTAAATAATTTTCACCGAAAATGTTCAACATAACCTTCTTATCACCTCACCGCATGTACCCAGTACAAAAAATGTTCAAATCCCCGCCAAAACATTATTCTGCACAACCGTAATACCATTCTATGCCACAGGTGTGAAACTACATTTTGGCCAGGATTTGAAAAATAACAGCTGTGGCATACATGATGTGGGGTACTAAGAAGACTATGTTGAAAATATGGGGTGAAAATATTGAAAATTTCCGGTGGTATGAGCGTGCATAGTGAGATTGCAATGAATGCCCATAACACAGCCATTTTTTGAAATTCTGACCCCAGATTTTCAACATGGCCTTTTTGGAACCCCACCTCATGAACACTGGTACTGTCATTTTGTTACTCAGTCCCAAAAGGTGATTTTGCACAGGAACTGCGCCTTTCCGCACCACAGGTGAGAAAACATATTGCAGGCAGGATGTGAAAAATGACAGCTGTACTGTTCATGAGGTGGTGTGAAAAAATGGCTATGTTGAAAATTTAGAGTGAAAATATTAAAAATGCTCAAAGTTACTCTCGTGTGTAGCAAAATTTCAAAGACCGCACGTAACTTGGGCATTTTGGGATATTTTTGCATTCACTAACATGGTTTTATGGGGCTCGACAACACTGCCTGAAAGTCATTTCATTACTCAGTGCCAAAAGGTGATTTCATGCAGCAACCATGAAACTACATTTCAGGTACTGAAAACGCAGATGACCGTGCTAGTGTTCATGAGGTGGGGTCCCAAAAAGCCCATGTTGAACATTTGGTACAAAAATACCTACAAATGGCAGAGATATCAACATAAGTTCAAAACACCATTGACAACCATTATACAATACTTACCCTGATTCTTCAGTTTGCTGTTCAGCTTTGAGGAGTGCAGACATGTCCCGGTCCACAGAAGATGACAGACAATGATCTCCAGTGGTAAGTATAGGACAGGGGTGTGTGGATTGGTAGGTTGCTCAGTGGGAGGGTCTGGTTGGGGAGGGAGACAGGGGAGATGACGAGGGGCCATTTTCTTTTTTGCAGGATGTAAAAAAAAGACATTAGGGGACTGTTCTTTTTTTCAGGTACACAAAGCAAAATATTGGGACACTGAGGATGGGCTCCCCAGTGTCCCACAGTACTGGGGAGTTGGAAATAACTGGGGACACGAGGAGTGGGCTCCCCAGTGTCCCTCACTGGCAGAGGAGGTGGTTCTAGTGCCGACATGGGGATTGGGCACCCCAGTATCAGCAAAAAAATATTTCTTAACATATGAATATTTTGGGACACTGGGAATGAGCTACCCAGTGTCCCATACTGGCGGGGGGGGGGAGACTTCTGCCACTGACACAGGGATTGGGCACCCTGATGTTGGGGAACATATGTTTTTACAAGATTGTGTATAATGACAGAGAGTGGCAAAAAAGGAATGACTCACTAACTCTCTAACTTCCTTTATCATGAGGCATTCCAACTCACAAAAAAGGAAGCTAGAGAGTCGTGAAAAAGAAATGTAAAAGTCTAAAAAAATCCTCCGAGGCTGCTTAGACATAAAACAACTTCAGAAGCTATATAAAGGCATCCCGATGAACAAGATACATGCCTTGGTATATCTGCTTTACTTCAGTTTTTGTTGGTTCTCAATTTTTATTTTAAAAAAAAGAAAACAAGATGGTGGCTCACAAAAAGGAATTTTCTCTCATGAACAAGGATTTTTGTATCAAAAACAGGATTGCTTCATAGACTCAACCTTGTTCTAAGATCAAATCCTTTGTCTCAAAAAAGACAGTTATCCTAAAGATTGGAATGTTCATAAATGTTCCATTAGTATATAATGAGAGTTAAAAGGAACGTAATAACTTTGCATCAGATTAATATTATTGCACCAAATTTTCACCGTCTTTTCTACTACCAAAGTTCTTTCCACCCTACAAAAATCATGCATAAATTCCACACTGTCTGGCCACAGGGCGATGAGGAAAAAAATGAAAAAAGGTAGATTTTAACTTCTTTTCACTATCCGGATCTCAGAATCCACACATCTGACCGGAATGAAAACTGCCACATCAAGAGATCTACCCAACAGGATAGCACGTACTAAATTTTGTGCAAATCCATTGAATGGTTGCAAAATTATTAAAGTGCAAAATGTAAGGTTTAACATTAAACATGCTAATCAACACTACAGAGGCACGGACATGCCTCTATAATATTCACGTATGTCTGTCTGCCTGTCTGTCTGTCTGTCTGTCTGTCTATCTATCTATCTATCTATCTATCTATCTATCTATCTATCTATCTATCGAGAGGGAGATTTTAAATGAATCATCATTGCATAAACTCAGCCCTGTAGAGCCAGCCAAGCAATAAAAAACTATACACTGAATAGTCAGTGCTTTGAAAAAGTCCCCTCATCTCTTTGTAGTGCTATGTTTATTGGCTTGAGAATGCTTGAATATCTGTCCAACACCACATATTGAGATCGTTGAGCTAAGTGATTTATCTTGGCAGAAGCAGTTAAAAACATCTTAAGACACGGCTCTGAAGTGTATTGTAACAGCGAGTGCTTTTGTCAGTTGTTTATAAACAAGCTGCACAAGGAGGAATCCAGTTTTAACTTAGATTCCAGATATGTGTGGTAAGCATGCAAAAAAACAAAACAAAAAACAACACCACAGTAATTATACCTTATGTTATGCAAACACAGCATGAATAATTATATTAGTCACACAACAGTAAGAGTCAGTTCTGTGTCAGTGCTTGGAAAGATTCCAGCCCTCCAAATTGTATAAGGCATAGTTTTCCTGGAGAAGTTACATTGCTTGAATATTCAGCTTTTCTATTTAGTTTTAATTTGCACCAGCCGTAGAGGCAGATTCAGTATTAATAAACAACAAAAATCTATAGTGTTTTTTTTACATTTTCTGTTTATGTACCCAGGCTGCAAGTCATTCCCCTTCATCCTTCATGTTGGCGATCTCCAAGCTCCAACACCCCACTTACATGGGGTCCCCACATTTCCTGTGCAGCCCCCCATGATAGGACTTTCAAGCTTGGTGAGGAACCCTTCTGAACACTCTACCAGTTGGAGAACCCACAGGGGGGAAAACAGCCACCAGAACTTACTGATAGCCTCACTCTTAATTTTTTCACCCTAAATCCTTTAATACAGTATAACAATTATTTTTTCACACACTGCACAGTAAATCAGGATTTTGCAATTGAAAACATTGAAGTTTATCTCCATTGTGTTTTTAAGATAAGAAATTGCCAGTTTCATCAAATTTTTAATTGGGGCTCTAAAGAGCTTCACGGCTGTGTAAAATTGTACTAGTGACTACGGGGTGGCCTCTCATGAGAAATATTGGCTTCCAAAAAGTTTGTAGTACCATGGTTAGGGCTCCAGTTTCCCACTTATAAGCTTGTGCTTTCACTTATTTATTTAGTTTTTGTTTAATGGGTAGGTGCACTAACAATGCAAGGTCTATTTTCAGGCACGACCCAGGAGAATACTAAAGGAGCCATAAAAGTTATATATAACACAGAAATTAAGGAATAGTTGCACATAAGCGTGTGGCAAGAAAACAGAGAATAGGTAGCAGACAAGGTGATAAGTCATACTCAGCATTTGAACACCAGAGTAAGGTATAAGCAGTGAATACCAGAACATTGGGGAGGCAAACACAATGAAGGCAGGCAGGCAACACTAATAGGATTCAACACAATAATACATGCGATGTAATGGATTAGCAAGGCATATAAAGAAGGTATCAGGTACAGGTGCAAATAAAGTACTTGGTATAAGTACCCATGTTCAATTGATAATTACACTTCTACCTGATGTCTTGAGAAAAGGCTTGTTACCCCATATTTGTCAAGCAAGCGGGAACACACAGGAGAGATAGGTCACCAGAATGCAAGGGATGATCCTACTCCAGAATCCTATTTCTAACTCTCTTTGATAGGGGAGGTGAGCTCACACCATCTCCATGCTAGCTAAGTGCAAGCTTGCAGCACCATGATTTAGAAACGTTGCTACTGTAGCGGTAGCACAAACTCGGGCAATGGCTGATACTGAGAAATATCACGCAATACAATATTACTTTCTGTAGCATCTTTCATACAAAATGTATCACAAAATGCTTCACAGGTTTAGACATGTAAGAGAAACAGAAACATAGAAAATGATGGCAGATAAGGACCGCTTGGCCCACTTAGTCTGCCCATTTTCCTTAACTATTCCAATATCGCACACCCTATTTGATCTCTGGCTTTACCCTCTCTTTCCTATTGCTAGGGTTCCCCTATGCTTATCCCATGCATTCTTGAATTCCCATACCATTTCTGCTCCCACCACCTCTGCTTGGAAGCTATCCCACGTATCTACCACTCTTTCTGTGAAAACATACTTCCTCACATTACCCTACAGTCTTCCCCCTCCAGTCTCATATTAGGACCCCTTGTTCTTCAACATTTTGGTTTTTGAAAGATGCTTTCTTCTTTTACTTATTTATGCCCATGAGGTATTTGAACATCTCTATCATATCCCCCCTCTCCCGCCTCTCCTCCTGGGTATACATAGTGGGGTTTTTTAATCTCTCCTCATAGGGCTTTTGGTGCAGACTCTGCGCCATTTTGGTTGCCCTCTACTGAACTGCCTCTACTCTGTCTATGTTCTACTGGAGATGTGGCCTCCAGAATTGGACACAGAACTCTAGATGAGGTCTCATCAATGATTTGTACAGTGGTATCACCACCTCCATTTATCTGCTGGTGATACCTCTCCCTGTGCGCCCCAGCATCCCACTGGCTCTCCCCACTGCCTTGTCACACTGTTTAACATAGAAGCATAGAATTTGATGGCAGATAAGGACCGCTTGGCCCACCTAGTCTGCCCATTTCCCTACCTGATGGATAAGCTGCAGATTCTAGTTAATTAACAACTTGCTTCCTCCTACCCACCACTAGAATTGCTGTATGTCTGTCCCATGCATACTTGAATTCTCCCACTGTTCCCTACTCCACAACCTCCTCAGGAAGGCTGTTCCATGCATCCACAGCCCCCTCTGTGAAAAAATACTTTCTAACATTACCTCTGAGCCATCTCCCCTTTGTCTTCAAATTGTGCCCCCTTGTTCTTGCACATCTCTTTTTCTGAAAGATGCTACCCTCTTGTACTTTGTTAATTTCCTTGAGATACTTGAAAGTTTCTATCATGTCCTCCCTCTCCCTCCTTTCCTCAAGGGTATACATATTAAGCTGCTTTAGTCTCTCCTCATATGACTTCTGGTGCAGACCCTGCACCATTTTGGTTGCCCTCCTCTGAACAGCCTCCACTCTGTCTATGTCTTTACGGAGATGGGGTCTCCAGAATTGCACGCAGTCCTCCAGATGGGGTCTCACCAACTGTCTGTACAGAGGGATAACAACTTCCTGTTTTCTACTGTTTATGCCTCTCCCTGTGCATCCCAATATCCCCCCACCCTCCTTACTGCCTTCTCACATTGCTTGCCCACCTTTAGGTCATCCGATATGATTACCCCCAGGTCCCTTTCATCATGTACTCTGCCCCTGTGCCCCAAATGCATAATTGTGCTCTTTTTCACATTGAATCTTAGCTGCTACACTCTTGACTATTCCTCAAGCTTACTTAGGTCCCTACTCATTTTTTACACACACTCCCACTGGAGTTTCAACCCTGTTGCAAATCTTAGTGTCATCTGCAAAGAAGCTTACCTTCACTTCCAGCCCCTATGCAATGTCACTTATAAAGACATTAAAGAGGACCAACCCCAGAGCTGATCTCTGTGGCAACTCACTAGTCACCTCCTCTCCTCAGAGTGAACTCCATATACCACCAGCCTCTGTGTTCTATCACTCAACCAATTTCTAACCCAGTTTTCCACCTTGGGACCCACTCCAAGGCTGCCTAGCTTGCTTACAAGTCTCTTATGTGGAACGGTGTTGAAGGCCTTGCTGAAATCTATGTAGGCCATGTCTACCGCTTCTCCCTGATTTAATTTCCTGGTCACCCAGTCAAAGAAATCTATCAGATTTGTTTGAAATGACCTCTCTGCTATGAATCCATGCTGCCTTGGATCCTGTAATCTGCTGGATTAAAGATATTCCACAATCCTTTCCTTTAGCAGTGATTCCATTAATTTCCTCACCACCGAGGTCAGACTGACTGGCCTGTAGTTGCCAGCTTCCTCCCTGCTTCCACTTTTGTGAAGAAGGACTACACCTACCCTCTTCTAGTCCTCTGGAACCACTCCTGTTTCCAGTGAGTGGTTGAACAGAGCTGTTAGTGATGCTGCCAGCACCTATCTAAGCTCCTTTAATATCCTTGGATGTATCCCGTCTGGCCCCATTGCCTTGTCCACTTTCAGTTTTGCAAGTTCCTTCAGGACTCTCTCCTCTGTAAATGGACTGTTGACTACCTCCCTTCCATTGATGTTTCTGTCACTTAACTGGGGTCCCTCACCTTCCCCTTCTTCTGGGAATACTACATAGATACATAGAATTTAACGGCAGATAAGGACCACCAGGCCTGCCTAGTCTGGCCATTTTCCCTACCTGTTGCAAAAACCAAAGACCCTGCTTGATCTCTGACTTTGTTCTCCTACCTATCGCTTGGGTACCCCTATGCAAATCCCACACATTTTTTCATTCCCCTACAAAATTTGCCCCCACCACCTCTGCTGGGAAGCTGTTCCATGCATTCACAACCCTTTCTGTGAAGAAATACTTCCTCACGTTACCCCTTAGTCTTCCCCATTCCAGCCTCATGTCACGACCCCTTCTTTCTAATGCATCTCTTTTTCTAAAAGATGTTACCCAGTTCTGTACCTTACTTATGCCACTGAAGAATTTGTACATGATTTCTGCTTTTTCCTGTTCCACCTCCGCACACTCTCCTCCTTCCCTTTTTAGCCTTATGGTCCTAACCCTGGGGCGGGATTTTCAAAGCTCCTTGATCGCTGCAAGCCCTGATGCATCAACAATACAGCGCATGGGTCTTGCAGTGATCTAACAGGATTTTCTATCCCATGCTGGCAATTGCCGCAAGTTAGGCAAATGTTTTCTGGTCTAATCTGCGGCAGTCCTGTGGGCTGTCTTACGGAGCTTGCATCAGATATGTGGATCAAGCGGTCATAAACCGTAGAAACTGCTGCAACTGTGCCCAAGAATGTAAAATCCAGTGCACTTGCAGCAAAGGGTTCAGCACACCACCAGAAACTAAGGTCCGGTGGTGCAGGGCTGGACACAAGCCCTGCGCCATCCTTCAAAAATCTGGCCCCTGGTCTTTCTCCTTTCACTAACATACCTGAAAAATGTCTTGTCCCTTTCTTTATTGCTTGTACTGTTTTCTCCTCCATTTGCACCTTTGCGCTACTGACTGCTTTCCCTGCTTCCCTCTGTTTTTCCAGATACACTTCCCTGTCCTCCTCCATCTGTGTCTCCTTGTACCTCCTGAATGCTAACCTTTTCACCCTTACCTTCCCACCCACCTCCTTTGAGAACCATAGTGGTCCTTTTTTCCACTTGCTTTTTTTTAATTGTCTAACACAAAGGTTTGTTGCCTTCATGATAGCTCCTTTTAGTTTCACCCACTATTCCTCTACACCATTCAAGTCCTCCCCCCGCCAGGGCATCCCTGAGACATTTCCCCAACTTTGCAAAGTTGGCCCTCCTGGGGTCCAGGACCTTCGCCTTTGTGTGGTTTGACTCTTTCACTGTTCTTCTATTGAACCACACCGCACAGTGATCACTGGACCCCAGGTGGCTACCCACCTTGACGTCTGCAACACTGTCCCTGTTGGGAACCAACAACCTAACTGGGGAGGAGGTTGAGATAGTGCAAAGTAGGTTCAGGGAGTTAGGGAGTATCTGCAGGGAGGAAGGAAGTTCACTGGCCTTCTCAGAGGTGATACCAGTACCAAGGACCAGCACAGCTAGAAAAAGACGAATAGAGGATTTTAATGACTGGCTGAGGAAATGGTGCAGGGAGGAGAGGATCATCTGTATTGGGGACTGGGAGAAGACCTGGTCAAACAAAGCACTCTTTTCATCAGACAGGCTACACCTCAGTAGGGAGGGTTCTAGTGTACTCAGGGACAAGCTGGGGGAATACATAACCACTACACTTCATTTAAACTACTGAGGGGGAGCAGTGGGTGAGCAGACCCACAGACTCCGAGAGGAGGTGGTCAGTAAACCCCCCCCACAGTGATAAAAGAGGTCTGGAGGGAGGAGGTGGAAGGGGCAAATACACAATTAGCAAAGGGTGAAGGGGTGAGGAACACATAGCAAGGGTATGTGCAGGAGTGCACACAGAGGGGATAAATGTGAATAGAAGAAAAGAGGGAAGAGAAGGAAGGTCAGACTGTAGGTGGAGGGTGGTGTCTCTGAATGTGCGGAGTCTTGGAAACAAGATGGATAACCTGCAAGCACTATTAGCAGACAGGAGGGTGGACGTAGCTGCAATAACCGAGACCTAGGCAACATCACACCATGACTGGGACCTTGCTATCCCTGGATATAAACTATACAGGAGGGACAGAGTAGTTGGGAAGGGGGGAAGGGTGGCAGTTTATATCAGGGAGGGAATAACTTGCATGAGGGAAGAGTCAGAGGAAGGGGAGGTGGAGGCATTATGGGTTCAGTCAAGGTCCAATAGAGGGAGAAAGGTGAGGTTGGGGGTGGTTTACAGACCACCCAATCAAGATGAGGAGAGAGACAGGGAACTGATCTCACAAATATTGGAAGCTGCTGGGAAAGGAGAGGTGGTAAATGTGGGGGACTTCAACGTGCCCAAGGTGGACTGGAGTATACCATCCACAACATGAGCTAAGAGTCAGGTGATCCAGGAAGGACTGCAGAGTGGGTTCCTGACTCAGGGCGTCACTGAATCAACTAGAGCTGAGGCAATTCTTGATCTGGTGCTCACAAATGGGGAGCAGGTGTAACCCCCCTGCAAATGGGGGTTCCCAAAAGACTTCCAGGAGCTTGCTTGAATGCTCCAAGCCTGAATGGTGTTTGGCGTTTAAGCCATTTATCAGTGAGTGTTTTTAGAACCTCTGGTACTGTCTCTTTAAGAGCTGTCTGCTTGCAGACATAATTAGTTTGTATGGGGACTGTGTGTTTTTTGATTGAGTACCACTCAAGCTGCTGCCAATTCACTCCATTTTTGCAGTCACTAGAGTGCAAAGGAACCTATCTGAAAGATGTAACTGTTTGCCAGAAACCATTTAGAGTGATAATGAAATTACAGTTTGTCTAACCTGCTTCTTTTGCAGTCAGAACAGTGTCTGCCTAGTTCCCATTCTGGTTTTGAACTGCTGAACTGGACCAATCAGTGTGGGTAAGCTAGCTCTAAATGGTGCCTTGGACGAATCAGAACTTGACTCATAATCTGAGCCAGCCACAAGAGGATTGTATGGGCAGTGACTCTGGGAGATGTAGTTTAGACTTCAGCGCCTTTTGGACCAACAGCAGCAGTCTATTGTGAGGACAGCCAATCCAGTCAAGAACTGGGAGGAACTCAAAGGAAGTGCCCGGTTTTGTCAGTTGGAGTTTCAGTTGAGCTTTGGCAGTGAAGAAGGAAGGAGCCCTGTGCTTTTCAGTGTGCAGTTTTAGTCAAAAATGTGTAAGGCCCAGAGTTCCGGTCTGCAGCTTGTGTAACTGCTTGTTAGACTGAATCCGTCCTGTGAAGAGAATCAAAGGATATCTGAAGTAGAAACCAGGCTCACCCTGTAGAAGACTGGAGGAATTGGGAATTGCACTCGGTCTGTCAGGAACTGAATCTGCTGTGTGTTCTCCCGGTATTGTGCAGTAATTGCGATCGGGATACAGATGCAGCCTGCCTGGTATAGTGCTTTCTTTTACCATATAAATGTGTGAGGAGTCTCTTAGAGCTCAAGAGTAGCCCTGCTGACATTGAAGGACCCTATCTTGTTTGGAGGTCGTGAGTACTAATTCAGGGTCGCTCCCTGTTGAATTGCTACATTAAATCCAAATGGAATTACTGTACTGCTGACTGTTTAATTTTCCTTTTCTCTGTGTGAAAGGGCCCCTACCAGCTGCCACGGTTTGGACTAGCCACTAGGCTTGGGTACCCAGGGACAGTAACTGATAGGGATAGGCCTGTGCACAGAGCCATAGGTAGATGAGTAGAGTGATAAGCTAATTAACCTGATTTCCCTGTCCTTGTTATATCCCCCTAAATAAATAAGAGCTGCTTGTTTCAACAAAGTTATACTGCCTGAGGTATTTGTCTATGTTAAAATATTGTACTGTGATTGTTGCACTGTATCTTGTTTTACAGGGGTCCCAGTGCCTGAACCAGTTCTGGGGGTAAGTGTATACTGTGAAGGTAATTCTGATATACTGTGTGGGGCCAATAGTGGGAAGAAAGGGGTTGCAGTGTCCCAGAGGGCTGTGACCAAGTAAGTTTAACTATTGCAAACCCTGACCTCTGGGTGGAGGCACCATATTGGATCCAGGCCCCTCAACCTGTTAGTGGCAAATCAGGCAGGGGTAGTAGCCCTGGATAGCGCCATCTAGGGGTTACATCTTGAGGCTCACCGCTGGGATTGTGTGTCCTCTAGTGGCCATATTTACTAACCACTGTTAAGAAAAAAATGGTACCCGACAGAAGTGGCTGTGCACGCTGGTGGAGTGGTGTACTGGGAGGAGATCGACCCCAAATGTGCTATGCTTATCCTGGACATCCCTGTATCAATACGGACACTGTGCAGGGAGTACTTTCCAAGGTGGAAGGTTTACAAACCCTGTGGTGGTGGGTCGGCATGCTAATCTGCTCACCCACACTTTCCTGGCCCTAGTAGAGTTTAAGGATCCCATAGATAGCTCCAAAGTGCCACAGACCATTACCCCAGAGGGAGCCCTCACTGCTTGGAGAGTGATAACTATGACAGTAAAGACCTGGGGAATCAGCCCCCACCACTATCTGAAACTTTTGAGGAGAAATTTGCTAAATGGTTGCTGGGAGAAGGGAAAACTGTGGAGGACTTGAAGAAACTATTCTTGCCACCTGGGGTGTTCCTCCCAACACCTCTCCTGCTCCAGTGCCCGTAATGGTGGCTGAACCAATGCAGACTCCTATTTCTGCACCTGCCATTAGTCACGACTCTTACCAAGGTTGAGGATCTTTCTGGCACCTCCCACCCCCCAAGGGAGGATGACTGGGAGACCTGGATAGACTATGTTGCCCCCAAGTGCTAGAATGGCAATGCTCGAAGGCGAAAAGCTAAAGAGGGTTAGTGAGAGCCTGAGGTCCTGCCCTGGCTACCATCCGTGCTAAACGGGCCAGTAACCCTGAAGCGACTGCACAGGCCTATCTTGAGGCCTTGGAGAATGTGTATGGGAGCCCAGATTATGATGAGGACCTGGTGGAGAGTAAGAAATGCACAACAGTACCAAGGGAGTTGTTGTCTGTGTATGTCTCTCGGCTGGAAAAATTGTTGCAAGAATGCCTCAGAAAGGGTAGTTTGCCAGCATTGAACTGGACCAACCAGACTGACAGAATCCTTAAGTCTGCCCCCTTCTCAGAACTGCTGTTGCTTCAGTTACGCCTGGCAAATCGACTGAATCCCCATCCTCCTATGATGAGTTAATGAGAGAAATCTGAGGAGTTGAGAAAGGCGACCTCGGGAGGGACCTGCACCAACAGCTGTGGCTACGACCTGAGTGACTGAGGGTGACCCATCAAGTGAAGTTCAGGGCAGAGGTTGACAGTCAATGAGTGCTCTGACAAGGAAAAGATATGCCACAATGGGGTGAACTGTTGAGAGAGATCCGGAATTCAAAACAGTTCCTTTATGAAGGCCACGCCTGCAAGTATGGGCCCTGACCTATATCCGACTGCATCTGCTATGGGGTGGGGTACCCACCATGTATCTCCTGCTGATAACAGCTCCGAACTCGATTCCTTGACCATGGAAGTGGAGAAACTGACGAGATGTCTCCAAATGCTTATCACGCCGCAGACAGAGATGGCACCAGTTTCCAGTTAGTAATACCTCCGCCTGGCTCCCAGTGTGGCGCCGCCAGCTCAAACTCCAGAAAGTATGTTTTGCTATAATTGTGGGAAAGATGGGCACATGAAAAGGGAATGCCGTCCGCAAAGACACTGACAAAGTTGCATATAGGCTACAAGGAGAGCTTGGAGAACAAATCAGTGGTTAAGAGGTGCACGAAATGATCCCAGTGAGGGCACCAAAATGCTAACTCACGCCCTTTGTGGCAAGGTCAGTTGCCCAGGCCCCCACTATCGCCTCCAGACTGGTCCAGAATAGTGGGTCCCTCCATGGAGACCACTGTAAAGGTGAATGGAGTGTCTACAAGAACTGTATTAGACAGTGGCTCCTAAGTGACAATTATGTTCCAGGATTGGTATCAGAAGCATTTGTCAGACGCATCTTGCAACCATTAGAAGGACTGCATGTATGGGGTTAAGGAGAAGGCCTACACCTTATTCCGGTATATCCGAATTTGGCTGTCTTTCCCACCTCCGTGGCTGGAGTGGTCAACAAGTAGAGACCCTAGCCTTAGTGTGTCCCCCACTGGACTGTATGATGGTGTCCCTTTGTTGATTGGAACAAATGGTCATATGTTCGGAAGGCTGGCACAGTTGTGTTATGAAAAACAGGGTCAAAGACTAGTAGAGCTTTAAGAGTTCCGCTTAATTAAGAAGGCCTATGAGGCACAGAGATGCTGAAAAACAGAACCAGAGGAACCGGTCGGAATTGTATGGAAGAAGGATCCTGAATCTCTGATGCTGGTGCCAAATGCCCAGTGTACCTTACAGGGAGAGGTCCATATCAGAAAGGATGTTAAGAATAAAATATTAATGTTGGATGCACCAGGCGATGGAAAATTGCCAGAGGGACTGCTGGTCAAGCCTAGTATTTTGCCCGCTAGAGCCCATGCTTATGCCAGAAGGGTAATGGTCCAAGTTCATAATGTGTCTGAAAGAGACATTCGAGTAAACAGAGGTTGCATCCTGGCTAATTGCATTGTACAGACACTGCAGTGCTACCCAGCAGCAAGAGTTCAAGGAAGAATGACAGAGTAACGCCTGACTTGTTTGATTTCGCGACTCCCCTGCCAGCTGAATGGAAAGTGAGGATCAGTGAGAAGCTTGCCCAGAGAGACCAGGTGTTTTCTTTAAAGGAATGGGATGTAGGATGGGCAAGGAGCTGAGCACAATATCCGCTGCATGACGAAAGACCATTTCTTGAGAGGTCTCGACGCCTGGCACCTGCTGACATAGATGATGTGAGACGCATCTGCAAGAGATGTTAGCTGCTGGTGTAATACAAGAATCCAGAAGCCCTTATGCTTCCCCATTGTGGTAGTGAGGAAAAGAATGGAACAGTAAGGATGTGTGTGGATTATCGCACCTTAAACCGGCGGACTATCCTGATCAGTACACAATGCCCGTGATTCAGGATGCTTTGACTGCCTAAACGGGAGCAAGTGGTTCTCTGTGCTGGATCTCCGCAGTGGGTACTACAGATCCCGAGAGTCCCCAGAGGACCGGGAGAAGATGGCCTTTATCTGTCCCCTTGGCTTCTATGAATTCATGGAGGATGCCTCAAGGATTTCAGGTGCCCAGCCACTTTTCAACGATTGATGGAGCGTGCAGTGGGGACATGAACTTACTAGAGTGCCTGGTATACCTAGATGATGTTATTGTGTTTGGCAGCTCACTGGAGGAACATGAGAGCAGATTATTTAAGGTATTGGACCGACTGGAGGACTTTAGCCTTAAACTGTCCATTGATAAGTGTCAATTCTTTCAAACATCAGTAAAGTATGTGGGACACATAGTATCCACCGAGGAATAGAGACCGACCCAAGTAAAGTTGAGGCCTTGACCACCTGGCCACAGCCCAAAATCTAAAAGAACTGCAAAGATTCCTGGATTCTGTGGTTATATCGGCGCTCATCAAGGACTATTCAAGAGTGATCCGCCTTTACTTAACCTTACTCAAGGGTATCCCCAACCCACAAAAATACCAAAAGTCAGCCCCTCAAGACTGAAAGAGTGTATTTTCATCCGAGTGAAGTATTTGGGGCCGCTGGACTCTGATTGTGAGACTGCTTTTCATGAGATCATATATCAACTTACCCATGCTCCAGTGCTGGCCTATGCCGATCCAAGAAAACCTTACGTCCTGCACACTGATGCTAGCTTGCAAGGGTTGGGGACTGTGTTGTACCAAGAGCACGAGAATTGCCTGAGACCAGTGGCCTTTGCCAGTAGAAGCCTGACCCCATCCGAAAAGAACTATCCTGTACATAAGTTAGAGTTCTAGCTTTGAAGTGGGCTATTGTTGACCAATTCCATGAGTACTTTTATGGGCTAAAATACTAGTAAAACTGACAATAATCCTTGACCCATGTGCAGACCTCAGCTAAGTTGGATGCCACTGGCCATAGGTGGCTTTCTGCATTATCTACATATGACTATGCTCTCGAATACCGAGCAGGTCTGAACCACATAGATGCTGATGCTCTCCCGGAGGCCTGTTTCCAGAATGATTGGGTCCAATTAGCAGAACCTGACATTCGGCACTCTGTCGGAAGTTTGACAGGGAGGAACAAATGTCCACGGACGCAGTGGACTGCATGGTGGATTGCTTGGGACCCTCTGAGAATTGCATACCTGCTGCTTATTGCCACTTTTCTGCAATAGACATTGGTGCACTGCCTCAGCTGGACAATGACAGTATTCGGGCGGCTCAATCCCGTGATCCCATGATCAAAGCAGCTTTAGAAGCCCTCATGCAGGAAAAGATGTGTCCAAATTACGCCCACTGATTTGAGAACTGCACTGTTATACAAAGAAGGTCCTAAGTTGAAACTGATCAATAAACTGTTATACAGAGAAACAGTAGACAGAGGGGACAAGTAGACAAACAACAACTAGTGCTGCCCACTGCCTTCGAGACTCAGTACTGAGGTCCTTGCACAACCACATGGGGCACCTTGGTATAGACAGAACACTTGACTTGGTGAGATCCAGATTCTATTGGCCTAAGATGGGGCTGATGTGGAGCAACACATTCGAACTTGTAGTCGCTAGCTACAGAGGAAAGCTTTGCCCCAGAGGGAAGCCCCTTTGTTAACATCACCACCAGTGCACCCATGGAGCTGGTCTGTGTTGATTTTCTGAGTTTGGAGTCAGATCAAAGAAATATCAGTAATGTGCTGGTGGTCACTGACCATTTCACGAGATATGCCCAAGCTTTCCCACCAAAGACCAGAAAGCATCCACTGTGGCCAAAGTACTTGTAGAAAACTTTTTGTTCACTATGGGGCTCCACAAAGAATCCATTCTGATCAAGGGAGAGACTTTGAGAGTCGCCTGATCAAAGAGATGCTTTCTGTGGGGAGTGCGAAAGTCCAGAACCACTCCTTACCACCCCAGGGGACCCACAGCCTGAACGCTTTCAACCGCACTTTGCTAGATATGCTAGGCACCTCTGCACCCAAAGGACAAGCCTAGATGGAGCAACAAATTAGCACCCTGGTACATGCTTATAACTGCACCAAAAGTGATGCCACTGGATTCTCCCTACCGCCTGATGTTTGGAAGAGAAGCTTGACTACCAGTAGATGTGTGTTTTGGGGTCCTCCTGATGGGGTTCAAGCTGACAACTATTTACAGTATGTGCAAAGTTAAAGGCCCAGCTAACTCATGCGTACTCAACTGGCTCAAACCATGGCTGCCAAAAGAAATCTGGCCAACAAAGAAAGGTATGATAAAAAGGTGAAAACAGGAACCCAGGAGGGAGATCGGTATTAAAGAAATCTGGGACTGCATGGCAAGCACAAGATTGCTGACAGATGGCACCATCTCCCTCACATTGTAGTGGGCAAACCAGATGATCTGCCAGTGTACAAAAGTAAGGCCTGAGAATAATTCAAAGATGTAAAACAATGCATAGAAATCATTTACTGCCCATTGGACAAATCTTAATTGAGTCTGAGCCCTAGAAGATGCCCCTCTGGACCAGTGACTAGAGCTGCTACTAAGAAAAGATCAAGAAAGTCTGCACCTACAGAAGCAAAGTTAAAGTGTTCCTCCACAAGTCCCAGTTGAGCATGACTGTCAGTCCATATCGGAAGAAAGTGAGAGTGACTTTGAATACTATCCTTCTTATGAACTGAGTCAATTGTTTCAGGGCAATCTCTTGTCAATACTGGAGATGAAGCTGGGCCTTCTGGACTGTCCAAGCCCCCAGCTTCATCCCTGGAGCCGATGCTCCCAGAAAGTGAAGTGCAAAGCATCAGATCAGATGAAATGGAATCATTGTGCATGGTTGAACTGTTTGAGCTTTCAGGGAGGAAATGATGGATTGGGTCAGACTGGTGATACACCAGAACAAGAAGAGTATTTTGAGTGCCCTGACAGTCCACTGCCAGTGTCCCAAAGCTCTCCCTGCGAGCCAAATGTTGTGGACTCAGAAACTGTAACTCCTGGAGCTGAAAGTGCCCCAAGTTCTAGCCTCTCTACCCCCATGGAGACTCCCTGACAAGTGAGGACAATGCTGAAAATGAGGCTCAGAGTGCAGAGACTGTAACAGTTCCCCTAGAAAGACTGGTCGAGCTGTAAAGCCTGTGGTGCACCTCAGTTATGATTCCTTGGGAGGCCTGTGGATTTGCCTCTCAATGTTGTCCATAAAGGAGTGTATCTGTCCCTGAGCTCATTGCCCAAACTGAGCATCAGTGCTAACTCCAAGTTACTTGTGTTGCCTTCTATATGGTGCCCTTGCCCCGTCCCAGCCCCAAGGTAACTGATAGGAAGGGCCCCTCTTCAGGTTTCATGTACAAGAGGTAATAACTTGAGTTATGGTACAATGTGTATGTAATACTGTGTAAAGAGTGACGACTGCAATGTTTCAGAAATGTGTTCTTGGTAAAATGATATATTGACTGATGATTACATGTGCGAGCCTAATGCAAATGTATATGGTTGCAGTTGAAACTTATGGGGTACTTACTTGACGCGGACGCCAAGCTTTCCCAGGCCAGGAAGGGTGTAACCCCTGCAAATGGGGGTTCCCAAAGACTTCCAGGAGCTTGCTTGAATGCTCCAAGCCTGAATGGTGTTTGGCTTAAGCCATTTATCAGTGAGTGTTTTAGAACCTCTGGTACTGTCTCTTTAAGAGCTGTCTGCTTGCAGACATAATTAGTTTGTATGGGGACTGTGTGTTTCTTTGATTGAGTACCACTCAAGCTGCTGCCAATTCACTCCATTTTGCAGTCACTAGAGTGCAAAGGAACCTATCTGAAAGATGTAACTGTTTGCCAGAAACCATTTAGAGTGATAATGAAATTACAGTTTGTCTAACCTGCTTTCTTTGCAGTCAGAACAGTGTCTGCCTAGTTCCCATTCTGGTTTTGAACTGCTGAACTGGACCAATCAGTGGGGTAAGCTCTAAATGGTGCCTTGGACGAATCAGAACTTGGACTCATAATCTGAGCCAGCCACAAGAGGATTGTATGGGCAGTGACTCTGGGAGATGTAAGTTTAGACTTCAGCTTTTGGACCAACAGCAGCAGTCTATTGTGAGTGACAGCCAATCCAGTCAAGAACTGGGAGGAACTCAAAGGAAGTGCCCGTTTTGTCAGTTGGAGTTTCAGTTGAGCTTTGGCAGTGAAGAAGGAAGGAGCCCTGTGCTTTTTCAGTGTGCAGTTTTAGTCAAAAACGTGTGTAAGGCCCAGAGTTCCGGTCTGCAGCTTGTGTAACTGCTTGTTAGACTGAACTGGCCCCAGAAGAGAATCAAAGGATATCTGAAGAGTAGAAACCAGGCTCACCCTGTAGAAGACTGGAGGAATTATGAATTGCACTGTCTGTCAGGAACTGAATCTGCTGTGTGTTCTCCGGTATTGTGCAGTAATTGCAATCGGGATACAGATGCAGCCTGCCTGGTATAGTGCTTTTCACTGTGATAAATGTGTGAGGAGTCTCTTAGAGCTCAAGAGTAGCCCTGCTGACATTGAAGGACCCTATCTTGTTTGGAGGTCGTGAGTACTAATTCAGGGTCGCTTCCCTGTTGAATTGCTACATTAAACAAATGGAATTACTGTACTGCTGACTGTTTAATTTTCCTTTCTCAGTGTGAAAGGGCCCTACCAGCTGCCACGGTTTGGACTAGCCACTAGGGCTTGGGTACCCAGGACAGTAACTGATAGGGATAGGCCTGTGCACAGAGCCATAGGTAGATGAGTAGAGTGATAAGTTAATTAACCTGATTTCCCTGTCCTTGTTATATCCCCTAAATAAATCAGAGCTGCTTGTTTCAGCAAAGTTATACTGCCTGAGGTATTTGTCTAAAAATATTGTACTGTGATTGTTGCACTGTATCTTGTTTTACAGGGGGTCCCAGTGCCTGAACCAGTTCTGTGGGTAAGTGTATACTGTGAAGGTAATTTGATATACTGTGTGGGCCACTAGTGGGAAGAAAGGGGTTGCAGTGTCCCAGAGGGCTGTGACCAAGTAAGTTTAACTATTGCAAACCCTGACCTCTGGGTGGAGGCACCCGCCATTGGATCCAGGCCCTCAACCTGTTAGTGGCAAATCAGGCAGGGGTAGTAGCCCCTGGGATAGCGCCATCTAGGGGTTACACATGTACAGGAAATAATGGTCAGGGAGCCACTGGGGGGAGGTGACCATTGCACAGTGTGGTTCCATTTGGATATGGGCAGGGAAAGCATCCCGACTAAGACCAAAATCTTGGATTTCAGGAGGGCAGACTTCGGGAAAATGGGTGAGGTTCTAAGGAGCTATCTGGTGGGCATCAGAGCAGATATGGGGGTGGACCTAAAGTGGTCCATCATTAAGGAAGGAATACTGGTTGCCACAGATGAGTGTGTTAGGCTCAGGGGAAGAACAAAAGGGCCAAAGCGCCCAGCTGGTTCAGTTCTGGGGTTGCCAAGGCAGTAAGGGAAAAGAGGTTGGCCTATAGAAAATTCAGGAAGACCAAGAGAGAGGTAGATATGGAAAATTACCTAAGGTTGACTAGTGAGGCAAGTAAGGAAGTCCGGTGAGCAAAGGCACAGAAGGAGCTTCAAATAGCTGAAGGAATTAAGAAGGGGGAGACGGTTTTATTTCACTACATAAGTGAGAAAGGGGACAAGAAAGAAGGATTGTTAGGCCTAAGTAAGGTGTGGAGTGTGTGGAGGATAATGGAGGAAAAGCTGAGATACTAAATGAATACTTCTGTTCTGTCTTCACCAGGGAGAAGGACGGACCAGTGCCTTCAGGAGGGAAAAGAGGAGCAGGGGAGGAGGGGAACACATACATAGTGATAGAGGAGGATAGAGTGAGGGAGGGTCTGCTAGCATTGAAAGTGGACAAATCACCAGGCCTGGACAGAATACATCCAAGGGTACTAAATGAACTGGCTGAGGAGCTGGCAGGGCCGCTAGCAGACCTATTTAATAGTTCACTAGAATCAGGCATGGTACCACAGGACTGGAGAACAGCACATGTAGTGCCCCTTCACAAAAGCGGTCCAAAGGAGGAACCAGGGAATTACAGACCAGTCAGTCTGACCTCCATTGTGGGCAAGCTGATGGAGACCATACTAAACATAGAAACATAGACTTTGACGGCAGATAAGGACCGCTTGGCCCACCTAGTCTGCCCATTTCCCTACCTACAGGATACGCTGCAGATCCTAGTTAACCAACAGCCTATTTCTTCTTACACCCCACAAGAATTGCATTATGTCTGTCTTGTGTATTCTTGAATTCTCTCACAGTTTTAGACCCCATAACCTCCTCAGGAAGGCTGTTCCATGCATCCATCACCCTCTTTGTGAAAAAATACTTCCTCACATTGCCCCTGAACCGCCCCCCCATCTTTAAATTGTGTCCCCTTGTTCTTGCACATCTCTTTTTCTGAAAGATGCTACCTTCTTGGACCTTGTTGATTCCACTGAGGCACTTAAAAGTTTCTATCATGTCCCCCCTCCTTTCCTCAAGGGAATACATATTAAGCTCCTTTAGTCTCTTCTCGTATGGCTTCTCTTGAAGACCCTGCACCATTTTAGTTGCCCTCCTCTGGACTGCCTCTATCCTGTCTATGTCTATCCTCTCTAAGGAAAGGTTGGTGGAATATCTAGAGGAACATGGTCTCCAGGATGCGAAGCAGCTTGAGTTCATGGGGGGGAGATCATGTCAAACAAATCTGATTGACTTCTTTGACTGTGTCACTAAGACAGTAGACAGGGGCCAAGCGGCAGACATCCTCTATCTTGATTTCAGCAAGGCCTTTGACTCTGTGCCCCACAAAAAGTTGATCAGGAAGTTGGTGGATCTTGGAGTTGGGGAAAAGATGGTCAGATGGGTGGAAAACTGGCTGAAGGACAGAACCCAGAGGGTGGTGGTGGGGGGAGAGTTATCTGGCACCAGAGAGGTAACCAGTGGGTCCCACAGGGCTCTGTGCTGGGGCCGGTGTTGTTCAATGTCTTCATCAATGACATTGGGGATGGCATGAAAGGCATGTGCCTATTCGCAGATGACACCAAGCTCTATGGGAGAGTGGACACAGCTGAAGGGATAAGGGACCTACAGGAAGATCTGGAAATGATGAGGAGGTGGTCCAGGATCTGGCAGCTTGGCTTCAATGCCAAGAAATGCAAAGTTATGCATATTGGAGCCAAGAATCCCAGGACAGAGTATTACCTGAGTGGAGTCCAAGTATCTGCATCAGAGGAGGAGAAGGACCTGGGAGTGATGATCACTAGTGACCTGCAGCACTCCACGCAGTGCAAGAATGCAGCAGCAAAGGCAAACAAGATGCTGGGATGCATAGATAGGGGGATCAGTACTAGGAGAGAGGAGGTTATACTGCCCTTGTATGGTTCTGTGATGTAGGCGACCGCGGAAGGGTGACCCGCAGAAGGGCGACAGCAACCAGGCGACAACAGGAACAGCACCCATGCAAATGCGGTACGCATCAGAATGGCGACCACAGGAAACAAAAAAAATGCTACCACACCACCACAGGAGAACAAGAACCAACAGAGGACGCACCGAGGGTGACCGGACATGGACAGGATGGGCGCACGGCAGGCACGGAGAGGCACGGGGGGGCAAGCAGTAGTGCACACACACAACAGGACAGTGGACACGAGTGACACCAATGGTGCGGAGGGCAGGGGAGTGGGAGAGAGACGGAGACATGGACGGGCACACATGGGGTGGCCGCGATGCCAGCAGGACAATGACAGCCATGGCTGTCCATGGCAATGCTGGGGGGGGCTGTGGCACAGCAGTGGGCTGGGGTCTGGCACAGGCAGGAGGCGCCTATGGTGCAGGAGGCCACACACAGGGTGACCTGAGATGTGCAGGCAGGAGGTGTCAGTGACTGTACACAGTGCAGGGCTGGTGGCCAGGCCACCATGACGCTGGGAGCCCGGGGCTGTGGGAACAGGACCGGCTACCAGGGCAGTGCATGGGTGGGGGGCACACAGTGGAAGGGCGCACAGGCTGGCAGGAATGGGGTACAGCATGGTGGCGGACAGGGCAGGCTGCAATGTCTGGATGGAGGGGTAGGCAGGCAAGGCAGAGGGTACCCAGGTGGACTACTCTTGCATCTGGAAGTTATGTGCAAGGCCCCGGAGGTAGTCCACTGTACTGCGCACTCCATACTCTGCCACGATGGCCTCAATGCGGCGTGTGAGGTCCCTGTACTGCCTCTTTGACTTGGTGGTCCCTGCGCTGAAGACGAGCTGCTCCATGCGCACAGTGGCAAGCCCCTGCTCCTCCATGAGACAGTCTAAGAACCACCAGACATTAGGGTGACAGGCATTGAGCCGGGTGTTGAACGCCCGGTGTTGGCCCTCCACTGCATTGTTATTCCGTGCCTGCCCGCTGCACGCCGGCTCATACATGTTCCACATGGACGCATGGAACAGTGACCAGTGCCGTGCTATACAGCCCACTGGGCGCCCTACCCAGGTGTCCACCATGTAGTCCAGCAGTGGACACAGGAGCGTGTTGTGTGCCTGGTAGTATGGCGTGTCCACCAACTCCCCATACACTGTCGCCACATCATCTGGTTGCACAAAGGCGAGTGCAAGGAGCATGCAGACCTGCAATGCACACTCCGCATCCATGGAGTAGCACTCGAGCAGTGCCGCATTGCCCTGCACACGCCGCCACACTGCCTGGCAGAAGTGGTAGAAACAACCCCGCATGACGGTGCCCTCAAAGACAGTGGCGAATGTATGCCAGGCAGCCCACTCAAAATCCATGAGGGCGGACTGCGGCCGGGCACTGCACAGTAGCTGACGCAGTTCCATGAATGCCCTCATGTAGGCGCGCTCCATCTGTGTACACATCAGTATGTACACGGCTGGCAGGACTGAACCAGACACAGGCCGTGAATGGAACAGAGCTGCCCAAACAGTGGCAGTGTGGCATGAAAGGTGCCATCCAGGAACCAGTCCTGGCACCCAGATAGGAATGTCACGTCATGCTGAGTGGCGAATATGAGTGTGCGGTCCCCTGCAGGGCCACTGTCATATTGCAGGAACTGTGCCCTGCCAGGTGTGATGGTATATACCTGGGGCAGGGCAAGCTCGGTCACTCTGCCAGGCATAGCGGGACAGCCCCTTGTGGCTTGGCACACACGCTGCACCGTGCAGCACATCAGGGACATGGTGGGCAGCCTGCCGGCAATGACATTGATCAACCCACTGGTGGTCTGCACAATGACCTGGGTAGTGGTCTCCAGGCTCGTCCGTCTATGTTCCCACACACCCACCAGCATGCCCCTGATGCTGACCTCCCCTGGATCCGGGGTGTGGTTATGTGGCCGTCCAGTGTATACCACATCGGTGGCAATGGTGTGTGCCCCTGCTGGGCATGCATGCCTCTGGCCCTGCATGCACCTCCAGTACTCTTTGCCATGTTTCTCCTTATCCCTGCAGTACATGTACCCACGATAGGATAGGAGCGGTCTCTCCTTCTGGCTTGTGAGGTAGGATGTGATGTCCATCTCTCACAGGCTGGTCTAGTGTGACAGCCCTCTGTTGCGCCCCATGCCCCTTTAAGGGCTTGCAGTGTGATCCTGTGGCCGTCCGCCATGCCTACAGCCTGCCCCCAGTGCTGGCAAAAGGACGTGCTGCTGTTGGGTCCATCCGCTTTGCACGTCGGCCCTCATGGCGGTTTGGTAAAACATGGCGTGTGTGTGCCTGTGGCCATGGAAGCATTGTGCGGTCGCAGACTCAGTGTGGCCACAAGTATCCCCACTGCATCTGTGCTGCTGTGGCATTGTGGAATATGGTGCCTGTGGAAACGACGAATCCGTGCATGGTTGGTGAGTTGAGCAGTTCCTCCAGTTCCTGTACTAGTTTACTATGCTGCCTATCGGTATTGCTGTCAGTGCCAACCGTGGGGTTCGAACCCACGGCGGCTGTCCTTCGAGGTGCCGATGGCTGCACTGTGCTGGTGTACGCTACAAGAGCGGCTTGCCTGCAGCCCACCCTCCCATGATCTTCCCCTGTCTGTGGCAGGCAGTGCGTGTGGGGGGAGAGGCATAGCTGCTCCTCGGCTGTGCTGGCTGGGGGGGGGCGCCTGTGCTCTGGGTTGGCCAGCCTTCAGGTGGTGTAGATGTTGGGTGTGTGCACGCGTATGCGCGCACAAAACTTTGGTCACCATTTAGGCCAGTCGCCGTCTTTCCCAGTCGCCCTTGTCACCATGCGCCTTTCTTCACCAGGCGCCTTAGACTTGTTAGCCATGTTAGCAGAGCTATTCTGCTAGGAGCCCTTCCTCAGTAGCCAACATCACAGGTTACCTCCTTGTACAGGTCACTGGTAAGGCCGCATCTAGAGTATGGAGTTCAGTACTGTTGCCCACACCTCAAAAAGGACATTACCCGGCTGGAGAAGGTACAGAGGAGGGCTACAAAGATGATAGCCAGTCAGCAGGGCAAGGCATACGAGGAGAGGTTGAGGGCACTGAACATGTACTCCCTGGAAGACAGGAGAGAAAGAGGGGATATGATTGGGACATTCAAGTACTTGAAAAGGATAAATGAGGTTGATAAGGAGCGTCTCTTTAAGCTGAGTGGCAACCATATCACAAGGGGGCACAGTCTTAAGCTGGAGGGTGGAAGGTTTAGGAGGGAGGTCAGGAAGCACTTCTTCACAGAGAGGGTGGTGGACACTTGGAATGCGCTGACGGAAGGGGTCATCTCGTTGAAGATGGTGGGCAGCTTGAAGAGAGGCTGGGATAGGCATAGGGCGAAGGTAAGAATCGTGGGTAGGAGGGATGGGAGGAGTGGGGAGGGAGGGCAGGGACATTAACACAAGCTGTGGACCTTGCAATATGAGCAGACTTGATAGACCAAATGGCCTTCTTCTGCTGGCTTCTTCGTATGTTTGTATGTTCGTATGTCCCCGTTGGTAGAGCTTATCTCACAAAAATGTTTTCCATTTGTGCAACCGTGCTGCACCCAAACAAAGCAATCTAAACCTTCAGTTCTCTAGATTAAGTGCATTATCTTACTCATCAGTTCAGGCTGGGTAAACCTATAGCTCATGACAGAATTAGCTCAGTGTACCCAGGTCATTGTGAGCTTGGTGAGCTTTGTGGTGAGGTCATGGATAATTAGTTACAAATTCTGATACCCAGATCACAACAGTGAAAAAATGGCAGCTACTCCATTTTAAAATTCGAACTGGCGTAAGGATACCAGTTTTACACTGATGCACAGCAGGTTGGCACTTTTTATTTCCTGGTCATCTATTGAAAGTTAATGTACCCCCCTTGCAGGGGTACCAGTGAATCAGAGACCAGGAAATAAAAAGTCAGTTTTCTAAATGTGTATAATGTGTATAAAATGTGTGTATAAGTGTCTAACTGTAGGCTAGAGGGAAGGGGAGAGAAGGAATGAGGTACAGATTATCAGTGGTCTGAGGTCTGAACTTTGGCCAACGCAAGGTAGCACTGGCCACCCAGTTGTTAAGGGCCTTTGCTGTGGAATACATAGTGCCCTGTGGGATCTTTCAGTACTCAAAGGCCTTTTCAAAGATGGCCAGTTTCTGCATGGAGACGTATTGTTCTCACTCATAACTTGCTACTATCCTCAGCACTTGCAGCCATCCTGAGAGGAGCGGAGGAGTTACTTCTTGTCAGTGCTGAAGTATCATTCTTTTTGCCACAATTAGTGCCCCGTGGAGCCAGCACAGTTTGCAGTGGGGTCTTCGAATCCAAGCTAGTACCATAGATTCATGAAGGTTGAAGGAGGAAAGAAGGCATTTGCCCGTAATTGCTCCTGTTTGACTAATAATAAGATGAAGTGCCACCCTTCCTAAAAAAAAACGTGTCCAATCTATGTTTAAAATTGTTTTTGGAGGCACCATCTGTCATAGCAGTTGGTAAACTATTCCAGGGGTTCACTACTCTTGCGGAAAATCTGTTAGTTGTTTTGAATCTGTTTGGCTTTAGTTGTAAGGGGCATCCTTTTGTAATAATATAATTGCACTTCCAGACTAAATTAAATTGTGCCATGAGGTAAATATCGTGTATCATCTGTGAGGCCCAATGTCACCAGCTTAAGGGTAAGGATTAGCATGGGACTGATCAGGTCCCTACGTACCTGCAACACCCCTTTTCAAAACTGGTCTAATCCTGGGCATTTCCAGATGAGATAGGTGATGTACCCTACAGCTGAGGCACACCTCCAGCAAGTGTCCGAAGGAGCTAGACCCCAGCTATGAAGTTTCTTGGGGATTCTGTGCCATTGGTGCAGTATTTTGACCTGGGAAAAGTGGTTCCATGTATCTCTGGCAGCTTGGTTTAGTCCTGCCCAACAAGCATCACATTCTTTTGGAGTTAGGGCATCTCCTAGCTCTATGTTGCTCAGAGCATCTCCAAGATGCATTTATCCACTTTGAAGAGATCCTTATAGATATAGCTAGCTTTGGTGGGGTCACCTGTTTCTGAAAATAGCATGGCCTCCAGTTTATTTGGTCCTTCATACTTATAGTGCAGTCTCAGGACCTGTGTTAACATGTGGCGGAGCTGCAGGAATTGCCGCTGCCGGCAGCTCGGTAGGCCATATTCTGCTTGATGTTACTTGAAGGCTTTCAGGTGCCTGGTGTGACAATCTATAAGCTGGGCTAGGCAATGTATGCCTCTAGAGGACTAGGCAGGCCAATTTATTGGCTTGCCATCAATTGTGAGAGCTTGGTTGTACCATAGTGGTAGGAGGGAGGAGCTGTGTATGTTCCACTTTGTCTGTTACGCAAAGAGAGACCAGGCGCTGGCCAAATAGCTAAGTGTAGGGTGTGTATGCAGTGCAGGGGGAGCATAATAAGCTGGTTATAACGGTAAATTATAAGTGGCTTTGTCAATGGGAAAACATGCTCCCCAGTTACTACACCATTGTTATTTTGCCTGTGTCATTATCGTACTATAACACCCTCTCTCAGGTCACACCTAGAAGTAAGTTTTGGTTTAGTGTGTCTTTCCTAAACAACAATTTAAAATAAATAAATCAACTATATCCATTAAATTTCTGTACCTGGTTGTTTTGTCTGCTGTATGTTTTTTATTAATATACTGCTAATGCCCCTTATCTCTGGTGCTGCTCCTTTCGACCCTGGCCTCCAGCCCCATCCCATCTCTGGCACTTATCTCACCTCTTTAGTGCCACATGGGCAGTGTCAGTCCTTTGGTGGTTCCTGGGGGATATCCACTCAGCTGCCCCCTTTGGTCCTCTAGTGCAGGGAGGTGAGCGGCCAGTCAGGAGGTCAAGGCCCGAAGGCACTGCGGCATTATTATGTGCATGTCCAGGGTTTTTCCAGCTTGTTCCTCCACACCCACGGGATGCTGGTGGTGAGGGTGCAAAGCATGCACACACACACACACACACACACACACACACACACACACGTTGTGTAGCTAGGCACTGCACTTGCCAGCATTGTCACCCACTCAGGCTGCTCCGATTGCACTGCCATCTCTAAAACGCTCAGTCTGTCTCCCCCAGCAGGCCCCCAAAGGCCTTGGCTAATTCCTGAACCCAGGTTGCCAGTGATGACAGGCCAGCATCTGCCATATTTGTTATCAAAATCCTAATTAAAAAAATATATTTAACAAGCCTGGGATGTTGGAGGGCCGACTTGAGGGGCCGGGGAGGATTGAGCACTCCAGTGGACACTCTCCTCCTCTGGGGGGGATCTGCATCCCACTGCTATACCTCCACCTTGGTGACCACAGGTGTAGGTGTAGGGGAGCAGTGGCGGAGAGGAAGCTGGAGCATGATTGACAGATGTGTTAGGTGTGCTGGCATTCAATTACATCACCATGCTCTGGAGGGTGGACAGGGAGTAAAGGGGGAAAATAGGCCTGGCACAGGCAAATGAAGCCTCCACCTGTCCCCGATATCTGTCCCAGTCCCTTGCAGTTGACTCCTGGAGGAAAAGAGGAGGCAGGGGATAAAGAGAGCTGAACCGAGTTCTAGGTTTGATTTTTGTGAGATGGGAGGTCAGTGCCACTGTAGTTGGTAAATCACAACAGTTTTGTTAAGTTACAACTTACTGGTGGTTGTGTGGGCATTTTGGCAGGGAGAGAGGAAGCAGAAAGCAGGAGGTGGCCCTTCTTGGGAGTCGGGAGGACCAGTGGACCACGTGACCACCTGGAGCCAACTGGAGGAAAGCAGAGAGCAGAGAATAAAAAGAGATGAGCAGAGTTCTTTGCACACTTTTTTGAAATGGGAGGTCATCGTCACCGTTGTTGGCAAACCACAACAGTTTTGTTAAGTTAAAAGTTAAGTGTGGTGGCTTGGGCATTTTTGGCGGGGGAGAGGAAGCAGGAGGCAGCCATTCTCAGGAGCTGGGAGGATCAAGGGACCACGTGACCACCCACGGCCAATTGGAGGAAAGCAAGAAGCAGGGAGAAGGGAATAAAGAGAGCTGAGCAGAGTTTTCGGCATGCTTTTTTGAAATGGAAGGTCAGCATTGCTGTTGTTGGTAATCCACAGCAGTTTTGTTAAGTTACAATTTAGTTTTGGTTGCTTGGGCATTTTTGGCAGGGGGAGGAGAAACAGGAGGTGTAAAGCTACCAACAGTCCCTATTTTCCCAGGACAGTCCCTATTTTAGGCAGCATGTCCCAGTGTCCCCACAAGTTTTGCAAAATGTCACTTTTGTCCTGGTTTTTGCTTACTTGTCCCAGTCGTGTCCCTTTTTTTTGCTGACTGCTAATGCATGAGTGACAGTTATTTCAACACCACTGTGGCGCTGCTCGAGCTGGACAGCAGTTTGCAACTTCCACCCCTGTGCCTGTGTTGCACCACAAGCATGTCAGCGGGAGCCCGGTAAAGTATGTTCCTTCCTCTTAGGTTAGACTGGGTAGTAGTGTAAACAAGTGCATGTGGACGTCTGCCTGCCTGCAGCTGAGAGGGACTTCAGACAAAAGAGACTGACGGCAGTGAACTAAGGTACCCGAACCTGATCAGCTGCAGGAAGTGTGTGAAAACAATCTGGTGTGGTGGTGGGAGTCACTGAAGCGAAGTTTGCTCAATAAATGAGGTGAGTGTAAGCAGGTTGGGATGGAACTGTCAGGAGAAGGAATACATGCAACTCGAATGTCTGAACACAGTTTAACGCAAGTTTGCTTCTTTATGTACATCATGATTTGGAACTTGCTGCAGCAAAATGAAGTATTATTTTAATCTGGATGTTTGCTACTGGTGTTACTGTGGGGTGTCACGGCCAGAGCAAGCAGCAAAATGTAATTGATTGTGTGCAGTGTTGTCTGTGGTAGTGCCCATGGGAGTGACACGATGGGGGCTGGGGGCATGGTCATGATGGAACCTGTCCCAGTTTTAGGCCTCAGAAAGTTGGTAGCTTTAAGGAGGTGGCCATTTTTGGGGGTTGGGAGGACCAAGGGACCATGTGAACACCCATGGCCAATCAAAGGAAAGCAGGGAGTGGGGGATAAAATAAATCCCTCCTAACTTGTCCCATCATGCTTGTGTCCCAGAGTGTGAGAGGAACAGAGCAGGAGTTGAATAGGTATCCTGAGGTTGGCTGCAGTCCACAGAAGGCTCCGCCAGGGAAACACAAGACCAGGTAGAATAAAACATAGTACTGTGTACGCATATCCTATAAGGAGTGGGTAAATATTTAAGGGTAGCGGGTTAGCAGCAAAGGGGAAAAACAACAGGACTTGGGTATAGGTAGCTACTGGTAGAGGGAAAGCAGGAGATACCCTATCATTGGTAAGGCAATAAATCAATTTTTAAGGAGGGAGAGGAAGGGAAGAAGGCAGTCAAGCATAACAAGGAGGCAGTAGAGTACTGGAGAAATGCAGCTGACAGGAATACTGGTAGAAGGGAAAATGGGAAACACCCTATCTAGGGTAAGGTAATAAATCCATTTTGGGTACAGTAAGGAAGGGGAAGGAAAGAAGTAAACAAGCATAAATAGGAGGTAGGAGGGAACAAGGTAGGTCCAAGAAAAAGGGCTAAGCAGGGAAAAAACATGGGAGTGGTGCAAAGTAACGGGTGTGGAGTCATAGTCTTTCGGGACACCTTCTGGAGACTAAGGTGCTGCTCCATTTGCACTCACCTCTCTGGGTTGAGGGCAGAGGCCCCTGTACTCTGGGCCAAGCTGGCAAGGATGCAGAGGACCCATTGCCCCATTCAGGGGCCACCATGGATGCCGCTGCTACCTCGGAGGATGCCTAGGCAGATGCAGAATGGGTTGACCTTGGTCTGCTCTGGGAGGATGGGGGTGGCAGGTGGGGTACACACTCCACAACCTGTGACACTGCAAAATTTCTTTGCCATACTGGTGGACCAGGACAGCTGGGAGGAGGCACCTGAAGTAGTGGCTAGGGAGGATGTCTGGTCCTCAGAAGGGGAGGCCCCAAGGTGGGAGGGAGAGGCCCCCAGCCAAGGAAGAAGCAGCTGCTAGTTGAGGACTCTATCATTAGGGAGATAGACTTGGGAGAGGGAGGTGGAGAGGAGAGAGAGGTAAGGTGCCTCCCTGCACTTCAACTTTGGAAGGATAGTGAGTGGGTCCAGAGGATCACTAAGGCAGCAGGTCATGGGAGGGAGCTTGATGTCATTGTCCACCTGAGGCAAATTACCTGCAAGGGAAGGAGTAGGTTTAGTGCAGGGTAATTAAAGGGAGCTTGGGAGGGGTCTTATGTGGGTAATGTAACCTCCCCTTAAATGGTGAGGGCTTACCTGGACTCCTTGCCACCCCAGAGAATGTCTGCAGCCATCCTGGTACTCACTCTGGTCCCCAGGGCTGCAGCCTGGAGCAGAACCACAGGAGCACTTCTCAACTGCCAGTCTGCTTTCTGCTTAGCATGTGCACATGTTTGAACAGCTGCCACAACCCGTGGCCACAAGGAGACGACTCCTGCTAGTGTGCTCTGGCCCTAGGGATACCAGCAGTCATCAAGGGGCTCAGAGACACTGGGGGGGGGGAGGAAAAGGACTGTATGTGTTTGGTGCCCTGCACCTTTAAGGACAGCATGGCTGCCAGCTGCACAACAACAGAGACTGCTTTGCTGAGGGGTCTAGAATTGGAGCTCCAATGGGCTGAAGAAAGCTCCAACAGACACAAACTGTCTACCCGATAACTAAGCACAGAGTGTACTATCGACCAAAGAGGGTTGGTATCAATAAAAACTGGGCAAGTGCCCTATAAAATGAACTTAAAGCAGTATTTCTTCCTGAAAGACAGCTACCTTCTTGCCGACCCCTGACTTCGCAGCAGCCAATCAGAGGTCAGGGATCTCAGCACCTAATACCAGCAGACTGATGGGAGAAGGACTGTGCTGTATGCTTGACGCCCTTTGTGAAAGCCAATGGGCACTGAATGAAGTTTCTGCATACTAATTCAGTGGATTAACAGCCCTGTGTGCCAGTCATAAGCTAACTTTCCCCCAGAAAATGTTAAAGGCAGTTGCAGAAGAGGGAAGTTGGCAGTCAGCTCTCGGAGAGAGAGGAGGGCTAGTGTGTTGTTAGCCAGAGCTATCCAGGAAAGCCTGCCTGGGCTTTCACAGCCAATCATTAGGGTGACTTCAGATGTTTCTCCAACCTGGGTATACAAAGACTGAACTGTGGGGGACATATTCAGAGTTGGCCCGATGAGTGTGCAGATTAATGCACCACACAAAAATATTGGGCCGGCTGTCTCTAACATGATATTCAAACAGAATGTGCCATCGGAACAGATCATGCATTCTGTTTGACTATCAAACCGTGGATGCGCGGCACATTGTAGGCAGCCACCATTTATGGTGCAGTGCATCCAGGGTGCGGGGCTGAAGACCGACAATGGGGGAAATGCATGGTACATACCAGCATGCACCATGTCCCCCACGGGCGATATTCAGCCCAAACATGCAAATGAGCTCATTGGGCATGCATGGTGCAAAGGGGCCCTCATGCATTCCCATTATGGGCTCATTTGCATGGCTGAGCCTGGCAGAATGTACCGGGCCAGGCCCCCAAGCCCCGAGCAGTGTTAATATACAGAGGTCATCCCCAATTCTGTTTCCATAGTGTAGTGGTTCCCCCACCCCAGACCCAATGTCAGGCAGTAGAAAACACAGCCCAATCCCCCGTTTCCACAGTGTAGGGAACCCCCTTCCCAGCCCTGATGTCTGTGAAAGTAAAGTACTGCCTGATCCCCTTTCCATAGTGTAGCAGACCCCCCCATACCCAACCCTGTATACTGTCATAAATGAAATAACACCAGGATCCCCATTTCCATAGTACAGCAGACTCCCCTGGCCCAATCACTGTAAAAAAGTACTACAAACACTGCTCTCCATTGCCATAGTGTAGGGACCCCCACCCCAGCCCCAATCACCATAAGAAATAACATAACATCCTCTCCCTTTTACCCTAATGTGGGGGCCCCCCAACCCCACCGAGCACCGTAATAATTGCAACATATTTCCAATCCCCGTTTCCATAGTGTAGGCTCCCCCACCCCAGTATGCAGTAACCCACCACCCCACACCCCCCACCCTGACCCGTGCGGTGACTGGCACAGCCCTCACACCCTGCCACAGCCAGCCATCGATTGATCTGTATTGAGTGTACAGTAATAGTAGGCCAATTGCTGTTGACAACCAATGAGCGCATACTATTTACTGTACATGCTCAGGCACAGATCAGTGCTGGCACCAGCCGTGGGCAGGGTGTGCAGGGCCAGCCAGCTGCCGCATGAGTTGGATGGGAAGTGGGTGGTGGGTTACTGCATACTGGGGTGGGAGGAGCCTACACTATGGAAAGGGGGACTGGAATTATGCTGTAATTATTACGGTGCTTGGGCGGGGGTCCCTACACTATGGAAAAAGGGGGTGGATTTTATGTTATTTCTTACGGTGATCGGGGCTGGGGTGGGGGTCCCTACACTATGGTAATGGGGAGCAGTGTTTGTAGTATGTTTTACAGTGCTCAGGCCAGGGAGGGAGGTCCGCTACACTATGGAAATGGAGATCCTGATGCTATTTCATTTATGGCAGTGTGCTGGGCTGGGGAGGAGGGTCTGCTACACTATGGAAGGGGATCAAGTGTTAATTTACTTTCACAGATCTCGGGGCTGGGGATGGGGGTCCCTACACTGTGGAAACTGGATATCGGGCTGTGTTGTCTATTACCAGACATTGGGGTTGGGGTGGGGTGGGGCCACACACTATGGAAACAGGATCGGGATGACCTCTATATTCTACCACTGCCCGGGCCTGGGGGTCTGTGACCGGCCCTGGACTGTGTGCGGGGCACCACCCTGCCCTGTGCATAGTTATGGTAGGGTTTTGGGTTCCTAACTTTGCACCTGCACTGCTGGCTGTGTCTTCACCAGGGGACGTCTGAATATTATGATTCGGGGAATATGCATGAGGGACCCCTCATTTGCATACCTGCATCGCAATATTCCATGCGGCTGTGCAGTTGGGTTTGCGGGGTGCATCGAGGGCTTCTGAATTTTGCCACTCCCCCCGATTGCCCTTGCAAATCCAGAGGTTGCATCTAGGGATGCGCCGTGCATCTCTTTTGCATATATGGCCCTGTGTGCCTACTGAAAGTGTCAGGATGATATTTTCCAGAGAGACTGTGCATGCCACAGCAACCAACCTGTGGGCAACAGAAACTGGTGAGAATGCCTGCATCGAGAGAAATATCTTCCTCCATCCAGTAGACAGTCTGGGAGACTGCCAATTAGTGCTAACACCAGGTACTAGCTAATGCTCTACACTAGGGGTCTGAAGCTTGGACATGGGTGTGAGGCATGTGGCTCCTGATCCTAGACAGGTTCGTGCTGTGGAGGAGGAAGAGGGGAAGAACCCAAGAGGATCAGAAGACAGTGGATGCAGAGAGTCTGAAGTACATCTAGAGGCACCTGAGACCATAAGCATCTTTGAGCTGCCCCCCCACCAACTGCAACAATTGAACTATCAACCTGAGAGGAACTGCATCTGCAGAGGAGGAGAAGGAGCCCAGTTGACTGGGAAGTGCTACAAGAGAACCATTAGTACTCTCAGGGCTTGCCCTCCAACTGGGGAAGTTTATACAAAGTTGGCACCAAATCTACAGGTTTGGCTAATGTGCCAGGAGTTGCAAACAACTCATTAGGAGGTTCTGCCACTGTAGCAATTGCATGGCCTGTGGAGTTTTGGATTTAACTGTTCTGCTTGTTTAAAGTGCACCACCGTCGGCCAACCAGTTGCAACGTCATCGGGCCTGCACCATTCCTATGGCTGGGTACCCAGTTAAGCACCAGAAGCTCCATTTATGGACTAAGGGCTAAAACTGGTATCTGTGGGTAGTGCTTCCAGTACAGGTGGGCTCGTAATTCAAAGAATTTTACAGTTTCCTTGCTACTACATTGTCTTGCCTGGTGGGGGATTGGGGGGGCACTGTTACTGTTTAAAAGTATTTTACTGGCTGAGTCTAGTCAGGTACCCACTTTCAGCCCTGCCACAAGAGTTCATGAGATTTGTTTAAAAACAGTTTTGCTTTGCGTTCCCCCACTTGTGAATATCCCCCAATAAATATTTTATTGATATGTTACACTTTGTCTCATGAGCATTTTAGTAGTGTAAGTCACCAATTACAGTTTTGTTGAATTTAAGGTTGCACTGTGATATTTGCATGTGTAGGGAGACACTATGGGTAGGTACTGCATTCCAGGGGGTTGTACCACTCTGACACCAGGCCCACTTACATTTTCCTCTGGGTGGAGGCATTGTGCTAAACTTAAAAGATCTGGTGGCTGGCCCACCAGTGCAGTAGCACCGCTTGTGACGCTGGCAACCCGGGTTCGGAAATGGACCTGGGTTACCAGAGGGATGGCCGGGAGAGATGGATTGAGTGGCTCTAGCATGCTCTCCAAGGGATCTGCATCCCCGATTCAAGGTGTATGCATGACCACAGGTTGCCCCATTACCAGAGATGCTGCGCAGGTAATAGGGGGTGTGTCAGATGCTTGACATGTTCACCCTGCTGCATCATTGCATGCCATGCCCCATAGCTCAGTGACAAAGTGATGCCCCCACCACGCCGCCACCCCACGTAGCTGACCCCGGGGGTCCCTGCCTGGACTCCAAGCATGGCATCGAAAGGGGTAAGGGGAGGCCCCAGAAGAACCACCCTGGGGGATGGTAGGTCAGGGAGGAACACTGGGTGGTGGCTGTTCCTGGTGTCATGGCGACAGTGGATGCAAGCGCTACAGGAGGTGGAAGGAGAGCCTTCCTGATGCTAGAGAACATACTATAGAAAAAAAACTTAGAAGATCTGGATTTGAACCCCCACCCCCATCAGGAAAATCAGAACCCAGGCCCCTCAACTTTGTCTGAGCCCACAATGCAGGGGTAGTAATCACATCAATGATGACCCGATTACAGTAACGTATGTGGTGGCATTTGCAGAGGTGTTTCCTGTGTACAGCCGAAGGGAGGATAGGGTACTCTGCACTAGGACATTCAACGACTTGTTCAGGGCATGGTGCAGGGAGGAGGGCTTCAGCTACACTGAGGACTGGGGGTCAGCGTGGCAGGATATGAGCCTCTACAGGGGTGATGGCCTGCATCTTTCCAGTAGAGGGACCTCAGTCCTTAGTGGGAGGTTTAAATGTTACTTGGATGAACCTTTAAACTAGCCGAGGGGTAAGGCTGTGTTAACAAGGGAGGCAAAAGCTGCCCCCCACCTGCATGATGAAGAAAGAGGGAGAAATGACTGGAGGGGGGGAAGCTCCCCAGGGCAGGGGCACAAAAGGAAAGGGTGGCAGACAAGGCAGAGGACTGTGCGCAACAATAACTTCAAGGCAGAGGACAAGGGTGGGGGATATAAACTAAAGAAGTATAAAGAGAGGAGCAAAAGAGACAAGAAGCAGGGAGGGTAACATGGGAAGAGAGGGGTCAGAGGGAGAGACAGGGAGAAGCATAGGCAGTAGGGGGAGGGAAAGAGGGGTTGCAGGGAGAGAACAAGGTGAGGAAAGCCATGGGCACCAACGCAAGGTGTCTGGGAAATAAAGTTCCAGACTTGAAGGCCATTATGGTGGAGGCTGAACTGGACTTCATGGCCATAAATGAGTCATGGTGCACTGAAAACCACTACTGGGACATGGCCATGCCAGGCTACTTTCTGCTCAAGAGTGATAGAGAGGGGGAGGAGGGTTGTTCTATATGTGAGGGAGGGAATCAAGGCTATGGGAATACAGGGGAACAAGGAGGAACGGGAAGGGCTGGGGGTGCTGTGGGTCTCCCTGGAGACAGGAGCTGGGGTCACTATCAGTTCCATGTCAAGATGGCGAATAAAAAATGGCAACTGCTAAAAGGGCTCAAGGATAATGTCGAATGACAAATTTGATGATGTCTCATTTTGCAGGGGGGCTGCACCCCCACCCCCCTTGTGGGGGGGGGGTTGTGTCCTCCACACACATGCTTACTGCCGAATTTGTCATTCGGCATTATCCTTGAGCCCTTTTAGCAGTTGACGTTTTTTATTCGCTGTCTTGATGTGTTACCACCACTATCCATACAGGGGTAGTATACAGACCTCCAGCACTGGAAGAGGAGTTGGATAAGACACTAGGGGAAGCCATCATCAGGATGGCAGAGAAGGGGGGAGGTGCTGCTAGTTGGTGACTTCAAGTCTGCTAGATGTGGATTGAAGCCTTCCAGCTGCAGCCTTGGCAGGGACCAGGACCATCCTTGACTCCCCTACAGGGTGCTTCTCAGGCAGCTAGTCAATGAACCCACTGGGGATGGGGCTGTGCTGGACCTCTTGCTTACTAACATGGACAGCATTGCAGATGTCATAGTGGGCAGCCCCCGAAGGACCAATGATCATTATGTGAGATAGGTCCGTATCTTATTGTTCTAATCGTATTTTATGGCATTTTTATGTGAGAAATGCATTAGAGATGCCCATGGTGGCCCAGTGTAACTTGCAAGGGATCATGGGTACAAAGACATGGGCCTTGGGGAATGATGTTGTAACTCTTGTTACTGAGCAGAGAACCCGTCAGCTGCTAGTTAGGGACTAGAGTTTAATTAAATCATTTAGAAGGAGACAAAAGAATAATTAAACAGAGCTGGAAACAGGTATGTCCATTTGTGTTTGAATCGCCTTCAGCATCCAGTGGTGCCATTTGGTCTGAGTTAATCTCGTTACAGCTGAATGGGCTACCATTTAAGTAAATGACTGTACTGAGTGTAGCTTAATTACAGCCATTTCAAAGGGAAGGTGGGGGGGCTGGAGCTGTTCCTGGAATTCAGGCTGGTTGGAACTGGTTTTCTCTCATATTCAGAGAGGAACATTTGTTTAAAACCTGACTGGTTGCGTAGCCATAGAGACGGAATGCTAGCCAATAGCAAGGCAAGCCACTGTCCACTGGACCTGCCCTTTGAGAAACCCCATAAAACAAGGGTGAAAGACTGTATTTGAGTCTGCATAGGAGAGCAGAGACAATTTTTTTTCAAGTGTAACCCTTAGGCGGTGCTAACTCTAGGATCACTACCTCTGCCTGTAATTCGGACAACAGGTTGAGGGGCCTGAGTTCAAACTTAACAATTAGTGGGGTTTCCCTACCCTCAGTAATCACAATATTTTGGTGGCTCCACCCAGGGTAATGTATGTGGGGGTATCTATCTAACCTGGTATAGCCCTCTGGGAAGCTATATTCACCCACATGCCCACCTAGTGACCATGTACCTTATAATGGGGAACAGCCCTTCACAGCAGTTAACACACAGTTAGCAATAAACATTAACAATATGCACACACCCCTTGCACTTACCACCAGGGTCTGGTCTTCAGCAAACACCCTGGAACCCCCTGTAAAATAGTATTCAAAACAGGCGTGTACTTTTAAATACGTTTCTCCCAGGAACATTAACCTTAACCCAGGCAATGAGATATTTGTGAGGCAATGTAACAGTGAAACACATCAATTAATTTATTAAGGGGGATTTCAATAGGGAAAGGGGCAGATCTAGATGAATGATTACTATACTGGATTTGAACCAAGGTACTTCGCATACATACATTCAGTCCCCCTATACAGTCTTGCAGCTGCTGGGTACCCAGACTGCTGGGCGTTAGCCTGAACATTGCCCAGGGTTGCAGCTGTCATTGAGGCCCTTGATGGAAAGAAAAAGCAAGTTAGCATGCAATAACAAAGACCCTGGCTATTTGTATCCTCAGCCGGTTGGCCTAGTCCACTGTAACCTTGTAACACACTGAGGAAATCAGATGGTACCACAGAATGATTTAAAGAACTGTTGCAGGGAGTTTACTCACAACACCATTTGGTAGAAAATGGCCTGGTGATATGAAGACCTGTTGCAGAGCACTGAACAGCATGGGGAAGCTGGGCCTAGATGACTCACCTCCGTTTCATGGTTTTCCCTCCAGGTGGCTGCAACCTGCGATACCTTGCTGCACAGGGGCTGGATCCCCAAGCTGGTCTCTGCTGAGAAAATGGTGACTGGTGCCAGAACAGACGTGTTTGGCATGAGCCCAAGGTCAGATGGAGCACTTTTGGTAAAATTCAGTTCTGTTGCTGGTGAACACCTCCAGCTGGCTGACAGTTTGGTCACAGAAGGTAACTGACTCCTGGTGGAAACAGGTGTCCCTGGTTAGCAGGGCTCGATCCACATCGAGCATTCAGCACATTTAATGGAAACAGGATCCACTTCTCTACCTCTCGGTTATAGCCGATCTGCTGTGCAAACCTCTTAGCCTGAAGAAAACAGTCTCTGCTCACAGATTCCCGAACTTGGGACCACAGACACATGCCAGAGAAAACTAGGCCTTTCCTGGGCTAGACCCCGTGAACTTGAATGGCTCCTAAGCCATGGAGCCTTGAGGCAAATGCTCCACAGATGCTCCTCTCAGTTCAAGAGCTTGAGCTGCACTCCACTATTTGAATAATAGTCATTGGACCAGTCCATTTTTTTTGCATTCCCATTGGTCGAGGGAGCTGTCACTCACAATCCTGTGCTCCCATGGATTCCTTTAGGTGCCAAACTGAAAACTACAAGAACCACAACTTTTTCCCATGAGGCACCTGAACTAAGGACCCCTTGAGGTCCCCTCTGTCCCAATTGGTCCAAATCCAGGAAGTCCTGGACCAAACATGGTGGCTCCCATTTGGATGCATAAGCTGCAAAAAGGCAGGTTAAAATGAACACTCTCATTTAAATACAGCAACACATTAGAGGCAAATATTTACAGTAATAGAACTCCCTCTGCTCTGCTATCGACTGCAGAGTGGGGTAAATCAGGACAGCGCCTGGCCGGTCACAAACCCTGAAGCACTCAGACCCAGCCCAGACCATTTACAGCACACTGGCAGTGTCACTTAAAGGGACAGGTGCGGAGACACATCATGGCACTGTCACACAGATCAACAGGATCACCAAATAACCATGGATTTACTATCTCCGCAGGACGTCTGTCTGGCAGTGTGCACCACTGGAGCCCTGGGAGACACTTAAGGTAAGCTCCAAATTGGTGGGGGGGGGCTACACAAGACATTGTCCTGGGCCACCAGAGCTAAGACTTAAAGTACTACTTCTAAGGACACTGTGCACTTCAGAATTCATTGACTAAGGACTTGAGGTAGAACTTTAATCTCAGAGTCTTAAAGTGTAGGTTTTTATGTATATTTTCCATTTTATTTTCAATATCCTGCAACCAATGTCTAAAATTATCTATCTTTATGTTATTTACTGCAATTATTTTTCAATTAGTAAAGCTTTTGGCTTCCTTTTTAAGATAATTCTGCCAGTGTCATTTGTGTGTGTTGCCTTGTGGAGGGTTGTTCAAACTATACTACGACTGTATGATTGCTTAAGGGCCAAAACACTACCAAAGGAAAGAACCACTAGGAACTCTGTGTGATGAAAGGAGGGGAGGAAATATGAAGGGTCTCAGGAGGAGTCTGTGAGGGTTTGAACCGAGCTCTGCATTTCTGGGGAAAGGCACATAATAGGGTGTATATACACACCCATGGCTTTCTGGTTTCATTATGCAGTGGTTGAGAGGGTTCTATCACAAGAACACAGACTCGAGATTGTATTTGTACCCCCTTGCATGGAGAGAGGGAACCCTGGGATTCTCTGGCGTACGTTCAGTTGTGAAACAGTAAGCATGCTAAAAGGACAGATAAGGGTAACCTTGACCCCTCTGTCAGAAGAGGGATTCACTGGGACATAGAGAATCCCACCCCACAGGAGTGGGCTTGAGACAATCACTATACAGTGTGCTTCAATATTAAGACAGGTGTGGGTGTAGACCACATGAAGACAAGGGTCCTGGACTTTAGGAGGGTGGAGTTTACAGAAATAGGGGACTGCCTCAGGAGTTGCCTAGTAGGGGAGGATTGCCAAGGAAGGGTAAAGAAACAGTGGGGAAAAAATTAAGGAGGGCATAATTAAAGCAACTAGACTCTGCATGAAGGAGGAGAGGAAAAGTAAAAGGAAGAAAAGACTGTTATAGTACTCTAAGGAAGTGGCCACCATGGTGAAGGAAAAAGGGGTGGCATTCAGGAGGTACAAAGAAACGCAGAGGAGGAAGACAGAGAGATGTACCAAGTAAAACAGAGGGAAGCAGGTCAAATAGTGAAGTGGGCAAAGGCACAGGCAGAGGGAAGGCCAGTCAATGGGGTAACTAAGGGGATAAGTCTTTCTTCAGGTTCATAAGTGAGGAGGAGGAGGAGGAGGAGGAGGAGGAAAACAAAAGTAGGAAGGATTAGGAGGATGACTGAGGGAGACTGCACAGAAGAAGATCGGCAAAAAGCAGACTTCCTGAACATGTACTTCTGCTCAGTTTTTGCAGTAGAATGAGGTGGGGACAGACTACCATGGACAAGCAGGAAAAATGGGGGCAGGAGATGGACACGAGTCCATTTTCAAAGGAACGAGTCCCGAAGGGACTTGCTGATCTGAAAGTGAACAAGGCTATGGGACTGGATGGGATACACCCAAGGGCACGAAAGGAACTCAGACAGGTGCTTTCTGCACCATTGATGGCTTTACTGAACAGGTCATTGGAACGAGATGTGGTTCCAGAGGACGAGAGGAGAGCAGATGTGATCTCGCTCCATTAGAGTGGCAGCAGGGAGGAAGCAAACAACTACAGGCAGGTCAGTCTCACCTCAATGGTAAATGAAACTAATGGAACTCTTGTTAAAGGAAAGGGCAGTAGAGTATTTTGAATCTAATGGGCTATAAGACCAAGTGAGCATGAATTGATGGGGGGAGCTCATGCCAGCCAAATCTAGTTGATTTCTTCAACTGTGTGACCAGGGAAATAGACCAGGAGAGGGCAGTCAATGTTGCCTATTTGGACTTCAGCAAGGCTTTTGACACTCCTGTTGTCAGTGTCAGTGGCTCAGTAGGTAGCACACTCGTCTCTGAGGCCGGGAGATCAGAGGGCTGTGGGTTGAGTTCCCACATCTGGCACTTGGGTTAATATCCCAGTACTGACACTGTAGTGCAGCATGAGAGGGGGTGCTGCACTTCTGAGGTGCCGTCTTTCGGATGAGATGTTAAACCGAGGTCCCATCTGCCTGGATTGGTGGTAGTTCAGGTGGATGTTAAAGATCCCATGGCACTTATCGAAAAGAGTAGGGGACATTTTTATTGAGACAAAAAAATTGTACAAAGAATCCAACAAAAAATTACAGTGATTAAAATTATACAGAGAAATTAAGCAAAAAAAGAGGTAGAAGAAGAAATAATAAAAATGCAGTATAAGTCTTTTAAGTAATAGCTGAATCAGTGTTCATGATCCATGGGAGGGCCGTCCATAAGGCCAACAAAGATTGTACCGAGTACAAAGTCCTTTCATGTTCATATATTTTCCGTAAATCCGCTATTATCTTTTCTTCAAGTTCTGAATAAGAACACAATTTTTGTTGTAGTGTAAACATACATCTTGACATCCAAACATTCCATTTGATAACAAGAAAGACAAGATTCAGAGTATCTCCATGCCAGGCTGACCAGTGAGAAGAAAAAATACCATACATAATATTCTGATATGTAACTGTGGAAAATATAGGAACGTCCCATGAAACTGCTAGATATGACCTCCAATTATTAATGTAAGAACAATCAAAGAACAAATGGGATATTGTCTCCGGAGTAGTTATACAAAGAGGTCTTGAACAAAATCTGTCCTGAGACTGTTTATGTTTATGATTTGCTTTTACATTTATACGTTCATGACATGATAACCAATGGAAATCCCACATGTGTTCAGGGATTCTAGAACAACGTAACAAAGTTAGAAGCGAGGGTAGACAACTATCCGGGCATTTTGGAAAAGGGGTTAGTACTTTACAAACTGAAGACAATAGAGTTTTATATAAAGTCTTATGCGTATTTGAAATAAGAGTCTGAGGTGACACTGTCCATTGTTTTAAACGAAGAAACATATGTTTTATATATGTCGGAACATCCCCTTGTGGTTTTAATACTCCTAAAGAATTATGTTCCCACTTATGAAACCAATATTTACAAGAGTCGTAGAACCACGCTTCCCACCCTTTTTGGGTGTTCACCAGTAAAGGCTGCAAATTAGTGGAAAGAAAAATACTAGTGAAGAAAAGCAACGGGTTAATCATCTTAACACCTCCTTCTAAAATTGGCAAGTAAGTAGTATTCCTCTTAATTGGATTTAACCGACTGCCCAAAGGCCTGAAAAAATATACTAAACACCTTTGTTTCCAACTGTTTGGGGATAGGGAACACATAACTCATATACAAAAACAAAGGAGAAGATAAGTTTGATCAGAAAACACGTTTCTTCTTCCCAATTTGACCTTTATTCCAAGAGGTCACCACATTCTTACCTAGTTTCAGCTTCTAGTCCCAGTTAAATAAATCAGAGTCTCTCTTAACCCAAAGTAAATACCCAGGATACAGTTTGACTTCCAGTTACTTTTAAAGGGCCAATAGTGTCCGAAGAGTGAGAGGAGGATCCCAACCAAATTCCCATACTCTTACAATAATTTATATTTGCTCCATATATTGCACCAAAGAGGAGCATTCTTGAGAGATACAAGTGCTGAAGCTTCATCAGCAACTAAGAAACATCGTCATCTGCATATGCGATTGCGGTAAATGGAGATTTTAGTGCTGAACATGATATACCTGCAGTTGGGGTGATCATTAAGGCAGTGAAGCAATATACCTAGAAAAAAACATATAAGAGAGGACTTAATGGACAACCTTGGCGCACTCCTCGCTTCACCGGGATCATTGGGCCTGCCCAACCATTAATTAAAGGAACAATTGTCGCTGTCTTATATAATGCCTTAATCCATCTGATAATCTTATCAGGAATATGTAAAAAATGTAATACCGACCATAGAAAATCATGGCTAACAGAGTCAAAAGCAGCTTTTTGATCAACTGAAACAATAAGCCCAGAAACGGAGTCTGAAAAACCATGAGAAAATAGTTCACGGAGAAGAATTAAATGATCAGAAATTTTCCTGTTCGGTAGAGAGCAGGATTGGGCTGGATGAATAACTATTTCTGCCAGTTTCAGCAAGCGTTGTGCAATAAGTTTTGTTAATATCTTAAAATCTGTATTTAACATACAGATAGGACGCCAGTTGTCTAAGGACTTAATGTCACCTTTTCGTTTATAAACATAGATTAATATGCCCTTAGTAAACTCTAAGGGAATGTGTTCAGTTGTAAGGAGAAAAGTAAACACTGAGGTCAATTCTGGAAGGAGGTGTTCTCCGAAAAATTTATATAAAGCCGTGGGGAGACCATCCGGGCCTGGGGTCCTGTGCGAGGGTAGTGAAGATATAGCTATCTGAATTTCTTGTGCTGTGAAAGGTTTACATGCAGAGTCTATATTCTGCTCAGAAGGAATTGGAATTTCAATGGTATCATATAATCGTTGTAAGTCTTCTGATGCTTTGGGTAACGGGGAGAATAATGCAGTCATATGGTCTGTAACAATTTGACATATATCTAAGTGAGAGGTACTAATGTCTACATTTGCAGTGATAAGACATGACATTGTTTTCTGAGCATTCTGATGATAATTTGATTCAAATGGACAGACTACTTCCCTAGTACCTTTTATTGCATAGCTATGTTGATGGTACAGTTGTTGTGATTTTTTAGACTGGAAGTCTAACATATCCTTCTTCAATAAATGAATTTGTTGTAGCAAATCTTGTCCTGTCAAGTATGCGAGTGACATTAAAGACTGAAAATGAGCCCTCTTTTGTAGATATACCAGATAATCAGACCTACTTTTTAAACGACTATATGATTTTAGCATCCCGGTTAAAGTATGTTTAGTATCCATCCACCATCTCATTGGATCGTCATACATGGGGTATACAGATTCTACGGGCATGAATAAAAGACAAAAGGGTCTGTTGAAGTGATGGTATCTGTAGTAAAGAAACATTGAATTTCCAAAAGCCCGGCCCTCTATCACAAATAGCAGGAGATCCAAGACTGACAGAGAGTAGCTTATGGTCTGAAAAGGCTATTGCCTGTACTACAGCGAAGGCAACTACCAAAAGTGTTGGAGGTGAAAACAAAATCAATACGGGTAGCCAGTTTACCCTTTTGAAATGTGGGAGTATGCTGTTTTGTGAAAGATAAATATGAATCCGTCAAACGAGCAGTACGAATCATACGTCCTAAGACAAGAGAGTCACAGTACATCTTCTTGTTAGTAGCAAAGGAACTTTTATCCTGTAAACTAAGTCCACAATTAAAGTCACCAGACAATATGATTCGAAAGAAAGAGTGTAAAAAGGGACGAATTAAATCAAAAATGGCTATTCGTTCAGTTTTAATTTGGAGGGCATATACATTTATTACCCGGTATGGGCACTGCCCAATCAGAAAATCTAAAATTAAAACTCTACCAGGGACAAAATCAAACAGCTTTAAGAGCCTAAAATCTGGGATGTTAATCAAAATGCCTAGACCTGAACAGGGGTCTTGGCCTATCGACCAAAAGGAAGGACCTATAAGCCAGTCTCTTTGAGCCAATCGGATCTCTTGCACCGTATGGAGTCTTGTGTCTTGTCAAAGAAATATCCCTATTGGTAAAAACCTCAAAAAAGAAAATACCAATCGCCTTTTATCTACACGTTTCAAACTATTTACATTAATAGTATGGCATGTAAATAGTGACATAATAGGTCATAAGGAGAGTAGCCTATACAATCAGGATTTTCTCTTTCCTGCTACCTTAGTCCCTTTCAATCTAACCTTAGCCTTCCGTTTTGTGAAAGCCAGTGCCTAATGGTGGTGTGTAGAATCGTCCAAGGCCTTCTGGGATGGACAGAGCGATGGAGGATGAATCAGATTCTCCATCTGCTTTCATCCGATATCGTCGAAGCACCTCAAAAGTATTTGATAGTGCAATAGGGGATGCATTATAAGCCTGTGGAGTAAATGTTACCTTACGGGAACCAGATCGCAATGATCTGCGATTTATTACTATTGTTGGTTACAGGGGAGGCATGGTACTAGAGCTTGGGGCCTGCTCCATAGCTTCAGTCTCCATGGCTAGCAGGTGTTAATACCTTCCTGGGATAAATCTTTGTTAACTAACAAAGGTGCAATGCTCTGAGAGGTTTTCATAACTTTAGTTTTGGAGACTCTTCTGTAATAGGAACTTCCGGTGTTCGAGCGAGCTTTCTGTGCTTGAGAGATTACAAAACGCTGGTCTACATCTCCATCATGAGTTGTTTTAGTATGAGCAGCCCAGGGACATGACTGAAATGTGTGACCCATTTCATCACAGAGATTACACCTGCTTTCATTCAGACAGTGCATACTTACATGACCCATTTCTCCACAATAGAGACATTTGATTTTATCACACGCACTACTCAGGTGTGAGGGGTCTCCACATCTATAACATGCTTTAGGCTGACCTGGGTAAAACAAAACACCTCTATCTCGGCCTAAAAAAGGAATTGGTAAATGTACGGTCCAGATTCTGAGACATTCAGCATAACTTTAAATTTCCAACCCCTGTCCATATGTTTTCTGAATCCAAGATAGCCTCTGGCTGCCCTATAACGATACATCGTTGCTTTAACAGTATACAATATTTGAAAACGTCTACACCTTCATTCAAGAACATGACTGTGATTATTTTAAAGGCCGGTTTAGTGAGGGGAACGGCCTGAAATGGGGTCCAAAGAGCAGTATTACACAAAGTATGGTATTTTGCCCAAAATCGATCAAGTCCCCTAGATGTCTGAAAACTAATATCAAAATTTAATTCTCCTGAAACATGTATTAAGGCATATATTTCGTGGGCAAAAAACTTCATAGAGTCTTTCAACAAAGTTCTAGCCACATATACACGATCAGGGGGATCCTCAAGTCCTCCTTTATATGAAAGTCTGACTGCATTATGTCGTTTAGCAGCCAGAACAGGGAATTTAAACAGAGATGAAAATGACCTCGTCTGTCCTTTATGAGAAACAGAAGGTCGTGTAGTAGCTAGGGACTCTTCAGTCATGGGTTCAGAACCTGAAAATGTCTGTTTCTCTTGGACCCTGTGCATATCCAAGATAGGATTCTGAGTTAAACATAGCTCGTCTGGCAGTTCCATAGGGTCAGATATTGTTTGAGGAATTGATTTACCTTCCTCAAGGGATAAGTCTTGTGCAGTTCTAGGGTTTTGGTTGATGGTGGACCTGACACCCATGCACCTCCTTTAGGGTCTCTCACCCATCCTGCCGCCCTTAACGCGGCGTCTACAGACCATTCAGGGGTGACTGTGGGCTTTTCATTACCATGAGGAGGCTGAGTCTTAGAAGTAGAGGGCAAAGTCCCTTTCCATAACACATTTTCCGAATGATTTGTTTGCATATGAGAGGCAGAAAACACCTCCGTTAATGTTTCACACTGTACCTGCTCAGAGACATGGAGCTGATCTGCTAAGACTGGAATTTTAATTTCTTGTCTCTCCGTCGTTGAACCGGGCTGTTTCGGTGTTCGTGGACTATGCAGGGTATCCATCTCGACTGTCGGTGAATGGCGGTCCGTCTCCATTAGAACATCGTGCGGTACAGACGCTTTCTGGCTTTCAGGTTCCGCGTTACAGGAAGTGTCCGTCTCTTGCGGTCCCCCTGTACATCCATCATCATGCTGGTTCTTCGTAATGCTCTGGACCTCCTGTAAAGCCATTGTAGAAGAACTCGAAATCGTTTCCTGTAAATCGTCTTCCTCCAGAGAAGATACAGGTACCAGTAAACAAATCTCCTTGGTAACTTTCGTGGTCTCCCCAGGTACAGAGACAGGAGTCAAGACCAAGTCTCCTGTCTCCAATGCTCCAGCTGCTGCTGGCAGAATAGCGTCCTCCATCTTGGACGAGGAGTCCCCTCCGAAAGAGTAGGGGAATTTCCCTGGTGTCCTGGCCAAATTTCCCTCATTCACTCAAAATACCACTAACAGCTTAATCTGGTTCAAGGTCAGTTGGCATTCATCTGTATCCCCCTCCCCCGGGTCATGCCTGAAAATAGGCAGGATTTGTCTAGTGCACTTACCTGGTCAACAAAAACTAAATAAATAAATAAAAAACACTGTGCCACACAGGAGACTGATTAAGAAATTGAGCAGTCTAGGGGTGGGATCCAAAGTGATGAATTGAGTAAGTGACAGAGGGTTATGTAAAAAACAATGTGGTGGTTGCTGTGTTGGTCCTTGTATAATGAGATGCACAAAATAGGTGATTTGATACCATTTATTGGACCAGCAGAGATTTACAGAAAAAAACTTTAAGCTGTCAAACCTACAGAGTTCTTCATCTGAAAGGAAATGGCAGGTTTTCTTAAAAATAGCTCACTTTCATTCTACATATGAATGTTACAGATTAGAGAGTAAGGTCTGGTCCTCTTCAATGTCTTCATATGTGACATTCCAGAAGGACTGGAAAGGAAGGCATGTCGTTTTTGCTGATGACATCAAAATCTGTAATAGGCTTGATACTCAGGAGGGGTACAGAGAATGCATAGGGACCTCAGAAAACTCGAGGAGTGGTCAAACACATGGCAGCTGGTGTTCAGTGCCAAAAAGTGTAAAATCATGCACCTAGGGCATAGAATCCCAGGAGCTGACCAGAGGGTGGGAGAGGTACTGACAGTCACTAAGCAGGAAAGGGACCTTGGGGCAATCATATCTGATGACCTCAAAGTGGCAGGGCAGTGTGACAAAGCAATGGGTAGGGCCAATGTGACGCTGGGATGCATAAGGGAGAGGTATCAACAACAGGAGGAAGAAGGTGGTGCGACCACTTTATCGGGTGCTGGTGAGATGCCACCTGGAGGATAGTGTCCAGTTCTGGAGGTGGCACCTCAGAAAGGCCATAGACAGGGTGGTAGCAGTCCAGAGGATGGCAACTAAAATGGTGCAGAGGTTGCATCAAAAGCCCTACAAAGAGAGACTGAGGGATCACACATGTAGACTCTAGAAGAGAGAAGAGCAACATAAAGATCTTCAAGTACCTCAGGGAGGTGAAAACATCACAGGAGGGGAGTCACTTTCAAATGAGAAAGAGCACCATGACCAGAGGGTTTGCAATAAAGCTGGGAGGGGGAGGCAGAACATTCAGGTGGGATGTGAAGATGTACTTATCCACTGAAAGAGTAGTAGACACCTGGAACAGACCCCCAGCAGAAGTGATGGAGGTGAAAACAGTGATGGTCTTCATGCATGCATGGGATAGACATGGGGAATATTACTGAATAAGCAGAGAGGGGGAAGGGTCGACCGAGACCAGGTAGGGTCTGTGGAGGCAGACTAGGCAGGGACCATGTGGGTAAACTGGGTGGGCCAAGCAGTCCTTATCTGCCAACAAATTCTATGTTTGTATGTTTCTAAGGGTGCTTCTTGCCTTCACCTCCACTGTGATGGCTACCCTGCCCGGGGGGGGGCACAAACGTGTGTCACAGGTAGGTGTCCCAGAAGTGCAGGCTGCAGGGTCTCAGGGGATGGTTAGAAGGACACTGGTGGTTGGTGGAAGGAGACTCTGTCCAGGATCCCTTGGGGGGCAATATATACTTTTAGGCTTTTCACACGGTTATACCATGCTAACATTTTATGTGTCTGTCTGTCTGTCTATCTATCTATCTATCTATCTATCTATCTATCTATCTATCTGTCTGTCTGTCTGTCTGTCTGTCTGTCTGTCTGTCTGTCTATCTATCTATCATATTCCACACCAGGTTAACTTCATTTAGGGACAATGCCTAATATACGAAAGAATCCCAGGGTAGTGAACAGCAGCTCATCTCCATATCTTACATTCAGTGTATAATTACAAACAGATTAGGGGCCCAGTCCACATAGGTGGGGTGGGGGGGATATGCTCAAATTGAGCATACCCTGGCCATAGCACTGCCCCCCCCGATGCCCATCAGCACTGGATGGCATCTTCTGATCCTGCTTAACACACTCCACTGGTGCAGAGAAGTGCATGGTGGCAGGGGACAGTGGAGAGGGTGGTGCTGGTCTGCACCACAGGCATCCAGTCAGATGCCACACCGTCAGTGAATGGATCCCTGTACGTGCAGGGTGCATCTGTGGCAGGATATGACAGTCTTCCAGGACTGTCAAGTCCCCACCAGAAAATATGAAATTAAGAAAATCCCACTTGCCAATGTAGGTGATGGCCCAACTCACTGTGGGGGCCCCTAGAGCTAGCGGCTGGAGGTTGGAAGGCCAGTTAGGCCTACAGTCATCATATGTGGCTGAGGGGAAGGGCATGTAGCTACTAATAGCTTCTCCCTTCCACTGGCTTCCTGCACCATGGGGAACATTCTCTGGATCAGATGCATAATGGCCCACATCCCCTCGCCTGCCCATGAAGCCACACATGTGAACAGGGATCAGGTGCAAAGGGAGCATGTGTCCCTTAAAAAGGATGTCGCTGAGTGCCCTGGTGGTGCACATCCTGTATGGAGGAGGCACTCCACATCTTTTCCTGGCTATCCGCACATGTGGATGGGCCAGTAATTTTCTGTAGATTGGGCTTCTAAGGCACGCGACACATTATACACTATATGAAAGTACAGCAAGAATATCTATAAAATGGGTAGGGAAAATCCGATAACCTGATTCACTCACTCAGGCCACTTGGGGGTGTAAATATGTTTGTCCAAGCTGCACACCTAACCTGAACTGCATACACATAGACAGAAACAGCCACTGCAAGCAGGGACTACTTTTTCTCCAAACCATGTTTCTTTAAGGAGCCACCAGTGCCTCGAGAAGAACTTTGAAAAAGAATATTTGGACACAAAGTAACTTACATTTCTCATTAGCTCTGTATTTCTTATCCCATTATTTATTACTGAGGTCATATGTATGAAAACAGGACAGCTGATCCTTAAGGGTTCACCAGCTCCTACTGCTTCTTTCCAGCCTGATGTCGTAATTCTCCTGCTTGTGACATCACAGTTATCCCCATGGTAACAGACTGTACTGTGAAAACAGAGCATTAGTTTCAAGTCGGAAATAAGTAGCAAATAAGCTAGAGGCAGATGGACCCTAAGGGACAAAGCTCTTGATTTTGTGGTAATTATTTCAGTTATAGATAATGGAGAGGAGACATCTATAGAAAATGTATGAAATACAAGCTGAGTTTTGTCTAAATTGTATATTTTCCAACATTTTCCCAAAGGTGTCAACTGCTATTTAACAAAACCACCAAACCACTTTTTTAATCTATTTTTTTGTCCTTTTACTTTTCAATTACCAATTAGACATGTGAGATTACACATAAAAGGGTGTGCAGTCAAAGAGAATATGCACACTTCTTGTGTGCCTAGCAACCACCGGGGAGAGGGGAGGCATGCACATACTGTATATTCCCGCAAGTTCTGCGCACGCTGTTGAGTGTTCTCCCTTACAAAAAAGTCCATCGTGGGCAAACAAGAAAACATAACGGGCAATAAAAGGGGGTCAATATAAAGTATTCAAAGGAAGCAATTGCATGGTTCATGTAAGCGACTATAAAACGTATTTGGGGGAATCGCACTCAATGTGCAGCTCACTTTGTCAGCTTCATGTACAGTTACATAGGGAATAACAGCATTAAAAATGAATTTGATAAGAAGTTCCTGAAAGGAATAAATCACGTGAACTGCGAAGAACTATTTAGCATGAATGAAGGGTCAAAAACAAGGGGATTTGAATGTAAGCTGGGGGCGGGCAGGAGGGGTTCTAGAAAGTTTTCCTTTACTGAGAGAGAGTGGTTGATCCATGGAACAGCCTACCAGCAGGGGTGGTGGGCACAAAAACTATGAAAGGGTTCAAGCACGGCTGGGACAAAGTAATAAGCTCTATAGTTACTCAGGGGGGCAGCGGTAAGCCAGGGAGCAAGTGGTAGGGGAGGAAAGGCGAAAGCCCCATCTGGACAAAAGGTCACACGTTAGAGTAGGGTAAAACTGGGTAGACTGGATGAACCTGTGGTCTTTTTTCTGCCAACATTGTCTATGTTTCTGTGAATCAATAAACTTATATACTGTTTGGTTACCTTGAATATAACATGCTGTGCTGCTGCCAATCAGATGCTAACTTACTTTGTACCCTTGTATTGCTGTTGTATTTATTTATTTACTGAAAAATTTCACCAGGTAAGGTACACTGAACAACAAGTTGCTCGTCTCCCGGTACGACCTGGGGGAGAGGGTGGTGGGAGTTACATAGTAACAATGAGTACACACAAAATACACAATATCATACAAAAACATAGGTTACAATTGAATTACACATTAGCATGAAAAGCAAATAATTACAAGGGTAGAGAAGTGAAAACCAGTCGCAGTGAGCTTGTGGTGAGACAGAGAGAGAGTAATGTAATAGCAAGTGTGAACCAATGGCCTGCACTATGCAGACTAAGAACAGCACAGGGCAGCAAGTGAAGTGAGTAAGCAGGGCATCAGACAGGATGTAGGACAAGGAAGGGGGGGAGCTAGGGGCAGGTGCAATTTACAGAGAGGAAATTATGAAGAGCTTGATTTAATGAGCCAGGAGAGGAAGAGGATCGGATATGCGTAGGAAGAACATTCCATAGTTTGGGGAGACGATAGGAGTAGGAGGCCTGTCCACTTGCGGTGGATCTCCAGGAACAGACAGAGTTCTGTGGTCATGGGATCTTAGAAGTCGAGAGGAGTGGGTGGGGGAGATTAGAGAATTTAGGTAGGGAGGAGTGTGCCAAGCCAGTACTTGAGAGATAGATTTCTTAATGATGCAAGTCGCCTGTTGTTAGGGATGGGAAGGCTAAAAGCTCGGTACAAGTGGCAGCGGTGGGTAAGGTGAGGTGCATTCAGAGCAAACTGACAGAATGAGTTGAAAAGAGTATCCAGGTTGGCTAAGGAGGTGGCAGGAGTAGAGCAATAACGACATCGCAATAGTCAAAACCGGGAGGATAATTTTTTGGATCAGTTTGCGTCTTGCCTATGGCGGGAGGCAGCAACGGTTTCTATAAAAGGCGCCAAGTTTGGGACGAAGCTTTTTTATTATGGCATCTATATGGGCCGAGAAGGTGAGATGTTTATCCAGCCAAACGCCCAGATACCTGAAAGACTTGGTAGCAATTATAGTTGCTCTGTCGAGGGTAGTGAAGGTAGGGGCAGAAGGGAGCCTTGACAGCTTCTGACGTGTGCCAAAAGTAATGGACACAGTTTTCTTGGCATTTAGGAAGAGTTGGTGAGATTGAAACCAGCTCTGGACATTATTGAAATCACGTTGGAGCCTGGAGGCAACATCCAAGGGTGAGGGCCCAGAGGAGAATAGAACAGTATCATCAGCATACATATGTATAGAAGATGAGGTACAGGTGGATGGAAGATCATTCAGAAAGATGGAGAAGAGAATCTGGCCTAGTATGGACCCTTGGGGGGACTCCAGAGCATATGGGTAGAGGAGGGAAGATGTAGTCGGATATTTTTACAGACTGTGAGTGGTCGTATAGGTATGTGCTGAACCATTTAATGGCGTGTTTAGACAGCCCGGGTGATGAGAGGGAGTGGAGCAGGAGGGAGTGGGAAACCATGTCAAAAGCTTTAGCAAGATCAATAAAAATGGCAGTGGTTATGTGACCGCAGTCCATGCCTGTCAGGATCGCATCAGTGATTCGAAGCAGCGAGGTAGTAGTAGAGTGGTGTTTACGGAACCCAGATTGATATTGGGTGAAGAAATTTGTATCGGAGAGGTACGAGGATAGTTGGTCAAGGACTAGATGTTCTTGTAGTTTAGCTAACGTCAGGAGGAGAGATATAGGGCGGTAGTTCTCAGGGGAGGAGGAGTCGCCATACTTAGGGAGAGGGAGGACAATAGAATGTTTGTACTCACGAGTAATTTCGGCTAAGTGAAACGAGAGATTGAAAAGAGCAGTGAGTGGGGGAGCAATGGCAGAGGCAGACAAGTTTAGTAACTTTGGCTCCAGTCCATCAGGAGAGCTACCTTTGCTCGGGTTTAGGGCTTCCAAGGCCACCAGTATCTCAGTTGTCAGAATTTTAGAGAAGGAAACGCTATGAGGTGGGGCTGGAGGACTTCTAATGGGTGTGGAGATTGACTGGTTAATGGTTGGGAGGGAGCCTAGCAGAGTAGAAGCACATGAGGTAAAGTGAGAGTCGAAAGCAGCGGCAACACTAGGGCAGTCGGCAATGACAGTATTGTTTATTTGGAGGAGGGGGGAGGGAAGGGGAGCCTACGAGGAGAAAAGTGAGTGGATTACTTTCCAGAATTTGGATGGGTTATTTATATTAGAGTTAAAAGTAGAGCTGAAGTAATCAGCCTTGGCCAAATGAGTGGCTTTTGTGCATTTGTTTCTGAGAACCTGGTAGGCCTCATAGTCTTTAAGGAGCTTTGTGCTTTTATGGAGCTTCTAGGCTGTATCATGCCCTTAGACAAGCAATGAGTTCTGGGAGATCAGGGAGGTGGTTTCCACGGACACGTACCCGGCGTAGCGGTGCATGTTGATTCCAGACTTCAAGGAATCGGTCTCTGAAGTAGTTGGCTGCAACATCTAGGTTACTGGCGACAGATATAGGTGCCCAATTAGTGTTGATCAAATCATAAAGAAGTGAGTCAATGTTCAGGGATTTGTATGATCGGATTTGTAGAGTTTTATAGGGGACTTTGACTTTGTGAATTTTGCGCACCAGGAAAGTCATGCAATGGTCACTGAAGGCATCTGCTAGAGTACCAGAATTAATGACCCTATGGGTGTGAGTGGTAAGGGCCCAGTCGATGATGGAAGGGTTTCCTGTCTTGTGATTTAGCCTAGTTGGATCTTGGATAATTTGGGTTAGGTTGAGCGCATGTATAGCATTTAGCACTTTGCTGGGTATGGTGGTCCAATTTATGTTAAAATCTCCCATAATATATCATTCGCCAGCGGAAGAGTGGCTAACTAAGGTGGTTATGAGTTCAGTAGCAATATTGGGTTGTGAGCCAGGATGGCAGTAGACGCCTGCTACAAAGATAGGTTTGGAGAAGGGGAGAGAGATTTGCAGCAGCAGAGCCTCGTAAGCTTTTGGTAGAGCACTAGAAAAGACGGAAGTGAATTGGATGGAAGAGGAGACATAGAGGGCTACCCCACCTCCTCTCCCAAGCCAATCCTGTCTCAATATTGTGAAGCCAGGGACAGTAAGAGATGAGTTGCTGATTTTTTTATTTAGCCAGGATTTGGAAATTATTATTGTATCAGGGTTAAGCGTAGCCGCCAGTGGCTGTAGCAAGTCAAGTTTAGGGAGGAGACTACTTATATTGATATGTAGTATTTTATAGCCATTTGGAAGAGCAGAGAGATGTGGCTCAGGGCTGGTCGCAGGAGGTGGTTGGACTGGGCCAGGGTTGGGGTTTATGTCACCAGCTGATAAGAGTAGGAGGGCAATAATAATATAATGCAGCTTTGCGCTCTTGAACCAGGAGTGGTTGCGTAGCAGTCGGGAGCTAGGGCTTTGGGTATTAGCAAAGGGCGGCCAGGAGCTAAGCAGCCATATAAGAGTAATGTACATAGGAAGCTGGACGAGAGAGGTGCAGGGATGAGTGGGTGGGTGAGTGAGACCAGGATATAGTAATGGGAGAGGGGGAGTTACCCTGATTGTAGGTAGGGGGAAGGATATCATCAAATTTCAGAGGAGGGGATGCGGGATTAGGTGGCAGAAGGGGAGAGCAAGTGCTGTGAACACCAGCGGGATGAGGCTTAAAGTGTAGGGCAGCATCTTGGTTAAATTGGGGTGTTCTTGGCTGAGGCTGAGGCTGAGGCTGAGCCCCTGTGTGGACCGCCTGTGCCTAACGGTGCCCGTTTTACAGCTGCCAGATTCCATTTGACAGCTGACTAGAGGTCACGCCACTTGTGGTTAATGACTGACAGTGTCCCTGCCTTTGGACTGGCTGTGCTTACAGCGGCCTGGATGTTGAGACACAAGCGGGTTTTGGTCTCGGCAGGTGCCTTGAGGAATTCTGCACCATATAGCACGGCATAGTTTCCCCACTTAGGTGTCCATTGCTGACAGGACCTCTTTTAAATGGGTGGTAACCTGGCACACCGGCAGGGTAATGCCATGTAATCGGACGTCACAAGGTCACTGTACTCTAGGGGTGGCAGAAATGGTGGAAGTAGCTGTACCATGAACATGCACCGCAACCATGGCGAAGGTGGGATGCCTGGACATATACCCCCATAAACTGTTGAGGGTTTCCTCCATGTCATATTAGGACAACCCAGATGGGGGGAACTGTGACAGGTCACTGATCCTGCAGAGGTAAGTGTACATCTGTCTGGTACCTGTATGCAGTATTACTGTCCATTTTTCCGACATCCTATATCTGAGTCTACTCTGTCATATTGTAGTATCATTGCTGTGTACCCCTACACCCTGGTGCATGCCCAATCATGTTAATTTCCTATCCTACCCAGGACACCCTTGTGACTGAGCACAGCTCGATGGAGCATTAGGTCAAGTAGCATACACTGTACATCACCTGGAGGTGGGTCCTGTGTATATGTCTGTTGGGTATGGTGCTATGTTAGTGATGTGTCCTCCTCACCTTATGTCTCCATAGGACTGCCATGGCCATCCTAAGAGGATGGTGCTCCCAGCACATACAACAGCTGGACGGTGGTGCATCGGTGGTGGTGGCATGATGGAGGTGTGGGATCCCAGAATGTCTGCTATAAGGATGATGTAGGGGAGCTGTGGGCCATCAAGAAGTCCTCCAAGGTATGTACCAGTAGTGTTATGGGGGAATGTATGTAACAGCTGTGCGCAGCAGTGGCCGTGCATGTACGGGCCACTCATGACTGTCCTCTTTTGGCTTGTGTTACAGGGGTATCGTGGCCCTTTCTGCAGAATGGTCCTGATCCAGTGCTGGTACACAGCCAGCACACCAAAGAGGTACAGTGTAGACTCCCAGGATGAGGAAGCTAAACGAAGAACTAAATGGAGCATAATGGGGCAGCACAGGCTGGTGCAGCCCATTTGGCACTGTTGTGTGTGACGCAGTTTTGTTCATGAAAGATATTTTTCTGTATACACTGTTGTCATTATTCCAGGCAGCAGTGTGTTGCTGCCATCTGGGTCTGTGAGCCAGGGGGATGGACATTGTGGCCACCTGCCTATTACACCCCTGCGTGGTGCTGTGGGCCATCAGAAAAGGGGTCTGTCAGATCCTGTTCCTGTAGGGCCATGCACAATGGGTGTTCTGTGCTGCAACATGCATTTCTGTCCTGCACACTTGCAGTTTATGGCAGCCCTCCACAGGGCGTAGTGCTGTGCATTCTGCTGCTGCTCCACATGCCAGGGTGACTTAGTGCACATTGTGCATGTTTGTGAGTTTGCCGCGTGCATGCAGTTACGTGGCCACCCCCAAGACATGCTCATAGTTTAGGCTGACATGTAGCTACACGTGTGTCCTGCTTGCATGCCACTGTACACCCTGTGTGCATGCTACTTGGTTGTGGTGTGTGTGCGTGGTATACAGACATATACCCTTGAGCGTGCATGTCATACACTGTGCAAATGCTGCTCTGGGTTTGTGCATAGGCCCCCGTGACAGTAACATAAAACACATAGTACATGACAATGGCATATTGCTCTGCACTCCAGCCTGTTCACTGCAAAGAGTTAATATCACTGTCTGCAGATGTTAAACATTTCTTTTAAGCAGTACCATGTACTATATTAGCAGTAGAAATCAGGAAAAATAAAGATAAATAAATATTTAGTGAAACATATGGCTAATGTTCAACAGACAAGCAGCTAGAGGGTGTTTTGGTGTGGTCCACTCCGGGAGTGCGTGAGAAAGTCAAAAACATTCTATCTTGTGTTAGAAGAGAACTTAAAAGGATCTTCCACAGAGAAGAAGAAAAGTAACACAATTCAGCAGCCAAATAGCCCGCGGATAGGATGATGTGGTCCACTGTAAAAAAAAAAGGGAAAAAAAAGAAGAAGAAAACAAACAGTGAAAAACTAACAAATTGCTTAAGATAATATTTGTTATCTATAGTCCATCAAGAAGAGTGTAAAAGTATGGAGTTTAGGAAGTGCACTGCGAAACACCAATATACAAGTCAGAGTAAAGATCACTCAGTGGTCACTGGTCAATTACTCCCATCCTGGTATTTAAAGCTCTCCTTCTGTGCACAGGCTCTCCGAAGTCAAACAAGGGGCTGATTCATCTGTGGAATGCAGTCATATTTCTCTGGGCTCACATTTGGTTCTGATTTTGATCATTTACCAGCAGCTTTGTGATTGGAAATCAACTTGGCTCCCTGCTCAGCAGATGGGAAAGCTCTGAATTCGACAGAAAAGTAAGAAAAGAAAAAGTTATTGTAGTAATTGGCATTTTTAACCATGTAGATCCAGGAATTCTAGTTGCAGAGCTCTTTGCTCAAGGTATTAATTAAAGCAGGAGTATTTGTTAACAGAAAAAAAAATCATCATACAGGACCCTATGCACTAAGATGCCCAATATGCACTGGTAAGGGCACTTACTGGGCTGTGCATCTTTGTGCTGTGTACCCAGCCCCACTGGATGTGCAGGGCCAAGATGCACAATCCCTAGCAGGCCTGATGCATGGCCACATAGGTCTGTGCATGGGGTGGAGCTATCTGGGGGGTGGACCTGAGTCGGACCATGGGCTTCCAATCAGAAGCCCCGACTGGCCCCACAGTGGTTCCCCTACTCCACAGGAGCAGGTGATCATGGGACATTGCAGCCCATGTAAGAACTGCCATGTCCCCTGTTGCCCACTAGTTTTTTCTCTGGGTCCCAAACTGTGCCCCACAGTCATTAACCACCCTCCCAGCACTCCATGGCATGGAGAAGGGCTGGGGCCTACAGCTGCAGGGTACCAGGTGGGCATCTGGACACCAGTTGTGGGGGTGCACACCTGTTGAGGCATCCCTCCAGCTGGTGTAATGGAACCTGGCACTGGACGACCAAGCGTATCTGGCATTGGGCATGCCGCACTCCACCAGCCTGACACTGGCACATCGACTCCCCACCCCCTGCCTGGAACAGCATGGACAGCCCCTAGGCAGGGTTCTGCAGCAGGTGCCTGGCATTTGTGTAACTGCAGGTGTCCATTGGCTACCCGGGATGTGTGTATCCCAGCCCTACTTGCTCTCTCTCTCTCTCTATATATATATATAATATATATATTGTGGCACGTAAGACCAAGAGCCCTTTGTGCATCAGGCACTCTGTCCTTAAGTAATTATGTATGTCTGACAAAAGCAAGAATTGATCCATTTTTCCTTTCATTGTATTTAATTCCTAAACTAGGATATGGGGTTCTGAAGTTTTTAAAAGTTCCTATAGTCTGACCACCTCCACTGTGGATAAATGAAACATCTGGGTGAACTGATGTGTTGCCTACCATCAGAAATGTGTGGTAGCACCTATCCATCACGTTTGTAGTATGAATTCCATATGGAATGTCAAATAGTAACTGCGAGCACAGGGATTTTCAAAAACTGTGAGTGGCGCTCACATTTAATGACGTGAGTCAATAATTATATAACTAGTAATAAAACGTGTTAAAAACATCAGAGAGAGTATATATATATATATATATATATATATATATATATACATATATATATATTGATGATCAATCTAAGGATGTCATAAATATATTATTGCTAAAAACTGTATGATAAAAAGGTGGCTGACTAACAAATACTGCTGCTTTAAAGGGCTGGAGCAACATTATTCATTGCTAGGGTTTGTGGGTTTCATGGCTCTGAGGGAGAGTGCTGCATTTTTCCATGTGCAGTTTGATCCTACAAGTTTCAAAACCCTTTTTATGACAGAAAAGATCCTGTACAGAATATCATGGGACCCCAGCCTCCTTTCTACTCCTTTTCCTGCTGTACTCTAAATGCCCCGCCTTCACCCACCACTGCTCCATCTGCCTCAGCCTAGCTCATCCTTCCCTTAAATCTTAAGAGACTTCTCCACAGCTCCGCTATTACCACTAAATACTGGCTCTCTTTCTTCCCTTCCTATCTGTCTGCTTTCTTCTCTTCCCCCTTCTTTCCTTCCTCCTATTCTCTTCGCTCCTTTGATGTCTATTTTTTTCTTCATCTCATGCTGTGAAACCACAACAGTTCAGTCTGCTTTATCACTGTCTCTCTCCCTAACTTCTGGAAAAGCCTCCCTCTCCATGGGGACTATGCACTATTGCGTGCCAGGTACTCATGATTCGTGCATACTCAGACTGCGTAGCTTCGCACCTGAGCAGAGGGGCAGTGTGCATGGTATGCACAACTGCATTCCTCCACATGGCACCTGTCCATGGTCTCAACACCTCCAGCGTGCAGCTACCTGGGGGTGGATCGAGGGACACAGGTGGACATCCAGTTGTATGCCCATCCCGGGTCCAGAAGTGGAACCCCTGCTCTGCACGAGCAGGGGATTCTGGGAGGGCATGAGACCAGACAATTTTCAAAGTTCAGGGGAGTGCCCAAATGGCTGCCCCAGCCGTGCCTGTCAGTCTGGTGGGCTGGAGCAGCATGGGTGGGATTCCGTCGGGTGTCAATGGTGGGTGTCATGCAAAAGATACGGCAGGGTCCCTGCTGCCATATCTGGCACCCCCTTGCCCAACACTCCGCACCTTATTGAATGACGTATATTTTGGGCACACTCCTAGACATACCCCAACACATACTTGTGTGATCAGCTGAGGGATCGAGTGTATAATGGGCATGCACCTCTTCTCTGAATGCAGCTGGGAGTCCACTGGTTTTCTGCTTCATGGCATCCTGTCTTAGGGTTGTCTATGTGCCGTGGATACGCGAAACACAGACAATAAAAACGTTAGTGTGTAGACCCCCCAATATGCACGTCTCCTCTATCTCAGTTCTCAAACCTCTTCTCAGTGTTCATTTTGCCCCCTCCTGTTCCTGAAGCTAGCTTTCTTTTCTGGTTCCCCTTCCTGTCCTACTGCCTGGAATTCCCAGTGTTTCTGTATCTGCTCTTTGACTATATATTGTAAGCATATTGTAATTTTATTTGTTTTACTAGCATTTATGTATTTTGCTGTCTATTTTTAATCTAATTTGCTGCACTCCCTCTTGGTTGCACCTAGAAACAAGCTTCGACTTAAGTGTCCCTATCCCAGTCAGTTACCGAATGTCAAATAAACCAATAAAATCACTGCAGTTTGCAATAGTGATAAATGTGGTTACTGTCCCTGGAGATGATGGCCAGTTTTTATTTTTGCCCTAAATCTGTTTTATAATTTACAAGAGCTAAAAAAAGTTGCATGTGCAAATATTTTGGACCTGATTCTCAGTCTTAATCGGTGGTGGCGGCAGTGAAATTATGGGTGCAAAGATTTTTTATTTTATTTTTATTATTTAGCTTTTTGTTGACCGGGTAAGTGCACTAGACAAATCCTGCCTATTTTCAGGCACGACCCGGGGGAGGGGGATACAGATGAATGCCAGTTGACCTTGAACCAGATTAAGCTGTTGGTGGTATTTTTAGTGAATGAGGAGAAATTTGGCCAGGACACTGGGGAAATTCCCCTACTCTTTTCGATAAGTGCCATGGGATCTTTAACATCCACCTGAACTACCACCAATCCAGGCAGATGGGACCTCGGTTTAACGTCTCATCCGAAAGACAGATGCACTCTATCATGCAATGACCAATAATAACTGCAATGCAAAGAGTCCTTAGTTGCTGGGGAAAGAGCCTCCTTGGTGACTAAGTCACAATGCAAATGAATCATCCAGATGATAGTGAGTGCAGACTGAGTTTGCACTCACTAATATGCTGGCCTGTGACACCCACATAGTTCTCATCATGTCATAGCACCAGTCGAAGGGTGCCACGGCATGGGCAGAACTTATGGGAAATAATGCTACCACTGTAGTGTTTCTCTCAACTGCTTGGCCCTCACATTCAGGCCTGCTTCAGAGATCTTCAGATTTTTCTTGGTGTCCTCTTACTTTACTAGTGGTCCAGTGCCCCTCCACCACACTTGTTCCCTGTTCTCTAGAGTATCCCTTGCATTCAGTGCAACCCACTCCCCTAAACCCGTTCCCCACCAACACAGATTCAGTATAGGTTTCCATAGCGATCTCCATCCCTCGCTAGCTCCTCAGATGGCAGTCACTATTTTGTGACACTCGACCACTTGCTTGTAATGGTTCTACAGACAGGGGGTGTCACAAAACTCTGCGCATGCAGTTGCATTGGTTACACATACTTTGTGCATTGGGATCCCCTGCTCCTTTCTCATCATGGTCATAGTGTCATTAATGATTGAACAGGGAAAGGCTTGTGACCCTGTTGTGCATAGCACACCATTGCATGGCACAATGGATGGCACTTAGTGGAGGCTGCAACCACTTAGGGATGGTCCCTTATGGCTGTGTATGGGGCCACTCAACTTTCTAGCTAGTCCCAGGTATCCACTTAAATATTTCTAACCATTACAAGTGCACCAATGGCATTTTACTTGAATGCTTTCAAAGATTTTGATTAGGAATGGAGAGGAGTTTAGATTTATAGACACATGCTGTATCCCAAAGTGCTAACAATCCATGAATCATCATCATGTGCCAATAAACATGCACAGGGAGGTTAAGGAAAGGTCAGGGAAAATTAGGTGAAAAGAAAGACAGTGAAGGATTTATGCAATGGAGTGTAAGTGACTTGCTCAGGGTAGTGGTTAGATCATAAAGCTCTGAACTTGAAGACCCAGGTTTCAATCCCACAACCTCCATTTACTGTGTAACTATGAGACACCTCACCTCCCATTGCCTAACAGGACACTGACAACCAGGGCCGCAGTAATGGGGGGGTAAGTGGGGAAGTTGTCCGGGGCCCCGAGCTCAGGAGGGGCCCTCCTGAGGAGCTGGCATTACTTCTGTCATTAGCTGGTTTGGGAAATGGGGTCCCATTCCAAGTGACTTGTCCGGGGCCCCAGGATTCATAGCTGCAGCCCTGCTGACAACACCCTAGGCTTCAAATTGTCTCTAGTTTAAAAACGCATTATGATTAGTCACACTCTATAGAGATTGCTGATGTATCTAGTAGTTTGATGTTGAATCCTTTTGACTTGGTTTTCCTCCTGGGGATCGAAGCCTCTGATGTGGGGGTGGAACCCGTCGGATGGTCCGATCACTACACTGTGAGATTCAATTTTTGCACCCCCCTTCGTAGGCCTACCCCTGTGGAGATGGTCAAGTACCGCCCTTTACGGGATTTGAGCCCTGATGGCCTAACGGCGGTGCTTGATCTATCGGAATTTCCTACGGGAGCAAGGACCCAGAGGCTTTGGTTCTGGCTTATAATAAGGCCATTACCACAACTCTGGATTCTGTTGCTCCTGTCCGCGTACGTCCTCTCTCCCTCCGCCCTCGGTCTCCGTGGTTTGACGGAACCTTGAGGGAGCTGTGACAACTAGAACGAAGGTTGGAGAGTTGCTGGTGGAAATCCTCCCTGGAGGTTGACCGTCTTAGACTGCTAGAGCATTATTGACTCTACCAGTTCGCAATCTTCCGTAAGAAGGCAGAATTACTGTCCGGGGAGATTGCTGCTGCTCATAACCGACCAGCTCAGCTCTTTTGAACCGTAGACAGGCTGTGCAACCCAGCTTGCCTGCAGGTTCAAAGAGCTTTTTCACAATTGGAGTGTGAGGAGCTTGCTCATTTTTTTGCTGATAAGGTGGCCAACATCAGGGCGGAGATCTGATTGACACACTGTATGGGAGTTGCTGATGATCGGTGCTTGGCCACTGTCCCTCACTTCTCTTGGAGTACCTTTGACCGGCTAGAGATCATGGATGTTATGCGGATTGTCCAGGGTATGCGCCCTACATGCTGTCGTTTAGATCCGGGCCCAACTTCCCTGATTATTGGGTTTTTACGATATTATTGGCCCAGTCTTGGCACAGATAGTCTGGTGCTCCCTTGAGTCGGGTGAGTTTCTTAGCTCCCTGAAGGAGGCAGTGGTGACACCCCTCTTGAAGAAAGCTTCTCTGGACCCTGACTGTCTGGCAAACTACAGACCTATCTCTAACCTCCCCTTTGTGGGGAAGGTAATTGAGAAAGTAGTGGCTGTACAGCTGGAGAACCATTTGACCATCCATAGCATCTATGAACCTCTCCAATCCGGTTTTCAAAAGAGGCACAGTACCAAGGCTGCACTGGTTCGGGTGCTCAATGATCTACTGATGGTGAGAGATAGAAAAAAAACAGTCCATCTTGGTACTTTTTGATCTCTCATCAGCTTTTGACACCATGGATCATGGGGTGCTGCTTGAGTGCCTGAGGTTCATCTGTGGCCTGACTGGTTGAGTTCTCAGATGATTTAGGTCTTTCCTCACTGGCAGAACTCAGAGGGTGGTGTCAGGGATTTATTCCTCCAACCTCTCTCTCTCTGTCATGTGGGGTTCCTCAGGGCTCAGTGCTGTCCCCCATGTTGTTCGTGGTGTATATGCTGCCCCTTGGAGACATTGTAAGACAGTATGGGCTGAGGTTTCACTACTATGCTGATGACACCCAGCTCTACCTGTCTTTTGCACCTGACCAGGATGGAGCACTCTCAGTATTTAATAACTGCCTTGCTGAAATCCAGGATTGGATGAATTCCAGCTGGCTGAGGTTGAACCCAGGGAAGACTGAGGTGATGGTTGTGGATCCAGGTCGCCAGATAGGGGAGTCGGGGGCTGGTCAACTCACGTGGCTTCTCCTGGGGGGTTCCCAGCTCCTTGCCTCTGAGCGGGTGTGGAACCTAGGGGTGATACTTGATGATGAGCTGACACTACGATCTCAGGTGTTGGCTGTCATTAAGTTGTCCTTTTACCATCTAAGGAACATTGCTAGGATCAAGCAGCTTGTTCCGTCCGGTGATCTTCCCACACTGATCCACGCCTTTGTGACCTCAAGCCTTAATTATTGCAACTCCCTTTACTTTGGGCTTCCAGAGGTTGATATCCACCACTTGCAGCTGGTGCAGAATGCTGCGGCCCGGTTGTTGACGGGGACTGCTCGGATTTCCCATATTACACCGGTGCTGCACGAACTGCACTGGCTGCCAGTTCAGTGGCGGATCACCTTCAAAGTTGGATTATTGACTTATAAAGCCCTATGTGGACTTGGCCCTGACTACCTGAAAGAGCTTCTGTCCTCTTACTGCCCTGAGCGATTGCTCCATTCAGCAGACGAGGGGTTGTGAAAGATTCCAAGGGTTGCTTTAAAATCTTCAGGGGCCCATACATTCATGTATGCGGCCCCAGCCCTTTGGAATTCTCTACCCCGTCGGCTTCAGGAGTGCGCGACCATGGGGGAGTTTAAACAGGCACTGAAGACCTATTTATGGAGCAGGGTATACTGTGACTAATAAGGTTAATCTCTGAATTGTATTATGTGTTTATTATTGCTGTTTTATTCATTGTTTTAAGTTTTGTAATGCACCTTGATATTTGAAAGGCGCTTAATAACTAAAGATTATTATTATTATTTTTTCTTTTTAAAAGTGAAAAATAGACAGCCTGACATACTGGTGTTACCAGACAAGATCCTGGTTGTTTACAGTCCTTGATCAACTCTCACTGCATCCTACCCAGACTTAGGAACACTCCCAACACTGTCTAGACATGCAATATGTGGTAGAAGGAGAAGAGATCATTGCACCATGAGTGACTGCACTATTTGGGGATATTCATAATGTTCAGGAAGTATGCAACAAGAGTAGATCAAGTATTCAAAACAAAACAAGGTGGGGCACATAACTACACAATTAGCATGTATTTCAGTTCTACTAAGAAAGAAAATAGATAAAAAACCAGCAACATCAATGAATTTTAGAGAAGGTAAGCAATCATAAAATACAGGTTTTCAGCTAGCAATAATATGATGCAAAAAGGATTGACAGTGGCCCTTTAAAACTCTGTCACTCCCTCGCTCTGTACCTAATTAGTGTACTATTACTGGGCTTTAACATGTGTTTAAATATTTTCCCTCAAACAATTATGTAATTTTCTATGAGTTTCAAAAACATTTGATTATGAAAACTTGACTTAACTGTTTCTATGTTTATGATATCACAGTCCCTTCTTAGGGAAGGGACTGTGATGTCATAAATCCCCTATTCTGAGGTCAGAAGAGCCACCTGTGACACACTTTGCTCCACAGATGTAAATATAGTTTTCTTCAGGTATTGACTGTTATCTGTTTGCTTCTCTATGCAAAAGGGACACCATCAGCTTTTAGCTGATTTTTTTAAGTCTCATGTAAAAACAATACCTACGGCCATCTTTATTATTATCTGTCACACACACAGTGCCAGCCTGACATAAAATGAGCATTTTGCGTGTTTTTTTAATATGTTGTGTATTTCCCAGGCCTGACTTAAATCTCCAGCAGTCTGCTGCTTCTGCACGTGCATTTCCAACATGGTGCCAAAAGTGCCTGTAAACTCGCGCATGGATGGCTTTGCATTTTTTTTTTAAGTCGTATCAGCAAAAGGGATTTCCTAAATGTGGACAGTTTTCTGAGCACCAGAAAGTGACGCTGGTATTAAAATGAATGATCTACCATGTGTAATTTTCTGTTTGAAATGTAAAGTCATGACTCCGGGCACATGCTAAACACTGACAGTGTTCCTTAAAGCATTGCATGCCAAATCTAAGGCAGTTATGCTGAACTGTCTGTGTATAATTCCCCAGGTAACAACCCTGTGAGTGCTTAACCATGGGAGGCTAGTTAACCCACTGTTACAGTAGACAGACAGAGGGAGCAATCCTTGAACAGAATCTGTTCTTCGATGAGTCAACCTGCTCAGGCTGTGGGAACAACCACCAGAACACGCAAACAGGTCCTCGGTTTAATGTCTCATCCAAAAGATGGTTAACGCATCTCCTGTTTAGAAATGGATGGAATCTTAATAATGGCTCACATTGTATGTTAAAATAATGTATAATATAGAGGATTGTGTATGAGTAATCATACACAACAACACTGTTTTTCACTTGAGAGGTTTCCATGGTAATAAGAGACCTTGATAGCGCAGCTCGAGAGGTCTCATTACCGTAGAAACCTCGAGAGTTAAAAACAGCATTGTATGTGTATGATTACCCATATACAATCTTATATACGGTATGGGCAATCAGCCTTAGTTCAAAAAATGTCCCCCCAGTGCTCAAAGTGTCTTACTTTACTGTGGGCTGTTGCAGTTCTCTCAAGCACCTGTCTCTTCCTTGGCTAGCTCTCACTGCCGCAGCCGTGTCATCGTGTGCATGTGCGAATATGTTCGATCTTGTTGTGGTGCAGTAGTGATGTCGCTAGTGCAACACAACATCGCAACATCACTAGTGCAGCACAAAACGCTGTTCCAAGCATGGATTTCCATGCAAAACGGCATTCTACCATACACTATAATGTAAATCAAAAACAATTCTGTATTGCAAAGACCATCATGTTTGTAATCATGTGACATTAGTTCATAGCAACCAGTTGTCCAGAATAAATCAAGAGAAGTCAGACAGAATTTGGAACCTTCTGAGAAGATGAGTATTCTAAACTTTCCTTCTGCTACTATTATGTACTGTAAGTGCTGGAATTGCTGACAGAGAGGAGAGTAAGCACCCAGCTTTAATATTTTGTTCCTGCATTCAGAAGCAGTGCATTAGGGAGAGGAGAGGGTAGAATCAGTTAAATCTCATGAGGCTTAGTGAGGAACGTGTCAGTTGCAGGGACCGGGGGAGTTTTTCTCCAGGGTCATGCTGTGGAGGAGGGGTCACTGCCCCTTTGGTAGGATCTTTTCAGAGCTCCATGCAGAGCTGGCCATAGTGAGAGAAGAGACATCTTTCCTGTGGCACTGGTTCAGCTGGATCCCACAGCCCACATCCCCCATAGGTCCAAGTGATGGTCAGGAAGAAGGGTGGCAGAGGAAGTCACAAGAAGGTCAGTCAATCCCACACCATCCCAAAGGCAAATTGCTTTGCATCCCTGGAAGAGATTCAGGTACCTGACTTCACCAGGAGGGACACTGAGTTAGCCGTGGGAAATGGGAGTGACAACCTGGTGGCACACACAGGTGTGAGAGTAAGAAAAAGGCAGCTGGGAGAGTGTTAGTGGTTAGGGACTCCTTTATCAGTGAATACAGAGCATGTGGAGTGGGGGGAGGATGTGGGGATGGTCAAGTGCCTTCCTGGGGCATCAGCCATCCAGGACATATACAGAATAGGGAGGATAACAGGGGAGAGTTTGGATTGTTGCCGGTACACTTGGGTACCAATGATCTGGTGAACCAGCATGTGGAGCAAGTGAGGAGAGGATTTTCAGAGGCTAGGGGACAGATTGCAGGCATGCTTGGTCTTCCTTTTCTAAGGTCCTCCCTGTGTGGAGTGTGGGGGGGGGAGTATGAAGGGTAGTAACACAGGAATTAAATGGGTGGTTAAAGGGATGGTGCCAAGAGAAAGGGTACCACTTTGTGGGGGATGGGGAGACTTCTGTTACATGAGTATGAGCATGGTTTTACCCAAGGGAAGTCATGTCAAACTAATCTCATAGAGTTCTTCAACTGGGTGACCAGAGAGGTGGATCAGGGCAGAGTGAAAGATCTGGCATATCTGTATTTTAGCAAAGCCTTTGATACAGTGCCACACAGAAGGCTGCTAAATAAACTAGGGAGCCTGGGGGTAGGGTGCAAGATAGATGCGAGATGGGTGGGAAACTGGCTAGGCAACAGAACTCAGAGGGTAGTGGTAAATGGTGCATGTTCTGCATGTTCTGCAGAGGGAAGGGTGACCAGCAGAGTACCACAGGGATCAGTACTGGGCCCAGTCCTGTTCAATGTCTTCATCAGTGACATTGCTGAGGGTCTGGAAGGGAAGGTCTGCATGTTTGCAGATGATGCAAAAAATCTGCAACAGGGTGGACACTTCGGATGGGGTGTATAGAATGCAAAGTGACCTAAAAAGATTGGAAGACTGGTCTAGGGAGTGGCAGCTGGGGTTCAATGCCAAATAATTTAAGACTATGCATATGGGAAACAATAACCCAGGGGCAGTGTACAACCTAGGGGGCGAGAACATTTCAAGCTCCAAGCAGGAGAGGTATCCAGGTCTCATCATCTCAGATGACCTGAAGATGGCCAAACAATGTGACAAGGCCGCAGCAAGAGCTAGCAGGATGCTGGGTTGCATGGGCAGGGGTATAACCAGCAGAGGCATACTCCCACTGTATAGATAACTGGTAAGGCCTCACCTTGAGTATTGCATCCAGTTCTGGAGACCCCATCAACAGAAGGACGTCAACAAAGTAGAGGCAGTGTAGAGGAGGGCAACCAAGAGGGTGGGAGGCCTACATAACAAACCCTATGGAGACACGCTGAGGGCACTAAATATGTATTCGCTGAAGAAGAGGAGAGAGGGGGGGACCTGATTGAAACATAAATACCTCACAGGAAGAAGTAGAGCACGAGCTTTTTGAGCTTTCCAAAGAAAAATGTGCTCAAGGACTAGAGGCCACAAAATGAAAATGGAGTTGGGGGGTCTCAGAGGAAATGTGAGAAAGTACTTTTACAGAGAGAGGGTGGTGGATAGATGGAACTGTTTGCCAGCCGAGGTGGTGGGGGCAGAAATGATTACAGGCTTCAAGACGGCATGGGACAGGCAAGTAGGAAGCCTGAAATTGACAAGAGAGTAACCATTAGACTAATGTTGGCCCTGGCCTTCTTTGTAAGCACTTTCAACTTTGCCTGTGATATCTTTGCTCCCATAACTGCTAGGAGGTCCAAAGTGAAACATGCCCCTTGGATCACCCCTGCCCTACTGTGGCAACTTAAGCAACGCGACAATCTTTGGCACCTTGCTGTTGCTACTGGCCGTTCAGCTGACAGGTGTCCCTATGCTGCCACCGCAACCAGTGCACCTTGGCCATCCAAAGCAAAGGCGAATACTACCAAGCCTCTCTACCTCCTCCTGGGGAACCCCAGGTGCTTCTGGGACAACATCAAGCAACTGAATGGTCACTCCCAGTCCCCTCTCCTTCTCTTCTCAACATCAATGGTACCGTCTCCTCTGACCCTGCCCTCATTGCCACCCACCTCAATAACTCCTTTACCGACCTTAGCTCAGTACTTCCTGGTAATTTTTCAGTCCACCTCCTCCATCTGTACCACCACCCATTGCCCGCCCCTCTTTCCACCTGCGTCGTGTCACCATGCAAGAAGCTAGGCTTTACTTGCTAAAAGCCCTAAAAGGTAACACCATTGGTAATGACTCACTTGATCCCTGCCTTTTACGTCAGGTCCTGGATCAGGTCCTCTCACCTATTACGTGCATTTTCAACAAATCACTCTGTCTCGGACAATTCCCCTCTGCCTGGAAGATTGCCACAGTTGCCCCTGTCCATAAAGGTGGTGACAGGACTCTTCTGGGTAACTACCGACCCATCTCAATCCTCTCCCCCCCCCCCAAGGCGTTAGAGAAAATTGTGGCGTCCCAAGTCTCTGACTACCTCTGTAAGGTACAATGTTCTCTGCCCTGAACAACACGGTTCAGAGCAGGTCATAGTACCAATACAGCACTCCTGGAATTTTCCAACTTCTCCATGCCTCCTTGGACTCTGGTGCCCTGGCTGGTGCTATATTCATTGACCTGTCTAAAGCATTCGATACTGTTTCGCATCCTCTTTTGCTCTCCACCCTCGACCTAATAGGCTTTGCCTCAGGACCTGTTCCTGGTGCACCAGCTATCTCTCCCCCGCTCCCAATGTGTGAAAGTCAATGGTACTCTCTCTGAAACATGCCCCATTACGCCTCTGGTGCCGTAGGGCTCAATTCTTGACCCCTACTATTCTCACTCTTTCTTAACTCCCTACCCAGCAGTTGATGGGTAAGATGCTTTCTATGCTGATGATGCTGTTCTCGTTGCCTCCCACAATGACCCCATGCTGCTACAGAACTCCTCCAACTAGTCTTTGACTCTGCAGCTACCTGGTTCACTGAGCACCGACTTGTTATCAACCTTAAGAAAACAAAACGATGCTCTTCTCCACCCCCAAAATAAGTACAGCAAGTTTCCTTAGCTGTCCACTCCCACCCAATCTCATCATTGACCAGGTGCAGTCCTATAAATATCTTGGTATAACCTTTGACCCTGCACTTTCATTCCATGGACATATATCTGCCCTAAATTCTGTCGCCAGCTCACGGCTAGGCATTCTTTACCGGCACAAGAAATGCCTCCCTCCTGATGCCCTCCACCTGGCTGTCACCTCCTCTGTCATGTCTCTCATTGACTATGGCCTTCCAGTCTATGGCTCAGCAGATCAGACTGCCCTCAACAAGGTTCACCTCACAGTTAATAAGGCCTGCAGACTTATCACTGGTGCTCCCAGACTCACTCACACTTGTGAGCTGTACACCCTGGCTACCCTACTCAGCCTGGAAGAGCGACTCATGTATCAGACATGCCAGCTCACCTTTAAAGCCCTCGTGGCCTATCCCCATAAGGCTCTCCAACTCCATCGTGCATTGCACCGACCCTGATCACACGCAGCCGTCAAGAGCTACCCTAGTTATTCCGAGAGCCAGGACCTCTCAAGGTCAGAGGGCATTCCTCACCGTAGCCCCACTGGTATAACTCCCTCCCTGCCAGTGTCTCAAACTCACTAACCTTAGCTTGCTTTAAGCCCAGGCTCAGAAACTTCCTGCTTAGCTCTCGCAAATGCAACTGCCGCTAGCCTAGTGTAAAAAAAAATATATATATATATATACTCTGTTTGACAATGCTCACTGAGCGGCTCCTCCCCTTCCTTTCCCTACTAATTCCTCCTCCCCTATCTCCCTCCCTTCTACTCCCACCAGCTCTCCCGACCATAAGTTTTGCACCTTTTGTTATCTTTTGCTCGTTGGAGATTGTATTCTATTGTAACAAATTGTACTTGAACTGTAACTTTTTTGTTTGTAAGTACTGTGTCCCTTGTACTACTGTTCTGATGTCCTCTTTGTGACGAGGTAACTTTGTAAATGAGCCTCTGGCTCAAAGGTTTCTAAACTGATGTTTAACTAACTAACTAACTAACTAACTAACTAACTAACTAAATAAATAAATGTTGGGATTCCCTGGGTCACATTAGCTACAAAACAGGGCAGATGCAGCAGGCTTGAGTGCCCTTATTTGCCGTCAATTTCTATGTTTCTATTAGGCTCTTTAAAGGTGACAGCTTTTATCTGAGAAGAGAGGGGACCAGTGCACTGGAACAGAAGTTTGATATCTACATTAGAGAGTGAAGCTGACTGCAGGAGACACTGAGGCTAGGGGAACCATGGTAAAGGGTGTGAGGGGGGGGAACCTAGCTAGTGCTCTTCCTATACTGGGTATTGGTAGCAATAAGGTGGGTAAACATAAGGTTGAGGTTCCAAAAGAGTAGTGGAAGAGGCAAAGGGTAGAAGGCTCTCAGGGTCTGGAAGCAGTAGTTAAAAATATGATGGTAAGGAGAATGGGAAGGAATGCAGATGTAGGATCACAAAACAGTAACAGAGGATTAAGAGCTAGTTGGACAGGGGTCTGCCTTAATGCCAGGATTCTGGGTAACAGAAACATGGAAACAAGTTGACGCCAGATAAGCCCATTTGGCCCATCTAGTCTGCCCATTTCTCCATACGGCCACTATTACCGCAGACCGTGCCCAATCTACAGCTCTTTCTCACTCTCTCCTTCCTTCCTTTCCACTAAGATTCCCTTGTGCTTATCACATGCATTCTTAAACCTCACCATTGCTTTCACCCCCAGCACCTTCGCTGGAAGTATATTCCAGGAATCCACCACTCTTTCTGTGAAGAAGCACTTTCCCACATCTCTGCTGAATCTACCCCATCCAGCTTCTTAGCATATCCCCTTGTTCTTGAGCACCTTTTCTTCTGAAAAATACTGACCTCTTGTACCTTATTTACCCCTGTGAGGTATTTAGAAGTCTCTATCATATCCCCCTCCCTTCTCTCTTCCAGGGTGCACACATTGAGATACTTTAGTCTCTCCTCATAGGGCTTTTGATGCAGACCATGCACCATTTTAGTTGCCCTCCTCTGAACCACCTCCAGTCTGTCTGTGCCCTTCCAGAGATGTGGTCTCCAGGACTGGACACAGTACTGTAGTTGGGGTCTTACCAGCGATCTATACAGAGATAACACCACCTCCCTCTTTCTGCTGGTGATAGCCCTCCATGTGCACCCCAGCATCTCACTTGCCCTCCTACTGCCTTGTCGCACTGTCTTGCCACCTTTATATCATCTGATATGATTACCCCAGGTCTCTTTCCTGCTTGGTGGTTGTTAACACCACTCCACACATTTTGTACTCAATGCCTGGGTTTCTGTGCCCCAAGTGAATTATTTTTCACTTTTTCGCATTGAAACCCAGCTGCCATACTGTTGACTACTCCTCTAGTTTTCTCAGGTCTCTGCTCATCCTTTCCACTCTATTGCAGATTTTGGTGTCATCTGCAAAGAGGCAGACCTTCCCTTCCAGCTTCTCTGCAGTCACTTGTAAAGACATTAAAGAGAACCAGTCCCAGCACTGATCTCTGAGGCACCCTGCTGGTCACCTTCCTTTCCTTGGAGTGAACTCTGTATACTACCACCCTATATTGCCTATCTCCTAACCAATTTCTTATCCAGTTTACCACTTTTGGACCCACTCCTAAGCTACCCAGCTTGTTTGCTAGTCTCCTATGTGGAACGGTGTTGAAAGCCTTACTGAAATCTAGGTAGGCCACATCCACTACTCCTCCCTGATCTAAATCCTTTCTCACCCAGTCAAAGAACACTATCAGATTCATTTGATGTAACCTCCCTGGTGAAGCCATGCTGCCTTGGGTCTTGTAACCCACTGGATTCAAGACATTCCACAATTCTTTTGTTCAGCAGTGATTCCATTAACTTTCCCACCACCAATGTCAGGCTGACTAGCCTATAATTGCCAGCCTTCTTCCTGCTACTACTTTTGTGTAGTGGGACTACATCTGCCCTCCTCCAGGGCATTTATTTATTGATTGACATGTTTCACCAGGAATGGCACACTGAACAACAAGTTGCTCGTCTCCAGGTGTGTCCTGGGGGAGAGGGTCATAAGGGAGAACACGATAAAGTACATATACAGAGTAGCATAACAGTTGAATAGCTTAAGTGAACAGATTAAGATGAAGACATACAACATACTACAACAATATATACATCGGCCACATTAACACCAAGGACATTATCTCATTGTACATTCAAAGTAGAGTGCGGAGTATACATGACTGTACATTGAAGTGCTGTGTAGAAATTAGTTATACATAGTGTTATGAAGACCATTATGCATATTGTTAAGAAGTCCGGTTACTTGTAATAATGAAAGGGACATGTATCCTGAATATGAACAGTTAGCCCAGTAGGAGATAGAAGTAGTGTGCCATCTTGACAGGAGGAAATATGGGCTAGCTGCAGGTACAGTTTACCGCTAGAAAGTTTTGCAGGACTAGCGAAATGGAGTGTGAGGAGGAGGAGGAAGAGTGACGAATCTGTGGAGGGAGGTTATTCCATAACTTAGGGAGGTGATGTGAGAAGGCCATCTGCTCAACCGAGGTGGACCAACATGGAACTGCTAGCAGTCGAGTGTCAAAAATGACCTAAGTGAATGGGCCGGTGGGGAGAGAATAATAAGAGAGGAGCTGAGATAAGGGGGGAGCGAATCAAACCAAAATTTTGACGTGAATTTAGCACAGTGATGGAAGCAACGATTTTCAAGGGAGGAGAAAGCCAAGGAGTGGTAGAGAGAACAGTCATGAGCGAAGGGAGAGGCATCAAGAGCAAAATGACAGAAGGAGTTGAAGAGTGAATCCAATCTGGTTAGGGAGGACTTGGGAGTGGCACTGTAGACTCCATCACAGTAGTCAAAGATAGATAGTATTATCTTCTGGACCAGTTCACACTTTGTCGATAGTGGGAGGCAGATACAGTTCCTTTATAACGTGCCAAGTTTGGGGCGCAATTTCTTTAGGATGGCGTCAACATGCCCAGAGAAGCTGAGGTGTTGGTCTAGCCAGACCCCCAGATACCTAAAGGAGGAGGTGTCCTCAAGAGTTGTCTCATCAAGGGTGTGGAAAGAGGGAAGAGAGGGGAGCCAAGAGAGTCTCTGCTTAGTGCCGAAGCTCATTGAGACTGTCTTCTTGGCACTGAGTGAGAGCTGGTGGGAGCTGAACCAGAGCTGGACTTGACTGAAGTCATGCTGAAGTCTTGTTTCCACATCAGCAGGGGATTGGCCTGAGGTGAAGAGAATTGTATCATCAGCGTACATGTGGATGGAGTTGGTTGAGCAGGCTGAGAGACGGTCATTGAGGAAGATGGAGAAGAGGACAGGTCCCAATACGAAACCCTGGGGTATGCCAGTGTTGATCGGGAGAGGAGGAGATGTGGCATCTGCTATTTTCGCTGACTGGGTCCCACCTACTAGGTATTCTTTGAACCAACTAGTGGCAGAGACAGGGCAGTCAAGGAGAGGGAGGCTAGAAAAAGGGTGTGGGAGACAGTGTCAAAAGCCTTTACTAGGTCGACAAAGATGGCAGATGTGATTTGACTATTTTCCATCCCTGAGAGGATGGAATCAGTAAGTCTGACCAGGGAAGTGGTAGTGGAATGATTCTTCCTGAAGCCAGATTGGAACGGAGTGAAAAAGTTAGTGTCAGAGAGACAGGTAGTCAGTTGAGTGAGAACTAGATGCTCCTGGAGTTTAGCAAGGGTAGAAAGGAGAGAGATGGGATGGTAGTTGGCAGGAGTGGTGATCACTGGTCCCCAAGTGGCCTCCCACCTCGACATCTGCAAGACTGTCCCTGTCAGTGAGTACCAGGTCCAGTCCTCCAGAAACACTCATGTTTCCAGTGTGCTGTTAAATAGAACCGTCAGAGGTGCAGTCAGTATTTGCCTGAGCTCCCTCAATACCTTTGGATGCACCCAGTCAGGCCCCATTGCTTTCTCCACCTTTAGATTAGCAAATCCCTTCAGGACTCTCACCTCCAAAAAAGGGCTAGTGTTCACCTCCATCCCTCCAAAGCTTTTGTTACTTTTTTGTGGTCCCTCCCCTTCCCCTTCCTCTGTGAACATTGAACAAAAGTATTTGTACAGGATGTCTGCCTTTTCCTGGTCCCCCTCTGCACACTCCCCCCTTCCCTTTTTACCCTTACAATCCCACCCCTGGTCTTCCTCTTTTCACTTACGTACTTAAAAAATGTCTTGTCCCCTTTCATTACCACCTGGGTTATTCTGTCCTCAGTTTGCACCTTTGTGCTCCTTACTGCTTTTCCTGCTTCCCTCTGTTTCCCCCAATACACCTCCCTATTCTCCTCCCTCTGCGTCACCTTATACCTTCTGAATGCTACCCTTTTAGCTTTTACCTTTTCAGCCACCTCTTTCGAGAATCATAGTGGTCTCTTTTTCCCTCTTGCTTTTGCTCACTTGTTTGACGCCGAGGTTTGTTGCCTTTACTATGCTCCCTTTTATCTTCACCCACTGTTCCTCCACCCCTCCCAGGTCACCGACCCCTGCTAGGTCATTCCTGAGGCATTCACCCATCTTTCTTAAATCTACCCTCCTGAAGTCCAGGACCCTTGCCCTCATGTGGTTCAATTGCACAGCTGTCCTTATAGTGAACCACACTGTATGGTGATCACAGGTCCCTAAGGGGCCTCCCACCTTGACATCTGTGAGACTGTCCCTTTTATGAGTACCAGGTCCAGTATTGCCCTATCCTGAGTGGGTTCACTGACTAGTTGCCTGAGGAAAATCCTCTGCAGAGAGTCCAGGACGTCCCTGCTTCTAGCTGAAGCCACTGCTGGGAGGCTTCAATCCACATCTGGCAGGTTAAAGCCCCCCACCAGCAGCACCTCCCCCTTTTCTGCTATCTTGCCAATGGCTTTGCCTTTACCAGTACCTTATCTAATTCCATCCCCTGTGCTGGAGGTCTGTAGAACACTCCAGTACAAATAGTGGCTCCATTCCCCATCTCTAGGGTGACCCACGGTACCGCTGCCTCCCTTTGTATTCTCTGTATCTCTGTACTTTTTATGTCTTCCCTCACATAAGGCACCACACACCCTCCTTTCCTTCCCACCCAGTCCTTCCTGAACAGAATACAGCCTGGTATGGGCATGTCTCAGTCAAGGTTTTCAATGCACCATGACTCAGTAATGACCACAATACTCAGGTTGGCCTCTGCAGTGATGACCTCTATGTCTGGAATCTTATTTCCTAGACTTCTAGCATTCGCACACATGACCTTCCAGATTTTGTTTTCACTCTGCTTGTTGTCCCCCTTTTTTTCCTTTTTGCTCTTCCTCCTTCTCACCTCTTTTTTTAATGCTCCTGTTCCCGTCCCCCTTTATCTCTACCACCCTGCTCGCTTTATTAATTTGTACTCTAGGGGATTCCTCTCCCCTCAGATTCTCCTTACTCTTTACTTGAGCCTGTGGGAGGCAGTTTCTGACTCCCCAATTCCTTCTGCCACCCCCCTTGGCTAGTTTAAATGTTCACTGAAGTAATATTTAAACAGTCCACTGAGGACTGCAGTTCCTCTCCCAGATGGATACAGGCCATCACCACTGTATGGGCCCTTATCCTCCCAGATTGGTCCGAAGCCCCCAATGTAGCTGAACATTTCCCCTTTGCACCATTTCTTCAGTCATAAGTCAAAGCTCCTGGTGCAGAATTCACTCTCCTGTCCCTTGTTGCAGACAGGCAGTACCTCAGCGAAAGCCACTGAGTGAACTACATGTCTAGGACCCCTCCCCATGTCCCTAAACTCCCTCTGCACTATCCCAGCCCCATCCCTAACCAGGTCATTAGTCCCCAGGTGGAAAATGACATCCATCTCTCCCTTCCATCCTGCTGCCCTAGCGATCCTCAGGGTTCGCTTCCCATCCTTCACCAGTGGCACCGTGTAGGCACCTAACCTACCCCCCCTTCCAGTTCCCTAATCAATCCCCTTACAATTGAGTCCCCCCCAGAAGTTGCTTTCCTCCTCTTATGGGGTCCTCTACCACCCTCCATAGGGTCTCCACTATGGAGGGCCCCCACATTCCCCATGGTCACTACCATGGGTGCTTCCTCCTGGCAGTCCTGTCCCACCAGAGCAGCATAGGAATTTTGATGAAAAATGACTGACATGAAAACTTAGGGACAAAAGTAAATTAGAAAAGAGGGAATGTGTGAAGAGTGAATGTGCCAGGCCTTGCACTTCTGCAGGCAGACAGAGTATTCCCATGGCACACAGCCCAAAGGGCCCTGCACATCTGCACCTGTCCATGCAAGTCCCAAATGAGGATATGGTTTCCACTGTCTCAAAAAGAAAGGAAATTATCTGCAAAAAAACTTTGTTAATGCACCAGTGAGGCAACTTAATGCCATAAGAGTAAGGAAATGTGGCATTAAGATTTCCAAGCCTAACTCCCCCCTCCCCCCCCAAACAGCAAAAGAAACATTAGGATTTTAGGTCTACAAAGTCTTGGCGAATCAGTGGTGAGGTCTTCCTTGGGGTTGTCAGCCTTGATGCCCATCCATTTCCCTGAACAAACAACATCACACATGATCTCCTTTCTTCATGCAGGGCCCGCATGCTACAACAAATTGTGTTGGCAACATGTGGCGGAACATACTTCTCTACCTTTGGAAAGTGTATCACTATGAGGCACTGGCTTTGAGCTGTGCCTTGTGCTTCAGACCGGAGGCTACGGGCTGGGGGGGAGGGAGCATTAGGGTTGACAACGCCAAGGAAGACGCCACCACTGATTTGGCAAGACTCTGGAGACCCAAAATCCCAATGTTTTTCCTTTTGCTGCTTGGGGGGGTGGAGGTGGTAGCACCACATTTCCCTACTTTTGTGACCTTAAGTTACCCTAAATGGTGTATTAGAGAATTTTTTGCTATATATATATATATATATATATATATATATATATATATATATATAACATTTATGAATCTAGTAGCTGAACAAAAACTTGAAACAAAATTGGTAAATTGAAAAAAAAAGAACTTATCACAGGGCTTTGTGAATAGGGCGCTAAGCAGTTTATTTTTGTTGAGGTTAAAACAGATGTTAATGAAGGCTGCTGAACCTAAACATGTATGGAAGGAAAGTGATTATGATTTAGTGTGCATTGTCAGCCAAACTAAATAATCAAAGCAGTTCAACAATTGGCCATTTTATTAAGCTATTGGAATGCTTCAGCATGTTTTATGGACATCTTTGAAATTGTATGCTCACTGCTAAATGGCATCTCCCTAACAATAATGAGCTATTTGGGCAAAACGCCAAAGTGTCTGAGCAGTATAGAGCACATCGTTCAGTACAGTATATCCTTTTTTGGTGGGAGTTTTTTTTTTTTTACGTGGCCCTGAATTAATTGAAAACATAGGCCTTGTGCTTTTTGTTATATATTCATGCAGTGCCTTCATGCTGCAACATTCCATGGGAAGCAGAATGATGTAATTTTAGCCACAGCTATATTCCTCGCCCTAAAAAGTGGCTCATTGAATTGCTTGTTATAAAAGCAATGGATTTTAGGCTGCTTCAGTGGCCTAGTGGTTAAGGTGCTCAACTTCCACTTGAAGGGTCATGAGTTCATGTCCTGGTCTCGCAATCCTAGTTTGCAGTGACTGGAGAGACCATCTAAAGGATGGACTCTCCACTCCTGGGAGGATTTCCTGCTCTTTTCATAGAATGGCTGCCCCCTGGTGGTCCAGTGGGATGGGAACCATTCTGCGAGGGACCCCCTTTAGTCCTGCCTGCATTCTCCCACTGATGGTAGAGAGAGGATCTGTCATGAGAGCATAGGGAGGTGTCTACAGGAGGCCTACTCCCCTACCCAGGGGTAGATGGGATGCATGCCTGGAAGGCTGTGGCCCCAAATGCATGGATTGTGGCTGGTAAGCGGTGCAGGTGGTGGGTGGGATCCAGGAAAAAAATGCAGAAAGAGAGCAAAGCTAGTGATTAAAAAAAGCAGGTGATTTTGTCACTATAAAATGCTGAAGATAAATGTCAAAGCAAGATGAAGAGGAAGACTATACCAGCAGAAAAGATAATATACATATATATACAATATAGGAAGTAGAAGCAGCCATGATGAGGAACAGGGATGTAAAAAAGGAAATAACAGTGACAAGAAGTACCGAACAGTTACACATGTACCCGGCCTCGTAGCACATGGGGAGTGCGCCCGCTTGGCATGCCAGCGACCCGGGTTCAGTAAGTATGGTATATCCATGGCCTGCCCCTCTCTGTGATTTCACTATTTGTGGCTGGGGGAGTACTGACAGTGAGGTTGGGCACTCTTTCAGATTTCACTACTTGGGGGCATGGTACTGGCAGCCAGGTTGGACACTTCCTGCCTGTGATTTCGCTATTTGGGGGTGGGAAGACACAGCCAGTGAGGTTAGACACTCTCTGTCTGTGATTCCACTATTTGGGGGCTTACTGGCCGCAAGGTCAGGCACTTTGTGTGTGATTTCATTGTTTGGGGGTGGGGGTACTGACAGTTAGGTTAGGCATGCTCTGTGATGTCATTGTTTGGGGGCAGGGAGACTGGCAGTGAGATTGGGCACTCTCTGTGAGTTCACTATTTGGGGCAGGGCTACTGGTAACGAGGTTGGGCATCCTGCCGATGGTGAATTCACTGTTTTGATATGGGGATACCAGCTACAGAGCTCAGCACCCAGCGTCAGTGATTTTATGGTTTGAGGAGGACAGAGGTACTAGTGGCAGAGTTGGACACCCATCTACTGGTAACGTTACTGTTGGTGGGGCAGGTGGGCCACTTAGTGAGCCACCAGGGTTGGGCACACAGTGAGCATGTATTTCTCACGTGGACAGATGAGAGGGAAGAATTCCATGGTTTTCATAACTGCTACGAGTCATAAAAATGGTGAAATCCATTATGAAAATGACATAATTTACCCATAAAACTGGCACAACATCACCTATGTAATTTTTATATTTGCTTGCGTGCACAGAGCAGAAGAAACATATTGAGACAGTTGAGTATTGCAGAGGTGTGGCAGTGTTGTGGCTGATGCAGCAGACGCTTTATTGGGCATGTCCCTCAGCCACCAACTAATGCTGAAGCTGCCGATGACGGCAGTTTCAGAGTGAGTGCTGCACTTGAAAGAAATCTGCCACTGCAGTTAGAGGCAGTATGGTCCTTGCAGCAGCATCCCCCCCCTCCCTACCAGGCACACAGCAGGACAACAGATTTAAATGTTAGCTCCCTTCCTCTGCTGCTGCCCACCCCGGACCCTCCACTCTCTGTTCCCTGCCAACATCGGGGTGCTCAATCCCTGTGTCAGCATGTATCCCCCTCCCCCCATTAATGTGGCACACTGGGAGCCCACCCCAGTGTGCCAAAAAATACTTCTTTGATGTTTTCGACACTGGGATGCCCACTCCTGGTGTTGGATGTGTTGCCCCCCATGTTCCTATGTTCTCAGCCGACTTTAGTGTGCCCAATCCCCAGGTCGTCATTGATCCCCTCCGCAGTACTCTGGCCCACTAGGAGTCCACCCCGGTGTGCAGAAATCCATTTTGTTAATATTTCACCTGTAAAAAAGAAAACAGTCCCATGACATCTTTTTTTTTAAAACCTGAAAAAAGAAGAAAATGGTCCTTCGTTGTTCCCGACGGCCCCCTCCCCAACCCACACCTTCCCTCTGTGCACCCCACCTCCCGGCACCCCCCTCACCCATACTTACCCCAGAGGTCAGCAGCAGTGGTCTTCTGTGGACCGGGAACACATCTGCACTCTTCAAAGACCAACCGGAAACTGAAGAAATGACAATAAGCCCTATAATGACAGTCAATCGGGGGTTTTCAACTTAGGTTGATATCTCAGCCAATTTCTGGAGTTTTGGTCCCAAATTTTCAACATGGGGTTCTTGGGACCCCACCTCATGAATGCTGGCACTGTCATTTCATTTCTCAGTCCCAAAAAGTGATTCTGAAGTCACTGCGTGGAATCACCTTTCGGGATCAGTTAACAAAATGACAGTGCCACTGTTCATGAGATGTGGTCCCAAAAACCCCTTGTTGCAAATTTGGTGAAACAACTCAAACAAATGGCTGCATTACTAGTGTCCGTTGCACACTTTCTATGCATGCTTGTAACTTCATCAATTTTTCATACTTTCACTCCAAATTTCCAGCACTGCCATTTTTTCACACCCCCTTATGTACAGCTGTCATTTTTTGCATCCTTCCCAAAATGTGTTTTTGCACCTGTGGTGCAGAATGGCACAGTTACTGTGCGAAATCAACTTTTGGGACAGATTAAAGAAATCACAGCAACTGTTCTGGGGCGGAGGTTCCAAAAGGCCATGTAGAAAATTTGGTGAAAGCATTCCAAAAGTGATCAGACATGAGCGCAAGTGTACTAAAGTTTCTACACACACTTGGAACTTTGCCACTTTTTCATATTTTCACTCCAGATTTTAAACATTGCCTTTTCTTCACAACTCCTCATGAACAGTACAGCTGTAATTTTCCACATCCTGCCCAAAATGTGTTTTCGCACCTGTGGCGCTGAATGGCACACTCCCTGTGTGAAGTCACCTTTTGGGACTGAGTAATGAAATTATACTGCCACTGTTCATGAGGTGGGGTCCCAAAAAGCCCATGTTGCAAATTTGGAGCAAAAATACCAACAAACCCCCGGGGTGTTTAGGGTTTCCAATTGTAACACCCATCCTGTACAGACTGACAGAAGTCAGGGGTGTGACTTGGAGTGGAGTCAGCGTGATGCTCCACATGCCATTCCACCCCATCCCACCTGCTGCCACTGATAGGCACTGAGGTGTGCCTTGAAGTATTCGGCCCTAAAGTTCACCCCATTCTCCAATACTACACCCATCTCAGCTTATTTCCTTATGGAATGGGGTGAGCGTAAGAGCCAAAGACCTCAAGGCACACTACGACACCTGTCAGTGTCTGAAGGGTGGGGTGAGGTGGAATGGCATGAGTGTTATGGCCGACGACCCAAAGGCACACCCCAGTGCCTGTCAGTCTCTGCAGGGTGGGGGTGGGGTTGGTGTCAGTTCAATACTTCACTGCCATTCCAATTATGCATCTCTAACTCCTGCACTACCAGTGCCAATGCCAGCAAGCAAACATTCGACATTGACAAATGCTTGTTTCTATGAATCCAGTAATGAAAAGTTCAAGTAAAAATGAGAGAGGTATGCATGAAACATTGGATTTTCTTTAAGAAATAATTTAAAATCTACAAATTTCTCAACAGTCACCCAGCAAAAAAAAAAAATCATCCTTTAGCCAAACTCTAAGGAACCTGAACGTTTCAAGTTTCAGTTTTTACCTATTTTCATGCTACAGGTGAGTAAAAAAAAAAAAAAATTTTTAAAACATTTTTATGAATTTTAAACCTTTTAAAACTTTGAAACATCCCATCCAACTGTCACCAAATATGAAGGATCCAGAGATCCTAGTACTGACTCCAACAGTCCAGAATTTCAGATTATTCCATCCAAGGACACCTACACTATTATGGTATAAAAATCAAGGTTTTACTGTAGAAGTGCCTTTTCAGCCCTAATAGTGGCAATACTGCGCTGCCATCATACAGCCTGGCAGTGCCTGTGCATTAGGGCTGAGTAAGCTGTTTAATGTTATCTCTGATTTTTGCACCTGAATAATGAGGCCATCCATAGACAAAACAGCCTGATATTTGGCATGCACAGAGTCAATGCCAGGATCTCTGGTTTATGTAAATTAAAATTTCTAGAGGGTTGAAAACCCATGCAGATATGGAACTTAAGAATTTTTTTGCTCACCTATAGCACAAAAATGGCTGGGTGTTGAGACCTGAAACTTTCAGGTATGTTAGAGTTTGGCTCAGTGATTATTTTTTGATACTTAAGGTGGTTTTAGTGGAAAACGTGTGTCAATTTTAAATTATTATGAAAATAAAATGCAATGTTAGTGCACGCATAGAATGTTTTTCAATATATTCAGGATAACTGGATTTTTGTGAAATTGTTGTGTGTTAGTTTTGTGAGGGGGATCACAATTTCATGACTCGAAACTGCTATTTTACTGCAGTTTACAGTCACAAAAATGGATCCTGATCTCGTTATATTGCCAGTGATCAGGAGCTCATCATTGCCATCTGCACAGCTCCCATCCCCCAAGTTTCTCTGGCAATAGGATGCCTATTGCCTACACTCATAAGTCCCCACCCGATCTTCAGTATAACTGATGGTGGGTACTCAACCATGTCACCATTACTCCCTCTAACCTTCCCAATCTTTATTAATACAGTTGGTGGGTGCACATCCCCACTTAATCCAATTTTTTATAATACCTACAGTACGACAGGTGCCCTACCCTGCCACTGGCAGCCCTCTTCTTGCCTGCTCGATCTTTAGTAATAATGACAGTAGGTGCCCAGCACTGCTGCCTATACCCCTTCCCACCTGCCAGATCTTTAATATTGAAAACAAACACCCTCACCCACCCTTAGGCACCCATACTACCCCCTGCCCCCACCCACCTCTGCCTACTATGCAGTCCCTTATTATTGCCTTTTCTCAATGTCCCTCAACATGATTCCTCAGGTAAGGAAAAACCAGAAAACGTGAAACAAAAACTTAAGTCCCAAAACTCAGATTTAGGCTTTTTAAAGGGGGAAAAAAGGGGTGTCTGAAACCATACTTATGGGCAACTTGACAAAAATCCAAATGTTCAGGAGGTGAGGATTGGGGGTTAAAACTCCAACCCTCAATTTGATAAAACAATTATAAAAAAAAAGTTATGGGTCTTAGAAAATGACTCCAAAAAAATACTCTTTTTTTTCCATCAAAATGTTTATTGTAATTTACAGATCAATTCATTCATACAACTTTAAATTTTCAAACAATTAATTTACATTACAAACAAACCTCGTACATCAGTATTCCAAGAGACAGCATCTGAGGTTCTGTTTCATATGTTATGAATTTGAGCATGTACCAACTTTAAAATATCAATGTTTTCTACTGCTACATTAATCCAAATTTAATCTATTCACGTTAGTACCACGTTTCCTAGAGTAAGTCTTGCTTTATAAATTAAGAATGAGGAGCCAGATGTCATTAAAATAAATTCATTTTCTGTAGAATTTGATGACCGATCCTTTTAGTCCTGCTCTTATATTCCAGCCATTCAGTAAGCTCTGCTAGTCTGTCAGTTTTCAGATACCTAAGTAATAATCTTTTGACCCCTAGAGATGCTGCTAAGATTCATAGCATCTGATGGAACTCAGTGTTGCTGTTAGAGGAAGTAATCCCAAGAATGCCCCCAAAAACATGATGAAGGGCTTAGTTTTTTACCAGGGTTTTTTTTTCTAACACTCGGAACTTTTTTATTGTTTAATATCTTTTTAACCAGATTTGAAGGACAGGGTATTTAATATCCCGCCTTATTAATATCCATTTGGCAAGTTTTATGGTGCCCAACTGGTGTGCTGCTTTACATGGGGCCTATATTGCCCTGCACGTAGCAAGCCACAGGTCTAGGGCCATGGCTGATGGGTGTTCTGCTTCACATCGGGCCCATGGGCCCTGTGTGAGGCAAGCCACAGGTCTAGGGCCGTGGCCGATGGGTGTTCTGCTCCGCATTGGGCCCATGGGCCCTGTGTGAGGCAAGCCACAGGTCTAGGGCCGTGGCCGATGGGTGTTCTGCTTCGCGTTGGGTCCATGGGCCCTGTGTGAGGCAAGCCACAGGTCTAGGGCTGTGGCCGATGGGTGTTCTGCTTCGCATTGGGCCCATGGGGCCTGTGTGAGACAAGCTACAGGTCTGGCTCATAGGGCATTGCTATGCAGCTGCTTTGTAAATGACCCACAAAGCCACTGGTGCAGCAAGCTACAAGTCTGGTGCAGCAAGCGTCACTGTGCAGCTGCTTCCTGAATGTCACTAGCAAAGCAAGCTATACTTCTGGTGCAGTGAACATCATAATGAAGATACTTTTAGTTATCTTTTTTAAAAAAGCGAGGAAGTTACTTGCAAAAACAACTTTAATGAATGTATTATGGTTAAAACTCAGTGTTAGATAAGGAAATGAAAAATTAGTGTTGGAAGTCTATGGAACCTTGGCAATTTGGTTGTGAGGTGTTCTTCTGGGTTGCAGTGGTCATGCAGCCCTGCACTGGCATATCCTAATATTGGCACTGTCGTGTCACACAAAGTAAATGACACAGCAATGCTTGCATAGGGAGTACCGATATTACAGTAACACCAACCCTGCATCGCATGATTGTTAAGGTTCCAGAGACTTTCTCCCCAATTGTTCATACCCTCACTTTGCATGTTTTGCATTTCAACCCTTATAAATGAATTGAAGTAGTTTTTTGCAGCTATATATGCATATAATAAATGATGGGTAAGTGTGGTCGGGTCACACCTGGAAAAGAGCCTGGGCTCACTGTGCCTTTCACTGTTACCAATTTTCAAATAAATAAATAAAATACAAGGAAATATACCCATCAAGGAGGTTAACCAGATCATAAAGCCACATGCCTGAAGTGGGAGTGACTTTGTGATCTAGTTAGCCCCCTCTAAAGGTTTATTTCTGAGTATACCACACTTGACCATCTTTTATTTTATATAATACATTTGGATGGTTACTATTAATTTTAATCACAATTACATATACAGGTGTAACCCCCCTACGAATTGGGCTTCCCAAAAAGTCTTCCTTGAGCTTGCCTAAATGCTCACTGCCAGGCTGGTGTCCTGTGTTTTAGCAGTTTAAATGTGATTGTCAGAGAGTGCCTGTATAGCCTCTGTGTACTGTCTCTTTAAGAGCTGCCTGGATTGCAGTCATAAGTAATCTGAGAGGGACCTCTGTTGAAAGATGTAACTATTTGCTGAAAATCATTTAGAGTGATAATGATAATGTAGTTTGTCTAACCTGCCTTCTTTGTAGCAAGGACTGTTTTGTTTATCTCCACTATCTTGTCCTAGACTGCAAATTGGACCAATCAGTACTGGTGGGACCTAAAGTGGAGCTGGACTACAGGAGCTGTCTGGAGTCAAAATCTGTAGGAATTGTAGTTTGAACTGTTTGCGCCTTTTTTCACCTGAAGGGGGAGCCTTTGTTGTGACTGACAGGAGGATCAGCCAACCAAACCTTTTGGATCTTGGGGAATTTCCCTGGCTGCTGCAGCTAGTTTCAGTTTTGAGCTGAGAAGTGAAGAAGTAACAGCTCAAGTGATTTTGAGCAGCAGTTCTGTGTGGTTTTGCATGGGAGAACTGTGAAAGGGCTGAGTTTTGGCCTGTCTGTCTGCCTGCTGTCCCTGAGAGGGAAAATAGAGTTTATTCGGACTGAATCTGAGTTGTGAGGACTATTTAAGCCACTGGACTGGGACCAGGCTTTAACCTGAAGAAGACCGAAGATTTGCCAAATGTGATCGGCCTGTCAGGATTTCCAGCTGCTTTTTAATCCCCGGTTTGTGCAAAGACTTTGCGATCGTGACCGGAGAGCGGTTTGCCTGGTACAGTAGAATTTCCTTACATGTAAATGTGCTGTGTATTCAAAGTGGGTCGTGATTTGGTTCCCCACTGTGTGAACTGTGTGCTGCTTGCTGGTACTGTAGACTCCTTTACATGTAAATGTGCTGTGTATTGAAAGTGGGTCATGATTTGGTTCCCCACTGTGTGAACTGTATTCTGCTTGCTGGAAGCTTTATCCAGCCTAATCGGACTGAATCCGCGTTCATCTCCATTTGGCCAGGGCCATGCCACGCTGGCCCTGCCAGACTACCCCACTGCACAGAGAAAGCCACTGACAAGAGACCTGCCTGGGGATCAGCCCCCTGCTCCACGCTTGAACAGGAACGATGCCTCAGCAAATCGTGTGGGCCCTGCTTCCTCTGGCACTCCAGATTAACCACCTGCTGTTTCGATTTTGGTCCAGCCTGTGTCCAGTCTTGGGTAACATGAGTAATCATCAGGGTAGCTCCCTGCAACAACAGCCTAATCTAAAAGTGTGTCATCTGATTGTCTTGTTGTTTTCTTTTCACGAACTGAGCCCTCCTGCTCCGGAATACAAATAGTGTGTGTTGTGCATGTTGTTTTCTTCCATCACAGAGTCCCAACCAGCTGCAACATCCCTGGCTAGCCAACCATTCTCCATCTGGGTACCCAGAGTGTGTGACTGTTTATAGACCCTGAAGTGCATGCATAACTGTTTGATTGATAGAGACTTTAAGCAAATTAACCTGATTACGCCCTTCCCTTGTTCAAGCCCCTTAAATAAATCAGATCTAACTTTTTTTGCGTTTACCCTGACTGTGGTTCCAGTTTGTGCAAGAGTACTGTACTGCTGTTATTTGCTGTGTATAACCTTGTTTTACAGGGGGTTCCCAGGGCCGGACCAGAGGAAAGCCCTGGTGATAAGTGCAAACAGTGTGGGTACTTGTGTGGTGTATCAGGGGTATTGTGAAAGTGATTACTATGTATTGTTCCAGCCACTAGTAAGGAAAGAGGGGGGTTGCAGTGTCCCGGAGGGTTGTGCCCAGGTTAGCTTGACCATTACTAACCCTGACCTCCTGGTGGAGGCACCCATTTCAGAACTCAGGCCCCTTAACCTGTTACTAGCCAAGCAGGTAGGGGTAGTAGCCCTTGGGATAGCGCCACCTAGGGGTTACACAGGGAAGGGTATGCAGGGAAATAACTGCTAGCCTCTTCTATGGGAAAAAAGTGCATCCATGTAATATATATCTATACATTGCAGCAGTATTTGTAAGTTGACTGTTTCATCATTTTTTAACCATAATTTATTTATTTTTTCCATGTAACCAGACAGTCCCTGGGGTTACTAGAATCCCATCAGTTTTAGAGCAGGCAGATAGTCTGGGCAGTGTTCAGAGGGAGATTAAATGCTCTGTGTAAAACATTACATCATCATTTGCCTGGCTCTGCTGAGCAGAAGATGATGTGATGCTGTTCAGAACTCTTACAGCAGCATGAGACATGCTCGGCTAACAGCTGTGCTAGAACTTTCAGAGTGTTCTTCTGAAGTTGGAGGTTGGATGGAGAGGTGCTCTCTGAGAGTTCTGAGGGCAAGAGGGCCTGCTGGCACTCTTGTTCGAGAGGAAAGGACCCTCTGGTCATGTTTCTGCCATAGTACACTGATCCAAAGACTGGTTTCCTGGGAAGTGGTGGCTACCAGATCCTGTGAAGCCCGATGGGGTGAGATTTTCACACAAAAAGTAGTATGGGACTGTGAGGTCAGTGATTCTTTGGGGCAATCCCCTGAAAGACTGTCAGAGCTGCCCAGAGTGAAGCAACTGTGTTTTTTTTCTTTTCTTTAAAAGGTATGGATTTTTGACAGAATTGTGGACTGATGTTCTTTCAAATGCCTTAAAAGGGAATACCAAACCGTGAGTACAAGGTTCATTTGAAGATAGACTGTGGGTTGTCTGGTGCCTTGTATGTGCCTTCTGCTGGCTAGGTTACAGGTTCTCAGAACCTCTTTTCACCACAAAAATGTGCTGATAATGTGTTGAATGTATGGGTGTCTCGAGCAGCCCAGTGGGGCTGGGGAATCCAGTTTGTTTCCTGAGGTACTGGCAGAGAGTCTGACTTTGGCCAAGTTGAGCAGCCCCTCATTCATGGTTGCAGAGTGGATCTAGCTGGTTACAAGATAGGAGCAGTTTTCTGGCAGGTGTAAACACACGTCATCTCATCATGTGTGCGCAAGTTTAAGTGCGTGGCAACCCCACAATATATGCACTGGTTACAGATTCAGAGATCCTTCAGCACAGGAATGGATAAGTCATTTGGGGAAAGTGTTCTTGCTGGAGTTACAGTACTGCCAGAGTGTAAAGTGGGCTGGCAGTATAGCCTAGAGGTTAGAGGAATGAGGTGTAAATGAGCTTGATACATCCAGGAGACCAGACCTGAGTTTGATTCTCACAACCTCCACTTGCATACTGTGTGACTCTGAGCAAGTCACTTAACCACGTAGTGCTCCCAGGCTGCCCCTGAAAACAGGCACTTGTGCCTAGTGGGCCTTACCTGGTTACCAAAGACTAAAATAAAAAAATGAAAATAAAGTGTTTCTGCCTGCAAAAAAAGTTATCTGTCCAGAACAGTACAGCCTTGGGGGACCACCCTTTTCCTTTACCATCTTGTCAGAAATAAAGCCATATAGTACAATACCAAAGTTTATGGTTTTGGACACTCCATCTTTGAGTCTCTGAGTGAAATGTTTTGGGGCCTCTCAGATAGAAGACACAGCATAGCCCTGGCACCCCTCTCCCATACTTGGGTAAAATAGAAATATTAGTTTTGTGCACTACCCCTTGACCTCTGAGATGCCCGAGCCAAGTATTTACTCTAATACCAGGGGTGATACTTTTATTTTCTGCCACCTTGTGGTTTGTTGCCATGTCTGTGTAACAAGTAGGGGGTTCCTGGTCACAAGATGTTGCTCTTGGCCTGGGTAAGTGGTTACATCCATCATAAATTTGTATTGATTTTCACAAAAATACAACAATAAATCCGACATTTAATGTAAGGACATAAGTTGCTATACATTCTTAATAACATTTTAAAAAGGAGAGCACTACAAAGTAACTATATATGATGTTACATAAGTATTTAGATAAAGTCCGTTTCAATCCATGGCAAGAGCTAATAGCAACAGACTGTACCATTCCACCAAGGAACACAAAGATTATTTTGACTCAAGAAAAGGTGACCAAACTTTGTGAAAGATCTCTATTCTATCATTAATTAACTTATTCTCTCATTATTAGCAAGGAAAATCATTTGATCATACCATTCTCTTAAAGAGGGGGAAGGCTCATTCCTCTAGTTTCTCAAGCTTCTCTTAAGACTTATTGCTGCATGGCAAACCCAGATTTGCTGATATGTATCTAGATTTAAATGGCATGGAAAAATTCCTAACACAAACATAGCCAGAGAGAAGGAAATGTGAGAGCTGGTGATTTTGGAGCATAAGCTACGGAGATCACCCCAGATTTGTCGATCTCTGGGCATGCCCACAGCACATGAACAATCCTGAATCATTTTGACTGCATCTCCAGCAATCAGAATTATTCTAATAACCCATTTTAAACATCTTGAGTGGAGATCAAACCTGTGTAAAATTTTGAATTGTATAAGCCTACCAAAGAGTTCTTTAAAGTTTTGACAGGCCCATTTCCAGGTCGACTTTCATTCTGCAGTGTTATATTGAATTGCAATTTTTCTTCCCAGAATTCCCTAGCTTTAGTAGTTAAAGATATAGATAAAGTAGGGCTAACCAGTAATTTATATATTAAACCTGCATCTTTTCTAAGGGTGCCAGGTTTCAGTAGTTGATTCCATTCTTGGCATTTAGGTAATATGTATTCTTTTGTTAGAACACACTTGCTAAGGAGGTCCCTAAGTTGCAAATAATTATAAAATGTGATTTATGTATCCTACATTTGTTTTAAACTTCCTCAAAGGATAGTAGGAAGCCAGTATTTGGATTTATAACATCTATAACATTTAAAATGCCTGCCTTAGCCCAAACTGGACTGAAGAACATTTTTTTCTATACTCTAAGAGAGGATTTGACCAGATTGGCATGAAGTCCAGTGGTGTTTTATCTGGGTTAATAAACAGAGTTAACATGGTCAAGGATTTTAATAGAACCTATTAAGCAAGGGTTGCCTTTTATTAGTGAGTCAGGATGTAAAAACAAGAGGTCAGATAAATTATGGGGCTTAAGTACAGTAAATGCTTCTCAAGGTCTAGCCTAAGTGGCTGTGAGGGTACAGTATCAGGTATTTTGCAAATGAGCTAGTGTCTGTTTTAGGATAAAAGTGTACTGATACTGTTCCCGTCAGGGGAGAGCAAAACCCCCTGATTCTTGAGGGAGTCTCAGTTTGGCAATACTCAGTCTGGTAGGTTTCATACCCCGGAGAAATTTTCTTTTTTTCAAATTTAGTATGCTTTATTGATATTATTAACTTTTTAAGAAAAAATCACAACAAGCAATGTGAAGACAATACAAAGGGAGCAAATCTAGTACATTTGGAACAAACCTGGGTGCTCCCGTATTTACAGTGATTAATACAAACAGAACATTCTGTAAATAAACAGTAGATAGAAATATGTAGACAACAGGACCCCCCCACCCATCTCCCACCCCACCTCCCCAGGGATTGCACCATTAGTAGAACAAACAAATAAAGACCCATTATGATATTGACTGAACCAATCTCTAAAATACAACATTGACTATATAGTAAGTAGTGCGTGAAGAGGGGCCCATGTCTTTTGGTAATATTTTGATTTTTTAGAGAGGCTGGCTTAAGAGATTTTCTGCTTGGAGAGCGAATAGTACTTCATGGAGCCATTCTGTAATTGAGGGAATTGTTTGATCGAGCCAGTGACATAAAATCCCTTTCTTGGCACACGAGGAAATCAAGGCCATATATGTGCATTGATGCCCAATCAGGGAGTCTCCATAGTCTCCTAGGATACGTATTTCGGGTTGGAAGGCATCTGTAAGGCCAAGTAAAGGATCTAGTTTGTTCCTGATAGCTGTCCAAAAAGGGGCAGCTTTGTTACAATTCCACAAAATATGGAAGAGGGTGCCATGTTGCTCCCTACAACGGGTACAGTTGTCATTGGGGAATTTCCCCATTTTACAGAGCTTAACCGGGGTGTAGAATAGGTCATGAATTATATTGAATTGAAGGAGCTGATATTTGTCCCATCTAATGTCCTTGTATAAGTGAGTCCATATCTGGCTCCAAGGACGGGCAGTGTGCAAGACAGAAGGCAGGACCTGATCCCATTTGTATTGAGGGGGTTCTTCACACTCTGACAGAAAATCACATAGTATTTGATAAAAAAAGATGGTATAGGATGAAGGAGATGGCAAGATAACGGGTAGGAGAGGACCATCCGAGTCTTTGGTCCCAAGGGCCTAACCCAAAGTGATATCGGAGCATATGAGAGAGCTGGATATATTTAAAACAAAATGAGGGAGAAAGGCCAAATTTTTGTTGAGCATCCCGGAAGAGAATTAATTTATTTTTATTAAGGAGATCACTGACGATTAGTTTCTTGCTGCATGGCAAAAGGAAGGAATTGCTTGTCGCCCATCTGGAAGTTGGGATTGTGGAAAATAGGATGCGAGACATCACGTATGAGGGGAGTGTGAGTAATGGCACATATCTGCTGATGTGCTCTTAGTGTTGCCATAAGTGGGGTGTTGCGTAGCTGGATGGGAATATACTTAAAAGGAACATATATAAGGGAAGTCAAATCAAGACTGGGTGGCACAAAGAGTTTGCTCTATTTGTAACCTTAGTGGAACATATATGTTTGGCTGTGCCGGGACAGCTGAGATTTGCCAACAGCAGATCACTGAGCAGTTTATGGATAAGTAATACAGGAACAAAATTAGGGATTTGTAATTACCCTCTATTTTTTGCCCATTGCAGTTTGAAGAGTGCTCTTCGGGGGGATTTACTCAACCAGATAAAGTTGGGAATAATGCTATGTACCTACAAAAAATAATTCTATGGGAGGGAATAGTTATACATCTGAAGAGGGTATAAAAGGCGGGGAAGGATATTCATCTTTACTACACTGATTCTCCTCCATAGTGAAAGAGGGAGCAAGACCCAGCGATTTAGGTCAGTTTTGATGTGGGCGAGGGTTGCACCCAAGTTACATTTCTTCATTTTGGAACCCGATTAGGAGAGGTAAATACTCAGATATTTCATTTTGTCCATAACCCATGTAAAACCTAGATGATGGATATCGGAAGGTACCATGAAGACGTTAATGGCATTACATCTGCTTTGGAAAGGTTTAACTTATAATTCGAAATCTTGTCAAACTCCTCAATTATATTAATAGTAGCTATGAGTGAGATAGAGGGAACTGTGATGTGAAGAAGTATATCGTCTGCTTAGACTGATATTTTATATTGAGATGATCCTACTGGGATACCTGAGATTAAGGGTGAGGTGTTAATACGTCGGATGAGAGGTTCAAGGTACAAGTTAAACAAAAATGGGGAGAGTGAACAGCCTTGTCTGGTGCCCTGCTGGAGAGTAATGGGGTAGGAGAGTACTCCGTTGCAGAATACTCGGGCCGTAGGGTGTGAATATAAAATCCTTATCCAACGAACAAACTGGGAGGGGAAATTGTATTTTGGTAACAGATGGAAAAGGTAGTCCCAAGATACCCTGTCAAAGGCTTTCTCTGCATCCAGGGACACCAATGCCGCTGGGGAGTTGGATTACCTGGATGCAGAGACAAGGTGGGTGATTATACAAAGATGGTCTGCAGACAGGTGACCTGTTATGAAACCTACCTGTTCTGGACTTATCAAATGATGCCAAACCTTGTTAAGTTAATTGGCAGGACCTTAGCTAGAATTTTAAGATCCACATTAATTAATGAGATGGGCCGGTAGTTGGAAACCATGAGGGGATCTCTACCGGGTTTGGGGAGGACAACTATCGTAGCCTCAGTTTAGGAAAGGTCAGAGAGGCCATATTCGTATATATAATTGTAGATATCAAGTAGGATGGGGACAATTTGGGACTTAAAGTTTTTGTGAAACTCTATGGAGTACCCATCTGGGCCTGGCACTTTGTCTACCGGAAGTGTGACAATAGCTGACATAATTTCCAGCTGTGTGAGGGGAGCTTGCAAGTAGTCTACCTGCTGTTGCCACAGCTGTGGAAGCTGGATGTCCTGTATAAAATGATCCATAAGGTCTGGGTTGAAGGTACCTGAGGGCCTGGAATACAGCTTTTGGTAGTATTCTTGGTAACATTTCATTATTTCCCCAAGGTGAGGTGATAATGTCTCCATCTGGAGTACGAAGTGAAGGTACAATTCTGTCTTTGGCTTGGGCTCGGAAGCGTAATGCTAGTAATTTCCTGGCCTTACTGCCCTAATCAAAATAATGTACCTTAGATCTCAATATAAGGTGTTCGGCCTTATCACTTAAAACGGTGTTGTAGCATGCACGGAGTATGTCTATCTGATTAAGGTCATTCGATGTAGGCTGGGAGGGGAGGGCCAACTCTAATTGGCGAATTTGCTGAAGTAAGTGGGCTGTGACCTGGGAGGTGATTTTCTTGTGAATAGAGGACAAACGAATGATCTCCCCATGTATGGTACATTTCAAGGCTCCTGATAAAACATCTAGTTTATCCATGGTGGGGGAATTACTAGTTAAAAAGGAGGCGATGTACGTTTGAATGTGGGAAGTGAAAGTATCCGACTTTATTAACTGTGCGTTAAACTTCCAAGACTTGAAGCCGGCCTGGTGGCACTGAGGGTTGAGGCGCTGGATGCCACACCTTGCACCATACCGGTGACCCAGGTTCGAGAGCCGACTCGGGTCGCTGGTGGGTTGCCCGGGAGAGATAGGCTTGAGCGTCCGACGACAGCTCACCTTCTCCGGGGAGGGAAGAAGCTGATGCCTGTGCACTTGCCTGACTCTGAGCGGAAGCTCAGAGTACTGTAAGCCCCAATTGTAGGGAATGGGCAGCCACTGTACAGTGTGGACGTTGGTGCCTCACACCATGATGTCATGAAGTTGTATGCTGTATGGGGAGGGAGAAAACGAGAAAAAAGTCTTCCACCGCCTGGGAGATGGGGAGCTAGGAGACGTGCCCACGATGTGCCTGCACCCACCCGATGGACCCAGACCGACACTATGTAAGTTATGGGGTGTCAGTGCCCCCACCTTGTCCCGCCGGGATAAACCATGGGGCCTTGGGGTCCGTTCTGGGCAGGTTGGCAGGCAGTGGGATGTCTGCCTTGTCTCCCTGATGGGTCAGGGGTGGCAGGCTGGGGTAGGCGAATAAAGAGTAATTTAAAAAAAAAACTTCCAAGACTTGTCTCTGTTAGTCCCCGGCCCTAATTGCCAATATAAAAATGCAGGATGATGGTCTGAGATTACCGTAGAAAAATAGTTACAGGCTATTACAGTGGGAAGGTATCTAGTGCCCAACAGGAAATAATCGATTCTGGAGAATGAGTTATGTGGGATAGAATGGAAAGAAAATTCCTTATTTGTGGAGTACAGTTCCCTCCAAGGGTCAGGTAGCCCTATAGAGTCCATGAGTTCACTGAACACCAACTTTGCCGGAGATAGTGAGAGGGAATTAGACTTGGCTCTGTCCAGGTAATTATTATAGACCAAATTCAAGTCCCCACCAAGCAAAATAGGTAGGTTGGAGCAGGGAGCTAGGTGGATCATTAGGGAAATAAAGAATTGAGGGTCGTCAGCTGTGGGGCCATATACTGAGCCCAATACTATTTCTGAGTGGCGAATCAGGGCTTTAAATATAATATATCTCCCCTGGGTGTCTGTAATGGAGTCTAGACGTCTAAATGGAACCCTGCAGGCCATCAAAATGGCAACACCCCCTCGTCGGAGGTCTACTCCTATACCTAGTGCTTGTCCCACCCATGTTCTCCAAAGTTGTAGCACTTGGGAGGTAAGGAGGTGAGTTTCCAGAAGGAGAGTGACATCCACATTTAATTTGTTAAGAAGTAAAATAATTTTAGCCCTCTTAGTGGGGGAATGGGTCCCTTTTACATTCCATGGGCAGACTTTAAGACTTAAAGCCATAGCGTTTAGTTAAAAATAACATTCAAGTAGATCAGTCAGAATTCCAAAGAAGTTAAAATGAAGAAAAGCATAAGTGGTGCAACCTCTTCCTCCCCCCCAAAAAGCATTTCCCCCTTGAAAACTGTAAGTCCAGACCCCAAATGAAACAAGATTATGTAACACACAAAACAGAAAGATCACATATTCTTCACCCTCCCACCCTCCTCCAACCTCCCAGACCCTGTCCCCATCCCCTAAAAACCACCCTTCCCTACGATATTTCAGTAGTTGAAGTAGAATCAGCATACCAACTAAAAGATATTCTCTCTGATTCTCGAAACATTTGGAATTTGTATTGAGAAGAAACAACAATAATTTAACAGGTAACACCTGAGGTGGGTGCCTGAATCACGATGCCATCCGAAACAGCGACGCGATATGGGTGAAAGCCCGAAAGATGAGGGGGCAGGGAGGGCGACCGGATGTTGTGGAGTGGGCGACCCTAGAGACAGGATGTCGCTACATGTACACGCACATGAAGCGGGGCAGCATGACTACGTCCCTGGAGGGGATTGAGGGGATGTGGGGTGGCTACCGCGTCGGCTGCCAAGCTGTGCCATGGCATCGGGGTTGGCCTTTGCTTGCGGTACTGGGGTTCCGGTTGGTCTGGGTCTCAGCACTGCTGTGCTTTTCTTGCGCCCAGCCCAAAATTTGTAATTTTTGCTTTGCACTCCCCAACATGCACACCCCTGGATGAGAGAATCCTGCTAAGGGGCAAAAACCCCACATGGGGGGTGGGGTGCAGCCCCCCCCACAGAAAGCAAGTGTTTTCAGTCCCCGGTGCCATTCTTCCATGCGCCGAGGATGTCAGGGCGGCAAAATTGTTTTCACCACCCTGACTTCACGATAATGTGAGTTGCCATTCGGCGCTCGCCATTATCACATAGAACCATTCAACAAATCCCTTAATTATAGCCAGGAAATCCCCCCCCCCTTACTCTGTTCACAATGATCAACCTTGACGCAGTACTATCCATTCCTTCCCCTGCCCACCAAAATGTATAACACAGTTTAAACAGCTGTACTGTGGTGAACAGTCTTGTCTTAGTCACTGATCAGTTATTAACCATAAAGGAGAAAGAAAAGGATCTGATTGTAAAGATGCAGTGCAAAATGTCTTCCTGTCTGCTACCTGTGGATTGAGGGGTATCTTAAGCATAAAAGAAAAAATAGACCTATCGGTAGTTCACATTAAATAAAGAATACCAGTGGGTTTTCCCCTTCCCAACAATGGTACTAAAAATAAAGTCAAAGGTCAGCTTCATTTAACCCTTATTAGGAACCCCAGAAATAAAAAAAAAAAAAAAAGGAAAGAAACTGAGTCTTTCTCCTAATCAGACATATGAGACAATGATCCTTCACAAGGTAGCCAGCTGTCTTGCAGTTAGACATAGTACTGAACCTCCAAACAAGAGAGCAGACTATCCACACATTCGTGATGTGTATCCGCACAATCGCACGTTCGAGCAGGTTAGGTATGAGCTGAGTGAAACAGCCAATGCCCTCTAGAGGCCAGAATCAACGATCCTGAAAGAGTTCAGGGAGTAAGGCTTTCAATGCTGGATCGGCCTGCTCGGCAGATTCATAACTGACTCAGGAGTTGTGGTGAAAAATCGAGAGCCTTGCTGGATAAGAAACCCTGAAACGAATACTGGCAGCAATGAGCTTCATAACCAAGGGGTGGTAGGCGGCTTATTTCTGTCTCGTGAATGCAGGTAAATCCTGAGTTATTTGCAGTTTGTTGTTTTCCCACTGAATCTTCTTGAGCTCCTTAACTTTGCTGAGGATGTATTGTTTGTTGAGATAATTAAGGAGCTTTTAATATGAAGGGCCTGGGAGGAGCTCCATCAACCGGTTTTGGCCTCAGTGACTGGTGAGCTCTTTCTATAATGTAGACCGGGTTACTAGGGGATGGCCCCGCAATTTCTGCAAGCATTTTCTGAGCAAAGAGTACTGGAGTGGCTCCCTCCACTTCTTCTGGAAGGCCGAAGATAATGATATTGTTTCGGTGACTTCGGCCTTCCAGATCCTCTAGTTTGCTTTCCATTTTCACCATTTTTTATGAGTCTATTAGTCATGGATTGCCCCTTTTGTGGAACAAGATACAAAACATAAATAAATTAATCACCTCATTAGTCTAGCAGCCTTCAAATCTTTATATTCAGTCCATATTAAAGAATCTTGTGTTTGCTCCCCCTGACTCTAGGTTCACCTATTCCTTACAGAGTTCCCTGCACAGATCTCTGACTCTGTCTCTGTCTCCTCATGATCTTAGGTCACTCTCTGTTTTTAGACTCCATTTATTGCCGTCCCCATGCTTACCTTCGCCTTTCCCCTGCCCTCACCGTATCGCTCCCCTTACTAGCTTATACCTCATATCCTCTTACCTGTGACTCCTCAACCTCTTTTTTTTGTCTTTTTTTTCTGTTCTTCCTCCTACCTCCCCTTCCCTGCTTTGAACAAATCTCGCTACTATGTACCTCTGGGTGCCAAGTGGATCATCCTTACTTGCGCCTACTCTGTACCTACTGTCTGCCTGTATGCTTCTGAAATTCTGTCTGTGCTGTACGCATTGCCTGTTTGTAAAATAATGTACATTAATCGGCACTTTTTACTTGTATTTGTATTGCCTATTCCCAATTGCTGTACACAAAATTGTATTTGTATTGTTGATCTTTACCAAAATTGTATCCACCTATTTGTATGTCCCAGGTCCACCTCGAAAATGAACTTGCTCAACAGTGTCCGCCTGGTTAAATAAAAATTTTGATTGATTGATTGATTGATTTTTTTGTCTGAGGGAGGTGAGTTCAGGATCAGTTTTGGAGCATCAGTGTTCCAACGAGGAGGTGTGGGCTGCTACATCTTTAATTGCTGTCGTAGCTTCTCCCAGGTTTGAGCGCAAAGATTTTAAGTTAGCAACTAGATCCTGCAGGGTTGTTTTAAAAGGTGCAAATTTTTCTAGGAATTTCTGTTCGGTTAACAGTGCAGGTGCCGCCGTAGCAGTTGAGCTCTTCCCGGTTGATGCAGTCTGGCCTTTGGACCATTTAGGTGTATTTTCATGGGTCTGCGGAGGCGTGTAGTGTGGAGGTGCCTGGCGCATGTCCACTTCCATTTTTCTTAAATTCCCAATTGTTAAATCTCTCCAAATTAAGTGACTGAGATTGCTGCAGTCTGGTGTGGATGTCCAATCACTCTGGGAGAAAGAAGGTTAGGTTTGTAGCTGTTTTTTAATAAAATTAAGCAGGCGAGGCAGGAGCTAGGAGAAGGAGCTGCTATCAAGAGCTGAGCATTACATGACTCCCCCCCCAGAGAAATTTTCTAATAATGTTCTCCAGTTTTCTAAAAAAAAATTTTGACTAACAAAATTGGTAAATTTTGAGGCCAGCCTGGTGGTGCTGAGGGCTGAGGTGCTGGACGCCTTACCTCAAGCTATGCTGCTACCCGTGTGCGGGAGTGAGCATGGACCACTGGGGGTCGGCAGGGGAGTAGCGGGATTGAGCACCTGATAGCTGCTCTCCTTCTCTGGGGTGGGGAGGACACCAACCTCGCTGCAATACTGCCACCTGGGGGAACCCAGGTGGAAGGTACAGAAGGAGGCAGCCAGATGTGTTAAACGGGGCGGACATCAGCTGAGGACCAGAGCAAAGGGCACGTCTCACCATTCCTTTGTCTCATTGGCCCTCTCAGTGTACTAACGCCAGCAGGGGGCAGGAGAAAACCAGGAAAAACACCCCACAGTGGCACTGGTAGATGGGTCCCAGCACCAGCGATCGGAAGAACCCAGGGAAAAAAGACAGCGCAGGTGCACATTCCGCAACAGGTCTGGGGGGGAGTTAGGCGGACTCCTCCACCCCAGCTGGGGGGGGATTCTCCGATGTGCTCAGTTCCAGGAGCGGGGCACCCATATAGGCAGTTGATCCTTGGGAGCTCTGACACAGGGGATGCACAGGGGTCCCCGAAGAGAGGGGCAACTGCAGGAAGGTAGGAGCATAAAGATGGAGTAAAATAAATAAATAAATAATTGGTAAATTTTGCAAGAGATAAAAGATGTTTGGGGGCCACAATCATTATCAGAGCACTGATCTTACCCCAAAGGGACAGCTTAATTTTGGACCATCTGATCAGATCTAAATCTATGTCTTTCATCAGTGGAGAAAAATGTATGTCCTCCATCATTATTCACTTAGGAACAGAAGAGGGAGGTATGTTCAGGGAAGTGGCTTTGTTTTATTTTCTTCTGTTTAATTGAGGTATTTGAATAGTTTGTACTTTAAATTAGTGCTGTGAGTCAGATTAGTACTGTGAGTTACAATTGTTTAAATTAGTGCTGTGAGTTACAACTGTTTAAATTAGAGCTGTGAGTTAAAATAGTTTAAATTAGCACTGTGAGTTACAACTGTTACTTGGGCTGTGGTATTGTAACTGTTGGTGGCTTGTGTGCTGGTTGGGGTAACAGTTGTTGGCTGTGATATTTAAAGTGCAATTTAAATCTGTGCTGTTTGCCTGGTTGTGGGGAGGGGGGGTAATTACAGGTATCATCTTGCCTTGCATTATTCACTTGGGAACAGAAGAGGGATGTGTGTTCAGGGAAGTGGCTCTGTTTTATTTTCTTCTGTTTTAATTGTGATATTTGAATAGTTTGTACTTGAAATTAGTACTGTGAGTTACAACTATTTAAATTAGTACTGTGAGTTACAACTGTTACTTGGGCTGTGGTTTTGTAACTGTTGGTGGCTCGTGTGCTGGTTGGGGTAACAGTTGTTGGCTGTGATATTTAAAGTACAATTTAAATCTGTGCTGTTTGCCTGGTTGTGGGGTGGGAGGGTAATTACAGGTATCATCTTGTCTTACATTATTCACTTGGGAACAGAAGAGGGACATGTGTTCAGGGAAGTGGCTCTGTTTTATTTTCTTCTGTTTTAATTGTGATATTTGAATAGTTTGTACTTGAAATTAGTACTGTGAGTTACAACTGTTTAAATTAGTGCTGTGAGTTACAACTGTTTAAATTAGAACTGGGAGTTATAACTGTTTAAATTAGTGCTGTGAGTTACACCTATTTAAATTAGTACTGTGAGTTACAACTGTTTAAATTAGTACTGTGAGTTACAACTAGAAACATAGAAACATAGACTTTGATGGCAGATAAGGACCGCTTGGCCCATCTAGTCTGCCCATTTCCCTACCTACAGGATAGGGCGCAGATCCTAGTTAACCAACAGCCTATTTCTTCCTACCTCCCACAAGAATTTCCTTATGTCTGTCCCATGCATTCTTGAATTCTCTCACAGTTTTAGACCCCACAACCTTCTCAGGAAGGCTGTTCCATGCATCCACTACCCTCTCTGTGAAATAATACTTCCTCACATTGCCTCTGAACTGCCCCCCTTCTATCTTTAAATTGTGTCCCCTTGTTCTTGCACGTCTCTTTTTCTGAAAGATGCTACCCTCTTGGACTTTGTTGATTCCACTGAGGTACTTAAAAGTTTCTATCATGTCCCCCCTCTCCCTTCTTTCCTCAAGGGTATACATATTAAGCTCCTTTAGTCTCTCTTCATACGACTTCTCTTGCAGACCCTGCACCATTTTAGTTGCCCTCCTCTGGACTGCCTCTATCCTGTCTATGTCCTTGCGGAGATGGGGTCTCCAGAACTGAGTACTCCAGATGGGGTCTCACCAACTGTCTGTACAGAGGATAACAACTTCCTGTTTTCTGCTGCTGATGCCTCTCCCTATACATCACAGTATACCCCCAGCCCTCCCTACTGCCTTCTCACATTGCTTGCTAACCTTAAGGTCATCTGATACGATTACCCCCAGGTCCCTTTCCTTTTTTTTCGTTGTTACTACCTCCCCACCCATTGTGTATTCTTCCCCTGGGTTCTTGTTTCCCAGGTGCATTATTTTGCACTTCTTTGCATTGAATCCTAGCTGCCATACTTCTGACCATTCCTCCAACCTTGCCAAGTCCCTTTTCATCCTTTCTATGCCTCCTTGTGTATCAACCCTGTTGCAGATCTTTGTGTCATCTGCAAAAAGGCATACTATTCCTTCTAGTCCTCTGCAATGTCACTGATGAAGACATTAAAAAGGACTGGACCCAATACTGAATCCTGCGGTACCCCACTAGTAACCCCTCTTTCTTCAGAGTGGACTCCATTTACAGTTACCTTCTGTGTCCTGTTGTGCAGCCAATGTTTTACCCAGGCTACCACACTGGGACCCACTCCCAGGCTGGTTAATTTGACTATTAATCTTTTGTGTGGGACTGTGTCAAATGCCTTGCTAACGTCTAGAGTAGGCCATGTCCACAGCCCCTCCCTGGTCTACTACTTTGGTCACCCAGTCAAAGAAATCTATTAGATTCGTCTGACATGACCTTCCCACTGTGAACCCATGCTGCCTTGGGTCCTGTGCCCCACTGGCCTCTAGGTACTCAACTATTCTTTCCTTCAGAAGTGACTCCATCACTTTCCCTACCACAGAGGTCAGACTGACAGGTCTGTAGTTTCCTGCCTCTGTCTTGGTCCCACTTTTGTGAAGGGAATCATATCTGCCTTCCTCCAGTCCTTGGGTACCACACCATCCTCCCATGATTTATTAAAAGAGTAGCCAGTGGTTTCACTAGTTCCCCTTAATTCTTTTAGAATTCTGGGGTGAATTCCATCAGGACCCATTGCTTTGTCCACCTTCAGTTTTAGGAGTTCTTGCAGAACCCTTTCTTCTGTGAAAGGACTGGGATCGACCCCTATCAAGAGTGCTTCTGTTAATTGGATTAGGTACTTCCCTCTTCTTTTGTGAATACTGAGCAGAAATATTCATTCAGTATCCTGCTTTTCACTGTCCCCTCTGCCCACCCACCATTCTTTCTATTCAGCCTCACTATCCCTCCCTTTGTCTTTCTACTCTCGCTGATGTACCTATAAAAGGTTTTATCTCCCTTCTTAACTGAGTTGGCTATCTTTTCCTCAGTTTGGGCCTTTGTTATTCTGACTTCCCTCCCTGCTTCCTTCTGCCTTAACTGGTACAGCTCTCTGTCCTGCTCCTTCTGTGTTTCCTTATACTTCTGGAATGCTATCTTTTTCTTCCTGACTTTCATAGCCACCTCTTTTGAGAACCATAGTGGCTTTTTCTTTTGTTTTGATTTGTTTATTTGCTTCACACAAAGGCTTGTTGCCTCTGTGATGGCAGTTTTGATGATTCCCCATTGTTGCTCCACACCTCCTTGTAGCCTGTTTGCTAGTGCTTTTCTGAGGCACTCTCCCATCTTGCCAAAGTCAGCCCTCCTAAAGCCCAGTACCCTCACTTTTGTATGGCTTGACTCTGTAGCTGAGTTTAACGTGAACCACACTGTTTGATGGTCACTTGTCCCCATATGGCAACCCACTTCTTGATCTGAGATCCTCTCACTGCCCCCGTTTGAGAGTATGAGGTCTAAGATTGCTCCCTCACGAGTGGGTTCCAAAACTAGCTGTCTGAGGCCTGCCACCTGTAGGGCATCAAAATGGCCCTGCTTCTGGATGTGGCTGCAGCAAATGTGCTCCAGTTAACATCTGGCATATTCAGGTCTCCCATCAACAGTATCTCCACTTTCTCTGCCATTCTAAGAATGCCTTCTATCATATCCTTGTCTCATTCCTCCCCGACATGGGGTCTGTACACAACCCCTGTGCGGATTGTGGTGCCCTTTCCAGTCTCCAAGGTGACCCACAGTGCCTCCTTTCCTCCCTGTTTACTCTTTTGTTCAGTTGCTTTTGTCCTTCCTTACATAGAGAGCTACCCTCCCTCTTCTCCCCTGCCTGTCTCTCCTGTAGGTTATGTACCCTGGTATGTTAACATCCCAGTCATGGTTCTCTGTGTACCATGTTTCTGTGACTGCTACGATATCCACGCATCCCTCTTCCAACAAGGCCACCAGCTCAGGGATCTTGTTGCCCAGACTACGGGCATTGGTACTCATTACCCTCCATTTCCTAATGGCCTTACTCCCTTTTGCCCCATCTCTGTCCTTCTTGACTTTGTCACTTTCTCCACTTACCCCTGCCCTTCTCCCTATCGACACCTCTATGTTGGTGTTTGCCACACTTACTACCGTGATTTTTTGGGGGGGCAAGGATTTCCCTGCTCCTTTCCAGTGCCTCCCCCCTTGGCTAGTTTAAATGCTTGCCAATGAAGCATTTAAACCTATCACCTAGATCCTGATTCCCTCCTGGACAGATGCAGCCCATCATGCCAGTATAGGCTTGCATCACCCAGGTGGACCCCAGTCCTCATGAAGCCAAATCCTGAGCTCCACACCAGTTTTTCAACCACTGATTGAATCCATGGTGCAGAACACCTAGCCTCTCCTACGCCATAGATGGGCAGCACCTCTGAGAAAGGTTACTGTGCGTGCGTTACTTGTCTCAAGGCCCCTCCCCAATTCCACAAACTCTTCCTGCACTTCTCTAATCCCTTTCTTAGCCAGGTCATTTGTCCCTAGGTGGACAATGACATCCATCTCCCTCCCCGTGCAGCTGCTCGGGCAATCCTGAGGATTCGCTCCCTGTCCCTCCAAGCCATGGCGCCAGGCAGGCACCTCACCTCCCTCTCCCCTTCCTTCCTAACAATGGAGTCCCCCACCAGGAGTTGTTTCCTTCCCCTGCAGGGTCTCCTGCCACCCTCCTGTGGGTCTCCTTTGTGGAGGTTCCCAGCATCCTCCTTGGTCTCCACTGCGGGTGCCTCAATAGAGGAATCACACTTTGCCAGAATGGCATAGGAATTGTGAAGAGGTACAACTGGAGGGATGTGCCTCTGTTCCACCACCTCCACCCTCCCTGAGCCCACTGTGGTCCAACCGCTCCTCTTCTTGGCAACCTCTGAGGCAACGGCAGTGGCACCTGGTGGTCCCTGGATGGAAGAGGAGGTCCACAAATCCTGGCCAACTCAGCCTGGAGATGAGCAACCTCCTCCCTCAGCACAGAGAGGTGCCTGCAGATGGGACAACACCGCATCCTCCAGAACATCTCCTGGAAGACTGCTGCTCCACAGCCACTGCACTGTACCACTCCAATCATGTCTTATTTCTGGCCCCTTAACTGTTTGCAATCCTTACTCTTTCCTCTGTTTTTTTTTCTCTCTCTCCTTACTTTCTGCCTGTGTGCATTTTAAGCTCCTGATTGTCCTGTTCTGAGACAAGAATATCCTATATTTCTCAGTAGACCCCTTACTTGCTCAGAGGCAGACCTCCAGCAGCTAGAGGGGGCCGGAGAGCTACTCTTGCCCTTCTAGGATGGTGGGTCTTTGGTGGTTCTTTGATCACTCACTTCCTGCTCCCAAACAGGAAGTTCCTGTTGTCAGTCAAATCCTGTGCCCATAAAAATAGAACTAGCTTTGGGTGGGGGTGTGGAGGGGAAGGAAGGAGGGCAATATAGTCCCAGTAGAGAAGTCCAGTCACACAGCAGTCCTTTCTCCTGGTGTCTTCTGCCAAGATTAAATTAGTGCTGTGAGTTACAACTGTTTAAATTAGTACTGTGAGTTACAACTGTTATTGGCTTGTGTGCTGGTTGGGGGAACAGTTGTTGACTGTGTTAAAGCCCTCTTACCCTGTGTTGGAGGCTTTGCTAAATACTTAAAAGCCACTGGGGGTTGGGCTTGAAGGCTGTGAGGGAACAGCTTATGGAGATACAAACTGCCCGTATGGACTAACTCTTAAAGCTAATAGTCAGGAGGTAAAAGTTCAGATACGGAGTGTAGGTGAGTGGAGATAGAAAGGTTTACCAAGCCCACAGGGTCTCTTACAATGATTGTTATAATATGAAAGCTAGTCTTGTTGTGGGATGTCATATTTGAATTTGATATATACTAAGGTGGCAATGTATTACTAAACTGCAGTTCTAGCATACTCAGGGCAGTGATAAGTATTTAGGGTTCATAAGAGCTGTAATACTAACATACTAACGTACTAAAATGCCAGCAGAGTAGGCCTAATGGTCTATTGAGTCTGCTCGGGAGTCAGCACCCTGAACGGGTACCGTAAATATCTTCCTGGTTCCTCCCATGCTCGCTCCTCACCCCACCAAAGCTCCCCCCCCCCGGACAAGCATTCCTCTGCTTCACTCCCCACCTATACCTGTCCCAGCCTCTCTTGAGTCCCCGACTCCCTCAGTGACCACTCCCCGGTAATCTGTAAATGGTTAAATAAGGCTCCAAAGGCACCATCCAGGACTATTACTGCTAGACTTCCGAAGAAAGGCAAGTTGGGAGCTCTAAGAGCACACCTCAACCTCCAAGATTGGAGCTCTATTGACCACAAAACAGATGTCAATGCTACCCTAGAATGCTTTCTAAGCAAATTCAATGAAGTGTGCAATGTCTATGCCCCCTTCGCCTAAAGAAAGATCCGTGACTATGACAGCCCCTGGATCACGACACAGCTACTAGCCCTCATGAAAAATAGGGATGACTTGTGGTACAAAGCAAGAAACTCCGGTACCCAGACAGACTACCAGAACTATAGAGCTGCACGGAATAAAGGCACCTGGGCTATTCGCAAGGCCAAAAACACTCACTTTAAAAATGATCTGACAAATTCATGGGGTGCCAGAAGATGTTTCTGGGAGAACATCAGGTCCCTAACCGGTAAACCTAATAAAACTCCCCCCACCTTTCTGAACATTGAGGGCCAACCTACGCAGGATCACAGTTGCATAGCAAATGTTTTCAACAAAGTTTTTACTGACCTCAGTGGAGTGTTGCCCCTAGCTTCCTTCAACACCAATCCGATACTTGCACCGAACGAAACCCGGGGACCCAATCAAACTCCCATCCGCCTTTCTACTTCAGAGCTATCACCTTTATGGAAGCAAAAAAATACATCCTAAAAGCACTAGGTAATTCCAGAACTAGCTCTGATCAACTGGACCTAAAACTAGTTAGGCTCACCCTGGACATAACTCTCAAACCCCTCACCAAAATATTAAATCTCTCCTTGGTATCAGGTGAATTCCCAGAGATCTGGAAGGTGGCGGTGGTTACCCCTGTTTACAAAAGTGGTGACAGGGCCAACTCTACAAATTACCTACCCATATATCTATCCTTCCTCCACTCTCCAAAGCCCTGGAGAGAATCATGAGTGACCAACTGACGGAATATCTAGACAAGTATCATTTACAATGTTAACAACAACATGGATTTCGAAAACAACACAGTACCACAACAGCTCTAGTGGAGTTTACCAGCTTTATCCATAATGCTCTAGACAGAGGGCTCTTGACCCATCAAGAGCCCTTATTGATATATTGATCTTACCAAGGCCTTCGACACCGTCAATCACAATCTGCTCCTGGATCAGCTGTCCAATACCGGCCTCTCCCCTGCAGTAGTAGCATGGTTCAGAAGCTACCTCTCTGGGAGTGTCCAAAAAGTGAAAATCCTGGACACCTTCTCTGACATCCTTAGTGTTAACACAGGCGTTCCTCAAGGCTCTATCCTTGGCCCTCTACTGTTCACCCTGTTCTTAAACAACCTCCCTCATTCGGTAAACGACCAGCTACTACTGTATGCAGACGATACAGTCCTATATTCGTGTAATTCTGACCCCTACAAACTGGAAAAGCAAATGCAGGCTAATTTCACTGTGGCTGAGCACTGGTTCCTTCAATCAAAGCTGCTCCTCAATTATAAAAAAAATAAGACTATGTTATTCGCATCATCACATAACAAACACCGCACTCTCCAACTTTGCATTCAGAACAATCTGAATACTTCCATGGAAGTGGTTCAAACATTTAAATACCTAGGATTGGCACTGAACTGCACTCTCTTGTTTAACCAACACATAGACGCAGTCGCAAAGTCGTCAAATGCAAAACTAGGATTACTGTACAGACACCGAAAAGGCCTGACTTCTGAGGCACTCAAAACTGCTGTAAATAGCTCAGTCCTCTCAGTGATAGACTATGATCTAGCACTATATGGGGCTGCCTCCCAAACTGCTTTGAAATGTATCAAAACAACACTAAATAAAGCATGTCATTCAGTCCTAGGTGTACCCCATCTCACTCACACCTGCGAGTTTTACACTCAAACAAAATGGCTCAACCTTGACAGTCGCCTACAGTATCAAGTATGCACGCTCACCAAGAAGTCTATGTTAGGACTTACCACCCCAGGCCTGCAAAGCCTCCTTAGCCGACCTAATTCCATCAGATGCACAAGGGGTACAAACAACGCAGCTCTCTGCGTCCCTTTCCGTAGAACCACACAAGGCCAACGGTCCTACAAATACCGGGCACCACTTTGGCTTAATGCGCTTGACCTAGGCATCACAAAAGAGGACAAAATAGGCCCCTTTAAAGATAAACTCCAAGTGGCCCTCACCACAAACAGGAACTGTGACTGTGAGACCTGAACTCCCCCACACTCTTCCCTCCTTTTTCCTGCTACCCTCATTCTAACCTGCACCCTTGCCTCTCCTCTCTTCTTGCTAACTAACACTCCCCTAGTAGGCTCCAGGTCCCAGCCTCAGCACTCCCCCCACCAGTGAGTCTAGCCCTCCTTTATGACTACACTCTTTAGCACTTATGACGAACTGCTGCCCATCAAGTTCTCGCCTCCTTGTGTATAGTAATAGTTAATTATTTTTACAGACTATATCATCCTCTGCTCCCTACCTGATTCACTCTATATCCTGTAGAATCTCAAGTTGTTCACTTAACAACCTGTCAGCCTAGCCTGCTTTAAATTATGTGTCTGTATATTTTTACTTATGTACTCCCTGTTATTGTAATTATGTAACCTCTGTAACCTGATGTATTAATGTCTTTCTAGGCATGGAACCACCTTGTATCTGCTTATGTACTTGTAACCATTGTAAATGACGTAATGCCCATGTATTACTATGACGTGGAACATCTGTAAAAGAGCCTTTGGCTCAAAGGTACTTCCTAGAAATAAAATAAATAAATAAATAAATAAATAAATAAATAAGTAAGTAAATAAAAACCATAGTTACCTCCACCAGCTCCTCAGGCAGTGCATTCCATGGTTCCACCACTCTCTCAGTGAAATACCGCCTCCTCCTCTCCCTCTTGAGTCTTCTACCCTCCGACCTCCTACTGTGCCCCCTGGTGACTCCTCCCTTCTCCCTCCTTCCTCTGAAGGATCCCATTTGGGCCTACCTTGTTTACTCCCTTCAGGTACCTGAAGACCTCAATCATATCCCCCCTGTCCCTCCTCTCCTCTAGAGAGAGAATAAGTTGAGCTCCCCAAGTCGCTACTTATATGTCCTATCCCCCAGACCCCGGATCATCCTAGTTGCCCTCCTCTGAACACGCTCCAGGAGCAGGATATCCTTCCTTAGGTGCAGACACCAAAACTGCATGCAGTACTCAAGGTGTGGTCTAACCAGGCTGTTGTACAGCGGAAGAATCACCTCCCTGCTTCTTGAGGTAATCCACCTGGCAATGCAACACAGCATTCTATTGGCCCTGGCTGCAGTCCTCCTGCATTGCTCAGAATTATTCATTTTGTCATCCACCAGAACCCCCCAGATCTTTTTCCCTAGCTGAAGCCTGCAGCATGTCCTCTCCCAGGGTGTACACGTATTCTGGGTTCCTACACCCTAGGTGAAGCACCTTGCATTTGCTGGAGTTAAATTTCAGTTTCCAGGTGCGTGACCACCTCTCCAGAGTATCCAGGTCCTCCTGCAGAGCCATCCTGCAGTGAGGGGGATTGTACTAATGTGTTACTTAGTAAAGGCCATCAAATGAGGACCAGGGGGTTAAAGAAGGACTGATATCGGACTAGTAATAGAGCATATAAGTATGAGAGTAAGGACTGGGGACAGGTGTGGGGATACACTTAAACTAAACACAAATAATGGGGAGTAGGTGCAAAGGGCTGCAAGGGGGGGAATGCGAGGGGTGGTGGAAGAGGATGGACATGGATAAGGGTGGGTGGAGGCTGCAGAATAGAGGGTGGAATGATGAGCGCTGTGGAGGGAGGGTGGCAGGCACATTGAGGATAGTCAGTTGCAGTGGATGTGGGGCGGCTGTTTGGATGAATTTATTATGGAAACTGGAAGGCTGTCCAATTTGCTGCAGGCTCGAGGAAATTGTAGGATGAACAGGAGGGGAGGCAGCAGGGGGGAATGATGCAAGGAACACAAAAGGTGCAGATGAGGGATATAAGAAGGGGAGGCAGCAGGATTCTGGGGGGAGTGGACATGGATCACAGTGGAAGGGGGTCAGGATCAGAATGATGGGGGAGTGTTGGTGCTGGGGGACTCCATACTGAAGGGGATCAGATGGGGAGGAAGGGGGGAAGGCACAGCTGTATCTGGGTTGAGGCAATTCCGAGGTTGACCACAGACAGGGCAGGACAGGCACTCCTCAAGTGTGAAAGCAGAGGGAGGATGAAACCACACGTGGTGGTGCATGTGGGAACAAATGACTTGGCCGGGGAAACAGTAGAGGTGGTAAAGGGGAGGTTTGAGGAATTGGGTAGGCAGAGTGAGGAGGTGGGGGTGTCGGTGGCATTCTCTGAGGTGCTACTGGTACCATGTGCAAGTAGAAGGAGAAAAAAAAAGATAGAGGAGTTCAATGGGTGGCTGAGGGACTGGTGCCGAACCAGAAAATACGGACTAGTGTCAGACTGAAGCAGGGCCTGGGACAACAGCGACCTATATGCAGGGAACAGGTTACATTTGAACAAGAAGGGGAAGAGCATACTCAAACAGGGAACGGAGGGGTATGTTTCAACAAGGGTGGCTTTAAACTAGGACGGGGGTAGCGAGGGGACCGTTGTTAGAAACAATGTCTGGAAAGGGGAGCATAGGGTGCTCACTCCTCTAGTTAGAGGTGAAGGCAGTGAGGAGGGGGCACAGAGAGGATCAAAGGGGGGAAGAGGAATGGGAAGGTTGGGGAGGCAACAGCCTGGAAGGTGGTCTCACTGAACGCAAGAAGCCTAAGGTACAGAACAGGCTCTCTTGGCGGTGGAATTGGTGGACATAGTGGCCATCATGGAAACATGGGCCACCCAGTATCAGGACTGGGATATGATGATCCCAGGGCACAGACTATTCAGAAAGGATAGGGCCAAGGGGAAGGGGGGGTGACAATCTCTGTAAGGGAGGGGATTAAGTGTGCAAGGGAGGAAGGAGAGGAGGGGAGGACAGAAGCTCCGTGGATGCAGTTCCAGGATGCGAGGAAAAGGACACTGAGGATGGGGGTAGTGTGCAGGCCACCATCACAGGGTTGTGACCTGGACCGGGAACTGGAAGATCAAATTTGAAGGGCAAGCAGGAAGGGAAGCATGGTGGTGGTGGGGGATTTCAACCTACCGGGGGTGGATTGGAGCACACCTACCACCATGAGTGCAAGAGAGGGAGTCCTGTTGGAAGCTTTTCAGGACAGCTTCTTGATGCAGCTGGTACAGGGGCCGACACGACTGGAAGTGAGTTTGGACCTTGTACTGGATAATAGGGAAGTTGTAAGGAACCTAGAAGTGGGGGAACTGCTTGCTGGAAGTGACCACTACTCGGTGTGGTTCATGCTAAACATGGGAGGGACACAGGGGGCACGGGTACATGGGTGGTTGAGTTTAGGGGGGCGAACTTTAGGATGATGGGGAAATTCTGAGCAAGAACCTGGCAGACATCCAACAACACATGGATGCAGATCAGAAATGGAATATAATAAGGGGAGGGATGGCAGAGGCAACAGAGACATATACTAGGAAAAAACCAAGAAGGGCAGGGCAAGGAAACCCAGCTGACTGTCACTGTAGGTCAGGGTAGGGGTGAGAGCCAAGAGGGTGGCATTTTGGAAGTATAGGAAAATGGGGAGGGGAGAAGATAAATATGTATACAGGGAAAAGTCTAGTGAGTTCACCAGACTGGTCAGGGGGCCCAAAGCATCTAGAGAGCTGAGACTGATGCAGGGGATCAAAAGAGGAGAAAAAGACGTCTTCCGTTACATAGGCAAGAAAAGGAGAAGCAAAGACCAGCTTGTAAGGATCAAGAAAGATGGGGGTGGGTGGAGAAGGGGTGGAGCAGGCAGAGACCCTGAAAAGAGTACTTCTGCTCTGTGCTTATGCAGGAGAAGGGGGGCAAATACCTCAGGCAAGTGGGGGGGTGGATAAGGGGGGGAAGACAACAGATGTAGGGATTACAGAGGGCAGGGTGCTGGAGGGAGTTGAGGGCATGAAGAGTGGACAAAGCACCTGGGCCAGATGGCATTCACCGTAGAGTACTGAGGTAGCTGGCTGAGGTCCTTGCGGGGCTGCTGGCAGACCTGTTCAATACCTCCCTGGACACAGGATGTGTACCACAGGACTGGAGGATGGTCCACATGGTGCCCATCCATAAAAGTGGGCCAAAGGATGAACCAGAGAACTTCAGGCCAGTGAGCCTCACCTCGATCATGGGCAAACTCATGGAGACCATCCTAAAGGAGAGGCTTGTGAGCTTCTTGGAGGCAAATGGTATCCAGGATGACCAGCAACATGGGTTTGTCACGAGCAGCTCGTGCCAGACAAACCTGGTAAAATTGTATGACTGTGTGACATGGGAACTGGACAAGGGCCATGCTGTAGACATCCTGTACTTGGACTTCAGTAAGACCTTTGATTCAGTGCCACATGGGAGATTGGAGGGGAAGCTGGAGTATGTGGGGGCAGGACCAAAAATGGTGATCTGGATCAGGAACTGGCTGAGGGGGAGACAGCAAAGGGTGGTGGTAGGGGGGGAACTCTCATCACCGACAGCAGTGACGAGTAGGGTACCACAGGGTTCCGTGCTAGGATCAGTACTGTTCGGGATTTTCATAGCAGATATCTCTTCTAGCCTATGTGCAGAACTATTTACTCCTAGCTCAACTTGCCCAGGCGCTGCCCCAACCTCACCCCCTCCTCACATGACATTCTCCTTCCCTGTCACAGTAAAGGAAGTTGAGGACCTTCTACTCCATCTGGATTGTAGGAAAAGTGCTGGGGCAGACCTGATAGAGCCCTTCTTCCTCAAACTTGGCTACCGCATTCTGTCGCCCACAATCACCCATCTCTTCAACATGTCCCTTACCCAGGGCTCACTCCCGACCATCTGGAAAACTGCCCATGTTATTCCACTATTTAAATCTGGCAGCACTAGCGATCTTAATAACTACCGACCCATCTCCTTACTCCCCACCCTCTCTAAGCTTCTGGAAAAAGTGGTTAATACCCAACTTAGACAGCACATCAACGACTTGGACCGTCTAAACTCTGCTCAGTCTGGTTTCTGACCCCACCATAGTACCACCTCAACGCTTGCTAAGGTCACGAATGACTGGTTGAGAGCTTTGGATGCCAGAAGTTATGTGTGCACTCTGTTTCTTGACCTTACCAAAGCCCTCGACACGGTAGACCACTCCTTGCTCTTGGTTGCTCTACAGAATATTGGCGTCAGTGACATGGCCCTAGAGTGGGTTTCTAACTACCTCTCTGATCGACACCAACAGATCAAGGTTGGGGGGGGTCTCCTTCCCCTTAAAACACTCTCTAGAGGAGTACCGCAAGGATCCATCTTGGGTCCTCTCTTGTTTGCCATTTACATAAACTAACTAGATGCTGGAGTCAAGTCAGCTGACATACACCTCTTTGCGGATGACACTGTGTTGTATGTAGCCAGACCTACTCTGGAACTCATGTGTAGTGGCCTCCAAATAGAATTTAACCACTTACAGAACAATCTCCTTTACTCTAAACTTCTGTTAAACACTAAGAAAACAAAGGACATGATCTTCTCCCCTGTAGTAAAGTCCCCCTACTCTAGCATGGTGGGGACAGCCCCTTAAATCCACACCTTGCTTGGTGAATCGCTGGACTGTGTAGATTCCTTCAAATATCTGGGGGTGTGGATTGACTCCAATCTTTCCTTCAAAGTCCATATTGAGGAACTCTCCAAAAAGCTTAAACGGAGGCTTGGGATTTTCTTCAGAATCAGGCATCTATTAACGCAGGAGAGGAGAACCTGGTTGGTTCAAACAACGTTCTTGCCTCTCATCGATTATGCAGACCTTCTGTATGGGCACTGTTCTAGTGTGGCCCTTGACAAACTAGACACTCTGTACCACCGGGCGCTCAGATTTATTACCGGTGCCCCCTACTCAACACACCACTGTACCCTCTACAACATTGTAGGTTGGGGCTCCCTTAGTCTTAGATGACAAAAGAACACAGTGCTCTGGATCTATAGGGCCAACTCTAACAATCTTCCTCAATATATTAAGGATTGCCTACCTTCTTGCATTCCTGGCAGCTATCTGCTGAGAAGCCAGACTCGTATCGCCCTTTACCTGTCTGTCACCAATCAGTCTGTTCGCAGACAATACCAAGATGGGAGCTGTGGCAGATGACACAGATTGGGGGAAGAGGTTGCAGGAGGGCCTGAATAACCTGCAGGAGTGGGCAGATAAATTGCAGCTGAGGTTCAACGCCAAGAAGTGCAAGGTTCTGCACTTTGGAGCCCAGAACCTGGGGAGGGATTATCACTTAAATGAAGTTCAGTTGGTTGCTCCACAGAAGAGAAGGACCTAGGGGTAATCATAACAGGGAGCATGAACAACTCTGTTCAATGCAGAAGGGCGGCTGCAAAAGCCAAAAAATGCTGGGACATATAGCTAGAGGGATCTCCTCCAGAAGTAGGGAGGTTATCCTGCCCCTGTATAGGTCACTGGTCAGGCCCCTCCTGGAGTACTGCATGCAATACTGGTGCCCATTCCTGAAGAAGGACATCAGATTGCTGGAGAGAGTACAGCATAGAGCTACAAAGATGATCCAGAGATTGGAGGGCAAGCCTAATGAGGAAAGGCTGGGGGAGTTGAATATATACTCTCTGGAAGAGAGGAGGGACAGGGGAGATATGATTGAGACTTTTAAGTACCTGAGGGGAATAAACAAGACTAATACAGAGAGGATTTTCCAGAGGAGAAAGGGGAAGGACACGAGAGGACACCAACTGAGATAGGAGGTGGGTTGATTCAGGAGAGAGATGAGGAGACATTTTTTCACAGAATGAGTGGTGGACAAGTGGAACTCCTTGCCAGGTGAGGTAGTGGCCTGCAAGATGTAGACAGCTTCAAGAGGGGTTGGGATAGGGAAAGGGGAAGGGGTAATAGTATGGGGGAAAGGGAAGGGCAGCAGCATTATAAGGTGCTAGCTGAGCACTCGAGAAGACTCAATAGACCGTGAGGCCTGTTTCTGCTTGTATTTTTTTATGTTCATATCAGCAAATTTTCCTTCATCAGTGGAGAAAAAAATATCTGTGACATAATGTCTAGTTTTGCTGTGATCTACATCCCCGGATTTATTATGTTATTGGCAAACTATTTTTTATCCAGAATTGTTTTCAGGTTGTTCTTCATGATGTGGTTTAAATGGTTATGGAGGACTTGTGTTTTTCCCTAATTAATTATAAGGCATGAAATGGCTGCAAAGTCATTAAGGAGTGGACGGAGAATACTACAAGAATTGTTGGGTCTAGTGAGTGTTAAAAGTAGATCTGCAAATGCAAACGTTTTACGATTTTGTTTTCCTAGTGATGTTCCATGAATTCCTACGTGATCGTTAACGGTTCTGATTAGAGGCTGGAACACTCTGATAAATAGATAGAGAAATAAGGGTCATCCTTGCCTCGTGCAACAGGACAGATTAAATGGGGGTGATAAGGTGTCATTAATAATTATCTGTCTTGTTGGATTTTCATAAATCTTGGCTACCCATGAGATGAAATCTTCGACACAACCAAATTCAGTAAGGGCTCTGGGCACATAGTCCCACTGAATCAAGTCAAATGCTTTGAAGATATCTAATGAAAGGGCAATGTAAGGGTCTTTTTGTTTGTTGGCCCACCACATAAGGTCGAGTAGGCAGTACATGCAGTCTGCTCCCGACCTGTTCTGGATAAAACCCACTTGCTCTCTGATGACTAATTTTTTAATAATAGATTGCAAGATTTTGGCCAGGATTTTGTAATCTGTATTCAGTACAGAAATGGGTCTGTAACTTGAGCAATCTAAAGGATCTTTACTGCTTTTTGGGATAAGGGTAATAAATGTCCCCTCATTGTGACAGGAAGCGATTTGTTAGCCCAGACCTCTCGTAGAGTGTTGTATAACATAGGGGTGAGGGCAGGGGCCAAAGCCTTGTAATATTCATCTGGAAAGCCATTTGAGCCTGGTGTTTTACCTGTTCACAATTCCTTACTATCTTGCTCGAGCTCCATTAGGGATACTTCTTTTCCCAAATGGTCTCTGTCTTGGGAAGAGAGTGAGGGAAGTTTTTGTCTCTTAAAAAAATCTACACTGGCAAGAGGGGGTTGTCCTGTATAGCACATATTTCATTATAGAAAAGTAGGAATTCTTTATGTCTTTGTTGTGGTTAATGACTTGTCCAGATTTGCTTTGGATGCCTGGTTTTAGGTTTTCTTGTTGAATGTTTTTAGCTCGAAGGTTAACAGTCTACTTGATTTCCTTCCCACATCCCAATATCCCCCTTGACTCCCTCTGCACCTCCCCCTTCCCCCCCCATTCTCCTCCCCCTCTCACCTCACCCTTTAACTCTCTAGCCACTCATTTGTGGCCCTTGCACTTCACTCCTAATTCTTTTTTAATTATCTTTTCTCATGGGAGAGACCTCTGTCCGGTTTATCTGCCCTGGTCATGGCCCCCGGAGCTCCCACCAACTGCCCATTACCGCAACTCCCGGTTACCCCCAGCTTACCCCCCGGAGGGCGGGGCCATGGCACCAGTTCCCCTAATTCTGGTGCCAGGGGATTAGTGACTAGTTGGGAGTGCAGTGGCAGTGGCTGATTGAAGCCCGGGGAGGGCTTCATGTAGACGGAGGCTCTCCCCTCCTCCATTTTCTTGTTTTTTTCCTCCGGGAGGCCGGGACATGCAATGACGTCCAGCGTCCGCCCCGCCTCCATTAGCTGCGAGTGCCAGTAGTTGAGGGACTCATGGCCTCCGCTAGGGGTCCATCATGCACCAGACACTTCCCCACCCTCCCCCCAGAGAAGGAGAGCTGTCTATGGGATGATCTATCCTTCTCCCCCCGGCTGGCCTCTGGCGACCCGAGTCCATTCCCAAACCCGGGTCGCCAGCGTTGCAAGCGGAATTCCAACTGCTGCACTGGTGGGCTGGCCACTTACCTCCTAATTCTATTGCCTGATTATATAACATTGTATATTCTCACTTGTATTTATTGTATATATGGTCTACATTTGCAATATTTCATGTATTTTATTGCATATGTTGTGAAAAAACATCTTTTATTTTATTGTACCTTGTGCTATTTAGACACCTCTGTATTGTTGTTGCATTTTCTCCACTTCCCCTCTCCCTGGGTTGCACCTGGAAATGAGCTCCGACTCAGTGTGCCTTTCCCAGATATGTGGTGGACCTCACCAAGGCCTTCAACTCTGTAAATCACAAGCTGCTCCTGAACCAGCTATTCTCTACAGGACTATCACCTGAATCAGTGTCTTGGTTTAGGAGCTACCTCACTGGTAGAGAACAGAGGGTAAAAATCCTGAATACTTTCTCAGAAAATCAGAGCATACAGTAAATACAGGTGTCCCCCAAGGATCACTCTTGTGCCCCCTTCTTTTTAGTTTATTTTTAAATCAACTTCCACTAGCAACCCAAGGTAAAGTCCTACTTTATGATGACAATGCTGTACTATATACCAGTCAGTCAGACCCTGTAGCACTAGAAAAACCGTTGCAGACTAACTTCGCTACTATTGAGGCATGGTTCATAAAATCAAAATTATTGCTAAGTTATAAAAAAAATTAAAATGATGTTGTTTGACTCCACTCACAACAGACATAGATCCCGTCAACTAAAAATACTAAACAGTCAAAATACGCTCTTAGAAATGGTTCAAACTTTTAAGTATTTGGGCGTAATGCTAGACAGTTCCCTTTCTTTCATACCACACATAGATCTTGTAGCTAAATTAGCAAATGCTAGACTAGACTTGTTACACAAAAACAAACACTGTCTTACGCAAGAAGCACTAAAACTCGCAGTAATTAGTTCTGTGTTGTCTGTAATTGACTATGGACGAGTGGTATACAGTGCTGTGACCGACACAGCTCTCAAACGGGTGAAAACAACCCTCAATAAGGCCTGTAGGCTTATTCTGGGTGCACACTGCCTAACACACACTTGTGAGCTTTATGCACACTCTGGTTGGCTAAACCTGGACTGCCATATACAGTACCAGGTATGCCTACTTGCAAAGAAATCTACCCTTGGATTAATACCCCCGGGTGTGTGGAATTTCCTCAGTTTGGCCAATAAAACAAGGCATACTAGAGGAACAAATAGCCAGCCACTTCATGTCCATTTCCGACTGATGTCCCAAGGTCAATGGCCCTTTGAGTACCATGCATCCTACTGGCTAAATATGCTCAGTGACAACCTTCTGTCAGAAACTAAACTAGGTCAGTTTAAATTAAAGCTTCATGCCCATCTCGCATCACTCAGTAATTGTGACTATAACTCATAACTGTACCAACCTGGTCTGATAACCATGTTCTACCTTTGCACTTACTGTTTCACACTTTACTCCTCCCCTAGCTATCAACTGGAAATTTACCCCCCACCAACTCGACACCTACCCCTCACCTCACTGCTGCCTGTAGACTTCCCTTCCTCACTTCACTCCACCTCCCAAGGACCATACCAGCACATGGTCCCGTTCCTGCCATCAACTTCAGTACATAGCCATTGAAACAGCAACCGGCCTCTCATCTCTATCCATCCGAATGTCCTCTGTCCTATCCTTGTAATCCTCCTAGCCCCACTGGGCTATAATCCATCTCATCTGTAAATGTCCACTTTGGTCGGCCAACAGCCATAACTACACCTGAACCGTGAGTACTGCACTTAGACAAAAACTGTTTTCTAAGATGTTTGCTAAACATCTTCAAAACAATGTAACTTAAGACTTCCTAGATACTGTATGTATGGTTATGTCTTGTATTTCTGTTTTTTCTCATTAGATGTGGAACCTTTGTAAATGAACTTCTAGCTCAAAGGTATGTAAATCTAAGATCGAATAAATAAATAAATAAATGAAATTTTAAATAAATAGTTTTGCTTAGTTCTGAAGAGAGCATATTCCGCTCTCCCCAGACAGAATCTTGTTGATTTCAAATATGAGGGATATTATTTTATGTACTAGTTCCTTTCCTGGTGTCTTAGAGCTTTTGGACAGTTTTTTCCAGATTTTTGAGTTACTTATCCTTTTTGATAAGATCTTTCTCCTTGTCTTTTTTCCTTTTTGCTGAGAAACTTTTAATCCTGCTCCTTATAAATGCTTGATATGTCTTCCAAACACAAGTCTGCAAGACTTCCCCATTATTGTTTAGCTCAAAGAAATCATTAGTATTATTTACCACCCAATCCAAAAACTTCTTGTCTTTGAGCAGACTCGGATTTAATCCCTATCTATGGGTTTTATCGCCCCTTCCCCCCAGCAATAATTTGTTTCTGACAGTCTTATATTCATCAGCAGTGTATTTTTTATTTTCCTCAGATATTTTTAAAACTTTTGTTTTTTACTAATTTTGTAATTAATTACTCATGTCAATAAATATGTTCACCATTAGCAGGTTTTGAAAATCTTTTCCTTTGAGGTCAACATGTTACTGTATATACTGAATTTATACTGAAGATGTAAGAGACTGGAGCTAGCACATATTTCTGATTGACAAAGAGCACAGCACCACACCAAGATTTTCATAGTGGGAAGAGAGAAGGAGGAACTTTAAAATACTTCAAAAGCCTATATCTCAATTAAGCAATGAAATACAATAAAAGAAACACAGTTTGGCAGGTGCCAACAAGGCTGGTCTTGCTTTTTTATGTTATTATCTTTGCTTATGTTTGTAGCAGACCTTACTGTCTCTCCAGTCTCACTGTTACAAACATAAGCAAAGAAGACAACATAAAAAAAGAAAGACCAGCCTTTTTGGCACTAGCCAAAACTTGTTTCTGTTATCACTTGTCACTTCCCGGGTACCGAGACACTCGGCCTGTGGTCTTGTGCCTCTCAACACACCCAAGGTGTGACGCTATCCCATGATATACCACATCCTGTTGTGTATTATTGCTTAATCAACTGGATGATGATTTTTATAAGAAAAAATTCAAAATAAAATTAAAAATGGGAAAAGATTATGTTTTGTGGGTATTGCAGCCATACATTTGTATAAAATAGTTCTTTGTAGGCTGTGGTTATCATTGTGGTCAGGAGGTGGACTGTTGCTACAGTAGCTAATAAGCAGTAAGGCAGTGCAGCCTTGATATATGTTTTACTGGTGCTGGTACTGCTGAAAAAACATTTCTTTCACCCCCGCAGGAAAGTGTTTTATAATACTCTGTGGACTGAACTGAAAGTGATCTCTTGGCACATTTTTCCTGTCCCAAGCTTTTCCCTATCCTGTTACTGCCGTATATCTCAGGGGTTAGTCTGAACATCCTCCTCTTAGTTGACCCATCTTTAAGCTTTATTATGAAATGGTCAGAAAGAATGCTGCATTCTGATTGGCTGAGAGCTGCTTTCAGCTGAGCTGTTATCCCAGCACAATGTCTCAGTTGAAAGTACTATGTTTAAATTTGCATAAAATTTACTAAAAATTACCCATTTCATAATTGCAATAAGTCACTCCAGGGGGTGTGTTATGGTAGGATAACAGTCCTTCTCAGGTGGTGGAAGCCCTTGGCTATACTTCATGCTTCAACCCACCCCGAGCTGGGCCATTATTCCACCATAACACACCCCCTGTCATGCCTTGTTCCTTAAATATGGTGCTGGGTATGGTGTTGGTTTGTACTTACATACTTGTAGTCCTGAGCACAAACCAATTGCTGCTCACTCTCAGGCAGGACACGGGGCAACCCACAGACCCTCTGTACTCCCATTTCTTGTGTATCTGACTCCAAGTCAACCTTAACCCTACCCTTATCACCATATATGGGCTTAGAAAAGGGGGAAACTGCTATATGGTTATGGAATATCTGAGAATCTACAAACGTTGGATCTTTCTCCCCTCCCCTTAGGTCACTCCTGAAATTCCTGCTGACCATTAAGTTGTTACTCACCGGGGATATTGAATCTCACCCTGGCCCTTCGTGTCCTAATGTTCCAACTGTGTCACCTTCTATGGCTGTCTGGGCTAATGCAAAAGGTCTGAAACTAGTCCACATGAACATTAACAGCCTCAGACCTAAAATGCATGAACTTGAGGCATGGGTAAATATACACTCCCCTGACATAATTGCCATCTCTGAAACCTGGCTCAAGCTTAGTACCCTAATGCATGAGTTTGAGCTCCAGGGGTTTAACTCGCGAAAAAACTAAAACAGAGGCTTGGTCTCTTTTTTAGGTTCGTGTACTTACTGATGCAGGATGCAAAATCAAGGCTAGTGCAAACTACCTTTATGCATCTCTTGGACTATGCCGACTTCCTGTATGGTCAAGGCCCTGCCACTGCCCTTTCCAAACTTGACACCCTATTCCATCATGCAATCAGATTCATCACTGGGGCACTGTACTCCTCTTTGCCCCCTCTCCCAATAAAGATTTACCATCCCTCCAAATGACTGAGAATCAAACATCTTGTACACCTAGCCTTTTAAATAAAAAAAGAGCAAGGGAAGAGGACTTGATTGTTTCCTCTGACAATGAGTGGTATCTAGTACAGAGTAACAAAACTGCTAAGAAAGGACGTAAGGTGGAACAGTTTCAGCTGCAAACTCAGAATCGATATGATCCTGTAAGCGCAGCAGTAGACTATAGTAGAAATGCCCTGTCTACCTCTGAAGAGCCCTTAATTATTCTTCAAAAATCAGAAAGTAGCACGAATGTGAATAATGATATTTTGAAAGTAGTAAGTGAAGGAAACAACACCCACTCAATTAATATGGGTCATAGTAGTGATATATCTGAATCTAGTAGAGAAACCCCAGAACAAAGTCTAACATAACAGTCCACGGAAACTACTGATGCAATAGGTACAGGGATTAGCATGGAAACAGACCCTAAACAAATCTTTGTACTGGGAGATTCAATCATTGAGCATCTTGACAGGATAGTCTGTAACTTGAATAAAATCATACTCTGTCAAGTTTTAGTGGTGCAAAGATATCTGAAATAACCAGTATGGCCAGTGATATCCTATGCAATGTGGACGGCAATTCACTAGTAATAGTGCATGCAGGACTCAATAATATAACTTATGACACAATAACTAAAATAAAACAAGACTATGTAGCACTGACTAACAAGTTGGTTGAGCTAGGATTTGATATAGCCCTATCAGGGATACTTCCTATCCCCAGGTCTACTCCACAACAATATGATAAAATAAAGAAAATTAATAATTTGCTAAGGAAATAGTGTATGACACGAAACATCATATGTATAACACACTGGGAGGAATTTGAGGGCAAAAGATAATTATACTGTTGGGATGGGTTACCCACAAGTAGAAGAGGTAACTCCATCTTGGGTAAGCACATTACAGCTTGCAGAAATAAATATTTATACCTATAACTAAGATTCTAAGCCTTTCTCTTACACTGGGACAATTTTCTGATGCCTGGAAAATGGCCATCGTAACTCCGGTGCATGAAGCCAGTGATCATTCCCTACAGGGTAACTAGAGGCCTATATACATTCTCCTTCCACTCTCCAAGGTGCTCGAGCGAATTGTTACCAACCAGCTTGGTGCTTATCTGGAAACTTACTCAATACAGTGCCCACAACAACATGGCTTTAGAAAGGGGCACAGCACTACCACATCGTTATTAGAATTCACAAGCTTCATACTACAGGCCATCGATCAAGGTAAGATTGTAGGTGCAGCCTTTGTTGACCTAACAAAGGCCTTTGACACAGTGAATCACACACTGTTGCTCGGCCAACTCTTTAAAACTGGTGTTGCTCCTAACACCCTGAAATGGTTCGGAAGCTACCTCAGTGATAGACTGCAGAGGGTGAGGATATCAAATGTAATTTCGGAGCAGAGGGCTGTCTGATCAGGGGTACCTCAAGGCTCAATCCTGGGTCCCTTACTGTTCAGTATTTTCCTAAACAACCTTCCAGCTGTCTCTCCTCTACTCAGATGATGCGGTCATCTTTACTAGCCACCTGGATCCCAACACTTTTGAAAACAATCTTCAACAAAGCTTTACAGAAGCAGATAGATGGTTTAATAATCACAAATTGGTGCTAAACTACAAAAAAAATGAAGTCCAGCTGTTTTCATCCTCTTGGAATAAGTTTAAGGCCCACCAACTCACTATCATTAACAATCAGGAGACGCTCTTGAACAAACTCATTTTTTCTAATACCTAGTTCTAACCCTGGATAGTCACCTTACCTTTGTATCTCACATTGAACATGTTGCCAGAGATGTTAATACCAGAATTGGGCTCCTCTTCAGACATAGACGAAGTCTTACTCAAGAAGCCCTGAAGGCTGCAGTTCACAGCTCAGTCCTCTTGATCATTGATTACGGTCTAATCATATACTGTGCTGCAAAATCCACATCTCTTAAATGACTCACAGTTGCCCTGAACAAAGCCTGTAGGTTAGCTAAGGGTGCTACACGCCTCACTCATACCTGTGAGTTATATGCTCAATCTGGCTGGCTCCAACTAAGTATAGGATCAAATATCAAACCTGCCTTCTGTCCAAAAAAGCTCTACTTGGATTACTACCCGTTAGCATTGGTTGCCTACTAAACAAATCCCCTAAGACCCAACATACACGCACCTCTGATTCTGACCTCCTTCTAGTGCCCCACTGTTGGACTGCTCAATACCAGCGATCCTTTCAATACAGAGCCCCTCTGTGGTTTAATAATCTAAGCAACCAACAGAACAATCTTTCTAGTCTTTCCCAATTTAAACTTATGCTTCGTCAGCATCTCCTAACCGAAAGCACTTGTGATTGTTACACCTAGTTTCCCACCTTTGCGGACACCCTCCTACTACTCTTTCACTCTCTGATGCACTTACTTGGCTTCCTGTTCTTTCACCTCTCTTGACAGAACAATTTCCTGTCACCTCCTCCCTTACCGCACTCCCCTCCTTGCTCTTATCCATTGATCTCCCTCTTCCAGGACTTGCCAGGCCCTCTGGTCCCCACTCTCCCTTATCTTGCTATCCCTTCCTCTGCCTTCCTTTCCCCTCCTGTACTCCTTCTCCCACCTTAGCCTCCCCTCCCGCTCACTCTACGACAAGGCCTCTGGATGCCATATTTTCCTTCTCTATCTGGATTCTGCATTGCTTCTTTCCCCTACCTCTCCCTTATTCTCCCCCTTTCCCTCTCACCCCTGACTAGCAATGTTTCTTCAAATGTACCTTATGGCTTACTATGCTTGCTTGTAACCTTGAGTGCGTAGCACTGTTCCCACATATTTACTATTTGACTTGCTATGCTCTCATGATGCCCTGAATGTTGTCTGTACCTCCCTGCTTTATTGTAACCATTTCCTTTGACGTGGAACCTTTGTAAATGAGCTGACTCGAGCTCAAAGGTATTTGTAATCCGAGATTTAAATAAATAAAATATTTAAACTAATTTATCAGGGGAGAGGCCGACCTCTATAGTCTCTCTAAAGCAGGGTAAAGCGAAAAGCTCAAATTTAGCACCTCCTTTTACTAGTGAATTTGTCAGGTCTCAAGAAAATAACATCGGAACAAAAATAAAGAAATCACTGAAAGTATTACTAACTAATGCCAAAAGTCTAAGAAATAAAATTGAGGAGTTGACATTTATTTTGAATAAAGACACCATTGACATCTGTGGTGTCACAGAAACTTGTTTTTCAGATGAGGAGTGAGGAAGAGAAATACCTGGTTCTCACCAATATTCCTAACTCTTCTGCAGTATACCTTTAAGGTCAGATCTGCTGGAGATAGAATGCTATGCTAATGATGGAATCATTGGCATGAGCCACTTTTCAAATGCTGCCACCTATCAACTGCCTACATTCTAACCCTCAGATTTCTCTCTCCGCCTGTCAAGACCAGATGCCTGGAGAGTTCCCCCTCATCATCTAGTCAGAGAAGCCTTAATTAATAACAAATACTTAAGTATTTTTCATTTATTTTCATTTGCTGCCTCTTATCAATGTTATTTTAATAACCATTAGTTTATTTAGCTAGTTTTGTGTTGTTTTCTCGGTTTCTCACGGTTCGGGATAACCGCTAAGGAACCGAGGTACTTTTAGTTAGTTTCGGGGTTTTTTTCCCCTGTTTATTTACTAGTTTCTGTAAGTTTTATGTGCTAAAATCTTTGTTTTTTAGAACCGATTGGTTCGGAACCACTAATCCTGGTTCTATTTCTATCAGTTCCCGGTTCCGCTCGGTTTCTCCGATTGGTTCCTGAACCGACCACAACCGATAAAGTTGTTGTTTTTTGAATTTAAAAACCTTTAGTATTTTGCGGTTGTGGTTTTTCTTCAGTATGCCAGAAAAACCTAAAAAGAGAACCGGAGAACCTGGTTTTAAAAACTGTTCTGAGCGTGGTGAAGTTTTTGTCAGGGCAGATAAGCACTCTATTTGTGTTTCTGCCTTGGTTTTGATAATTTAAAAACTAACTGTGAAATTTGCAAATCTTTTCCTGAAAAGACACTTGAAAAATGTCTGGAGAGATTAAATTAGAAATTGAAGGGTCCCTCTGGCTCTAACTAGCTGAAACCCTCAGGGTCTCTGGGTGACACCAGAACTGCTACTGTTTCTACCCCGATACAAGTAAAAAGAGACCCTCTGAACTGGCTAGCTCTCCGGTTCCAGGAAAAAAAGTAAAGAAAACAGAGCACTCTGAACCCCTTTGGAAAAGGGGACTTCTGTGGTGCCTGCCACTGTGCCTTCTCTTTCAGAGATTGCACAGGCAATAAAAATAATGCAAACTTTGCAGGGTCTGCTGCCTGTGGTTTCACATCCCTAGTCCAGACCCCTGCGCCCTCCAACCCACCCTCCTTTCCTGAGGAATGTGGTGAGGAGGAGGAGGAAGAACAAGGTGAGCCTATAGAGCCTGAGGTCTCTCCTGAACAGGAGTTTGGCTCCTCTCCCAGGACTATAGAAGATTATTTTCTCATTTTTCCTTTATCAGGAAAATTGCTGATGCCTTGGACATCCCTACCTCTGAAGCTGTAGAGGATGAGGAGGAGTCTGAATATCTGGAAATGATGGGGCCAACTCCTACTAAAAAACTGTCACTCCCCATAAATAAGTTTTTTAAAATACATATTTTTAAAACTCCTCCAAGCTCCTGGGTCTGTCCCTCCTTTGAACAAAAGGTTGAATAAAAAGTATCAGCTTGACAGAACAGGGGCTGAATTCTTATTTTCACACCCTGACCACCAGGGGGTGGTGCAAGCTGCATCTTGTGACAAGGCAAAAGTCCCTCTGGTTTCCCACCCTCCAGAGAAGGACTCTCGGAAAATTGAAAGCATGGCCAAGAAAGGTTACCTGTCAGCCTCTCTGGCCATTAGGCAAGCTAACTATAAGGCCTATGCAGCCCAGTACCAGAAGGTTATCTGGCAGTCTGTCCTGGACATAGCTGAGAAAGCACCTTCTCCTCTTTCGGCAGACCTAGCTGAAACTGCTAGGTTTGGCCTGGAATCTGCCAAATACCAGTTCCAGATGGCAGCAGACAGTAATAAGACTGCTGCAAGGTGGATGGCAAATACCATCGCACAGAGAAGGTTTGCTTGGTTGAGAGCCACAAACCTCATGCAGGATACCCAGAATAAGACTCTGGATTTTCCTATGGAGGGCACTTCCCCCATTTGGCAGCCATACAGAGGCCTATATGAAGAAGGTGGATGAGTATAAAGCCACCTTCCATAGCAATTCTGCAAAAGAAAGACGCTCCACCTCCTCTAGACCTTTCAGTAGGGGAGGCAGGGGCAGCCAATTTCCGTTCCAGGCCTTTTTATCAGGCCATGGTACTTCCTCAGGCACTCCAATACCAGCAGCAAGGGTATTTCAGGGGTAGGGGCAGAAAAGGTGCGAGGCGTGGTGCCCTGTCTCAGCCCCAGTCCAAGCAGGACTCCTGACTTCATCAATCAGGCTGCCTCTCCTTTGCCAGTAGGGGGCAGGCTGACCCATTTTTTTCCAGAATTGTAAAACTATCACCACAGACAAGTGGGTTCTGAAGATAGTGGGTCAGGGCCTGTCTTTAAGTTTCAAGTCCTCCCCTGTTCAAAAAATCAGAGTTTTCAAACCAGCTTCCCTCCTGGAAAGCAAAAGGCTGGAAAAAGAGGTGAAACACCTTCTTTCACTAAAAGCAGTGGAACCAGTGCCTCTGCATCAAAGGGGAAAAGGACTTTACTCAAGGTATTTTCTCACACCAAAGAAAAATGGAGAGCTGCAGCCTATCTTGGATCTCAGGGTCTTCAACAGGTTCCTAGTAAAACCAAAGTTCAAAATGGTAACTTTGTCTCTGATTCTACCAGCATACTGAAAAGGAGATTGGCTGACATCATTGGACCGGAGAGATGCCTATTTCCACATCCCCATAAGGGAGTCTCACAGAAAGTATGTCAGGTTCTGACTCCTGTCAGGTCATTATCAGTTCTCAGATTTACCTTTCGTTCTCACATCAGCACCAAGAGTGTTCACAAAGTGTCTGGCTGTGGTAGTGGCTCACCTGCGCAGACAAGGTGTCACAGTATTCCCCTATCTAGATGATTGGCTGGTGGTGGGAAATTCACCACAACAGGTAGAACACCTACAGCTCACTCAGCAGCTTCTGCAATCTCTGGATTTCCTTTTAAATCTAGAAAAATCTGTTTTTCTTCCTTCTTCAAATTCTGCAGTTCATATGAGCAGAATTAAATACCATAGTGGGCAGAGCCTTTCTACCCAGAGACAGGGTAAAAAGCATCCTGCAGTTAGCAGGTTCTTTCAGGCTCAATGTCCCAAGGCCTTCAAGGCATTTTCTTCAACTTCTGGGTCACATGGCAGCTGCAACAGGCACAGTGCTCGGCTACAGGTTTCAGATGAGGGACGTCCGGTTTCACTTAAGAACTCATTGGTGCCAAAGAAAGGATTCCCTGTCGATGGTCATTCCTGTAACAAAAACATTTATCCAAGCTCTTCAGTGGTGGAAAGAGGAAACCAATCAGTGAAGGGGTTCCTTTTCACAAAGAACTTCCATCAATGATTCTCACAACAGATGCATCCCTCTTGAGCTGGGGGGCTCATCTAGCAAAGCACACTACCCAGGGCACTTGGTCAAGTGCAGAAACTCTTTTACACATAAACTTGTTAGAGCTCAGGGCAGTGTTTCTGGTAATGCAAGCTTTCAGGCCACTGATACAGGGAAAGGTAGTGCAAGTCAGGACAGACAACACTACCACCATGTACTACACAAACAAGCAAGGGGGAACAAGGTCAAGCCTCCTTTGCACAGAGGCAATGAGAATTTGGACCCTAGCTTACTCACTGGGCTCCTCACTTCAGGTCATTCATCTGCCAGGCAAAGACAATTTTCTGGCAGATGCCCTGAGCCGAATCAGCCAGGACCATCACGAATGGTCCCTGAACAGGCAAGTGGTGCAGACCTTATTCAGGAGGTGGGGCACTCCAGAAATAGACCTCTTTGCCTGTCATCAGAGTCACCACTTGCCACAGTTCTGTTGCAGACCTCCAGTAGTGGGCACGGTTCCTCTGGATGCCCTTATTCTGGATTGGTCAGGGAAAATCCTGTATGCATTCCCTCCATTTCCTCTGGTATAAAGGGTGCTGTTGAAACTCAGGTCTCAACCAGCAACAATGATTCTGATAGCCCCAGACTGGGCCAGGCAGCCATGGTACTCCCTATTGCTGTCCATGTCAGTGGACAAATCAATACACCTTCCCAGGAGGCACAATCTTCTGCCCTCCAACCAGGGGAGGCTTCTGTATCCGAACTGCAAGTCACTCAGGCTCAGAGCTTGGCTCTTGAGAACCTAGAGTATGCTAGTTTACATCTTTCTGAACCAGTTATGGATGTCTTACGAGGATACAGGAAATCCTCTACTAAGAAAACCTATGCTGCAAAGTGGAAGAGGTTTTTTATTTGGTGCTCTAGTAGGAGTATAGTGCCAACCCAGGTAGGAGTGCCGTTGGTACTGGACTACCTGGTCTACTTACATTCCACAGGCTTACAGCCTTCTGCACTAAAGATTAATTTGGCTTCAGTCTTGGCCTATGCATCTGCAGGCAAGTCAGTTTCTTTGGCATCAACCCCCATATTTAAAAGGTTCTTCAAGGGCCATTCTCATATGTATCCACTGGTGAGAGAACCGGTGCCAGCTTGGGACCTTAATATCTGCATTGCCCAACTCATGGTCCCTACCTTTGAGGTGGTCATTACTTCAGCTAGAAGGATTAGTGAGCTCCAAGTTTTATGCATTGAAAAGGACTACATTTCCTTCCACAGGGATAAAGTAGTCCTACAGACAAATAGGAAATTACTTCCCAAAGTGGTTTCAGACTTCCACTTGAACCAATCTATCACTTTGCCAGTGTTCTTCACTGACCATTCTTCTTCTGGTGAATGTAGACTGCATAGCCTGGATGTCAACAGAGCTTTGAGCTATTACATGACAGCCACTAAGGCCATAGGCAGAACAGAACACAACTTTTCCTCACTTATGGGAATGTGGGAAAGGGAAATTCAGCATCTAAAAGGTCAGTTTCTCATTGGATTGTCCAGTGTATCCAATTTTGCTATTCAAAGGTGGGCAAGGAAGTTCCAGCAGGGCTGAGAGCCCACTCCACAAGGGCTACAGCTGCAACACTGGCAGCTGCAAGGGATGTACCCTTGGTGGATATCTGTAAAGCAGCAACCTGGCGAGCAGTACACACATTTGTCAAGCATTACAGCTTGGATATGCAGGCTAGGGCTGATGCCAGGTTTGGTACAACTGTCCTGCAGAGCTTGTTTCCAAAATAGGTTCTTCCCACCTCCTAAGGTACTGCTTTTTAGTCTGCAGAAGAATTAGGAATATTGGAGTATTTCTGGGGTGAGAAGAAAAAGTTACTTACCATAGTAATCTTGTTTCTCCCAGGGGATACTGCAATATTCATAACTCTCCCACCCGCCTCCCCATTTAAGAACCAGTGGCCTCTATATTACATGCTGTACCTTAGTGTTTGCATGCCACATTCTAGTTTTATTGGAACTTGTTCTTTGGTTTTCTCCTTTCAGGTGATTCTGAAATAGGAGCTCATGGGATTGTTTATGATAAGTTTATATTTCCTCCAGCTGGAGGTTTGGGTGGGGAATTTTGAAGTTAAATTTTATATATTTTAAATTTTGGGCCCTGTCTTTCCAGGCGTCCACGAAATCTGAGGGTTAGAATGTAGACAGTTGATAGGTGGCAGCATTTGAAAATGGCTTATGCCAATGATTCCATCATTAGCACAGCATTCTAGCTCTGGGCAGATCTGACCTTAAAGGTATACTGCAGAAGAGTTAGGAATATTGGAGTATCCCCTGAGAGAAACAAGGTTTCTATGGTAAGTAGCTTTTTCTTACGTGCTGGTGTCTAAAAATAGAAAAAGAAGAAGAGGAGGAGGTGGGATTGCACTTTATATAAGTGAGAGCCTAAAAGTGACTGAAATAAAACAATAATCAAAACAGTCACAACGGATTGATATGGACCAGAATACATACAGCCTCTGCAACTATGACTATAGGCTTAGGTTACCGGTCACCAAGTTTAAATTCTCAAGAGACAGCATGGAAATTACTGGGGACTATATTCTTATCGGGGATTTTAACTTCCCAGGAATTAATTGGCCATCGTTAACCGGTACCAGTAATTTAGAAAACAAATTCATAGACATCACCATACAAAATAACCTAGAGCAATTAGTTAAAGAAGGGACAAGAGAGGGAAATATACTAGACTTAGTTTTTACTAACTTTAAAACTGGGGTGATAGAACCCAAAGTGCTTCAATCTCTGGGAAACAGTGATCACAGGATGGTACAACTGGAATTATATATTGATATTAATGAACAAACAACTGGTATAACAAAATTAAAAGACTATCATAATGCAAATTATAATAAAATGAGAAGATATTTAACAAACTGGGACTGGCACAGTGAGCTGAATAATCTTGGACTTAAAGAGGCATGGGGTATCTTAAAGGATAAGATAAATACATATATCAAAAACTGGGTGCCGGAAAGGAAGAAGTACAACAATAATTGCCGGGTGTCCATATGGTGGCATACTAATATTAAAAAAAGTATACAGAGGAAAAATAAACTTTATAATAAATACAAAAAACAACCAACAGCATTAAAATTAGAACTATACAAAACAGCAGTTAAAAAACACAAAGCAATTAATAAAGAAAGCCAAACAGAATCTGGAGAAGAAACTTGCCACTAAGGTGAAGGACAATAAGAAAAGATTTTACAGTTACGTGGGATCCTGAAGGGGAAAAGGCAATGTGGTAGGGCCATTATTAACTGAAGAAGGCTTAATTAATGATGAGAGAGAAATAGCCTCAGAACTTAACAAATACTTTTTAAGTATATATACACCTAAAGAGGGGATTACTAAGGAAATTCCGATACAACATTCATATAGAGTACCATTCACATCATGGGAGGCCCTTGAAGTAATCAAATTAATTAAAATGAATAGCTCAGCTGGGCCAGATGGATTAACTCCCAAATTCCTAGAAGAGCTATCCTCATAGTTAGTAGGACCTATTTCAATGCTTTTCAATGCCTCATTAATAGAAGGCAAAACATTACTTGAATGGAATAAGGCAGTAATCACCCCTATACACAAAGGTGGCAGAAAACAGGATACAAAGAACTACAGACCCATCAGTTTAACTTCTGTCCTTGGAAAATTATTAGAAAGATTACTTCACAAATATATCTCAGATCATCTACAAACAATTGGCCATATAGATTTAACACAGCATGGTTTCTTTCCAGGAAGCTCATGTCTGACAAATCTCTTACAGTTTTTTTGAACCTGTCAGTACAGCACTTGATAATGGATTACCTGTAGATGTCGTTTTCTTGCACTATTCCAAAACCTTTGACTCAGTTTTGCATAAAATCTTAATGGAAGAACTAATCAGATTAAAATTTCATCTTAGTGTTATCAAGTGGATTATGTCATGGCTTGACAACAGAAAGCAGTGTGTAACAATTAGGGGATGTTTGTCTGAATGGGGTCCTGTAACTAGTGATGTCCCCCAGGGATCAGCCCTTGACCCCATTCTCTTTAATATCATAGTAGCAACAATGCAATCAACTAATAGCACTTGGTTATGTAAATATGCAGACGATTGCAAGGTTGAGGGAATAGTAAACAACATCAATTCTGCACAAAAATTTCAAGAAAATCTAGACCACCTTTCGAATTGGGCACTGAGTAATAGACTGTATTTTAACGAACTAAAGTGCAAAGTTATGCACCTAGGCAGTAATAACCAGGGCTATCAGTATACACTAAATAATATAACATTGCAAGAAACGTCTAATGAGAAAGATTTAGGCATTTATGTTACAAAAAGACCAAAAATTCTACATTCACACCAACAATACAGTTACAAAATGCTATAGTATACTGGGATGCATACTCAGGAATATAAAGAGCAGAGATGTCAAAGTTATCAAGCCATTATGTGCCTCTCTGATTAGACCACATCTGGAATACTGCTCACCATTTAGTGCTCCATACTCAATTGAAAGCCAAAAAAAATAGAGTACAGAGGCGAGTCACAAAGAAGATTAAACATATGGAGGGACTAGAGTATAGCAAATGACTCAAAAAGATTGAATTCATTTTAAATGGATTATAGGAGACTCAGAGGTGATTCATGCCTTGCATTTAGAGCTGCCCATGAAGAATCTGTACTAGAAACAATTGGTCCAGTAAGACATCAGACATACAAAACAACACCAGATCTCATAAACTAAAATTACATGGAGAAGTAAATAAAACTCTTAAAAGGAGTAAGTGGTACAGTCAAAGAGTTATAACGACTTGGAACACACTCCCTAGAGATGCTGTTTAATGTAATAGCATGGAAACATTCAAAAAGAGATTGGATGAAATTATGGGAAGTAGAACATTTTCATTCCACCATTAAGTTAACTGAATGGTGGCAAGTTCATCAAAGAACCTCGGTCTCTAGAACTTGTAAGTACACTATGAACCTATGAACTATCACTGCTCTCTCTATGATAAAGTAGGATGGAGCTCTCTTAGTTTCAGGTGATGTAAAAATGCAGTGCTCTTGGCTTATAGAGCTATTATAAACAAGTTGCCTCAATATATCTCGGACTGTCTCCCCGTTCGTGCCGCTGGTAATTACCCCTTAAGAAGCCTGTCTTACATTTCCCTTGTAATTCCTAAGGTCAAATCACATTTTGATAGCGCAGCTGTAACTCACTCCCTCCCAGTCCTCTGGAACAATATACAAAAAACCCTGAGAATTGTATCACCAGTGAGGCTGACATATTTCAAGAAGCTGTTCATGTGATATTTTAAGGAGAAATGTAATTGTTTTTATTGATGGCCTTAGTCTTGGTCCCCCCCCCGTCTTTTCCACTGACTTCACCTCTTTCCTTAACTTATCATCTGTTCCCCCTCTCTCTCATCTAGGCTCCCTACCTTAGTGTCTTATTCTACCAGCATTAAACATTTCACCCTTCGGGGACAACTGTTACTTATAAGTCTCTTGTATATTTTTTAGACCGTATATATTGTATATTGGTTATGTTGGAATAGGTTCTTTGATTATTTTCAGTTTTGAAATATTGTGTATAGGTTATATCTATATTATCTTGGCCACTGCTCATCCCTATACTGTGATTCATTGAATGTCTGTTGCTTAGCCTTGTACCATGTTGTTATCCATCTCTGTCTGTTTAAAAATTGCATTGTAACCCCTGTACAAATAAAGGTTCCTATAATGTCTTCCTGGGCTTACCTGCCACCTTATGGCTCTATCTTCTTCTGCTCTTCCCGGGTACCTCCCAATCCAGCCTATAATTTTTTTGCTGTCCCCTCAGGTCTTTTCTTGCCCCTCTGGTGCCCCCAAATGCAGCCCAAGTCCTTAATCCAGCCCTGCAGGGCTCAAAAAGTCCATTGCAATTGCCCGCTTATTGTTCTACCCTTGAGGCAGTGGGGATCGTGTAGGCACAGCTGGCGCCTTTTGATCTTCAGCCACTTCATTTTGCGGCCAATCCGAGGAGTGTTCTGTTGGTCCCGAGATCCCCATCACCTAAGACTGAGACCCGGTGACCATTGACAGGACACTAAGAGGCCGCTCCCTTAAAAATTAAAGGAGTTCTGTGAGGGTGATTGATTGGGGCTCATTAACATTCATGAGCAGGAGCCCCAATCATATTTAAATATTCATGAGGGCCTGTCTGCCCTCAGGGCAGCTGTATCTTGGCTATGGCTGAAAAGAAAGAAATAAATATTTTAAAATAAAATGTAACTACCTTGTATTTTGGGAAAGTGTGTTACAGGGGGAAAAGTGTCTAAATAAAAAAATGCTTTGCTCCTGGTTGTACCAGACAGCTTTTTGGGACTCAGAGAAATAACATCCTGTCTGCTGCTGCAAAATAAGGGCTCACTAAATATTGGCAACAGTGACAGGAAAACAGACTGAGCAAATTCCTTTATCTGTGCAGCGACAACAAGTACTCACCCTGGGCTAAAGAACTGTGGGGAATTGGGGCAAATATTTCTTTATCTCTGGCTGCACCAGAAATCAGAATTGTGTTCATTCTGCTAAAAGGATAATGGGTTAAGCAGCCATTGCAAGCAGCTACAGCCAACTGGAAAGCCAGAAAAATAAAGCCAGGACATGTGGGACATTCACCACAGCTCATGGGTAAATGCCAAGTGCTCATGAGGACTTACAAGGACCTAATTCTAGGCACCAAAACAGCACACTAACAGTGCATCGAGTGAGGTTCATGCATTATTTATTTCTGTGATTGACAGGTCCTCCAGCCAATCTGAGGCCAATCACCCCATCACCACAGCCAATCAGGAGCCTCATAAAAGCCCTATAAGAGACAGTGTTTTACAGCATTTTGCCAGATTCCAGCCTACAGATTCGAGAGGGAGCCCCCCCCCACAAGGGTGGGGGATCAAGTCCCTGCTATGCAACTGGGCCTGGGCATTCCATCTAAGCCCCTCCATCCTGGAGAGGGTTTGCTTCTTTATTTAGTTAAAGTTAAAGTAATTTAGTTAAGTTTAGAGCTGCTAGTCTGGAGGTTGCCAGATTGTCCTCCGGGTGCTAGCCCTCTCTTCCACATTGGGGGAAGATGTGTACCAAAAATCAGATGACGTCAAGCAGCGGTAAGAGCACACTGACCCAAAACCTCAGTCATGAGAGTACTGAAGATGCCAGGAGCCTTCTATAACGGAGATCGACCATGGAGGACCTTGTATCCCCAGGTGCAAGGAAAAAGATACAGCAAGCTAAACTTATGGGCCTTCCTGCCCTTATATTTGTTCCATGCCAAGAAAGAGAAAATAGACAATCCTGGGCCGACATGCCCTCTATTTACTTAATTGAGAGACAGCCAAAATAATTATTCTGGGCTGCCTTACCCAAGTGACTGTTTGTTCTTCAGTTCGCACCTTGCCTGCTGTCCTACTGGCCCAGCACAGGTGGATTTTGAGACTGTGCTATGCAAATTGCAGCTGTTGCTGGGGGTACCCAAGAGAGCCCAGATAGCATGCACTTAGATAAAATCATATAAATGTGCTGATATTCATCGGTACCCAGTATTCGGTCAAGATTGTCCTGTGGAGCTGCCAGCCATAGCCGCCTTGCCGCTTCAAGGGACATGAGACCCGAGGGTCGACTTGAAATTGTGTTTAGAACCTGGAAATGACAGTTTTCCACCTTATCTGAATTATGACATGTTAGAAAAGTATTGGTATATAAATGTGCTGGATGTGACTACACTATACATGTGCCAAATATTCAGGATTTGCGAATCCAAGTGTCTAGCAGAGTAACCCGGACAGTTGTTTTTTCTGAAATGTTCCGTTCTTTGACAAGCAGGGTACTCCTTGCTTCTCTGCAACAAACAGGGCAACCCCTGTATCTCTGATAAGGATCAACAGTCATTGTTGTTCGTTTTTCAAGTTAGCCCCGTCCTCTTAAATCAAAGCCGGCCAACTCGACCAGCTGCAACATCCACCATGCCTGCAACAATCCAGGACTTTAGTATCTGGGTACCCAGGGCATAGTGTGAGATTGCTGGGTTTCATACACATCTGGGACTGGTACCAGTGGTGGGATAATTATTGCATCACATCTGATTTAGTTAGCAGCTTACATAGCCAGGGCTCCGGTTATCATTGTCTGGTTGGTAAACTGTGATTGCCTTTTCTGTTTAATTTGATAGCCACCCAACTGGAGGGTTCACCAGCACAAACAAGCCTTGTACTTTTGTAAATAGTGACCAGCCAATCCTCTACTACTCCTGTTTCCCCATCCTAATTCCTATGTTCCCCAAAATAAATGTTGTTATTACTGTTTTTGCAAATCATCATGTGTGAGCATATTATCAGAGAGAGTCATTAATTGCAAAATGTCTTAAATGTGGGGAAATGTCTATTGGGTCATGTTTGGGGGTGACAAATGGTATTTGTGGGTGGTATAACATCTCAGGAGGTTATACCAGGTAATAGCTAACCCACATTAAGGTAAACTCTGAGTGGAAGCACTGCGCAATTATTTTTAAACTTGATATAAGTTAACGAACCCAACCCCCCTCAGCCTAGCTCATAGGTTGTAGGCAGGGGTGTAACTCTAGGAGTAGCGCTGCCTAGGGGTTACAGTATGTTAACCTTTCCCAGGTCCATCTTGTAAATTAGTTCTTCTCAATGGTGTTCCGCCTGGTTAGATAAAGAATTGATTGACTGATTGACTGATTGATTGATTGAAGTCCTTTAGACATGATAGATGTGGTAGGAAGGGTGGTGGAGTTATCATCTATGTACAAAACTCCCTAAATGCTTCCCTGGTGGCAACATCAGACCATACCCAATCAGGTGGCGAGGCGGTGTTCATCAAAATATTGCTTGGCGGGACTAAGCTCCTGTTAATAGGCTGCGTCTAAAACCCACCTAAGACTGCAAAACATGCCTTAAAGAGCCTTCTGGCTCTGATCCCAGGGCTACCTCAGTGGGAGAAAATAATCCTTGGTGACTTTGACCTCCACTGGGGTCAGCACACCATTAGTGACGTAAAATCCAGCTTGCTAGAGCCCAACCTTACCCAGCTGATCCAAGGACCCACTAGGTTGAACATTAAGTCAGGAAACCACACCACATTAGACTGGGTTGTCGCTTCCAACCCAAGTTGCTTCAAACTGGCTGGGACTTGTGCAGACTCCATAAGTGACCATGCCCCTATATTCGGCATCTGGAAAAACAACTGTCCCAACACTTCACCCAGAATTTTTTGGGTTCGGGATTATTCCAATTTTGACACCTGCTCCTTTCTTGAAACCTTAGCAGTGGTGGATTGGACTCAAATTAAGCTAGCCCCCAATCTGGACTCTGCCCTTGATTTCTTCATCAATAACTTCCTCCCGGCCGCCAATATGCATCCCCCCCTAAAACAAATCAGAGTGAAGGGGCAACACTCAAGGTAGCTGTCCAGAGACCTTAAAAAATAAATCAGGGTGAGAGAGAAAGCCTGGAGAAAATTCAAATCTATAAATCTGACTAAGGACTGGGTGAAATATAGAAAATTGAGAAACAAGTGTAAAGGAACTAAAATCAGCTAAAAGACAGTACCTCCAGAACCTACAAACTAAAAACCTTTCTTACCCTAAAATATTTTGGTCCCAAATTAACTCTCTCCTAAAGAGGAACACCACCCATGAGAAAAGTGACATAGTAGCAAATGGTGTCCGCTATACCAACCCGAAAGGTGCTGTTAATGCACTAAACACATTCCTCACTGACCTGGACAAATTTAAAAATAATCCCTCTGGGTCTCCCCTTCCCCCAGGATTATTTACAAGAGCAAACCCTTTACCCTAATTTTCACTCGCAACTAAATCTGAGGTCCTGAAATTACTAAGAAAAAACAAATCCTCTGGCTGTGCTGGGTTTGACAAGCTGGAGCCCAGACTCCTCAGAATCGCACCCCACATCATTGCCTCTCCAATCACTTGGCTCCTAAACAGATCCCTGCTTGAAGGCAAAGTGCCCACTGTGTGGAAAGTTGCCTTGGTCACTCCTATCCATAAAGGTGGGGATATTGAGCTTGTTGAAAATTACAGATCGATATCCATCCTCCGCACTCTAAGTAAAGTGTTAGAGAGGATTGTATACCAGCAGGTCCAGGAATATGTTGAACGGAACAATTTACTAACTGAACGACAACATGGATTTAGAAAAAATCATGGTACCAACACGGCCCTGATTAGCCTTACTAGGAATATCTTCACAGCTCTAGATGATGGCCTTCCAACTGGCGTGGTCTTTATAGACCTCACCAAGGCATTTGATTTGGTGAATCATCAGCAGCTTATCACTAAACTAACATGTCTTGGTCTTGATCGTCTGTCTACTCAATTCACGGACTACCTTGCCGGCAGATCATAAATTGTCAGATAGCATCAAGCTAAGTCCAACAAACACCCTATCATGGACGGTGTCCCACAGGGTTCGATACTGGGACTGCTCCTGTTTTCTCTATTTATTAATGATTTGCCTCAACACTGTGGAGGTGCCAGAGTGACCTTATATGCAGATGATGCCGTGCTTTATAGGTCATCCCAAGACACTGTCCAGCTAAACTACCTTCTTGGTCAAGATCTTGGTCCACTGGAGAATTGGTTTCTTACTAATAAATTAGTTCTAGAGGAGACAATATAGCGCAGTGGGTTAAGGCTCTGAGCTGCAGATCTGAAAACCTAGGTTTGAATCCCACAGCCGCCTAGGTGCATACTGTGTGATCCTGAGCAAGTCACTTAACTTCCTTGTGCTCCCAGGTCACATCTGGAAACAAGCTTCAGCTTAGTGTGCTGCTTCTGGTTAAACAATGTTCCCTTTCCCTTTTCCTAGTTCTAAATAGTAAAAAGACCAATGCCATGCTATTTGGCTCTAAAAGCCTGGGTCCAGCCCGTTCATATTTATTGTCCCCAGCTCTTTTCAGTGGCTTAAACATTGAAGTGATCAATTGTAACAAATATCTAGGTGTATACTTAGACCAAGACTGCTCCTTTAAGGGCCACATTGACCATCTGACCAAGAAACTCAACCAAAAGTTAGGTCTGTTATATCGCCTGAGCCCTTTCCTCACTTGTGAATCCAAACTCAAGGTTTCCACTGGTACACTCCTTCCAACCTTGCTATATGGGACCCCTTTACTACATTCTGTAAGAAGCTCTGAAATGCAAAGGCTAAAAACACTGTACCACAGTGTAGGGCGCTTCGTTGCGGTGGCGTCATCACGGAAGCATCACTGCAAGGTACTATTATCTCTAAGATGGCCTTCTCTTTTTTTTTTTCAACTTTCTTTCTGCTCCATCACCGGAGAACTCTCTCCGGCATCCTACTGCCACTCCACAGGCTCTACCTCCCACCGTGACCTCCTCTGCCTCCTCGCCCAACCTGATGAATCCCCCGGCTCTGAGCCCCCCAAGGCGGGGATGCTCTATCCTCCCAGGATGCTCTTTCTAAGTCTAGTGAGACGAGCTGGGCGATCAGCCGTGGAGGGGAGGAGAGTCCGGTGTTGGGAGTGTGGCCTGCGGTGGACGGAGGTTCCATTGCCTATCTCCAGGACAGGGATTGTTTCTCTTTTTGCTTGCCCCCTAAGCACAGCCGTGCAATGACGTCAGCATGGGGCTGCCCCAAAGATGTCCGCTGCGCTCATCCCCGATACTGTTCCCGCGATAATAGTACCTCCGGTCTCCACAAGGGGGTGTCTCCTGCGCTGGGAATACCCTGGATCCCTCCCCAGGGAGAGGAGAGCTGTCCTACGGACGCGCAATCCTTCTCCCTCCCCTGCTGACCCCAAGCACCTGGGCTCATTCCTGAACCCGGGTTACTGGCATGGCACGAGGTGTGGCATCCAGCGCCTCAACCCTCAGCGCCACCGGGCTGGCAGGTGGCCTTCTCTTGAGGGCAGATTATCATATCTCTCACTGTGCCTTGCCTTTAAACTCCAGCAAAATGGCACCCCTCCTAGCCTAATTAACACATTAGCTCCCAAAAAAGAATGGGAGAACTCTAAGAGCCTCTGGCCACCAGCTTCTCCAAGTCCCTAGTGTAAGGACTTCCCTAGGACTATGGTCCTATGCTGCCTTTATCCCTCCCATCTGGAATGATCTCCTTAGCAGTCTCCAGGAATGTACCTCTCTTGGGGGCTTCAGAAGCGTCATAAGGCCCACCTGTTGGAACTGAGCCTCTGCACTTGCTACTGCTGAGAGTCTGCCAACTCCCTACTGCAGAGCTAACCTCATTGGGATATCAATCTGACTGTGACTGTCTTGTATATAATAGCACTTCTTCTCCTGTTGATGCTGATTGTAGTTAACCTGCCACTGTATCCTTGACTGGGTCAGTATGTCTATACTGACTGTTAATTGTGAAATGACAAGTATGTATTTTGTTATGTTTATAGATGTATGTAATTAATTCCGGGTCACCCCTGAAAAAGGGACTGTTTCAGTCTCAGTGGGCCTACCTGGTCACCAAAATTTAAATAAATAAATAATGTCTGGTTGTTGTGCCCCCTTCCCACCCCAAAGCCAATAGGCATGTTTGCCATTTTTATTGAAATGCTTCTGGTGTCAAATAAAGGTGCAGTGAGTGACATTGACTGCGAACTTGAGGAATCTTTTTTAAATGTTTTAGGTAGATCAGGTGTGCGTGCCAGTTTTTTGGTACTGCCTTCTGTTGCAAACGAGTTGGTGGAGGTTTAGAAGGAGTTGGCATGTTGAGTGAGAGAGAGGAGCTTTAACATGAGTGGCACTCTACAAAGGAGCAGTAAAAGGCGTGCGGGAATGCTGAGCGGGAGACACTGGTGAGGGACTGAAAAAAACATTAGTAAGCCGCAGGGTGAGCAAGTTGAGAGAAGTGTGGCTGGAGCTGCTCAGCTATTCTGTTGGGGGTGTAAACCACAATTATGTTGTCAGTCACAGCACCAGTTGCTGACCCAGGTGGCTGCCAAAGTGTGTCATCGGATGGAGTTGGAGCAGGTAAAAGTACCTGTTGGCTGGCACCTTTTCCTACCCGTGATTGTGCTGTGGATTTTAATCATGAGCAAGAAGAGGGTTCAGCCAGTCAGGTTGCTGGATTTTTCAGCACTCAGTTCATAATTGTAGTTACAGGAGGACACATCCAATGTCAGTTTTATAGATTTTCTTGTATACAGTTCCTCACAGGGAGTGTGTTGAGGCAGCAGCACTGCTTTTCAGTAATGCTCCCTACACTGTGCACAGTGGTTCGAGTCCACCCAACACAAGGCAATTAGCTACATCCCCAGCACTAAACTCACTTATAGACGCCTCCATATCACCATTTTTTAAAAAATTCTCTGATGGTCTAGGTTGTACACCTGACCTGTCAGGCAGTTAAGGGGAGAGGGCCAGATTTTTCAATTCTCTGATGGGCCAGGTTAGTAACCAGATCTGTCAGATAGTTGGGGGAGAGGGTAAAATTGTTTATTTTGACCTGATGGGCCAGGTCGAGCATCAGACCCATCAGATAGTTTGGGGGAAGGAAACAGATTTTCTTTTTTCTTTCCTGACAGACGGGGTTGGGCTTGGGGTTTGTCAGGTTGCTGAGGTGAGGGGATAGAGTTTTTGAATTCCCTGAGGTCCAGGTTTGGCCCTGGACTCATCATGTAGTTGGATGGAGGAGGAGGAGAGACAATTTTTTAAAATTCTCTAACAGACTGTGCTGGACACTGGACCGTTAGGTATTTGGGGGAGGCGGAAACACCAATTCAAGTGTAACCTCTAGGTGGCGCTATCCCAAGGGATACTACCTCTGCCTGCAATGTGGCCTGCAGGTTGAACGGTCTGGGCTCTCTGAACAGGTGCCTCCACCCGGAGGACAGGGTTGTTGTCCACATAACTGCCTTGGATACAGCCCTCCGGGACACTGATACCCCCCTCTGGCTCCCCTAGTGGTCTGACTTTGCTTGCAGCTACCCCACACCAATACACTTTACAATATACAGTGAATTTCCCCTGATAACCACTTACCACCAGGGCTGGATTGGCTGGAACACCATGGAGACCCCCCTGTAAAACAAGGCCTGTAACGATAAACAGCAATATCATAGAGCTTTCAGTACAGAGGTACACCACCACCAGTTTAGATGCAAAAAGATTTAGATCTGATTTATTAGGGGGATGTGAACAAGGGATGGGCAGTAATCTAAAGGTTGATTCTAGATCTGATTGATTCAGGTTATAAGGCATGCACCCAGAGGTCCCTGCAATACAGTCACACACACTTTGGGTACCCAGTTGGAACTACAGGCTAGCCTGAAGCATTGCCCGGGGTAGGCTGGCGTTGCAGCTGGTCGGGGTTCTTTGGAAGAAGGAAACACAACATGCACTTTAACCCTTAATTTGTAATCCAGAGCCGGATGGCTCAGTCTAAAAAGATTAGCAACAATTACTAAATCAGTTGACACACTTTGATTTGAGCTTTGTTGCAGGGAACTACCCTGGTGTTTACTCATGCTACCCACTACAGGATGCAGAATGGACGAAATGGAGACCTCAGATGAAGAGCTGGATGGCCAGGAGAAGTAGGGCCCACATGAAGCACCGTGGTGTCGTTCTGGTCTGTTGCTGTTGAGCAGGGAGCCGAATCCCTGGCGGGTCTCTCGTCAGTTGTTTCTCTGCAATGTGAGCAACTGTCTGGGCCAGATTGGCAAGGCCCAGACCGGGTGAACAATTTGGATACAGTCCGTTTACGTGCTGGATTCAGCTTCCAGCAAGCGTGATGCATTAGGCAAGGTGGGGAACCAAATCGCGACCCACACTCCACAATCAGCACACTTATAGTAAAGGTAGGGAATTACCACAGATTCAGATGACAGTCCGGTTGCAATTTACAGTGTCTCTGTGCAAACCGTATACTCTGTGGTCGTTTTGTAAGTCCTGACAGGCCAATCGCGTAAACACAAATCTTCAGTCCTCTTCAGGCGAACTGTAGTCACAGTTCAGCGATCCAGTAGCAATGCTTGTTCGGATGCAGTCTGAAATATTGAAGGCAATACTCCCTCACTAGGGAAGATGGTGGCAGATAGGCCAGACACAGCTTTCCCGCTGATTTCCCCTGCACACTACGCAGGAGCACCTGCCCGATTCTCTCGAGCTGTTCACTCTCTCCTCTCCATCTCTACTCTGCCGCTCTGCAGCTGGCAGCACGGGACTTTCTCCCTGATCCAAAGGGTTCAATTTGTGGATCCACCTGTCTGTCACAGCTAGAGCTCCCCCTCCAGATCCATTTAGACACCAAACTGTCAAAACTACAATTTCTACCGCATTTTACTCCCACAAGGCCCCCTTGGGACAAGCTCCATTTTAAGCCCCCAAAGGTGCTGATTGGTGTAGATAGACAGTCCAGAACCAAAATGGTGGTACATAACAAAATGTCCATGCTGCAAAGAAAGGCAGATTAGACAAACCATGATATCATTTTCCATTTAGCACAGATGATAGCAAACAAACACAGAGTCCTATAGGGCTCCATCTGCACATTTAGTGACGGCAGAAAGAAGCGGCTGTGCTGCAGCCCGAGCGGGACTCGAGCCTAAAAACACTCGGTCCTCTCCCAGATTAATTATAAATCGCAAAATAGGCAGCTGTTAAAGAGACAGGCACAGAGGCCAACTGGGCACTCACATGCAAATACTTTTAAACCTGCTAAGACACAGGACACCACCCTGGCAGTGAGCATTTAGGCTCACCCAAGGAAGACTTTTGGGAACCCCCATTTGTAGGGGGGTTACACAAGCACCACCCACCATTATAAAAAACATTAAGAGAGACAGGTAAAGGTCAGATTATAACCACATTTATTCACAAAAATGCTGAGACCTCTTACCAGTGAAAGGGGGTACTAGTGGGACCCATAAACATCTGAGCAGTTTTGCCGTCCCTGATGATGTCTTGAACAGCGAAAGTGGTCAGAGGTTTAATGGTCCCACTACTACCCACTTTCACTGGTAAGTGCTCTCAGCACTATTATGAATAAATGTGATTATAATCTGACCTTTACCTGTCTCTCTTTGATTTTATTCTGATGGTGGGTGGCACTTGTGTAACCCTCCCTACAAATGGGGGTTCCCAAAAGTCTTCCTTGGGCTTGCTTAAATGCACACTGCCAGGCTGGTGTTCTGTGTCCTAGCCATTTAAATGTGTCTGCATGTGAGTGCCACATTAGCCTCTGTGCCTGTCTCTTTAAGAGCTGCCTATTTTGTAGAGTGTAATTAATTTAGGTAGGGGTCGAGTAGTTTCAGGCTTGAGTCCCACCCGGACTGCTGTATTATTGCCCCATTCTGCCATCGCTAATTGCGCAGAGGGAGCTTTATTTAGGACTGTGACTGTTTACTGGTTATCTGTTTTGATAGTAAAGATATCGTAGTTTGTCTAACCTGCCTTCCTTTGCAGCATGGACATTTCTGTTAATCACCAGCATTTTGGTTTGGGACTACTAGTTTGGACCAATCAGTACCTTTGGGGACCCTAAAATGGAGTTTGTCCCCAGGGGTCTTGTGGGAGTGAATTTCTGTAGGAATTGTAGTTTTTGCCCTTTGTTGCCTAAATGGACCTGGAGGGGGAGCTCTAGCTGTGACAGACAGATGGAACGATGAATCGAACCTTTTGGATCTCTGGGAAAGTCCCAAGCTGCCTGCAGCAAGGAGTCAGTCTGAAGTTAGAGTTGAAAGAGTGAACAGCTCAAGTGATTCGAGCAGCTGCTCCTGCGTGGTGCACAGGGGAAAACAGCGGGAAGGCTGTGTTTGGCCTGCCTGTTACCATCTTCATAAGTGAAGAGACCTTGAGCCTGAGTTCGGACTTATTCCGAAATTGCAGCTTTGCGATCGGAACCTGATTTGTGATTCATTGAATTTCCCTGAAGTGGACCGAAGATTTGCCTCGATGTGATCGGCCTGTCAGGACTTGAGACTGCCGCAGAGTGTACGGTTTGCGCAGAGACACTGAATTGCAACCGGACTGTCATCCGAACTGTAGTATTTACCTTGCTTTTGCTATAAGTGTGCTGAATGCTGATAGTGGGTCGCGATTTGGTTCCCCACTGCTTGAATGTGTCACACTTGCTGGAAGTCTTGCTACCTCGGCCCAGACAGCCGCTCACGCCACAGAGAAACAACTGATGAGAGACCCGCCTGGGGATTCGGCCCCCTGCTCAACACCAACGAACAGGATCAGCACCACGGTGCTTCATGTGGGCCCTGCTTCTCCTGGCAATCCAGCACTTCTTCCTGAGGTCTCCATTTCGTCCATCCTGCATCCTGTACTTGGGTAGCCTGAGTAAACACCAGGGTAGCTCCCTGCAACAAAGCTCAACTCAAAATGTGTCAACTGATTTAATTGTTATTGCTAATCATTTTGGACTGAGCTATCTGGCTCCGGATTACAAATTGTGGGTTAAAGTGCGTGCATGTTTTTCTTTCCATCACAGGGCCCCAATCAGCTGCAACGCTGGCCTACTCCAGGCAATGCTTTAGGCCAGCCGTAGTTCCAACTGGGTACCCAGAGTGTGTGTGACTATGTTACAGGGACCTTTGAGTGCATGCCTTATAACCTGACTTATTCAGATCTTGACTCAGCCACTAGATTTTGCCCCCTTCCTTGTTACTGCCCCTGGAATAAATCAGATCTAAATCTTTTTGCATTTAAACTGGTTGTGGTGTACCTCTGTACGAACAGCACTGAGATACTATTGGTTGTTTTGCTAAATCTTATTTTACAGGGAGTCTCCAGGGCCAAGCAAGCTGAACCAGCCCTGGTGGTAAGTGCAATGAGTGTGGGGTTAAAACTGCTGTCAGGTGTTAACTGCAATTGTGTATTCTGTGAACCAGTTAGGCCTCTAGCAGGAAAAGTAGGGGGTAACAGTGTCCCAGAGGGCTGTACCCAGGTCAGCTACGCTGCCACTAACCCTGTCCTCTGGGTGGAGGCACCCATTTTCAATACCCAGGCCCCTCAACCTGCATTTGGTCATGCAGGCAGGGGTAGTATCCCTTGGGACCAATCTTCCTCAGGGGAAGACCATTCAATTGGTCGAAGCGCTGGGGAGGAAATTTGATTGTGGGTTTGCCGCTTGTAGGAGCTAAACGCTTTGTTATAGTTGAAACCCTTAAAATAAAACCTTGGATTGAATGAAAATATTGTTTTGGGTTTCAATTGCACTTGGAGTGCATGACTTTCTTTGGCTTTTTGGTCATGTGTATAGTCAGTAGCACCGTGTTTCCTGGCACTGTGAAACTGTGCTTGCTAAAGACATGTGTCATTGGCCTGCCGTACGTGCTGCACATTCCTGGTGGTAATAATCATTTGGTACTGGTGTGGCGCCGTGCATACTAGCAGCGTGTGCCTACTGTGTGAGAGTACCAGCACCACTGGTTGGTTTTTGGGTGCTGTGTGTGCCGCCTGTTCTTTGAAAAGATGGATGTGACTGCACTTGTCATGTGGTGTCCTCTGTGGCAGCACACTTGCAGGAATGTGGCGCTCCACTTGGTTCCGAAGGTGTTAGGTTTTTTACCACATCCAGGACTGGATGGATCAGTCACTGACATTTATTTTGTCCACCTGGGAACCAGCCAGGTGACCTGCTTAGTTCGTACATGCAGACTAATACAGACCTGTCAGGTACTGTACGTTCACATGGTCCACACGTCACTTCCTTTGCTTATGGCATCCTTACATGTTTCCACCATCATCTCAGCACTTACACAGACCAGTGTGCCACCAGAACTGACTGCCTTTAGTCTGACAGTTTCTCTCACAAACCACATTTGTATTCAAGGGAATGGTTTGTGGTTATTGATAAATGTGTAATTTGATGGTACCTATGTGCATCATGAGGCCCAGACTGTATGACTTGATAAGTCATACAAACAGGGTATGGGAAATCAGGTTGGTGACTGGCCACATCGCAGCAGTTTCACAGCTGTACAACAGCAACCATGCACTGCTGTGGATGGGAAGGGCGTGTATGGACAAAGCTTACTGCAGGAGGTTTTCAGCTGTGTGACTTGCTGCCATCCTTGAATGCTGTGCATTGATGTAATTACTGTGACAGATGTAGGCACTCGCAGACTGCACTGCATCCCAATGCCTATGAATATGAGAAGGGCAGTAAATACAGTGTCCTGCAGTGTCCTTTTCTTAGCTTCCTTGTCATACTGTGCACTTATAGTTACAGACATGTGAAGGTTCTAATTATGGCAGTGGTGTCTCTTATGTAGGGTCTTACATGCATCTTTGTACATTACTTTGATGGTGGTTGTATACGGAATGTTGTTAGACACAGATACCACTCTGTATGGCACAGCCATTCTGTCAGCACCATCGCATGGCCTTCAACGGTACATCCATTGCCTGCTGCCTTGCACAGTACTGCTCTACTCATGATGTGGTCCTGTAGGTCACAGCCTGCTGTCTCCTGAAGATGACTAGTTTCTCCATTACTATCTTCATCTCAGTTTATCACTGCAAGGCAATCTAACAGTCAGGGGGATGTGGAAGATGATGTTAGTGGTGAGGCAGGTGTGTTCCGCAACTGTCCATCTACAGTGAAAATCAGCCCATGAGCCGCACTGAGCAGCATTGATAGCATTGCATGTTATACGTAGTGCCGTTCACTGTAAACACCTCAGGTTCACAGACACAATACCATATTATGTATACTTATTGCGATGAAGTGTACATTGCTGATCACTGCTGTCTATGCACTGTTATCCGTACCTTGCATTTCACAGTGTTATTACGTCACTGACTTTTGTCAGTATTGAACTGACACAACTTGGTCATGGTTGCAAGTACCTTATCACATATCTGTTAGCATCCTTTCACCTTTGTAAGTGTGCTACTGTTTCAGTGTGTGTACAAACATGTATATTTTCAGGAATGACATAAAAGAAATTATGTCAATGCACAGATGTGCGTGACTGCTGCCCATTAGTAAACAGACCTACTTGTAATATCTAACATATCAAAAGCAACACATATACTAACATACTAAAAGCCAGCAGACTGGGCCTAATGGTCTGTTGTGTCTGCTCGGTAGCTAGCCACCCACTGGGTGCTTGCCTTCCTGCCCCCCATCCCCCGAGAGGGTCTTCTTTGGCTTCAGTTTCCCCTTGTACCTGTCCCACCTCTTTTTGAAGCCATCCTCTGTGCTCTCCTCCACCAGTGTCTCTCGGGCAGCGCATCTCATGGCTCCACCACCCTCTCAGTGAAATTTTGTTTCCTACGATCCCCCCTGTGATTCCCCCCTCCAGCTTCCACTCATGCCCCCTGGTTGTTCCCTTCTTTAGCCTGAACAGCTCCTTGGTTCTGCTCTGTTATTCCTTTTACATACTTGAAGATCCCTATCATGTCTCCCCTGTCCCTCCTCTCCTCCAGTGTGTACAGCCCAAGCTCTTCCAGTCTCTCCTCATAGTACCTCCCCTCCATATGTTTGAGTTCATTCATGTCTTCATCTAGGTTGCACACACCATGTTACAGGGGACTGTTGTGCCACTCCGGCAGGTGGTCCGGAAATGTGCCTGTAGTACATACTACGTGACAGTCCACAGAATGTTTACAGCACTGTTTAGAATAGCCCGTAATTGTGGTGCATATTTCGTTGATCAGTATTGCCCCTTGCTTTGTGGAAATGTACCACTCAGTAAGGATTCGGCCTGCTATCACATGGGTGTTGTGTTGTCACTCAACAGCACGGTGACAACACAGGGAAGGCCACCGACACAACATCATCTCTCTCTGTTTGTGTGCAGCATGTGAGTAAACCCTTCAGTAAGGGTCATGGCCCATGGCACTGTTTTACCACCTTCTCTGTCGTCAGGTGTACCCCATGGACTGCTGACAGAACAACAGACAAGGGACCACTGCACAACACGTTTTGACCAATGGGTTTAGTTTGCCTGGGCCAGGATTCATTCTGTCTGCAGAACTGTAATAGTTTGTCATGTACCACACAGTGGTGGAAGTCATTGGATGTGACAACACTGATTTGTAACCACAATACAATTCCCGTTTTGTAGTGTGCAACACACATTCCATCAATACTGCTCTGTGTGTGTGTGTGTGTGTGTGTGTGTGTGTGTGTGTGTGAGATACGACTTCCATGTCCTTTGCCTAGACTCTTTGCATTGCATGAGCAATACAGAGGGATGTTGTCAAAGCTGTTTTTCATCTTAATTTACTGGTGTTGAAATAATCTGTTCATCTGCACTCTCTTTCCTGTGGTAGTATGCCATACCCTGTTATTGTAAAAACTGGTATTTTATTTCTGTGTCACTTATTTCTCCTTTTTGTTTGCTTGGCAGGCACTGTCGATACACTGCCTACAGGCAATTTGTCCGGTGGTGCTGGGGCTACTTGGGGCGACATGTGCATGTATCAATACCATCCTGTGCCGTGTCATGTATTAGAAACAATGGATTTCTTTGAGTGAGTGAACAAAGTAGTAGAGCAGGGAGGGACTGTGGACATGGCCTACCTAGACTTTAGCAAGGCATTTGACACAGTCCCACACAAAAGATTAATATACAATTTAGAGAGCCTTGGACTGGGTCCCAGCGTGGAAGCCTGGGGACAAGATTGACTCGACAACAGGGTGCAGAGGTTACTATTAAACAGATTCCACTATGAAGAAAGGTTGTTTTCTATTGGAGTACCAAAATGTTCAGTAGTGGGACCAGTCTTTATAGGTGACATTGCAGAGGGACTGGAAGGAAAAGTATGCCTCTTTGCAGACGACACAAAGATCTGCAACAGTTTTGATATACAAGGTGGGGTGGAAAGGATGAGAAGGGAATTGGCAAGGTTGGAGGAATGGTCAAATGCATGGCAGCTTAGTCTCCATGCAAAGAAGTGCAAAGTAATGCACCTGGGAAACAAAACCGGGAAGAGTACACAACTGGGGGGGGGGAGACATACTAATAACAAAAATGGAACTGTACCTCAGTGTAGTTAAATCAGATGACCTAAAGGTGGCCAATCAATGTGAGAAGGCAATAAGGAGGGCTGGGGGGATACTGGGATGCATACGGATATTGAGGAGAACAGTGAGCTGCAGATACAGGCTAGGTGTAGGGAGGTGGCCAGGGTGTGTCAGGACATGGAGGTCTCGGTCTCCTTCTTGGAGACACTGCTGGTGCTTAGCGCCACTGTGGAGAATAAGCAAAAAATAAGTGATGTAAATATGTATTTTTTTACAATTCACATTCTGCTTTGTCCCCTCCTCTGCTGAACTACAATGGCCCGTGCTCATTCCAGAACCCGAGTTGCCGGTGTGGAGTGAGGTGATGCAACTAGTGCCTTAACCCTCAGCGCCATCAGGCCAGCTGTGAGGTAAATATATGGCTGGGTAAATGGTGCAAGTCCTTGGAGTATGGGTGTGTGGGGGACTGGGTGCAACCTGGGAGGACAAATAATTGTACCCAAGGTAAATGCTCAACCTTAGCGCACAGGGAAAAGAGGTCCTGCAGCTTACACTGGCATACTTCATCCACTCCAGGTGGGGTGTAAACTTGTCAGGTGTGGAATGAAAGGGCATCCTGGTAGGCCAGGCCAGGGAGGCCCAGGCATTCTCTCTCAGGTTGATGTGAGGTGGCACAGGGCAGGAGCACCCAATAGTGCACGAGGCTGTCCTTGGAGTCAGGGAGAAGGAAGACCTCAGGGCAGGGGAGTGGGTGCCAGTTTGAGGGCATTGGACTCAATGAAACATCCCTGGCTACTGTGGAAGCTGGAGGACATGGGATTGGGTGGGACACACATAGTCCGGTGGATAGTAAACTGGTTAGCAGGGCATGTATGGAGTGTGAGGGGGAGTGGCGTCAGCCTCCAATACAGTCATTAGCAGGGTCCCACAGGGGTTGGTACTGGGCCCACTCCTGTTTAACACCTATATCTTAGACATCAGATGCGATATCAGGAACAGGATGAGCCTCTCTGCAGATGACCCAAAGCTGTGTGTGGTGATGGATGGGGAGGAGAGGAAGATGGCTCTCCAGGAGGACCTGGAGACTCTGGGGAAGCTAAAGTTTAATGCTAGAAAATGCAGGACTCTGTACCTGGGTTCAAAAAAGCCAGTTCATGTATACGCCTTGGTGGTGGGAGGCACAGCAGGTTTCTAAGGGGGAGCAGGACCTCGGGGTAGTGCTGTATGCCAAAATGAATAATCTACAGCAGTATAGAAAGGCTGCATCCCAATCAAATAAAAAGCTGGGATGTACAGCCAGGGGGATAACCTCGAAGAGTCGAGAGGTGCTCCTTCTGCTGGTTAGACAAGACCTTGACTACTGTGTGCAGTTGTGGTTGCCCTACTTAAAGAGGGACATTGCCTTACTGGAGAGGGTGCATAGAAGAGTGACCAATCCCCACATTTTAGTAATGGAAACACACATTTCAGGAGTGACAGAGTAAAATTTGGAGGTAAAATTAGGGACGCCCCCGAAAATCAGGGACAATTGAGAGGAATGCATCCAGGTATTACCAACATGACTAGCAAACATTGATAACATAGCAATACAGTTGTTTCTTTGCTTGCAAAGATAACTCATTATCTTGAAAACTTTGACTGTTGAACCAAAACATGGTTTTAAAATGCACAAAACTGTAAATACAAGTTGAAATATTAAGACAGGAGCAAACACATGGCTAATGTCACAGCATCATGTGGTGACCATAACTTTCAGAGTTCCGCATATGTTCACATCCACCTACTTTAGTCCACAGTCAGTCAATTGACATGGTACCACATCATATTATAAGTCCTCACTACAGGTTACCACCATCAGGGAACATTTCATATGATGCGAATCTCGAGATGTGTCCTTCCACTGCTTTCTGCTTGTCTGAATGCTCGAATGAAGCGCACAGTGATTCTGGTGTGCTGTTCAAAACAGAGGTGTAAGTGGCCTCCTCGGTAACTCCAAAACATATGTCCATCACTGCATTCATTAGCTCAGATACATAATCTGAAATGAGAAAATGAACAATAAAGAAAAGAAACAACATCAGTGGCCACCGTGAATTTACTCTTCATGTCCAAACATCTTCTATGAGTAGTGCATGTGCAGATCCACACAGGGTAACCATGGTTGCCATGATGTTGTTTTTTTTGGTTGGTACAGACATTGTGTTTCTTAGAGTGGTTTGAGGTGATCCAGTGGTGGAGTTCAAAGGGCAGAGGCGGAGGTCCAGTTACAGACATGTGGTGGGCAGGCTCTGTGTAGCTGTCACCTATCCAGCTGGAGGTTTTTCTTTTAGATCATGAGCTTCACCCCATGCATTGCTCATGCAACAATGCACTAGTGCTGCAAAGCCTGCATGTGGCAGCGCTAATGAGGTGCTTCCCAGCTGCGGTGACCCCCACCGCCGGTGCTGCCACGCCCAGCCGTCCCATCCCTCCCTCCCTCCCCGGGGAGGGGAGCACCACAAGGGAACTCAATCCTCAACCCTCCACTGCCAACCATCAGCACCCGACCTCGCTGCTGAAGCCGGGTCACCGGTGTTGGGTGAAGTGTGGTGTCCAGCGACTCAACCCTCAGCGCCACTGGTCTGGCCATGTCTTCAGTCTTCACACATGTTGCAGTAATTGTACTGTTTTCAACAGAGTCATGCAGCATGAACTTATGCATGTGTGGGGCAGCTCCCACACTATTTGGTCACATGGTAATGCACCACAGTATTAACAGTGCACCACCGTATCCAGCAAGATGCACTTCAACAAGTGGAAAACCAAACCTGCTGGAGCAGGACACACAGTGGTCTGTGGTAAGATTGATCATGCATCTCAACCGTGGAGTCCTGTGAGTGGAAGTGAAATGCAAAATGCACGATCTGCTCATTCCAACAAAGGCACCATTGGTGTTATAGTACAGAACTGATAATGTCGTGCAACACACCCAGTTGGTGACCTGTGACAGGTGAAGATAACATTGCAACAACACCCTGACAGTAAACCACATAAAATGTGTACTTTCAGTACCCCCATCCCAACATCAAATAATGAACAGTAACTGGAAAACAGTCAATTACAGTATTATCACTGTCTGTACAGGTAATGCTGTGTAGAACCATGTGGGCACCTGCACATCATGCAATCTTGTTTAGGACAAAAGAAATGTATACTTCACAACTGCACATAACAGGTGCTGTGTAAAGATGCAATTACAAGTTGCAGAGTGCAAGTCTTCAGACCAAGTAACTAGCAGGATATGTGCTGTGTTCATGTCACAACTTTTTCTACCACATCACACCGTAAAAGGTTCAGTGTGGCACAAACCCTAGCTTTGATGCGAGTATGGTGTGGTATTTACCATATGTTGGCTCCTCTGTAACTCCATGGACAATATAACCACCCTTTTTGAATTTCAGATAGTGGATGGTGAAGCACATCTCTCCTGCCAGCGTAGTTGCCTGCTTTCTCTGACAATTCTCGTTGTAATGTAGTGCTGCAAGTAGTGCCCTGTGATAGGTAACAAAACATTTAGTATGTCTGACTGCAGCACAGCATAGCATGCTGGCTGTTGTACATTCCTTACTGTGCATTTACCTGCACTTCATCCCATTATATGAAAATGCTATCATTTTCGGAGCAAACTGATTTAAGAGGCTATGAAAAGCTTCAAGCTCCGAGGTCTGGTATCGTCCGGACAACTTGGCCACATCGTTGCATAATCTTGTGTTACATACTATTCTTTCCAGGTTTTCAGCAACCTTAGAGGCTGGAAAAGTTAGAATGTGATAAGCTTTGATAGGTACAATTATGCGTGTCTCAGAGATACAGGAAAAGGGAAATATCACTGTACTCACAAGGTGTGATCCAGTTTTTTTGTCTGTTCTGCTCATTCAAATCTTGATGGACACAGTCAGGAAAGTCATCCTCATGGTGTGTGTGGATATTCTGCACATGGCCAGCTACAGATTTCCACTTAGCCATAACAACACTGTCTTGACCCACAGGTGTGGAGCCAACCGACCAATACAGGTGGTTAATGATGCTCTGGGTCCACTGGTGCAGGATGTCGCAGTCTTTTAAATTTGCTAGAGCTGTCATTTTTTTCTTTAATCCTGCATAATATAAGGAATGCAGCTTGTTAGCAAGGTACCACATTAACACACTTCAGGTGGAGGCTCTGGAAGAAAGTTTGGTGGCAAATCTTGAGGGACACTGTAGTTTGGGAAAGGGAAGGGTACTGGTCATGGGGGACCTCAACATGCCGGGAACAGATTGGGAGACTATGTCATCACCTGGAGATGAGGAGCAGAGGCTGCTGGATGTTTCCCAGGACACATTCCAGACCTTGCAGGTGGGTGAACCAACTAGGGAGGACCGGACACTGTACATGGTCATGGAGGACAGTGATCAGATTATGGCCCTAGAGGTGAGGGACCCATTGGCTGGGAATGATCATGTCCCACACTGGTTCTTCCTGGACCTAGGGGGGAGGAAAGTCAAACAAGGATGGTAGTAACCGACTTCAGGGGTGCAGACTTCAGGGAGATGGGAAGGATCATTAAAGATAATTTTGGACAGAAGGGCAGCGGCGAGGGCAAATAGGATCTGGAATGCATCCCCAAGGGTATTACTACCAGAAAGGCAGAAGTAATCCTAGCCCTGTACAACTGCTTGATTAGGACACAGCTCGAGTACTGTGTGCAGTTTTGGGGACCACATTTAAAGAGAGATGTTACAAGCCTACAGAGGGTCCAAAGGATGGCAACCAAAATCATCCGGGGCCTGGGAGAGAGGACCTATGAGGAGAGGATCAGAGAGTTTGACATGTACACCATGGAGGAGAGGAGGGACAAGGGAGAAATGACAGAAGTCTTGAAGTATATAAAAGGGATCAATAAGGGTGGTCTAGACAGGGTGCTCCAAAGGAAGGAGGAGGGGACAATGAGAAGAAACGGGTGTAAGCTGGAAGGGGAAGAATCAAAGAGAAGAGGAGGGGTGTTTTTTCACTGACAGGGTGGTGGAGCCATGGAATGCGCTGCCCAGGGAGCTGGTACAGGGGGAGACTGTTGCCAGGTTTAAGAGGGGATGGGACAGGTACAGGGGGAGGATAAATGTGACCAGGTCCAATGAAGCTGGTGCGACTGGGGACAGTATAACCCAAGTGTGATGGGAGGACACCCAAATCGGCCCTCAGTGTGAGTACTGAAGTTCAAGCTGACTCGAAAGACCATCAGGCCTATTCTGCTGCCATTTTAGTATGTTACTGTGTTACCTTGCTGTAGTACTGTCAACAGTCGATTAATATTGACCTTTAGCGACATGCCAGACATCGTATCAATGAGTTGTCTCAGGCATGTTTTCCCTCACCCACCGTGCCACTTGCACACGGCGATCAGTGACAAGTTCATCGATGTGTAGGTTATTGTCTAACACAACATCAATACACCTACGTAAACCCTCCAGCTCCATCTTGCAGCTACCACCACATTCATTACTCTGGAAAAAGGAAGAAGGAGACACACATCAACAGTTTAACTCTGGATAACTGTATGCAAGCTAACTATTAAAACAACAAACAATATAAGGCGCTTAACACCACTAACACCAGGGAGCACAGTCAGCAGTCATATGACTGAATGTCAAGAATTGCACACCATTGGAACAGCAGAACAGTGGTCTGGTATAGGTGGTTGAACAACATGTTAAAGGAAGCCATACTTCCTGTGGTGGCACACCACCAGTTGAGCGAGAAAAAAGTTGCTAATGACTGTAGTGAAGGATGTATTTCAGACACTAAAGTAGTGGTCCAGGACTGCAGCCATGAAGACGCACCTGTATTCAGTTTGTCTGTCTTGGCAATGTTGTAGAATCAATGATGTTTTGGACACTGGATGTGTCAGGTTGTGAATGTGGCCCAAGCAGCAGTATGCAGGGGAGCAGGACCTTAATGTTGTTGTATATGGACTTATGAACCTGCAAAGCATTTAAAGGCCTGAAATTCAATGACTCTGTGCACCTAAAGAAGGTTGCATTGATAAGTTCATTGTGAGGGATACACATGAGTGTATACATATATGGTTGAAGTCACACAGATTGCCACACTTACATGCACCAGCTGCAGGTCAAGCACAATCCCGGCATTCAATTCCATTTAGGAATAAGTGCCATATTTTGCTGAATGGCCAGGACTACTAGCACAAACGTCACCTCCACAAACCAGTCCTTTTTGATTGGCCTGCAGAACTGCCATCCACCATTTCTGACGCTCATTCCATACAGTTAGTATTGCTGGGAGAAGTATGGTGGATCGGTGATGGAAAAAGGTTCTCACAGAATAAGTGCAAATACCAATGTGCTTGAACACACGCATAACCTTCGTAACTGTGCACCCAGAGAACAGGATTGCAGCTGATAATAAGATGTTACCAGATGGTCTCTTTCCAAGGTATGGCTGGCTATGCCAGGTGTGTTCCTTCAGACAAGATGTACAAACGAAATGCAGAATAAGCAGAGTTCCAATGAAGCGCTGCCTTAACATCTTCAGCCCTGGATAACCACAGCTGATACAGCAGCACCATCATAGCAAGGTGAATAGACAAGACTGGAACACTAAAAATGTGGATTCCTTGGATAGACCAACCTCCGAGTCAATGGTATCATTGAGGTCATTCAGGTCGTCAATCAAATGATCGTCATCATCATCAGACATTGAAATTGGTGATGATGGCATGTACTCTGGATCCTGTTCATACTTTCCTGGGTGCTCATACTCCAGCAGGTCATCTTCAGACAACTCATCCACATCTGAATACGTTGCACATGGGGGCATAAGTAGGTCACGCTGCACACCAGTTTCGCAGGTCAAAATGTTGGTCTGGGTAACTGCAAAAGTACAAAATGAAAGAAGAAATGGCGAGGGATAACTGGAGGTGGTTACCTCATGGGTCAGTGTTATGGGCTGCATTGTAAGTGTACCATTTCCTTGTAGCTCATACATGCTCACCACATACTTACTTTATTTTATTACACAAAGAAAGGGGGCCGTCGGCAGAGTGGTGCTGAGGGTTAAGGAGCTCGATGCCACACCTGGCGCAACGCAGGCGACCCAGGCTCGGGAGCGAGCTCGGGTTGCCGGGGGTCAACAGGAAAGGAGAGGATTGAGCATCCAGAGGACTGCTCCACTCTCCTGGAGAGGGAGGGTGGGTGGATGACTCACCGGCACGAGCGGCTCCCAGCAGAGGATGGTAGTGCTGTAGTCCAGAGATCACACTGATGCTTGGGGAGGAGAAGTGGGGTTCAGCTGGGAGGATGGCAGGCAGGAGGGGATAAGGTAGGTCGACTGAAGGAGCATCAGCCAGCGGTGACGGGAGGGAACTAGAGTTGGACCCAAAAAGGGGGCTGACAATCAGAGGCATAGGGATCCCGGGCAGTGAAAATTGCCTGCCCACGGTCATACCTCAAAACATGATACATGATATCACAAACATCTGCAGCCAACTCAGCGATGCAGAAGGGGTGAAGAACATGAGTATGCACCTAAGACACATGGAAACGTAGTACACAGTGTGGAACTGGGAATGAACTGTGAACACCTGCAAAACATTTCTCACATGGGTCACAGAAACCCTGCGTAAAGTTACAGGACTCAAGATGGGGGGAGGGACAGTATTATAGAACATCACGATCGAAGGACAAGAAATGGTGCGATACTCATCTCAGAAGAAGTAAAGATGTCTATACAACGAAAGAAGGCAGTAGATGGGATCAATGGCATATTGAGGTGCAATTGGAAATGTTTCCAGTAGTATAAAAAGACACACTACAAAAATCTGCTGAGGCAACATGTGCAGTACATGGTCCAGTTCTACTGACAACATCTTAGTTATGAAATACACAAAGTGCAGAGTAGGCATGTAACATTGTACCGGGCTTGCACAGAAACACAGATGATCAGAAATGAGTAACTGTCAACATAGCTGAGGTACTGGAGCTGAGCGTTTAGACGGTGGACATCACAGCTCGCAGTACACTGGTGATACGGTTTTTAATAAGGAGCCAGGATAGTTGGGGGGGCAGCTGTGGGGAGGAGGATTGAGCATCACATTGGCTGCTCTTCCCCTCCTCTGTGGGGGAGGGGGAGTGGAAACAACTTGCAGCAGTGTTGTTCACAGCACTACTTCCGGTGGAAGTGCAGTCGGTAAGACACACATCTCTGTAGCCCCGAGAAGGTGAATGTGCCACCAGGATTCCAACTATGATGTTGAAGTCAGCGTCATCAGTCAGCCTTCGGGGGACTTACCAACAAACACAGGGAGAAAACCTGGACTGTGATCATAGTACGCAGAGGCCAAGATGAGGAACCAGGTGGAGATATGACCCCCACCCCCAATGTGGCCTAAGACCAGTGCAAATTAACAAATAACTAAACTAGTAACAAACAAAACTGTATATGTGTGTGTGTGTGTGTGTGTGTATATATATATATATATATACACATACACACACACAGAGGAAGAAGGGTGAGTACGAGGACATGTGGTACCTTCAAATGTCTCAGTGATTGGAGCAATGTGCAAGGTTGGACATGTTTTATAGCAGGACAGACAGACAAATGAGGCACAATCTGAAACTGGAAAGGAGTAGAAATAAGGAGGGACTATTAGAACATTGTTATTCACACAAATGGTGATGCCCACATGGAACAGGCTGATTCATGTGGTTTTCAAAGATAGTACAGTGGTGGTTTTCAGACATGCATGGGGCATGCATAATGGAAGCACTCATGAGCTAAACTTTAGATATAGACAAGGAACAGGTTATGTCATGGCTGCTGTAACAGGTAGGAACTTTGGCAGTCACCCTGTGGGCATAGGATTCCTTTTCTGCCACCAAGTATCATGTATGTATGTATGTATGCATGTATGTATGTAAACAGTTTCTGTGAAAACAATGACACATGTAACTGGAGAGAACATATGGCAGAACCAATTAGCGTGCTGTATGTCACTAAATAGAAATATAGACCTTGTCGGCAGATAAGGACTGCCAGGACCATGTAGTGTGCCCTCCCCTTGTTTGGCATTCACTGATCTTACTTACTAGTTCAATGACTTTCTGTACTCCTCCCCACATCTAGGGTTCCCATATGTCTGTTCCACCACCACTATGATCGGTCCTAACACCTCGTGAGGCACAGGACAGCAAACCCATTAGAAAAGTGGACATCCTACTTTATATCATATTCAGCTCCTCCTTGAGGTTACTTGGGCATGTCTGTCCCATGCATTTTACATTTCAGCCACCAATATTGAACACACAACCTCTGCTGGGTGTGTCTTTCATGCTTACACAACCAGGTTACTGAAAATGTAATTTCAAGATGTCCTTCTTTATTGAACCCCATGCCATAGTCACTTACCGACCTCTCCCTGGGATTTATTTTTTTGATGGTACAAGACTAACAGCATGCACATTGTTTCTTTGCTGTACATATTTGATGGTTGGTATCTTCTCGTCACTCTACTCCCATGCATGGCATTCAGATAGACAACATACAGTTTCTCATACTTTAACTTTTGCTACAGACTCGGATCAATTTCAACGGCCTGTACCATGCCTCTGTCATTTTAGAAACCCAGCCTACAAAGAGAGACCAAGTACTGCAAATGAGACCTCAACAGTGACCAGTACAGAGACATCAAGAAACACGTTCATCAGTTGATGGTAACTCTCCCTAGTCACCACAACATCGCAATGCATTGGAACACAGACTTAGCACACTCTCTCTGTCTCTACAACTGTATGCACATGGAAATGTCAAAACAGTAAGACACCTCTGAGTATGTCACTACGCATTGTCCATGTATAGCCTTTCTGTCCTGTTGATGACATGGTTTGGGTCCCACAAGAGGAATGAATACACTTACTGCGTGGGCAGCACAGAGGGCACAGAGGGCACTACACAGCAGTAATACATTTTGCTGCCACAACAGGGCTGCCTGGGTATAGTGCCAACATATAGTGCTGTAAAGACAAACGCATGTCTCTAAAAGGATGGCAGTTGCATATGATTGCTGGGACTCACCTGTAAATGGCACCTAGGCCCAGAGCACATAACAGCAGTGTGTGGCATAAGGTGTAAGTTCAACAGTGTGAATGGGGTGGGAATTAGAACTACGTGGTGATAGGAATTGTAGGTCTAGGAAAGGATACCAGCCATGACTTGCAGGACAGAACAGTAACCCCTTCCAGTACACACATGGATACTTATATAAATTTACTGCTGCTTGGACTAAAACTTCACAAAACAGTGTCAGAAGTACACATTTCAGATGTAGCAGATATGTACAGTGAAAACACCGCAATACTTAGCAGTGTTATTTGGATGATCATGTTGGTGGGCACAGTTGGCAACCCAGAGGTGCCATTAATGCACATGAACAAAAACAGAGTGTGAATGGCCGGGCATGTGACAATGGGCAATAGGGGATCGCCTGGCACATTGGTGACCTGGGTTCACACCAGATGCCAGGAAGCCAGGAGCAGCGGCTTGCAGGGAAGGCTTCGGAGCATCTTATGGATGCTCTCCTGGGAGGCGGATGATGGATGCATCACCATTCACAGCTTCTCATGGAAGGGTTTAGCAGTGTATGTGACAACATGATGTATGCACAAGCACCAGGACACCACAATCTGCATCCCCACAGAGTGGGGAGAGCAATATCAGAAAATGTACAACATGCAGGCCAGATTACAGCAGCCCCATCTAGTCTCGCAGCAAATCCTGCAGGCTCACCAGCTGACCCTCGCCACGTAATGCTGAAGCAAGGTGGTATGTATGGGTACCTCAATCGCCACTCATTGTTGTCCCAATGGGTAGGGGCCCCACCAATGAAGGGATATGTCGGGACAGTAGGATGGCAGATGAGGTATTGGCAGATGGTAGAACGGGGAAAGTGGTGGGGTGTTATCTGACCACCCAAAGGACTGGTAAGCTGGGGCTCACAGATAAAGAGATCATACCAAACCAAAACCAGTGTGAGACACTCCTAGTACACAGTCCACAGCCAACATTACATAGTGTTGTATAAGCCCTGCCCTGCTTGTGGAGATCCAGTGCTCTCTGTTGACCGTTGGCCACAATGGATACACTGGTGCATGTTGATAGCTTCAGGTGCAGGAACATTGAGTAACACTACAAGAATATCCTAAGAGAACAACTTGAACACCCTATGTAACTCATAGTAAATGGATATACCATGACATCCTTATTGTACAAGTAATATAAGAAACAGTCACTTACGCTTGTGGCATAGTATCGGTGTTGTCTGAGTCTCATGGGACACCATGTACTTCAACTGATATGCATTGACTTGACACATTGAGTCCTGCAACATAGGTGGATCAGTTTGTATCTCAACGGAATTATCAGGTGACTCAGAAGGACAATCACATGACCCAGTGTCTTCAAAGCAGACCTCTTCACAGTACTGTTCTGTGTGTGATGTCTCTGTGAGGAGTTCATGAATTATCTGTGAATGCACAACAAAACTTAAAATGTAACTTCAGTAATGAAACTACAGAAATAAAATTACAAGCAATACACAGTGAATAACAATTATTTACCTGCTGGTGTTCCCTCTTGGCAATAGCAGATGACACCCAAGTCTTCTTGGCAACCAAGCCAATACTGCCAGGAACTGCTGGTCTTTTAAAAATGGTTGGCACAGCATCTGCACGTAGACAAGGGCAAACACGTCCTGTCTGCATGCCCAGCTTCTTCATTAAAATATATTCTGTCTCAAACGCTTCCGAAACAAAATGCGCACTACAAAGACGACTGTTCTCTGTGGCATCATGCCAGTCTGCACGCGTACGCTGAACAGCAGGATTCCATTTAGCACACAGCTGCACAGTAGATGGAAACTTCTGTAGGCTTACTCCATTTTTCTGGGTGTTGGAACACCTGTATGCGACACAATGATTAACCATGTTAGTACACTACACAGTAATTTGTGAGTGATGGAAATATTGGGAGCCACAACACAGTAACCGCAGAGAAAGAAAACCACACACAGGGGTTAGTACTTTTGCTTACTACCAGTCCAGTACCACATATACAAAAGAGTCAAGCTCAGTAGCACAAGGATGCCAATTAAACATGGTACAAGAACTTTGGAATACAACCGCACTTGTCTGCCACATAAACCTGCTGCTGCTATGTGATTATGATACCCAGTAAAAGCAGGCTAGATAACGAGAAAAAATTGACAGTATATGTCACTACTGAGAAGTTAGAGAACAGACTAAGAACACTGACACACACACACCCACACACAGCAGAACAACCAAGACATTATGCTTGGTCACCAGTAGAGGCACTGACCCATACAGTCACACATTAATGGATCCTATATATTCTGTACAGTATGTAGCAGCTCCACAGCAAAGACACGAGATGTGGAGCTGTGTTGAACTTTTAGCACCACACTACAGATCCCCACAAAACTTCATTACAGCAATACATTACTTAAATAAAAATAATTTAAAAAAAGCAGTCCGGGAAAAGGTACAGGGGAGACAGCAAGACACATGCTGTCAGATGGCTGTCAGAAGAGATGATCACTGACAACTGTCTGAATGAATAGCACCAGGAAGTATAAGCACAGCAAAAAGAAATTGTTATTTTTTTCTCATTAAGAGTTAGTACACCCTTCCACTCTGATCGCAAAACACAACTGCTGATCAAAAGACAAGACTCGGCTTCAAGTTGCAAGGCTGTACTTTTGGAACCGTGCTATTCTCCCGCTCAGACAGCTAGCGTCCATCCCCCAGATGATGTCACATCGCTAGGCGACTGGAAGCACGTGGCTTACAACCACATGAAAGCGCGGCTGCATGGTCTTTACAAAAAAATGCAAAATAACCGTATTTAGCCTGCACAGATCGTCGTCAGGGGAAAATGCATCTGAACAGGATGATGGACAGAGATTGCCAGCTGATAAGTAAGTCATGAAATGTCACAGGCTCTTTAAAGTAGTACACAGACAAATCGGTATGATACAAGTCGAAATACAAGAAACAGAAACAAGTAGGATTAACACCAACGTAGATTGCGTGGTTACAGGGCTGCAAGCTTATAATGATTCCTCAACTCGCAGTGAGATAAGTGCTTGAAATATTGAGGGAGTTTGCAGTTTAGTTAAAATTGCAACCAGCAGATGGAAGTAGCCACCTGGTGAAGGCATTGTCAGGAAAATAATGAGAGGGGAGATGGCAGGAGGAGTCATGGGTGACAAGGTAGGCTAGAAGTAAGGAGGCAGATAGTATTTTAACAGGAGGAGAAGGAAGAAGTGGTAGGGTGCAGGGCTAGGTGCAGGGAGGGAGTAGTCATAGTGATAGCACCAGGGAGCAACAAACAGGACAATGGGGATGACAAAGAGTTGGGGGAAGGGAAGGGTCAAGCACTGAAAGAAGGCTTGCCAAGGGTATGTCAGTGATGCCGTAGAGTTACAAGATAACAGCCTGCCAGGCCTTGTCTGGGAGATGACTCTCCTTGGTGGAAAAGGCAAGGACTGGGGAGAGCTGGCAAGTGGTAGAGGGAGGGTAGCGGTTGAAATCAGGAGAGGGAAAGGAGGAGGGAGGATAACTAGTGGCTGTGGGGGGCTAACCTGAGTAGTCAATGTGGGAGCACAGATAGGAGGGGGCAGTCACAGGGATTCGCTTGTGCTAGAAGGAGATGCAATTCTCTTTTAAAGGGGCCAATTTTCCCACAGTCAGGTAGAGAGATTGGCAGGTTATTGAGCCATTTGGGCCCCCTGATGGATAGAGCATGCTGTGCGAAGGTAGTGCGTCTATAGGGGACATGTCGCGCACCCTTAGTTGAGCTGCTGGTGGTTTTGGAGGATTTAGTATGTTGAAAGATATGGGCTCAGAGGCAGATGTTAAACCCAGCATTGCTTTCTTCCTGAGTAGGCAGGCTTGGTACTGGGTCCTTTGCTCCAAGGGAAGCCAGCCTGTTTCCCCATAAAGGTGACAGGTATGGGTATACCGATCAACCCGCAGGACAAGCCTGCAGGCTTTGTTCAATAGTATCTTGATTCTTTTCAATGCTGTGTCTGTTTCTGCGCTGTAGATGATTAGTCCATAATCTATTGTGGCGAGTATTGAGCTCCTGGTTAGCAGGTTCAAAACCTTTGGGGTCATTGAGTGCCGGTGTCTGTAGAGAATTCCCAGTTTGACATTGGCTGCTCTAATGATGTGATCTATGTGGCCTGTGAAGGCGAGAGTGTCATCGAGGTGAATACCAAGGTACTTGAATGAGTGTACTTGTTCAATCGTGTCTCCTTTTTTGCAAGTGACTAGCAGAGGGCCAGCTTTCCCCTTTTTCTGTGATAAAGTAAAGTGCACCATTTTTGTTTTTTTATGGTTTAACAGTAGTTTGTTCTGGGCAAACCACGATTCTAGTTTATTGAAGTTAACTTGCAGGGCAGCAGTGATTTCATTAGCATTGGCTCCAGGTACAGTAATGACGGCGTCATCTGCGTACAACACCATGCTGGATGAGCAGGCAGAGGGTAGTGAAGTTATGAAAAGACTGAAAAGCAGCAGGTCCAGAATGGACCTTTTGTGGCACCCCCCAGGGTCACATCTCTGGGGTAAGATGCTACCCCCGCAATTTTCATGCATTGTGACCTGTGGGTCAGATAACTGGCAAACCAATTTACTGTATCAAAGGATAGGCCTTGCGACACTAGGTTTCCAAGGAGTATCTGATGGCTCACAGTGACGAATGCTTTTGTAAGGTCTATAAAAATAGACCCAACAGATAAGCCACTGTCTAGTGCATCATACAGGTGACTGGTGTATTCTACGAAAGCAGTGATGGTGCTATGGTTTTTTTCTGAAACCATGCTGTTGTGTACACAGAAGATCGTATTTGTTTAGGTACTCCACCACCTAGTCAGCAACAATTCTTTCAAGAGCCTTCGAGAGAGGAGGCTAAACTGTGCCTTGTAAAACAGTTTGGGATACAGTGTGTATTAGAGTCAAGTTGGTTAAGTGTTGTTTTGAAAATTGCCTCAACCTGCCCCCCCCTTGCTCCAGCAACTGATCTCTCCCCACCCCTTAGTTTTCCCAGTCCATGGCCAGACTACTCAGACTGACCAGAAACTCTGCTGTTTCTCATTATGCACCCTCATATATCCCCAGTGTAACCCACTCACCCCCTACCATGTCAATGCACCCTGGACCCCTGTATCCACCCCCTAGCTGCCCCCCCAACTCCACCACCCACCCTGGCTCCCCTTGGCTCCACCACCTTTGTGTCTTCCAGACCCTCCACACCCTGCCCACCCCTTGCTCCCCTACTGCCTGCCCTGCCTCTCAACGTACTCCCAAAAAGTTAACAAACTGCCACCCCAGGGCTAGAACCTTGGTCATTATAGCACTCCTCTCTGGTAATATCCACCCTAACCTAGGCCCTGCCCCCACCAGTCCACCAATTAGGTCCAATGGACTCCACATTGCCTCCATGAACATATGCAGCCTGCTGAAAAAATTCGCTGCCATTCAGTGCTGGGTCATACTACACCAACCAGACATCATAGCCCTAGTAGAAACCTGGCTAACTAAGTCCACCCCAGACTCCATTGTCTCCCTTCCGGGCTACACCCTATATCGCGAAGATCGAGCAGGTAAACGCGGAGGTGGTTGTGCACTTTATGCTCGTGACACCATCATTGGCCACGTACTCCCTGCCCCCAAGCTTGTAGATGGTGCCCAGGCCCTTACCCTCAAACTTACCCCAGACCCATCCAAGAGTCCACTCTATCTCAAAGTCTCCTACGTACCCCCAAGGAATCAGACCCCAGCGATATCATCTCTCACTGAATATCTCTCCTCCCTCCCCCATAAAGCATAACAAGTCCTGGTCGGAGACCTCAGCATGAACTGGCTCAGTCCCTCTGCCTCACCAATAAGAGATACCTTCGCTGCATTAGACCTGACCCAACTCATCTCCCAACCCACTAGACATAACCAAACTACAGGGACTTGCACCCTCCTAGACGTCATTGTCTCCAACCGCCCCCAAAAGATTCAGGATATTCAAGTCCTCCCAGACTCCTTAAGTGACCACTCCCCTCTCCTATTCCTCTGGTCTATCCCCAACCCCAAGCTTGTAGCCCAAGCCACATGCTGCAGGTGTCTCCACCCAGGCAGACTGAAAAAACTCAAACAGTTCCTCACTCAGATTGATTGGTCTCCCATCCACCATGCAACCAACATTGATGCTGCTCTCGACCTCTTCTAACAAGCCTTTAACAAGGCCTGTGATCTTTTCGCACCCTTCACCATGATCTGCTCCAAAAGGCAAAATGCACCTTGGGTCACCTCTGCCCTACTCCAAATGCTCAGGGATAGGGATAACCTCTGGCACATAGCCACTGAGACCAGCTGGATGGCTGACAGACAGGCATATAACGCCACACGTAACAGAAGCATGTGGGCCATCCGAAAAGCCAAGGCAGGCCACTACCAGGCCACCCTCACCTCCTCATGGGGGTGTGCCTGGAACTTCTGGGACAATATAAAAGAAATAAATGGGAAATCACGCTCACCCCCAGCCCAGCTTACGGTCAATGGCTCCACCTTTACTGACCCCACTGACATTGCCAACTGCCTTAACTCCTCCTTTACAGATCTTAGCCCTGTCCTCCTGAGTAACTTTTTCGACCCAACCCCCGACCCACCACCCTCAGATCTTCAGCGCCCCTGGTTCTATCTATGCAAGGTATCAGTCCAGGAAGCCAGACCGCTCCTGCTTAAAGCGCTAAACAGCAACAGTCCTAGCAGTGACTCCCTGGATCCAAAAATACTTCGGCTGGTCCTGGATGATGTCCTGGTCCCACTCACTGGCCTACTAAATGGTCCCTCTGTCTGGGGCAATTCTACACAGCATGGAAAACAGCTATAGTCACACCTATTCACAAAGGAGGTGACAGGTCCACCACCAGCAACTATTGTCCAATCTCCATTCTTCCCCCCCCACAAAGCCTTAGAAAAAGTGGTGGCCACTCAACTCACAGAATATCTAGCAAAATACAACATTCTATATCCAGAACAGCATGGCTTCCGCACTGGTCACAGTACAAGTACAGCATTAATGGAGTTCTCCAACTTCCTGCACTCCTCCCTGGACTCTGGTTCCCTAGCTGGAGCAGTGTTCATTGACCTCTCTAAGGCCTTTGACACTGTCTCCCACCCTCTCCTACTAAATGCCCTCTACCATACAGGTTTCTCTGCTGGACCCCTCACCTGGTGTGCGAGTTACCTATCAGCCCACTCCCAGCGTGTCAAAAACAATGGGATACTCTTGGAAAACCATCCCATCTACTCAGGGGTTCCCCAGGGCTCTATCTTGGGCCCACTACTCTTTAGTCTCTACCTAAATACCCTGCCCAGTGCCTGTTCTGGCAATATTGTCCTGTACGCCGCCATTATTTATGCCACCCACAGAAATCCCACCTCCCTCCAAGACTCCCTCCAACGCTCCTTCAATGATGCGGATAACTGGTTTAAGGACAGCAGACTAGTCATTAACCTCAAAAAGCCAAGGCAATGCTCTTTGCCCACCACCAGAACAAAGCCAGCAACAACCCCCTCCAAAGCTTCCCCTGCACTCATCAACCACTTGAACAACTTTACTCTTACAAATACCTTGGGATCACCTTTGACTCGGCTCTCACCTTTCATGCTCACATTACAGCCCTCGCATCCACTGCTAATGCTCGTCTTGGCATCCTCTACCATCACAAGGACTGCCTCCCACCTGATGCCGTCAGGCTTGCCATTATGTCCTCAGTAATGTCCCTTGTGGATTACAGCCTTCCGGTCTATGGTGCTGCTGACTCCACAGCCCTCAACAAGATTCGACTCACCCTAAACAAGGCTTGCAGACTAGTGACCAGTGCCCCTAGGCTCACCCACACTTGTCAGCTTTATGACATGGCCAAACTCCTTAGCCTTGATGAATGCCTCTGCTACCAACTTGCCTACTAACAAAGAAGATTCTACTCGGGCTCTCCCCCCATCGGGTTTCTGCCTCCATCCAACTTACACCTTCCACAGTCACTACCTGAACCGCTGACAAGGTCACCCTACTAGTACCCAGAACTAGGACCACCTGGGCACAGAGGTCGTTCAGCTACAGAGCCTCATCCTGGTTCAACTCGCTCCCCGCAGCCATTTCCAAAACCACCAAAATTGCCCCCTTCATAACTGCCCTATGGAACCTATTGTTCAACACCCGCTGCTGCACCTGTTGCTAACAGATGCTCTGCTGCTCTCAAAACACTATTGACGTAGCCCTCTGGGTGGAACTCCCTCTCACCCCCCCTTCCCACTTCCCATGGCCTCCCTTTCCACTGCCAGTACCTGCTGGTACTAAACCTGTCAGTTCTGAAATGTTTTTTAATTACTCTTTGTGTTCAAGAAATTATGTAAAACTATGTTATTCTGTATGATTGTATTCTGTAAGTATGTTGACTCTGTATGTCCTCTCTGTGACAAGGCACCTTTGTAAATGAGCCTCTGGCTCAAAGGTTGTAAATCCGATTATACAATAAATAAATAAATAAATTATGCAGAGAATTTTGTTAGTTCCTACAAGCATCAACTGGTGCCACATCCACACTATTCTTTGTCCTTTTGCATTTCAATAGTTTAATAGCACAAAAACTCTCAGTTTTACATAGGCAATATCAATTTTTTTCCAGAAAAAAGAAAGGTTAGCTTTCCATTCATGAAGTCACGCAGGCAAGAGTTTATTAATACTTCCTCTGTGAGCTCTGTCATTGTCTTTTTTGTCATCACAGTGTGGGGGGGGGGCTAGGCTAAACAACCCAAGGACGTCTTCAGTGTATCGCCTGGGTCAGATGCATGTTCATAATAGTAGGCCCACTGCATAACAGGGTCTCATGCATGCGCCCTCTTTGCATCCAACATAAAGTTACCAAAGCATTACAGCCAGCTGCAAGGAGCAACAGCAAGGCACAATACTCACTCATTGACAGCCATAAAAAGGCATATCCCAGTCCCCCAATGCATTTCAGTAGGTCTGCTGCAAAACACTTCCTGACTTAAATCCCAATAGGAACTGGTTTGCTATGCAGACCAGCCCTTAAAATTGTTATCTTGATAATTTTGCTAGAAATTCATAATTACTAAATGACAATGTAGTTTATTTTTTCTGCTAACAAATACTGTGTTTTTAAATATGAGAAAACTGATCTTGAATATTTTGTATTTTTTTTAATCTTCAAAGAGAAATAATGCTAAAATATTAAAATAATGTTTTGCCATGCAAGTCTACCACGTTACATTCTCTAAAATACATGCTTCTCCAATTTTTATTTATTCAGAATTTCTGCATACTGGGATATCCACATTTAGGTTGTAAGCCTAGTTTTCAAAAGGGTCCCGAGGAGGGGAGGGGCAGAGACAGCAGTTGGGGTTATAAGAAAATTAAATGCAGTACCAGAAACCAGCAAATTTATGCAGGTTACAGCAAATCAAAAGGCAAAGCTATGCAGGTTGTAAAAATACAAACGATTAAAACCTGCAATACTATTAATAAAATATAATACCAACCCCATATGCAGTTTCTTAACTGATGCCACCATGAGCTAAACCTCCAGTAATTCCACTTTCCCATTTCCTCCCGATGGATCCATCCTCCACTGCCCCATGTGCCTTCCCTAACATACCCCTCATCCTTTACCTTTCTCCCATCTCACCTATACATGGTGTAGCCTGGAACCAACAGGTTCCAGTCATTATTTTCTGTGGCCCAAGTTTCCATATTGGCTATGAGTCCTAGCATTGCATCTACTACCATCACCTGGAATGCACTAATTTTGATTCTGAGGCTCTACACATTAAGGCAGACCACTTTCCATCTTGTGCCCAAACCCATTTTGTTTTTTACAGCTCCTCTCCCTTTATTTTTCCCTAGCCTCCTTTTGTTTTTCCCATCTATTGCAGACTTTGTAAGAGCCCCCGGCATCTTTCCCTACCTTTTTATGAATGCCTCCATTGTGGGTAAACTGATAGAGACACTAGTCAAAGAGGACCCAGTGGACTACCTGTAGAAAAACGGGCTCCAGGATAGTAAACAGCATGGGTTCATGGCAGAGAGATCTTGTCAGACCAACCTGATAGTATTCTTTGACTGGGTAACAAGGACAGTAGATAAGGGCCATACAGTGGATTTACTGTGCTCCCACTTCAGCAAAGCATTTGATGTGGTTCCTCAGAGAGGTTTGCTGAAGAAGGCAGAGGATATGAGTGCACCGAAGGACATAGTTAGATGGGTGAAAAGTAGGTTTGAAGGGAGATGACAAAGGGTAGGGGTAAATGGAGTCGGATCCAAGGAGAGGGAGGTCACCAGTGGGGTGCCACAGGTACCAGACCTACATCCAGTCCTCTTCAGTATGTTCATTAGTGACATGGGAGAAGGAATCCAGGGCAAGATGTGTCTCTTCATAGATGGCACTAAGCTCTGTGGCAGGATAGACAGTGAGGAGGGGGTAAGGGAGATGCAGAGGACCTGCAAAGGTTAAAGAAGTGGTCCAAAGTTTGAAAGCTGAAATTCAGGGCAAAAAGAGCAAAGTGATGCACATAGGGAACAAGAACCCCAGAACAGAAAACTGGATGAGAGGGGTTAAGCTGGGCACTACCACTGAGGAAAAGGGCATAGGAGTCATCATAAGTGGCTCCCTTAAACAATCTAGCCAGTGTAACATGGCCTAGAGTAGGTAAACAGGATGCTGGGGTATATCGGGAGGGGTTTTGATAGCAGGAGGAAAGAGGTATCACTGTCTCTCAGTAGATCACAGGTGAAGCCACACCTGGAGTACTGTGCCCAGTTCTGGTGTCCTCAGCTACGGAAAGACAAGGACAGACTGGAGTCACTGCAACATAGGGCAACTAAAATGATTCAGGGCCAGCAAGGCAGATCCTGTGAGGCTCAGATTAGGGCACTGAACATGTACTTGCTCAAGGTCATATGAGAAAGGGGTGGTATGACAAAGATCTTCCAGTTCCTGGAAAGAATAAACAAGGTGAATTGAGAGGAACTATTAAACAGGAGTAGCGAATCTAGAACACAAGTGGACGCTGGTGGTGGTGGTGGGGGGGGGTTCAGGAGGGATGTAAGAAAGCTTTATTTTACAGAGAGAGTGGTTGAGCCATGGAGCAGTCTACCAGCAGTGGTGGTGGGTGCCAAAACCATTACTGGTTTCAGGCATGGCTGGGACAGAGTTAGGGGCATAGAAGTTGCTCAGGAGGATAGTAGTAAGACAGGGAGAAGGGGGTGGATAGGGTAGACAAAATTTCCATATTGACAAAAGGTCTCCAGGTATGATAGGGTGTTACAGGTAGACTGGATGAACTGTTGGTCTTTTTCTGCTGTGATTGCCTGTGTTTCTTGTTATCATCAGTTTCCGGCAGTACACAACTCTTTACTGCCTCCCATTACCTATGATTAGACAAGCCTCTAATCAGCCACGTGGGTCTCCTTGCAGTTGTATTTTAACGCCCTGTTCCACATTGCCAAATGTTGTGCCTCTGCCACCGTTACTGTTGCAGACAGCAGTTGCAAAAGACTCCCATACTCCAGGCATGTTTAAGTTACTTATTTACTTTGTCATAACAGTGGAACAGATCAGCAGCACTTATCTCTTCACACCTGCTCTCAAACACTCTTTCTGCACTGCACAATGTTCTCTCTTGCTATTGACTGTAGTGCACTATGTCACTCTACTTAAGTCTTACAAGTCTGGTATTAGAGCGTCTCTTCAGATGACACACATACTCTCAAGCCTCATTCACAGAACAAGGCATTATGGGTACGCAAGTCACTGTGCAAGTCAGGCTAACAAAGCTTCACTAGAACACACATCGCCTTTTAAATAGACTTGTGCATCTGAGCCAGTATAGATGGAGAATGACAAACGACAGACACGTCCTTCATCCTCTTTGGAACTCCTCAGTATACTACAGTCATAATCTCAGCCAGGCACCATATCAGAACCCCAATGTAACACCCATTTCGAATACTCGGAGTAAGCATACCTGAGAGGCAGTTTGCAGGGAAAGCAGTATATGGGATCCATAATACTGTAGGATGCTAGGAGAGAAGAAATCTCCAAATAGTTTGGTTTTTGAGAATGTTTCCAAACCATACAAATACACTCAAGTCTCATTCCCACAGCAAGGCCTGAACTCTTAAAGCCAACTGTCGTATCATCTTTGAACACTACGCCAAGGACCTCACCTCTGTGACACCCTCACCCCTCCAGTTGACCCACATGTGAGACTTTGGGGCTTGCACACAAATCCTGCTCTCCCAGGTGGCAGTGCATTGTACCACTGGAAAGGCCCTCACGGATCTATTTGTTTTTAAAAACATGTGACGCTCTCTACCTGGGGCTAGCGGGGATTGAGCTCCACTTCCTGCAGCTAGTACAGAATGTGGTGGCCAGGTTGTTGACTGCTCTTCCAAGATCTTGGCATATTACACCTGTGCTGTGCTCTCTGCACTGACTGCTGGTTAGGTGGCTTATCACCTTCAAGGTCGGTTTGCTGACCTACAAGGCCCTGCACAGCCAGGGGCCTGGCTACCTTCAAGACCTCCTGTACTTTCTCTGCTCTGCCTGTACCCTTCACTCCACTGATGAGGGTTTCCTGGAGGTTCCCAGGGTTCACCTGAAAACATCTGGTGTGAGGGCTTTTTCATATAGTGCACCAACCCTGTGGAACTCCCTGCCTCACTACATTAGAGACTCTCAGTCTTTGGATATTTTGAAGCGTGAGCTTAAAACTTATTTATTTAACCAGATGTTCTTATCTATTTAGTTAACTAACTTATTATTTAAGGTTTTTAACTGCATAGCATGTTTTAATGTGTAGAGATTTTATGATGTTATTATTGTAAAGTGCCTTGAGTTGCAGTAAGCAAGTGTGCTGCATGAATAAAATGTGATGATGGTTTATGATGTGACATCATCATTAGAAAGATATGCAGAGAAGGGTATGATGAATACTTTCAAAATACACAGAGTAAAATACCTTAGATTTGCAAAGTTGCTATATCCGAACTTCACTTGCAAAAGAAGCTATGGAAAGATCATAAGTAAGGAGGTAGGAGATTTATATAAACCTCCCCCACCTCACTGGAATAAAAATCAAGATGAAGTGTGATCAATAGAGCCTGCTGAGAGCTGGGGTGTCTCTGTCTTTTCAACACTATAATAATGATGTTCTCCTTGAGCCCGTCATAAAATGGTCCTAAATCAAAACAGATGTGATGTTCAATCCTATGAATTCATGCCAGTGACTGTGGTGGAGTTTGGTGGTCTGCTGGAAAATCCTGGCGAATGAGTAAGCACTCTTGGGAAAGGCATGCATCCCTCTAGAGACCCTGCATTCCCGTTCTTAAAGATGGAGTTATGTCGAGCAGTGTGGTGCCCTGTTCCATGACAAAAAAAGGGCTTTGCTGTGGCCAGACCCATCAAACTGTCTGCACTAAAAATGGAAGGGCCTCTCAAATGTGGCATACATGGTTTTAATGTGTAGCACATTCTTAACTTACAGTAAAAAATATATAAATAATAGTGGGAACTCAGCTGTTTAGAATCATGAGATTCCTCTATGAAGTTTGTTTAATCTTTTAATAGCTCATATGTCTAACAATGGCTTCATCACATTGTGAAACATTAGCATGTCTTTGGGCTGTGGCTACTATATGTGAATTCATTGTGCGGTGTTATGGCCAATGCTGCACCATGAAAGTCCTACAAGGCCTGCAACTTAGCCTTAGTTTGTTGGTCAAAAGCACTTTAGATTTTCCTGCAACAAGCACAGGATTTTTCTTTATTTTTCCATTCACTAAAAATACCACCAACAGCTTAATCTGGTTCAATTTCAGTTGCTTACCATCTGTATCCCCCCTTCCCCTGGTCGCCCCTGAAAAAGGGTCTTCTAGGCCCAGTGGGCTTAACAGGTCAACAAAATTCAATAAATAAATAAATAAATTCTCTGTTTCTGCTCCTCTGTCTGCTGGTATCCTGCGGACCCCACCCCAACAGTTCCATGTCAATTGAGCGATGAAATTACGGCGACTAGCAATTTGAGTGACCATATTACAGTGACCATTATTTCGGTGACGGCACTATACAGCGACAAACGTACACCAGTAGCTGAAAGGTATAGTGTCCTCAGACACCCTCCTGCCTGCTATTTCATATAAACCATCTCCCTCTTTCTTCCTCAGACACACACCCTCAGGCAAACCTTTCTGTGGCCATATATACACATAGCTGCCGGGATTCGAATGGGCACACACCCATCTATGACTCCAATTCTTGCAGGGGGGGCTTTGCCCCCCTGCTGTGCCCCCGCACCCCCTTTATTTTTTATATTCTAACACCATGCCACACTTTGCCAGTGGGGCCCACTGCATCAGTGGTGTCTCCCATATTGTGCGGTCCCTGTGGTGTGGCGGTCGCCCAAATTGCAGTCACTCAAATTTCCCCGCCCAAATTACATTGCTCAATTGATGCGCTACCCACCCCAACTCATCACTGACATTCTCATGGATTTACAAGTTATCAACTACTTGTCCAGGACCACATGTGGTGGTAGGTGGCCTTCCATATCTGTTATGTGATGCCCGCAGGTGCGGGTTAGAGAGGGACTGGATTAGAAACTGGGCATTTTTCTCTACTTTTTTCCCAGGGCGTTAGTGTACAATAACTAGCCTGCACATGCACGGGAGCAGGCATGTGTGTCAGCATATGTCAGCAGCCTGTCCCTTCCTTGTGTGCTCACATACACTGCCAGCTGGTCTCCACTAGGTGGCAGTCTGGCAGTGAGATGCAGAGTTGTCCCAAGGGAGGAGAACTGTCCTAGGATGCTCAATACTCCCTTCCCTGGCTAGCTTCCGGTGACCCGTGCTCACTCCTAAACCACATCATCAGCATCAAATGTGGCAGCCCTACCGCTGCACCCGTGGGGTGACTTACATGCTGAGAATTTTTGAAGGATAAACACATTTTATTTTGCCCTACTATGGGTCCCCTTTGTGGCCCGCTGCTATTGGACGATTACTGTAGCAGATTGTAGACTGGTTAGGAAAGGTCTGTCATCTGATAGGCCTCCCAAGTTAGAAAATCTGAGGGAAAGAATAGAAGGTACTCAAGAATGGGCAGATATTCCTGGGAGATTGCATATAAATAGTATGATTCTGTATGATACTGAGGAATTTGCAGTTGCTTTCATCCCAGGAAATGACCCCAGCTACAAATCTCGAGTCAGTGGAGGGATTTGGACTTATTGTGATTTTTCCATTAGAAAAACATAGGCCTTGATTGGACTGGTTATAGATCAGCATCTGGGACTTTTTCTGATATGTGTGTACACCAGAGTACTGAACTCTGATTTACCCAGTTGCTCGCTATCTCTGTTTTTCCAATTGCTCACTGTAACTGCATTGTGCCACTATGGGAGACCTGTGTGTAGGAACGACCTCTCACCTACCAGGCTGGCACAGGGTGGGCACATCATGGACAATACATCTGCTCTCGGGGAGGGCTGACTGGACTGTCTCTGTAGCCCCTCTGGCATCTGGGTACTGACAGAGTCGCTGAAGAATACTGCATGGAAGCAGAAGTTAGGTGCTGGAATGAGCCTTATGTGCACTGCAGTGAGGAACAAGGGGACTCTGGGGACAAAAATCTGCATTCTACCCAGGAGCCTAATTTAAAGCAGCAGTCCATACAGGTCATTTAAAAGGCGGGCCTCTCCTTTGTGAATTGCTTCAGGCATAACTCTTACCCGGTTACCAAAGACTTAAAAAATAAATAAAGGAAAACAAAGTTTATGTCTGAAACTGCAGCAGTTGCTGCAGAAATGCCAGATTAGTGCTTTTAGTAATAAAAAAGGAAATTTCAATACCTCTGACATGAAGTTTTATTTCTGAAAAGAACCGTGCCGACTACCTAGTTGCCAAACTCGCCTGTGGCCATATTGTGCTCATCTGGAGGCTTCCTTTGCACTGGATATTGTAATTAGTGCTGCCAACTAATGGTGGAGTTGGTAGCACTAATCAACATATCCAGCATGAAGGAAGTCACCGGGTGTGCACAAGATGGCTGCCAGCAGGTCTGGCAACAGGATAGTTGCTGCGGTTCTTTTCAGAAATAAAACTACATGTCAGCGGTATTAATTTTTTTCACTGTTAACAGCCCTAATTGGACATACCTGCAGCAACAGCTGCAGTTTCAGACAAAACCATTGTTTCACTTTAATATAGCAGTATTTGTTAGGTGGCAAAAATATTTCGTCAGATAGTTTTTTAGCAAATATACATTTTTTACACCCATAGATTCGTTATAAATGTATTATTAATTTTCTCAGATATTTCTAAAACAGCTTTTATAGCTAATTTTGTAATTAATGACCCAAGTTATCAAAAATGGCTTCATCTTATAATTTTCAAAAATCTCTTCTTCTGAAGCTACTTGTAGAATATACATACTGGACTCATAATGTGGTTGTATTAGGATGGTACTACCACACATTTCTGAAGGAACACAGCACAGCACCACATCGAGATATATAATTTTGTCATGACAGACAGGGCATGGGAGCTGTAACTTTTAGAAACTCCACAATCCCATATCTTCATTTTGGAACAAAAAAAAAGAAAAAGAAAAATGTGTATATGGATGTTTTGCCAGAAAAATATTATTGCTGAAAAAAACATTACACAGTGACTAACAAACACTGCAAATTTTATTGTAACAAGGCAAGCTTAAAATGCCAGCATAACAGTATAAAGCAAACATTTGTATATACAATGAAATAAAAAGTAATTGATTTCCATTTAAAAGAAATGACACTTTCAAAAAGAGAGAGGGTCACTTTTCAACCCAGTATGCTGACAAAAGACGGAGATAACATGGACAACTTATAAACAGAAAAGAACTGCCGCCATTTATTCACCATTTTTAAAGCTCATTACATGACTTTTCAAGCATTAGCAAATAGAAATATTAAAAGGACTATGTATTATTTTCATTTCTGAGTTGTACTAGTAACAAAATACTCTTTATTTAAACACATAGGATTGGAATTTCAGAGACGGCCATTTCTAGTGCCCATGCAGAAAAACCTCACAGATCCACAAAGTTTTTCTGCATGCGCCATATACTCAGTTGCAGAGCCGTTAGTAACTGGCTCCATGAGTTACGACAGCTTGCGGCCATTTTGTGGTGCAGCTGTGTCAAAATGCTATTCTTGACTGGATCGAGCGTATCATCTTCCTCAACTGCACCAACTAACTGTGCGGCAATTAAGACTTTGTGCTGGTGAGAAGATTTTCTTTTCACACCAGCAGCTGTTGGGTGGGACTTAGCCCCACAATGGGGTGAAAATCTGGTCCATACTGTTGAAGGGTATATCACTAAAATTGATTTTTGCCACTGTCAATGTCCTGAATTCTCAGTGTCACACTATTCTTTGGGAAACAGTATGATGTCTCAGTAGATGGTTTCCTAATAAAAACAAATGCATTGAATGCCTAGGTCCAGAAGCAAATGATGTGATACATTTTAATGGACCGACATAGGTGTAACAACCAGAACCAAGTGGTCTAGCTTTCGGACCAACCAGTCCTTCTTCAGAAGCCTAATGGCAGTTATTTAGAAAAAACAATACTTTTAACAGCTAGATCATGTAGAAAAAACAGAAAAAATCCCCAATGGTTTTGAATGCCTAGGATCATAAAAAAGGTGGTCCTGTTACTACACATATATATATATATCATTGCTATTAACAACAACAACAAAAAAACTTTTCAATAACGTGCTGTGGCTAAATCAATTAGAGCCTAAGGGTCTGATCTACAAAGTCTGGACATGTTTCTGTGTATCAAGGGCATCAATGAATACCCTGAGAAGTAGAGCTGGTAGGGTAAAGGTTACTGTGTCAATATACCATAAATCACAGAATACTCAGGGGAGTAGTGTGGGTAGGGAATCTCTTTACTGTGTCAATATACCGTAAATCACAGAATACTCAGGGGAGTAGTGTGGGTAGGGAATCCCTTTACTGTGTCAATATACCGTAAATCACAGTATACTCAGGGGAGTAGTGTGGTAAGGGAATCCCTTTACTGTGTCCATATACCGTAAATCACAGAATACTCAGGGGAGTAGTGTGGGTAGGGGAATCCCTTTACTGTGTCAATATACAGTAAATCACAGTATACTCAGGGGAGTAGTGTGGGTAGGGAATCCCTTTACTGTGTCAATATACCGTAAATCACAGAATACTCAAGGGAGTACTGTGGGTAGGGAATCCCTTTACTGTGTCAATATACCGTAAATCACAGAATACTCAAGGGAGTACTGTGGGTAGGGAATCCCTTTACTGTGTCAATATACCGTAAATCACAGAATACTCAAGGGAGTACTGTGGGTAGGGAATCCCTTTACTGTGTCAATATACTGTAAATCACAGAATACTCAGGGGAATAGTGTGGGTAGGAAATCATCTATCAATTTGTCAATACCCTATGAATCACCGGATACCCTGGGTACTAGAGTGGGTTGAGAATCCCTTACAGTGTGTTGACATACCATAAATTATTGACTATCCTGGGTAGTAGAGTGCTTAGGGAACCCCTTTCAATGTGTCAGTATACTATAAATCACTAGACACCCTGAGGATTAAACTGGGTAGGGAACCCCTTTTAGTGGGTTGATGTAGTATAAGTCACTAGATAACCTGGGTGGTAAGAACCACTTTTAATGTGTGAGTATATTGCAAATCATTGGATATCCTGGGAACTAAAGTGGGTAGGGAACCCCTTTCAATGAATTGATATACCATAAATCATTGAATACCCTGGGTAGTAGAGTGGGTAGGGAACCCTTTTCAATGTGTCAGTATACTGTAAATCACTAGATACCCTGGGAAGTAGAGAGGGTAGGGAATCCCTTCAGTGTGCCGATATACTATAAATCACTGGATACAGTGAGAAGTAGAGTGGGTAGAGAACCCCTTTCAATGTGTCGATATACTATAAATCACTGGATACTCAGGGTAGTAGAGTGGGTAGGGAACCCCTTTCAGTGTGTCAACATACTATAAATCACTGGATACTCAGGGTAGTAGAGTGGGTAGGGAACCCCTTTCAATGTGCCGGTATACTATAAATCACTGGATAACCTGAGAAGTAGAGTGGGTAGAGAACCCCTTTCAATGTGTCGATATACTATTAATCACTGGATACTCATGGTAGTAGAGTAGGTAGGGAACCCCTTTCATTGTGTCGATATACTATAAATCACTGGCTACCCTAAGAAGTAGAGTGGGTAGGGAACCCCTTTCAATGTGTCGATATACTACAAATCACTGGCTACCCAGGGTAGTAGAGTGGGTAAGGAACCCCTTTCAGTGTGTCGATATACTATAAATCACTGGATACTCAGGGTAGTAGAGTGGGTAGGGAACCCCTTTCAATGTGTCGATATACTATAAATCACTGGATACTCAAGGTAGTAGAGTAGGTAGGGAATTCCTTTCAATGTGTCACTATACTATAAATCACTGGATACCCTGAGAAGTAGAGTGGGTAGGTAACCCCTTTCAGTGTGTCGATATACTATAAATCATTGGATACTCAGGGTAGTAGAGTGGGTAGGGAACCTCTTTCAATGTGTCGATATACTATAAATCACTGGATACCCAGGGTAGTAGAGTGGGTAGGAAATTCCTTTCATTATGTCAATATACTATAAATCATGTGAATACCTGGGTAGTACAGTGTGTAGGAAACCCCTTTCAATGTGTCGATATACTATAAATCACTGGATACCCAGGGTAGTAGAGTGGGTAGGAAACTCCTTTCAGTGTGCCAATATACTATAAATCACTCAAATACCTGGGTAGTACAGTGTGTAGGGAACCCCTTTCAGTGTGTCGCTATACTATAAATCACTGGATACTCAGGGTAGTAGAGTGGGTAGGGAACCCTTTTCAATGTGTCGTTATACCATAAATCACTGGATACCCAGAGTAGTAGAGTGAGTAGGGAACCCCTCTCAGTATGTCAATATACTATAAATCACCCTTTCAATGTGTCGACATACAGTAAATCCCTGGATTCCCTGGTTAATAGAGTGGGTAAAGAATACCTGTCAGTAGGGTTGCATCTATGGGAATTAAAAAAAAAAGGCCACCTGCCCCCACCGCTACCACCACCCTCCTTGCTACCACCCCCCTGCTACCACCACCTTCCTCGCTACCACCACCTTCCTCGCTACCACCACCACCCCCGCTACCACCACGTATATTAATACACACCTACCTTTGTTTCAAACACTGCACTGTGTCTCCCACTCCTCTCCTGGCCACTAGCTGCACTCAGGCACCTTGTCACTTTGTCAGTTAACATTAACAACTTAATTAAAGTCAAGTTTAAATGCTGCATCTTGCTCTGATTCCTTGGTTCCACTCCCCTCCCCTCGCTCTTCCATTACACTGATGAATGTGCTTGCGTATTGTGGCAGCATGGTTAGTGGAGACTTACCCTGGCTGCCTGCCTGGTTGCCAGTTATAGAAACATGCATGTCACTGTAATAAAAAGAATGGCACATTAAAGTGTTTGACTGGCAAGTCCCCAGGAAAACCGTCCATGCTGGTTGAAAACCATCCAGGTGGCAACCCTAGGTATGATAGCTGTAGGAAATCAGAATAATTTAGAATCAAATCACAGAGATGTTTCCACGTTTGTTGTGAATAGTGGTGAAGTCTGCCCCTTGGTACATTGGTAGCGCTACTTATCAAGTCACAACACAAGTGACCCGGGTTCAGAGGTGAGCCTGGGACATCAGTTGCCAGCAAGAGATGTGAGGACTGAGCATTCCAGAAGACAGTTTCCTTCTCTGTGGGGGGAGGGTTTGCATGATCCTGCTGCTACAGTGCCACCTAGGTGACCACAGGTGGTAGTGCAGTGAGGGTCCTAAGTGGGAGGGGCTGATGTCTGCCAGGCTCTGCAACACCATGCTTCAGCATGCATGCTGTTGGAGCCCCTTGCGTGTGAAAGCCCACAGGAGCTGGGGTCAGAAAAAAGAGAACATCCACAGAACTTAGTTTGCTGATGGGACTCACTCAGGCCCTGGTTCCTATGACTGGCTGCCTACACCTTGTGGAGTCACTAAATAAGGGGGAATGCTTCCTTGCCAATCTGTGTCAGGCCCAATGAGAACCAGCCTGAGGGAGGGGGTGGAATATGCCAGCAGGGTTCAAGAGGGTAAGAGCCAGAGATGTTGGGGTAAAGGGCTGGGCAGTTGCTACTGGATGGGGCTGCCCCGGGCAACCAAGAGCATAAACAATAAATGAAAAAAAAGGAACAGTGGCAAAATGTGCAGCAGCAGGTCTGTAAGAAGTTAAACCAGTAGGCATGGTAGCCATAAAGATGTTCTATACCTTCTAATTGTATTTTAGATTGCCCCTTTTCACCTGACCTGTATTATACCCTTTTATCCCACCATTTGAGTCAGCTTTTCCACTTTATGACAGTTGAAATAATAAAAGGAGTGCTCTTCTGCTGTTTTTGAACACCCACTGCTTCACAACACTTTTCTTGTGACTAAAATGCCCCCTTTTCTACCCATCATTGTGTATTGTACCAGTCACTTGGTTGGCACCGACTGCAAGGATGGTTCAACTATGCCCTTGGTTGCTTAGTTAACAATACTCTAAGAGGTGGACACCTATCCCCGTACTAATCCCTCCTCATGGGCAGAGTGGTAGCTAGGAGCCTCCACGAATCATCCACCCCCCCCCCCGGTAGTTCCATGAATCTCCTCTACCATGGGTAATAAAGCCTTTTCCGCTCTGCCCTCTCCCTATGGAACAGACTCTCTACATCTCTGCTCTTCCACCTCCCCATCTCTCCTTCAAAAACAATTTCAAAGAGTGGCTACTGTCTGAAGCCAAATGCCACTGGTCTCCTGGGTAATCTCTGGCATCCCCTCCCTCTGTCCCCCCCCAACCTATTAGCAGTGTCTCATCCTTGCTATATTCACCACTACCGCGCCTGTCCTCTTCCCCCACTTTTCGGGGCTTCTGCTGCTGCCTGCCTATTCTAAGTTCCATCACTATTTGCTAAGGGGAAGTGTTGTACTCAATTTCAGAGTTCCAATCTGCTCATTGACCTGTGCACTGTTAGTGTACCTAAATGCATTTTTGCACTTTGTGTATCATATCTGAGACTTTTGTTTGGGCTCTGTGTCTTGTGACTTATATTTCAGCCTGTTGCCTGGCCTGTAACTATGTTTTTTTGACCTGTATGCTGGCCTTCTTTGACAACTTGTATTCTTATGTAATTGCACTTTATGTAACGACCCCGTCTTTTGTAATTTTCCTGCCCCTCATGTTGAGGCCTGCGTTTACTGTTGTTCTCCATACCTGTATTGCTTAATGTGCCATGCTTTGGCTCAGGCCGTGCCTGAAAAAGGTCCTTTGGATCAGTGCACCCATCCGGTTATCAAATACATAAATAAAATAAAATAAATAAATAAAAATGAACTAGCATGCAGCAGACAGTGCTCCTTGACCTTATGGGATAGCAGGTGTACAAAGGCAGCTGAGAATACTGATAAAAACCTAGTCCGCGTCATATGAAAAGGTGTGCTCCTTTTATTACCTCAAATGTGAAAAAAAGTACTAAAGCAGACTCAGAATGGGGAACGAAGGGTATTATACAAGTCAGGAGATAAAGAACAATCTAAAATAGAATAAAAAAGTGTCAGGTCAAAACTTTTGCCACTGCCGGCCGAGTGGTCTGCTGAACTGAAGAAGGGGGCCTCACCACCAACTGCACCAGTGACCCAGATTCAGGAACAAACTAAGATACCAATAGTACCACTAAGTAATTCCTATGCCACTCTGGCGGGGTGGGACTGTCGAAAGGTGGCACCCATGGTAGTGACCAGGGAGGAAGGGGGGCCCTCCATAGTGGAGATGCCAAGGAGAGTGGTAGAGGACCCCAGAGGAGGAGGAGGATGCAACTTCTGGTGAGGTCTCATAGGAAAGGGGGGGAGGCAGATTAGGTGCCTACGAGGTGCCATGGCCCGGAGGGATGGAAAGCAGTTCTTGAGGCTCGCTAAGGCAGCAGGAGGGGAGGGAGAGCTGGATGTCATTGTCCACCTGGGGACTAATGATCTGGCTAGGGACAGGGCTGAGATAGTGCATGGTGAGTTTAGGGAGTTGGGGAGGGGTCTTAGACAGGTAGCTCACTCAATGGCTTTCGCGGAGGTGCTGCCTGTCTATGACATGGGTGAGGAGAGGGATCTCTGTATCACGAGCATCAACTCATGCCTGAAAGAATGGTGCAGAAAGGAGGGGTTTGGCTACATTGGGGAGTGGGGACCCACCTGGAAGGATAAAGGCCTATACGGGGGTGATGGCCTGCATCTAACCAGGACGGGAACTGCAGTCCTTAGTGGATGGTTTAAATGTTACTTTGACAAATGTTTAAACTAGTTGAGGGGTGGTGATGGAAGGAATCAGGGAGGAAGAAACTGCCCCTTCCCCGCACACATACAGGCTGAAGCAGAGAGTAAGGAGAGCCCAAGAGGACTGGAATCCCCAGGGTGCAAATTAATAAAGAAAGCAGGGTGGTAGAGGTAGAGGGAGGAGGGAACTGGAGGATTAAAAAGAGAGGGGGGAAGGAGGGAGGGCAAAAAGGAAAAGAGGGGGGCAACAAGCAGAGTGGATACAAAATCTGGAAGGCCATGTGTGCAAATGTTAGAAGTCTAGGAAATAAGATTCTGGACCTACAGGCCATCATGGCAGAGGCCAGTCTGGATATTGTAGCTCTGACCGAGTCATGGTGCACTGAAAACCATGACTGGGACATGGCCATACCAGGCTTTACTCTGTTCAGGAAGGACCAGGTGGGAAGGAAAGGAGGGGTGTGGTGCTTTGTGTGAGAGAAATCATAAAAGTAACAGAGATACAGGGAATACAGCAGGAGGCAGAGGTACTGTGGGTCACCCTGGAAATGAAGAATGGAGCCACTATTCACACTGAAGTAAGCTATAGACCTCCAGCACAGTGGAAGCATTAGATAAGGCACTTGTGGAAGCCATTGTCAAGATAGCAGAGAAGGGGGAAGTGCCGTTGGTGTGGGACCTCAACCTGCTGGATTTAGATTGGAGCCTCCCAGCAACAGTTTCAGCTGGAAGCAGGGACATCCTGGACCCTCTGCAGGGGGTGTTCCTCACTCAACTAGTCAGTGAACCAACACGTGAGGGGGCAGTACTGGACCTGGTACTCGCTAAGAGGGGCAGTATTCCAGACGTCTAGGTGGGAGGCCACCTGGGGACCAGTGATCACCATACAGTGTGGCTCAGTATAAGGATGGCTGTGGAATGGAGCCACACAAGGGCAAGGGTCCTGGTCATCAGGAGGGCAGATTTTAAAAAAGATGGGTGAATGCCTCAGGAATTACCAGATTGTGTGGGGGGGGGGGGCCTGTGAGGGATAAAGGACCAGTGGGAAAAGCTAAAAGGGAGCATAGTAATGGCAACAAACTTCCGTGTCAAACAAGTGAGCAAAAGCAAGAGGGAAAAAGAGACCACTATGGTCCTTGAAAGAGGTGGCTGAAAAGAGAAAGCCAAAAAGGGTAGCATTCAGAAGGTATAAGGTGACGCAGAGGGAGGAGGATAGGGAGGTGTATTAAGGGAAACGGAGGGAGGCAGGAAAAGCAGTAAGGAGTGCAAAGGCACAAACTGAAGAGAGAATAGCCCAGGAGGTAACAAAGGGGGTCAAGATATTTTTTTAGGTATATACGTAAAAAGAGGAACATCAGGGGTGGGATTGGAAGCTTAAAAAAGGAAGGGGGGTAGGACTGTGCGGAGAGGGATCAGGAAAAGGCAGACATCGTGAATTAATACTTTTGTTCAGTGTTCACAGAGGAAGGAGAAGGGGAGGGGCCACAAAAAAGTAACAGAAGCTTTGGAGGGAGGGAGGTGGACACTAGTCCTTTTTTGGAGGAGAGAGTCCTGAAGGGACTTGCTAATCTGAAGGAAAGGCAACTTTATTTATAAGGCGCCCAATCCCGGAGGCTCTGGGCACCATACATAAATAATAACGTACAGCAATAAATTAAAACATATGATAAACCCTCATTAAAATCATATCAGAATTAGTATTCAGCAGAATTAAAAGGTTTCTGGAGGTCAGTCTTCAAGGGATTGGCCGAAACTAAGGATGGCATCAGCAGTCAAAGGCCAGGCTGAGGAGGTGGGCCTTCAGCCTCCCCATAAACACCTCAATCGAGGGAGCCTCCTGGACAGCAGGTGGGAGTGAGTTCCTCAAGGTTGGCCCAGAGACACTAAAAGTGCGATCGCGCAAGGTCTTGAGCCAAACCCTGGGAACGTCCAGGAGGTCCCCTCGAGGAAGAGTGGAGGGAGCGGAAAGAGAACACTGGTGTCAGGAGCTCAGACAGGTAACCAGGACCCAGCAAATATAGGACCTTAAAGGTGAGGAGACCCACCATGAAAAGGACCCTCCACCTGACTGGCAGTGAGTGCAGGGCACGCAGGACCAGAGTCACATGACTGGATCTCGAAAGGCCCTTCATCAACCAGGCCACTGCGTTCTGCACCAGCTGCAGTCTGCGGAGGGTCCCTCCCATGACCCTGAAGTACATAGCATTACAGTAGTTGAGCCTAGAAGTCACAAAGGCATGTACCAGTGTCGGCAGGTCCTCGGGTGGAATGAGGGGTTTAATCCAGGCAATGTTCTGCAACTGGTAAAAAACACTGCTGACTACAGATGATACCTGATCTTCAAAGGTCAATCTGTTATCAAGGATCACGCCCAGATTTCGCATCCTTGGAGAAGCCACCAACGACGCAGACTCCAGAACAAGTCCAGAGTCGGCCCCCAGTGGCAACCCATTATGCCTGCGACCAGGCTCAATCATCAGCACCTCAGTCTTGGCCAGGTTGAGTCTCAGCCAGCTGGAAGCCATCCAGTCACTGATTTTAGCCAGACAGCTGTTAAGCACGTCGACAACTCCTGATGTTCCGGGTACAAAAGACAAATACAGTTGGGTGTCATCTGCATAGCAGTGAAACTCCACACTGTATTGTCGAATGATCTCTCCCAGGGGCAGCATGTACACTGTGAACAACATCGGTGACTAGATCGAGCCCTGAGGTACTCCACAGGACAGAGGCATTGGGGAGGAGGAGAAATTCCCCATCACCACCTGCTTTACTCTGTCCAAGAGATAGGACTCAAACCATTTGATGACAGTACCAGCGAGTCCACAAAAGTCACAGAGCCGATTGAGAAGCATGACAAGATCAACAGTGTTAAAAGCTGAGAAGAAATCGAGGAGCACAAGAACTGACCTGTCTCCTCTATGTCTAGCCCTAAGCAGACCATTATGCACTCTCACTAAAGCAGTTTCAGTGCTATGTCTGGCCCAAAAACCCAACTGGAAAGGCTCATAGATATCCGAGGACACCAGGCGATTCTCAAGCTGTTGTGCCACCAATTTCTCAACAACCTTGCTCAAAAAAGACAGGTTGGAGATTGGACGGTAATTCGTCGGGACGTCTGGGTCAAGGGAAGATTTCTTTAGGAGGGGCTTCACCAGTGCTTCTTTCAAAGCAACTGGGAAGACCCCCTCTGCCATTGAGCACCTGGCAATCCTGGTGAACACTGGGCCAACGGCATCAACACATCCCATTAAGAAACGCGTCGGTGCCGGGTCCAGTTCACAAAAGGTGTGCTTCAGCTCTAGGATCACCTTAGTCACTTCAGACACCTCCACTGGCCTAAACTCCCCCCCCCCCCAAGGCAGACTGAGTGCCTCTGAAACTCCCAACCCTATCACTGCAAGGCAAGAGCCTCCCTGGCGGAATCCCTGACCAGATGGCCGGCACTCTGTTGGAGAAAAACCATAAATTCTTCACATAAAGTGGCTGAAAATGCTTTTTTCGGCTAGAGACAGGCAGAATGTAAAAGCCTATCCATGGTCCAAAAAAGCTGAGCTGGTCTGTTTTTCTCTGCAGCAATTTCCCTGGAGAGAAATTCTGCCTTTTTAAGAGAAATTGTCCCCGGTACTCAGCATAGTGAGAACATAGGGTCAGCCTGTTGGCCTCCAGCCGGGTCTTCTGCCAGCAACGTTCCAACTTCTGACCCCTGATCTTCATCACCTTGAGATCTCCGTCAAACCAGGGAGATCTCAAGTGAGAGGATCTGGGTCATATATGGACCGGTGTGATGGAACCTAGAGCTTTGGCAACCACCCTGTTATAGGTGGCTACCGTCCCTCTAGTGGCAATCGCACATGCTGCATCAACCCTAGATAGGTCAGCTAACGCCAGCAGTCCCTCTGGGTCAGTGCCCCTTAAGGGGCAATAGCTGACCATTTCCACAGGGGAGGGACTTTCGGGAGGGGGCCCCAAAGCTGAATTCCACAGTGCAGTGATCAGACCAAATGATCTGATCAATCTTGGGGTTATCAATCTCAAGACCCAGCTGGAACACCAGATCAAGCGTGTGGCCATGTTGGTGGGTGGCAGCAACTGCTTGTGTCAGGCCCAGTGATTGCATCAACTGGAGGAGGTCGTAACTGAAATGCGAGGATTTGTCATTGACCCAGGCATTGAAATCCCCCAGGATTAAACACCTGGGGGACTCCAACACCTGGTCAACGATGAAGTCCGCTACCTCCTGCATGCATACCCCTCCCCTGCCTCGGGGGGGTGGTAAATGAGGAGAATCCTGCAACCTGCACCTGCACCTCCACACATGGCAACACACTCAAAAGATCGGGTGTTACCGACTGGGTGCACCGAAAAGCCCAGGCTGAATCGAAAAGCTATGGCCATTCCCCCTCTCCTGCAATCCTTCCTCAGACAGTGCACCATGGTGTATCCGGCGGGGATGGAGGCCTCAAAAACTGGGCCTGCATCGTCACCCAGCCAGGTCTCCGTGATGCAAGCCAGGTCGACAGAAGAAATCAAGTCCACGAAAATAGCAGTGTTTTCCTCAGCAATCTGGCATTGCAAAGCACTGCCTGAAGAGGATTAGAGGACGCAGCCAGTCCACTAGCTACCTTCCCACTCAGTCCGGTGGGAGCCCTGGGTATGGAAACCAAACACGTCGGACCTCTTCCCAGGCTCCATTTACACCCAGGGTGTCTCCTGCACCTGAAGGTGGACAAAACAATGGGCCAGGTGGGGTGCATCCAAGGGTATTGAGAGAGCTCAGGGAAATACTGACTGCACCTCTGACAGTCCTGTTTAACAGCTCATTTTATTTTATTTATTTATTATCTAGGAAAGTATCTTTGAGCCAAAGGCTCTTTTACAAATGTTCTACGTCATAGCAATCACATATGTACAAATTCAAAATACAGAGGTTACATATACACAATCATCAAATTTTGAGTTTAGAGTGAAGCAATGTTACAACCAGTAAAAGTATCAAACCCTGCAAACCTTTCTGGCCCAAAATAACTAATGTGACTGCAACTACTAAACACAGATGGCTACCACCACCATGAGTTATTCTCCCATCACCCCCACCACTTCCCCTCGGTTCTGCTCCTCCTGGCAAAGCCCCTGGATGGCTGTCCCCCCACTCCTGCTCCACTCCTCCACGCTCTTTTCTACCTATGACAAAGCCCCCTCAGTCTACTTCTCACCCAGCTTCGGCTTGCTCCCTTGATGCCTTTCGAGGCCTCAACAATACAGTGATCCGTATGTCAAAATGCACTTCTAGTGCTTGCTACAGTATAGTCAATGTAATAGCCTACCCGCCTGCTTGTTCAGCCAGTCAATATTCTGTCATCCTGCAATGTTCAACAAACTTCCTCTGTAATTTAGTCTCTTGTCCTATTGTTATGGAAGTCTGCTTGTACAGCCAGTCAATATTCTGTCATCCTGCAATGTTCAACAAACCTCCTCTGTAATTTAATCTCTTGTCCTATTGTTATGGAAGTCTGCTTGTACAGCCAGTCAATATTCTGTCATCCTGCAATGTTCAACAAACTTCCTCTGTAATTTAATCTCTTATCCTATTGTTATGGAAGTCTGCTTGTACAGCCAGTCCATATTCTGTCTTCCTGCAATGTTCATCAAACTACTTCTGACATTTCTGTCTCTTGTCCTATTGTTATGGAACCTTTGTAATTCTTGTCTGTAGTCTAGCTGACATGGATCTTTGTAAAAGAGCCTTGATGGCTCAAAGGTATTAATCTGCAACTGACATACATAAATAAATAAAAAGTATCAAACAAGGAGTACAAAATAATGAGCAGAAAATGCTAGAACAGGTTCAGTTGGTAAAGTTATGCACTTTTGCAGATATAGACAGTTGCTTTGGGGTCAGGGTATCACACAGTAGTATAACCAGGACAAGGTCACTTGGCCCAGTTAAGAAAATAAGGCAGCAATATAGGATGTTTCAAGAAATACGGTGAGCGTCAGAACTAAAGTTAGGTAAGCTATGAAAACCCTTATCTATGCTGCCAGAACATGTTAAAGCATCAGTTCTTTTGTCTGAAGTGCTAATAAGAATAGACAGCAGGAAGGCCCATGTTACCAGGGTGAGAAGTGACAAGGCAGAGACGCTGAAGCCTATAGGAGGGGCAGTGACTTACCAGGGCGGGAGGGGGAGGTGAACAAAAGTAAAAATGAGAGAGAAGGACAACAAGAGAAAACTATGGGAGATGGGGAGAGGTCGGAAATGAGAAAATCGAGAGGAGAGAGAGAGGCGGAGAGGGCAGAGGGAGGGGCAAAGGAATGATTGGGCAGAGAGGGGGTGGGAGGATGGGAGAGCATGGGAAAGCCAGGGCAGAGGGGGTGGGGTGGGAGGAAGGGGGGAAACAAAGGAAAGGGAAACAGAAAGGAGGTACACAGTGGAGGGAGAGTAGAGGGGATGAGGGAAATAGGAGTGTCACTGGGACGCAGAACAGCAGGGATGGAGGGGAGAAAGGGGGGAAATGAGAGGGAAAGAAGGAGGAGGAAAGCCAGGGGGGTAGAACAGAAAGTAGGGAGGGGAGAGGAGCAAGATTAGAGGGCAAGTAGGAAGGTGGAAGACTGATAAGAGGGGAGTAGATGGAAGGGGAATCAGGTCCCACAATAGCAGTTGCTTTTTGAGGCTAGGGCCATACAGAGTTTAGATTTAAAAGGTCCTAGCTTTACTTCTATTGTAATGCCTATGTCAAGTGCATTGAGCCATAGTGGCGCCTGGTCCTCGTAGGACCGTTGAAATTGCGTGGTTCAGCAGAAGGGGAAGCTTAAGGTCGAATTGTTTACCCCCCGATGCATCTTGTGGTGTTAGACCGGTTAAGGAGGCTTTGCAGTCCTGGAGTGGTAATACCAAGAGTAGATTTCTTGGCGAGAAGGCAAACTTGATATTAAATGTGCCAATCAAGGTTGAGCCACCTCGTCTGAGAGTATAGCTCACAGATGTGGCTGAGGCAGGGTACACCTAGGACTAGACGACATGCTTTGTTAAGTGCTGTTCTGATACATTTTAGTGAGGTTTGGGAGGCAGCCCCATAGACTGCTAGACCATAGTCAATCACTGAGAGCACTGAGCTGTTTACTGCAATTTTTAGTGCTTCAGCAGTAAGACACTGATGATGTCTGTACAGTAGACCCAGTTTTGCATTGCATGGCTTTGCAACTGAGTCAATATGTTGACTGAATGGCAGGGTGCTGTCTAGTGTCACTCCCAGGTATTTAAAAGTTTGGACCATTTCAAGGGGAGAGTTCTGACTGTTAAGAATGTGAAGTTGGTGAGTACGGTGTTTGTTACGTGACAATGTGAATAACATGATCTTGTTTTTTTTTGTAATTAAGGAGTAATTTGGATTGAAGGAACCAATGCTCTACAGAGTAGAAATTAGCCTGCATTTGCTTTTCAAGTATAGTGGGATCGGCATTGCATGAATATAGGACCGCGTCATCTGTGTAAAGCAGACTGGTTGTTTATAGATTGTGGGAGGTTATTTAGAAATAAACTGAACAGTAGGGGGCCAGGGATAGAGCCTTGGGGAACCCCTGTGGTGACACTATGGTTTTCGGAGAAGGTGTCTTGTATTTTCACTTTTTGGACCCTTCCGGTGAGGTAGCTCCTGAACCAGTCTACAGATTCAGAGTAGAGGCCGGAAAGGGAGAGTTGACCAAGGAGCAGATTATGGTTTATGATGTCAAAGGCCTTGGTGAGGTCAATGTACGTAGACCCCACCAAGAGACCTCTGTCCACGGCATTGTGAATAAAGCTGGTACAGTATACTCGACTAGAGTGGTTGTAGTACTGTGTTGTTTGTGAAAGCCGTGTTGTTGCCAGCATTGCAGTTTGTATTTGTCTCGATATTCTGTCAGTTGGTTAGAAATGATGTGCTCTAATGCCTTTGAGAGAGGGGGGGTAAGATTGATATTGGGTGGTAGTTTGCAAAGTTGGCTCTGTCTTCACTTTTGAGGACAAGGGTGACCACTGCCACCTTTCAGATCCATGAGAATTCACCAGAGATCAGGAAAAGATTTAGGATTTTGGTGAGGGGGTGAGAATTATGTCCAGGGTAAGTCTAACTAGTTTGAGGTCAAGCTGATCACTACTAGTCCTGGAATTTCTGAGAGCTTTTACGAGGTATTTTTTTAGCCTTGTGAGGGGTGATAACTCTGAGGAAGAAAGGCGGGTGGGAGTTTGATTGGGTCCCTGGGTTTTGTGTGGGGTATATATCAGTTGGGGGTTGGAGGAAGCTAGGAGGCAGTACACCGCTGAGGTCAGTAAATGCCTTGTTGAAAACATTAGCTATGTGGTAGTGATTCTGTGCTAGATGACCCTCAATGCTCAAAAAGGTGGGAGGAGTTTTATTGGGTTTGCCAGATAGAGACTTAATGTTCTCCCAGAACCGATGGCTGTCACCCCAGGAGTTTGTCAGCTCACTCTTAAAGTGATTGTTTTTGGCCTTATGTATAGGCCAGGTGCACTTATTATGGGTGGTTCTATAATTCTGGTAGTCTGATGGGGTGCCAGAGTTTCTAGCTTTGCACCACAGGGTGTCTCTGTGTTTCATGAGGGCTAATAGTGGGGGGAAGGGGTGATTCAGGGGTTCTTGTAATCATGAATCTTTCATTTAGTGTGGGGGGCATAGATATTGCATACTGCATTAAACTTGTTTATGAAGCTTTCAAGGGCAGCGTTGATGTCACTGCTGGAGTCAAGAAAGCTCCAATCTTGGAGGCTGAGGTGAGCTCATAGAGGTTCCAGTTTGCCTTTCTTCAGGAGTCTGGAATTGACAGTTTTGGCTGGCACCTTTGGGGCCTTATTAGACCATTTGCATATTATTGGGGTGTGGTCACTGAGACAGTCCAGGAGAACTGAAGTGGAGATTATTCTACCAGGCTGGTTTGTGACCATCTAGTCAATTATGGTACCTGTGTCTGTCCGATAATTAAGCCTTGTAGGGGTGTCTATCAGTTGCACGAGATTAAGTGAGGATAGCAAGTCCTTATAGGGGCCAGCATCGAGGGAGGACCAGTTAATATTAAAGTCCCTGACCATTATCAGCTCAGTGTTCTGGCTCCGATCTGAGAGGTAGTCAATCACAGATTTGAAGCCAACAGCTTGTTCCTTTGGAAGAATGTATACCAAGACTATAGTAAGAGTTTTGCTGTTCATACTGAGTATTACTTTTATGACTAGCAGTTGAGCCCCACAATTGTTGCCATACTGATTTAGCATTTGGCCCTGGATGTGGTCTTTGACATAGATAACACACCCTCCTCCTCTTTTACCAAGTCTATCTAGTCTGAAAGAGGCATACCCACAGAATTGTAAAGCAGAGTCGGGCACCCTGGGCTCATTGTAAACAGGAGTGGTTCCGGAGGACTGGAGGAGGTCAGATGTAGTCCCATTACACAAAAGTGGTTACAGGGAGGAGGCTGGCAATTATAGGCCAGTCAGCCTGACATCGGTGGTGGGAAAATTAATGGAATCACTGCTGAAGGAAAGGGTTCTTGAATATCTTGAATCCAGTGGGTTACAAGACCCGAGGCAGCATGGTTTCACAGTGGGGATGTCATATCAAATGAATCTGATAGATTTCTTTGACTGGGTAACAAAGGAGTTAGATCAGGGTGAAGCGGTGGACGTGGCCTATTTAGACTTCAGTAAGGCTTTGGACAACGTTCCACATAGGAGACAAGTAAGCAAGCTGGGTAGCTAAGAAGTGGGTTCAAAGGTGGCAAAGTGGGTAAGAAACTGGTTAGGGGATAGACAACAGAGGGTGGTGGTAAATGGAGTTCACCCCGAGGAAGGGAGAGTGACCAGTGGGATGCCTCAGGGATCAGTGCTGGGACCATTTCTCTTTAATGTTTTTATAGGTGACATTGCAGAGGAACTGGAGAGGAAGGTCTGCCTCTTTGCAGATGACACCAAAATCTGCAATAGAGTGGACACTCCAGGGGGAATAGAAAGGATGAGCAGAGACCTGAGAAAACTAGAGGAGTGGCCAAGGGTATGGCAGCTGGGTTTCAATGTGAAAAAGTGCAAAATCATGCACTTGACACATAGATACCCAGGGGCAGAGTACAAAGTGGTTGGAGTGGTATTGACAACCACCAAGTAGGAAAGAGACCTGGGGGTAATCATATCAGATGTCCTAAAGGTGTCCAGGCGGTGTGATGAGGCAGTTGGGAGAACTAGTGAGATGCTGGGTTGCATAGGGAGGGGTATCACCAGCAGAAAGAGGGAGGTGGTGTTTCTTCTGTATAGATCGCTGGTAAGACCCCACCTAGAGTACTGTGTGTGGTTCTGGAGACCACATCTCCAGAAGGACATAAACAGAGTGGAGGCTGTCCAAAGGAGGACAACTAAAATGGTGCAGGATCTGTATCAAGAGTCCTATGAGGAAAGACTAAAGGACCTCAATATGTACACCCTGGAACATAGAAGGGAGAGGGGGAATATGATAAAGATCTTTAAATACCTAATTGGTGTAAATAAGGTACAGGAGGGAAGTATTTTTCAGAAGAAAAGTGCTCAAGAACAAAGGGGTATACTATGAAGCTGGAGGGGTAGATTCAGGAGAGATGTTAGGAAGTACTTCACAGAAAGAATAGTGAATGCCTAGAACAATCTTCCAGCGGAGGTGGCAGGGGCAAAGACAGTGGTGGGAGTTCAAGAATGCATGGCATAGGCATAAGGGAATCATAGTGGAAAGGAAGGGGGGGGAAGAGTGATAGATCAAGTACGATCAGTGGTAACAATGTAGGTAAGGAGAAAGGGGTAGACTGGGTGGGCCAAGCGGTCCTTATCTACTGTCAAATTCTAAGTTTCTATGTTTCTGGGGTCACCAGAGGCTAGCTAAGGAAGGAGGACTGAGCATCCCACAACAGGTCTCCTTCTTCAGGGAGAGGAGAAGTGCGACCCGATGTTTGATTACCACCTAGTGGAAGCTGGGTGGCATCACAGCAATCATCTCCTAGTTGGCCAGGTGCAGGGTGCTGAGGTGTACTACTGTACATCTTCACGTAGTACATGCACACCATAGCATGTATGCTGGCCCAGGGAGGAAAAAAAAGCACTCTCCGGGGGAGGAGGGGTGGAGTACCAGAGTGAGAAGGATGATGGTGTTCACTTTGCAGGCTCCACACCACCCACATAGGTACCCACCCATGGAGGTACAAGTGTTGGAAGGTAAGTCCTTGGGTGGTTAGATGACAGACTGGTGCAAGATGCTAGAAGGGGGCCACCCGGATATAGGTGTATAGACAAATAATGAAAAAAATGTTTTACTACTGTCATGCACTGCTGCTTTAAATGCAAAGCTCAGAAGAATGGCTCATTAGATTAAATATTATCCAGTGAAATAGACTTGGTTAATGGACATGTAGATTGGGACAAACAGCAGCCAATGTTTTAGTCTCCCGCCTACATGACAAGGAGCTCAGATAAGATAAAGCAATGATTTAAGAACACAAAGAAAAGGAAACAAAGGAGTTCTGTTTATTTTGCAGCCCTGTTAACTTTAACAACAGTTAAGTCAGGTCTTTTATATGGCTTCTCTTCCAAGGCATTAATCTTTCATGCCTGAAACAGCAGGAGGATAAGGGAGGATCAGAGGCTCTGTCTGTTAAGTCCCACTCGTTCAAGGTGTTATCAACCTGGGATGAAGCACTGAGTAACTAGGTATGAAACCTGGACTGAAATGGTAAACAAAAAATGCTTCCACGAGAAGCTTTTCATTTTCTGTGAGTTTACGGCCACGTTCAGCCAGCTATTTTTTTTTGTTCAAGCAATTACTCTGCATTTAAGAGCACTTGAACGACCCCAGTTTGACTGTGGTGGTTTTGTTCCTAAATGGACAACTTCAAACAAAGTAAATATTTTACCAAGATATTGAGTGCGCTTAACAGTAGTGTCCAGCTGTTCTTTTTACTTGGAACTGCTGCTCTGAAGTCAAGAAATGCTGTTGGAGCATGAAATCCTTAGAAACAGTGAAAACCTGCAACACAGATCCCAACCCTTTTCTATCAACGTGGGCATCTGTTCTTGGTTTCTGAACTCACAGTGTTTGGCCCAGCGATGGCCTTCATGTACCGTGTGCATGTGGCATGCTCCAACCTGTAAATGCACGCACCTCCAGTCACGAGATCCCATGCAACTGGGAGCACTTCCAGTCATTCAGGCATTCTCCTTCCCAGCAGGGCTCACTCAGGAGAAATGATCAAGTATGCAAAATCTTCAAGGCTCAATCATGAGGACTGAGGTGAACCATGTGCTATTTCAGAGGACTGCCAATGTCCTCCCTCCAATAATCCAGAGTGATGACTGGAAACTTTGTCATACTCTCAACCCCTGAATATCTGGGCCAATAGACTCGTGCATGTCGAGGGGTGTTGTATGCATACTGATTCCCCTGGAATTCTGCAATTCTGCAGCTGCTGAATGCAGAATTTTCCAAGGAATTTGCATCATGCCACAGAATATGGCACGGGGTCATAATGTTGCATGACATTATGACGCAAGCAAAAATCATGCTGCCAATATAGCGCGATTTCTTGCATGCAGCATAATTCATTTTTTTTGCGAGGGCTGTGCCCCCCAAACCCCCTGTTACAGGGGCTGTGCCCCCGAACCCTCCCCAATAAGGAGTCTCAACTCTTGGGGGGGTTCAACATGAAATTGCACAAAAGTCAGAAAAAAAATAAAAGTTTCTGGGACCAGGAATCAAACCCGGTCCCAGACACAGCACCTGGGTTCCTTGCTGCAGTGGCTCAGTCCATTGAGCCATGGCAGCAGCTTGATGGAATCCCATCCCAGTAGAGGTCTTATCCTCTGCCTGGGCTAATGCGAGTGGTGCAATACCACGTACAGCAGTATTCGCGGTATTGCACCACTTGCTGTCTCGTACAGCGCTATTCCGGGTTAGCGCTAATGTCGTATGCTATTAAGTGTGCGACATTATGACCCGGTAGGACAGATTATATATACTGCTGCAGAATTCCTCGTTCTTGGTAAATTTTCATTCAAAAATGCAGTTTTTCCATAGTACCCAGCTCCCTTCCCCATCACATTTATCCTGAAACCCCTCCTCTTTGCTTGGATATGTGATGACATTAATGACATCACATCCTGTTTTAGCCATGGACAGGGCTATATTCTGCTACAGAAATGAATAAATTATGCTGCAGAAATCAGAAAATGCTGCTACAGCAACCTAGGAGCCCTGCTACAGAAATCTGGACAAAGTGCCACAGAACACTAGGGTATGACTACTACAACCCGACACTCGCTCCCCGACACATTGTTGTCCAAGCCCAGAATCCCAAACCACAAAATCCCAACAGTGGGATTTTGCCCTCCTCCCCCGAAGTTTGTTATATTAATTCTGGGGGGTGAGGGGGGGCAAAGCCCCCCCGAAACATGGGAAACAAACAAAATCCCACTGTCGGGATTTTGCATTCCGGATTCCGGCAACAGTGTGTTGGGGAAGCGCATGTCGGGTTCTAGTAGTAAATCCAACACTGGGGCTCTACACTTAACCCCACACTGCATGTTGAATGGAATGCTGGTAAACCTACAACTACAGTACTTCCCTCCCTCCCTGGAGGCTGTGCACGTTCTTGGAGATGCAGTAACAGTCTTCTGCTGTGCACACAGTAATCCCTGTCTCAGGTTGGGAACCCAGATCCCCAGCATCCTATGCAGCAACCATACAGCTTGAGTCATGAGCTGACCCATAGACACTGTTTATTTAAGCAGTAAGGCATGACAGGGAAGTTAATATTTATTTATTTATTTATTTTCAAAAGTTTCAACAGGAAAGACATACTGAGCTAAAATATAGCTTGTTTCCAGATGCACCCTGTGGGAGGGGGGATAGGGATATAGGTACAGAAAAGAATAATTGATTATACAATAAAACGAAACATCATATAGAGATAAAATTAAACAGTGCAAGTATGTACATTAGACGCATGAGTGATCTAGGCAAAAAATATCACACAGAGTAATATATATCAAATAACAAAAAACAAGTAACATAGCAACATAAAACCAGCTGGGAGGTATGTCCCATGGGAAAAATAAAGTAACAGAGAAGGAACCATAAGTCAGTGTGGGTAGAAGGGGACAGGGTGTAGAAGGGAGGAGAGTTGAAGAGGAAGGGGAAAGGAAGACTAAAAATAGTGTGGAAATTGGTTGTGTGCCACCAGAACATCATTCCATGCCATAAGTGCAAAAAGACATTTTGACCAGAATTTGAAATATGACAGCTGTCACATTCATGAGGTTGTGTGAAAAATGGCTATGTTGAAAATTTTGGGTGAAAATATTTAAAATTACCAAAATGATGAGCAAGCATAGAGAAATTTCAATGTACGCTCATAACGTTGTCATTTTTACATATTTCTATTTTTTTAATTTTAATTTTTATTTGAACTTATATACAATACAGAACAGAGGCAGAATATATTATATGATATACAGACTTGCATAAAACTACATAGGCATACATGCCAAAAGTGTGGTAAGATGAAAACATTTTAAAAATTGAAAAGCATTTACCAAACACAGGGACCATGGGCAAACGGTGACGTGGGAGGTTAAGGGAAAAAAGAAAACAGGAGAAATTTTAAGCGCATTAAAATTTAAAAATTAGATAAATTCTTTGTAAAATGGAGAATACCTCTGATATCACTATATTCCTATGTCAGCCTCGTCCACAAAACCCTTTTGGAAATTCACTGAGAATTATTCTAGGGTTACAAACTAATCAGCCCCTTCCATCCAATGTTTACCTATGGAAGTGCCATGTAAACCTGATACTTCATGATTCGGGAAGAGGGAGATAGCAATTTCTTAAAAAAAAGAAAAACAATAAATAAAGAACGCAAGGCAGAGACACCCCGATCCCCAATGACCAGTTGGGGGAAGGCACCAAGATCTCGGTCATATTTGCTGCTCTACAGTTTACTCACCTAGGACACAGCCCTGATCTAAAAAAAAAAAAAAAAAATTTCCCGCATTGGCTAAAGGGGCAAAATCAGGGTTATGGTCCAATTGATATAGAACCCATTTATGCCACTGAGAGTCAAAATTTGATTCCTGATTTCATAGTCTCACAGATAACCTTTTTAGAGTGTAGATCTCTCTTACCAGGCCATGCCTCTTGAGATGGAGGTGTCGCCTTATGCCACAGTCAGGTAAGTACCTTCTTGGCTGCCAACACGAGAACAGTCACCATTCGTAATGTGTTTCTGTCAAGCTTCACTTCCTTCGGTGGCGTGGCCATCAATATGTAGACTGGGACTAACAGGTTTGGGCAATCATATATCTCTACTAATTCCTATATAATTCCCTCCCAGTATATACCCAATTGGGGGCAAGTCCATATAATATGGATCTGATCCGCGGACATAGAGCCACACCCCCTCCAGCATGTCCCAAGGGAGGGATCAGTAAATTTGGCCACTACTGCCGGGGTACAGAAAAAAAGTACTCTGAGCTTCCACATAAATTCCCTCCAATAGAGAGAAGATTAAACTTTAAAAGCCGGTAAAGCTGCTCCCTCCCATGATGCTGTAGAGATATCAATACCGAGCTCCCGAGACCATTTAACCTGTACTGAATCTGTAGAATCTACCTGTCTCTCCTGGAGAGCCTTATAGAGCAAACTAATCAAGCGGTCTCCCAAAGAACCACTTACACTGAGTTGAATAAATGCGATGAGCTGCAAAGGGTTTTCCACAATGTCTGACAGGGCTACTTCAAATGGGCAAAGATAAGACTTCAACTGTAAATACCTAAAAAATATGAGCGAGAGGGTTGGTAATCCGAGCAGAGAGACACAAACGGAAGAATACCCGAGGAACACACAACCTGAAAAACATAATTTAAACTGAACGATGCCCAACTTTTAAAAGGTACCTCCAATCTATTGGGTAAAAAAGATGAATCATTCACAAATATCCAAGGTAAAGAGAGTCAGATGAGGTTAAGTACTTATTTGTAATCATATGCCAGCAACAGAAGGGTTCTCTAGGGTACAAAGGAAATTTAGAAAAAGGAAGATATTTTGGTGGAAACCCAAAAATATATATGGGCAAATCAAAGAGGTCTCTCAGAGTGAGTTTGAACTGCTTCCAATTGGCTCTATACAGGGGGTTCAGCCAAAGCAAAAGGATTCACACCTGAGAAGTCAATGCCTACTGCTTCAAATTGGGCAAGTTTAGACGCCCTTAATGTCTAGGAAGTTGCAGAAGTGATAAAAGTACTGTTGGGGTCTTTCTACCCCAAATGAAGAGAGAGATCCGCTTGTCCCAAGTTCAGAAATACATTTCCTCAGGAACCTCTGGAAGGGTAAAAAAAATTACATTCTGGGAAATATATTTTGCAGAACTGCATCAACTCAAGCCAAAAAACTAAGAGGAAGCTGGTACCATCTGTTGAGGTCTTCCTCAATCTGCTGAGTCAATGGCTCAAAACTAAGACGTTCAAAATGAACCAGGTGTTTAGTTAAACGGATTCCGAGATAGTGCATCGCTATCCTGTTCCACTTAAAAGGGAACCTCTGTTTTAATTCTGTCGAGGGGACAAAGTTGTATAGCAAAACCTTGGTTTTTTGATCATTTATTGTATAGCCTGCCAAAGTCCCAAAAATAGTAATCTGTTCCCAGAACACAGGTATGGAGCATTCTGGATCAGTTAAAGTTAACAAAATATCATCAGCAAAAAGGGAAATCCTCTGGGAACAAACCCCCATAGGAATGCCCACTATTGAAGCGTGCTGGTGGATGGCTTCTGCTAATGGCTCCACGTAGAGAACAAACAACAATGGGGAAATGTGGCATCCGTGACGTGTTCCTCAAGAAAGGGGGAAGGGGCAGATAAAGAACCATCCAGTAGCCAGCTCGTCGGCACAGTGATTGGATTTCTGCTTGCGACGCCAGCTACCCGGGTTCGAGAGCGGACTTGGGTCGCTGGAGGGCCGGCCGGGGGAGAAGGCTTGAGCATCCACGGACTGCTTGCCTTCTCCGTGGGGGAGGGAGGACAAGACCCACGGCTTGGGTAACCCTGGGTGGAGGCCCGAGGTACAGCAAGCTGGTAGAACAGACCAGTGGGAGCTGTGTGGTGGACGTCGGCATGCAACGCCTTGACGTCAGGGCACACACCACACAGCAAGAGAAAGCTGGAAAAAGCACCTCAGAGCGTGGGTAGACAGAGTTCCAGTGCCAGTCCTAATTGTGATGGCCTGCCTGACCACCAGGGGACCCAACAAAACACTTGAAGATGTCGGGACACTGGGCCCCACCCTGTACCCGCCTGGGGGGTATAGCCATGACTCCATGGGGGAACCTCTGGGAATTCAGGTAGGCCAGTCATGGGGGGGGGCACCTAGGAGTCTCCCGAAGAAGCACAGCTCCGGGGTGAGGGAAGGGAGAGAAACATTAAGATAAAAAAAAAAATCCAGTTTTAAATATACCTGTGAATCATGATAAATGTTCTGCAGTTGTCTAATAAAATCCAAAGGGAGGACAAATTGCAACAGGGTTGCCCAGAGAAATCCCCAGGCAACCCTGTCAAAAGCCTTCTCTGCATAAAGTCCCAGCAGGGTAAGAGGGATCTTCCAGCTTAAAGCATTGTCCACTATCAAACAGGTGCGTCTAACCGCATCTTGAGCTTGCCTGCCTTTAACGAGACCCACCTACCAGAGTGGGGATAATATCCTCCAACCTGTGGGCCATGATAGCCATATAGACCTTGTAATCAAAATTTAATATAGAAATCGGTCTGTAAGAGGAAGGATATTAGGGCTTTGGTATGGCTGAAAGCACTGCATATCGCCAAGATGGGGGTGGGGGCTCACCTTGTTGAACAGCATGTAAAGTCACCAATAACGTAGGCATTAGTTCCCCTTTGAACTCTTTATAAAATTCTGAGGGGTAACCATCCAGGCTGGGGGCTATAAGAGTCTTAGCTTTTTTAAGAACTCCATTGATTTCACCCGAAGATATAGGTGCTGATAAGGCCTTAGCCTGCTCCATGATCAGTCTAGGAAGAGAACATTTTTGTAAGTAGGCAGTAATCAGAGACTGTTCGGGACTGGATTCAACAGTATTTCGAAAATATTGCGCCATTGCTTCTCTAATCTCCCGAGGATGAGTCAATAATGTCCTTGAAACAGGGTGGAAAAGTTGTATTACAGATGCCCCTTTTTATGCATACATAACCTACGAGCCAAATTCCTAGCCCCCCCTTGGACCCCCTTCATGAGTGGTGAGTTTGAGATAAAAAAACCTGTTGCTCTACTTTTTGATCAAGTAGCTTCTGCAACTGCTGTTTGACCTGTAACAACTGAGATTTTACTGTAGTATCACCCTGGATATAGAAAGAATGTCTGATATTCCTCCTGTAATCCTTTGAGTTTCGCCTCTCTTTCCCTTTTCTTCCAAGCTGAATAATTAATAATCAGATCATGCAAGACCACTTTCAAAGTGTCCCATAAAGTTGTGGAAGAGACTTCTCAGGCAGTATTATGTCATTTTTACATATTTCAACTCCACATTTTCAACATGGCCTTCTTATGATACCGCCTCATGAGTAGTGGTGGTGAAAATCTTCAAATCCTGCCCCAAAGGTGATCTTGCCAAGTGACCATAAAAATACCTGTCAGGGCTGATTTGCATAATTCCACCATAATTGTTAGTGAGGCGGGATCCCAAAAAGGCCATGTTGAAAATCTGGGGTGAAAACATGTAAAAATTACAAAGTTACTCTTCAAAGTTAAAACCCCCATGGAAATACATTGAACTGCACTTACCTTAGTTTCTCATATTGCAGTTTCCAGTTCCAGCAGGATGATGTGTCTTCGATCAGAGAGTGGATATATACCATGGGACCTGCTCAGGTGAGTGAGGGTGTAGTGTGGGTATGGTGTTGTGACTGCTGAATGGGAGGTCAGGGTGGCAGATCAGCAAGGGACTGTTTTATTTTTTACAGGTTTAAAGGGCAAAAAAATTGAGGGATGATTTCCTTTATTACAGATCACATTTGGGAAAGTAATACGGAGATGGCAATCGGAGGGGGGGAGCTGCCACTAGACACCAGGGAAATATGCCATATATAGAGGGACAGCGATCGGAGGGCAGGGGGTGCCATTAGACACCAGGGAAATATTACACAAATAGGGGGACTGTGACCAGATGGTGGGGGGGTACCACTAGACACCAGAGAAATCTTACGCAGATAGGGGGATGGCAATTGAAAGGTAGGGGGGACACTAGACACCAGGGAAACATTAGGGGAAAAAATGGGGCCAGCGATCAGAGAGCTTGGTGTCACTAGACACTAGGGAACTATTACACAGATGGGTGACAGCAATAGGAGGGTGGGGTGCCACTAGACACCAGGTAAACATTAGGGAAATACGGAGCTGGCAGTCAAAGAGCAGAGAGAGGGAAGGAAGTGCCACTAGGGTCTGGAGGGGTAGCCAGGGAACCGTGCTTCCACCTGATTTGTCTGCTGCTCCTGCAGTTGGTGAGGCAGAACTAAATGGTCTGGCATGCGTGTTTCTGCCCAGACCAGAATCACTGCCACATGCCTTTGTCTGCCCCGGCAACTGCCCCACCACCACTGCTGCTGCCGAGACTGCTGGAGGAAGAGAGAGGATGGTGGATCACATCGGGGAGCAAGAGGTATGGAATGTTTTGTAAACCCCCCCATCAAAAGAATACTGCTGCTTTAAAGGCACCCTGAAGTGTGGTGGCAGAGGGGAGAGGGGAAGAAAGACAAGAACAGCACCATGGAGTGGGCTGGAGCAAGAAAATAGTACGGCAGTGGAGTAGATGGGGGGAGACACAAAGGAACAGCATTATGGTGAATGGAGAGGACCGCATGTGCTTCAACTCCACTTTGGAAGGAGACACTCTAGGTATCTGGTCATGTGTGATGTGCTTCCAAAATCCATTCTCCTACTACATAATATCAATACATCATGCATAGCTTTTGCTATGTAGCTGTAAAAAATCAACAAATTGCACAATTTTGCATGGAAAAATGTAGTTTTGTCCCACATGAGGATGCCTGCAGAGCCACCCAGTGGTAAAGTAGGTATTCCCTTGCCAGACATTTGGTTTTATAAAGAAGGTAACCCTAGTCACATAATTAGTTATCACATTTTGCTAAAGATGGTTAAATACCTTATGACTAATTATGAGTTTCTTTCTGAGATTACCTTTTAATTATATTGTATTACATGATAATATTCTGTTGGTATTTGTACATGGTGTAATATTCTGTAAATATGAATTAATGCTTTTTGCAGTAAATCTTTTATTATGTATTATTATGTATTGTATATATCTCTCCTACTGTTATTCCCTGTATCCCGATTCCCCACATTGATCCAGTCCACCTTCATGGTAAAACGAAATAAATAAAAATAAATAAAACAATAAATACATACATATATACATAAATACAAATTACTTTCTTCGGTTTTTTCCAATTCATTTTTTGATGCTCCTTATTGATGTTGCCCTATCTCTTGGGTCACGCCAGGTCAGGCCCAGCCCTGTCCTCACTCATCTCTTGCACTTATGCCTCTCCTTCCAACCCCATGGGCTTATCCCTCATGGCAGAGCCTTGACAGGGCCTTGACGTACCGGACTCAAACCTCCCACCTGCAGGCGGAGGCATGAAGGTAAGAGATGCTGGGGCAGGGAGGGCAACTAGTAGCATGAGGCAGAGCCCGAGTGCACCTGGGATCATCCTGCTCACTCCAGAGTATTTCAGTGTTTGGCCCCATTACCCCAGGAAGTTGGCTTGCTAAGAGCTCCAAGCATAAACTTGCAAATGTCCCCCCCACCCCAAAAGTCCCCTGCTGCATTACTACCTGTGGTCACCCAGATGGCTGTATTGCAGTGGGGACCATGTCCCTCACTCCCCAACGCAGAAAAGCATCTTCTGGGATGCTCAGTCCTCTTTTCCCTACTGGCCTCCGACAGCTCAAGCTCACTCCCAAACTCAGGTCATCGACATTGTGAGTGGCAGTGCTACCGCTACACCAACGGTCCAGCCCTGAGATTGCTCTTTGATTTCATATGGTGCTTTTTTACAATTACTGGTCATGCTATTTATTAACTGGACTGACACCTTTTTCTAATGCTATAATTACTGGGTTCTATCCATAATAACCAGGAGGTTATTACGGCACAGGTGTCAGTTACACAATCAGCTGCACAAGAGAGTAATAGTTACCCTGCAATGCATGCCGTAACTCCTTAGCCGCTGAAACTAGCTCACATCACTGTTTTCTGCAAAATCAGCATCTATACTAACAGCTTATGTGAATAAAAAAGAATTTGTGCTTACAGTTGCTTGTTGTTATTGTATCTGTAGCACCGATCCAGTGAAAGTAGTAGTCGTGGTCAAGCTCTGTCATCGGTGTGAGCGTGTGATATTAGCAACAGAGCCCCCACCCCATCCCATGGCATAAAACGTAACACAACAGGAATAGACATTAGTAATTAATTAACTGACTTCAAGTTTTAAATAGCAAACAACATGTTTAGATGAACAGCACATGGAAAGTGAAATCTTTCTGCCAAATATGGAGCGCTACTAAGCAGAGGCATTGTCTCGTTCTCACTGTCTCAGTTACCTGCTACCCACCATTCCTTACGCACTTTGTTAAATTGATGTCATGCAATAGTGCGCAACCAAATGAAGCCCATATGTAAAAATGTCTTATCTGATTTAAAGAGAAGGGTAATGACAATGTAAAAGTGTCATATTTGATTTAAAGATGTGTAATGACAGCACAATTACACAGTAAAAGTGAAACCCATCAGTTCCACGCTCAGTGAACGTAAAAGCTGACTTATGACTCGGAAATAAAATCAAAAGCCATTTTCTCCAACCTCTCAGCAAACATTAAGGGCCCGATTCTCAAATGCTGCACCAAGACGCAAGGTGCGTGCATCAAGCAGTAGGACGCAAGCAGTACCCTGCGCCAAGACGCAAGCAAGACGGGATTCACAAATGCACCATACATGAATGCAAAGGCCTAGCCGGCCCAGTGGCATAGAGGGTTGAGGCGCTGGATGCCACACCTCGTGTCACGCCAGCGACCCGGGTTCGGGAGCGGACCTGGGTGGCCGGGGTTCAGCAGCGGGGGATAGAGATCGAGCATCTGGAGGACTGCTCTCTTTTCCCCTGGGAGGGTTGGGGAAGCCAACACTCAATGAGTGACCTCTGGCGGAGGCTGGAGGGTAGCCGGATGAGCGTCGAAAGCGTCAGCCAGGGGGTGGAGCCACGGCGTGCGTTGCCTTGCTGGGCCGGGCTCCACAGGGACTAAAGCACTAAGGAGAAAAAAAACCCTCATCGCCGATAGGCGAAGGCGCCTCCCTTCACAGACCACACTCCCGCTTATGGACTCGGCTCTTGGGCTTTCCCTGCCCTCTCTGGCTGGTGTCTGAATACTGAAAGAAATAGCGCCCTGGGTGGGGGTGGCCCTTCCCCGGAGGGTAGACCTGGGGGATGCCCGGTACCGAAGAGGAGCCCGTCGACCAAGCCACGTTGGGAGGTAGAGACTGTATAATAGGTGGTCGCAGAGAGAGAGTTCGAAGGTAAGGGGCCAAAAATAGAGTTTGAAAAAAAGGAAAAGAATGCAAAGACCTGCTGTGTCAACCACCCCATGTGCCAGCACAATGCCAGATGGCTGCTAGAGCCATGATGCATGGTGCATTGCGACAGGGGTAAGACATGCAGGACACAGGAGCACAGTTCACAAAGGTGCCTCAAACAGGAGATTTCAAACACCTGCTGCACCACACAGAGCTGATCTAAGGAGACTTAGAAAAAGGAAGGGAAGAGGCAGGGTAGTGTAACAGGACTGAGACACAGGACTGCAGCAAGACAGAGACAGATGACTGCCAGGAGGATGTCTGCACCACAGGCCCTACTGGGCATACAGTTGGCCATGCAATGCCATAGGCGACATGCCCACCGGGATGCACAACAGGGTGGCGCTGTACAGCAGGTGCACAGACAGCAGCAACCCAGACACCGGAGGCATGCCATGCGTGTGTACCATCCACGCACCGCCCACATGGACATGACTGAGGAGCAGTGCATTGCACGATATCAGCTTAGCAAGGCAGCCATAGCACAGCTATGCCAGGAACTTGATGCTAACCTGAGAAGCAGGACCCAGAGAGGCCATGCCATACCAACAGCAATGAAGGTATGTGCAGCCCTATGGGTATTGGCCACTGGCAGATTCCAGACACCGAGCAGTGACACTGTGGGCATCTCACAGCCCTCTGTATCATGGTGCCTGAGGGCAGTCGTGGATGCCCTTGTACACAGGTCACACCAATACATCCATCTACCCACAGACGCCCAAGAGCAACTGGCAATCAAGCAGGGATTCTACAGCACAGCAGGATTCCCACATGTGCTTGGTGCAGTAGACTGCACACACATCGCCATAAGGGCACCACTGGATGAACCAGAGACCTATGTCAACCGTAAGGGATACCATTCCATGAATGTACAGGTCATCTATGACAGCAGGTGCAAGATCCTCGACGTTATGGCACAGTATCCTGGGTCCACACATGATGCGTACATCTACAGGAACTGTGAAGTGTGTGAGGCCTTCCAGAGCGGGGCACTCACAGATGGCTGGCTGATTGGTAAGGCACACACAGACACACACAGCACGGGAGTGCATGGGACGCATGTGGGCACAACAGTAACCTACACCCACCTCCCCACAGGTGACAGCAGATACCCACAACAGCCCTGGCTGATGACACTGGTGAGGCATCCACAGAGTGCAGCAGAGCAACGGTACAATGATGCCCACACAGCAGCACGCAGTGCGACAGAGGGCACATTTGGCATCCTCAAGATGAGGTTCCGGTGCCTTGACAGATTAGGTGGTGCACTGCAGTACACACCAGTAATAGCATGCAAACTGTTCATAACATGCTGTGTGCTGCACAATATAGCACTTGAACATGGCACACCACTGGCAGAGGATGAGAAGGCACCCAGCGAGGATGGTGACACTGCAGGGAAGGAGGAGGCAACAGGGCCTGCCAATGACTGGTGACATCAAGGCCAGGCACAACACACACACTGGCTGGACAACAAATGCAAGCACAGCTCATTGGATCACACTTTGGATGAGCACACAACAGCATGCGCAGTGTGCAAGGACACAGGTACAGCAACACCACCATGCTGTGTGCTGGCTATGGACCACAGCCCCGAGGCCATGGGAAGACCACATGCATGCAGCAATGGCACACATAGCAGGCACACTGGGCAGCATTGCCATGGCATTGTGGAGAACAATAAAGCAGTGCCAGGAACCCTGGGACCACCACGGAGCGCCCACACTACAGGTGGACCAGAACAGCTGTGGTGATGTAGAGGTGTCACCACCTGGACCACCACACAGGCAGTGGCAGCACAGTTGACACAGATGTGCCCATTGCCTGTGCGCTGACCCAGACGGTGCAAACAGTGTGGGTAATTGCCTGGTGAATAAGGGTCATTGTGAAAGTAATTAGTGTATATTGTTCAGGCCACTAGACAGGAAAGAGGGGGGTTACAGTGTCCCAGAGGGCTGTGCCCAGGTTAGCTTGACCACTAACAACCCTGACCTCTGGGTGGAGGCACCCGTTTCATTACCCAGGCCCCTTAACCTGCTACTAGCCAAGCAGGCAGGGGTAGTAGCCCTTGGGAAAGCACCACCTAGGGGTTACATTCCTCCTTTATCTAAAGCACTTGAAAGAATCGTTGCTGATCAGTTGGTAGAGTATATGTAGAAATACATCCTGCAATGCTCCCAGCAACATGAATTTTGAAAGGGCCACAACACCACCACTGCACTCCTTGAATTTATGGGCTACATCCAGCAGACACTTGACCAAGGCCATCTAGTTGGCATCATCTACATTGATCTGACCAAAGCGTTTGATACGGTCAATCATCCATTATTGCTTAGACAGCTAGTGGAACTAGGCCTATCATCTGACACCATATGATAGTTTAGCAGCTACCTCACTGACCGCTCTCAACAGGTCAAGATTGATGATGTACTCTCGTCTAGGCTTCCTATCCACTCTGGTGTTCCCCAAGGGTCAATCCTGGGTCCACTACTGTTCAGTATTTTTCTCAACAAACTCCCTGCCTTATGCTCTGAACAAATTCTACTGTATGCTGACGATGCAGTAATTTTCGAAAAGAATACTGACCCAACCCTCCTAGAGAATCAGCTCCAGAAAAGCTTCACAGAGGTTGAGATTTGGTTTATTATGCAGAAACCTGTGCTCAATTACAAAAAAACAAAAATAATGCTCTTCCATGACACTCACAATAAGCACAAATCCAAACAGCTGGCAGTCAGAAACCGCTCAGGCATCCCTCTGGGGCAGACCTCGATTTTCAAGTACCTTGATGTGACTTTGGATAGCACCCTTTCCTTTGCTAGTGACATAGACAATGTAGCCAAATCTGTGAATACGCACATCCGTCTCATTTATAGGCATAAACACTGTTTAACTGCCAAAGCCCTTAAGAAAGCAATCCAAAGCACAATTGTCTCCATAATAGACTATGGGCTCATAATCTATGGATCTGCCACCAGCACTGCCCTAAAATGTACCTCAGTCACACTGAACAAAGTCAGTAGGCTTCTTACTGGGGCTCCTCCACAGAAGCACACCCGTGACCTCTAAGAGCAGTCAAATTGGCTACAGCTACAAGGTAGATTATTCTACCACACCTGCCTTGTTGTAAAGAAGGCTTCACTTGTTTTTTTGCTCCTGGGAGTACAGAACCTCCTCAGTCCATCTTGCAGCAACTACCACACCAGAAGTACTAATTGCTCTACCCTCCAACTTCCACGGTGTCAGACTGTGCAAGGTCAGCGCTCATTTGCAGTCAGAGCCCCAAAGCGGTTTAATTCCCTGCATAGTGAAATCGCAAACTCTGCCACTCTGGGCTTATTTAAACACAAACTTCGAGAGCCACTTGTGGCTAGAGCCTCCTGTGATTACTTCACTTAACTGCTGACACCCTCAGCCTACTTCCTACTCAGCACCAACCTCATTCCATCTTCTCCTCTCTTGCCGGTCCTCTTCCCCCTTCCCTTCGGAACTTTAGACCTATCATGTACCTGGTCTCCTGGCACCACTAGAGCAAATTTACACTGTCCCACTTCTTCTCTCTACCCCTTGCAATCCTTCCACCACTACTCCTATCCCCACCTTACCATGTGACATTTGGAGCCTTGGCACACCTCTTCTTCGAGGCATTCTTTGTCCCATTCCTCTGTCCTCTTAGCTGCTCTTTTTGTTTGGCAAGGCCCAGTGGCCACACTTCTCCTCTGTACTGATATTTATTATAGTGATTCTTTATTTTCTTGTTATTTCATAGGTTTAAGATCTATTATCTGATGTAACTATCAATTGTCTTGCCTGTATTTAGTAATCAATGTGAATGGCTTACCCATGTAACTATCATTTGTCTTGCTTGCATGTAGTAATCATTGTGCCTGGCGTATCCAAAGCCTGCTTTCTCTGTATGTGTATTACGACATGGAACCTGTGTAAAAGAGCTGTTAGCTCAAAGGTTATAATCTGAAATTTAAATAAATAAATGGGGCCATTTGCATGTCATTATAGTCCCATTTGCATGTCTGGGGCAGGGATGCGCCCGGCAGAATGCACTGGGTGCCCTGCAAAGTCTGTGTGCAAAACACGAAAACCACACCACATTCCCCTGGTAGTCTAGTGGCCCCCCCTTTCTGCATTGAGCAGAGTTGTTCGTGCTCCCTGTTATGGTCACTCCTAAGTCTTTCTCTTCTGTGGAACAACCCAAGTGTACCCCATTTAAGTGATAATCCCTCCCCTGGTTCAGGGCTCTGAAATGCAGAACCTTGCACTTCTTGGCATTGAACACCAGCTGACATTTATCTGCCCACTTCTGCAGTTTATTTAGGTTCTCCTGCAACCCCCCCCCCCCGTGTCATCTACCACAGCTCCATCTTGGTAATGTCTGCCAACAGACTGATTTTGCTGTGGATCCTCAATAAGATATCTTCAATGAAAATCCAGAACAGCACTGGTCCCTGCACTGATCCTTGTGGTATCCCACTCGTCACCGCTCTTGATAACAAGAGTTCCCCCCCTAACACCACGCTTTGCTGTCTTCCCCTCAGCAAGTTCCTGATCTAGGTCACCATTTTTGGTCCCGCCCCCACATTCTCCAGCTCCCCCCCCAATCTCCCATGTGGCACTGAATCAAAGGCCTTACTGAAGTCCAAGTACAGGACATCCACAGCATGGACCTTGTCCAGTTCCTGTGTCACCCAATCGTAGAATTCTACCAGGTTTGTCTGGCACGATCTGTTCATGACAAACCCATGTTGCTGATCATCCTGGATACCATTTGCCTCCAAGAAGCTCACGAGCCTCTCCTTTAGGATGGTCTCCATGAGTTTGCCCACGATCGAGGTGAGGCTCATTCGCCTATAATTCCCTGGTTCATCCTTTGGCTCACTTTTATGGATAGGCACCACATGGGCCATTCTCCAGTCCTGTGGCACACATCCTGTGTCCAGGGAAGTATTGAACCGGTCTGCCAGTGGCCCCGCCAGGACCTCTGCCAGCTCTCTCAGTACTCTAGGGTGGATGCCATCCGGTCCAGGTGCCTTGTCCACTCTTGTTGCCTTCAACCCCTCCAGCACCCTGCTCTCTGTAATCCCTACATCTGTCGTCCTCTCCCCCTTTACCCATCCCCCACTTGCCTGAGGTATTTGGCCCTCCCTTCTCCTACATGAACACAGAGCAAAAGTACTCATTCAGTGCTTCTGCCTGCTCCGCCACCTTCTCCACCCACCCGCTATCCTTCTTGATCCTCACTAGTTGGTTCTTGCTGCTCCTTTTCTCTCCTATGTAATGGAAGAAGTCTTTTTCACCTCTTTTGATCCCCTGCACCAGTCTCAGCTCTTTAGACGCTTTGGCCCCCCTGACCAGTCTGGTGACCTCCCTAGAGTTCTCCCTGTATATATCTTTATCTTCCCCCTTCCCGTTTTCCTGTACTTCTGAAATGCCACCCTCTTGGCTCTCACCCCTTCCCTGACCTCCGGTGACAGCCAACTGGATTTCTTTGCCCTGCCCTTCTTGTTTTTTTTGCCTAATACGGGTCTCTGTTGCCTCCACCAGCCCTCCCGTTATCATGTTCCATTTCTGGTCTGCATCCATGTGATGTTGGATGTCTGCCAGGTGTTTGCTCAGAATTTCCCCCATCATCCTAAAGTCTGCACCCCCTAAACTCAACCACCCTTGTACCTGTGCCCTCTGTGTCCCTCCCCATGTTCAGTGTGAGCTTCATAGAGTAGTGATCACTCCCAGCATGGGGTTCCTTCACTTTTAGGTTCCATACAGCTTCCCCATTATCTGGTACAAGGTCCAAGGTCCTTTCTAACCATGTTGGCCCCTCTACCAGCTGTGTCAAGAAGCTGTCCTGAAAAGCTTCCAACAGGATCCCCTCTCTTGCACTCATGGTGGCAGGTGTGTTCCAATCCACCCCCGGTAGGTTGAAATCCCCCACCACCATCATGCTTCCCTTCCTGCTTGCCCTTCAAATTTGATCTTCCAGTTCCCGGTCCAGGTCACAACCCTGTGGTGGCCTGCACACTACCCCCATCCTCAGTGTCCTATTCCTCGCATCCTGGAACTGCATCCACAGAGCCTCTGTCCTCTCCTCCTCCCCTTCCTCCCTTGCACACTTAATCCCCTTCCTTACATAGATCACCACCCCCATTCCCCTTGGCCCTATCCTTTCTGAATAGCCTGTACCCTGGGATCATCATATCCCAGTCCTGGTACAGGGTGGCCCATGTTTCCGTGATGGCTGCTATGTCCACCAATTCCACCACCAAGAGAGCCTGTAACTCTGCAGTTCTGTACCTTAGGCTTCTTGCGTTCAGTGAGACCACCTTCCAGCCTGTTGCCTCCCCAACCTTCCCATTCCTCTTCCCCCCTTGACCCTCCCTGTGCCCCCTCCCCACGGCCTTCGCCTATAACTTGGGGGGTGAGCACCGTATGTTCCCCTTTCTGGACACTGTTCCTAACAGCGGTCCCCTCACCGCCCCACCTTCCTAGTTTAAATCCACCCTCACTGAAATATACCCCTACATTCCCTGTTTAGTACACCCTTCCCCTCCTTGCTTAAATATATCCTGCCCCCGTATATAGGTCGCTGTTGTCCCATGTCCTGCCCCAGCCTGACATCGTTCCATACTCCTTGGTTTGGCACCAGTCCCTCAAACACCTGTTGAACTCCTCTATCCTTTTCAGAAAACTTTGTGAATTACAGTGTACTGTACACACTGCAAGCCCATTGGTCGACAGTGTTGACCAGTGGTATTGTAGTGCTTACTGTAAGCTGTCATTCAGTGACAGCTCAATCAGCAGGCAGACGTGGAGGTGTGTGGGTGGGTTTTGCTGCCCGCCCACTTCAATGGCCATGCTAGGACAAGGGGAGCGGGGTAGGATGTGGGTGCCTCAGTGGGTGGGGGGACCACTGGACTACCAGGGAGATATTGGGACTTATGTTTGATGTTACGATTGGGGCTGGGATGAGGGTATCACTAGACTTCCATGGACATTTGTTTTACATTTATTCTTTGGACCAGGATCAGGGATGTGAGGGGGGCCACTAAACTACCAGGGTATTTTGGACCGGACTTTGCTTATTACGTCAGGGTTGGGGACAGGTGGGGGGTCCACTAGCCTACCGGGGACAGGGGGATGATGTATTTTTATACAATCAGGGTTGGTGGGGGCCACTAGACTACTAGGGACAGGGAAGATTTATATTTTATATAATTAGGGCAGGAGGCAGACCTTCAGGGACAGGGGAAGGATTTATATTTCTATACAATTGGGATGGGGGTAGACACCCAGAGGCTGGTGGCTGCTGTGTTGCACTGTGTAGCACAGCAGCCCACTTGTGGGTGGCTATGACTTAGGCATGGTTCTTTCATGCCTAACTTTGAGTGGCACATCTCCGAGATGTGCGGGCAGCTGCGCTGCACATCTCGGCTGAATATGGAGATGTGCCACGTATGCAAGGGAACGCCCCCTCTGGATGCAAGGAGCATCCCTGCCCTTTGAATATAGTCCAGGGGTGCATTTCGGAGATGCGCCAGTGCAATTCAGCTGTGCTGGTCGCATCTTCTTTGAATATCCAGGCCCCTGACTGTACAGTATGAGTGTGGAAAGATAGCTCGCACATTGCAGTGGGAAATGAAGGTGAATTTGTTGCCGTAGAAGGAATGAGGATTGTAGTAACATGGTATACCAGGTTCCCAGTTCTACCCGCTCCCAAGTTTGACAGTTGAAAAGGGTTGATTGTTAAGTTGCACCAAATTATCAGCCTGAATAACCCTGTATGGTGAAGAATTATGAAGCGCTGCTGTGGGGGATTGGTTCTTGAAAGGGGATGAGCATGGGCATAAGGTAAGGTATGAGGTAAAGGCGGCATTTCTTTAACTCACAAAGACACAGAGCAGCTTGACAAGATACTGTGCCATGCCAGGGTTTCTGCAAGGTACTGTTAAAATGGCAGGATACCTTATGGCAGAACATTCTAGAGGTTACGGAGTGGAACTGCTGGTCTCTAACCTCTGCTACCCTGTCTGGGAGCTCACCATGCTTTGAGTAGGAATGGTGCCTGCAGTGCTAGTGCATGGAAGAACATGGCCTGGCGGGAGTTCCAAACGTTTTCAGGAAATGACATGATTTACAATCCAGACATCATCTCAACCAGATTTCAAGTTCGTGCAGAGGCTAGCCTGGGGTGTGGATCTTTATTGGCTGGAGTGCCTTCTGGTGTCAGAATCGAGATTATGGCAGTTAGCGCGCAGTGTACAGTGGTGAGAGGTGAAGTGTCTGATATGCAGCAAAGGCCACAGGAGTGCAGCAGGCAGGCAGCAACCCCCTCAGACTGCCACGCGGGGACTCTAACCAATCAGGCTCTGGTAATTATGAGCAGAATTAAGCTGAGATGTTTACACAATATAAAGCCTTGTTCCTCTAGATTCACACATTTGGGGAGATATATTGTTCATATTCATTAGGGCTGGGAGAACTCGATGAAGTTCTGACCCTTATTAAATAAGAACCGGAACTCGGTGAAGCTCTAATTTATTCTGATTTGTTCTGATTAGTTCTAATTTATTTAAAATATTTGAAAAAATGCAAAAAGATGCACAACATTGGCCAAAGTAGGTCATGTTTAACACAGAGGCCCAAAGGAAATAATTTAATGCATAATTTATATAAAAATTACAGTAAAACTGCTAAATAAAAGCAATAACTGCTAGCTGCTTCATGTCTAGGCTGCACTGGTGGCATATCCAGCTCAGGCCCGTGACGCTGAGTGTGCCAGGAGAGAGAGAGATAGGGAGACAAAGACAGACAAACAGATGCAAGCTCTATTTTGCCTGCCTGCCCTGTACACTACAGTGTATACACACTGCACAGCTACATTGAAGCTAAGTTTAATTTCTTTATTTGTGATTTCTGTGACTGTAAAATTACTCTTTGGCCCCCAGTAGTCTAGTTTCTCTCTGTCTCTGTCTGTCTCTCTCTCTCTCTCTCTCTCTCTCTGTCTCCTCTTCTGGATGGCACAAGTCAACATTCATTTTGCCAGCGTGCCCATGCCCTGGGCCTGTACACAGACAGCCACAGTAAAACCAAGAATACACTGTATTTGTGATTTCTGTAACTATAACATTTCTCTTTGGCCCCACAGTAGTCTAGTCTAGTCTTTCTCTCTCCCTCTCTCCCCTTCTGGATGGCACAAGCCATCAACATTCATTTTGCCAGCGTGCCCATGTTCTGGGCCTGTACACAGACAGCCACAGTGAAACCAAGAATACACTTTAAACAAGTACATATTAAATGCCAGTATTTTACTACACAGCTGCATTTTAATCTTCATGGCTCAGTTGCCTAGTTCCACATTCTGAGAACAGATCGACGAGTCGACTCGACGACACAGCTGACCGACCGACCAACCACAGCAGTTGCAGCCCGCGTTCAGATCTCCCCACCACATGACTGTGACTGTGGTCCTCTGGGCTCGGCTCCACCCTCCTCTCCTCACTCCTTTGTTCTGCCTGACACCTCCAGCTACAACTGCATGCAACTTAGGCATGCAGAAAAAATGCCCTGCTTTCATGGACCCGGAACCGGACTTTTGCAGTGAAGTCCGTATTTATCCAGGTCTGTGGACTCAGGGTTCGATCCGGGGTCCTGATTTCAGATGGAACAGTCCGCCCAGTCCTAATATTCATATTGCTTACTGAATTGTAATATATGGATGTGCGTAATAATAATAATGTAGCCCCGGTGCAGTATGCCAGTTGGCTAACCCCCTTGCCAGCTGTCCCTGATACAAGGCAAGGGGCCTGGGTCCAGCTACGGTGACATTTGGAGGTTCATTCCCAAAAATATTGATAATAGCACAATACCTCGACCCAGAGTAAAGTATTAGTGGACCAGGTATCTGCTTGGTACAGCCCCCGGGATACTCTACCTACCCACCTCCCCAACCAACCACTCTGCACACTGTGTCCCCAAATACCTTGTTCCACCATAAATCATATATCTCAGCAGTAAGAACATGCAATGAATTCCACTAACACAGCAAATTCAACAAACAAATTCACAGCTTTATTTAGGGGGTAAGGACTAGGAAAGGGATATTGGGACATAGGGTAGCTGTGAAGGGAGGGAAAAAAAGGTTAGTGAAATAGGCAACAAAAAGCCCTACCCCGCTGGCACCCAAACTGTCTCTAGTGGTATCCACTAGGTGCAGACCTGTTCGGTGCCATGGACTGGCTGGCTGTTGTGGCCCTGGAATATTTTAGAAAACCTGTAGTATGAGAAAACAGACCAATTCCTCTTTTCCCTCCCCGGAGCCAGGTCCTAGGTACTCACGGTGTGTCGATCTCAGCACCGGGGAAAATAGAGCTCCTTGGTTCAGTGCAGCAAGGCAGAAACAGGCCTGCCAGGATCCCTCTGACTGGATGGAACTTGCTCAAGGATCTTGCAACTGGTTACCTTGTTTGTAGTTCTAGCCGCTTGTCATTTTTAGCCGCTTCTGGCCCATTGCAGAGCACTATGGCAGGACAACACCAGCCCCAGAAGGCCCAGACCCAGGAGTGGCTCCACAGCCCCGCTTCCCCAATGGATCGTAGGTACCCTAGCACTCCAGCAAGTGCCGGTGACCTCCTGAGACAGTGAGTCCCACTTGGGAGGGGTTAGCAAGTTCCCACCCTGGATCTAGGTGAGGACTCCCAAATGGTGGGGGTCCTCCTGCAGTCCCTGCACTGAGTTCTAAGCAGGAAGAGTTTTCAGGCAGGTGCCCCAATAAAGACCAGTGCCAATTTGAGTAGGTGCTAGACTCTATTTCAATAAGGGCAGGTGCAATCCAACAGGGGGAACCCAGGAACAACAGCCCCCTGCACACCAGTTCACACTTTCCAGTTAAGCAGTGTCCATAACCTTTTCTTTGGCTGCAGCTAAGCCTCAACTCTCAGCCATTTTCACCAGTTCACTCATGACACACACAGCTCTTGGCTAGCACCACGATGACCAGAGACACTCTGCTTCTTCAGGATTTCAATTACAGTCCCACACAAGCAAACGACCTCTCAGCAATAATGGTAGCACTCTGATAATCCGCACAGTCCTCTCAGCTAATTCAGCTTCCCAGTGCAGGGTTTCTGTAGCATTTAGTTTTCTCCCAACAACAGCAAAGCAACTTCTCATTACCTGGGGAAACAGATTCACAGTTCAGTCTCTTTCCTTCTTTCCCCTTCTCAATTCAGTCCTGCAGCAAGTACCTAGGGAATCAGAGTCACAGCTCAGTCTCTTTTCCTTCATTCCCCTTTCCAATCCACTTCTGCTAACCAGCAAATCTCCAACTGGGGCCTGGGTAAGCCCCTGAAGTTCAAAGTCCACCCTCACAGAATAATCCTGACTTGTACAGAGCCTGGGAACAGACTGAAGAAGTCCCACAAAGTCCAAACTGTTTCAGCCGAAAACCCAGTGTCCTGATTGGCTGATGTAGCCTATCATTATTCAATAACCATAGAGATCAATATTTCCTGCTTGTTTATTGGGGCATAATCTAGGCACCTGAATTAGTCCTCTCCTTTTTCCAGGAGTCCCTTTGTCCAAGTTTTGAGCATCTAGATCACTGATTGGCTGTAATGGGGGGTAAATGTCACAAACATATCAGCTCCCATTCAGTTCCATGGAGTCCATACAGTTCCCCCAGCTCTATGGGCAAGTGGAGCCCAACGCAGTACTTTATTCAACAGCACCCCACTCGATTGTAGCCCTAAATGTGCCCTGTCAAATGAGCCTTCTCTCATTAGGTTGCTCCCAGCAGTTTAGCTGTCACTGCCGCCGAAACTCTATGTCCCCTAGGTGTCAAGCAGCATACTCATTAGTATTCATGTTGCCGCGCATTACTATTCATGACCCTCGAGCATCCCCACTGCTTAATCTTTTAATTTAACCCAGCTGCGGGCTTCTGCCTGATCCCCTTCAGGTCTCTGATCCCCAAGGACATAAGGAGGGGCACCTGGACCACGAGCAAACTCCCCATTTGCGGACCACAACGGCCATCGGCACATCAGAGTGCTGGGATCGCATGCGTGAGTGCTGCCCGAAATAAGTCTGCTGGTAGCTCAGGACCACAGACCCACACCTGAAAAGGGCAGAAAACAGCATGCTAGCAGGGAATGAACATGGGGGGAAACCAGGATCACCAGCTAACCAGGGACTACAGGGGGCAATGGCAGGTAAGCCCCCAGAGGGGGGTTACAATAAAAAGGAAAACTATATGCTTTTTCCCCATAATATCATCGATGAAATCCATCAATAGTATTATTGATTCTAGATCCCGTAATACTATCATATACTCATCGATAGTATTACAAGATCTTCTAATACTATCAATGCATCTGCTAATGTTTCTTTGTGCTATGTGCAGCCCCTCAGCAGAGCACGAGTAGGTTTTACTGTAACCACCATGTACAGTAAAAGCCGGCTCGCCACTGACTCTCAGACTGTCAAGTCTCTCTCTCTCTGTTCCTCGCACCTATCTCTCTGACAACCACTGCTCAACACAAACAAACAAAAAAGGCACACAAATTTTAAAATAAAAAGATAAGATCATGCAGGGCGTTTTGGGAACTTGCTCTTCACTCTCCCTCTTGTAGCCCCCACTGTTCACATCTCTCTCTCTCTGTCTCTCTTCCCCACTATATAAAAGCAAATAAACATTTTAAATAAAATGAAAAGAAGCTTATGGTGGGTCTATTTCAGCAATATTTAGAATGTCAATTTTCATCCCTGAATCATTGGCTAGCCTGCTAGTGAGTACAGTAATTTTTACAATAAAGTAAAAAAGTGAAATTTTCTTGTATCCATATATTACAAAAATAACAAATAGGGGACTGGGTATTTCTCAGCTATAATCCCAGCTCAAAGTTCTAGTGACATGTTGGAACCTCTCGAGCTTTGCTCTCAAGCTTCACATGTCACCAGAATCTCTTGATGGTATTATATACAGAATAAAGTATGGATCTGGCTGTGTATCAAGAATTTACACACACCCGAGGGGTTTGATGCTACATAAACCCAAGAGTGAAGCTCGAGGGTTTATGTGAAGCATCTAACCCTGAGGTGTGTGTAAATCAGTTACACACAGACCATATTTTATTTTATATAGTTGTTGGGTTTCTCTTTTTCGCCTCAGCAATTATATAAAATAAAAAAGGCTGCTGTGCCGCTGCAGTCTGATTCCGTCAATGGCGGGCTGTCGGCTTTCTCTTATTTAAAACATTTTTTCCACAGTAGTGTGAGGGAGGATCGATCCAGTAGTGATGTGGTACATTTAATTTAAATTGTATTTTACTTACTGCCGAGTGTCCATGGCAGTTTCTCTTCACGCTTGGGTTTGCGGTTCAGGAAGGACAGTGATCGAGGAGTTCGAGCAGGCGCATGCACAGAGAGAGAGAGAAACCATGTGTGTGTTTGCCGTTATAAACACTACTTTATATTGGCAAATTATGCCATGGTTTTCTTATGGAAAAAAGAGGAAGCCTTTAATTATAGCCTCGTAATACACAGTCCCCTATCTATTATTCTATTTATGCAACTAAGAAAAGGGGGGTATGTTAGTAAATCAATAGCTTATTATTTCCTGAAACAGCTTATGGTGTAGGAATGGGGGCCCTAGTAGGCTTTAAAGTTCATTGAGGGATTGGGGGGGGCTGGCTGTTCACTGAGTCAGGGATTTCATGGTCTCCTGTGGCTATGCGCCCCACATCCATAACTGAGGGCTAGATTGGCTCTCATTCCTTAAATAATTGGGATGGTAAATTATCAGGATTATCTCATTTTTAAGTCATATGATGGGAATAGCTGGAGCAGCTTGGGAGGCTGAGCGTGGACCATCTCAGACTAGTGAGACAGGAGTTCGGTCATCAGGACTGGGGCGCAGAAGGAGGGGGACGTTCTGTGTTTTGTATAGTAATACTGTAGGATAAAGGTTTGTGTTCTTGTTTAGTGATTCTTGCTGGAGATGGGGGCATGGGAGAGAGGGACAGCATGGCTCTCCTGTGTTAATTGGGGAGAGTGGGCTTCCAGGATTGAGCGTGGGCTTGACTACATAGTCTAGGACCAATAAAGTGAACAGTTCCCAAGGGATCCATGGAGGAGGATTTTCGTCTTGTTGCTTTTCCATGGATAGTATCTAAAAGTTTGTAACTTGGAATATCAATGGAGCTCATGATAAGAAGAAAATGTATGCTACTTTGCAACATCTATGAAAGTTAAATGCTGGGACTGTGTACTTGCAGGAAACACACTTGAAGAGAGACCAAGTCACCTATTTTAGATGAGAGTGGGTGGGTCAGGTATACTAAGCCAGAGACAGCAATAAAAAAAGAGGGGTTGCCATCTTGCTAACCAGGAATGTGGCCTTTCTGCTTATCAAGGAGATTTAGAATATAGAGGGGTGGTTTATTTTTCATCCATGAGAGACTGGGATGAATGAGGTCCTTATAGGCACAGTATATGGTCCACGCTTTTGTGACCTCACGCCTTGACTACTGTAACTCCCTGTACCTAGGGCTTCCTGGGGTTGATATCCGCCACTTGCAGCTAGTGCAGACTGCTGCGGCCAGGTTATTGTCTGGGTCAACTCGATCCAGTCATATTTCACCTGTGCTGCGCATTCTGCACTGGCTGCCTGTTCAGAGACAGATCACCTTTAAAGTTGGCTTACTGACTTTTAGAGCCCTACATGGTCCGGGTCCAAGTCTAGGATTGAGGGTGGGCTTGAGTACATAGTCCAGGACCAGAAAAGTGAACAGTTAGCAAGGGAGCCATGGAGCAGGATTTTCATCCTGTCGCTTTTCCATGGACGGAGGCAGTATAGTGCAGTGGTTTAAGGCTCTGAGCTGTAAATCTGGAGACCAGGATTTGTTGTTGTTTTTTAAAAATGTATTTTTATACAGGTAGATTTGTTGGAGAAAAGAAATCTCCATTTACAACAAATTCCTGTGGTTTCATGTCTAAAGTTACAACAATAGAACATACACAATGTATATTACATACATGAAACATACAAACAAGGCAAAATAAAATAACAAATTATCTAAAACAATGACAACAGTCTTTCAAATAATTATGCAATTTATGTTTAAATATGTGCAAATCAGCAATCTCAGTTAATTCAAGCGGTAACTTATTTCAGATTTTTGCTAGACCATTCTGAAGTATCATGTCCCCCGTCCTATTCGTATTTCTAATCGTGGGTAGTTTCCTAGATGATTTCCTTAATCTAAATAGATATGTTAAGTCTGATTTCAGACAGATTAGATAAGTTAATGGGTGCAATTTTTCATTATTGGGGTGAATTAGTCCATGACAGACCAGTGACCATAAATAATTCCTCCGTGCTGTTGGGTACAGCCAATCAGGTTCCTGGAAAACTAGGCAACGGTGTACCCCATATCCTTTTCTTAATATGTAGTTCCCCATCCTATAATACATCTGATCTATTTTAACCAAAAACTTCTGATATGAGTGCATATAAAGTAAAGATCCGTATTCAAGTATAGGTAACAGTAACTGTTTTACCAGTCTAATTCTAATATCCCTGGACAAACATCCAGACATCCTTCTAAGAACTCCCAACCTTTGACAGACTTTTTTAGTTTGTGACAAAATGTGTTCAGAAAAGGAAAGCTGAGAGTCAACAAGGACTCCTAAATATTTGTAGGTAGATACTTTCTGAACCTTAGTCTCATCAAAAAATGTAATCAGTAAGTCCGAGGCATTCTTTTCACATGAGTTCCTACAGAAGAAATCATACTCTGTGTTTTTTAATACTTATTATGAGACTAGAATCGCTCATCCATGTCTCAATATTGGAAAAGTCTGTCTGGAGCCGGTGTCTCAGGTCTTCAGGATTATTTGCAGATGCAACTTAAACAATGTCATCTGCAAAAAGCCTGATCTCAGTGCTTGTTATATGAGTTACAAGGCTATTTACATAAATGTTAAATAATACAGGGCTCACAATGGAGCCCTGTGATACACCTCTATCTAAATCCAGAAGACTTGAGACAGAGGTCCCACACATCACTCGTTGCCTACGTCCTGATAAATAGGACCTAAACCACAACAAGGTTTCTTGCTGCACCCCAATATACAACAACCTCTGCAATAAAATCTCATATTGCACCAAATCAAAAGCTTTATTAAGGTCCACGAACACCGCCCCAGTACATCTACCCTGGTTTAGTGATGTTGCCACCAGATTATTAGAAGAAGAAGAATCAGCATTTATATAGCGCTTTTCATACACAGTATCTCAAAGCGCTTTACAAGCAATGCTAGACTGGTAGTGAAGTGACTGAATGTGTGGTGGCGGCCATTTCGCACATCATCACCCCCACACAGCCTGGATAATTGCATGAACCAGTTTATGGGAAGGGGAATCAATCAATCAATCAATCAAATCTTTATTTATTCAGGCGATCATCATTGAGCAAGGCTCATTTACAAGATGGACCTGATAAGGTCAAGGTTCGAGTTGATGCACAGCAATTACTTCACATACTTATGAGGCAGTTATACATACAGAAAAAAGAAAATGTTATTTATAACACAATAATATACAAAGAATTCACATGTTAAAGCTTGGCAAGAGAAAATTAAACTAACATCTACAATATGTACAGTACATATGTATCACAATGAGGGCCATGACAGTCACTCACATAATGAGTACAAGGATGGTGAAGGGAATATTGGGTGCCATATACTGGCGGTGTCTGGCTGGAAGGAATATGCCATATGTGATTGGAATATGGTTTTGTGGGATGACTATTCTATCTCTAGCGGTAACAACTGCATTTCTCTGTGAAGAAGGCTGTACAGTGCTGCTTGAAGGATGTAAATGGAATGATAATGGACAGTTTTAGGGATTTTTGTAGGGTGTTCCATGCTATGACTAGAGAATAGCTGATTGCTGCCCTCCTATTTTGGTGTTGACTTTGGGCAATTTGAGCAGGATGATATTGTTGCTTCTTAGGGCATAGGAGCTGGGAGTGGTCAGGTTGAAGCAGTCAGGATATAGCTTGGAAGTTTTTGATAAAGCTCTGTAGATCCATAGAGCTGCATTTCTGCTCCTCCTGACATGAAGGGAAACCCATCCAATTGCATCATAGAGAGGACAATGGTGAGTATAATATGGCAGGTCTGTAATGAACCTTATTGCTCTATGGTATAAGGTATCCAACTTTTGAAGGTAGGAGTGGGCAGTGACTATAGAGGAAGTCTCGTGAGTCAATGACTGATAGAAAGATGGCCTGGACTAATCTCATCTTTGAATCTCTAGTAAGGAAGGGTTTTAATCAGTAGAGGAGGCCAAGCCTTAGGCGAAGCTTTTTCAGCATTTGTTCTAGATGCTGAGTAAAGTCAAGTCTGTTGTCAATCCACACACCTAGGTATTTGAAATTTTCAACATACTCCAGATTTTCTCCAAATATAGTGCATAGCTGGGGGAGACTGATTGAAGAGGATGTGTTGGTGGAGTTTTGGGTTGTGAACATCATTGCTTTTGTTTTCTTTGCATTTAGCAGAAGCTTTTTCTCGAGGAGCTGATGTTGTAACAGGGAGAATTCTGCTTGTACGATTTCATGAGCAACTTTGGGTGAAGGGTTGCTGACATACAGTACAGTGTCATCAGCAAAGAGATGTACTGAGGACATGGTAAGGGTTGAATCAATTTTATTTATATAAATGGCAAAAAGGATAGGACCCAGCATAGAGCCTTGGGGGACTCCTCTTGACAGTGGTCTTAATGGGGAGAGGTCACCTTCAGCTTTTACCTGCTGTGATCTACCGGAGAGGTAACATCTGAACCATTTACGGGAGGATGGATCTAGGCCAATGGAGTGTAGGGATGAGAGTAGCAGTTCATGGTCCACAGTGTCGAATGCTTTGCTCAGGTCCAGGAATACAGCACAGACATTGTTCTTTTTACCCAGTTCAGTTTGCCAATCATTGGTGACCTTGGCTAATGCAGTGATAGTGCTATGTTTGGCCCTGAATCCAGATTGAGCTGGATTTAATAGATTAGCATTGTCCAGATATTCCCTTAACTGAATACTCACTAATTTCTCCAGCATCTTGGATAACACAGGTAGGATGGAAATGGGCCTGTAGTTATTAAGATCCATAGGGTCCCCTGATTTTAGAAGGGGACCACTTGAGGCTGTCTTCCACAGTGTGGGAATAGAGCCAGAGTTTAGGGAAAGGTTAAAGAGGTGAGTTAGGGGACTGCAAGCACATGACACACAATCTTTAGAAAGAATGGGTACAGAAGATCTGCTCCTGCACTTTTTGGTATCTAGATGCCATAATAGATCCTCAACTTGTTTCAACAGTATAGGTTTGAAGCTAAAGGAGGAGTCAACTCTTTGTTCACCAGTATAGTGGGAGCTTAAATGATCCCTTAATAGGTTAGCTGGGAGGAGTCAAAGGCAAGGCCAGCTGTTGTGAAGTGGTTGTTGAATGCATCCAGGATTTCCAATGTGCCAGTAATGGGGCCATAGTTACTGTGTAATTGGGTTGGAAGGGGTTGTTAACATCCTGGCCCATCATATCCTTGATGGTGCCCCAAAATCTAGCAGTATTATGGTAGGAGGAGTCGAGCTGGGCCAGGTAGTAGGCAGCCTTTGCATCCCTAACTTTCCTAGGTGCATTTATTCCTGGCTTTCCTAAAGATCATCCAGTCCATGATATTCTTAGTTTTCTTGCTACTTTCCAAAGTTTATCTCTCTCCAGCAGTGCAGCTTTGAGGTCAGCTGAAAACCAGCGACAGGATTTGTTTTTTATTCGGATACTAAAGATTGGGGCATGGGTGTTAAGGGCATTTAATATAATGCTATTTAGCACCTGCTGAGCTTTTTCTAATGAATGTGCAAGATAGAACTTTTGCCAGTGTGGAGAGTAGGCTAGATCATGCAGATATCCTTCAATATTGATGTTTTTCTTGGATCTCCTCATGAGGAATTTTGCAGGATCTGTTTTAATGCTGTTGGATCTTACCCCTGCGATGGGGCAGTGGTCACTTATGTCACATAGGAGCACTCCAGCATGTGTGAATAGATGTGGTTTACTCACTATCATGATGCCAAGTAGAGTACTGTTACTACTATTCCTTGCATTTAGTCTTGTTGGTTCATTAATTAACTGTGTGAGCCCGTAGGTGTCATAGAATGATACCAGAGGTGTAGCTGCCTGGGTGAGCCAGTTGAAATTCAGGTCCCCTATGATAATGACTTCTTCAGTACAGGACTTGACCAGGTTTCCCAGGTGGGATAAGAGCTTGTGTTCAGCAGAGGGGGGTCTGTAGCATCCAAATAAATGGAAAGCTGCTGTATTGGGGAGAGAGGCTTTTAGAAATAGACACTCAAATTCCTTGGGCATAGATGTTGCAGCAGTACAGGATACAATTAAACCAGCCTTTACATATATGGCTACTCCACCTCCCCTTGTTTGGCGATCAGCTCTGAATAGCTGATAGTTAGGTAGGTTAACTTCCCTGTCCATTGTGGTGGTCTTGAGCCATGTCTCAGTTACCACAAGAAATTCTGGCAGGTATGGGCAACCCAGGCTTGTAGCAATGTAAATTTTTCAACAGACTGCATATATTAATATGCAGGAAACTGAGAACCTTTAATTGAGGATAGGTCTGATGGAGAGGTGATGCTTTCAAGAGGTCCAGGGTTGATTTCTACATTACCAATACAGAGCAATAGGAAGATCAGTAATTTCATAAGGGCTGCCAGTGATAGGGAGAGGGGCTGTCTTTGGTCCTCCTTTTTATTCCACTGCCACTCTTTGTTTTGGGTGCTCCTGGATTTAAGGTAGTGTGTCGGGATACCAATTAGCAGTTTGCGACTAGGCTTAGTGGGGATCTATAACCCAGTAGTGGGGCCTTAGCTGAGACATATATGTGGTGATATGTGTAACTTTATGGTGATTGTACCACTGTAGTCGATGCAGCAATGGCAAGACATATATGAGGGTATGGGTGTCAGCCATGGGATGTTCCAGAAAACTAGGCGGGTTGCAGCTTTAGATTGTATAATAGGGTCATCTTCATTGTGAAGACCCTATGGCTGATAGTGGCAGGAGTATCAGTAGCAAGCTCCCATTCTGGGGGATATTGATAGTTGGCAATAGGGAGTATGAAGTTGCTGATTGGTTGGATCAGCAAGCTGGTGTAGCTCTCTGTTGGTTTAGAGAAAGTGCTGTATGGGAAGAGATTTCATGGAAGACGCTATAAATTAACACACAAGAGGAGACGGGCGGGTGGGCAAAAATTTTGCGCCTTTCCTAACTGCTCCCTCGCTGTTCCTCCAGCCTTGTGGTTCCCAAGTTCGGCTAGGTGCCGGCGACCGCCAGCTGGCGGAGCGAAGCCCCGGCGCTCAGCTGGTTGCTGTGGGCTGAAGGAAGCAGGCTAGAGAGAGACAGAGGAGGGTGCAGCAATTAATGTTGGCCCGGACACCGGGAATGTTTCCTGCTCTTTACGAAGAGTATCCTGGGTTCTTTTACTTCCACCTGGACACCCACCAGGACAACACCAGGATGGGCAGAAGGGACTTCGGTTTAATGTCTCATCCAAAGGACGGCACATCCCAGCAGTACAGCACCCCCCAATACTGCACTCGGATGCCAGCGATTTTTAGGTGCAAGTCCATCCTGGTGTGGGACGAGAACCCACAACCTTCTGGTCCAGAGGCGGATGTGGTACCAACTGAGCCACACTGACTAGGGCGGTGTTCATGGACCTATCTTCCCTAAACCCATGTTGATACTTTGTTAAAATCCCCTCTTGTTCAAGATACTGGCCAAGCTGGTAATTTACCAACTTTTCCAGGGTCTTCGAAAGAATAGGGAGCAAAGTAATAGGTCTGTAATTAGAAGGAGCTGTAGAGTCCCCACCCTTGTATATGGGAACAATTTCCCCTATTTTCCAGAGTTCAGGTACAGAGGAAGATTTTATACTCCTTGAATCCCACAGCCTCCACTTGCATACTGTGTGACCCTGAGCAAATCACTTAACTTCCCCGTGCTCCCAGGTTGCACCTGTAAAAAAGCTTTCAGCTTAGTGTGCCTCACCTGGTTAAACAATTGGAAAAAAAAAAAGTTACCTACAAGCGCTTCTAAGCCCCTACTGGCCCCTCAGACCACTCCGCTCAACTAATGAGTGATTGTTGGAGATTCCCAGGGTGCATTTGAAGATTTCAGGAGCTCAGGCTTTTGTCTTTGCCGCTCCCTCCCTGTGGAATTCTCTACCTCGTCTGGTACGAGAGTGCCAGGCAGTGGAGAGCTTTAAAACTGCTTTAAAAACATATCTGTTTGCATGTGCTTTTCCTGATTTTTAGTACTGGACAACTGAATATTTAATAGTTTTACTTGTTTTTATTTATGTAAGTATTGTTTTTAGAATTCTATGATTGTACAGCGCTTTGATAATTTTGATATTACGCTTAACAAATACACTTATTATTATTATTATGGTCCTAACACGGGCTTTCCACATTTCTTTACTAAAACAGCAACAGAATTGGCTCCGTATTCTCACTTGCCCATTTTTGTAGGTGGGGACTAGAATGTTGTGTATCAGCATGACCTAGATAAATCTGGGAGTAACAGAAGAAGGCTCACTCCAAGCCAAAACGGTTTAAGGGAACTGTTAGGTTTAGTGAGCCTGACGGACCCATGGCACCTTTTACACCCCACAGAAATGTTATACTTTCCACTCCAGGCTACACAATTTCTTTTCACAGATTGTCTTTTTTTTTTTAGTAAATCAGGAGAGTATGCTGGGATTTCTTTCCTGTGAAATTAAGGAGACAGTACTCTTTGATGATGCTTCTGTGAATATAAAACAGTGTGAGAGGTGCAGTAGAGAAGGACAAAACATGACACTTTAGCACACAACTACTTAAAGATGAGTCCACTAGGGAGAAGCTAAAGTCCCATATTCAGCAATTTTTTGACACTAACATTGGGTCAGTGGAAAAACGGATGTCCCATGGGGCAGCGGAATGTACTGACTGAGGGGAGTGTATCAGACTGGCCACCAAACATAGAAAAGAACATACACAACCAGCTGAGGATGTGCTGCGGCAAGTTAGGGATGTCAAAAAGGATTTGAAGCCTGCTACCCCAGAACAGACATGCCTGTCCCTCAATTCTCCTAGCACCTGATACACTGAACTAATGAGTGAAAAGGCTGAACTAGTGATTTTTATGGCCAGGGTGAGATATATATATTTTTTTTTTTTAGTTGTTTAACCAGGAGTAGCACACTAAGCTGAAAGCTTTTTTACAGGTGCGACCTGGGAGCACAGGGAAGTTAAGTGACTTGCTCAGGGTCACACAGCATGCAAGTGGAAGCTGTGGGATTCAAACCCAGGTCTGGTCTGCTGGATGTCACCAGATTTGCAGCTCAGAGCCTTAAACCACTGCACTATACTGCCTCCCAAACTAGGGAGCTAGGGGATAAGGCAGGCAAATTATTGGCACTCAGGCTACAACAGGAAGCCCTCTGAGTCATAAGGGGGTTGAGAGTGGGGACCATGTCTGCCCTAGTTAAGCAGTCAAGGGAGATTGCTATGGTGTGTCAGCAGTTCTATGAGAGTATTTATAGACAAGCATTTGTCAATGCCGAATGTTTGTTTGCTGATATTAGCATTGGATGTGCAGAAGTTAGACAGATGCAGAGTAGGAATGGCAGTGAAGTATTGAACTCACGCCAACCCCACCTCCACCCTGTAGAGATGGACAAGCATTGGGGTGTGCCTTTCAGTCGTCACCCATAACACTCACGGCATTGCACCTCACCCTATCCTGCAGACACTGACAAGTGTTGAGGTGTGCCTTGGGGTGTTCAGCTTGACAGTCACCCCTTGTCATAAGAACATACACTGAAATGGGTGCAGTATAGGAGAATGGGGTGAACCCTGGGGCCGAAGAGTCCAAGGCACACCTTAATGCCTGTCACTGGCTTCAGGGTGGGGGTGGGGGTGGAATGGCATGAGCATTACAGCTGGCAATCCAAAGGTACATCCTTGACACCTGTCAGTCTGTACAGGGTGGGACATTATGGTTAGAAACCCTAATGCCCCAGGCGTTTGTTGGTATTTGCACTACAGATTTTCAACATGGCCTTTTTGTGACCCCCCCGACCTCATAAAAGCATTTGGGACCTCTGCTCATGAACAATGGCACTGTGATTTTGTTAATCTGTCCCGAACGTTGATGTCGGTGCTCCTCACGTTCCCTGGCAACCTGTCTAGATTGGCAGAAATTTTGCCAGGAGGAGTCAGTGGTCCCGCCCTGGGGGCTTAGATCCAGGGGGCCAGGGAGTCAGGAGAGCGAGCAGGAGTCAGTGCTGACTGAAGGATGTGAATGGAGCTTCAGGCAGGCGGGACAGGGTCACGTCGCGAGTCCCAATGGAGGGAGAGTCCAAGGGCAAGTGAGAGGAAGCACATAAACAGAAGGTAAAGAAAAAAAATTCCAGTAGATTAGGGAGAGTGTGGGATGTCTTGACTGGCCCTGAGCAGGTGGGCTTCATACAGGGGCAGGTTTCCAGTAACCATCTTTGAAGTTGCACTACCGGATTTCCATGTCTAGGGAGGGCAGGGTCCCTGTGACTCTGGTCTCCCTGGATGCAGAAAAAGCATTTGATATGGTCTTTTGGATGTGTTTATTTGAAGTGCTCAAAAAATACGGTATCCCAGATGAATACGTGGATTGGGTCAACATTCTTTAACAGGGTCCTACTGTGCAGATTCTGTGCAGTGGTGTATTATCTGACAGGGTGAAGTTGCAATGGGGAGCAAGGCAGGGGTGTCCCCTATTGTCTATGTTATTTAATTCATATCTTGAACCCCTAGCACAGAGACACTTGCAAAACACACAAACTCCGAGCATTAAAACAGGTCACAGGGACTACAAATTCTCACCCTATACAGATGACATCTTGCTTCATGTAGAAAATCCCAAAACTTCCATACCAGCTGCATTAAAGGAAAGAAAATAATTTAGTAGCATTTTGCATATAAACTCAATATGGGGAAAACAAGCGTGTTACCACTTAATGCTAACGTTATTAAACAAGACATAACTGATATGAGATTATAATGGGAACCTCACAAAATAAGTTATCTGGGAATAAAGGTTTCCAAATAGCTCTCTGGCCTCAAAAAAAATAACCTGGATCCATTAATCACCAACATTAATGCATTACAAGGCGAGTCCATCTTTATTTATGAAGCGCCCATTCCTGCAGGCTCTGAGCACTGTACAGTCTATGTATAAAATCTAAACAAAGACTGATTCAAACAACACTTTAAAATACTATAAATAAAACTGAATAATGCAAGGCACAAACAAATTAGCTAGCTAGGAAACGCCTGTTCAAACAGAAAGGTCTTAAGAGAGGCTTTAAAGGCCCCTACCATGTTGGCTGTACTCATATATAGTGGTAATGCATTTTATAAAACTGGGGCAGCAACTCCAGATGCTCTGTCCCCCCAAAAGTTTTAGCTGAGAAGGGGGACAACAAGCAGATCCACATCGGTGAACATTCGGGGATGGAAGGGGATGCCGTTGACCCTCCAGGGCAGGATTAATTTCATAAAGGTGAACCAGCTTCTGCATCTTCTTTACTGTATGGGATTGTTGAATGTTGTGTTGGCAAAGTCCTGGTTTTCTCACCTCCAGAGCTGCATCTCTGACTTTCTTTGGCAGGGGAAGAAACTGAGGTGATCTTACTTTAAACCAACAAACCCTAAACAGGCTGGAGGTTGACATTTACCACACTTCTGTCCATGGCCGGATTAACCTGTACACAAATTACGCCATGGTGTAGGGCCCCATAGTTCAGGAGGGCACCCACTGTTAACTTGTTTACTTTCTTCAATCCCTGTACTGGGCCACCGCTGCAGCCGCTGACCGGCCAAATTGCCCAGAAAGCACCCACCCTCCTCGGAGTCAGCCCCTACCCCTGGTCCAGTGGCCCCCTTCCCCGTCCTTGGACTGAGTCAGCCTGCCCCCCCCCCGCGGCCGCTGCGAGTGAGCGAGCCTCTCAGTCTGACGGGCAGCTCTGGCTCTGCCTCTGATCTACCCTGACCCCACCACACAACCAATCAAGTCCATCAGAGGTCCTCTGGAGGTGCAGCTACTGGGGAGCGGGAATCAGTGCATGCGTGTGAGTGGCGTCAGAGTGTGTGGCCAGGCAGTGAGGAGCCCAGGAGGAGGATGAGAGAGCTGTGGACATCGACGGTCAGTTGACTCGTCGGTGCCAGTGGTCAGTCTCATCTGCCTCCCGACTGAAGAAGACACAATAGAAGTAGAGAGAGAGAGAGAGAGAGCTGCGGGGGGGGGGCGATGTCAGATTTGGCTTCGCCACCTAATGTGTTGCATCGCATGCTGCTGGTGTTTTCGGTGTAGCCAGGGTCAGTCAGTGCTGCTTATTTTGGGCCTCTGGTCCTGCTGTGAGGACTCAGAGTGCTCCCGTGCCAGGCCAAGTCATGTCACCGTCGCCTGCATGATCTTGAGGAAAGGATCTCAGACATCTCATATGTCCACCACCAGGCTGAGGCTGACATTTATCCTCCTCCAGTCCAGTCATCAGGACAGTCATCACATCAGTCAGGCCAACCAAGGCAGGCCACACCAGGTATGTTGACTAGTCTGTGTGCTGCAAAATGAAATAAGTTATTGGAGACATCAACTAAGCTGCAGACTGTGTTCAGTAATCTGAGTACTGAGTCTTTGATAAGATTTGAGTTTGGCACAGTGGACCATGGGGTGCTGTCCTGCAGATAAGTCACCTGACGAACTATGTGGAACTTGCTGGCTGGCACAGTTTTGTCTGGGTTTGAGTCTTACATTACTGGGAAGTAGCAGCAGGTTGCTCTAGGAAACAGTCTCTGAAGTGACTACAGTCACCTGCATGGTTGTTAAGGCTCAGTCTTGGCACAACTCTCTTTAGCTGCTTTGGCATCAATGACTTGGAGTAGGGGCAAGGATGGCAATTCAGCGGCAAAGCAACTTTTAGGTTGACAGCAATGACAATGGAGGAGACAGTGGGAGAACAGAGAGAACTGAGGACAAAGATAGCTACACAGAGGGAGCTTGTGGCAGATGCATTGCGGAGGCAAGGAGCTTGAGCATTTCTCAGGTTTGGAGCTTGAAGGAGTCTTGAGCAGGGAGATGATGGGAGATGTGAGCCCCACTGACTGCTTCAATAATACATGCTTCAGGTTTTTGGTTTTGGCAGAGAGAATAGCTATTCAAGGAGGCATGTGCAGGGAGATCCTGCTTGAGTACCCTGGTTGTTGCCGGCTTGCCAGCCCAGCGCCGCAGAAGAGTGGGATGTTGGCATTTAGGGGCCCCCGGGCCACAAAATATGACTTGAAGTAGGGCCCCCACATCCATTAATCTGGCCATGCTTCTGTCTTTACGACATAGCCCTGCATGGAAGCAAATGTCTCTTGTGGGGGGTTGGGGGACAGGAAACGCAGGATGATGAGAGAACTTAGGAGCCCCAGTGGTTACAAACTGAGAGGGGGTTATGTAAGGAATAAGACATGATGAGATGTGGTTTATGGGCTGATAAGAGCACGCTCCAGGTGCAAGGTACTTTTTGAGGACTGCAGACAAGAGAAATTAGTCCGCCATTTTTTATAATTCTTAATCCTATTTACGTTCAGGGAAACCAAAAAAATGGGGAGCTCTGGATCCAGAAATAATATCAAGAGGAGGGGAACAAAACACCAGAAATCAATCATGAATTAGTTATTCCGATAACTTGTTCTCACTCTTTCTTTCTAGAGACCGATATTTCTGAGAGGGAGTCCACCTGGTCAGAGGAAAGCTCCTTCAAGGATGATGTTACGGATGATGCCTTTAAATCCTTATCCTCGCGTTCAGTATCACCCTATAGTTTGGCCTTTTGCAATGCACTATACTTTTTACTTATGGGTAAAGGCATTATTTTAGGGACCTTTGCCTTAGACTGTCTCCTTGGTCACAAGAACCAGTTCTCTATATTCTGGGGGAGGGGCATTTCAGGTTCTGTCTCTGTAACTGGAGCCTGTAATTCCATGTCAGGGTTGTCCAGGGTTATTTTGGGTGTCAAGACCTAGGCTGTGCTTGTTCTTCTTCTTTCTCTGGGGAATGGAGGACCTGGGTTGGAGAGGGACCTGGTGGATCTTGTGATACCTTGTGTGGCCTCATCTGAGACTCTAGACTCAGGAGGTTTTTTTTCAGGAATCACTGGTTCAGGAGTAGGGGTCAGAATTACAGTAGGGGTAAATGATATATCCTGCACCTGGGATGTATGCTTACGCTGAGAGCTTCTGGCAGCACCTTGTTGTTGGGCCCGTGTAACCAAACATTCCAGAGGCAGACCATCATCCCTGTTGTGGGCTGCCCGTGGGCACTGCTTATGGGAGTGTCCATGTTCTTTGCACAAACTGCACCTGAAGGAATTTGGGTACTGATGGTTCCAGTGTCCATATTCCGGACACAATCCACACCCAAAGCTATCGCATATATTCATTAAAGGGACACTGTAAACCCCATTGGGCCTCAAAGAGTCTCTAGCTAAAAAAAAATAAAAATAAAAAAAAAAGGTTATGATTTGTCACATTTTGAAGATTTCTGACGTAGCTGGTGGTTTGATTCTGATTCTTTTTTCTATGAAAAACAGACTGCACACCATACTGGTGCTACCACACAAAAATGTGTTTATTTACAGTCCTTGATCAACTCCCACTGCATCTTACCTGGTCTTGGAAACACCCAGCACAGTCTAGTCACTCATGATGCAGTGTGAAGAGAGGATACTACTGCGTAATGATTGGCTGCATTGTTTGGGTGCGTTCCTAATGTTCAAGAAGTATGCAATAAGAGTAGATCAAGGATTTGAAACAAAGCAAGATTGAGTATAATTACACCATTAGCATGCATTTCAGTTCTACTAAGAAAGGACACAGATAAAACAACCAACAACACTAATGCATGTCAAACAAAGTAAGCAATCATAAAATGTGGGTTTTGAACTAGAAATAATAAGAAAAAAAGGGTTGACAGTGTCCCAAAGTATAACCTGGAACTGCATTTGTGGCACGACGTCAGTTGCCTGATACAAACAAAGCCCTCAGTCACACCCTAGAAAGAAACTGCTCAGAAGGTGGATCACGTCAAGTTAGAATGTTTTAGTTTCACCTGGGTCATCCATCCACTGGTCCAGATTTGCCCTGAGTCTGTTATTGGACAGGACCCGTCTAATACCTCACATCTCTGGCAAAGCCAGTGAAGTATACTGGTAACACTAGCCCCCTCATTCCTGAACAATATGGTTCCTAGTTTTACGGTAGGCTTAGTTAGTGGTGCAGCCACAAATGGTAGCCATAATGGAGAGTCCTCTAAGTGGTTATTTTGGGCTCCAAACTGAAAACACCGTCTTAAAGCTTAAGTCGAAGCCTGAATCCCCTGCTGCATATAAAATGAAACCATGTCACCTTACCACGTGGTGGCCTTCAGCTTTTCTGGTTCGCCATGGGGGGTGGGATTACTTTGCAGTAAACGGCTCCCTGGAGTTGCATTACTACTGACATTAAGCATGCTCTGGCAGCTGGGCACTACTTTTAAAATACAAAAACATATTTCTGACTCTCGTGTGCTATTGTTGTGGATCCCAGTCAATTACAAGTCTGGTTCCCCAGTACAGTTTAATTATAGGTTTGAAAAGAGGTTTGCAGGGGCCGGGCCGGTGGCGCAGAGAGTTGAGGCGCTGGACGCCACACCTTGCACCACGCCAGTGATCTGGGGTCGGGAGTGACCTCAGGGTTGCTGGGGGTCGGTAGGGGAGGGAAAGGATCAAGGGTCCGAAGGGCTGCACTCCTCTCGAGGGGAAGGGTGGGTTGTTGTCCCGCTCCTTGGCTGCCCCCTAATGGAGGCCACAGGGCAGCGCTGGGGGTCGGGAGACACAGAGGCGTGGTTATGTGATGTGCGTGTGCCTCCACACATGCACATTCACACCACGAGGGGGAGGGGGTGTGCGGGGAGAAAACAGAAAAAATAAGGGTAAAAAGCAATATGGAGAAAAAAAAGAAAAGAGGTTTGCAAACAAGAACTTTTTAGAACATTTGGAGGGAGTCTAACGAAAACAAGTTATAAGCAAAAGTTAAAAAGGAAAAGATTTGTCCATCTTTGCTTTTTCTTCCCTTTTTTGGCTGCTACCTTCCCCCAGTCTCCCAACCCCATCACCCAACATCTCAGGGACTTACCTTGGGGAGAGAGGCCCCCCACGGATATACCTCCCCGTGGCAGGGTCGAAGGAGGGAGGGTCATCCTCCCCACCTCTGAACCACAATCCACATTCCTCCTCTGAATCCTTTAGGTGGTGCAGTGGCTTCGGAGAGTGGGAATCATCTTGTGGCTACTTGCTGGTGCATTTTCTGGTTTTCTTGCTGGCTTCTCCTGAGACCAAGTCCCATGCAATGATGCACGCAAGCATGCTGATGCACGTGTATGATACTGCTGTCTGTGTCTGATCCTCCCCTTCCCAATGTGTTCACTTGCCATACCACCCAGCATCTGCTGGGTGGTACCAGTGCAGCGTGTTGCCATACCTCCTCCCCAAAGGGGGAGATTAGTCCTTGGGATGTTCAGTCTTCCTTCCCCCAGCAGGACCCTGAGTGACCCTGGTCTGTTCCCAAAGCTGGGTCACTGGTGGGGCTAGTGGTGAAGTGTCCAGCACCTCAGGCCTCTTCAGTACTGGGCTGGCCTTCCATCCTTTATGTTTTTTAAAGTATTTTCTAACTCATCGATGCTGTCTCAACCAGTCAGTGTCAAAAAGTACTTGCATGTCATAACCTTTTGAAACCATTTTTACAAAATGAATGTTAACATTTATTAATAGTTTATAATAAGTCTGATGAATTATAAAATATTCACGTGGCTGCCATCATGTGTCTACACTTATCAGGAGTTTCACCTGTTGCATCCCTTTTTGTGCCAGAACTGCTCACGTTTAGTCTGTGGTCTTCCTGTACATAAAAACCCACCTGCGGCAATACTGAACAGTATGAACATGACTCTAAGAAACATTCCATGTTGGTTGACCAAGATGCCGTGTTTCCTTTTGTGAATGTGAATTACACTGGACAAAGACCAGCTCAGTTAATCAGAACACAGGCCTTTTGAGTGCATGTGGTAAATAAATTCCCTAGTGATGCTAAAAAAAAGCATTCATCATGCCTTGGCATCTATGTTTACATATATTTTACCCTTCTGTCAGCAAAACTGAGACAATAAAAACAAGTGGGGCTCATGATGTGCTGCCCAAGTGGGTTTAGATAAGAGTTGCAACAGATGTTGCAAAGTGTGAAGAGAATTATAAAGAGGTGTTCCCATGCTGCTGACCATTTTTAATAAAATGTTGGGAACCTGATATTACAAACAGCGTCAAGAAAAACCAGAGAGGCCAAATCTTATTTCAGAAGAAGTAAAGGAATCTGTTTACGAGGGCTTATATTTGGCCACACACAGCCTCTGGATTGCTTTCACAAAAATCTTTGCAAGAATAAAACAATGAAGTAAGGCTACAAGCCCCAGACACCTGTGCCTGAAGTTTATGAAGAAAATAATAGCTTGCAGGGCCACAAATATGAATTCTGTGAATTATATCCCCAAGAGACTCACTTAACACCTGCAGAAGGTGAGGGAGGATCTGTAATATGGAAGGTCAGTTTCTCCCATAGGAAGCTGGCCCAATGGGTCAGCAGCAGTGCTGTCACCCACCACACTGGCAATCAGGGTTCAGGAGCAGACTATGATTGTCAGGGGTTGGCTGGGGGAGGGAGGATGAGGCATCCAGGGATATGCTCTCATTCCTTGGGGAAGGGGGTTTGGATGTCCCGCTCAGGGACCACCGTCTGCTGAAAAACAGGTGATAGCATGGCAGGCAGTCCCAGTAGCATAGGACTTTGAGACGGTTGGGCACGTGTGCATACAGAGGCACACATACGTGCTTCCGCCATTGCTCCAGATGGCCCAGGAGGAAGTAATGGAGGAAAAAACCCTCCAAGTGGCAGGATCATCCTCCAAACTGCCACAAGCCCCATACCACTGACTGGGCAGGGCTCCATCATCTGGATTTAGACACCAAGGGGTGGTGGCCCTCCCTCCCTCCCTCCCTGGCCCCACCATGGGGGCAATCCATGGTGGGGCATGGGAGACAGGTAAGAGCTGGAGAATGTGGATGATAGGGTTGGGTGGGTTGATGGGGAAAGGGGCCACCTGAACGGACACAGGATACAAAATCTGTATGGAAAAGCTTTTTTTTCCCATAGGGAAGGAATGATGTTCAAATCCCTTTATAACCATCAATGTGGGGCTATTCAATGGCCCAATGGGTAGGCCATTGCACTCACACTCTGGTGAACCAAGTTTGGGGCCAGACTTGAGATCCAGCTAGGTGATCTGGGGGTGCCTGGGGAGATTCCAACTAGGGAGGGGTGGACGCCAAGTTCCACCTCACTAGCAGCACCTGTGGTGCAGGGAGCCTTGTCTTCACAACAGTAAGAATAAAGACCCTTCCAAGCATTCATACGTACTGAATATTTATTTGAGGTACAGTATGGTCAGACATGCTATAAGCCAACGTTTCACCAGGCCCTGCCTAGCTTGTTCTGGGCTGCAGAATCTACAGTACTAAAAGTCAGTATTGGTTATATTTACATTATTTTTAAGAAATGGTTGGTTTAATCTTATTTTACCATCTTTAATGCACAGCAGAAAAACTAGTGTACCTGACTCAGATTATCATGGATCTCGAACATTTTATTCTCAATTCTTAAGTATTTCTGTATGAAAAAATCAGTCATATAAATCACTTCAAACTATCTACTTTGGTTGATTTCATAATTTCTCCAGAAACTTGTTACTTAAACTCCATATAAATATACTTACATTTATAGTGTGTCTAAAATGCTGGTGCTCACTGCAGATATACTGGTTATCATTCCCATTACTATCCAGCATGTTCACTGATATACTCCCAGTGGGGTATCTTGAGAGATACCTTCAGTGGATTTACAGGCATTGGTAATTAGATGAGAACAGTGGGTTGGGGATGTCACTTAATATCCCACAATTAGAAATCATTCATACATATTTCTAAAAATAGTACAGGGGAGCATGACCCCTATATTCCACTTTACAAGTTTTCTTAAGATATTTCATGTCTGGTCCCACGTTTGTCTAGGTCATGCGCTATTCCAGCTTTACTTGGATACGCTTTTTATATAGCTGTAACCCCTAGGTGGCGCTATCCCAAGGGCTACTACCCCTGCCTGCGTGACTAGTTGCAGGTTAAGGGGCCAGGGTACTGAAAACGGGTGCCTCCACCCGGAGGACAGGGTTAGTGGTAGCGTAGCTGACCTGGGTACAGCCCTCCGGGACACTGTGACCCCCCCTTTCCCTTCTAGTGGCCTAAACAATGAACAGCATACACAGGTACAATAGCTCCTAATTAGCATACAAATCCCCAGTCTGTTTGCACTTACCACCAGGGTTGGTTCCACCAGTCTGACCCTGGAGACCTCCTGTAAAATAAGGTTAGACACAGCAAATAACAACAGTACAGTGCTTCTGGTACAAAATGGAACCACAGTCAGGTTAAATGCAAAAATAATTAGATCTGATTTATTCAGGGGGAATGAACAAGGGAGGGGTGTAATTTGGCTGATTAGTTTTGTAACTGATTCAATCAGGCAATCATGCATGCACTTTAGAGTCCCTTCACAGTCACACACTCTGGGTACCCAGTTGGAACAAAGGGGTCTAGCCTAATTCATTGCCCGGCCATGCAGCTGGTCGGGGCCCTGTGATGGAAAGAAGCAGCATGCACAACCACACACAATTTGTAATCCAGAGCAAGGAGGCTCAGTTTGTGATAATTAGACAAAACAACTAAATCAGATGACACACTTTGATTGAGCTGTTGTTGCAGGGAGCTACCCTGGTGTTTACTCACGCTGCCCAGTACAGGACACAGGATGGACGAAATGGAGACTTTAGGATAACTTGCTGGTTTTCCAGGAGAAACAGGGCCCACACAAATCACCAAGGTGTCATTCCTGTTCAAGGTGTTGAGCAGGGGGCTGATCCCTCGGCAGATCTCTCATCGATGGTTTTCTCTGTGTTGCGAGTAGCTGGCTGGGCCAAGTCGGCAGGGCCCAGGCCGGGTGAACAGTTCGGATTCAGTCCGGTAAATGCTGGATGCAGCTTCCAGCAAGCATGACACAATGAGGCAGTGGGGAACTAAATTGCAACCCACTAACAGCATTCAGCACACTTGTAGTAAAAGAAAAGCAATACCACAGTTTCGGATGACAGTCCGGCTGCAATTTCAGCTTTCCTGAGCAAAACCGTGATCTCTGTGGTGATTCAGACGTCCTGACAGGCTGATCACATGGAGCAAATCTTCAGTCTTCTTCAGGCAAAGGTACAGTCACAATTCGGCGGCTTTTGTCACAATTGGTTCGGATACAGTTTGGTTACTTAAGCACTCTTTAAGGATCCCTCTCGAGGGACAGGTAGGCAGACAGGCCAAACTCAGCCTTTCCACCAGTTTACCGTGTGACTATGAAGGAGCAGCAGCTCGAATGTCTCTAGCTGTTCACTCTCTCCACTCCAAACTCAGACTGACTCTCTGCTGCAGGCAGCACTGGGACTTCCTTCTGATCCAAGAAGGTTTCGGTTGATTGATTCATCTGTCTGTCAAAGCAAGGGCTCCACCTCCAGGTCCATTTAGGTGCCAAAGTGAAAAAACTACAATTTCTACAGAAATTCACTCCCACTAGACCCCTGGGGACAGACTCCATTTTAAGATCCCCAAAAGGTACTGATTTGTGCAATACAGAAATGTCCATGCTGCAAAGAAAGGCAGGTTAGACAAACTATAATACCATTGTTATTAGAGCAGCTAATCAGCAAACAATTACCAGTTCTAACAGAGCTCCCTCTGCACCATTAGCAATGGCAAAACAGAGCAATATTACTGCAGCTCGGGCGGGACTCGAGCCTGGAAACACTCGGCCCATACCCAGATTAATTATACACTACAAAAGTAATGTCTCTTAAAGAGACAGGCACGGAGGCTAACAGGGCACTCACATGCTAGCACTTTTACACCTGTAAAGACACAGAACGCCCGCCTGGCAGTGGGCATTTAAGCACATCCAAGGAAGACTTTTGGGAACCCCCATTTATGGGAGGGGGGTTACATAGAGGTAAAAATAATTTCATGTAATACATTCAAATTGTCCATAGCTGCATTGTGCATGTCAAGCACATAAGATCATAAGAAAGTGCCGGCAGAAGAGAACTGTATGATCCATTTAGTCTGTCTGTGTGGGCTACCCCCCCCCCCAAGTCTTTTTTCCTTCTTAAGTTTCCACAGTGCCTATCCCATGCTAGCTTGAACTCTCTCACTGTCTTTGCTGCCACGACTTCTGGGGTAGACTGTTCCAAGGCTCCACCACCCTTTTGGTGATGAAAAACTTCCTGATGTTGGTTTGGAATCTACCTCCCTGTAGGCGCATGCTGTGTCCCCTTGTTCATGTAGATGAGCTTTCTCTGAAAAGGTCCTGAGTTTGTACTGAGTTAATTCCTTTGAGGTATTTGAATGTCTCAATCATATCCCCCCATCCCTTCTTCTTTCCAGTGAGTACATCTTGAGATGGTTGAGTCTTGACACGTAGGGTTCTTGATGAAGCCCATGAACCATCTTTGTAGCTCTCCTCTGAACGATTCCCAGACAATCACTGTCTTTATTGAGGTGTGGCCTCCAGAACTGGATGCAATACTCTAGATGCGGCCTCACCAAGGACCTGTATAGCGGGATTATCACCTCGCTTTTTCTACTTGTGATACCCCTACCTCTGCATCAAGGATGCTGTTAGCTTTCTGTGCCACCTTTTCACATTACCTTGTTGTCTTTAAGTCATCAGATATGAGTATTCCTAGATCCCTCTCAAACTTAGTTTCTGCCAGTTGTTCCCCTCCTAGGGTTTATTTTCTGCCCAGGGTCTTTCTCCTCAGTTACATAACGTTGCACTTCTTGGTGTTGAATTTGAACTGCCATTGTTTTGACCATTTGTCCAGCTTTTTTAGATCAGAGTCCATTCCTGTGGCCCCCTGTCATGTGTCTACTCTGTTGCAGAGCTTGGTGTTGTCTATGAACAGGCATACCTTTCCCTCCAATCCATCAGCGATGTCACTGATGAATATGTTAAATAGAATTGGCCCTAGTACTGATCCCTGGGAGACTCTGCTGGTTACCCCACCTTGCTCTGATAGAGTGCCATTTACCATGACCCTCTGGGTTCTCCTTTGGAGTCAGTTCCTAACCCAGCTGACTATTTTATGCCCCACTTCAGTGTGCTCCAACTTGTTTATTAGTCTATGTGGAATGGAGTTGAACGACTTACTGAAGTCCAGATACACTACGTTTACTGCTTCACCCTGATCCACTGTTCTGGTCACCCAATCAAAGAAATCAATCATATTTGTCTGGCACAACCTCCCTGCTGAGAAGCCATGCTGCTTTTGATCCAGTTTTCCATTTGCTTCCATATATTGTGCTATTCTTTCCTTCAATAACGTTTCCATGATTTTCCCCACCACTGAGGTGAGACAGACTGACTGGACAGTAGTTACCAGCATCTTCCCTGCTCCCACTTTTGTGCAAGTGTACCACTGTGGCTTTTTCCCAGTAATCTGGGACTCTGCCACTCCAGAGAGACTTATTGAAGAGGACTGCAGATGGGGAGGCAAGTTCCTCTTTGAGTTCCTTCAGTATTATTGGGTGGATACAGTCAGATCCCACTGCTTTGTTGGTTTTTAATTTTTTCAGTTCTTTTAGGACCCTTCTTTTGTGAAGGGATTTGTTTCAGCTTCACTGGTCTGGTGTCCTTCATTTCCTAGTACTGGCCCACTACCCCGTTCCTTTTGTGTGAAGACCGAGCAGAAGTATTCGTTCAGAAGCTCTGCCTTTTCTTTTTCAGTCTCCAAGTTCTGCCCCTCTCTGGTTCTCAACCAAACAATACCTTCTTTACTTTTTCTTTTCTCCCATATATATCTGTAAAAGGTCTTGTCCCCTTTTTAACCCCTTCAGCAATTATTTCTTCTGTTCACGCTTTGGCTATCCCAGTGGCAGAGGAAGAGAAAGATGGGCCCCAGTGCATGTTGTAATTTGGGCCCCACAGCACCCCGACCCCCGACAGCACCCCTGCCCCGACAGCACCCCTGGCCCAGCGCCCCCACCATCATTTTTTTTGTAGGCTACTTCAGGGTTCAGGCTGCAGCAGTGGTAAACATGGAGGGAGACCTGCAGGACATAAGGAGGATAAGGTCAAGAGGTTTGATTCTGCTGCTTTGCATCTGAGTCTTACTGAGGAGCAGAGACACACATGGAATTGTCAACAGTCCTCGTCTTTGCCTGGGGTGCTGTTGATTATTCTCTGTTCCTAACTGTATGTTTTGGTTCTCAGAAATGCCAATAAAAAACAGGGTTATAAGAAATTTTGCAGCCATGCTACCCTTCTGCTTCTCAACAACAATCGCAAAGTAACAGTTTCTACCAACAAACACAAATCACAGTTACCACTACAAATTCAACATATTTTCTTCATTTTTTTTTTTTTTTTTTAGTATTTGTTATAAATTACACCCTCAGTCCATTACCTTCTTCCCCAGGCCAGCTAAGTCAGAACCAACAACAGTCAAACTAGTCTTAAGTGGACCAAAACACTGGTACGCCGTCCATTATCTGATTAAAATAACTTTCAGACACATTTAAGCTGGGTCTCTCACTGACAAAAATCCTTAGAGGTGTAACTGTTTTTTGTTCATACTTAGGCCATTATTGGCATGGCCACAACACCACTTCAGAATTATTAAAATCCTACCTTAAGAGGCTCAAATAAGAATCAGGCAGGCACTGCCACACCACCACTCCAAGGCTGACCATCACCGACCTCACAATCCTCAATTTGACTGACTCATGGACGACTGCTCGAATGATCAGTGCATAGTTATGCAGAAGAGCAACCGAGACTTGCTGAATTACAATGGCGACCCGGTAGGCTTCGGCTGGTGCAAAGAGACCCACTCCCAGACAGTGCGTCACTCTCGAGTCAGGCCGTGCGTGCCTTTCGTCACAGGCTGGCCCATCCCACTATCTGCCACGGCCAGAAGTGCTGACGTCTGTCACGCCTCAAGTTAGTTTCTATTGAAGACTGCCCCACTGAGGAGTGCTCACCTCCTAAAGTGACAGTACTGCATACATTAAAAAACAAAAAAAGGACCATTCCAAGCGACCAAGAGGAACTCTGATAAATCTCTCCCGCCCTGCTTGCTGGGCCCCTCTAAGTGCATTGGCCCCTGTGTGACTGCACTGGCTATTCCTCCGCCCCTGGGCTATCCTAATTGCCTTCCCTGCTCCCTTGAGCCTTGCCTAATTTCTCCATGCTGCTGTCCCTCTTTGTTTGTGTGTACTTTTTGAAAGCTTTTTTTTCCTCCATTATATTGAAAGCAACCTTCTTTGAAAACCAAAGAGGGTTTCTCCTCCTCCTAGTTTTACTGATCTGTTTGGTGCATGCTGCTGTGGCCAGAGTTATTACATCCTTTAAGGACAAACTGTCTAAAAATGTGTTTGAACCCTTGTTAAGCTCCTGCTTTTTATGTTGGCTTTCGCGCATGTGCAAGCAACATCTTGTGCTAGTAGCACATTTCAGAGGTGTGTCAGTGTTGGCGAATGCAGGGCATGCTTTTGTAGGTGCATCCCTCATTCCTTAGTAAGCCAGCATGCTAGTGCTGACATGCATTATGTAAAGTGGACACAACTTGTAAGAAAAGTGCCACTGCAATCAGAGACAAGCTCGTCATGCAGCGGCACAGATGACATGCCTCCCAACGTGTCTTTCCTGGTGAAACATTTCAATAAACATGGTGGCAGAGCCACTGTCACACAATCCCTAAAGAAAACCGACATCGGGGGTGCAATCCCCGTGTCGGCATGTCCGCCCCCCCACATTGTGCGGCACAGTGGGAGCCCACCCCAGTGTGCTGCCACTTACAGTAAGCTGACCGCATCGGCATGTTCTGGGCTCCACCCCACCCCCATTGTGTGGCACACTGGGAGCCCACCCCAGTGTTGCCAACATCAGATCCCCCCAAAAGTCATGGGGCACACTGGGAGCCCACCTCAGTGTGCCCAACATTTGTTTTCACCTGTAAAGAAAGAAAACTGTCCCACAGCACAGTGTCCATTTTTTTTTCTACCTGAAAAAAAACACTTTAGTCAGGAAAACATATTCATTATGTGTGACATTATTTACTCTTTCTTTTTACACAAGTTCAATTACTTACCAGGGGACAGTGCTTTCTTTCATGGCTCCCACCCTTCCAAAAGTGAAGAGCAGTGAGCTGCGCTTAAAGGACCCCTTTTATACTGTTAAGTTACCATGGGAACCCAAGCCAGGTGGAAGGTGTGCATGTGTCGCCACACTGATGATGTTTCCAATGTCATCTGCACTGTTCAGGGAGCCTTGTCTTCTCTGCAGCAGTGTGCTATGTGTGTGCATAGTCTGCAGGGGCTCTGCCTGGCCTCAGGGTGGGAAATGGATGGGAAAAGAGGAGAAAAGAGAAAAATCCAAATGCTCACTGGCTGTCATATATGATGGTGCTGCTACCCTTGGATCCAACCCCATGTGGATGCCTGCTGACATGACAGCAGGAGGAATGGTGGGTGGGCTTGGGGGAACTGGAGATTGCCTGAAGCAGACACATGGAGGCAACTGGGGGGGAACCAGAAAGCTACAGTATATGAAAAAAAAACATAACTGTGACACAAATCCCTCACCAGAGACTTCAAGTTCACCGCCACCATCATAGGTTTTTACCAACAGGACCCAGGGAACCTGATTTTTTACCTCCTTCTTTGAACAAAGTCAAGAAGGTCAACACAGTAACTATGGGTAGAGTGCCCCTTCAGAGACAAACTGCAAACAGAGTCCAGCAGAAATAGTAGAATGACCTCTTTAAATAAAACAAGCAGTCACTGTTTCTATAAAAAATAGAAGTTTTACTAAAATACTACAAGTATTTACAACATGATTTATGTACAGTCAGACACAATGATTACAGATTACTAGAAATTAAAATAATTGGAAGCTATACAAGAAAGGTTGCAAACAAAAGAATCGGAGAAATTCTCACTTTAAAACCTACGTCTTTGCCTGCTGCTGTCTGAAGAAAACACTGTTCTCTAAACTGTCTTTTTTACCAGACTTCTAGCTGCAGGGCTTTGGCATTTTCAGATTGTTGTTGAGGCACAAGTCAGGAAGCATAGGAAACCCAGGAACAGTTGTAAAATTCGCAACAAGTGTTTTATTATTCATAACAGTAAAATAAAAAAAATAAAATTGTTAGCTGTTTACAATGGCTGTACAAACACAGAAAGTAGAGTCCTATTTCTTCTCAAATTCAAATCTTTGTCTCTGTCTCTTGCAAAACATTGCAGCTCTTTTTATAAGTCTTTGCAGGAGCTCGTTAAGCATGCTTTTCACACAGTGTTCTTGTAATTTTTAGTAGGTGCGGCCAAAAGACAAATTTTTTTGCTTTAAAGATTTTATTAATTTTCATAAAGCAGAATACAATAATCCAAACACAATAAATACAACTTACAACATCAGAATTAGACTATTAACAAAACAAAATAAGTTGCTAGGCATCATGTAGAAAATGTCATATATAGATAATAATAGATTAAATTATTAAGGTCACTATTTTCCTAGCATCATCTGTTAAGAAAGAAAATAAGCATTAGGTATTTGCTCAAAACTAAAATAGTAAATCTTTCATCCTGGTGTAACAAGATAAGTGAGAAAGGGTGTCCAGATTTTTTTCAAACAATTCCCTTTTGCCAATCGCTTGATGCGCTAATCTCTCATTATTAATGACTTCACTCATTCTAGATGCCCATTCCTTAAAGCCAGGAGGGGAAGGAGACCTCCAATGAGTGAGTAGAGTCCTTTTAAGTGTTAAAGCTGCAGCTCATATAACAGAATTTTGATAATTATTTCACATCCCAATATCCACATTTATCCCCAAGATAAGAAATTTGGGGCAAAGGGGGACTAGTACTTTCAAAGCAGATTCACAAACTATGCAGACCTTATCCCAAATTTCTTTAATAAGGGGGCAGGACCAAAACATGTGAAGTAGATCTGCATCCTCTGCCTGACATCTCCAGCATTTCCTATCCGGCTGAAAATCCATAGAGAACAGCTTCTTAGAGGAATAATAATAATAATGAAGAATTGTATACTGAATTGCTCTACCCTGTATTTCCCTACTACTACTACTGCAAGCATTGCCCCATGTTGAAGCCCATTCAGAGTCAGATATTGTTCCTATAATGTCATGTCCCCATTTACATTTGGCTGGGCTGTCAATAGAGAGGGGTCTTGCACATTCATTAAGAGTTTATAAGTTAAACTCACCCCTTTCCTCAGCTTAGTCACCTTTAGCACTGAGTCCCATTCAGGGTCTTCTCTAAGAGTTAGAGCTATACTCAGCACTGAGTCTTGGAGGGTCTTCCTTAATTGGAAGTAGAGAGCAAAGTGAAATTTTGGAATATTATAGTGTGTTCTAAGTAGTTCAAATGAGGTAGTTCCCTTTAAGATCCTAATAAGTCCTGCAGGTTTGTGATGCCTAAATCCTTCCAACCAAAGTCAGGCACGGATGCATGACTACATAATAAACTACTATTATTCCAAAGAGTAGTCAAATGGCCAGGTAAATTCTCAAGCAGTAATAAACTCCACATTTTTTTAACTACCCAAATGGAGGTATTGATACACATATTATAACTGAGAGAAAAGGGAAGTTTAATAAAAAGATAATCAGATAGTTTATGGGGCAGCAATAGTTGTCTTTCAACCCTAAGCCATAGAGGCACCAACGTATCTGCATTAGACTCCAAATACCAGGAACTTTACTTAAAACAGAAAGCAAGGTAATACTTTTCTCAATGTGGGAGGCTGAAACCTATGTCTGATTTATGAGCTCTAAGTTTTGGTAAAGAAAGTCTAGGGGCAGAGGAGTTCCAAAGAAAATGTCTAGTGATCTTATTTAGGAGGTCAAAGATTGCTTTACCTATTCTAAAAGGTAAATTTTGAAAAAGATAAAATATTTTAGGGACCACAATCATTTTAATCGAGTTTATTTTCCCCCAAATAGATAAATGTAGGCCTTGCCATTTTTGTAAATCTGCTTCAGTTTCCTTACTAGCGGCAAAATATTTAAGTTCACTAGATTTTGAAAGTCATTAGATAGTTTGATACCTAAATAATTCAAACACTTTGAACATTTAAGACTGACTGTATCACCCCTAAAGAGTCCCCTGGTCTCAATTATACATTCAGAGACAGAATCTGAGTTTTAGTCCATTTCAGACAAAGACCTGAGAAGGAGGTAAAAACATCAACGATTTTACTCAAGTACACCACTGAGTCTCTTGGATTTGAAAGAGAAATCAGCAGATCATCTGCATAAACAAAAACTTTATTGATAATGTTGCCTGTTCTAATTCCTTTGATTTCATGTCATTCTGAAATTGCTTTAATTAAAGGCTCAATGGCCAAAATAAAAAGATACGGGGAAAGAGGATAGCCTTGCCTAGAACCCTTCCTCAGGCAAAATGAGTTCAAAATAAACCCATTAGAAATCACTCTAGCAGAAGGCCTTTGGTAAAAAATTTCAAACCAAGAAATAAGTGTATCCCCCAGTTGAAATTTATTTAGTACTTGGAAAAGATAATCTCATTCCAGTGAGTCAAAGGCTTTGCAGAAGTCAAAAGCCAGAACTGATGCTGAATTGTACATTTGCTTTGCCCTCCAGATTACATTTAAGAGCCTACATATGTTATCAGCATCACATCTGCCAGGCACAAAACCCACCTGTTCCTCTCCTAATAATTTAGTGAGGTGCGGCTTCAGCCTAGCAGCTAGAAGTTGGGCAAGGATCTTATAATCTGTGTTAAGAAGAGAAGAGAAATAGGCCTATAAGTCTCACATTGAAGGGGATCTTTCCCATCCTTTAAAATCATGGTTATATATGCTTGGTACATAGAGTCAGGGAAAGATTGCATGGAGAATGATGAAACAAGGGTCTTAAAAAGATCATCTTTGGCTTTGGTACTTAAAACTTCATAAAATTCCCCCGGGAATCCATCTGCACCTGGCATTTTATTTGGACGGAGTTCTTTAATAATGTTATCAAACTCTGTCCTGGAAATAGGCAAATTCAAAGCTTTTCTGTCTTTGTCACTAATCTCTGTAAGAGTCACTGAATTCAAAAAGGCCTGAGAACTCTCTGGTGCTACCAAATCTGACCTTGAGTATAATACCTTAAAATATTTTTCAAATTCTGCATTTATTTTATCGTTTGTAACTTCAGTGACTCCTAGAGCATTAGAAATACAGGCATCAATATCTGTCCAGTTTTCTTTTTTAACCTATGCGCCAAGAGCTTCCCTGCCCTCTCTCCAGCCTCCCAGAAAGTCTGGTTAGTTCTGTGTAAAGAATATTCTGCTTTAGCCAAATACATTTTATTCATCTCATATTTAAGATTAGTAATATTGTTTAACAGATTCTTCCTCTTTGTACAGTTTTGTTTGTATTCCCTTTGCAGATCAAGAAGTTCTAACTCTTTTTGTGTTAAGTCCTTATCCCTTTGCTTTTTCTTAGAGGCTGAAACGGAAATGATCCTGCCTCTTAAAAAAGCTTTGAAAGTGTCCCATAAGCAATTAGGAGCAACCTCCCCATTGTCATTTATACTAAAAAAATCTTCACTCTCATGGTTTAACCAGGTTAAAAAACTGGGATCCTGCAGAAGAGAAACATTTAACCTCCAGCGAAAACAATTGCTTTTGAATCCTTCAAACTGAATCAAGAACTGCACCAAGGCATGATCTGACAGGGATATCTCTTTAATATCTGCTGAAATAAGGTTTGGGGCTAGATGCTTAGATATAAAAAGCAGGTCAATTCTGCTGAAGGTCACATGCCTTGCAGAGTAAAAAGAATACTCTCTGGCAGAAGAGTGTAGAAGACGCCAGGCATTAACTAACTTCAGGTCAGACATAAGCTTGTGAACAGCAAGCTGGGTTGAGGAGACCTTAAAAGGACAAGAGGTGGTGCTTCTGCCTGTCAAATTGTCTAAAACCTCATTAAAATCTCCTCCCAGAATCAGATTCCTAGAGTTACACATGCTTAATCTTAAATTAAGGTCCTTACAAAAACTAGGATAGCTTGTATTGGGGGCATAAATATTGCAGATGGTAATTTCCCTCCCATCAACAGCACCTTCCAAAATCTGGAACCTATCCTCTGGGTCAGCATAATGAGAGCTCTTCACAAAATGGATTCCCTTTCTAAATAAAATAGCAGTACCCCTCTTTTTGGAGTTAAAGAAACTAAACTCCACTTGAGCAACCCAACATCTAGCCAATTGTTTTGCCTCATACTCTTCTAGATGCATTTTTGAAGTAAAATAATATCTAGCTTATGTCTATTTAAATATGACAGAATTTTTTTTCCTTTACCATTCCAGGAGCCTATTAAAAAACCTGACATTTTTAGTGACCGACACCAACTAAAATACTAACTCTAATACAAAGAAGAGGACACAAAATATTTAACAAAATAAAACCTTCCTAAAATTATAGCAGGATAAGAAAAATAAACAGCTACTATTATCAAGCAGCAAACCAATTACTTTCTTAACAATAAATATAACAGTATTCAGAAATAAAGAACTAAATAACTAAAATAAATCCTGCAGTGACTAAAATATAGTCCAATAACAGAAAATAAAACAGAAATCAGTATACAGTATACAGTATTGATCAAACTAAGAACTGAAACAACTTTTATCAGTAGGATGACATCTACTGTAAATCTGAAGTCCACCGAACTAATGATAGTCCAAGGTGATTTAGATACAGTAATCAAAGAATGAAAAGTCAAAAGCTGTCCGGAGCAGACCAATGAACGGTAGTATTACATTTTAGCTCCATGATACGATTGGGAGAACAGAAAGAGATCACATAGGGCATAGGGATACAGCCAGGATTTCACGATTTTAAATGAATGTAGAAGCCTCAGGACATTGTGACCCAGAACTGACCTCTTGTTTACATCTCTGCAAGAGGCTTAAAAACTGCATTTCAGGTTAACCCCTTGGGTTCCAAATAGCTTTTTGCAATCATTCAACAGTGAAATTATATACAGTTTTAAACAAAGGGATCCCAGTATCAATTACATTTTCACAAAAAGATTCACATATATTTTATAGCTGCAGATATCCAAAGGGGGAAGAAAAGGCAGAAACAGCAAGTGAGGGTAGAGAGATAGTGAGAGGCAGAGAATTACAAGACTGTCAGGGTGATCAGGTCCTAGGTCTCACAAGAAAATCTGGTTGTGCAACCAGACAGAGAAGAGACAGAAAAGGAGAGAATAGAATAGATCCTTGCATTTAAACTCTTTCTCCATAACAACTGGGACAGGGCTATATTCAGCTCTGTCACACAGATGTTCCACGTCCAAGAGAAACAGCCTTCTTACAACCCCTAAATATATTTCTCATTCACTGTGGGGAAGGATCTCACTTACTTTGAGTGACAGTTCCATGTTTTCCCAGCCCTCTTTGAGAGAGAGAGAGAGAGAGAGAGAGAAAGAGAGTGTGTTTGTGTGTGTTTGTGTGTGTGTATCCCCACCCTTCAGCACCCCCTTTCTAACGTTATGACATGTACCTGGGTCCTTTGTCCAACATGGGAACATCTCCAGGAGAACTTGGGTTATTGCTTTATTGCCTCCTCCCTAGCTTTCCTTTTAGCTTTCCCATGAGAACATAAGTCCCTCCACCTTGGCTGACATAAGCTGTCATATACTACTTGATCATGTGATCTGGTGGCCATCTTGGACCTGAAGCAGATGCATATTCAGAAAAGAATAAATGAGTCAAAATAATATATGGCTCTGGTCCCCTTTCCCATCACAATAACTATCAATGTGACATTGGAAATTGATAATACCATTTGTTAGGACATTGTTATAAGATATGATATTATCAGAGGTACATGGTACTGTATGTGTAATCTGTACTAAGCTAAATTAACCCATCGTCATGAACTATTAGCTGTATTAAGTCATCCTGCCACATTGTTACATTCATACAAACGTACAAATGTACCAGCAGATAAAGGCCTTACAGTCTATCTAGTCTGCTCACGTGTGTAATTCCCACTGTGTTTACAGATGGACCTTCACCCCCTCCCCATATCCCCCTTGGCCCCTCTTAAATACCTCTCTGCCCCTTCTCCCCCCCCCATTGTTATCAAATGTATTGCATTACTGTACATCCACATATTACAAAAATAACTAGGAAACTATCAGTAACAAGGACTGTGATTTCTATCTCAGGATTCTGGTGTAGGGGTGAACTAAATGGGCCAGTGGCAAATTTAGTTTGGCTTAGATTTGGGATCTTTTCTTCAGTTTGACTTCAGCTGAAAAAAAATCTGGCTCACAATGCAGTAATTGGCATGGATGTAAACCAGTGTACAAACATGAGTGTATGACACCCACTCCTTACTGCCCTCCACCTCCCTCCCCATTTTCCCACACACTTTTTTTTATTTTGCTGGCTCTTGGCACAACCCCCCAGTTCTCAAAATACATTTATTAGATAGATTGGCCCCCTCCTGACCCCCAATACATGATTTTTACAGTGGGGGGGGAGAGTCAGAAATCCAGGCTAGCCTTCTGGTGACATAATCTAATGAATGGCTTCCTGATTCTGCAGCTCTGCCACCCCCCGAGATAAATTTGCATCCATCAGAGCTTAAACAGCATGGATTCTCCAACAGAAAGCACCAGGCTGGCAGCGGCAAAAAAAAAAGAACTTAGTGATGCCAGCCTAAAAGCTGAAGGAGCTTTTGATTGCAGAAAAACACAAACAGGCCACACACCGTGCAGAAGAGGTGGGAGCCACGGCCCAGGCCGATGAGGTGATCGAGCTCCAGGGAACACAGCAGAGGAAATGGACATTATTTTGGCAACAAACAGATGACCAAAACAGTAACAAAAATTAACAGAATGCTCACCTCTGTTAAGAAAGATTTGAAAAGTGTTGAAACCCAAACAGAGGCATTAGAGGGCCGGGTAACAGACCTCAACACAACCACATGACAGGCTGCTGCTCAACCTAATGGCTAATGAAAGACAACTTATGCTTAAACTGGACAATTTAGAGGGGAAAAGCCACAGACAAAACAACCCCAGAAAGGGCAGAACGGTTGGCAGAACCCATGACAATCTTCCTGAAAACTCTGCTAAAAGATATGCTACATCTTCCAGATGACTACAACTGCCATATGGACCACTTCCAAGAAGCCACTGGCCCTAAACTCACCAATACCGGAGCCTGACCTTGATCTATCCTCACAAAACTCACCAATTATTCTAGTAAAGAAGGGTCCTCAATGATTACTTTTGCAGTTTTCACTAGGGAGGATGGTGGGCCCTTTCCAGAGAGTGGTATCAAAGCAGCCATTAAGGGGGACCTGGAGATGAGGCAGCCAACATTTACTAGTGAAACAGTCCTGAAAGGGCTGGCAGCCCTAAAGATTCATAAGGTCCCAGGACAAGATGGGTTGCATCCAAGGATACTCAGGGAATTAGCAGCAGAACTGGCTAATCCCCTGGAAGGCCAATTCAACAGCTCTGTAAGGGCAGGGGTGGTTCCTAAGGATTGGAGGGTGGCAGATGTAGTTCTGCTTCATAAGGAGGGGTAAGAGACAAACAGGGATCTACAGACCTGTCTGACATACCTGTATTGTAGGAAAACTGGTGGAGTCACTGTTCAAAGAGGATCTTGTGTACTTCTTGGAGAGTAACAGTCTCCAGGGTAGTAAGCAGCATGGATTTGTGACAGGGGAGATCTTGCCAGACTAACCTGGCAGTCTTCTTTGACTGGCTGATGAGGGTATTGGATAGGTGCCGTGTTGTGGATTTGCTCTACTTCAATTTCAGCAAGGCTTTCAACTCGGTACCCCACAGATGCTTGCTGAAGAAGCTGGAGGATCCGAAAGTGGCTAAGGTCATAGTAAACTGGGTAGGTAAATGACTAAAGGGAAGGTAGCAGAGGGTAGTGGTCATCGAAGTTAAATCAAAAAGAGAGGGATGTCGTGAGTTGTGTTCCACAGGGATTTGTCCTGGGTCCAGTCCTCTTCAACATGTTCATCAGTGACATTGCTGAGGGGAGCCAGGGCAGCCTGTGTCTCTTTGAAGATGACACAAAGCTCTGTAGGAGGGTGGATAGTGACGAGGGAATAAAGGAAATGCAGAGAGACGTGCAAAAGCTGTAGGGGTGGTCAAGGGTTTTGCAGTTGAAATTCAATGCTGAAGGGTGCAAGATGATGCACCTAGGGAACAGGAACCCCAGGACAGAGTACTGGACTGGAGTGGTTAGACTCGGTACCACAGCTGAGGAACAAGACCCTTGAAGTTACTGTAGAACTTTCAGTATGTGTTTTGTTTAATTCCTCAGTTTCAATATACTGCCACTGGATGTGCAATTCAAAATTCACAGGTCATGGGATGGAGGATCTGGATATGGAGGGGAGATCAGTTTCATGGACAATGACAGCTCCTTCTGACAGCTCACAGCGGGTCAGCTGCTCACATAAAATGACATGAGGGTGTGGCCAGTCTGAATTTTCAAACCGAGCACTTGTCAGCTCACAGAATATGACAGCTCCTTTTGACAGCTCGCAGTGGGTCAGCCGTGAGGGAGCGGGTGGTTTGAATCAGTTTCATGGATAATTTTGTAGTGATTGCATTCTAACAGGGGGTTTAACACAACTGACAATTTGCTGTCTTTACAATGGGATGGTTCTGATCACCTACAATTCGAACACAAGTACGATTATACTTAATCACACGGCTTGGTTCAGTTTGTTTGGTTTGCTTGGCGAAGATGTCACTGTACTTCTGGTTACAGCATCCTAAACAAGTGAAACGGGACCTTGCCGTCCTTACCGAGGGCACGCCAGGTGGGCTTAGTGAGCGTGCAGGGGTATCCATGAAGGTGGCTGAACGTGTGGTACAAGAATTATAGGCTGCCACTCCACCAGCTAAATGAAGGAGAACTGAATACGCCACTTGTACCACTGAGGTCCGGATTGAAGTCAGGCGGTATGCAGCAGTGCATGGTGTAATGAAGGCTGTTTATTATTACACTGCCAGATGCAGCCAGAATATAAATGAGAGCACTGTAAGATAGTTTAAAAAAGATTACATGGAAAAATTAAAGCATGTTCCCAGTCCCACCCCAATGACTCCCGCCTTGATGACCAAACCGACGGGACGACCAACTCCCCTTGTAGAGGACGTAGAAAATGAGCTAAAAATAATCGTAAAAAGTTTGAATGTTGAGGGAGCTGTTATCAGTGCAAAGACTGTAGCTGCTGTGGCAGCTGGTGTGGTTAAAGCTTCAAACCCTCAACTTGTAGTGGAATATGGAAGAAATCTAAGTTTTACCAAGCAGTGGGCATGGCAATTTTTAAACGGGATGGGTTACTCTAAACAAAAAGACACAAAGGCTGGAAGAAAAACACCACAGGATTTTCAGGAGCTGAAAAAGGCTTTTCTAAACAGAATTAGCAATGCAGCCATGCAAGAACTCACCCCCACTGAACTCATCAAAAACACCAACATGAAAGCACTTGACACAGGAACACGGAGTGTAGCAAATTAATTCTGTTTTATTAAATACAAAAAGTGTAGTAAAAAACAGACTCAGCACTCTAGGTGCATGGATAAAACTGCCACAGTATAGTCAAAGGCTATGCTGAAAAAACTAACGCTTCACTTGGAGACTTCCAAGCTTCATCAGAGAAATGCTTTCCTGTTGGTGCTGATCCCTTTCTAGATTTGCTTGTATTCTTTTGTTTATAGCACAACAGGATTGCCCCGGTGCTGCATTTTTTCCTGCATTGCTCATCATAACCATAGATGAAACAGGTGTCAATCTTGTACTGTGCACCAAATGGACAATGGAAGTACGCGGCTCCAAGCAGGTCAAGGTGACAGGACTTGAGGATAACATCAGGGAAAACACTGACATTGTTTGACACAAGATTACCATTTGTTTTATTCTCATAACAAATTACAAGTCCAGCACTTCCCATGGGGCCTTTAGTGGCATTTGTTATCTCCCCATGATGTTGGAAGTGCTGAACTTATAATTTGTTAAAGGAATAAAACAAATGGTAATCTTGTGTCAAATGGTGTCGGTGCCATTGTTTCCCCTTTAATACTTGTTTTTTAACCATGCATGATGGTTAGTGGAGCTGCTTCTTTTTGTGGAGATAAACATCAGGGGCCTGATTTTCAAAAGCTGACGCCAGGCTCGTCTCAAGCTCTGTGTCGACCGCAGTGTTTGCTGCAACCTGCGCCTGATTTTAGTACATCGGGCTCAGTTGCGAAATGTTTAACAATTTACTGCAGCTTCCTCCAAAGCTTTGGCACATGTCCCATAAAAATGGTGCCCAGATGGCACAAAGTTAGACTACGGGGAGCTGGTCTAACTTGTTGCATTTGGCGTAGGGGACTGAAAATCGTTATCTGTGTCAAAGGAATGCCGTAAGTCCCCTGCACAATTTGTTCCGCGCACCAGGGGTTTGCAGCATCTGCATCTCCTTTGAAAATCAGACACCAGGTCCCCATGGCCCCGTCAGTAACCCCGTCTGGGCATTATCTTCCACCCCCAAGTCATGTACCAGGGAAAAACACCAAACTGTATTTCCGCTGGCACCCCTTGATCCAACATAACACTGATGGGCCCAACAGGGCCTGTGCTCCCCAATTCCAGTTCCTATTCCAGGGGAGGTACTATACTTTAATGCCCTGAAGCAGACATTTCACTTGTGCAATAATGACCATTTTAAGTACTTGCAAACCAGGACATATATACAAACAAGGAGCAGACAGTTGCCAGCATCCCCAGAAATGAAACAAAAACTTTAGGGATACACTGCAGGGCATCCTGGGGGGGGGGGACAAATAGTGACCGGGCAGATTTCAGCCCTCTATAAAACTTTCTGAGACCAGAATGAAGACCAAGCTGACAGACTCAAACACAAGTGGGAGGGGGAAAATGATCTAGTACTTACCGCACAGAACTGGCCCAGTGTATTCCAATCAGCTTTTAAAACCACTAGTTCACCACTCTGGCAGGACTATGCCTGGAAAATAAGGATCTCATTCTTTTATACACCAGAAATTGAAGAGAAATGGGCTCCAAATTCCTCACAAGCATCTTGGAGGGTTTTGGCAGAAACCAAGGCACACCAATCCCACATTTTGTGGTCCTGAACAAAGCTAAGGGAATACTGGAGGGAGCTGGAAGAAGTCTTAGCCAAACTTTTTAACTTAGATGCACCCCTGCAAGTGACACACTTAGTCCTAGATCTACTCCCAGGTGGAGTATGTGGCAAGTACACCTTGTACCTGTGGAAGGCAGTATTAATGGAGGCACAAAAGGCCAATGACGTGACGTTGGCTCCAAACTGACCCTCCCAGCACTATCCAACTGGATAGATGTAACACAAGAGATATATAAGATGGAGCAAATAACCTACCATGTAAACTAGCGTACCACCAACTTCTCGGCAAGGTGGCAAAAGTAGGTGATGTACATGGGAAATAGAGACCCAAATTACATCCCATAAACTCTGGGTCCTCAGGGAGATTCTAACATACACCCTGTGGTTATTAAGTCTAATATGGAATATGGGGGGAAGGGGCTGAAGATGTACTTAACCTCACAGAGTCTCGGAAAAAGAAATAATGGAAAATGTTATCCTGTTCTCTGATGAGCATGTCATGTGTCACACTGCCATATATCCTTGTGTAGCAAGTATCCCTTAAGTTGGGAGCTGATGCCCTAGCCCACCCTGTTCGAGATGTATTTAATCGATCCTTCCTTACTTGCACCATCCCTGAAAAATGGAAAGTAGCGGTGGTCATCCCTGTCCACAGGGGAAGTCCCAACTTGACAGTGGAATATTTCCGGCCTATTTCAATATTTTGCCATCTAGCAAAAATACAAGAGCGGATAATCTATGACCACCTACAGGATTACCTTGTCCTCCACCATCTGCTCTCAATCTCTCAGCATGGGTTTAGGAAAAAACACAGTACACTTACAGCTCTGATTAAAGTCACCTCTGACATATTATGTAAATTGGACCACGGTTGTGCCACTGGAGCAATTTTCATAGACTTGACCAAGGCTTTTGACTTGGTTAACCATGGCCTTCTGTTACAACAACTGCATGTCCTTGGCCTTTATGCCACTGCCCTGTCCTGGACCCAAAGTTACCTTTACGGCCGTAGCCAAAAAGAAATATGGGCAGGCTCCCTATCTGACCTGAGACCCATTACCCATGGTGTCCCCCAGGGCTCCATATTGGGCCCATTACTTTTTTTGCTGTATATTAATGATCTCCCTAATAATTGTGGTGGGGCCTTTGTTCACCTATATGCAGATGATGCTATCATCTACCATTCTTCTCCTGATATCGGGTGGCTCAATTCAATGCTAGCCTCTGATTTCCACACCCTTGAGGACTGGTTCCTTCAGAAGCAGCTTGTCCTTAAAACTAAAAAAAACAAAGAGCATGTTATTCTCTAGCTCATCCGCACCAACCCTCCCCCCCTTCTGGCTGTACTCTCACATACTAGGGATGCACTCGAATTGGTCAGGTCCTTCAAATACTTGGGAGTCACCTTAGATCCCTCACTTACCCTGGATGCACATGTTACAGCCATCACCAAAACTATAAACCAAAAATTTGGTGTCCTCTACTGCATCCATCCATTCCTTACATTGACTTCCTGCCACAAGATTGTGGATGCCACACTCCTGCCCCTCCTTATGTATGGTGCTCCATTACTACTCTCTGCTACCACATCCATACTATCACACCTATCACAGGCCTACCATAGAGCTGGCAGGTTTGGTCTCGGGGCCAATGCTCTGCACCATCACTGCAATATCCAGTCATATGTTTTCCAGGTCTGCTTTTCTCCAGGGTCTAAGTACAGTCCTATGTGACTGTACTTAGCCCAGTGAGGACAGCAGACCAGCAATCAAAAGATCAGAGCTTAGATAAACTCTAACATGTACTGCAGGCTGTTGAATCTCCCACTGCTTCCTACTGCTCTGATGTCAGCTGCAGATGTTCTGGGATCTGTAGTAAAAGATGTCAGCCTAGAACTAAGCAAATTTAATCTGATGGAATCCACTATACTACAGTAAACAGTAAGTAAACCAACATTTTTCTGCACACACAGTACGCATTGGGAACAGCCCCACACTTGAGTGTGGGGCCTTTGGTGCTAACTGTTCACCTTTAAGGGCATTACATTGTTGGACCTGTTGATCTAGTTATTCATGAATCCTGGTTTGTGATTGGCTGTTTTGTTTTTTGCTACATCTTGAGAACCATATCTCAGTTGGTTATTAAACTTTAAATAACCATTCAGTACTATGAGTTCTTCATTGTATCAGAGTGTTAGCCATGTTAACTAAACGGATATCAGTTCTGACTAGGGATTGTCTGTTACCTTCTATGTTTTCAGAACCATTTATGTAGTTATTAGCTGACTTGGCATAAACACTTACAAACATAGAAACATATCGTGTGTCAGCAGAAAAAGACCTAGTGACTGATCCAGTCTGCCAATTTACCTGCCTGATGCTATGCCAGTCTTAACACTGGAATGGTGTTATTCAGCAAATAATCCTAGTGGTGCCTTGGTACCCCCTTCCCCTGAATGCCCACCCAACTCTTTTCCCATAGTCCACACTATTCCCTTGTTAAAGTCCAACCCATGCTTGAACTTAGTCATGGAATTTGCAATGACTACCTCAAAGGGTAATTTATTCCACTTGTTCACCTCTCACTCCCAGTAGTAAACATCACTGCAGTCTAACCCCCTTAAGTCCCTGCAGGAACTTCTTAGCCTCCATCACGCCCCACATCTCTCTCCTGGCCACTAGGGTGTTCATGGTAAGGCTGATCAGCCTCTCCTCATATGACTTCCCCTGCCACCCCTGAATCATTTATGTGGTCATCCACTGGACAGATGCCAAGTGGTCCCTCTTCCTTTTTAAGTGTGGACTCCAGAGTTGTGCATAGTACTCCAGGTGTGGCCTCGTTAAGCATCTGGACATGGGCAATTCTGTCTCTTTCCATCTGCTAGAAAGCCCTTCTTTATGCACCCCAGCATCCTGTTAGCTTTCCCAATTGTTTTGCAGCATTGGGCAGTGGATGTGAGGCCTTCAACGATGCTGATTCTAAGGGTCTCTTTTTTTAGAGCTCTTCCATCCTTACCCCTACACAGCCAATACAGAGTTCCAGGATTTTTCTTGACAATGTGCACAACTTTGCTCTTTTTAGCATTACATTTAAATTGCCATTTCCTAAACAATCTCTCTGACCTTTCCAAGCCTCTTTTTATGCCCTCTATTCCTGCCACAGTATCCACTCTGCCACAGACCTTGGTGTCATCTACGAAGAGAAAGATCTTTCCTCTGGATTTCCTCCCACATATCACAGATGAATATGTTAAATAGTACCAGTCCTAGAAATGATTCCTGTAGTACTCCACTTGTTACCACCCTAACCCCATAAATACTCTCCATTGATGATTCACAAAAAAAAAAGCAGGGGGAAGGACCTAATCTAATCAATAGAAGCACTCTGGATAGGGGGTTCAATACCAGTCCTTTCACAGAAGAAAGGGTTCTGAAAGAACTCTTAAAACTGAAGGTGGACAAAGCAATGGGGTCTGACGGGATTCACCCCAGAATTCTAAAAGAACTAAGGGGAGAACTAGTGACACCACTGACTACCCTTTTTAACAAATCATGGGAGGATGGGGTGGTACCCGAGGACTGGAGGAGGGCAGATGTGATTCCACTACACAAAAGTGGGAGCAAAGCAGAGGCAGGAAACTACAGACCTGCTAGCTTGACCTCAGTGGTAGGGAAAATGATGGAATCACTTCTGTAAGAAAGAATTGTTGAGTACCTAGAGGCCAGCGGGGCACAGGACCCAGGGCAGCATGGATTCACAGTGGGAAGGTCATGTCAGATGAAGCTAATAGATTTCTTTGACTGGGTGGCCAAAGTAGTAGACCAGGGAGGGGCTGTGGACATGGCCTACCTAGACTTTAGCAAGGCATTTGACACCGTCCCACACAAAAAATTAATAAACAAATTAGCCAGCCTGGGAGTGGGTCCCAGGGTGGTAGCTTAGGTAAAAATTGGCTGGACAACAGGATACAGAGGTAATAGTAAATGGAGTCACTCCGAAGAAAGGGGGTTACTATCGGGGCACCGCAGAGTTCAGTACTGGGGCGGTCCTTTTTAATGTCTTTATAAGTGACATTGTGGAGGGACTGGAAGGAAAAATATGCCTCTTTGCAGATGACACAAAGATCTGCAACAGGGTTGATACACAAGGGGGGGTGGAAAGGATGAGAAGGGACTTGGCAAGGTTGGAGGAATGGTCTAAAATATGGCAGCTTAGATTCAATGCAAAGGAGTGCAAAGTAATGCACTTGGGAAACAAAAACCCAGGGGAAGAGCACACAATGGGGGGGGGGTATTAACAACAATAAAAATGGAAAGGGACATGGGGTAGTCATATCAGATGACCTAAAGGTAAGCAGGTAATGTGAGAAGGCAGTAAGGAGGGTTGGGGGGATACAGGGATGTATAGGGAGAGGCATCACCAGTAGAAAACAGGAAGTTGTTATTGCTCTGTACAGACAGTTGGTGAGACCCCATCTGGAGTACTATGTGCAGTTCTGGAGACTCCATCTCTATAAGGACATAGACAGGATGGAGGCAGTCCAGAAGAGGGCAACTAAAATGGTGCAGGGTCTGTAACAGAAGCCATACAAAGAGAGACTAAAGGAGCTTAATATGTATACCCTCAAGGAAAGGAGGGAGGGGGGGACATGATAGAAACTTTCAAGTACCTCTAGGGAATCAACAAAGTCCAAGAGGGTAGCATCTTTCAGAAAAAGAGAAGTACAAGAACAAGGGGGTACAATATGAAGATAGAGGGGGTACGGCTAAGGGGCAATGTGAGGAAGTATTTTTTCACAGAGAGGGTGGTGGACGCTTGGAGCGGCCTTTCTGAGGAGGTTGTGGGGTCAAAAACAGTGGGGGAATTCAAGAATGCATGGGACAGACATAAGGCAATTCTGGTGGGGGGGTAGGAAGAAGTAGGCTGTTGGTTAACTAAGATCTGCAGCTTATCCAATAGGTAGGGACATGGGCAGACTAGGTGGGCCAAGCGGTCCTTATCTGCCATCAAAGTCTATGTTTCTATGTTTCTATGACCATTCTTTCAGTTTTCCCTGACCAGCTTCTGATCCATCCAGTCAGTTTGTTCCCCACCCTCTGGTCTCCCGCATTTTTATGAGCCCTCTGTGAGGTACTGAATTGAAGACTTTGTCAAAGTCCAGATATAATATATATCCATGGTGTCCCGTCAAAATAGTGAAAAAAAAAACAGCGAATGAATACAAGTGAAAGTAATATTGGTGAAGTGTTCATTACAGCGCATGGTTATTTGAGCGATCCCGGAGTTAGAATAGTAAATCCTCCCCATCCCATTTTTCTCCCCCCCCCCCGACCATACCTCTCAACCTTTTGTCCCCCAAATGTGGAACATTGCCTCTCAAAATGTGGAACAAATGAGCAAAATGTGGAACACTTAATCAAATCTTTACCTAAGAAGCTCAGAACACTGTTAAAATGTTTGCATTTATGTTCAGAAAGTCTGTTATTAATTGAATGATATATTTTTTGCATCATTTACTATAGATTTTTGCTTTAAAATGTTAACACTGAATGTGGGACAAATCCTCAGAATGTGGAACAGGGAACTTTTGTGAAGTAAAATGAGGAACGTTCCTCGTAATGTGGTACAGTTGAGAGGCATGCCCCTGACTTGTGTCTCCTGTGGAGTCATAATAGTAAATCTATGCACCCCTGAGTTTTGCCCTCCCTGAGCTGGATTTCTGTCTTTGCTGTTTTGCTTTCGCTGTTTTGACATAGCGACTGTATCCACTGTGTGGTCTCTATCCACCGCCCCTGTAACCCAGTAAACAAAGTCAATCGGGTCCATCTGGCATGCTCAGCTCACCACAGACCCATTTTGCTTTCAGTCCTGGAGCCCATTAGCCTCCAAGAATTCCATTATACACTATTTAGGATGATTTCCAACAATCCCCAATGATGAAGGTCAGACTGCCCAGTCTGTTAGGTCCCTAGGTTGATTGTATTCCCGGTGTTATGAATGGTACCATATTAGCCATTTAGTACTACAAGTTCTTGAATGTTTTAGAATATCAGCTATGCTTATTATTACATGGGTCCTGAATTATGACTGAATATTATAGTTTTTCTCTGTATTTTAAGAACCACTTAAAGACTGGTATAAACATTCAAAATGATAAAGAATCTAGTTTCTGAAAGACCAGCAAAGCTAATAACATTCTGGAAATGTGAAAACTGGTTTCCATAGCTAAGGTATAATGGTTTGGTTATCAGCTTCAGTGACTAATACAGTTGTGTGCTATGGCTTGTTTGCTTGAAATATGCTTATGATTTTTGACATGTACTCAGACCTGTAAATGTATGGTGGTGATTCTAACAAAAATTATAAATATACATATTAAAAGAACTCCAGAGCAAATGCACTGGGGCATGGGTTATCCTGGAGGATACTGGCTATACAGCCACATTTTAAAGAAAACACAGATTGCACATACCTCAATTATGCAAAGCATCATGGTAGGCATATGCAAATGCCCAAGAATCAATTTGGACTGGCTCAACTTTAAGCAGAATTGCATGGTGCCAATTGGCCTCACAATACAGTCAGCAAAGGCTGAGAACAGCAGACGCAGACACGTGTTTCGTCCTCATTTGGACTCATCAGTGTGCCATATCTGTGTCTCAGCCCAAGGAGAGGGAGCCAGCCCACCCTATAGGGGATCTTATTTGTTTGGGTCATGAGCAGCCCAAAGTAGAGACAGAAGAGAACTACAAATGAATATATATTTTTTTGAACTATTAACATTCTTTCTTACATCCTAAATGCGTATAATAATAGTCAATACATTGCTATCTTTATAAATGTATGACATTCAAACTTCCCCCCTCCTACACTAGTGATACATATATTCCTGACATACTTTTCTACTTGTGAGTGGGTGTGAGGGACTTTATCACTTACAGTAGTTACATTGGAAATGTTTGGGGGGACTCTCAGCTCTAGATTTGTGGGGTGGAGAACTCTGTGTATTGAATGGAAATTTAACCTGTACTTACTCATGACTTAACCACTCATGGGTTATGGTTCCATCTCTCTCTCTCTTGGAATAGACTGCAGGGTCCGCATCAGGCCATTGCTTATATAATAAAAATGTCCACTTTGAATGCGATTTATACTTAAGACAACTCAGAAGGGCCATGTTCTCTCACTGCCAGTACCCATGTGACTACTAGGCCCCTCCTTGTTGTTCTGTGTTTCTTCCTACTGCATACTCTGCGCCCCCCCCCGGGGACTTTTCTTCAGCTATAAATAATGCTGCTATTTCATCCTGCTCTTTGTAAATATGTAATGATCACGACTGTGCATTTTATTCTCACAATGTTGTAACTATTAAGTATCGATTCTTGGGTTTCCCTTGAAAATCATCACTTGTTAACCAAGGGCCTTGCTGTATACAGACAGACAGACAGACATACATACATACATACATAGATACATACATACATACATAGATACATACATACATACTGCTACTGTATAGGTCCACCAGGATGCTCCCAAAACGTAGGTGTTTCACCCAAATGAGGCTTTCCTTGTGTGCAAAATTCTAAATATTGGACATATGCAAAGACCTGCCTCAAAATATGCAATTTATCTTCGATTGTGAGGGGGGCAGGACCATAACTCATGAGTGGCAGAGACACAAGTGACACTAAATTGCATATTTTGCATCAGAATATTGCATGTTTGATTATACAACATTGGTTTGCTAGACAGTTATAACTTTTAAATCTGCTGTTTATGTGAAGATTTAACTTGTTTCTTGAATTTCAAATGCTGATTTCAGTGTTGCACTAGGCAATTGTGATGCGATCAGCTTTGTGAAAGCTGTTCTCTGATTTGTTCAGTACTCCACTGTGATGACGATAGCCTCCACAATAGCAATAATTGGAAGGTTTTAACTTGTTGTTCAATGGGGGGAAATAGCTCCTCCCCCATCCCCTACATAAACAGTAGACTGCCTCCCAATCTGCTTAGAGCATTTCTGCAGCGCTGCATGGTGGGTCGGTTGTGGTCGTGCCCCTCCCCTTCCCTCCTCTTCCCCCTCCCTGCTGCTTGCTTTCTGTTCATCCCCTTCCTGGCCCCTCACTCTTTCCCTTTCCTGTGCTTCATATAATTTCTTTTCCCTCCTCGGCCTTGCCCTGTCTTCTTTCTCTGTGTTTTCCCCTTGTCTCTTTGGGACTTTTTCCTGTTTTGCTGTCATGCCACCTCCATCGCGCCCCGGAATGCTCTGGTTCCCTGCCAGCTGCTCCTCGCATTCACTGCCGGATCCTCGCCATTCCCACAATTGTGCCGAATGTCCTAGTTCCATTTCTGTTCTCTGTCAACCTGGCCAGCCGCTCCCTTATTTCGTATCCTCGCACCAGCCTCGCCCTCCTGACTTTTTACCCAGTACATGAAGGAGCTGGCTAGTGGAAACAAGACCTGGCTGAAGAGTGGGGGTATGCGACTTAATTGAATCTACCTCCATACTTCAAGGTTTCTGTACCTTTTGACAGCCAGCACCGGATACTCGTTCCCTACTCTGCCACAGATGCCCCCTAACGAACCGTGTCTCTTGTTCTTCAACCTACATAAACTCTCCATTCCAAACCTTTATCTGCATCATCTATTGCTGGTCTGTATTTCCCTCCACACAGCGGCCATTGAATGGTACTCCAGCAGTTCAATACTGGTTCTATCCCTCGTTGTGTTTTCTTATATACGGTGGTTTGGATTCATTTCCGTATATCTATCCGGCATTGTTGTCATTTGATTTTGGACCACTGCTGGCATGTGCCACTGTCTTCCATTTTTATGTTGCTTGCACGCATGTGCAAGAAACATAGTGCCAACATCGGAGATTTCGGAGGTGTGTCACCTCCTCCTCCAATTCAGTCAGTGAGCTGTGCAGGCGCGTCTCCTGAAATATCGCATTTGGAGCTGTCTATGACACGCCCAAAATGCAGTGGCACAGTTGAAAGGGCGCTACGCTTCAGTGAGCAGCGATAAGAGGCTGCTCATCGCAGCTCCCCCCACCCGCAGGCGTGCGCACCCCACACAGACTGTATAGCCAGGGGGTGCCCAATCCCGCCGGCTGAGCTGCATCCCCTCCCCAGTAGTAGTTGCCACGCTGAGGTCCACCCCAGCATGGCAAGCAGTCCTTTGCCGACAGGGTGCCCAATCCCGTTGGCTGAGCGACCCCACCCGAACAAATTCCATCGGCCGGGTGGCCATCCGCCGGGCTGAACGCCTCTGTCCTTTGCCACGCTGGGAGCCCACCCCAGCAGGCAACAAATTCCATGGCCGATGGGGGTGCCTAACTCTGCCGACTGAACGCCCCCAACGTTTCCCTGCCATGCTGGGAGCCCACCCCAGCATGGTAAAGGGTCCCACGTCAGTTTTTTTTTTAAACACCTGAAAAACAAAACGGTCCCGCGCGCTGCCTCTCCCAACCCCTCCCACAACCTGCACCCACCCACTGTGCACTCCAGTTTCCCCACACCCCCACTCCCATACTTACCTCCGGACCCGCGCGATGATCTTCGGTGGACCGGGAACACGTCTGCACTCTTCAAAGCCGACCGTGAACTGAGGAAATGCCGGTAAGCTGTATAATGGGCTAGATAGGGGGTTTCAACTTGTTGCATATCTCAGGCATTTTGAGATTTTTGCACCAAATTTTCAACATGGGGTTTTTGGGACCCCTTCTCATGAATGATGTCACTGTCATGGCGTTATTCGGGCCCGAAGGGTGATTTCGAGCAGTGACTGCAAAATCACCCTTCGGGCCTGAATACGCCATGACAGTGACATCATTCATGAAAGGGGTCAACCATGTTGAAAATTCTGGTGCCAAAATTCCAAAAATGACTGTTTTGACGAAGCAAAGGCTATGCAGTTCCTATGCAGGCTCGTAAGTTCGCGAAATTTCAATATTTTCACTCCAGATTTTCAACATTGTCATTTTACCACACCTTCTTATGAGTAGTATAGCTGTCATTTTTCTCATCTCACCCAAAATGTGTTTCCGCCCATGTAGAGCAGAATGGCGCAGTTGGTGTGCGAAATCAATGTACAGGACAAATTAAGAAAATCACAGTGACACTGTTCATGAGCAGAGGTCTTAAAATGGCTATGTTGAAAATTTGGTGCAAAAATTCCAAAAAATGACTGTTTTACGAGTGTGCGTTGCGCAGTTCCTACGCAGGCTCGTAAGTTCACGAAATTTCAATATTTTCACTCCAGATTTTCAACATTGCCATTTTACCACACCTTCTTATGAGTAGTACAGCTGTCATTTTTCACATCTCACCCAAAATGTGTTTCCGCCATGTAGTGCAGAATGGCGAGTCGGTGTGTGAAATCAATGTACGGGACAAATTAAGAAAATCAGTGACACTGTTCATGAGCGAGGTCTTAAAATGGCTATGTTGAAAATTTGGTGAAAAATTCTAAAAATGACTGTTTATGACGTCGTTCGCAGTTCCTCATGCGCTCGTAAGTTTGTAATTTTCAATATTTTCACTCCAGATTTTCAACATTGGCATTTTATCACATCTCCTCATGAGCAGTACAGCTGTCATTTTCACATCCTGCCTGAAACATGTTTCACCACAGCGCACAATGGCGCAGTCGGTGTGCGAACTCAATGTAAGGGACACATTAACAAAATCACAGTGACACTGTTGATGAGCAGAGGTCTTAAAATGGCTATGTTGAAAATTTGGTGAAATAATTCCAAAAATGACTGTTTCTGACGTGCATTGCGCGGTTCCTCACATGCGCTCGTAAGTTCACAAATTTTCAATATTTGCACTCCAATGACTTCCAAATACCTAAACAGCACATAGAAGCAAGCAACATTCGGCATTGACAAATGCTTGTTTTAACAGCATCTACCACTGGCGATATGGGGCTCCATTTCATTCATTCATTAACAGCACTGCTAACCTCTCAAACTCCCAATTGTGCGCAATTGCACTGCAGCTCGGTTGGTTCTGGTTATTCACTGCTTCTATATGGATCCTGCTAAACTGGTGGAACATACTTTCGCTTTCCAAACCTAACTCAGTGATAGAGGCATACTTCTCTCTTCAGGACTTCAGGCTCAGTACTGTTTCTATACTCGCTTATATTACAGGCCTATTGGGTCCATAATGAACTTACATGCTTTCAGTGCATACACTACATATAGGATAGTGCATGGGGAACGGTTGACAACAGGGCTATTCTTCCACCGAGTTGGCACTATGACAACGGCTTACCTCGAGAGTGCAGCTCGAGAGGTAAGCCGTTGTCATAGTGCCAATGAGGTGGAAGAAGCCCTGTTGTCAACCGTTCACCATGCACTTTTCTTTATAGTGTATGGTGGAACGGCGTTTTCTGACAAAAAAACAATCACTACTTTGTATTGCTGTATACAAAAATGTTTACTTGGTTACTGGAACAACTTAAATTTACATTCTTTGCGTTTTCACACTTGAAATGTTTAGATTAACATTTAAACTTTTGAAAACTCACATACAGCAGCACCCGGAACAGCACAGCAATTCACAGAAAGTGGCTTTGAAAGTACCGCAGCTGACATTGCTGCTAACTATCTGTACTGTCAAATGAATGAACCCTAACTGTCAAATTGTGCTCAAGGACATGGTTTGTGATGTGCACAGTGCAGTGAGACTAATAGTTCTGCTGCTCTGTGACCGTCACTACTGTGTGACTACAAGGTTTGGAAAACGATCGATTTCGGTGGAGAACGATGTTCCACCATACACTATAAAGTCCTACATGCATCTAGGTGCTGCCACTTTCATCAAGCCTGGGAAGCACTTAAAGAACTTTGCAGTCCAGCCAGCCCTTGCATGGCTTGGTAATGTTGTGAGTAATGTGTTAGTTTCCAGGAATCTATCTAACCAATTGCCAGTTTGAGAGCTAATACTGCTCCAGGATCATACTACCCGACTTCCACTATGTATTCCATGTTCCTTGCTTTCAGCAGGTACGACTGCGTGAAACATTGATTTTTTTTCTGGCTACGTGGTTCTTGCTGTGTTGGACTGCTGAATTATGAATGAAGACTATCTGCAATTTTTTATTGCATAGCGTCTGAGTGTAAGTGTGTGCCGAAGTTTAAGACTTGCAAAATTGATAGATACTCTGTGCACCACATACCGAGTAGTGGCTCTGTTTCTTACTTGTTGTTTATATGCACAGACAACCTTGGTCATACCTGACTTTGTGGGTCCCCTTCCCATTCTGCCTTGCCCTAAGAGAACCCTTCTCATATCACAACTGCTTCAAGTCCTGCATTCATCCCCCCGGAGTGCCCCCGCCTTTCCTCAGACCATGTACTATCAGCAACGAAGAAGCCAATTCCTTAAGGCTTGATATTACTATTTTAATTGCAGATGGTTCCTCGAATCTTGCACCCTCCACGGCAAAGCTGAACCACATGGGGTCTCGTCTTCCCAATCTTGTACTGCTCGTGATACGGTGATCGCGGACCACGTGGGGTCCCACCATCTCTGTTGCATACGACTTGATGGAAGGAAATGCATTACTCAGATACGAAGATGGCAGACCATGTGGGATCCTGCAATCCCTATCAGGCATTATTGCTTCCATGGCAAAGGCGAACCACGTGGGGTCTTACCTTCTCATTCATGCTCTCCGAGCAATACGGTGATAGCAGACCACGTGGGGTCCCACTATCCCTATTCTGCATTACTCCATGGGGCAAGGGGTCCCGCTTTTCATTTCCTGCACAATGTCTGCTACGCGATGATCGACTATGGAGGGTCCTGCCTTCCTACTCACCATCTACTCCAAGGGATTCAACTCATTGCTCCTTCAAGTCCCATACTGCATACTGCTTGATGTTGGGTCATCCTTCCTTGAGAACATGTGTAATTTCAGCTGTCAGTGGAGTCCTCCATCTGTTCCTTATTCAGCCTATTTATGGCCATGGCGGACCACATGGGGTCCCGCCATCCCATACATCTATGTCTACAAAATGGCCTTGCTATATCTTAGTATTCCTATTCACTTCAAAGAGTACATATGTGGAGGTCCCACCTCCCTTACCTTGGACTGCAAACATGCTGGCTCCTTAAGGTACCCCTTGCCTCCTAGATTGTTCCATTCTATGGCGATGGCAGACCACATGGGGTCCTGCCATCCCTCTGCTACATGTCCCTCGACACCCTTATCTCCCATTCCACCTTCTGTGACCTTTGCTTACCTCCAACTTATCTATAGGCCATTGTTGATGGACTTATCTTGGACTCAGTTGTCACCAGCGATTTTCTAGTCATGCAGGTATCTTTGCAAACCCCTTGGGGTCTCATCCTCCTTCCAGTGTATTCCCCCTCAACAAGAGCCTATCCTCTACAATAAAACAACAGATTTCTTCTCACAGTATTGCAGACCCTAATTGGGGTCTTACCTCCCAGTATTGTCCACATGAGACTCAGACACTCATTCATGACTTCTTCATTCATCAAGACTCCATGCGAATATCATTACCTAACTAGCCTACCTCCAAGCCTACTATCGCCATCACAGGTTAATGCCTAACATCTCCATGGCGATGGCGAACCATGTGGGGTCTCAACATCCCATTTATGCATGCTCATGACAGGTCTTATCTGGTACTTTTCTCAGTTCAATCAGCCTCAGTGACACTCATCTTCTATGTCTTGCATTATTCCATACTGCTGCAATGGCCGACCATGTGGGCTCCCACCATTCCTACAAAGACTATCGCTTCCTATCCTTGGATTATGCTCATGCTACAATGAAAGTCAACTTGCAGCAGGTTCCAGCTATCTCAACAAACAGTCCCACCATGCAGCTCTATCTAGTATTCCAAAGGCCATGCTATGGATCTACAGCAGTCATCTATCTCAGTCTTGGATTAACCATTTTTCAGCATCTGATCATTATTCCAGTTGGATATTCCATCTCCTCGAACCTTCATCTGCAACATCGACCCCTTGCTCATTGACCACGAACTGGATTCCACCAGCTACACCAGACCGTACTCTTGGACATAACTATTCCTAAACCTAGCGCATTTAGGATTATTCTCCTCTTAGTATGCCCAGGGGACAGGCAGGTCAGTAGCTATGGGTCCTCAGAAGTTTTCCCCTAAGGGGGGTTTTCCTCTCCTGCGTGCTATAGACCACACTCTCCAGAGTTGGAGAAGGTAGTCAATTTCACTACTTCTTTTTGGGCCTTAAGTCTACACCTACTCATTATTCTACCCAGGGTGGGATGCAGAGAAGCGCCTTAGCTCATGTTATAAACACCAAGCATACCAGTGAGCTCATAAGTATGCACACGCACTAAGCTATTTGCTACACATTGAACTGGAAGGCTTTAGCCTGTGGTTCAATGGGGGGGAATAGCTCCTCCCCATCCTCTACATAAACAGCAGGTCGCCTCCCACTCTGCTTAGAGCATTTTGGTGGCACCCTCCATCCTCCCCTGCCTCCTTCTCCTCTGGCACCCCTGTCTCACCCTCTCCACTGGGCCTTGAGTCTATACCTACCCATTACTCTACCCAGGGTGGGATGCGGAGAAGCGCCAAAGCTCATGCTATAAACACCAAACATACCAGTCAGCTCATAAGTATACACAAGCACTATAAGCTATTTGTCCTACACTAAACTTGAGGTTAGCTACAAAGTTATTATTTATCTTTCCATTTTTATCTAAATTTGTGTTGTATAACTATAGAATAATTTATGGTCAACCATTCACAGCGTGGCTGTTTCCATCAAAGGATGAGATTTATTTATTTATTTAGTTTTTGATTACCGGGTAAGTGCTCTAGACAAAGAAATTGCCGATTTTCAGTCACAACCCAGGAGAATTACAGACATAGGTAAAGCACATCATGTCACAATGGTTACTATTGCATAATACAGACTTGGGTCAAACACATTATAGTATAGACAGGCACGGTGATACTTACTATACAAGAGAAATTAGACATTACACTAAGCTATCCATAGATATAGGGGAATACACAATACAGCTTCAAGGAGATAGATCTTACGGTATAAGTAAATAGAGAAACAACAGTAAAGACCTTGAAAGTGAAGCTCGAGAGGTCTCTTTGATGTCATCTCACCTCAAGATCAAACATCAGCCTTGTTGCGTATGGTTGCACATACATTATTTTGTATAGTATACATTTCTTTTCATTCATTAACCATCTCAACTCTGTCTTGAACTGTGGTCAGAAAAACAGAAAACAACAAGCAATAGGGTAAGATGAAAACTATTTAATGTGATTGAACTAATAGCTATATGAGCTGGCAACATTTCTGATAGTTCAACTTTTAATAAACAGTTCACTTGGGGTGTTTTTAGTCTTGCAGATTTCTTCATTATGAGGAATCTGCAGTGAAGGCAAGCATGAGGATCCTTTACTGACATAGGATCGTATAGATTCTCTGCATGACAAACTAGATATATATTATAATATATGGTCACCTTTTATTGATTTGAATTAAGGAAAGTTAGTTTAGAGGTTATGTTACAATAGGTACTGTCATGATCGTATCTATATGTTTTAGCGGGAATTGGAGCATCTTCCCATGTAGTAACTGTAGTAGAGTTTCAGCTTTGAACCTTTGGCGAAAATTTCTTGTTTTGTTTTACCTTCATTTTTTTCCTTCTTCATGAAACTGTTATACAGACCTGACTGTAGTAGTATGAATCGCATTGTTATTTTGAAATTACAATAAAAATTATTATGGCAAAAAAAAGACATGGGATTGTATGCTGTTGTACCACAGTAATGACACATCTACTGTGGTACAGTTGCATTCTAACATCACTCTTGTGGTACAACAGCATTCTGACATCACTACTGTAGTACTGTAGTATCTGAAAGTGCATGGGATTTCGTACACAACAACACTGAAATATATATTTAACTATACCATAAGAAACATCTAATTCTGAACAGGGTTGTTAGGACACTGAAGAGCTCTTGCCATAGCACTGCACCATGAGAACAAAGGCCAAGGGACACTATGAGGTCACCAGAACCCTGAGGTGTGTAAGAAACCTTGCTCTTAACCATTAGAGGTTTTTTTTTTATAATACATTGTCCATTTTACAGGTATAAACAATTCATTCAAATACCAAATCTTCTGGAGGTCCTGAGCTGTGCTGGTTTGGGAGGGGGGCTGCTGCAAGTGCCAAGGAGTACCAGCAGGGTAGTTGTTCAAGTTCCCAGGTTGATGAAGGAAAAGTGATTGCTCATAAACTGTTTTCCTGGTCTTCATAGAATTCATAGAAACCAGTTCTTTACATTTCAAGTCATTCATCAAGGTTCTATGTGATGTGAAGACTGACTTCCGGAAACCACAGTCAAAATGGACTAATCGCATTGATTATACAGTAAATACATTTCTATAAATCTTGTGAGGATGAAAAAGGACAAGATAAACATTTATACCTTATACCAAACTCAAAATGTATAGGGACTATTCCATAGAGTGATCACAGATAAGCTTGTTATTCACTCTGGAATGTCCCTAACAATGCTGCATGGCAACAAGTGGCGAGACCACGAGGTCCCAGTTGAACTATTGGCATCATGAAAGAGCGAGTAAAAAGCTTGTGATCAACCAATGGCATTTCCTATGTACACCATGGGCAGCTGGGTTATGTTGGTAGTCTTTTCACTGCTCAGGACACAGACACACAGTGATGGCAGAAAATGACCACTGGTCCATCCAGTCTGCCCATAAACCCTAACAAACCCAGGACCTATTGTCCATACAGGGTTCTAACCCACGCTATCCACCGCCATACTCCCCAACCTACCACTATCACCCTGAGCAACCACTAAGCCCTTCGCTCTGTCCCAGCCGAGTTGGAAACCACTGATAGTTTTGGCGCCCACCACATCATCTGGCAGTTTGTTCCACCCTCCACCACCCTTTCTGTAAAATAAAACTTTCTCACTTCACTCTTGAATCTCCACCCCATCAGTTGCCACTCATGTCCCCATGTTCCTGATCTACTACTTATGCTAAATAGTTCCTAGCAGTTCACCTTGTTAATTTCTTTCACGAATTTGAAGGTCTGTATTATATCTCTCCTCTCTTGTCTGACCTCCAGCAAGTATGTGTTCAGTGCTTTAAGCCAATCCTCGTAAGATCCACCCTGCTGGCCCTGAATCATTTTGGTCACCTTACGTTGCACTGTCTCCAGCCTGTCCTTATCTTTCCTTAGGTTAGGACTCCTGAACTGGGTACAGTACTCCAGGTGGGGCCTCTCCAGTGATCTACAGAGAAGTAGTAATAGCTCCTTCCTTCTGCTGTCAATACCTCCTCCTATACACCCCAGCATCCTGTTTGCCTTACTGTAGGCCTTGTTACACTGGTTTGAATGTTTTAAGAAGTCACTAATGATGATCCCTAGGTCTGTTTTCTCACAGGTCATGCACAGCTTTAACCCCCCCCCATTCAGTACTCTGTCCTGAGGTTCTTGTTCCCTCTGTGCATCACCTTGCACTTTTTGACATTGAATTTCAACTGCCACACCTTTGACCACCTCTCTAGCTTTTGCAAGTCTTTCTGCATCTCCCTGACCCCTTCTCACTGTCTACCCTGCCACAGAGCTTCGTGTCATCTGGAAAGGGACACATCTTGCCATGGATTCCTTCTCCCATGTCTCTGTTTAACATATTGAAAAGGACTGGACCCATGACAGATCATTGTGGCACCCCACTGGTGACCTCCCTTTCTTCTGATTTGACTCCATTAAACACAACCCTCTGTTGTTTCCTTTCCAACCAGTTTCTCACCCATCTAACTGTGTCTTTCAAAGTTACCCAGATCCTCTAGCACCTGTGCAAGAGTAAGACGAAAATGCGGTAGGGCCCAAAAACCCTGTTGGTGGACCAGGGAGGTCCAGGAGGTGGTGCGGGGAAAGAAAGCAGCCTATAAGAAATTCAAGTGCTCAAGGAGTGAAAGGGATCGAGGGGAGTACGAGCTGATGGCTAGAAGGGCCACTAGAGTGGTGAGGGCGGCTAAGACAAGGAAGGAGCAGAACCTGGCCAGGGAAATTAGGAGAGGGAAAAAGGGTTCTTTAGATACATTGGGGAAAGACGAAGGGTGAAGGGGCAGATTAGCAGGATTAAATCAGGGGAGAGATGGGCACAAGACCCAGGGGAGCAGGCTGAGGTACTAAATGAGTACTTCACCTCAGTTTTCACCAGGGAAAATGGGGATGCTGCATCATACATGGGAGGAGACAGAGATAATGAGGAGGGGGGGACCCTTACCGATCGGCAGGTCTGGGGAGGGGCATCACTGGCAGGTGGAGGGAGGGCTAAGCAGGGAGAAGAGGTACCAGAAGTGGAAATCACAGCAGAGAGAGTGAGGGAAGCCCTCAGCTCCCTTAAGACGGAGAAAGCACCGGGGCCGGATAAATTACATCCTAGAGTGCTGAAGGAACTTGCAGATGTCCTGGCGAAACCCTGGTAGAGCTTTTCACCATCTCTCTGAGGACAGGGTGGGTGCCCCAAGACTGGAAGGTGGCGCATGTAGTGCCTATCCACAAGGGGGGATCAAAGGAGCTGGCAGGAACTACAGGCCTGTCAGCCTGACCTCGGTGGTGAGCAAGGTGATGGAGGGCATTGTCAAGGAGAGGCTAGGGGGACCTGGATAAGTCAGGGTGCCTGGACGATAGACAGCATGGATTCATCCCAGGGAAATCATGTCAGACAAACCTGGTGGAGTTCTATGACTGGGTGACAAGTGCCTTGGACCCGGGTAGACCAGTGGATGTCCTCTTTCTAGACTTCAGCAAGGCATTTGACTCTTCACGTGGGCCTGTTGGATAAGCTAGCAGAAATGGGGTGGGAAACCAGATGATCAGATGGATAGGCAATTGGCTCCAGGACCGGACCCAGAGGGTCGTAGTGGTGGGATAGTCTCATCCCCAAGGAGGGTCATTAGTGGGGTCCCACAGGGATCAGTCCTTGGGCCCCTTCTGTTCAACGCCTACGTATCTGACATAAGGACAGGAATCAGGAGTGAGATGAGTCTCTTTGCAGATGACTCAAAACTGGGGGCGGTGGTGGATGGGGAGGAGGGGAGGGTGGCCCTGCAGGGGCCTGGAGGCTCTGGAAAGATGGTCTAGAAAGTGGAAGCTGAGGGTTCAATGCAGGGAAATGCAAGGTACTCCACCTGGGGCTTGAAACCCAGGCCAAGTGTACACCTGGGAAATACTACAAGTCTCAATGGCTGAGAGGGACCTGGGAGTGGTGGTGGATGTCAAGATGAACAACTCTAGAGGCTTGTGGAGGGCAGCAGCCAAGGCCAACAGGATGCTGGGATGCATCACTAGGGGATCACCTCCAGAAGGAGGGAAGTGATACTCCTCTATAATCATTGCTTGGTGAGGCCGCACCTGGAGTACTGGTGCAGTTTTGGAGGCCACACTTAAAGAGGGACATTAACCTCCTGGAGAGGGTCCAGAGGAGGGCAACCAAAATGATTTGGGGCTTGGGGACAGGACCTATGAGGAGAGGCTCGAAGAGCTAAATATGTACACATTGGAAGAGAGAAGGGACCGGGGGGACATGATAGAGGTCTTCAGGTACATGAAGAGGGTAAATAGGGAGGAACAGTCAGGGTGCTTTGAAGGAAGGAGGAAGGGGCCACTAGAGGGCATGGGTGGAAGCTGGAGGGGAAGATTCAGTGGAGAAAGGAGGAGGTACTACTCACTGAGAGGGTGGTGGAGCCATGGAATGCACTACCTAGGGGCTGGTGGAGGCAGAGACAGTGGGGGTTCAAGAGGGGTGGGACAGGTACAGGGGAAGGGTTCAGGAAGCAAAATCCAATGCAGCAAGAATATCCGGAACTGGGAAGGGAGAAGCCAGAGAAGGCGAGGGGGACAGCAAGGTCAGCACCCAGGGTGGGGGCTGACCAAACGAGCAGACATGAAAGACCGTTAGGCCTATTCTGCTGGCATTTTAGTATGTTAGTATGTTCAGCAACCTTCTATGAAGCACCAAGTCAAAAGCCTTGCTGAAATTACAGTAAATCCACAGCATGGCCCTTTTCCACTACACTCTTTACCCAGTCAAAGAATACTATCAGGTTGGCCTGAAAAGACCTTCCTGCCATGAACCATGCTGCCATGCTGTTTACTATCTTTACTATCTTGGAGTCCATTGCTCTCCAGATAGTTTACGAGTTCCTCTTTGACTAGTGTCTCCATCAGTTTACCCACAATAGAGGTAAGACTGACTGGTCTGTAGTTCATCGGTATCAGAGGAAAACACAAGCCTAGTGGGTTTTGGGATCATAATGGCTTGGAAAGATCAGATGGAATATCCCATAATGTTGTTTTCAAAGCAGTATTCATGTAATTTCCTTTTAAAGATATCCATACTTCCACTAGCCACTATTTCTAATGGTAAGGAATTCCACAACTTAACCACTCTCTGATTGAACCAATATGCTTTCTCTTTTGTCCAACATAAGGCCCCTTTCAGCTGTAATATATGTGACTGGGTATCATAATATAATTTCCTCATCTCAAGTCCCAGACACTCCCATAGGTCATAGTTCAAGAAGGCACTAAAAACTAGGCAAAGATCACCTGGCAGAAGCCTATAGTCTGACTGGAATAATTCTAAACCTTTTAACCTCTCATCAGTTGCTCCTTGTCCCCCCACTCCCATGGAGCGGGACTATGTCTGCTATCCTCCAGTGTTTTGGAACTACCCTGTCTGAACTGAGCTACTGAATAACCCCGTAAGGGGTTCAATTAGTTCCAATGCCAGTTCCTTGAGCACCCTTGGATGCATCCCATCTGGCCCTAGGGCCTTATCTATCTTAAGGGCTGCTAGCCCTTTCCAAACCCTTTTCACTGGTAAATACTTGCTGCCCCATCTCAGAGATCCCCCCTTACAGCTGCCTTAATGCCACTCTCTGGCAGAAGCCCTTTGTTTGCCCTTGTGAATACAGAGCAAAAATAGCCATTAAGAATAACTGTTTTCTGCCCATCCCCCTTGATTGCCCTACCTCCATCTGTTAGCCTAAAAATTCCTCCTCACCTTCTTTCTTCTTTCCCCAATACAGTATACCTAAAGAACTGTTTTTCCCCACCCTTGACTCCCTCTGCAGTACTCAGTTCTGTGTCTGCCTTTGCTTCTCTGATCACTCTTTTGGTTTCCCCTTGTTCTCATTTGTACTTTCCCCATTCTTCCTTCCCTTGTTTTTCCTTGTACCTGGTGAAGGCCTTCTTTTTAGCTCTCACTGCTTCCCTGACCTTTCCAGAGAACCATTGGTCTCTTGTACCTCTTTCTTTTGGTTACCATTTTCATGCAAGACTTCGTTGCCTCGGGAATGGCCCCCTTGATTACCCCTCATCTTTCCTCCACATCTCTGATGCTATCCACTCTGACTTACTTGTCCTGGAGCAGCCCCCTCATCCGGTTGAAGTCTGTCTTTCTGCAATCTAGGACTTCAGCCTTTGATGAGGGCTTACTTGTCCCATGGGCCAGGTTGAACTATATAGAGTTACAGTCGCTGGACCTTAGTGGCTCCCCTACCCTCACTCCTCCTACCACTTCCAAGTTGGTGAGCACCACATCGAGAATGGCAGCCTGCCTGGTGGACTTCTTAACTAGGTGCGCCAGCGGGAAATCCTCCAATGTATTCAGTAGGGCCGGACTTCTGGAACTCCTGGCCACAGAATGACTGAATCAATATCTGGCAGGTTTAGATCTCCCACCACCACCACCACCTCTTCTCCCTTTGCCATCCCCTTTCTAGTTCTGCCCCTAGCTCTTTATCTCTCTCTCTTCCTGCTGTCCTGGAGGTCTATAGATCACCCTCATTCATAGTTTCTTTCCTGAGGATGCCATGATCTGAACCCACAGCAATTCTGTTTCTCCCTTACCTCCCCTAATGTCTTCATCCTCCATTGCCACTGTGCCCTCTCTGACATATAGAACTGCACCTCCTTCTTTACCTTTTCCTCTATCCCATTTAAACATGATGTCGCCTGGGACTGTCAGGTACAACCATTATTCTCTGTGGCCTACATTTTTGTGATGGCTACTACATCCATCTCAGTGTATGCCACCCTACCTTGATCTCACTCATTTTATTTCCCAGACTCCTGGCAGTAAGGCAGACCCCTTTCACTCTTTCTCCTGCTCCCTTTTGCTTTTTCCTATTCCTTCTCCCTTATTCTTCCCTAGTCTCCCCTTCCCCTTCCCTTCCCTAGCCGCCTTCATTTTTTTAATTTTCATGCTGAATGTAAGCTTTGCCAGCCCTCTCTCATTGGCCTCTTCCCCTATCCTAATTTGAACTTCAACCTTACTGTTACCCACCTTGCTGCTACTAGTCCCCTGTTTAAAGGAAGCCCTGGCCAGGTTCTCCACTTGCTCTTCCTTCTCAGTGGTTCCCCTAGCCTCCATCTCACCACAGTCAGTTTAACTGTCTAATGTAAATGTCAAACTTCTGCCCCAGAGCACTGCCCACCCCATCAGGTAAAGGCCATCAGCTTTGAAGAGCCTTCTGTCCCAGAAGCCCCCATCCCCCACAAAGTGGTACTATCCTCCAGACACCACCCCTTCAACCTCCCATTAGACTTATTAATTTCTTCCTTCCTTACTCTATTATACCCATTCTCCTTATTCCACACAGAGATGACCTCAGAAAAGGCCACAACACAAAGTCAGGTTGTTATTTTGGCTTCTCCCAATTATCACAGATGATGAATGTGTTCCATATTAACCAGAATTAGTGTAGGAGCCTTATCTCTATTGGTGGGTTGTTAAAGCAGCGTACTTTGTCCTGCCATAGCTAGGTTATGGCAGTGTGTAGTTTATTGGTCCTGATTAGCTGAGGAAATCAATTGTGAAAGAGCTGTAATAAGAATTAAAAGCTGCTTGGAAATAACATAACATTTCCACCCGAACTGGGTAGTAAGGCAAAATAATACTTTTTTATTTACCAGCGTTATTCATCATTCCCATGGTTTATATCCTGTTGTCTTGTGAGTTTGGTATGTCACAGATTATATGTATCCCTGTTGGGTACATCACAATGCATACTTAGGAAATCAGAGCGCAACATTTGCAATGTTGATGACATTGCAAAAGCCATGTGCAGCACTATAGCAGGCAGTTGGAATCAAGGGAATAGTTAAATCTTAATACAAAGAGCAAATTTAAAATCAATAACTGCTAAACTGATGCATACATAGATTGTGAAATAGCCTGACTCAGAATGCACATTTTTTTATCACTTGTTAGGGAGCAGGGCTTTCTTAACTCAGTTGTAGTAGTAGTTTTTAGGTGCCAACAGCATAGCTGTTAAGAACCTATTGTGGGCAGTCGTCCTCTTTTGAGCATTTAGTGAAGTTTAAGGTTTTATTCAGTGTGAGTGATTCGGCTGCATGATGTCATTGATGATGTTAGTAATAAGGATTTTAGGTTTTGGCATAGGGTTTTACATCTACATAAACCTGGGTTTGATCCCCCATATTGTACAATTTATTCTTTCTCACTACACTTTTTTCTGTATGAGAGAAATTGTTAGATGTCATTGTAGATGTAGTGAAGGGTTTTCGCAGAGTTAAATAGTGGATTTTCAGATCATTGAACTACTGTATGTTGCAGTCAATTAAATTAATTCCATCTGAGGCTTGTCTAGGTTTGGATACAGTTTGAGTCATCTGTTTTGCAGATTGTGACATAACCTCTCCACCATAGGAACTGCAACTCATTTACCTGTAGTTTAGTGGCACACTGAATATGTGTTTGCTTAGCAGGCTAAGAATCAGTGGTTTAAATCCTGGCAGGTACTTAAAAAATTTTTTTTGTAAGATGGAAACTCGCTTCTTTTTTGTAAGATGGAAACTCACTTGAGTGGTGACTCACAGTGGTGTGGAGTGAATTAATAAGTTATATCAGAAGAACATTTAGCTAAAAACAACAGTTTGTAAAGGTAAATCACCCACTGAGATTAGACCCATTGTCTGTTTTGCAGGTTGTGACATAACCTCTACACCATAGGAAATCAAAGATCCTTCCCCTTCAGACTACCTTCCTGATATAATGCCCCCCCCACCATCACCTCTCTCACCAAAATAGGGCCTTTCAAGGTCGCACTCAAAAATCACATTCTGTACACCTGCAGCTGTGAGTGTCCTCTTCCAAAACTATCTTAGGCCTTTAGGTGCCTCTCTTCAGGTGCCGGAGCTTAGCCAGCCTTGACAATGTCTCTCCTGAGACAGCACACTTTGTACCTCATAAGAGGTTACTGTGCTTGTACATTAGCAAATGCCTAGCTACTGATTATATAGGACTACAGCTCATTCTGCTGATGGACACATTAACAACTGCCTAGCAACTATTTGTATAGGACTGAAGTTCATCTGCTGGATGACACTATCACCCTGCTAATTGTATTCAATGTTCTCCATCATATGTATTACCTGTTCCTTTAATTTTTGTTACTATCTGTATTTTTCTTTTTGTATCATGATGTGGAGCTTTTGGAAATGAGTCTATGACTCAAAGGGTTGTAATCCAATGTGCTTATAAATAAATAAATGCAACTCACTTACTGCAGATCAATGGCACACTGAATGTGTGTTCACATAATAAACAAAGGATCAGTGATTTCAATTCAGAAAGACAGAGTCTGAATCCTGGCAGGAACTTAAATTATTTTTATCTTTTTTTTTGTAAGATGGAAACTCACTTGAGTGGCAATTCATGTTGGTGTGACATGAAATAGTAAATTACATGAGAAGTAAATTTAGCTAAGAACAACAATTTGTGAAGATACATAGCCTGCTGGGATTAGATCCCCGGTTGCCTGTTCTGCAGGTGTGACATAACCTCTACATTGTAGGAACTGCAACTCACTTATCTGAAGTTCAGTAGCACACTGAATGCATGTTTGCTCAGCAGGCAAAGGGTCAGAGGCTTAAATCTGAGCAGGGAATTAAGCTTTTTTTTTCTTCAAATTTGGAAGCTGGAAACCCACTTGAGTGGTGATTCATGATGGTGTGGTGTTGGAATAGTAAATTATATAAGTGCATTCAGCTAAGAACAACAATTTTTGATGGTAAACCACCTGCAGGAATTCAATCCCCATTCACCTGTTTTTCAGGTCCTGACATAATCTGTGCATCATAGGAACTGCAACTCACTTACCAGTAGCTCAGTGGTATACTGAGTGTGTGTTTGCTTAGCAAGTAAAGGATCAGAAGTTCAAAACCTGGCAAGAACCTAAACATTTTTTTAAAGGAAACTCACTTGAGGGGTAATTCATGGTGGTATGGAGTTGGACTAGTAAAGTATATGAGAAGTAAATTTAGTTAAAAAAACAATTTGTGAAGGTACATCGCCTGCTGAGATTAGATCACCAGTCAACTATTTTGCAGGTTGTGACATTACCTCTACACCGTAAGAAATCAGTGCAGGAGGAAATATTAGTAATTCTGCAATCCTTAAACCACCAGGAATACCTGATGGTAAGGACACTAACAAAAAAACTAAACAGAATGACATCAAATGCTGTCTTCTCAACGCTAGATATTTAAATAATAAATTTGAAGAGCTCTTTGCCCTTGTTTCTAATGATAAACCTGATATAATTGGGATAACAGAGTCATGGTGATCCCAAAATTATGTTTGGGAAAACAAAATCTCTGGCTGCAATTTATTCTGCCACAGTAGAAATGGTGAAAAAGGTGGTGGGATTGCTCTTTTTATAAACTCTGCATTTAATTCTATCGATATCACTAATAGTAAAATTAAAAAAATTGTACTAATACTGAAACTCTTTGGGTTAAAATATATCTGAACTCCCCAGATTCATTTATTATTGGGCTTTGTTATCACTCCCCCCAGACTCAACATTAGACGTAATTACACAAATTATTTGTGAAGTTGAAATCGCTTGTGAGGTTGGGGAAGTGCTCTTCATGGGAGACTTAAATCTTGGTGATACTAATTGGGTAATCATTCTGTCATCTCAATATTAAGCAAAAAAAATCTTGTCTGTGTGTAATCCACAGTAAGTAGCGGGGATACCTGGAAGCTCCAGGACCCTCTAGGAATATTTGTCTGAATGCATACTTTTTCAAAGGAATTTAAAAAGACATCCATATCGTTCCCCTTTTTAAATTCAGCTATCAATTTAGAATTTAATTTGTAAGGCAGTCCTGGAGTCCCAGTTAACCCCAGGTCACTTAGCTCCTCTGGTGCTGGTGTTTGGAGTTGTAGCTTCTCCAGTTCATGTTGACTCTAGTGCTCACACTCTTCTCACTCAGCCTCTCACTGAAATTGTTGCTCTCTTTCCTCTGCCTCTTGTTGAAGCTGTTGCACTTTTTCCTCAGCCTCTCTCTGAAGCTGCTCTCGCATCTCCTCTATTTTCATCTCCAGCTTCCTCTGTTCAAGCTCCCTTTGCTGCTGGGCTTTGAACCTTTTCTTTTCAAACTCCAGCTTCATTCTCCACAACTCCATCTGCAGCCTGATCCCTTCTGGCTCCAGAATGTTGGTGACCTTCCTCTGCTGCCATGGCCCTTGGCTTGCACTGGCCCTGCTGTCCTCCTCACTGGATCTTGACACTGCACTGGACCCTGGCCCCTCCATGCCCAAGGTTCAGTCCTTTTGAGTCACAGACTGTGACTCAAGGCTCTGGGCATTGGCTGCCACCAGAGCCTCCATGAGGTTCTGCTTGTTGGCTCTCCCCTTGTGCTTGACTGCTCTCCTGGCACAACTGCCTCATGTAGTCTGCAGTGTACCCGCTGTAGTTGGAAGCCATCTCCTTCCCTAACTACGGCTACACTAACTTGCACTCGAGAAAAAAAAATTAAACAGGTAGGGAACTTAGACTGTTAGCACAATGATATAGTTCTGTTTACTTTTTAAAAATCACTGCTTTATTTTGCAAGTGAGCTATACAGTATTAATCCGACACACTGAAATATTAATGCTCGTGTTACCAAATACTTTTAAATTGCACTGCTGCCAACCAAACCTGTCACAAACATGCTCCACAGGTCAGGCCCTCTGCTCCCACAGTGCCAACCTCAAAGAGCAATAGTGTGAACAGGGCACAGACAGGGTAACCCTCCTGTCTGTTTTGGGTCCAAATCACCTACTAGCCTCGAGTCCTGGGGGTCAAATGTGAACCTTATGCTAGCGCACCCAGTTAACAGGCTCAGATATATATTCTCTTTGGAGAAATGCAGTATAATCCTTCACCCAGGGCCACCCAGACAGGTTTTCAAAATGTACCCTTATGACTCAATATGAGACCTAAATATATTCTTACCTTTTTGCCAGATTAGTAACACATTCAAGCCCTTAACAGCTTTCAGACTTAAACACTGATTCAGCATTCACATGCAAAAGAAAAATGAGAAACACCGGAAGTATTTCAAGGAAAAAAATATTGTTTACTAAAAATTGTAAAACAGGTAATATATCAAACACAGAACAAATATATCAATAAGTTACAGTCACATAAAATAAATGGGAAGTTACAGAACACAAACTCCTACTAAAAATACTTAAAAATTTCAGATGAATTATTTGTCTAAAGTGCCTAGTTACCAGTCCACAGACCAAGTGTGTCTGATTTTCAGAGAGCCCTTCTTCACAAACTTCTCTTGCAAGCAATATTCAAAAGTCAGTTTTCTCCACCTCCTGGTGCTGTCACCCATGAGGTCACTATTAGATCTGTGATAAATCTGTAATCTGAGTAGGGATATCCAAAAAGGATATTAGTTTTCTGCTGGCTGGAATCAGTAGTTACCAATAAAAAAAATATACGTGACAGTCTTTGCAAGCAGGTTCCTCTGATGGCTCATAAACCCACATCCTGTCACTAGTCCCCTTCTAGGTGAGAAAACCAAAAGGAATCAGTCAAATTACTTCCCTTCCTGCTATGTCATAAAATGCATACATGGGAACCAACTTCAAAAGCAGAAGCTGGTTATAAGGGGTAATAAACTGTTCCTCTGGAAGGAAGGCATTTAATTAGGTTTCACTGGTCAGTTTTATGACATACTCACTGACACCTTGAAGGCCAAAAGTCAAGTCTCTCACACTCTGGCTGCTTGTCATAGGCAGACAATCACATACCATATATTTATATTACAAATATCATACATATAACCATAAGCAGATGGCAGAGCATCACACTCAGCACTGTACCCAGAATCAGCGACGGTCCTATACATGCTGATAACTTACCATATTCATCTTTTATGTGGGGGACTATGCCCCCCACACACACCCTTTCTTTTTATAATCAACTCTGGGGGGGGCTTGACACTGGGGGAATGAAGAGAACTCAAGAGGAGGCTACCAGGGGGGACTCAAGTCATCACAGTGGGACCACATTGAGGAGGGTGGGAAACATTCACCACAAAACTAACATATTGGGGAACAAAATAAAAATCATTCAACTGCCTACAACACAAAAAAAAACAAAACACTAGCATACCTAGCCAGCCCCGAACCTGGATCCTACCGCACTCAGGCAGGAACCCTCACCACCAGGCCACCTGGACAGCTCAATAGCACCTCTCCAAACTCTGTCCCATATATCTGATTCCTGTACCTTCCTCTTCCATTCGCTCTCCTCTTTAATCGCCGTTATTCCTCTCTGCCATCACTATATCTGTGCCGTGCTCCCCTTCCATAGTAGCTCACATAACAGGTGCTCAAATTGGGTCACTCAAAAGAGAGTCACTCAATTTGAGTGGCCAACATAAAGTGTTACCAATAACAATAAACATTATGAAATGGACATCAAAATATAAGGAATTTGATTGGGCAATACCTGTGTGTTAAAGTGTCTAATGCACAGGAACAAGGTCCAGCAGTGCCCAGTGGGCACTGATATTGGTAAAGCTGCCCAGTCTGAATGTTCATAAAATCTAAAGCAGCCATCTTGTTTTGCCAACCAAAATCTCGCTCGCTGTCCTAATCAGCTGCCAACTACAGGTGCGCCATACTTCCCTCCTTTAGGCTCTTAGTTTTTCTATAATTTTTTTTTAACATGGATGGAGGCAGCATATTAAAAAAAATAACTGTCACGCTCTCTCTCTCTCTCTCTCTCATCTCACCTGCTCGCATGCTCGCTCGGCCGTCTGCATGCTCCCTGTCCTGATCGTAGGCTGACTTGCCAACTGCTGACAACTTCCCTCACAAAGTCTCCTAATGTTTTCATTATTTAAAAAAACTCTGGTTTATGTACTCTCTTTAGAAACCTCACCTTTTGCTGTGCTGTTCCTCACTTGACATTCACTCACGTTTTCATTTGCTCACTCGCCCAACTGCTCCCTCGCTCCATCCTCATCATAGGCTGAGTATTGCTACCTGTTACCATAAGGTAGAAAAATTCTAAAAAAAAGACAGCATAATCTCCTGTTCAAACTAAATGAAGTAAGATTACTGCTGGGGGGGTGCCGTAACAACTACACATCTACAAGTAAGGATGCCTTAGCAGCTCAAAAGTCCTCAAATTAAAAAAAAAGGCGGAGGAACTATTTTATTAAAACTTAAGACAAACATGTAAGTGTTTCACTATTAAATATTATGTATTTTAGTTATGACATACATCTGTATTTTAGATAGCCATTTCATAAGCGCAATAAGCTGCTCCAGGAGGCCAGTGGCCTCGTGCCTCACTACGCCTCCTAGCCATGTGTTAAAGTGTCTAACGCACACCCTGTCATGGCTTATTGCTTACGTAAAATAACCCAGCTAAAACAACATAAATAAATAAATAGATACTTAAAGATGTGCCCTGGTGTTTCAAATTTCCATTTTTCTGATGAAGTTTTCAATGTTGTTTTTTGGCACAAGTACCGTACATTCTTAAATATATGGAGGCATATCAGAATAATGATTCATCCAATTATGTCATGTCCAGGTAAGAATATATACAGGATGGCAGCAAGGAAATTAGCTCCCACAATTGCAGCACTTGGTATCAGTCAAGGCGTTTTACCGACATATCTGTCTGTCTTTTGTTACACTGTTTATTTTATGTTAAATTCCTTGCCATTCTGCATTTACTTTTCAGTTGTTCGAATAGCTTTCTTGCAAGTTTTATTTTGTATTGAGATGTTTCAATTATTTTTATCCTGAGCTGACCACCTCTGAAACTGCAACTTTAAAAGCAGATATAACCAAAAGAAGCAAGGCAACCCCTATATTTCTTTTTCTAAATTCATAACCATATTCTACATCTACCAAAAATGTTTTATGAAAATAACATGGGTTTGAAATGGTTACATGTATAAAAACATACAAATATTTTCCTCTTTTTGGGGACTATCAGTTCAAGAGGGTGTCATGATATTGGTAATTTACTCTATTTTTGCATTTGTGGAAAAAATGAAGTAAGCATCATGACAAATACTGTGTCTTTGTTTCACTTTTTCTTTCACAGTTATGTTGGCATCTAAAATATTGATGTTATAACCACATACAACAATTTGACCACGTCTGGATTTATTCCATAAACAGGGATTAAGTCTCACCAATGTAATTTCAAAACAAGCCTGGCAACCCATGTTTTTGTTGTGAATTTTATTGTTTAGATGACCATCATGTATTGGGCGAAAAATTATGACTTTGACATGGGGTTGCCGAAACACCAGGGAACGTCCTTAACACTGATAAAATAGAAGCAAAATAGGAACCTCCACCACTCATGAATTATGGTCCTGCCCACTCACACATGAAGATAAATTGCATATTTTGAGGCAGCCTATTGTATACCCCGTATGAGTATCACTTTGCACAGGATGTATTTACTTAAATCTTGCTATTTCTACTCAGAACTTGGAATTGAGAACACAGAGAACAATCTTCAAGTAACAGAGTTTACAAAAATGGTTTATAAGTAAACAACACATTGAACTCCTCCTCCGTGTACCTGTCACCCCCCTTCCTGACTCTTCTGTTTCCTTTTTCACCACTACTTCCAATCTCCCATCGTGACAAAGACTCCTATTTCCTGGTATCCCTAAATTCTTGGCCCTCAGTCCGCTCTCTTTGGAGGGCTTAACTCATCCAAACATGTCTACTAGATTTTGTACTGCCCGTCATGTACAATGTGAGCTTCTCAGCTGATTTGAAACCCATGTACTGTATATCCGCTCTTTGACATTGTTACCAATTGAGTTTTTGCACATGTATTTGCTGTTATTGCACTTCTGATTATTGTAATTGCCTGTTGCCTACTCCCCTTTTCCCCTGGGTCGCACCTGGAAACAAGCCTCGGTTCAGTATGCCTTTCCCAGTTATCAAACATTTAAATAAATACATACACACATACATACATACATACATATATGCATACATACATACATAAATAAATAAACTACATGGATGGCAAGATTTTCAGTATTAACTTTTCACTTCATGAGCTACAGGCACACATGCACAGACACGCACTAACAATGTGGCAATGTGTTATTTCTCTGCAACTCATAATCTGTCTGTCTGTCTATCTGATCTGCACTTTATCCTCCCATGATCTGTTTGTAAGCAAACTCTCCCTCCCTATTTTTATTCCAGATGTTTATGACTGCCCTGGCACCAAACCAGACTCTATACTCACCCTCCTCTGTCTGTCTGTCTGTCTGTCTCTCTCTCTATATATATATATATATATATATATATGCACACACACACACACACACACACAAATATGTTACAGTGGTACAGTAGCGCCATTATAGTTAGGGTTCAGTAGGCAGTTTAATGTTAAACCTCAAAAGTCTCACTTTAATAACTTTGCAACCGTTCAACGGATTTGTATGAAATTTGGTATACACTGTTCCATGGGGCAGATCTCTTGATGTACCAAGTTTTGTTTTGATCGGATTTGCAGATTTTGTGCAGCAAATAGTGAAAAACGTCAACGTCGCCTTTTTTCACCTGTTTTGTCTGTTTTTTCCTCATTGTACTGCGACCATACCATTTGGAATTTTGGTCTGCAATTTTCAGGGTAGAAAGAGGTTGACCCAAATAATATGTCAGCATTGGTTTGGTGAAAAATTACTAACCCATTCCAAAGTTATTCAATTTTGAAAATCCGGGTTCTCAGCATGCTCAGGTCAGTCTTTTGGCTAGCTGCACAGTGCAAAAAGGGATTTAGGCCTCACAAAAAGGGATTTTGAAAGCTAGCAAAAAAAGGGATTTGTTAAATCCCTCTTTGTGAGAAATATTCCCTTTTCGTGAGCTGCCATCTTGTTTTAATTTTTCTTGCTCAAACAAAATGTTAAGGCCCAGATATTCAAAAGGGTTGCGCCATGCGCAACAGGGTTGCACATGCGCAAGTCCAAAACTGTGCCATTTTGCGATATTCAGAAGGAGGCAGTTGAGCCCCGAAACATGCTGAGCAACAGCGCAAGAATGAAAATGAAGGCATGTGCAACCGGCGGGGCGGATCCATGCATAAAGACCGCAATGCGATATTCAAAGACTTGGCGCGATACGCAATAGCGGCACAGCCGAAATTGCGCGACTAGCCGGAAATGAGCCAAAATAAAAGGCTCAAGGAAGCGTGCAAGAACGCTACCAGGCTGCCAAATGGGGGAGAGAGAGAGAGAGAGAGAGACAGAGACAGACAGACAGACAGCAAAGGGCAGGCAAGGAAAGTGTGTCCCATAGTCTGTAGAGGCCAGCGGGGGTGCCAGTGCAGTGGAAGTAGCAGTCAGGACAGTGGGGTAACACAGCAACACCAGCCGGGGGTCAGAAGCCAGGGAGATGGACAGTGCCAGTTTCCACATGGAAGCTGTAATGAGGGGGTGAGAATGCATGCTGCAGGGGACGTGGCCGTGGGAAGGGGGCCGTCAGCCGGTACGCCCGACAGGCGGTAATGCGGCCTGCATCAGCTTTGAGCTGTACACAGATGTAGAGATTGTGGGCCAGTACCGCCTGAACAGGGCAATACTGAGATGGCTCTGTGAGCTGTGCAGTGATGTGATGCAGGCACCCTCACGACGGAGTCACGCCTGTCGGTGGAGACCAAGGTGACAGCCTGCATGTGCCTGCTCGCCACGGGCACCTTCCAGAGGCCGACAGGGGACACCACAGGCATCACACAGTTGGCCACGCCATGCATCCTCACCCAATTCCTCAGCACACTGCTGCCACATGCTGCAGAGCACATCCATTTCCCCAGCACCGCGGCAGAGCATACAGCAAACATGCAGGAGTTCCACAGGGTAGCACGTATGCCTGGCATGCTAGGGGCCATAGACTGCACCCATGTGGCCATCCGCATGCCACCTGGCCCCGATGGCCACGCATATCGGAACAGAAAGGGATTCCCTAGTGTCAACTGCCAGGTGGTGTGTGATGCCACTGGGTGCATAATCAATGTCTGTGCCACACACCCTGGCAGAGCACATGATGCCTTCATATGGTATCAGTCTGCACTGTGCCATTGATTCGAGAGTGGGGACATCCCCACAGGACATCTAGTGGGTGAGTACACATATATGGAATGCAAACTCTGGGCAAGGGTGGGAATGCCACAGGTGCCATGGTAGTGGCACACAGGGCGATGGCCAATATGGACCTGAACATGACACTGATCTCCACTATCTCCACACAGGTGACTGCGGATACCCACTCCATCCCTGGCTGCTCATACCATACCGGCGCCCCATGACCCCAGTGCAGCTATGCTATAATGAGGCACATGCCGCAACACGCAACATCATAGAGCGGGTGTTTGGGATGCTCAAGGCACGCTTCCGATGCCTAGACACCTCGGCGGTGTCCTACAGTACAGCCCCAAAAGGCCTGTGGGATATTCCTGGCCTGTTGCATCCTGCACAACATGGCCAAAGACCATGGGATAGCCGTGCAGGTCGAACAGGGGGACAGCAATGGGGACACCAGTGGCGCCAGTGATGATGGTGATGAGCAGCCCCCCCTAGGACGGAGGGACCCCCGACTGATCCGGCAGGCCCAGCTGCACCGGGACACCATCACAGAGGAGCACTACGCACAACACAGGTAAGTCAAGGGGACATATGCAACCAAGACTGTCCATGCGCAACCACAGGCACACAGGGAACACACCAGGGGTCATGACAGTCAGGGAGTGGAAGGGTCCAGGCATACAAACACACCATCAGGGAGGGTGAGCACTCATATGGACACACACACACACCAGGCACAGAGCGTACATGGGCAGATGCACAGCACTGCAGAACCGACATTGCTAACACACAGCACCACCGACCACCCCCACCACCCGTACTGTCCAAGTATCGCAGTCAGAACCTGGACACCCTTGCACCTGGTGTACAGTGCAATGCAGGCATCATCATGCACACGCACCTGTGGACAGCAGTTGAGAGGGTGTGCAGGTGGTCCGTGTGTGTCGCAGGTGAGCAGAGCACCCAGCAGTGCACTGCCCACCATGACACATATGCACACATGGCAGCACCAGACAGGGCCCGCACTGGGAGACAGCTCAGTCATGTAGCACTGTCCCACAGCCACCACGGATGCGTCGGCGGCCCCGCCGTGACCCAACAGCACGGGCAGGCTGAGCAGGGGCCACATGGGGTGGCACTGTTGCACCACCAGGGGTCCCACTGCGTGAACGCGACCTTGCCCGCACAGGGGTCTGCAGCATACCGAACAAACCTGCACCAGGGGTGCTCGGGATGCCCACAGCAGAACCCAGCGTCAACAGGCCTGGTGTCGCACGACGCCGGGAATGGGGAGTGGAGAGTGCACTGTGTGGGGTGTGCGGTACAGGGGCACCTGACTGTGTGCCCAATGTGTCCATGACAGAGACCACTGCCTGGGTCAGACTGTCAATGGCAGCGGTCACATCCGTCCGCATACAGACCAGCTCAGCTCGGTCCCGAGCACACTCCCTGCTGTGCCACTCCACGGACACAGACAGAGCCTCCACGGACCTTGCAACCTGCCTCTGCAGCTGTACTGATTCCTGCAGCAGGCGGGTGTGCTCGTCCAATGGGTACTGTGACCCAACGGCATCCTGACCCCCAGGGTGTGGACGGTCCTGATGCACAACACCCCTTGAGGGTGGGCGCTGTTTGCCAGGACCAGGAATGGGCAGATCAAAGGGCAGCGGACATGTGCCACTGCTTGACACTGTACCCCCAGACCTGGTGGGCGACTGCTGCTGCTGCCCCTCCAACCGCTGTGCCCCCGGGTCCACTCGTTCCACCGCTGTGCTGGCAACAGTGCCAGACACCTGCACAGCCACTGGTGCTGCCCCACGGGTGCTGACAGGCACAGCCTGGGACCGTGCCAGCATGCTGGTACACAAGTTGGAACCAGACAGGCCCAGGGGCATGTGTTGGCCTGCCGTGTGTCCGTCATGGGACACACAACCATCACTGCCCATTGCAGGCCTTCTATCATCAATGGTGCAGGTACGTGCTACTGCCATGGTCACAGCGTGCTGGCATGCTTGCATGCCAGACTGCTGAGACACAGGCTGTGCACCCCCTGCACCCGTATCACTGACACCAGAGTTTGCGGCCCAGCGTGCATGCTGCTGCAGTGCCTGCTGGCTGGTGGTGGAGGTGGATGGACCCTCCTCCATGTCCAGCAGGTCAGCATCACTGTCTGAACCCACCACCACCGTCTCCTGAATGCGAACAGGATCTGTAATAGAAAGAGAGTACATGTGAGTGCATGTGAACAACCGCCCCCCCCAAACACCACCACCATGTCATACCGTGCAGTGATGGGCTTCCACCTGTCTGGAATCCTCCACCTGGTACGCCCTCAATGGTGCTCGGCTGCATGGCTGCGACCAGTGTCTCCTCAGTTGGGGTCATCTGCAACACCACTGGCGGGCCCCCGCCAGTGCCAGCACTTGCCACCCTGAAGGCTGCCACCTTCTCCTTCAACCTCCTGCGGTCTGTCCCCATCTTTTTCTTGCATTCCTGCATGGAGCACTGGTGGCTTCCATGCAGGTTAACGGCCCGAGCTACCCCCTCCCATGCAGCTGCACGGGACTGAGGGGTGCCCCTCCATCCACTCAGCACTGGCTCCTCATCCAGGTAGGCCTGGAAGAGAGCCTCCGTCTCTGCTGCTGTAAAGTTGGGCCTCCTCCTATGCCCACCGTCCTCACCCTCACAATGACTCTGCTCGGTCATGGCGATCTATATGGGGGGAAGTGGACACCTGTCACTGTGCAGTCTACAGCATTTTCCCATGACCATCGTCCCGAACATCACACAGCATGCAACTCACCTCTCACCTGCAGTAACCGAATCTGGCCAACGCAGCCCAATGTCGCACATTTATAGCGCAATACAAGCAAATTAGGAGTGGAACAACTATAATGACATGCAAATCGCGCCACTGCACCCTTGAATGGCTGATCAGATGATTTGCATGTGTCGGCTGAATATCGCGAATCTGCGCTTTGCGCAATACAGAAGAGTCGGCTAAGCCAATGGCGCAGATCTGTGCCTGTGTGGTACACTGCATTGCGCATGCCCAGATAGCTTACGCAGGCGTCTGTCGCGCTGCTGATGTGCTGAGCATGATCGGCAATTCAGGCCATGGCCACCATTGTGCCAGTGGCGCTACAGCAATGGGCACTATATGGCGCTGTGGCACTACTGCGCAATACTCCACTGTTGCACTGGTACGCAGCTGGTCGGTCACGCAGGATGCCTATATGTCAGATGGTGCTGTGCGTAGCCTTGCGTCATTGCCCATGACCTTGTGTATGACCTTTGCCCCCTGGCACTGTTCGCCTGCCATGTGTACGTCCCTATTGCGCTGTCTGGTAACAGCGCTATGTGAAGTGACGGCGCTGTTCGAACAGCGTGATTGGAGCCTGTGGTGGTCTACTGCGCAACATCTCCACGTGGGGTTACAGTGCAGCTGGGCGCCACATTGCCTGCTGTAAAGTTGGTGCCATGGCTAGGAGGAGGGCAGTGTCCTGGAGTCAGCTTGAAGTGGCCAACTTGGTGGCCCTAGTGGAGCCCCACTATGGGGCACTTTATGGTGAGGCGCCTCACCATTGCCCGGACCCAGGTGTGGCAGCAAGTGGCCACTGACCTGGTGGGGTCACTGGACGGTGCCGGTCATTGAGCAGTGCCGGCATCAGGTGACCTCCGCTGGAGGATCCTGATCTGCTGGATCGCCGCGTTAGCTGCACAGGCGGGCATGGTGCCTAGGCCAGGTGGGTGTGCCATATATGCACCTGTATTATCTGTAGGGGTGTGTGTGTGTGTTTTGGTGGCTGTACATAGGTGATGGCTCTGCTACGGTTGGCTGTGTCAGTGTGTGCAGCTGTGAGATGACTGGGTATGGCTGTGTGGGCAGGCACTGTCACTGGGGCAGGGGGCAGTCTGCTTTTGAGTCACACTGATGTTTGTCTCAACATATGTCTCCCACAGGCCGGGATGTGAGGATGCGGGGCAACAGTGAAGAGGGCCGTGCCAGGGACCCGTTGCCAGCAGGGGTTGGAGCCCACCAGCAGCAGCAGCACCAGCAACAGCACCAGTCGGAGCTGCTTGAGCAGTGTGAGTATCATGACTTCATGGATGCTATTGCATGCTGGGGGCCAGTAGCCATGCACAATACAAACATGCAGGAAAGGGGAGGACATAATTCCACTATACAAGATACTAGTGAGGCCCCACCTGCAGTACAGTGTACATTTCTGGAGACCATACCTACGTAAGGATGTAGAGTGGGCAGAGAAGGTTCAGAGGAGGGCAACAAGGATGGTGCATGGCTTGCATCACAACTCCTAGGGAGACAGGTTGAAGGAACTGAACCTGTACTCCCTGGAGGAGAGGAGGGAGAGAGGGGATATGATTGAGACCACAAGTATCTTACAGGGTGGAACAGGGTGCAGGGAAACACTATTTTGAAGTGCAAAAGATGTTCCAGGACTACAGGGCATGGGATGCAGTTGGAGGGAGGACGATTCAGAGGAAACATGAGCAAGACTTTCTTCACAGAACGGGTGGTGTACAAGTGGGACACCCTGCCAGAGGGAGTGGTGGGGGCTGACACACTCACGGGATTTCAGACTGCATGGGATAGACATAACGGAATTCTTGAGGTCAGGGGTAAGGGGCAACAGACTTCTAGGTAAACAAAGTAACTTACAGGCTGAAATGGACAGACTGTGTGGGCCATAGGCCCTTATCTGCCGACACTGGCTATGTATCTATGTCTGTAGGCACGCACACAGGTGACATGCATCACTGTCCAGTTTCACAGCACGTCTGTGTATGCATCACTGGTGGTCCATGCATGCACTGGGCACATAGCTGTGTAACTGGCATCGCCTCGTTGCCACGTCACTTGCCAGCCTTGTTTGTGCTGTGATGGACATGGGCAGTGTGTGTGTGCAGTGGTCGATAGCTGGTGCCGCCTGTTTGTGATGGCCATGTGCATGTTCACTGTGGGTGGGTGCATGCCATCACAGGTGCGGACATTGGGCTATATGGCTTGCAGGTTGGGTGGTGTTCAGGGTTGTGGTCAGTCACAGCCATTGACTATGTTCCCATTTTCCTAGGCTTTGAGGTTCTCCAGAGGATGGCGAGGGATGTCAGGGCCATCCGACAGCTTGTGGCCCAGAACAGCGACATCCTGCAATCCATTCACCGCCATGGCGTGTGGAGGAGGCGGCAGAGAACCGGCAGGAGGACGGGTGGCCGGCTGGCCCATGACCTCTCTACCCTTCCCACTTCTCCCATCCCTACCACCCTGCCTTCCCTCTCCAAGTTTGTCATCCCTACCCCTTGACCAACCCTACCTTGTACCCGTCCCCCTTGTAAATAGTTGTACTTGTTCTTGATAATGTTTGTTGTTGTGAAATACATTTTTATATTTTTATATGAATAATGTGTTGCTCTCTGATTTGCAGCTGCCTATGGGTGCTCAGTTGCAGGGGTGTACATGCCATCTGGGCTGGTATGGTCCTGGGTGTGTGTGTGTGTGTGTGTGTGTGCATGGGGAGGTATCTCCAGCATGGCAGTGACTTTCGGTTGGTCTTGCCGTCTGCTGCCACCCACTGCTGGGTGCACAGGGTGTGTCTGGCTTGTAGGCTTCTGTGCTGCACGGGGTTGACGTGTGCTGGGGGGGATGCATGGTTTCCTGCAGTGCCAGTCACTGCACATAGGTGGTGTCTTGGGGTCACAGTGCAGGGTGTGCTGTGCGTACGGGGGGCTGATGTGCACTGTGGTTGTCAACCCCCTGTGTGTGGCACTCTCAGCCTGCCAGTGGTTGTGCTGGGGTGTCATGGCTCTGCTATGCTTTGTTGGCTTGTCCCCATGGGCAAGTAGATCATCCGTCCCACCCCCAGTGATGCTGTGCTTGGGGTGTGCAGGTGTGGTGTGGGTTCTACAGTGTGTTCCTGTGCCCATGTGTGGCATGGCTGGCAGTGGGCCCCAGCCTGCCTCCCTGGATGTGCAGTTCCATTGCTCTGGGGGGGCTCTGCTTGCGCTATGGCACCTCTGGAATGCTCAGCTGGGCTGCCCTGGTTGCGCCATAGCGCAACATTTCAGCTCAGCTTCTCTTTCCTGGTTGCGCTATGGCGCAGTATGTGCGATATTCAGATGTTGGTTGCTTGCGTAATTTGTTCTGCTCCATGTTTGAATATCGCACCTGTTGCGCATTTGCGCAACTGGTTTGTGCTTGCTCCTGCTGTTGCAGTCATTTTGAGTGCAGTTTGAATATCTGGGCTAATAACTTTAGCAAGGGTTGTCTTCTGCAGACATCCAAGTATGTATTTTGTTCATGTGCATGTCTCCTACAGTCCTATGCCTTTGGTTTGCTTTATTATGGCCTCAGAATGCTGAATTTTAATTTTAAAAATCCTTTTTCACGACTCGCTTCCGATCTCTTTCAGCGATGCGAAAAGGGATTTTGACACCTTGCAAAAAGGGAATTGTGGCTCATGAAAAGGGATTACCCTCAGAGCCATCTGGTCTGCCAACCCAATCCCTTTTCATGAAGTGTCAAAATCCCTTTTCGCAAGGTGTCAAAATCCCTTTTTGCATCATGAAACGGGATTTGGATTTGTGGGACCAAATGGCCCTGCAGGCAATCCCTTTTCAAAATGCAAAAAGGGATTTTGACACCTCACAAAAAGGGATTTAGCTCACGAAAAGGGATTTTGACAGTTCACAAAAAGGGATTGGGTTGTCAGACCAGATGACCCTGAAAGTAATCCCTTTTTGCAATGTGAAAAGGGATTTTGACACCTCGCGAAAAGGGATTCGGCTCGTGAAAAGAGATTTTGACACCTCATGAAAAGGATTTGAAAAATAAATCCCTTTTCATGAACTGTGAAAATCCCTTTTCATAGCTGGCCCAGTGGTGCTGAGGGTTGAGGCACTAGACACCACACCTCATGCCATGCCGGCAACCCAGGTTTGGAAATGACCTTGGGTCATTAGGGTGCCAGCATTGTGGGGATGGTGGAGCAGGATTGAGCATGCCAGCAGGCAGCTCTCCTCTTCCAAGGGTGGTGAGGGTGGGTTGGTACCCCGTAGTTCTGCTCCCACCGGGTGGCGGTCCGGTGGGTAGCATAGGCTGAGAGGGGGTTGCAAAGTATCGAGAGGGTGGAAGGGGCTGAGCTAGCACCATGGGGTGTATAGCATACCTCCACATGCTCCCACAGCTGTGTGCCAGGGCCTTGGGGGGGTCAGGGGAGAAAATTTGTAGGAGGAGGCGGCATGGACCAAAAAGCTAAATTAAAAAAAAATCCCTTTTCATGAGCCGAATCCCTTTTTCTGAGGTGTCAAATCCCTTTTCGCATCACGAAAATGAATTACCCACTGGGCCATCTGGTCTGATAACCCAATCCCTTTTCATGAGCTGTCAAAATCCCTTCTCACGATGTGAAAAGGGATTTTGACACCTCACAAAAAGGGATTTTTAAAGTTTACTGTTTCTTTGCCACTTCACTGCAAAGAAATGGTTAAGACTTTCGGGCTGAAATTTTCACGGTAGAAATGGCTTGCCCAACAGATGTCACTGTTAGTGGTTTTGTTAAAAAATTTACATTGGTTTCATACTTATAATATTTCAGAATTTACAAATTTCCCATAGGATAACATTGTGGTGGACACAGTACCTTTCGCCGACCATATCTCAAAAACGGTTTGAGATACAGATTTTAAGCATGCATGCAGGTTGTTAGGTAATGAGTACAACTGCGGTGGAATTGTTTCCAATGTTCCTGTGGTTATGGAGATATTGCATCATTTGCAGCACAAGGGTTACTAGGAATGTCTCTAGGCCTGCGCTACATCTCTACAATTATAGGGAGATGGGAGTGCTTGGCCCTCCACGAACATATAAGGGTAAGATTACACTTTCTCAAAAAGTAAGAAAATTCATTGCAAAAAACTTTGTTAAAGATCAAATACACACATTTTATCAAAAGCTTGAATTCCCTTGAATTCACATCCATGTGCCACTTATGATTAGTGTTTTCTGAAAATATCATGCTGTTTGGTTTTGTGGTTTTCTTTGAATCAGCATCTGTTAAAGTGCTCTGCAGTAACTGAAAACAGTGAAGAAACAATGAAGATGTTTCTGTCCCTGTCAGTGAGCAATGACATCATACCTGTCCAGCTTGCTGCTTCACCAGTTAAGCCCCTGATTGACCGAATAAGCTGTTGCAGCTCCTAGTTAGAGCAATCTGTAGAACTAATTGGTTTCACTCAAAGTTCATTACTAACCCATCTGGTCTGTGTTTAGAAAGATTAGCTTAAAATCATTCTGTTCTCATAAACAGTCAATCATTTGGGGTTCAGTGCTGAACTGAAGTGGTATAAATGAATGTCTGTGAGAAATTACATTGTCTGTATCACAGATGTCAGTTCTCTGTCATCAAAACTATGCATTCTATTCTGACTATATAACACAGGGTTGTTTAATGGATATAAAATAAATCTGCATTCCATTAATTCATAGAAGCAGTGTGTCTTTGATGTAGCCTCAATAAATAGGTTCATGTGAGAACAATTTTGTTTTTATGTCAGATTGACAAACAGGCTACTGGGGGTGGGCTCCCCAGTGTCTGATACTGCTGGGAGGGGGAAAATATACTTAATACCAACACAGGGATTTGGGGCCCACAATGTTGGTAAAGTAATATTAATCAAGGGGCTGTGAGGGGGGTCTGACACCAGGGGTGGACATTCCGGTGTCGGATTATATGAACTTTTAAAATATTAATTTTATTTGTAAGCCAGAAATATTTGTAACATTAGAGGTATAGTGGCTTACTGATTAAATTTCATAGCATGTACTAATTATTTACAATATTCCCCAGGATGACAGTTGTAGCATGCATTTGAACAAGTGGTTTTATGATGTCTTTATCAAGTCTATACTTTACATCGCAAATGTAATTGACATTGTTCCTGCTCACACATAGTTTGGACATTGTGCAGTGCCCCACTGATCTGCAGTTACCTTTTTTTGGTGCTGTTCTTTTGTTGTTTATTTGAAAAATCCAGTCTATCCCACAATGAGTATGGAGTGTGAGATTTATGTGACCATGATGCATAATGCAGTATTGTGTGGATGCCTCTGTATTGCCATTGAGGAAGTGTACATACTGTCCCCATATTAATTATGATAATAAATTATTTGCCTTGTTTCTTCTTTTCTTTTTTCCTTTGCCCATTTTTTTTAATTCATTGTGTGTTTGCATCTGTGATGTACTGTAACACAGCACGATATGCCAACTCAGTAGGACGCCTGACCTGGAATATAACCCTTGACCGTACTTTGTACAACTGCTCTTACATCTGTCGGGCACTCAGATACCCCTTGCTTGTTATGGTAAGGGTTTCCCTATATGACACAGCTATGTTGTATAGTTTGACCAGCTGTTAAGGTCAAATACAATTATGCGGCACTAAGGATTACACTTTATGACACAGCTGTGTCATATAGTGCAACCCTTTGTGCCGCATAATGTATTTGGCCTTAACAGCTGGTTGTACTATACGACACAGCTGCCCTTTGTTAAACGACAGCTGTGTTGTATAGTGCAACCAGCTCCATGGCAGTCAGCTTTATTCCTTGGTTCGTGGTTGGGCTTCAAAGAGTGCAGATGTGTCCCAGTCCACAGAAGATGTCAGCATACCACCTCCAGAGGTAAGTATAGGGTAAGGGGGGAGGGGTGGGGTGATGGGCACTCAGTGGAAGGGTTGGAATGGGGGAAGGGAATGGCAGCAATGACAAGGAACCATTTTCTTTATTTCAGGTTTATAAAAAAATAAAACAAAGACTTTGGGGGCGTGTTTTTTTTTTTTATTCAGAAACAGAACCTTTTTTGTTTAATATTTTAAAAAATACTTAACTGAGGAACCTAAAAACCACAACAGCATACACCTTGGACTAGTCTCTATCAAACCTTTACATTTCAGGTTTCAAAGGCTCCTATTTTTTATGTTATCAGGTGGCAAAATGTCTTACAATTAAAAAAAAATGAGACTTTTGCGCTACTGATCTACATGAAATTTACAAGATCAAGTGAGCTTGGCAAAGAGGATGTGTGTTCCAAATTTCATATAAATTGATTGAACAGGAGCAAAGTTATATGGTACAGAAAGTTGGGTTTAACATAGACGTGCTTATGCAACCCTAATATACAGGCGCAACCACGCCTGTATATTATATCTGTCACTCATCTTAACTTCATCCTCCCATGATCTGCTTGTCAGCAAACTCTCCCTCCCTATTTTTATTTCTGATGTTTATGACTGCCCTGATACCAAACCAGACTCTCTCCTCACCATCCTGTCTTCCATCATTTCCCCAGCAGAAACCAGTGAACTCCTAACACTGGGGGATCTATATTCTAATAAAGTCCTCCCCTTCCACAAAACAACTTATTCAAAACATCTGATTACTCCAGCTCACTCTGCACATTTATGAGCCCACCCATCTCAACCCCACCTCATCAAACCACTCCATAACTGACTGGTCCTCTCTTCCCATTCCCACCCAAATGTTTAAACTGGCACCCTCCTTGATGTCATCAAGTAACCACTACATGGTCTACTTTGTGCACAAAGTACAGTGCCCCAAAGTCCCCCACGATGTCATCCAACTCCAATCCTTCAAGTCCCTTGACCTGTCTAATCTCCTGACTGACCTGTACACCTTAACTGGTCCCATCGCTACATCAACCAATGTAGGTAATACCCTCTCTTATTTTCACACCAAATGTTCTGCTGCCTGGAACAGACACACCATCTTTTGAAAGGCCAGAGTTAAGGGCTCTCACCTGTCCTGGGTTTCTGCTGAGCTTATTTCATGTTTCAGCACTAGAAATGTTGCTAGGCAACTGGCTCCCCAGTGGGCCTTACAAGAGATGAACAACTCTGAAATGCCTACACCATGGCTACCCAGCTGACCAAGTCCAAATACTTTGCTCCCAGTGTCAAGAATAACACTGACTGTCTCTCTATATTCTGGAAGGTTGTGCACTCTCTTATTGATCATCCCACCCAGTCACCCAACCCCGAACTTAAGCTAGGTAGTTCGGTCTTATCAAATCATAATGAGGTTTCTGCTTCTCTGTTACTTATCTGCCTGTGCCCACTTTCTGTTTCCTCCTCTTCTCCTCCACTTCTTCATCTTACCTCCCCTCTGCCACTCTACTTACTGTCCTTCTCTCGCTTACCACTCCTGCTGCTACTCTCTCTGCTTTACAATCGATCAACCCTTCCAAAGGCTACAGTCCTGAATGACTGGACCCTAAACTTCTTTAGCTAGCTGTCTATGATATTGCTGCCCCAGCTCAGAAATTCTTATTCTTTCTTTCTGTGTGGGTGCAGTCCCTCGTGTTTGGAAGAGAGCCATGGTCATCCCCTTACGTAAAGGTGTTGACCCCTCAGCCTCAGGCAATTATTGCCCTATCTCCTTCCTCAAGCATCAGTAACATCTGGCTGTCTCTCAGCTCTCCACTAAGTAAGCAATAAGACACAAGAGGGGTGTGCATTAGAAATGTCTAATGCACACTCCTGGAGTGTCTTATTGAACTTATAAAATTGGAATCTATTATATATGGATGGAAAATTCTAATTTGCAAGTTAAAATAATAGAAAAGTAAAATCATTAGTGCATTTTTAATGTAAAATAGTTCCTCTGACTGCATTTGTTTTTTGTTTTGCCATTTAGCTTCTTGTTCTACTGTGACCACCATAGCTGCAACTGTAACTGGTCTTTATGACTGTTGTCGTGGCTCCCAATCATCCCCCCCCACACACACACACACATATACTCACACTGCTGCAGTTAATCAGTCTTCAGTTTGGATGTTTTAATTTATTATATTTCAATTTATATTTGGATTTTCAATTTATTTAGGTCAATTCACCAGTGTGCGGCCACGAGTGGCAAGTGGGGATCATATCACAGTGAGGGCAGTGAGCGGGAGCAAGTGCCTGATTGGCATGTGGGGGCAGGGACAGAAAAAGAAAACAACAAACCTTAGTAAAACTTTAAAAATCCTTTGTGTTTCATATAAATTACAGTTCAGTTTTTTGTGAACATCCGTTAAGCGGTTTGGGTAGGTTATCCAGTGAATGAGTAGGAAAGCTGTCGTGCTGCTGTGGAGATGAGATTTGTTCAGTAACCTGTGAACTGTCTCACTGCAGAGGAAATGCAAACTACGAGTGGCCTGGCAAGTTCAGATAAAAAAAAAAAAAGCATCCTGAACTACTGTATTAAATTTGTTTTATTTATTTGCTTTTGTTTACTAGGTAAGCACACTAGACAGCCAAGTGCCTATTTTCAGGAGCGACCCGGGAGGTTACAAAGGTAACAGATATAAACATTACAGGGAACAATACCATCAGCATTAGGCAGAGTCAAGGTAACATACAATATCATCAAGCATTGACAGATTCATAGATAAATAACAACATATATACAGGTATGGTCAGTATCATTCAATCAGGGATTCAGCCACAAATCCTAGGGGTGCGGAAGGGGTCGTGAGATTAAGAGGAGTGGGGAGGAGAGAGACGGGGAAAAGTGGGAAGGGAATTTACTAAGTAAACCCTCAATGAGCAATCTGGGCAGAGAGTGGACCCAGTGCTTGGGGATACAGTTAACACAGCTAAGTGAATCAAGATCATCAGCAGAGGAACTGCAATTCGAAAAAACAGGATTCTCGCCCCCCAGCAGGTTGGGCTGAGAATAAAGAGCTTCAGCCCTGGGTCTAGTTCACACAGAGACAGTCAGAGGCCAATTTAAGGAAGCCCCATAGGGAGGCTTTAAAGCGAGGATGTGAGGTGGTGGAGTGGGTGATGGCAGGAAGAGAGTTGCACACTCTGAGCACGTAAGTGGCGAAAGCCAGGTCACCCGCAAGGATGCAGGTTTTTGGGACCAGTAGAGCCTGTGAGTCACTGGATCTTAAGTGGTAGGAGGAGGTTCCATGTAGGAGGCACTGGGCGAGAACAGAAGGGGTGGCGGTTCGGGCAATGTTGTCGATTAAGTTGCCATTGGCAAATGTGCAGTGCTTTTCTGGAGGGAGCCATTTCAGCCGTGAGTAAAGCTCACAGCGATGTGTGAGGTGGGGGGGGGGCAGAGAGCACAAATCGGCATACGCTGTTGTATGCAGTGTCCCATTTTGCGAGATTGGTTTTCGGGAAGGGGAAAAGGTAACAAGCCCATAACAGAGTGTGGGAAGAAGGACCCCCCTAGCTAGTGCAAGTCGTGCAGCTAGGGTGAGACAGCTTTTTACTCTATAAGCCAGTACCAGTTTTCTGTTTGATGCCTTACATACTGTATGTTCTGTATATGCAGGGTGAGGTCAAGTTGTGGGTCAAGTGTTACGCCCAGGTACTTGACAGAGCTAACAGCCCTCAGGAGGGAGCCATCGGCTCCAAAAATATTTAGGGGAGCTAGGCAGGATGAAGTCTTGGCTCTAGAGCCAAAGAGCATGACCTGAGTTTATTTAGGTTGATGGTCAGCTTGTGGCCCATGAGCCAGGTTTGAATAAGGCTGAAATCCGAATTTAGCCTGGCATTAATGGTAGTGATGTCCTGAGAGCTGGCCAGGATAACGAGGTCGTCTGCATATAGGGTGGAACGCCCATGGGCTGTGACAGAGGGCAGCTCATTTATAAATAGGGAAAACAGGAGGGGTCCAAGGACGGATCCCTGGGGGACCCCGCAGTACACTGGGGGGGTCAGAGAGTGCTCTGTTGAAGTTAGTGTATTGTTGCCTGCCTGAGAGAACCAGGCATGGGGGAAACCAAGAGAGCATAGGGTGGCACAGAGGAGTGAGTGGTCAACCCGATCAAAGGCTTTCGAGAGATCCACGAAGATGGCACCAGTCAGTTTGCCTGGATCAGTAGTGGACCTAATCTCAGAGGTAACTACAGCAAGGGCAGTGGATGTACTGTGCCTTTTTCTAAAGCCTTGTTGTGCCGAGGAGAGAAGTTCATAGGTCTGAAGGTGATGGGAGAGCTGAGCAGCAACTGCCTTTTCGAGAAGCTTACTGAGTGCAGACAGGATGGCAATTAGCCAGCCTGGGAGTGGGTTCCAGGGTGGTAGCCTGGGTAGCAAACTGGCTGCACAACAGGACACAGAAGGTAATAGTGAATGGAACACATTCCGAAGAAAGGGGGGTTACTAGTGGAGTACCTCAAGGCTCAGTACTGGGTCCAGTCCTCTTTAACATCTTTATAGGTGACATTGCAGAGGGTCTGGAGGGAAAGGTATGCCTCTTTGCAGATGACACAAAGATCTGTAACAGAGTTGATACACAAGGGGGGTAGAAAGGATGAGAAGGGACTTGGCAAGGTTGGAGGAATGGTCAGACATATGGCAACTTAGATTCAATGCAAAGAAGTGCAAAGTAATGCACCTGGGAAACAAAAAACCCAGGAGAAGAGTACACAATAGCAGGGGAGGTACTAACAACAACAAAAATGGAAAGGGACTTGGGGGTAGTCATATCAGATGACCTAGAGGTGGGTAGGCAATGTGAGAAGTCAGTAAGGAGAGCCAGGGGGATACTGGGATGCATAGGAAGGAGCACCTCAAGTAAAAAAAGGGAAGTGGTGATCCCTCTGTACAGACAGTTGGTGAGACCCCATCTGGAATACTGTGTGCAGTTTTGGAGACCCCATCTACGCAAGGACATAGACAGGATGGAAGCAGTCCAGAGGAGGGCAACTAAAATGGTGCAGGGTCTGCATCAGAAACCATATGAAGAGAGACTGAGAGAGAGCTTAATATGTATACCCTTGATGAAAAGAGGGACAGGAGGGACATGATAGAAATGTTCAAGTACCTCAAGGGAATCAACAAAGTCTAGGAGGGTAGCATCTTACAGAAAAAGAGATGTGTAAGAACAAGGGGCACAATTTAAAGATAGAGGGGGGGACGGCTCAGGGGTAATGTGAGGAAATTTTTTTTTACGGAGAGAGTGGTGGATGCATGGAACTGCCTTCCTGGGGAGGTTGTTGGATCTAAAACAGTGGGGGAATTCAAACATGCATGGGACAGACATAAGGCAATTGTAGTGGGGGGTTGCAGGAAGTAGGCTGTTGGTTAACTAGAATCTGCAGCTTATCCAATAGGAAGGGAAATGGGCAGACTGAGTGGGCCAAGTGGTCCTCATCTGCTGTCAAAGTCTATGTTTCTATGTTTAATAGGGTGGTAGTTGTTGATAACCTTCGGGTCGCCTTGTTTGAGGACAGGGATGACCTTGGCCACTTTCCATACAACGGGGATGGTACCCGAGATAAGAGAAGTGTTAAATATGTGAGAGACAGGCCTAGCTAGGTGTGCTGCCCCCAGGCAGAGCAGATTCAGCTCAAGGCTGTCATGCCCTGCCCCATTATGAGGGGAGAGTCCTGCGAGGAGCTTCTGGGACTCCTTGATGGAGACCCGTTTTAAGTAGAAGGGTGGTTTGGGGGTGTGCCCACTCTGGGAGGGGCCGGCACCCATGGGGTCAGGGGACTGGTAGGGGGTAGGAGGCGGGTCAGAGAACAGGGAGTTAAATGCGTTGGCAATGGTGAGTGGGTTTTTTGCAGTTAACTCCGCCAATATGCATATCCGTGACCCGGACTCTAGCAGACCCACCGACTGTGTTTTTGATGTTCTGCCAGAAACTTCTCGGGTTTCTGGTGGGGGATAGCAGAGCAGATTGACAATATACACTCTTGGCAGTGTAGATGGCTCTTTTGCAAGAGTTTCTCAGCTGCCGATATTCAATGAGGTCAGTATTGTTAAGGGAGACCTTGTACTTTGCCCAGCTTTTGTCCCTTTGTTTCATGAGGGAGAACAGGCTGCCATGGAGCCATTTTGTAACCATGCCCCTCACTCTCCTTTTTGTAAAGGGGGCATGTTTATTTGTAGGGGAGTGAACAAAGCAAGAAAAAGGTCAAGAGCTTCTGAGGGGTCACTGGTGGCAGTGACCCAGGACCAGTCCGCATGTTGAAGGTCCGCTAGGAAGTCATTGACGTTGAATTTTGAGTAGTCCCTCATCTGGATAACTTTACAGGGGATTTTGGGTGGGGAGATGCCCCATGTGCAGAAGGTAGCTGAATGATCCGAGATGACATCAGGGAAGATGCCTGAGGAGACTATCCTATCCAACCTATTACTCAGTACCCAGTCAATGAGGGATCCTTTATGTCCACTGGAGGAGAGCCTAGTGGGTACCATAATGAGTTGGCTGAGGGCAAGTCTAGAGAGCAGAGGATCATAAATTTTATGAACTTTGTTCCCTGTTCTCCTCTGGGTGGGCTTGTTATTTGCTTTTCTTTGTGCTACTAATGCTGAAGTGTAAAGCTAGGGATTCACTGGGTGCCCTAGAGTTGCCTTGCTGATTATACCTTAAAGCCAGACATACTAAGCAGCTAATATAGAGCAGACTTGTTTCATTTTGTGGTATTGGATCTAATTGCTGATTATACCTTAAAGCCAGATATACTAAGCAGCTAATATAGAGCAGGCTTGTTTAATATTGTGGTATTGGATCTAATTGCTGATTATACCTTAAAGCCAGATATACTAAGCAGCTAATATAGAGCAGACTTGTTTAATATTGTGGTTTTGGATCTAATTGTGCTTGTAACTGAAGGTATTAGGATAGCTGGGTCCTAGTGTGACCTCATTTTGGAATAGCCCTGTTTGCTTAGAGTGGAGCCCCTTTGTGTAAGTCACAACATTTTCTCCCGCTGCATAGTAATGAGAGGATTTGTTTTCTCCACTACATAGGCAGCCCCCCGCCCCAAGCTCACTGCCAACCGCGGCAGGCACTCGGGACAAACAAGCAACACAAGCAACACAAGCAGCTCACCTGAGGAGCTGAGGAAGCCGAATTTCCAGCCTGATTACTTTCAAGGTAAAGAGAGCCTCTTCTCTTCATCTGGATGCCTGCAGGGGGGTGTTAGCCCGACAGCGCTTTGCGCCGTCTGCCCCAACCACCCACCCAGGGGCGGCTGTCAATTTAAGGATCCACCCCGTGACATCACATCCGGTGACATCACGTCCGGTGACATCACGTCCTGTTGCCCAGAACCTATCTCCCCACTTTCCCATTTGCAGGTTATACCTGCTGGCCACTAGAGGGACCTATGCTCCCTCGCTACTTCCTACTCCTACCTGTACAGTACTCCTTCCTTGGATCTTGCTCACCACAATGTATTGGCCCTGCCTCACGCTCTGCCTGTGCCTATCCCCACTAGCAGTGCACTTGCCTACTTACCCATCTGCTACTCCGCACTGTGCCCTGGCACCCCTCCCTTCCCTTGCTCCTGAACCTGCTCTCTTGCCCCTTGGGACCTCTGTGTGTCCTGTCCCTCTGCCCTCCCCTAGCTTCCTCCTCGCCTCAGGCACATCTGGGTGTCTTCTTATTCTTGCCTTCCCTTCCTGTACCACCCTGCCCACCCCTGCTCCCTTAACGTCCCCTCCCATGTCAATCGTAGGAAAACCTCTCACCATCTCCCAGCCAGGGTGTTAGTCATGCTACTACTCCTGTCAGGGAACATTCATCCAAACCCTGGCCTAGTTCCCAGGAGCTCCCTGACTAGCACCACAGGCCTATGCATGGTCTCCATGAATATCTGTAGCCTCCTACAAAAGTTTGACTCACTACAATGCCTGGTCACATCAATTATCCCTGATGTCATCGCTCTGGTTGAGACTTGGCTGTCAAAATCCTCCCCTGACTCCCTGGTCTCCCTTCCTGGTTTCACCCTCTTCCGGTCCGACCGTGTTGGGAGATGGGGCGGCGGCAGCGCTATGTATGTCAAGGAATCTCTCCTCGTACTAGCCCTGCCTACTCCAATCCTTGACTCCAGGGCCCAGGCGCTTATGCTGAAACTAACCCCTGACCCTTTAAAGGGACCCCTTTATCTGACTACTGCATACGTGCCCCCCAGGGACCAAACGCAGGCCATTGCCTCTCTTACAGAATACCTTTCCTCACTACCTCCTTCTGCTGATCAAATTCTGGTGGGTGACTTAAATGTCAACTGGCTCAGCCCCTCCTCCTCCTCTACCCGTGACCCCTTTCTGCAATAGACCTAACACAACTAGTTACCTAACTACCAGGACCAACCCCAAGAGAGGCTCCAGTACCCTGCTTGATGTGGTACTCACCAACCGCCTCTAATCGGATCCCCAATGTACAAGTCCTCCCAGACTCTCTCAGCGATCACTCCCCCATTCTATTCCACTGGTCATCCTCAATCCCCAAACCCATAGCACAGTCCACATGCCGGCGGCGTCTAATACCTGGTGGTCTTACAAAACTTAAGGAACTTCTGTCCCAGATTGGCTGGTCTCCTATACAGGCAACTCCTGACATTGACACAGCTCTCTCCTTCTTTACCCAAACTTTTAATAATGCCTGTGATATCTTTGCCCCAATGTTGACCCGCCGTTCTAAAAGGCAGAATGCCCCCTGGGTAACCCCAGCTTTGATCCACCAACTCAAACATAGGGACAACCTATGGCACCGTGCCATTGAGACTGGCCGGCCCAGTGACAGGCAGTTATATGCTGCCACCCGGAACAAGTGCACTCAGGCCATCAGAAAGGCCAAGTCTGAGCACTATCGGTCCTCACTCACAGCCTCATGGGGGAACCCCAGAACCTTCTGGGATAACATTAAACAGTTAAATGAGAGTGCACCTCCCCCACCCACCAGATCAACATTAATGGCGTGATCTCTTCAGACCCAGCCCTCATAGCCAACCACCTCAACACCTCATTCACTGACCTTACCTATCCTCCTACAAATTTTTTGACCCTCCTCCCCAGCACCTGCCATAAATCTTTCTCGCCCTTATTTTCTCCTCCGCCGTGTTTCTGCCCAAGAACTTAGGCCGCACCTTGTCACTGCCCTCAAGAGTAATAGTACGGGCAGTGTCACCCTGGATCCGTGTATCCTTCGGCTGGTCTTAGACACAGTCCTTACCCCGATCACGTGCCTCATCAACCACTCTCTTTGCCTGGGGAAGGTTCCAACTGCCTGGAAAGTCGCCACTGTCACCCCTATCTTTAAAGGTGGTGATAGAACTGTGGCTGGAAACTATCGGCCAATCTCCATTCTCTCTCCTCTCTCCAAGGCCTTGGAAAAAGTGGTAGCCTCTCAAATCTCTGACTACCTCTCCACCTACAATGTCCTATGTCCTGAGCAGCATGGCTTCCGAGCGGGCCACAGTACCAACACAGCCTCCTAGAGTTCTCCAACTTTCTCCTCCTCCTTAGACACTGGTTCTCTGGCTGGTGCGGTCTTCATTGACCTCTCTAAAGCTTTCAACACTGTCCCCACCCCTCCTTCTTGATGCCCTTAGTCTCTCTGATTTTGCTGCTGGGCCTATCTCCTGCTGCACCAGTTATCTGTCTGACCGCTCACAGCGTGTAAAAATTAATGGGACCTACTCAGACATCTGTCCCATCTTTTCTGGGGTTCCCCAGGGCTCCATTCTGGGCCTCTTACTATTCTCCCTTTACCTTAACACCCTTTCACGCTCTTGCTCGGGGAACATTCTATTGTACACTGATGATGCAGTCATCTTTGCCTCAAGTCGTAACCCTATTGCCCTCCAGGACTCGCTGCAGAAGTCCTTTGCTGAAGCCGAGGGCTGGTTCAAGGAACATAGATTGGTGATAAATCTTAAAAACAAAACCATGTTCTTCACTCATCCTCAAACAAGTCCTGCAACTTCAAACTCTTCATTCACTCTGGGTCCTCTTTCCCACTCGAACAAGTTTGCTCCTATAAATACCTAGGGATCCATTTTGACCCCTTCCTCTCCTTCCATGGACACATCGCTGCCCTAGCCACTGCCACTAATATCCAATTGGGCATCTTACATCGGTATAAACACTGCCTCCCCCCGAAGGCTCTTCGACTCGCAGTCACCTCCTCTATCCTGTCCCTAGTGGACTATGGACTGCCGATGTATGGTGCTGCTGATCAGACTGCACTCCATAAAATTTGCACTACTCTGAATAAGGCCTGCAGGTTAATTACTGGGGCACCTAGGCTAACACACACCTGTCTACTGTACGCTAAAGCGCTGGTACTTGATCTTGACGAGCGCCTCAAATATCTGACCTGTACCCGTACAAAAAAGACCCTCCTTGGGCTATCCCCGCCTGGATTGACCACCACCATCCGCCGCTCTGTCCTACTAGTTCATACTCAGACCTCTGGGAAAACCTCTCTTGTTATCCCTAGAGCTAGGACCTCTCACAGCCAAAGAGCCTTCAGCTTTAGGGCCTCCTCCTGGTTCAACACACTGCCCCCCCATCTCCGAAGCTCCAACTATATCGTGCTTCAAAACGTCCTTACAGAACCACCTTGTTAACACCCGAAGCTGTAATTGCCACTAGTCAAAGCCGTACTCAATACTAATGACAAAGCTTACTACTAAGCTGCTAAGGACAACATAACTCTGGTATTGTTTGCATCAATCCTACCTGTACCAGCTTGTTTGCATCTATGTCTTAAGTTACTGTTATACTGTGTTATACTGTTATACTGTGTATTTTCGTTTGTCTTACTGTGACAAGGTACCTTTGTAAATGAGCCTATGGCTCAAAGGTTTTCCAAACTGCTGTCTAAATAAATAAATAAAGTTTGGCATTGGGACCCAACCAATTTAAGTTAAAGTCATCAAAGACGAGTACCTCATTTGAGCCAACCTTGTCGCTAAGGCTGTCAAGTAGTGAGGAGAGCCCAGGCACTCCTACTTTTGGAGGATTGTAGGCACAGACCAAGTGAACCTTTTTAGAGTTTCCTAGGAGGTGAAGGACATGCAGGAATTCACAGGCAGGGGAAGTGGGGGGGTGCGTGCAATGACAGACACATTCAGGTGTACCTTATAGTAGAGGAGCACACCACCCCCGTGTTTTTTCCCTTGGTCTATCTTGCCTAACAAGGCTGTAACCCAGAAGGGCACACGCTGAGTCAGGGGTGTGAGGCTTCAGCCAGGTTTCCGAGAGACCACCATAATATCAGGGTCATAGTGTGCCACCCAGGCTGTTAGCTCCGCTAGGTTAGGCAGGATGCTGCGTATATTTAGGTGAGCCATTTTTATGCCTTTGGTGGATGACCAGGCAGGGGGGGACGTGAACAAGGGCATGGTGATGGAAGGGTCCAGGGATTAGAGCCGAGCCCCAGGCAGGGGCAGGGCAGTCAAAAGCGGTAGGGTGCAGTGAGGTCCCAAGGGAACGGTGCAGTGAGCCGGGGTAAGCAGGGATTAAGCTATGCACATAAGAAGTCCAGGAGCAAGTGGCAACACTTAAGTCAGATTCCAGGACTGGGTGCAGTAGCAGGAGTCATTACTAATGACAGAATTGATTAGCTCAGCAGCGAATACCTACAAGATGTATCCCTGGAGAATCTCAGAACTGTGATTTCTGTGAAGTAAAATGTACAGAGATAAATGCTTCCTAAATCAGCAGGAAGAATAAGGGCGGCCACTAGAGTTGAGAGCAGATGAGCTGCTAACAGTAATGTGGGCTGATAGGCTACACAACTCACGTGACCTGGCTTATATAGGACTGAGTTCACCTAGGGTGGTGGCGGGTTGGTGGGGCAGCCTGTGCTAGCACCGGCAGGGCTCTAGTTAGGTCCATGCGCAGAACCAGCCGGCATTATGGCAGCAGCGATGGTAACGTTTTGCACCGTGTACAGAAACAGCAACGATGGTAGCGTACCTTCTCACCGGTGGGCTAATGCTCGGGGGTCCGACTTGCTTGGGGGGAGGGCAGAGGCTCCGAGGCCCTCCGTGAACATCTGGGGAGAGAGAGAAACAGTGTCCATGATTAAATACAGCAGTCTGGATCCAAGGAGGACTGGAGGAGGAGCCAAGTCAACAAACGAACCTCAGGGTAAGGGATTTTAAGCTCAGGTTAAGGGTTTTTTTGCACAGTACAAAATAAATAATAGGCTAACCAGACAATTTAATCAGAGTAACCTGCTTACAATTAATAATGTTAGCCCCCAGCACTAGGCTACACACTTTCAGCCTAGTCAGAGAGCAAGCCCCCAAAACCGCTGTAAAATACATTAAGGCTCCCTTCAAAACAGCACAATCTGCTGAAAAATAAATTAAAGCTCCCCACAGTAGTGCACAGGAAAATGAAGGTTTGAAACAGAATTAGTCAAAAAACTATCTGCACTGTTGGGCCGACTGAATAAAGCCAAGGGTTCCATTTGAAAAAAAGGCACCAACATTCAAATCTCTAGTGAGGTCCATGCGCAGAACCAGCCGGCGTTACGGCAGCAGCGATGGTAGCGTTTTGCTCCGTGTACAGAAACAGCAGCGATGGTAGCGTACCTTCTCACCAGTGGGCTAATGCTCGGGGGTCCGACTTGCTTGGGGGGAGGGCAGAGGCTCCGAGGCCCTCTGTGAACATCTTCTCACCCAGAAGTGTGGCTAATAAAAAAAAGGAAAAGGAGCAAGGGAACGAGAGGGCAGTTGGGGAGAAGATCGCAGTATGACAGGGGAATGTTTTTTTTTTCCTCAGGTCAGACATGGATTTACTATTTTTTTTATATAAATAGGTAAAACTAAAACTAAAACTCAGTATATAAAATGACAAAATTCTATTTGGCTGATTGATATCTACTGAATGTAGTAAGACTGCAGGTGCCAGATCTTGTTGTTAGTCATGCATTAGTTACCTCTCATGCATGGCTAACAACCAATCAGAACACAAGATTTTTACTTGCCATTTGATAACCTTGACTCTTCAGCCTTCCTTAGCTCCTTCCAGACTGAGTTTAGGAATCACACTTCAATGCCACTTTACTGCTGCAGTTCACTGACTCCATCCTGAGGAGGATGGATCAGAGTCTTAGGTCACCATTGCTATCTTCACCAACCTGGCTAAGGCCTTTGACACAGTTACCCACCCCCTCCTTCTGTACAAGTTAGCAGGTGTTAGCTCTCTCACTGTGTGGTGAAGTGATTCAGCACCTGTTTGGGCAGGTTCTAGGCAGTCCTCACAAGTGACACTCCCCCCCCCCCCGAAATTTTCCAAGGATCTGTCCTTGACCCTGTCCTTTCCTTGGTCTTCTTTCATGACCTCCAAAGGTCTGTTGCTCCTCATACATACACATTTATATGGACACAGTACTGTTTTTGCAAGTGGCCCCTCTCCCCACTCAGCTGATGGCCCAGCTCCAGCATGACTTTAACAGTGTCCAACACTGGGTCTGCGCCAACCAATTAATGCTGAATGCCAAAATGGCAGCATCCGTGACTTTTGACATCAGGTAACATCTGGCAAGAATCCGTTCTCCCCAGTCTTCATGACCTTGGATGGCTCCCAGCTGGAGGTAGTCTCGTTCTCCTCCTTTAAATACCTGAGTGTTTATTTTGCCTTGAAATACCTGAGTGTTTATTTTGCCTTTAAATACCTGAGTGTTTATTTTGATAGTCACCTTGACCTGTCCTGTCCCACTGGCATCATCCATGCCATCTGCTCCCTAAGCTTGGAGCTCTATACCGGAACAAAGCTTGTATCCCCTGCTTGAGAAATTGTTGTGAAAACAATCCTCCCTGCCGTTGATTATTGGGCCACTCTTACATCCCCTTAACCAGAAGGGAACTTTTTTCCACTCCTTCTGTCATTTCACCATTGGTTGTCCTGGTCCGCCCTGTACCCATGACTGCTCTTTCTGTTCCTCCCTCACGCTCTCCTCTCTCTCGAGGACAGACACCTCTCCCACTCTGCCTCTCATCTCAAAGTTCTGGTTTTGTTCCCTACTCTGTTACTTCCTCCCTCTCCTCTCCTCTCCTCTTTTGCTCACAGTCTCCTCCTACTCCCTGTGTTTCTCTGACTCCCACTCTTTTCTCTTTGTCCCGCACCAAGTCCACTACAGGACAGTCTACCTTCTGTTATATCACCCACCCTGGTGTTGGTCTTGCCTCCCACCCGCCATCCACTCAGCCCTGGTTTTTGTGCTGAGTTTACTGCTTTTGCAGCTTGTGTCAATGGATATACATTTTGTCTTTTTCTGCAGTGTGCTAATTCATACACACTGGGAGTGAGATTTTCATACACCAGCGTCCTTTTTTCAGGCGCTAGTGCAGAATTCTGCCCCAAAAGGTTAGACCACAAAAAGTTGTTCTAACTTTCAGGACAGAATCCCACAGCTGTGGCAGAAATTATAAACTGTGGGAAATGTCGCAAATGCATCCAGATGTCTGTGAATAGGCCGCAGACATCTGGACACATCTGCATGGACACAGAATGCCTCCGAAATACGGATGCAAGGCCTGCATCCACAGTTTTGAAAGTCCCGCCTTGGGTGTTTATTTCTATTAACTATCATATTTTGTACTGTTGATACACTACACATTTATTGTATAGCACAAATTATTTACTTGTATGACTGAAAATGATGTTACTTTTTATTTTATTTAGTTATATCTTGGATTATAGTACCTTTGAGTCAAAGATTCTTTTACAAAGGGTTCCACATCAGAATGAAACAAATACAACAGCAAACTAAATTGACACCGCTCCTGCATGAGATTCATGCATGGATAAATGGCTAACAACATAGATTTGACGCTACAGTAAGAAGTACAAAAATTATAGGAAAGGGGAGGTGTCACAGGGCAGACAGCAGAGAGAGGTGCTATCAGAAATGTGACATTAATACAAGAATCAGAAATGTGAGTCTATAAACAAATAGCCTATTGTAAAAATATTGTTCTTCTCTCATCATCCTAGACAACCTAGGATCCATTACCTAGCTATAGTTCCAGCACTGAACATATTGCTTGGTACACTATTCCACTTGCCCACCACCTACTGTGAAAAAATCCTAATGTACATTTTGAATGCCCTCCCTCCAACTTAAGACTGTGCCCCCCGGTGGATAACTGTTCCTCAAGTTGAACAACACACCGACGTTCACTCTACATACCCTTTCAGTATCTGCAGGTTTCTATCATATTCCCCACCTCCATCCAGAGACTATGTTGTGACTTTCCAATCTCATCCCATAAGGCCTGCCCTGCTGCCTGTGGATCATTTCATTATCCTTCACTATGTGTCCACCCTGTCCTTCCTTAGATATGGGCTCCAGAATTGCACAAAATATTTCAGGTGTGGTCAAAACAGTAACCAGTACAGCAGCAGTACTAACTCCCTCCTGTGACTAGGGAAATCGCACCTGATGCACCCTAATATACTGCACTGGGAATGATTTTTTAGACTTCTTAATTATCACCCCAAGTCTCTGTCTTGCTTTGAGTGCTCCTCCTTTACCCCACTGATGCAACAATTACCTGCGTAGATTTCTGCTACCAATGTGCATTACTTTACATTTCTTGCCAATGAATTTCAATTGGCAAATACTGGACAGTGTACTGCAGTGCACTGGTCAACACTGTCTTATCAGCAGATTTCCTCATAACTGCATTTGTGCCTGTTAATTGATAGGTGACACCTGACTGCATTGCAGCTGCAGTTTGTTTTCAGTACTGCCACTCTATATCTGCATTTTCTCAAAGGCAACATGGCCTTGCACGTGGAGGGGTTACTCTCTGTATTTGTTTTGTACTTTCTATCCCACTCTGTAGCCCCTTCCCCAACCTGTTGCACCTGGAAAAGTTTTTACTTGGTGTTCCTCTCCCAGCTACCAATTTTATTCTTCATATAGGTCCAGGTGTTTATCCTTAGATATGGGCTCCAGAATTGCACTAAGCGGGTGGGCTAGCAGCCCCATCCCCACAAGTCCCCAACCAGCTGCCACCTCCACAAGGACTGACTCACAGAGTCCCTAACGGATTCCTCCCCTGTGGCAAGGCCATGCACTTGCTCTGTACACGACTACTTAATATTGTTTTCCTTGTACTTTAAATCCTCCCCTGTACCCTTACCCATGTTGCCTCTGGAAACCATCTGTCCTCAGTTCAGTAGGTCTTTCTGGGCAAACCTTTTCTGAATGAATAAATAAATATCTTATCTATCTGCTTACTGCTGTAGTATGATACATACCCACCGCTTATGGAGACAATACATCTGCTAATTATACGTTAGTATGTAATGTTATTTTTGCATGGAGCATGGACTTACTCTGAAGAGTTATAAGCAGTTCCAGTTTTTGGAATGCATAGAGTTATAAAACCAGTTATTTCTCTCAGCTTCCCATTCATAATGGGCATTATGCACGAATATCTGGAATGCCTAGGTGCCGCATATCTGCAGCGCATAAGCAACCCTAAGATGGAAAGCCATGCATGGGGGTCCTGCGGACCTCCATGGCATGCACTAAAGGGATGCACACCCCTTCTGCACTCAGTCCCCTGACCATTTGTGCTGCTACACATGTGGATTGTTGGGGGGGAGTGTTGGGGGCATGCCCATGCACTGCGCCATTCCCGAAGGCATGGAATACCAGGTGAGGGGGGCGCAGGCTATGCAGGGAAGGACCCTGCCACAGCTATTGCACACACACTCTCGATGAGCACCCACCATCCGTGGCAGGAAAAACAGTTACACCTGCCATGCAGCCACAGCCCATCGGTCAGGTGGAGAGGGCTGGGGGCAGCCATTCTGATATTTACCTGACAATTATCATTTTCAGGACTCATGCCATCCCACAATCCCCTGCTGGACCAGGATGGGCATTTGACTGTTTGCCTGCCTGTGTACACCAATCCACCCCACACACTAGTACACCTGGGGGACTGGGTTGTGTATAGGCACCCTGCGGTGGGCAGCTGTAGTGAATGGCATGCCCCAGTCTGTTGGTGCAGAGCTGCGCTGGCCAGGTACTCTCCTCTCATGTGTACCCGGCGCACGGGAGTGCATAGGCACCAATGAGAGCACTATTTTTGCAGCTCTCTACAGTTGAAGAACAAGACAGATGTAGTCACCATTTTAACATGGTGGACATAGCCACATCACGACCCCCACACAATACGTAACTCACCCATGGGGTACTGGCATTGAAAATAAAATGCACCATAGCCTAAGGTTCTTACAGATGATGCACTTGGCAAAGTGTCATGGGTTAATATTGATCAGCTCCACCGGCAGAATGAGGTGGTAATGTGACAAAGCAGTGTGAACCACCACACAAAATGAAACAAACAAAACTGCCCTCATAATAAGATAATTTACTTTTAAATTTATCATCACATGCATAAAATCAAGACAATTAATTATTCCCAGTGACGCTATGTTTTTACTCCATGAACGTTTGCATTACAGTTAATGTTGAAGCAGCACTACTAGTTAACAAAAATATAAATACTTTGGTTGGCATTTAGAACAAACCAAAACATCAATAAATCTGATTTTCTTTTTGCTTTATTCCACTCTTGAGGCAAGATGGAGGATTTTGAAGCTCTTAAGTGTTATTGGTCCTTTGCCAGGTCCACGATCATAGATGTAAGCAGATCAGGGTGGTGGTGTGCTGTTGTCCATCAGAAACATATGCTGGCAACACCCTGAGATATCTGCATTATAAATACAGAGGGTGGGATATTCAGAGTGCACCAGGCAGGGGCGCAAGCCTGGGCACAGCGCAACTGGGATGCGCCAGGGAGTGTACTGGGTGATAGTCATCGGCGCTGCGCCATGGCTCAGCACCATTGAATATGGCAACGTGGCTTACCGCATTGCACATGGCGCAGTGGCACTGCGCCAGAGCAAGTGGCAAGGGAGGAGCAGGGGAATGCGCCAGTGCAAATGCGGTTCCGTTAGGTGCAGGAACCATGATATTCAGTGGTGGACATGCAAATGGAGCCATAATGCATGCAAGGCACAACTTTAGCATGTCATTATGGCCCCAATTGCATGTGGGTGTGCAGATTCCTGGCAACTTATGCCTGGTGCCCTGCCAGGCTGCAGCCATCGGGGACCGATGCCCCTGCACATTGCGGCAAAGTCCCCCAATGCCCGATCGCGAAGCATGGGTATAATTGACATGTTCGATATTCGTGGAAACCAGTGGACAGCTGGAAAGCTCTATCACGGGCATAAGTGGTTATTTAGTCACATAGTCTGCTAGGTACTAGTGATCGCTGACAGTCTCGATCGCAGGCAGAAAACACATTTTACTCATCTCGGTGGTCCAGCGGTACCCTCCCTTCTGCCACTGAGCCTCACCATCTACCTTCGCCGGTCAGCGGCGGATGGCAGCTTCCCACCCGCCAGCTGCCCAGCCGCCCGCCGAGCTGATTGCGCATAGTACGTTGTACGCCCATTCATCCACAGCATGGGTTACGGGCGTAGACTGCATCGCGTGGTTATTAGTCCTGATATGTGAATGATCCATTCACATATCGTGACTGTGCAGTACGGTACAGTCTGCACATCCATTGGCCCACGCTGTGGACCAATGGGCGTACAGCCGTACTGTACGCAGTCAGTCGGCAGGCAGCCTGGCGGCTTGTGGGTGGGGAGCTGTCACCCGCCGCTGACCAGGGGGGAGCGGGTTGGTGGGGCACAGTGGGCAGGTGGGGAGAGGGGTACTGCTGGACCACCAGGGATGAATTAAAATGTGTTTTTTATACTTATGCCCGCTGACGACTGCCAGGTCCACTGACCACCAGGGATATGGGACATGCATTTAAATATACTTATGCTCAGACATGTCAGCAGTCCACTGGACCACCAGGGATATGGGACATGTATTTAATTATACCTATGCCCTTGATCGGGCGTGGGGGGCGACGCCATCAGATCCTGGCTCAGGAGCTCGGGTGACCACCCACAGCTGGCGGCTGCCGTGTTGCGCCCTGCAATACAGCAGCTCACCTGTGGGTGGCCAGCCCTTGCTCCTATTACTTTTTGACTCAACTTTGAGTACCAGTGTGTGGCACAAGTAGGGGTTCTACCAGCATATGCGCCGCACATCCCAGGCTGATTATCAGGATGTGCAGAATATGCATGGGCACGCCTCTGCATTTGCACTCGCATACATTACTGGTGCACCTGGTGCATTGGGGATCCGCACGGCAGCCAACATCCTCTTTGAATATCGCTACCGCGCATCAGTGGTTGTGCAGGTAACAGTGTTGCGCCATGCGCAACCCCTTTGAATTTCCCACCCAGAGTGTGCAATTAGTGTGTGATCTCTGGGGAGAAGAGACTGAAACTTGCTGGAGGCTGCCATCTTTATTGTAGAGCCACACAAATTACAGAAATTGTAATTAAACAGTCTTAAAAATAGCTGATGAATTAAAAATACCCAAATGAAGAATCTAAGATTATCAGGAATACATACTGCTAAAAAGGGTAGGACAACATTTGTTGTTGACTAAGTAGTACTGCTGCTTTAATATCATGTATGTTACTACTGAATGTATAATTGCTGTTGCTATACCACTCTTACCCCCTCCAGGATGTGGTTAGATGTATAGGTGCATGGATGTTTACAGACAGGAGAAGACTCATGGTCCAGCCAGGGGTTCCTACCTAGGCCATCAGGTGTGGCACTGGCTAGGCCTCTAGCAGGTCAATCATCCCCTAGCTCCATTTGAAGGAACGCCCCTCCCCTTTTGCTCCAGTTCCCCCACCCTGTTGTCCTCATCAGTCAGTGTCTATTCCACTCACTCTTAAATCATGCCGCTGTGTGAACACTGATCAGCTCTACTGGAAGGAGATCATGGGCAGGATTTTCCAATGGCTTAGATTGCCACAAGCCCCAGTGCACCAACAATACAGTGCATGGGGCTTGAGACAATCTAATGGGATCTTCCATCCCGTGCAGTAATTGGTGCAAGTTAGACCAACTTTTTCTGGTTAACTTGCGGCAATCTTGGAGCCATTATTATGAAGCTTGCGCCAGATACAAGGTGCAGGCTGCCGTAATATGTGGATACTGTCACAGCTGCACCTGATCTTGTAACATTGGGTGCAGTTGCGGTGATAGCATTGGTGCACTGCCAGATCCTAAGTGCCCTGGCGGAGGGCTGGATGCAAGCCCTGCGCCTGGCTTTGAAAATCCAGCCCAATGTGTCTATCTTCTCTTCAGGTGATATATCAGTCAACCAACATACAATAGAGCTTGAACAGCCCAGGACACCACAGCAATAACTGAAAAATATCATTTTTAGGCACACTTCAGATTATATCTCATGTATCTTCTCTGCTTAGCTGAACCTTTTTTATATAACATCACATATCACCACGAAAACAGGATCACTGTCCCCCTATACTTCATCTGCTCTGGTTACTTGTCTACCCCTGACATATCACAAGCTGTCTTTTGAAGAAACAACTGTGATGTCATAGGCAGAGGATTATGATGTCATAATGATATCAAGTGTAGGCATGCAGCCAGAGCACATGAATCCCATGGAACAGATATCCTGCATTTGTGTTAAATGCAGTAGTATATGCAAGCATAAAATGTCATCATATGGTTTATTAGCACTGATATATTCCAGACATGATTAGGTTAGTCATCGGTATATTTGTATTTCTTACATATGTTTTATTTTAAATGGCTTTTATTATTACTTTTATAATTCATGACTCAAGTCATTAAAGATGGCTGCCACTAGCAAGCTTTAAAAGTCCCTTCCCTTGAGGTTGCTTTTTATTTCACGTAATAAATTTATGGTGTGGCTGGATAAGGAGCAAGCTAGCACAGATGTCTGATGGCGAACAGCACAGTACCAAACCAAAAAGTTTAATGTATTCATAGTGGGTGTGGCCAGGGAACAAGGGGCCAGATTTTCATAAGTAGAAAAACTGCATGAGTGGAAAAAAAGTTATGCAAGGGAGAGTTTCTTTTTTATTTTATTTACTGTACTTTTTTCCCTCTTGCCAGCTGGCCCCCATCGGTCCTACCCCATCATCCAGCCCCCTCACCTGCCTTCTCTGGAACTTACCTCTCCTCCTACTAACACTCTGGCTTACTCTCCAGAGTGAGGCTGTTGGGAGGAGGCTGTACCCCCTGACAGAGACTTAGTCGTTGCTTTGGAGGGAGTACCTCAGTCGGTGGTGGGGGGCACACAGGAGGGGCAGTTGACCTCCTGCAGCATATGGCATTTTCTTGTTTTCTGTCTCAGCCCCTGTAGGGTGCCGAGAACAGCCCTCGATGTGTGTGCACACATGCACATGCATAGTATGGTGGAGCATGTCGGCATCCTCCCTAACTCCACCACTCCACTTGCACTGCCACCTGTGGTCACCCAGTTAGCAGTAGCACAGCAGAATCCATGCACCCTCCCTCCTCGAGGTGGAGAGCATCCTCTGGAATGCTCAGTTCCCCTCCTCTAGCTGGTCCTCGGATGACTCAGCTAGTTCCTGAAATCGGATTATCGGCTTGGCGAGTGGTAGCACTACTGACACAACAGCAGGCCGGCACTCAAGGAGAGTTTTGTTTATTTATTTATTTAGTTTTTTTTTGACCGGGTAAGTGCACTAGACAAATCCTGCCTATTTTCAGGCACGACCCGGGGGAGGGGGATACAGATGAATGCCAACCGACCTTGAACCAGGTTAAGCTGTTGGTGGCATTTTTAGTGAATGAGGGAAATTTGGCCAGGACACCGGGGAAATTCCCCTACTCGTTGGTGGGGGAACCCCTGCCTAAGATGGTGGACATCCCTGTGGTTGTGGTGGAGGAAGCTATGGAGGTGGGAGGTTTGGTCTCAGCCCCCACCTTGGCTCTTAATGAGACCGACAATGCTGTTTGTTCTTTGGGATCTTTGCCTTCTGCTGTTGTTGTGCCTTTGCTACAGACGGAGCCTGTTCCTATATTAGACGCTGCAGTTTTGGAACCTAGTCTGATGTCTTCAAACACTGCCTTGGAGGATATTTCGCTACCTGTTATGCCTATACCTTGCTCGCTTAAGAAGGAGCTGTGTGACCGCCTGGCTGAAGCAGAACGTAGTTTTCTGCTTACAAAAAAATGGATTTGTGATGAATTACGTTCTCTACCAGATTTTTCTTCTGCTGCTGAACATTATCGAGCTGCCTCTCCCCCCACAGATTTGCCTGTACCTTTGGTTGGACCGACTTCCGAAACTCACCACCTGGTCAATGCGGTTTTGGATTCTGGGCCATTGGACTCTTTCGTGCTGGAGGCTGCCCCTGTAGATTCCTGTTCATCGGAGGTGGATGGCGACTGTGCCTTGGAGCCTGCTGCATTGTCTCCCCTGCTGCCATTGCCCCACGTCTCACTCTTCCCTGAGGAGCATCCCCGGTCTGTTGACGCTGCTCTTCGTGGAGCTGGCTGGGTGCAGGAACCACAAACTGGTCGTTGGATTTCCGGTCCGTCCCCGGTACGGTCCCCCGGTCGTACAGCTCCTCCTGAAATGCATGGTTCCATCGATGCTCCTATGGATTCCTCAGATCCCTTGAGTTTGCCAGTTGAATTGACTTTGACGCAACACCTGACTCTGATGCAGGTTGTGGGCTCTGATTGCCAGGCTTCCTCCCTTGCTCATTCTCCTGGAACTGCAGGTATTGTTCAAAAAGATTCTTCCTCTCCTGTTCCTACTTCTGGTTTGGCTGCACCTACCCGTTTGTTTTCCTCCTTATTTAAGTTCCCTAGTCAGGCTGCCAAGAGGCATAATGCTGTCCATTTGCTGTATAAGGGGGGATTACCTGACCTCCCTGACCGTACCTATGTGGCTCGGGCTCAGACTCTTTTAAAAGACTCCTTGAAATTTTTCTCTCATGAAATCTATGCAATGATTCACATTTCTGGGGAGTCTTCCTTTGATGTCAGTTTCCAAACTGTCCGGGGTTTGGAACGTTTCTGGTCGAGATATTCTGCCTTAAAGAACACTGCTCTTTGACTCATTCCAAGTCATTCTCTTCTAAACCAGCCTTTAAGACTATAACTGTTTTGTTCCAGAATGAGGGAGTGGAAATTAATGATGTCCTTTACTGGTTGGGGCAACAATGTACTGTGCAGGGCCGTGATGAGGCAATCCTGGACTCAGAAAATATCTGGACTGGGGGCTGGAAGATTAGGGTCTTATTTCATACAAATGAGTCGGGTCCAGTCCATCTCCCCAACTCTTTTTTTATAGGCTGGGATAGAGGGGTTTTATTTTACCCAGATCAACCTAAAGTGTGTTACCGGTGTGGTGATCCTACTCATCTCAGTAATGTGTGTGAAAAAATGAAGTGTAATGTATGTGGCGAACTGGGTCATGTGGGTGCACACTGTGTTAATGAGTGCAAGTGTAACCTATGTGAAGAATTGGGACATACTTTCCAGAATTGTCACTGGGCTGCCCATAATCAGGTATCTCATGATGGGGGGGTTGACCAGCGTTTTCTCATCTCACAGGCACAGAAGGCCTGCTTACGCGCTACTCCGCCCTTGGCGGTTTTTCAGTCCCCTTTACTGGTCCCTGAGTCTGTCCCAGCCCCACGGGATGAGGAGTCGACTGCGATCACCCTTTCGGTCAGTGTCCGGGAGCAGCCCTCCGCTATACTGGCCCAGCCTGTTATGCCATTTTCTGACCCTACCACTGGTCCGAGTACTATGCCCCCCCCCCAGATATTAGTCACATCTAGTTGTCATAGGTCTTTGAGAAATGTGTCCCGTTCTGTGCCTTCCCTCCCGGTAGGTTCAGTTCCCTCTCCTATCCCTATATCTAATCCTCTTGAGTTACTCCAGTCCATTTCTGATGATGCCGGGGGAGAATCAGACTCTTCCTAGGTAGCTTCATCCCTCCCTGATGGTCCTACCGATATGGAACTCAACCTAGGTTCTGGCCTTTCTCAAAAACGAAAAGCAAGGGTGAAACTTAAAGGGCAAAAGGTAGTTGGGAGAAGGAAATTGTGATGTGTCTTTTTTGCTTTAATCGATCTCTATGTCCTATTTTACTTGTTATACTCTTAATGTGAACAGTATGATGCGACTGTCGAGGAGACGCCTGGTTTTTTCTTGGATACGTCTGTTGCCACTGGGGATTTTCTTTTTACAAGATACCCGGTTTCACACTACTCAGGAAATACGACATGCACAGCAAGACTGGTTACGGGGACCTTCATACTGGTCCATCGGGCAGGATTCTTGCTCCGGTCTAGGGATTCTTATATCTGTCCCGGGGTTTCGCTTGTTGAAGTTATATGATGTGGCTCCGGGTAGAGCACTTATTTTGGACTTTGTGCTTGGGCCTTGTTCATATCGGGGGATTAATCTTTATGTCCCTCAGATGAAATCGGCACGTATAGAATTATTTTCCTTGATACGTCCTTTTTTGCATACTTCTTTACAGATTGTTTTTTCTGGTGACTTTAATTGTGGTTTAAGTCTGCACGATAAGAGCTCTTTTGCTACTACCCGTAAGTTGTTTTGTGACTCACATGCATTGGGGAAACTGGTTCGTATAGCCCGTTTGCATGATGCTTATTTAACATTTACTGGTCAACACACCCCCACATTTCAGAAGGGTAGATTGGCGACAAGGATTGACTTTGTATTTTTGTCCCAATCTTTGCATGTTGCGTCGGCTGAGGTACAAGCGATCACATTTTCGGATCATAAATTGTTGTCGATTGGTTTGGGACCCGTTACCCCTTTTCATAAAGGCCCTGGCTTTTGGAAGTTCAATACATCCTTGTTGCACATCCCAGTTTTCCTGCACTCCTTGTTATCATTTCTCCAGGCATGTAAATCTGTTTTTTGTTGTTATGAAGACCCTATTAGGTGGTGGTTTGATACTAAACGTGACTTATGTATTTTTTTGAAAACTTATAGTCGTAGGAAATGTAGTCGAGAATATTTGGATTATTTACAACAGAGGGTTCACTTGCAATCCTTATTATCTACTACACACCTGACAGGGCAAGATCTTTCTCACCAAATTAAATTAGTTCAGGATGCAATGTTACGTTTTCAAACTCAAAAATCACAGCAACTTTATTTCCAACAAAAATTTGGCACGGTTTTTGCTCACGCTGTTGTTTGCCCTTTTGAAGCCAATTCCCGTCAGATTTCCCAGAAAAACATGTCTGGTTTAGTTGACTCTGATGGTAGCCTATGTACTTCCCAATCAGATATTTGTCGTCTTGTGATAGCCCATACATCAGCTTTGTTTACTTCCCCCCAAAAAACTGCAGTTGATTCTGATAGTTTTTATGCTGGCCTTGACATCCCTTTCCCTTCCCAGTCTTTATTGGACCAGGTTAGTTTGCCTATTTCTGCGTTGGATGTGACCTCAGTCATCTCTTCTCTGCCTCTACAGAGGACCCCTGGCCCGGATGGTCTCTCCGCTGCCTTGTATAAAGTGTTGGGTGCCCACTTGAGTTCAGAATTGGTTGTAGTTTTTAACTCTCTGGTTAAGTGTGAATTTCTCCCTTTGGAGTTCACGAAAGGCTTTTTGATTTATATATATAAACATAAAGGGTATATACATTCCCTAGACAATTGGCGTCCGTTAAGCATGTTGAATACTGATTTTAAGATATTGTCGAAAATTATTGCTAAACATCTTGTGAGGATAGCAGAAGTAATTTTGCATCCTGCACAGTCCTGTTCGGTGCCTTCCAGGAGGATCTCAGACCACCTGATTCTCCTTCGGGAATTATTCTCCCATGGTTTTGCCAATGAACTCTCAGGGTTTGTGATTTCCGTGGACCAGAAAGCGGCATTTTATTCGGTCAACCATGCCTTTTTATGGGACGCACTCTGATTACTGCGTGTGCCGACGGTGTTGGTTACCTGGATTCGTTGTCTCTACCGAGCTGCCACTGTGGTACCAGTAGTGAATGGTTGGTTGGGTCCTATGATTCCGAGAGGGGTTTGCCAGGGATGCCCTTTGAGCCTGGTTTTGTATATTTTTTTTATAGATGTTTTGATTCGATGACTGAATACCCATCCTCAGATTATGGCTATTTCTAACTCAACTCTGTCCTCACCATATAATGCCATTGCTTATGCTGATGATGTTTGTTTTCTGGTAGCTGATGCCCCCTCTGTGATGGTCTCTCTTCAGGTCTGTTCTTTCTTTGGGGTGTATTCTGGTGCTGTTTTGAATTATGATAAACGTGTGGGAATAAGGGTGGGTTCTGCTGTGTCACAGCTAGATCATATTGGCCCTTTACGTTTGGTGGATGGCCCTGTTCGTATTTTAGGGGTTTATTTTGGTTCAAGGGATTCTGATTTTTATAATTGGGATATGAAATTGCAGCAAGGCAAACTTAAGGTAGCATATCGGAATAGGGGACACCTTGGAAAAAAGAAGCGTGTTTTTTTGATCAAATCTTATTTGATACCGATTTTTCTTTTTTTGAGTTATATTTTCCCTATTCCCCGGCAATTGGAAATGACTGTTCTTAGTTTGTTTTTTTCAGGCTTTTTGGGGAAGCAGGCTAAATCTAATTAAAAGGAATGTTACATATTTACCCATTTCGGAGGGCGGTCTCCTTGTGATTCATCCCGTTATTTTTTTCTCTATTTTTCTTATGGCCAACCTATGACCTTTATTGATTAACACCCAAAAGGGTTGGGAACCTTGGTTTTCTGATTCTTGTCGTATTTGGTTTCGCCAATGGGAAATTAATTCTCTGTCTGTGTTGCGTCATACTGTTGGACGACCAGTGTATGTCAAGTATGTTTTTTTCCATCTGAAGCAATGGAAGATAACGCCCCAGATGTTGTTGCCTCCTTCCCATAAGGTTTTATATAAGTCTTTACTTTCCACTGTCTGTGCTGTCCCTGTACCTTTTGTAAAATGTCCTCGACTACATATCCCTTCCCTTATGTCCTTATTACATTGCAAAAGGGTACCAGCTCATATGTGGGACTTTCACTGGTTATCCTGCCATGAAAGGATTAACGTTAAGGTGAACCATAAACATAAGCAATTTCAAGACAGAATGTGTTCGAGATTGTTATGTGTTACTCAACCTGAGACCATTTCTCACTTATATTTTGAGTGTTCTTTCATTAAGTCTTAGTGGACTTTTTTGGCACATGCTTGGCATCTTCCCTTGCTTCAGACGGTTACATGTCTTAATATTGTTTATGGGTTTTTTTCCCCTCAATGGTCCTTATGGCACACTAATACTTTGAACCTGGTGTTTATCGTTATTAAGTGGAATATATGGATGACTCGTTGTTTATTTACTTTGCAACAGAAAGAATGTACGTATATTGCATTGGAAAAAAAGATTGTGCAGGATTTGAGGGTTATTTATTTACAGGAACGTACTTCCTTATCTGAGGCTCGGCTCTTGGAACTTTGGAAGGCCCTTCCTTGGGTGACAGACTCTGACGCTGCTGTGACTTGAATGTATTTCTTTTGGTTATACGGTATTTTTCTCCTTTTTTTTTCCTTTTGATTACTCTATTTGTTTTTGTATGCGATTTGTTTTATGAATGCTTCTGTATGATTTCTGTTACAATAAAACTTTCCCCTACTCTTTTCGATAAGTGCCATGAGATCTTTAACATCCACCTGAACCACCACCAATCCAGGCAGATGGGACCTCGGTTTAATGTCTCATCCGAAAGTTTTGTAGTGCAACTGAATTTTTTTTTGCGTGCTCTAATTTTTCAAAAGGGTTGCCTTTCTGCAGCCTTTTACACATTTTATGGCAGCTTTTGCATATTTGTTTGAGCATCTGCAGAAAAAAAGGAAAATTGCACCCCAGTGCATAAAATGCTGAATATAACATTTTCACAGGTACAGGGAATTTTCCCTACACCAGGGACCTGTGCATGGAGACTTAGTCCCTGAGCCATGTCAGGCCCTTAGAAAATCAGGCCCCAGGACTATTAAAATCTTCAAAACCCCATATCTTAGTTCAGGAGTGAAATACAATGTAAAGAAAAATGGCTCTATTGATGTTTTTGCCAGAATTACATTGTTACTAAAACACTTCAGTATCGATGCATTTTTTTCCTGCTAACAAATGCTACTGCTTTAATCTGTGTAGGTATATGAACATATGGGAGAAGCCAGCAGAAGAAGACTTATTGGCCTATCTAGCCTGCCCAAATTGCGGAGCCCCTTCTTAGGAACTACTTTGGGCTTCATCCCCTACCCCTGCCCCTTCAACCCTGTCTTCCCATTCAGTTTTCTTGCCCACCAGTAACCATGACCCTAGCTTTCACCCAGTCCCACCCTCTGTTGAATACATTCAATGTCTCCAGAGAGACACCCTACTCCAGGAGTTAATGCCACCCCTTTACCACTCTTTCCATGAAGAAGTGTCTCTTGACCTCCTTCCTGAACCTCCTCACTGCCAGCTTATAGCAGTTTCCACCTGTGATCTTGTTCTGACTAAGACAGAAGAGGTCCCCTGTATCCACCTTGTTGATACCATTTAGGAACTTGAAGGTTTCAGTCATGCCCCAGGGTCTCCAGTATTGCTTGCCATACTCCAGGTGTGGCCGCACCAAGGATCTGTACATTGGCAAAATAACCTCCTCCCACCTGCTTGTGATCCCCTCACAATACAGACATGTATTTTGTTTGCTTTAGCTGCTGCCTCTTGCACTATGTTGATTGTTTCAGATCACTGGTGATGGCTACTGCCAAGTCTTTCTCCTCTTCCAGTTTGATGACTTGGACCCCCCTCCCAATAGTAATCATTCATTGGGTTCTGTGAAGGTTAGTGGGTGAGACAGGTGCACAGACTCAGTTAAAATGTGTAGAATGCACTTTGTGGTATTTATTTTCCAAAATAAAATAATAAACATACAAAAAGGAAACAGGTGATTAGTCTTTCAGTTCCACAAAAACAGTGCACAGTTCCCTCAGTGTACAACTTCCAGGCTTAGTTGCAGCCAAATAGATTCTTAGCGCATGCAAACTTGCATGTACTATGAGATGCTTTCTCCACAACAGTCAGGTCTCCACTGACTGACTCATATGTTTTGCATCTCAGGAGGTAGGCTTTTATCCTTGCCTACTGATGATGTCAGAACTATGTGAGCTGTCTGACTCACAATTATCTAAGTAAACACAGGCAGGCTGACTCATCCCGAATAAATACAGACAGGCTGACTCATTTGACCTTTACACACCTCTGCTTCACCTGGGAAAGAATGTTTTGTTTTTGGCTTCTTGCAAACCCAAAGCAGTTTACACAGAATAAAACAGATTACAAGGCTCTGTGTTTCAATTCTTTTTCATTTCTTACATTCCCTCTGTGTCTGCCTGTAGTACAACACTGGAGAAGGCAAGTAACTTAGTGCCTCTTGTCTTACTTATATGTTCCTTATAAAGTACTTGGGAGAAGGGGAGGGACTACAAGACTGAACGTGGCCAGATTTTAACTTGTAGCTAGAACAATAAACCTACAAGAACAGGACAATGTAAAAGAAAATGCAACACAAATTTGACAGGAGCTCTGACACTGTCACATACCCCCTCTTTAAAAGGGAACCAGGCTTCACTATTTTTTTTGCTTGCTTAGTGAGACTGGTTTCCAACCTTTTTACTTATTTCTATGAAAACCATACCTGACTCCTGCTATGTTTAAATTTCAGCTGCCATACATTTTCAGATTTACTTTTAACTCACATTCCCCAAATCTTTCAGGAGTATTCACATATTTCAATAAGCATGCAGACTTAACATTAGCAACATTTCTCCATTGTATTGTCATTACAGACAGGAACATTATCAATTGTTTAGACATAGGCATATAGTTTCCTGATTTTCATCTCTTTAGTTTGCATCCTACCCAAGTCCACCTTATCACAGGGAATCACCCCATAAACAATGATTTATTCCCTTCTGGTCTTAAGTAGACTTCTTCAGTGCTGCCTCTTGCAGAGTTTTCATGCCCCTTCTGGACACCTGGACCCAAGTCCTGAAACAGAACGCATGACAGGCTTTGTTCCTCTTTTCCTCTCCATTTCCATCTGTTTAATGCACAGCAACTTTAGGAGCTTGCTGACCTCTTCTGGTGGTTCAGATGCACTAGATAATGAAATGCCTATTTTCAGGCACAAGCCAGGAGGTTCCATAGGGTCAAAAGTCAGTAAACAACAACAAATACAAACAACATGTATTGCAGAATACACAGCAAGTTAGTACAAAGACAATCAAGAACAAGGGAAAAATTAAATAGTCATGGAAGAATCAGGCCATCTACTTGTAAATGATAAAGAGCAGCATAAATAAACTAAATGAACCATAGCAAAGCAAGCCTTGAAATCAAAGGGCTAACATAAGTAACAGGGTGTAACAACAATTCTAACATAACCCCCTTGCCACTTTTCCCAGCTGGCACCCCCCAAAAGAACCAGTGCCCAAATCATGGCATGCAATTTGCTCTTGGCAGAACTACTCAAATGGTACCACCCCTAACTTTAGAGTGTATATCAGATTCATTATCTAAAGGACGGGGGGGTTGGGGTACACACATTCAAAACAGCCTCCCAATGAGGACTTGTCTCCAATTCTGTACTCACAGACCAGTTGCTCCTTCCTGCCAGTCCTGGAAAGGAACAACAGGAAGGTACCTATTCCTCTCTGGTAGTTTGTCAGATTCCATTACAGTCCTTCTTCAAGGCAGCTGGAAATTTTAGGACCTTAAGGGACTCGCCCCTTATATCCACTAGACATTGCAATCCCTCTCACTCCCCCTGGAGTGAAACTAAGCATCCTGCTGGCAAACAGTTTCCACCACTTCACAGGCAAACCAAGGATTTTTCCAAAACTAGGGTGAGAAAAGACCAGGGCTCCCTTCTCAGAGCCCCCACTGGCAGACCTCCTGCCACTCTGACATTCTAACTCAGACTACCTGAACATTCTAAACTTTCCCTGAGCAGCTGATGCAAAAATGGTTATGCTGCTGCAAGAGTTCAAAATGACATAATCATCCCTCTCTCGGGCTTGCTGAGTAAACAATGATGCCATTATGTGGAAAGCCCCTAACGAGCTCCCTACTAGCTGCCTTATCTCTGCTTAAGACAAGAACTAATGGGATTCTAGTAACCCCAGGGGACTGGGTGGTTACACTCACTGCAACCAGACACACTGGCTGTCTGCAGCCAGGTTACGGTGCAGTACCAAGCCATTCTACCTCTATGCTCCCTATGGAGAGGGTTGATCAGGTCCTCCCCTACCATGTGCTAGGCATAGGCAGGTAACACTAAAGGATAGAGGTCCGCTGAAGAAACTTTAGCTCCTACCCTACGACTATCTATGGATTTTCAGTGGCTCTAAGAGATTTCCTGAAGCATGTCCTGACTGACAGCATTGGTGACCCCTATCTGAATTCAAGACCACCAACCTATCTTCCTCCCTTGCCATCTAGGGAAAACTATCTGACCTATGCTACTTACCAGGTGGCCATGCCCAAAACCATTTTACACCACTTAAACATGTAGCCCACTTTTAGAAACAAGCATTTTACATTACATTTCCTAAATCTAAGAACTACCAAACTCTAAACCTGCAAAGCAGAAAAATGGTTAGCATTGTACTACACAGTTACACCAAGTCTAGCAACTTTAAAAAGAAGGACTCTGAAGAGCCCTAAGAATCCTCTTCTTGTCTTCTTTCAGGAACACCTGCAAAAGAAAACATTGCAAAAACACATTCTACAAATAAACACAACCTGTAAACCACACAGTGACCAAATCTCCCACTGGAGATACTACACAACAAAAAGTTATTTTTTAAAAGGGTTTTTCTACAAAAGTACAAAAATAGAAAATAAAAGCATTTACAAAAACATTGTTGGGAAGAGAAACCCTACAAGTCCCATGTTCTAAGGTGAAATGTCCAGAGTGCCAGGGCACGATATATAGAATATCTCCTTGGCCGAAGCCTGCTGAAACACAGTTCTTGGACAGGCACGAGACCAGCTAGCTCTGCAGTCCAGTTCAAGAATGTCTATTAATGAGCCAAAGTTCCTGGGACATCCTCATTTGCAGGCATAACAGTCATATTAAAATGTAAGAAAGTAAGAGGCACCAGATTCTAGGCAAAAGATGGATGTCTACATCACCTCTCTACACCTGCAGCCTGACGATCTTCTGCTGCTGGACAGATGAAATCTTTGGATCAGGTTCTTCCATGCCTCCTGATGGACATGGATGGGAAATCTTCTTCCTCTGCTGGGCTGATGAATCTGGATGCTGCTGCTGCAGATGAACCTGGATGCTGCTGGAGCCAAACCTGGAAGCTGCTTCAGACAAACCTGGATCACCAGAAGAGATGCACCTCCTTCTTGGTTGCTGCTGCTTCAGTGGCAGACTGCTGAGCTGGCATTGCTGTATTCACTTGGCATGCTGGCATGGTTACTGGTGAGTGGCACTTTTTATGGACAGTACCACTCCAGGTGTGGAACTAGAGCTATCTCTCCATCTGGACGAACCACTCTGACATTGTAGAATGTCTCTTGGCCAGCCTTGTCCACTATTCTCACAGTCTATAAACAGAGTTCTGCCATACTTCCAAAACTGTAGTCTCTCATAACATACTTAAATTCACACAGACTTGTTTACATTTAGATGCAGGTTGGCACTAGCATCCTCCCACAACCAGGCATGCCTGTTTTTCTCAATTTATTCCCATACTTTTCTAGGAAAAAAGGGATGTCTGTCCATATTTGGCCTCAGCCGTACGTCTAATCACACGTTCTTCTTTGTTGCTTTTCACTAGGTCTAAACCAGAGGCATGGCTCAGGGGAGGCCAATCCTGGTTAAGCCAGCTTTGAGACACAATGGAGAGTAAAAGCAGTCCACCTGTGCACTAGGTTGCACATTGCCAGAGCCTTCCTCTGTCTCTGAAGGCTCCACTGAAGCCAATGCTAGTGGCAACTCTTGGTGGCCCACTCTAGCTGCTTCAACTTCCTCCATCTCCTCCTGTTCTATATGCTCTGCACAGGAGCTGACAATTGCTTCAGCTCCCAAAACTGTCCATCCTTCACTGCACACACAGGCAGTTCTCTCCCATCCCAGAGCTACATGTACCTCAGATTCACCCACAAGGCCTGGGCTTGGGCCTTCCACCCACGGATCTACAGATCCTGCTTCCACAGTGTCCAATTCTGCCTTCTGTGGGTGTGGAAAATCCCATTTCTTCCTGCCCTTGCAAACCATTCTCACAAACATTCTCCAAGAATTCCCTAACAAACTCAGTGGGGTCCCTCTGGCTGCTACCAGTCTGCTGCTGTTCCAATCTAACAGAGTCCCCTGCCAGTGTCCAGGCAAGGGCTAAGCAGACGTTTATTGCTTTTGCCGTTACTGTGCCACCTGCTTCACACATCCCATATTGTTTTTGACAGTCTGTATAATGTGGGATCAACAGAATGTCCCTTCCGGGTTTTAAACAGATGATGCACACATTAACCGGAAAGTCTAGTAATTCCACATCAGATGGTGCTGCTTCACAATTGTAAAGTTTTTCAAAATGAACTAGTTCTTTCTCTTGTTACACAATCCATGCCCTGGCATGGAGTGGGTAGTGGGGGGTGTTGGATGCCATGTTCTGCAAACAAATATACAAGTCCACTATTACTATTTCATAGTTAAAGCTGAGTTTTGGCTTTAACAAACACTGCAACAGTTCTGTTTACTTTTTACTAGGTTGCTGAACAGGCTGCCTGCTTGCATTTTGTTTCACAACTTTTGCACAACTACTTGAAACTTTGCTGCTCTGAGACACTGGCTCAACATGGTGCTCGCTGCTTTGTTTACATTTCTGACTACACCCAAAATGGCTCCTGTAACTTTTGTTTCCATCGCACACACAGTTCACTTTGCTGGAAATGCTTTCCGATCTGGTATTTCACTGTTTTATTCTGTGCACAACTTCAGTCTCACATTTTGCTCAGATTCATCACATCCATACATTTACTGCACTTATTTGGACGTATAGATTAGTACTGCCCTTGATTTTATTATCAAACACAGACACTGCACACAGTCCACCTTTTAAATCTCACAGTCTCTTTCTACTTTAACTTTGCTGCACTGCTTTACAGTTCTCTGATTTGCTCACAGTTCATTTTACTTAGCAATTTTGTACTCACTCTGGCAGTAGCCAGTTCCCTCCTCAGATGGTAAGCGGCCTGCTGTCGGTTGTATGGGTCTTTCTTATGGATCAGGCTGGCAGACCCGCAGATCGGTTGCATAGTCAATGCGAACGCTACTCTGGCAGTCAGAAAATGGGCTGAGCCTGGTTTTAAACTGTAAAGTCCAAAAAGTGGTGTTTTTAAATCATCAAGCAGGGCAAATTTAAAATGCACACTGACACTTTTTTCTCGGCTGGCAATTTAATTTGTGCAAAGCACTTTTAGGCATTTTAACACAGTTTCTTGCACATTTTGCTTAACGACTCCCCCAACGTTCGCTGAAAACACTTGAAACTTTCTGGGCACTTAGGAATTACTGTTATTAAAGTCCATAAATGCTTTTTGCTTGGAATCTGCAACTTTTAAACAGTTTGTAAAGCACTTTAGTTGGCAGGGCAAGGGCACACATTACTCAGCTTAACAGCTCATTTTAAAGCACAGTAAAAACACATAAACAGCATATTTTCCACTTTCTCCCTCAGGATCAATGGCAGCAAATACTTTTTAATGGCATTTCCCTTGGCACAGACTTGCTTTTTTTGGCAACAATCGTCTGTTATGGTGCACCACCACCAGACAGGAAGATCCTAGACATACCCTCAACATTCTTCCTCTCACCAAAAAACATATCCCTTGGATGAGCCCCCACATTTTTGTAACCTCTTGCCACTTTTCCCAGCTGGCACCCCCCAAAAGAACCAGTGCCCAAATCATGGCATGCAATTTGCTTTTGGCAGAATTACTCAAGTGGTACCACCCCTAGCTGTAGACTGTATACCAGGCTCATTATCTAAGAGACCTGGGGGGGAGTACAATACTAACAAATGAACCTTTGTACTTACAGCCAGGTCCAGGGGAGAGGATGCTAGGCATATGCTGGACCTAACTGCTATGAGGCCCTAATAACTTTCACACATGAGCAATAAGCTGATTGTCCAGAGCAGTAACTGGGATTGTGCAGTATGGCTTTAGCCACAGATGTTGTTAGAGCACTAGTGGACCCCCAGTGGTTGGTCATGGCAAAACAGTACACTCTTTTTCCAGAAACACACTTGCTAGGCAGTACAGTTTTCCACAGAAACATCTCCATCAATTTTCCAAAGTGCTCATGGCCTGAACCACATACTTGAGCCATTTCCAAAACACATTTCCATTTCCAAACGTAACCAGTGACCTGAGCCACATATTTAAAATTCATCCTGGGTATAGGCCTTTACCCAAGGGACCTTGGCACCCATCAATGAAGCAGTTAGCCCTGCATTGAAACTCCAGATGGTGTTCCTCCCACACTTTGCCACAGATACAGTCTCTGCCATTCCTTCAGGGTTACACCAAAAGAAGCCTTCAATCCCCAATGAATTGCTAAAGACTCCAAACTTTACTTCAGATTAATGCTCTGAGGTGAAAAGGGTCCTGGCTGGTGTGATCTAGTCTTATCATGGGCACACACACACCTCAGACAATCTCCCAATGAGAACTTGTCTCCAGTTCTGTATTCACATACTAGTTGTTCCTTCCTCCCAGTCCTGGAAAGAAACAACAGAAAGGCACCTATTCCTCTCAGGTAACTTGTCAGATTCCATTACAGTCCTTTTTCAAGGCAGCTGAAAACTTCAGGACCTTCAGTGGATTGCCCCTTGGGTCTACTAGACATTGCAATCCCTCTTACTCCCCCTGGAGTGAAACTAAGAGTCCTGCTGGCAAACAGTTTCCACCACTTCACTGGCAAACTGAGGATTTTTCCAAAACTAGGGTGAGAAAAGACCAGGACTCCCTTCTCAGAGCCCCCACTGGCAGACCTCCTGCCACTCTGCCACTCTAACTCAGACTAACTGAACATTCTAAACTTCCCCTGAGCAGCTGACTCAAAAATGGTTATGCTGCTGCAAGATTTCTAAATGACATAATCATCCCTCTCTTAGGCTAGCTGAGTAAACAATGATGTCATTATGTAGAAAGCCCCTAATGAGCTCCCTACAAGCTGCCTTTTCTACCTGCCTATGACTAGTACTAATGGGATTCTAGTAACCCCAGGGGACTGGCTGGTTACACTAACATAGTAGTCCCAAGAACATACATGGGACTTAAGGAGGTGGCAGCAATAACCCTTTTCTAATGCAGTAGCAGACTGGCCTAGGCATATGCTAAATGGAATAGAATTCCATAACCTAGGGGCAACAACAGAGAAAGAATTATATCCCAGATGCATTCTGGTTCTTGGAATATGTAATACTTCTCGACTAACGTACCTTAGGGGTAGGCACCATCTGTAGAATGGATAAGACTAAAAAGTGAAGAAGGGGACTGGTTATGTAAAACAATGTATATTACCCTTGCAAGTGCCAGGTCACTCAAGGCAGCAGGTGGAAGCCACCCTAATCTGGTGTATAAGGTACAATGATGTGTATGGCGATTTAGGGATGAAGTGAAATGACAGATATTATATGCAATATCCCATTTCTGGAAGTTAGTTTTGGAAGATGAATGAATTACAGGTACCCCATAATTAAGCTTAGGAAGCAGTATTCCTTGGGCTATAGAAAGGCAAGCTACGGGGATAAGGTTACATTTGAGTTTATATAAGAGATCCAGTTTGGTGTTCACCAATTTGCAAGTGCCCCTTATGGGCAGAGAGAAGCCAAAGGTTGCATTAAGTGTGACATGAAGGTAATTAAATGAAGACATGGATACAAGAGGAGTACCATCACTACACAGTACAGTTAAAGTGGTGGAAGAGTTTTTAATTTTTGGAGCAGAGCCAAATAGCATGGCCTGTATCTTCACTGTATTTAAGAAGAGTTTGTTAGTCAGGAGCCAATGCTGTACACCATGGAGGTCAGCGGATAAATTAATGTTAATGTCAGAGACACTACATGAACTTAGGTGCTACTGTACACAAGGTTGTCAGCATATAAGATGGGGATGGAATGGATCAGGGCACAGTGTATGTCATTTATATGAAGGGAGAATAGGAAGGGCCCAAGTATGGAACCTTGAGGCACTCCCACAGTGGTAGAGGCAGGATCAGAGAGTGTAGTACCGACTTTCACCTGTTGACTCTGTCCATCCAGATAGTTCCCTAAACCACGGTAGTGAAGAGGAGGAGAGTCCCAGGTTGCTTAGTTTGGTACACAGAAGATGATGGTCAACCAGATCTAAAGGCCTTAGTAAGGTCAATGAATACTACTCCTTACACTTACCCCTGTCCATGGCATTTGCAACCTGAGAAGTGAAGGATAGAAGAACAGTGGTAGTGCTATGATTTTTACGAAAACCACATTGTGCTGGAGACAACAGGTTGTGTAAGGTTAGAAACTCAGTAAACTGAGAAGCTACCAACTTTTCCAGTATTTTATTAAGCACAGGAAGGATGGTGGTAGGTCTGTAGTTCCCAATATGTTTAGTGTCACTTTTCATAAACTGGAACTATGTGAAAGAATTTCCATTTCTCAGGTGCAACCCCAGACATAAGGGACACGTTGATAATTGAGTGATAGGTGATGACTACTCAGTAGCAGCCACCTTTAGCAACTTAGGATCAGTGCCATCAGAGCCTGGTGCCTTGGCCGTAGGGATGCTCTGAAGCAACTTTTACATTTCAGACACTTTAACCAAGCAGAAATACAATTGTTGGTAACTCAGGGAGTCACAGCAGGGATCATTGATGGGGACCCATCAGCGGTGAAGAAGGGAAGGCTGTCGTATATATGAAGAGAGGTCAGAGGAAAAAGCTACTAAAGGCATTGGTTATGGTCTTAGCATTATTACAGTTGACATTGTTTATACACATGCCTTGGAGAGGAGGATTATTTGATATACCCATGGCCAATTTAATACACTTCCAAAAGTGTTTTGGGCTGCCTATTGATGAGTCAAGGAGAGACCTGTAGTACTTGCTCTTGTTTTGGTGAATGGCTTTTTACATTCATTTCTAACGGTAGGATATTTTGACCAGTTGAACACTAGCCTAGTGGCCTTGTATACAAATCAAGATTTATCCCTAGCCGTGGATCAGAGTAAGGAGAGGACCATCATGCCATTTGGTTAAAGGAGTATGAACCCTCCTAGTAGTAAACAGGACATGTTTGTCCTGTAAGCCAGTGAGCACTTCGTTGAAGCATGTCATAGCCAGATCAACATCTTTTGTGTTCCAAAGGTATGACCAGTCAGTGCTTCTAACATCTTGTTTGAACAGGGTAGGGTTAAAATGCATGGGCACGGGTCATATTGCTGAAAACAAAAACAGCGCAGCAATAAATGCTGCAGTCAAAGTGCCGTCCAGCAAAATAAGGTCAGTTAAAACACCGACCACACAAACAACAGTGCACCACATTGAAAACAATGAGACTTTTTGTGTTTTGCGGTGGGCTCTGCCGCCTGCACCCCTTAATGCCAGGGGATTCGCCTCATACCCGCCGGACTTAAAATAACTAACTCTGAGGGGGTGTGGACTTGGGGATGGGAAGAAACTCAGGAGGGGGAAAATTCTAATTTTTTTTACAAAAAAAAAGCTGCAACATCAGGAGATTGGGGGGAACCAAACCATGGTCCCAGGTCTCCAAAGCTACCGTGTGCTGGTGCCCTAGTCACTCCACCATGGGAGCAGCTCAACCAGGCACCACACATGCGGCAACTTGATCGCTCCCTCTTTCCAGTGGACATCAACCGGTGTAGCGGTAATTCCCCAATGCTATTCTACTCCAGTCGCAGTCAATGTAGTCGCTGTTCTGACAACACGGTTGATGCCACGCTGTCATTGCAGTGACATATTGACCTGGTACCAAATGCATGTGGTCACAAAAGTGGAGAAGCCTCAAGGGGGCCTTAAGTGATTTAGCTCTCCACACACAGTAAGCTGTTAAGTGGTCAATGATTACATCAGGTGGAACACCAGAGGAAATGATCCTATCAGCCCTGGGTGTAAGGATCCAGTCTATTAAAGAGGCTTTACACCAGTTTAAAGCCATTCTAGTTGGTTCAGAAATAATTTGGGTAAGATGCAGCTTGCTGAGATGCAGGTTGATATCTTTACTTCTGGCACTGAGCCAGTCGATGTTAAAGTCACCAGCAAGTAAAAATTAATTATTTTTTACTACGGGTCCTATAGTGTTTAAGAGAGGCTGGCATGCCTGTCGACTACAGGTATGTGTGTGTGTGTGTGTGTGTGTGGGGGGGGGATATAAGTACAGAAAATATACACATTTTTTGTTCCTCTTAGCAGGAGAATGGCATGGATAAGTTCAAAGCCTTTGTCGGTGGGGATGGGGTGCCTGGTACAGTGATGTTAAGGTGGGATTTATAGTACACCCTACCCTTTATACCATCTCCAATGTTGCTTATAAACACATTAAACAACACACTGGGCCATGCACGAAGCTCTGTGGTACCCTGCTCCCCGCTGGTGACTTGCCTCAAAACAGAGAATCCCTCCCAGCTACCACCCTCTGGTTCTTCCACCCAACCAGTTTGCCACCCACCTAGTTAATTTAGCCCTGCTCCTAGTTCCTCCAACTCCATGATCAGCCTCTTATGGGACACAGCATCAGAGACCTTGCTGAAGTCCAAGTACAGTATGTCAGCTGTTTGGCCCCTGTCCGCTGCTCTTGTTACCCAGTCAAAGAAGTCAATCAGATTAGTTTGACATGATCTTCCTGCTATGAACCCATGCTGCCACCCATTCTGGAAACCATTTGTCTCCAGAAACCCTATCAGTCTTTCCTTAAGGATGGTCTCCGCAAGCTTACCAACAATCAAGGTCAGACTGACCAGCCTGTAGTTGCCTGGGTCATCTCTGGGCTCACATTTGTAGAGTGACATCATATGTGTGGTTTTCTACTACTGTGGCACCACCCCTGTATCCAGCAAGCTGTTGAATGGAACCATCATCGAACCTGCCTGGCCCTCTGTCAGCCTCCTCAACACCCTCGGGTGAATACCATCCAGTCCTGGGGACTTATCATCTTAGTGGGCTCTGAGTTCTCTTTTCACTCTTTCATCTGAGATCCTACCTTCTGCCCTGCCCCTTCTCACCTCACCACCTCCTCTCTTGCAGCACCAGGCCATCTTTTTCTTTCATAACGACAGAGCAGAAGTATTCATTCAATACTTCTGCCTTCTCCGTGTTACTTTCAACCCAGCACCCCCTCCCCCTTTTTTAGCTTCAATACTCCATCCTTTTTGTCCCTTTGTTCTCTGATGTACTGGGAAAAAACTGCTTTCTCACCACTCCTGATCCCAGTCTACTATCTATAACTCTTTTCTGGCCTTGGCTAGCCTGACTAACCTTCCTGCTTCCTTAGCCTTCCCCAAAAATTCCTTCCTCTCTTCATCCCTTTGGGTCTTCCTGAATTTTCTGTACACTGCACTCTTCTCCCTAACTGCCTGGGCCACATCTCTATCAAACCAACTTGGTTTCTTGGTTTTGGAGTTTTTTCCCATCTGTCTGATACACTCATTTGTGACAACTGCTTTCCCTCCCTTGATGATCGACCACTTCTCATCCACTCCCATATCTTCTCTGATGCTAGCTATTTGACCCCTTAACACCAGCCCTGTCTTTCTAACTACCTTCATTTGAGTACTTGTAGGCTCCTTTCCCATGTCCAATGTGAACTGGACCATTTGGTGGTCACTGCACCCCAGAGGCTCCTCCACCCTGATGTCCTGGACATGCTCCCTATTTGTTAGTACCAGATCCAGGATGGCCCCTTCTCTTGTATGATCAGTGACCCCCTGAACAAAAAACCCACTCTGTACCACATGAAGAATCAACTGACACCTGGACATGGCTGGGACCCTAGAGTCCACCATGGGCAGATTGAAACGCCCCACTATCACAACCTCACCCTTACTTGCTGAAGTCCAGATCTTGATACCCAGTTCCCTGTCCTTTTTCTTGTCCTGATTAGGTGGCCTCTGTACTACCCCTAGCCTCACCTTCCTTCCCTTTGCTGTTTAGAGTTGCACCCACAGTGACTCTACTCCTCCGTCTCCAGTTTCCTCCTACATATATGTGTGTGTGTGTGTGTGTGTGTGTGTGTGTGTGTATATATATATTTATATATCACTAAATAAACATCACTACAACCCCATTTCTCCTTTTTCCTGTCCCTTCTGTATAACTTATATCCTGGAATAGAGAGGTTCCAGTCATGGTTCAGAGTAGCCCAAGTCTAGTTGACCACCACTGTATCAACCTTCCCTTCTGCCATCAGTGTTGGCAGGTCATCGATTTTCTTTCCAAGACTTCTAGCATTGACGGACACTACCCTCCACCATGACTCTGGGGACCGGATTTTCAAAGGGTGGCATAGGGCTTTTGTCAAGCCCTGCACCACAATACTTTGAATCCGACGGTGTTCCAAATACTTTTGCTACAACTAACTGCATTCGATTTTAGTAGATTGAATGTAGTTGCTACAGTTTACCCAATTTATGCTCTGTTCTCTCCATGCCCTCCCTGATTCCTAGCTTCCCTCTGGTCACATTGCTCCTTCCCTTATTCAACCCCCATGACCTTTTCCTGAATGCCCCCTCTTTTAGAATCCCTTTTCACCTGCCCCTGCTGCTCTCTACTCTTCCCCTCCTTCTCTGTTTCTGTTGCCAATTCAACTTGGGGGGCTTAGTTGCCCCCTCCTCCCAGAGAGCCCGGGTACAATGACCCATTCTGTCACCCCCTGAGTTTAAATTTAGGCTCTTGCTTATATAATTACCAATTTTTCCCAAGAGCACCTTGGATCCTCTTCTGCTTAGATCCAGCCGATCTAGTGCATGTAGGGTTTTATCACTCCAGGTCCCTTCCCAGTTCCCTATGCATCCAACAACCTCCTCCTCCTTGCACCACTCCCTCAGCCAGCTGTTAAAGTCATCTACTCTTTACTTCTTTGCTATGCTGGCCCTCAACACTGACAGCACTTCCAAGAAGGCAACTGACTTGCTGCTCACTGCAGCTCTGCCCCACTGACTTGAACCTCCCCTGCACTGCACTGTCTCTATGTCTATCTCACATCCCGTAAGGTCATTTGTATCTAAGTGTACTATTACATGAAGTTTCTCAATGAGTGAGTGAGCCTATCATAGGGCACACCTGCTCTGCCATCATTCCCCGCATACACACTAACCTCCTGCTTTGGTGAGGCTGCCCCTCCTTTCCCATGTCATCACTTTCACAATTGCTTCTCCCAGTACTATGACCCTGCCACCTCTTTCCCCCTCTCCTCTCCCCCACCCCACTGGCACTCTTGTTTCCTTTGTATCCCTCATTCTTCCCCCTTCCTCCCCTTCCAATCCTCCTGTTCTCTCCATCTGCTCACGTTTCCATCTGCTTGTCTGCCCCTACCCTTCTCAGTTGCCCCACCGGTTGTCCCCTTCCTAGATATATTCTGTCCTCTGCCTATATCCTGCTATGCAGAGAACAAAGGGAAGCTGACTACAAATAAAATAGTAATTAATTTTTTTAGTTAGGTAGAAACTGATGACCGGGAAAGGCATGTTGAGCCAAGGCTTATTTCTAGGTAAGACCAGGATGGGGTTACTGAACAGAGGTGGGGAATGGTAAAAAGTTACACAGTAATACGAGGAATAGACAAAACACTATACAATGTGAGATTAGGTAACAGACCAAATACCATCAGAACTGTATAGTTCCAGTAAATCCTTTACATTCAATGCTTCTCACTTCTGGAATTGTCTTCCATTTGATGTTAGAACTGTTTCCTTTTCTCCTAGTTTCAAATTTAATCCCACATCTCATATTATTTCTACTTCTGTTTTGCTCAGTTGCTTTTGATTGTGTGTTAATAGTGTATGTTTGTTTACATCTCTGTTTGTTGTTTTTGCACTTTATGTATGTGGTCTACCAGAAAAAAAGGCCTGTTGGTGTGGGGCACCTATTTGGTTAACAAAGAGTTAAAATAAAAAATAAATAGTCTGTCAAAACTGTACAGTATCTAAAATATATATAAAAAGTAAAAAACAAAAAAAAAAAGCAAAGTCGTCAGATCACAGGGGAGAAGGGGGTGCCAAGGTGTTGGGACCACAGTTATCAAAACCTATTAGATAGTTTTAATGCACGGCCAAGAGAGTAGTAAGGCATGAGTCCACAGGGGCACATGTCTTATTGCGCTTATAAAATGTGACTTTGTATTTTATCTATATGTAACAACTGAAATTGATCAGTTAAACAATAAAACAGTTCAAACTTTACCCAAATTTTACATAAAATAGTTCCTCCGCCTACATGAAGTTGATTCATTTCTTTGAGTTTGGGACATTTGGCCTCCATAGCTGTAGTTTTGTTTAAGTCACATACGGTAGTTATTTCTGCATGTGCACCCCTTCCCCACACAATATACAGACACACATACTTGTTTGTTTTTACTTTTTTTTTCTTTTGAGTTTTTGTATGGTGATAGCATGATAACGGACTCTGACTGTAAAAGGCAAGTTGACCTTCAGTCAGTATTCTTGTCAGATAGTTACTGCGTTTCTTACAGAACTGAGTTCCCTACTGCTTATCCAGTGTCACATGGGAAAGAGGGGCACAATCAACAAAAAGAGTTCAGGAAAAAGTTTCAGAAAAAGGAAGGTAACAGCACTGTCTTGCCAAAGGTTTTCATTTTTTTTCAAAATGGGCGACATAGCGGACTACATCCAAAGAGCACAGGGCAAGATGGAAATGGCAGTGCAAATGGGAATATATATATATATATCTATATATATATATAGATATATATATCTATATATATATAAAAAAAGCAATCGAGGGTCTGAAAGTGAAGAAATGAAGCACTAAGCAATTAAAATATATCTGCTGAAAACAAATCTTTCTACATTGTTAGAGGGTGCTTGTAGAGAATTGGAGTGGCTTGACAGTTGGAGCAAGTGAGGAATCAGAGCGAGTGAGTGGCATGTAGCGGGGTGGGGGAGGAGTGCAGTTCCTACGACGAAGAAATTGTGAAACTGGCTACAGGGCTACAGGGACAACAAACAGTACAGAATTAAACACAGTAGGAGGAATTCTGTTTGAAACTGTTGCAATATCCGGCCCAGTGGTATAGAGGGTACTAGACACCATGCCTCTCACCGCACCAGCAACTTGGGTTCAGGACTGAATCTGGGTCAATGGGGGTCAGTTGGGGGGAGATGATTAAGTGTCTGAGGGACTGATTTCATCTTCTGGGGAAGGGGATCGTGCTTCAGGCCTCCTAGACTGCTGCCACGGGGAGGCATGGTGGCAGGGCAGTGAGCACAGCTTCGTTGGGGTGACCAGTGTCAGATGTCTGGTGCGTGCATTTCTCTACATGCACACACAGCTACATCATTGCACAGGAAGAAAACATGACAAGAGGGGCAGTATGTAATGCCTGGCTTGTTTCTTGGCATGCATCACATTCCAGGCATGGCAGCCTCTGGATGTGGTCCCCAGGTAGGGGAGGATGGACCCCTCCTTCCTGACCCGCTGCGAGGGGAAATCCGTGGGGAAGCTGTGCTGCCAGGTAATACCTGGGGAGGCTGATGCCAATGAGGAGAGCAGACTGGGGCAGAATGGGGGTGTTGGCCCCCAAGAGCAGAAAAAGCTTGATTTAAAAACTGTTGCATTAGCCGGCCCAGTGGCACAGAGGGTTGAGATGCTAGACACCACACCTCACGCTACGCCGGACACCCAGGTTCAGGAATGAGCCAGGGTCATTGGAGGTCGGCATGGAGGGGAGGGAGAGAATGTGTGCAGGCTGCCGGCTGGCAGCTCTCCCTCTCGGGAGGGAGTTCTTTCATCTCCTCAGAGCATGGCTGCCCCCTGGTGGAGGCTGGAGTGGTGGTGTCATTCCGAGGAGTAACGGCGCTAGGCTGAGGGAGGGTGGAAGAGACCAGGTACTGGAGCTGCAGTGCACATGTGTGCCTCCACGCGCATGCATCACCACTTCCAGGGATCTCGGGATTAGGGCACACACACAGGGAGAAAACAGAGGAAACGCAGGGGCCACCTAAGGATGAAGCCTCCGGGCCGAGCTCTGGGGATCCTCCGGGGTGCGTAACGATGCCACAAGACCTCAAAAGACCCCGAGCTCCAGTAGGGTGGCAGATGATCAAGGTGACCTGCCGTAGGAGGATACAAATAATTGTAAAAAAAAAAAAAAAAACTGTTGCAGTTGCTTTTAGGTGGGCTGATCAGTTTTGTACTTTACCTCGCTAAGAGAGAGAAAAAAAAGGTGGTGTATTTAAAAATGAATGTTCTATGTGGCACATTGAGGTTTGCTGTACTGCATCCTGCTTTGAAGTACTTGTTTTTATCTGTGTATTAGACAGATCTAATGCACAGGTAACAACCAGTCAGGATGTAGGATTTTCCCTACCCATTTTATAAGTAAGCAATAAGACACAAAAGGGTGTTGGCTACTATTCCTGGACCGCATGCCCAGGTGTGTTGTATGGCACAAGGTGCTTGCACTAAGCATTTTTAACCCCTTTCTGGCCATTAGGGTGCCACCATTACAGTGCCAAATGCCAGATTCACCGCCCCCTTCCTGAGGTCTACCCCCACCCAGAGTTAGTATCCTTAGAAAGGGGTGGTGTGGGGGGGGCACAGAGGGGCACAGTCCCCTGCAAAAAGAGAGGACGACAACTTTCCCACTTGGCACCTTAATAACCAGGCGCACTGCTGCTGGCGTTTTGAAGTAGTGGAACCTTGGTAACCACCTGGAAATGCAGTTCAGGAATAGTAACCACACCTTGGAGTATGTTATTGCACTTATAAAATGGTTTGTGTTAGTAAATAAATGTATACAATAAAAACAATCTAATGGTTTAAAAACACGTTTACAAATAATGAAACAATAAGTCAAAAAGTGTTAATATGAGGGAAAGTAGTTCTATGCAATGCTTGCTTCTACTATAGGCAACAAGTAGTTTACTGTGGCTGTGCTAGATTATGGTAGGAATCATTTGACTGAAGCCCAGGGCTTAAAATTCAGGAGAGGGATTGTGCATTTTATGCTAATTTTTGCAGACTCCCACTTTTTTGGGGACCCCTGAGCAGGACAATCCCAATCAAAAGTATTTCCAGTTTGGGCACAGGTTTTCTTCCTCAAGTCAAATTCATGATCTGCAAATGACAAGGCTTTTTTCCCCCGGGTCCTAAAACTGTTGGCAAATAGTGCAAAATTGTTTTCTTTGCAGCTGCTGTTGGGACCCCATGGAAGTCAAACGAGAGGTCAGTCAATGTAGGCAACCGAGACTGAAAAAACACATATGGGCAAGAGCGGTCATTTGCAGGGGTGGACAAGCAGGCTAACATCGAGTCCAAAACTGCAAGTAAGCTTCTTCCAGCTATGCTGACTGACCTTTGACAGCAAGCGCTGGATGCCTGTGCTTCTGTTAACACTGGGTCCAGAATCAGAGATTGTAAGAGCAGATCAAAGTGAAGAGAGTCAGCAGCAGATAGCAAACAAAACACCATTTTATTACAAGTTAGTTTGGCAAGCGCAGTTTGGGATGCAGACAGGTCGGATTCTCCTAATGTTAGTGACAGTTCCCCGAAAATGAAAAGGCTGCAGATACCTGTCCCTCTGTTCCAACACAAACCTCTAAAACAACCTCAACTGTCCTGCCAAATTTTGGAAGGTGATCCACACTCCCTTTTTGATCCCCTACCCATTATGCTCCTACAGTCCATATGGCTAATGGCACTCCAGTATCTGACCCATCCTGTGTTGCCACTCTCTTCAATGAGTTTTTCACCACTTGTGCTCTCCCCCCCCTACCCTCTTCTGCTGTTCTCCCTTCCCTCTATCCCCTCACCACTTTCCATCCACCCCCACTCTGGGGTTTCACTCCCCTCCAGTATCTACACAGGAAACCCTGCTGGCCCTCGCTTCCCATAATCAGTCAACATCTAGCTCGGATGGCCAAGATCCTAGACTTCTCCAGCTCTCTGCTTCTGCTATTGCCTCCCCCCCTTGCTCACGTCCTATGCCCCTCTACTACACTCTACACTGTCCCGCAGGCTTAGAAGTTGGATAAAGTTCTCCCCATCCACAAAGGGGGTGATCCCTCCTCTCCTGGCAACATTTGTCATTTTTCCCTCCTCCCCTCTCTTGCAGAGTTACGAGAGAAACTGATCGACACCTGGCTCACTGACTTTCTTTACTCACCTAACTTCCTCTCCTCTTTCCAGTCTGGCTTTTGGAAACACCATTCAACCATCTCATCCCTATTATATGTTACTGACTCCATTCTCTCTGGCATGGATCTGGGGCATATCATGGCTGCCATTTTAATTGATCTGGCCAAAGCCTTTGATTCGGTGGCCAATCCACTCCTTTTGGACAAGCTGAGTTCTGCTGGCCTCTCAGCCTCCACTATTATGTGGTTTATCTACTACCTCTCTGGCCGTCAGCAGTCAGTTCAGGTCAGTGGCATCCTGTCTCCTCCGCTTCCAATCTAGGCTGGGGTTCCCCACGGCTCCATCCTGGGTTCCATCCCCTTTGCCATTCTTCCTCAGTGACCACCCGCCCATCTGCATCAACTCACATACTCATATGTATACAGATGACACAGTTCTCTATTCCTCAGACCCATCAATGGAAGCTGTAGACGTCTTACTCCAGCAAGACTTCCACAATGTCCTGCATTGGTTTCAGGCCAACCAGCTCTGGGTCAACACCAAAAAAACAGTGTCCATGGCCTTTGATTCCAACCAGAAACTGGCTAGACTTGCCGCCCTTCCCTCTTTTACCACCCTGTCTGGCTCTCCCCTTGCAATGATTCATTCCTTCAAGTATCTTGGTGTGTGGCCGGCCCAGTGGCACGGAGGACTGAGGCATCATGCCTTACCTCCTGCCATGCCGGCGACCTGTGTTCGTGGTGTGAGCAGGTCACCGGGAGTCAGTCAGGGAGGGAGAGGATCAAGCATCCATGGGACAGCTCTCCTCTCCCGGGGAGGGTGGGGAACATGGACTGGCACTTGCCTGACACCTAGAAGAGGCTAGGTGTTGGCATGATGAGTCCCGTAAGTTGGGGGGGCAGAGGAGGAGCAGCTGACCGACATGCAGCATGCACTGCATGCCACTGTTGGCAATGTATGTTCTCCCTCCACAAGAAAAGTGGAAAAACCAGTCCTGGCCATGCGGCATGAATACCGTCCCCCACAGGTGCTGCCCCTGAGATGACACCTCCCTGGCTGGATCCGTTCCTGGTGGGTTGAGACGAGTCACTCCCCACCACCCTGCCATGAAGGGTAAGTCATGGGAGCATAAGGGAGGTGGTCTGATCCTTGGGGGATGGCACTGGGGGTGCTGGTGGAAGAAAAGAACAAGAGCCATCTGGGATCACGGGGAGAAAAAGTATAACAAAAAAAAGTGTCTTGGTGTGTGGCTTGACTTCTCTGCCCATATTGACACCATCCATACTAATCTCTACCCCAAGCTTGGTGCCCTGTACCGGAACAAAGACTGCTTGACCCCTCGTCATCATCGAGGCATAGATCAGAAAGCATAGGAAAACCAGGAGCAGTTATAAAATTCACAAGTAGCATTTTATTATTCTCAATAACAATTAAATAAAAATAAAAAAAATGGTTTGTACAGAATGGTTTTTAACATAGGTAGTTTAAACAGAACAAAGTCCTTCCTCTGAGGATATCTCTAATTCCAAATTTCTGTCTCTTTTTCTCTCTCTCTCTGTCTCTCTAACAAAAGATTGCTCTTTTTATAAGACGTATTTGCCTGGCAATTAACTTCTTCATCCTGTGCTCATTAAGATATATCCTGTTTCTCGCAAAATACATTAAAACTTCATCAGTTTCTTTCCTTGCAAGTGCAACAAATAGAATATGGTGTCCCTGAACCAAGCTCCTGTTGACAGCTCTACAGATGAGCTTGTACTGCATCTCAAGGCTAACCCCCTGAGTTCCAAATAGCTTTTTGCAGTCATTTCTGTAACCCCCCCTACCAATTTGTGGCTTATCTTAAGTGTCTCCCAGGGCCCCAGCAATGACCTCTGCCAGTCAGACATCCTGCAGAAGATAGTTAATCCATGGTTATTTAGTGATCCTGTTAATCTGTGTGAGAATGCCATGATGTGCCTCTGCTCCTGTCCCGTTAAACCACAGCCAGTGTGTATATAGTAAATGGTCTGGGCTGGGTCCAAGTGCTTTAAAGCTTATGACCGGCCAGGCATCATCCTAATTTGCTCCACTCTGCGGTCGATAGTAAAGCAGAGGGAACTCTAACTATTGCTGTAAATATTTACTTCTAATCTGTTGTTATATTTAAATTAGAATGCTTGTTTAACCTGCCTTTATTGCAGCTTATGCATCCAAATGGGAGTCACCATGTTTAGTCTAGGACTTCCAGGAATTTAAACCAATTGGGACACAGGGGACCTCAAGGGGTCCTTAGTTCAGGTGCCTCATGGGAAAAGCTATAGTTCTTGTAGTTTTCAGTTTGGCGCCTAAAAGGAATCAATGGGAGCACAGGATTGTGAGTGACAGCTCCCCTAACCAATCGGACTGCTGTAAAAAGTGGACTAGTCCGAGAACCCATTTCAAACTGTAGGCAGTTAACCCCAAGACTCTAGGGAGTGCAGTTTGAGCTCTTGGACTCAGAGGAGCTTGTGTGGAGCATTCAGCACAAGACACCATGGTAGGAACTGTTCAAGTCTGTGGTGTTCTTGCCCAGGACAGGCATAGTTTCCTCTGATGGGTGTCTGTGGTCCCGAGTCGGGGATCTGTGGTTAGAGACTGCCATTTACAGATTGAGAGGTTTGCGCAGCATATCGGCTGTAATAGCAACCAGCCTAAAACCGAATTGAGAAGTAGAGAAGTGAAAGCTGTTTCCATTAAATGTGTTGAATGCTGCCCAGCCTGGTGGTGCTGAGGACTGAGGTGCTGGACACCTTACCCCATGCTACACCAGTGACCTGTGTTCAGGAATGAGCACAGGTCACCGGTGGTCAGCAGGGGAGGAGAAGGATCGAACGTTCAAGGGACTGCTCTTCTTCTCCAGGGAAAGGGGATGTCAGTGGTCAGCGTATGACTGGCCCCTAGTGGAGACTGGGGGGCAGCACGTCGATGCTACAGATAGGGGAAGAGGTGGGGCAGATGCTTGGAGGATCGTGTATGGGTGGGTGGGTGTGCTTTCCCTCTGCTGGCGTCATTGTGTGCCTCATCACCGCAAGGGAAAGAAAATCGTAAAAATTGCCCTGGTTGCTCAGCTTGATGGCCGTCCATTGGGAACGTGCCGCCTCCAGAGGGCATCACAATCAATACTGGAACCAGTCCTGGTGGGGTAGATGATGGGTGCCCCACCATGGGGGGTAAGCTATGGGGGTAAAAGGCAGCGATGGCCCAAAAGTGTGAAGGTGTGGGACGGACGGCAGCTGGAAGATAGGTTGCCAGGTAAAATAAGCCAACCAGGGGCCGGGGGAGAAAAATCACCAACAAAAAAAATAAATGTGCTGAATGCTTATTGTGGGTCAAGGCCTACTGTCCAGGGACTCCTGACTGCCAGAAAGGAGCCTACCTTTACCAGTGACCAAACTGTCTGCCAGCTGGCGGGGTCACCAGCAGCAGAACTGAACTTTGCCAGAAGTGTTTATCCAGTCTTGGATTCATGCCAAACCCAGCCCAAACCGCCTAGTCCTACACCAGTTACTGTTTTCTCAGCAAGAGACCAGCTTGGGGATCCAGCCCTTGTGCAGCAAGAAACCACAGGTTGCGGTCACCTGGAGGGAAAGGCCGTGAAGCGGAGGTGAGTCATGCAGGCCCAGCTTCCCCATGCTCTGCAGTACTCTGCAACAGGTTTCCATTTCACCAGGCCATCTTCTACCAACTGGTGTTGTGAGTAAATTCCGAGTAGCTCCCTGCAACAGTTCTTCAAATCATTTTGTGGTACCATCAGATTTCGTCAGTGTAGTACAGGGTTACATTGCACTGAGCCAACCAGCCGAGGATACAAATAGCCAAGGTCTTTGTCATTGCATGTTTAACTGCCTTTCTTTCCACCAAGGGCCCCAACAACAGCTGCAACCCTGAGCAACATTCAGGCTAAACACCAACAGTCTGTGTACCCAGCAACTGCAAACTGTACAGTGGGACTAAATGCATGCATGCAAAGTGCCCTGCTTTAAATCCAGTATAGTAATAATTTATCTAGATCTGCCTCTTTTCTTGTTCAAATCCCCCTTAATAAATTGATTGGTTTGTTTCACTGTTACATTGCCTCATGAATATCTCAATGTATGGGTGAAGGTTACTGTGTCTGTGTGAAACGTATTTAAAAGTGCATGCCTGTGTTGGATACTGTTTTACAGGGGGTTCCAGGGTGTTTGCCGAAGACCAGACCCTGGTGGTAAGTGCAAGGAGTGTGTGCATATTGTTAATGTTTATTGCCAACTATGTGTTAACTGCTGCAAAGGGTTGTCCCCCATTACAAGGTACGTGGTCACTACGTGGGCTTGTGGGTGCTTTCTTCCCAGAGGGCTATACCAGGTTAGGTAGATACCTCCACATACTGTACGCTACTCTGGGTGGAGGCACCAAAATATTGTGATTACTGAGAGCAGGGAAACCCTGGTAACTATTAAGTTTGAACCCAGGCCCCTCAACCTGTTGTCCAAAGTACAGGCAGGGGTAGTAATCCTAGAGAGATCGCCACCAAGGGGTTAAATTTCAACAATACAATTATATACATTGGCAAACAAAGGGATCCCAGTTTCACATACAGATTCACATATATTTTATAACTGCAAATATGCAAGGGGTAAGAAAAGAAAGAAACAGCAAGTGAAGGCAGAGACAGCGAGAGGCAGAGAATCGCGAGACCATCAGAGTGATCAGTTCCTAGGTCTCACAAGAAAATTTGATTGTGCAATCAGACAAGAGACAGAAAAGGAGAGGATAGAACAGATCCTTGTGTTTAACTCTTTCTACGCAATAAATGGGACAGGATCTTACTCAGCCCATTCACACTCGTGTCTGTTGGAAATTAGTTACAAAGATGGTTCTCCCAGTCTTTGCCTATGCGGATGTGGTCTATGGTTCTGCCCCTTCCTCCTCCCTTGCCAGACTGGATACCCTGTTTAATGCATTCTGTCATTTTGCCACTAACTCACCCCCTCAAACTCATCATTGCAATCTGTACTCATCCCTTTCTATACTCTCTCTTTCTTCCCATCACCTGCACCACTGTGCTTCTTTCATCTCTAAATACTGCTTTGAGGCTGTGCCCTCATATCTTTCCACACTCATCTCCCCCACTTCACTCACCTCATACAGTCTCCATTTCCAGGGATCCCCGCTCCTTCTCCCTCCCTCACCCTCATTCATCTGCTGGACAATCTGCCTTCTCCTATCGCCTTCCCTCACTGTGGAATCTCTTCCCTGCTCCCATCCATCTCTCACCCTCCCCAACTTCATCAGCTTAAACTCATGCCCCCCCCTATGTCTGTCAACTCCCTACCTGACCTGTTTTTTTTTCTCTCTACCTCCCAGCTTATATCTCTTTCCTAGGGTTGATTACTCTGTAATGTTCTCTGCATTGATTTTTTCAATCCATTTGTTGACTTTATTTATGAATGTTTAACGTATTCATGCTCCACACAGTTGCTGCATATGAAGTAACGTCTTGCCATATTTGCACTATCTTTGTTTGTACTTTACTTACATTGTATTACTCAGTCCTAATGTTATTGTTGTTATTGTATCTTTACTCTCACCCCCGGGTTGTACCTGGAAACGACCCTTAGCTCAACGTGTCTTTCCCAGTTACCAGATTTTAAATGAATAAACAAGTATAATAAATAATGGCAAGGCATTATGTTGAAGACACAAAACACAAGTAAATACTGTGCCATTGTCATGATTAAGCTAGACCAACAGTATTTCAAAACTGAACCCCCCCCCCCACAAATCAGCGATCCCCCTCAAAAAATCTGGGTCCCCCATTTGTAAGGCCTAAGGGGGCATTCCTGCCAGAACCAAAAACTGAACTTTAAGTCCTTGGCCCTTTTAATTAAGGAAGGCATTAATAAGTATGGGCTGGTCACTGCTCTTTGCTTTTATAGTAGTTTGTTTAGATCTGTGCTACTGTTACATGGAGCTGTGTTTAAATACAATATGTTCAGTGGGTGTTTTAGATGTTTCTGAAGAGGGAGTGTGACTTTCAGTTTGAAAATGCTAATTTATTGACTTTTTGTGTTGCTGTGCGTGAGACTGAACAAAAAAGTAACTGTTGGGCACGTGGGCTGGAGTAGAACACTGAGAGGGAGAAATAATAGTTGAAGTAAATGTGGCGCTGGTAGAGACAGAGTGAGATTTGCATGTGGGACGGGAGGCAGCTGGGATGGCTGCAGTGTTTTTTTTTACTCAGGAGTGGAATACTAGAGAGGGGAGGCAGTATGAGTAAATACTCAAGGCAGACAAGCATGAAAGAACAAGACATGTAACGTGTGATGGCAGGCTGGTGGGAGAATGGGTTTGAGTGTATAGTCATGGTACCAAGCTTTGATGGAGCAGGGAGACAGGAAATCAGAAGCCGTGCTTCACATGCCTTGCAGAGAAAAGAGAAAACAAGTGGGAAAATGGATTTACTGTACATGCTCACCTGTAAGTAAACCTTGTATACAAGTCAACCCGCCTTTACCTTGTCAGTTTTATCAAATGTACAAGCATAATTTTGATACCCAAATTAGATGGAAAAAAATGTGTTTTGTGATCAACACCCAGCAGAGAACCTTTGTGGCCAGAACCAGACACAAAAATTAAGTAACTCAGTTGCAAAAATGGCTAACAACTGTAAACTCCACAGATAGGCCAACCTTGCAGATAAGTCAAGCTCCCCTTCTTCTTGAGGGCCTATGTTTAGTACAAATTTTGACTTACAGATGCGTACATACAGTAAATGTATACCTGAATAATATGTGTGCGAAGGAGTATGATTGGTTGGAGGTGAGAGTTTTTAAAATGGAGAAATATATTTACAATGCAATTGAAAGTTGGATGTGGGAGGCTTTTTGCTATGACGTAATGGCCACCAGACTTTGTTTTGAAACATTTCAGGAAGTAATTGATTGGCGTGTTGCATCTTGGTTGTCAGAAGAAGTGTAAAGCAGTGTGGTTCCTATTCCTGAACCACATGGCTACGGAATCTTTTCAATGATCCCGGATGCAGGAAATTCCCTTCCTGTTTTACTATATATATATATATATATATATATATATATATATATATATATATATATACATATATATATATAATGTATTGATTAAAGAGACTTGTAATTGAGAACCATGCTTAGAACAAATGAAAAATGATAAACAAAGAAATGTCTTTGCAGAGCTCTGAATCAGGTAACAACTAACTTTGGCGCTTAGATTGGGCAGATTCTTGAATACCTTTTTGATGAGACAATCCATGTGGCCGTAAGGAGGTTGAACTTTCCAGTCGTTTGCATGCTTTATGAAATTTTTTTTTTGCTCTATTTTTCTCCCCTCCCTGACAGGCCCTCCATCACCCAACTTATCCTGGACTTACTGGGTCTGTCCCCCATGGCTTACCCCCCTGTGGCGAGGTGGCAGAGAGTCTGCCTCAATCTGCTCTAGTAGGATCTGGTAGAGCTGCACCTAGGTCACCAGTGTAGGGGCCATGAGGCATTTGAGAGATCACTCTGCTAGCTAGGGTGATTTTCCACCATCTTTTCTACCCCAGTGCCGTCAGTGGCATCCTCTCGCGTGCTCCCGTACATGTGAAGTCAGGTGGCTACCATTCTTCTGCACAAGTCATGGTCCCTAGTGCTCTGCCCCCCCCCCGCTGCCACCAGCGGACAGGCTAACACAGGGTGCCACCCCACTCCCCACTCAGAGAAGAAGTGCAGTCCTTTGGACACTCAATCCTCCTGTTCTGGCCAACCCCTAGCACTCACAGTCCACTCCCAGAATCAGGTCAACAGCATGGTGGTTGGTAGCGCTACTGCCAAGCCACCAGGCCAGTCACTTTATGAGATTTTAAGAAATACTGTTTTAGGCCCATTGTCACTAAATTTCTACATTATATGGACCCTGTGTCTTGGATTTGCTATTGTCTATGGGGCAGATTTCTTTTTCTGTTCTTTGTTTCTACACCTCCGACCCCTTGGCTCTGAGGCAGTCAGCAATCCTGTCACCAATCACTCATAGAATCATCATTTCTCCACCACTCACCCAGAACTACACATGGTGGTGGGTGGCCAGCCACGTCAGTCATTTTCAGGCCTGCGGGGGGGGGGGGTTGAACCAGGGTATTTTTCTTCCAGTTTTCTCCCCAGGGTGCTGTCCAGGATGCTGGTATGCAATGATGCACCTGCATGCACTTGCTGGTAAGCATGTATGTGTGGTATTCAGCAGCAGGCCCTTCCCTGCATTGTGCGCTCACTTGCACTACCACCAGGCCTCCACCAGGTGGAAGTCAAACAGTGAGGTGCATTGTCTCTCCCATGCCCCGAGGGATGTGAGATGCTCTGGGATGCTCAATCCTCCCTACCCCCACTGGCCCCAGACTGCCCGAGCTTGTTTCCTACCCAGGTCACCGGTGTCATGAGTGGAAGCCCTACCACTGCACCAGTGGGCCTGCCTACTGGGTGCAGATTTGAATGCCACCATGGTCATGGCAGCACTCACTGCCAAGGCAGAACAAATGCAATATTCAGCTGCCAGTCCACGTTATGTGCTCTTGGATCTCAGCCCTGAGGTTTTAAATTATGTATACTTCAACAATATTACATGACAGGGTGTGATATATCATGAGATCTTGTCACGCTTTGGGTGCATTGTGAGGCATGAGGTAGAGCATGTGCAAGTTGGAGTCACACGCAATCTGCATGGTGGCTTCTCAGGGGAAGGTATTATAGGGAAAAAAATGCAGCAGCCAGTAGGACAGATGAAGCCTCACCTGCCCATCATGTCCACAGTCTGGCTGTATCCCCCTGGCTCCTGAATTTTCTCCTGGATTCTTCCTCAGCTGTATATGGCTGGATAAGAGGAGTGAAGCTGCTGAGGAGCAGTAGACAGACCCCACCTCAGGAGGCAAGCCAAGAGAGCAAAGGAGCAGTGTGTTGAGAGTGCCCTAGGAGTTCTGGGAAGCTGAGGTAGGAAGAGCCTCGACAAGATGGATGATGGCATTGGCAGTGGTTAAAGGAGGTCCCTGCTGGTATAAAGAACAGAACAGGAAAAAAAGAATATAGGACGCTGGCCCACTGACACAGCAGTAGTGCTACCATTTGCGACACCGATGACCAGGGGTCAGGAACGAGCTCAGGGAATCGGAGGGCTGGCCAGGGGAGGAGGCTGAGCATCCCTAGGATTGCTCACCTTCTCTGGGGAGGGAGGGGGGCTGTGGTTTGGCAGTTGACTGACCCCAGGCAGAGGCCCCGGGTATGTCAAGTGTCCAGCCGAGTTGCTGGGGAACAAGCATGGTGGACATTGGTGGTGATGCCTTGACATTAGGACACATGACACACCAGGAAAAAGAGAAAAATTGGTCTCCAGGCACTGGGTAGATGGAGCGCCCAGTGCAAACCCCGAAGCTCCCACCTGCCTGTCCTGTAGCTGTTAGAAGTTCTGGGTGCATGGGCCCCACCTCGTCCCTGTCTGGAGGACAGATCCACGGCTACATGGGGGTTCAGCAGGGCTCCAGGTAAAGTGAAGGAAGTAGGGGCAGACACCACAGGCATCTCCTGAAGGTGAGATGCTCAATCAAACCAAAGCACACCTTTCCCCTGCGAATGGCCCATTCTTATTTAAGTAACGAGTATCTCACGTGCCAATGCCCCTGGAAATGTGACAAAGGAGGCAGTATAGCGCAGTGGTCTAAGGCTCTGAGCTGCAAATCTGGTGACATCCAGCAGACCAGACCTGGGTTTGAATCCCACAGCTTCCACTTGCATATTGTGTGACCCTGAGCAAGTCACTTAACCTCCTTGTGCTCCCAGGTCACTCCTGTAAAAAAGCTTCCAGCTTAGTGTGCTATACCTGGTTAAACAACTAAATAAATAAAAAAAAAAAGATGCTTGGGGACCAGAGGGGGAAAAAAATAGAAAGTTAAAAAAAAAATTAAAAAGAATGGTGATCTTCCAGGATGTGTTCATTTACTATTGATCGAGGGCAATCAATAATGTATTGAAAATGTAAAAATCTTCCCCTGAATGTGCCTGTTTCCAGGGGCATTGGCACGTGAGATACTCGTTACTTAAATAAGAATGGGCTATTCGAAGGGGAAAGGTGTGCTTTGGCTTGATTGAGCACATTCCCTTGATCTATAATCTTTTTTCATTCTTATTTTTTGCCTGTTCATATGTGATAACATCGCCTTTTTAATTTTATTGTTTGCCTAGTAGGTCTTATGATGGTGGGTAGGGTGTACATGATCAAACCTTGATAAAACTGGTCGTTCTGAGACACACCAAGCTGCTATATTTGATATGGTAAATATCTTATGTAATTCCAGTCAATCAAAGCTACGAAACGTAGGGCCTCTTATCCTGTGTGCATTTGTCATTTTGTGCTGGTACATTAAAGGGAATTTACAACTTTCTTCTTATCAGCTTATACTTACAAATCCTGATACCTTATGCCAGCAAAAGTCACTTTATGCCATTTGTACAATTTTCTTTGTAGCCTGTATTTTCATGGAAGTGATCGTAGTTTGGCCCTCCGATCCCTTCTACATCCCTGTTGCTCTGTCATGCCCCGTTAGTCAATGGGAGTCGAATTCCTTAGCAAGGGCCTTGTTAGTTGATCAGTGGCTTTCATTACTCTCTAACTGGTATGGCTCTCCCTGGCCTCACGTCATTACATGCCTGAGCGTGGGGGGCGCGACAGAGCAAATTTGTTGGTATGAGCAAAATCTTTGTTTTATCACTATGGATTACATAACTGCCTGGGCATACAGATGGGGAATGATGTTTAATACAGATAAATGTACCGTTCTGCGTATAGGGAAAAAGAATAAAAGGAGCAGCTACGTATAAAGCAATAAATCCTTACAAACAAAGGAAGTAAACAGAGATCTGGGAATTCAAATTGATTCAAAATTAAACTTTAACACTCAGGGTACAAATGTGATTGCAAATGCTAATAGGGTGTCCAGCTGTATAAAAAGGAAAATAAAAAGTAGAAAATCGGACGTCCTGCTCCCCCTGAATAGATCATACGTCAGACCCCACTTAGATTATTGTAGTCCATTGTGGAACCCTTACAAAAAAGCTGATATACATAGGGTGGAACGTGTACAGTGCAGGTTTACTAAAATCGTAGAGGGGGTTGAGGACCTATCATATAATGCAAGGCTTAACTCATTGAGACGGTTACCATTGGAAACCCATAGAAAAAGGGGCGACTTATTGCTCTTCTATGACATAATCAATGGCAAAAAATTAATAGAACTAGGAACTGAATTTAGTAACATACATGTCAGAAGAAGAGGACACCCACTCCAGGTAAAAGGTTTCAGATTTAGGGAGAACCTCAGGATGTATTTCTTCACTGAAAGAGTGGTGATCATGTGGAATAGACTGCCTGAAGACATTGTAAAAAGTAATAGCAAGGAAGCCTTCCAAAGAAAATTAGCTACCTAAATCAACAATGGAGGAAACCTACATTACTATGTAAACCAATAGGAGCTATCATGGGCCACGGCCTTCTTTGCTCCTTCACCACAATAGTGACAATCACTTCAGAGGCAGGGAAGAGCATTACACTCCTCTTTCTGAAATAAAAGATGAAAGGTAAAACTCACACATCACTCTAGCTAACGCAAGTAATTTTGAATAAGTTATTGTTGCTGCCAAGATAAAAGAGAGTCATCTTGTGAGGACACGGCAACCAAAACAGCCCAGCTTCACTATCCTCTCACCTAGACCTCATGAGATGACTCTCCCTAATGCAAATATAAACAACAGTAGCATCATGTGATGCTCCTGCCCAATTACAGTGCTTCCTTCAGTTGCGTGTGAGATACTGTTATTTCACACTCTGTGCTGCTGTAACGGGCTTCATGCTGGCCTCTTGCATCATCAACATTTTGAAGAAAAAAGGTAATTAAAAACAGTTAGTGTGATACAATACTAATTTTATGGGTCTAGTTGGAAGACCTCTTATCAATATGAGTGTTGCCTCTTGTGTCCTTAAGATGCCAGAATTGTTCACCTTTGGTTAGCAGTTCTTTCATCCTAAGAACATGCGAAGTATAACTCTCATATTCATATGAGGCCCTCCAACCAGAACCATAAACTTATATATGAGACATCCTTTGGAGACGCTATTAACTTATAAAGATTTTTTTGTTAAAGACATTGCTACAGATAAAATACATTAACTGGAACCCTTTGTCAACACCAGTATAAAAAATAAGCAAGGTTTATTCATTCAGCTGTAATGGAGAGTTTTTGAAGGACTAGGAAGCCTAACATTTGCTGAAGTGGATATATATATTTTCAAGTATGGTTCTGGAAACTAATAAGTTGAATCTACTAGTATCCAAATGTTAGCTTTTTGCTGTATTTCTTGTACCATCATTATTACATTGTTACTTGTGTCCTCTTGCTGAACCACTCTGTACGGTTCTCCAGGTTGTATCTGTTTCTGATGTGGAACCTTTGAAAAGGAGTCCTTGACTCAAAGGTATTTTCCGAATAAACAATGAAATGAAATGAAAAAGTAAAATACCCCAGTATATTTGTATGCTGCCTGCAAGTCTGCAAAAAGAAATGACACCTTTGTGAGGACCTGGAGTGAACATAGAAACTGCCCTGTTAAACCTTAATATCAAATACTTACATTAAAAAATGCGAAAAAGATACGAGACACCGTCTACTCCTGGAGACAATTACAGAACATTGCAGCCTCTCTTATGAAGGGTGTCGGTGATGCAGAAACATAAATTGGAAACAATTATTATCCCCATGATAGGTCACACAGCAAGAGTATTTAATTACCAGATTTTATTTGGGCTACACTGCAGGTTACCTGAGGTTAAAGTGGGGGGGGGGGGACTATTAGACATTATATTTCACTCTGTTCTATGTCAACATATGTTAGTCCTTGGAGATATCTACCTTGAATTTTCTTTTGGAAATGTTCCAGTATGTTGGAAATGAGCACTGGTGGCGTCCCACATTCTGGCTTTACTGAACCCTATGCATGAACAAGCACTGGACCCCAGAAACGCAACAGTACAGTGCAGGAAATAAAAACTGTCTGATTCCAAAACAAGCTTTCCAACACAAGTTGAAAAGGTGCAATTACTACACATATCAGTGACTTGCAGACTCAGAATCCCATTGACTACAAAAATCAGCCAGTATTCCTTAGTCACCTCCATGTGACCTCATCAACCCAAGACTGATGTGATATCTGCCACTGTACAGGTCAGTGGCTCAGCCTCAGCTGGAGTGTTGTGTACAGTTCTGGAGTCTGCATCCGGAGAAGGACAGGGACAAGGTAAAAGTAGCGCAGAGGATGGCAACCAAGACAATCCAGAGACGGCAGGAAAGCACACACGAGGAGAGGTTAGCAGATTAGAGCCTGTACACGCTGGAGGCGAGAGGGTACATGACTGAAACATACAAATACCCCCATGGGTTAAAAAAATTAAGTGGGGGGGGATTGCTCATACTGTTTGGTAACACAAGCACCAGGGCAACTCCATGAAGCTGGTGGGTGGGTGGAGGGGGTTAAGAGAGATACCGGGAGGTATGTTTTTCACAGAGAAGGTAGTAGAAGGGTACAATAGGCTGCTGGAGGAAGTAGTCTGAAAGGAATCAGTGGGGAGGATTTAAAAGAGCGTGAGACAGATACAAGGGCTTGGTAATGACTACACCAGAAAGGGAGGGGGTAAAATGTTCTGTTATTCAGCATTTGTTAGGCAGGAATGGGCAGAAATGCTAGGCCAATGAGCCTTTCTCTGCTGACACAGTCTATCTCTCTGTCCCTACTATGCAGTACACAAAACAAAATGGAGACAAAAACCGAACATTTTTGGACAAGTTCGTGTTTGTAAGAAATCTGAAGCAAAAACACAGTGTTAATTTTGATAATATTGAAGTAATAAAGAGGCCCCCATTTTCAGTCATAAATTGTTTGGGCTGCACAATCTGGCACAAAGAGGCACCCCTTTGTACCGGCCCATGCAATTGCTATACCCAGAACATTAGATTTGCTCTGGCGCAAATCTCGGAATGCATATGAAGCATTCCAGTTATTAATGTATGCAGCCGGGTTTGCACACCATAATAACACACATAACCGGCTCATGCGTGTATGTTAAAAAAATGTTCACAGTAGCAAATAAAGAAAAAAAATTAGAATAAAGTTATTCATGTCCCTTACCTCATAGATTTATTCTTTTCTGATTCCCAGTTTAAGCTGCAGTAACTATGGAACTTAATTTCCTTGTACAAGTAAGTAAACATATTTGCAGTCTTACAGAGACTCAAACCAGACAAATAGGTCTCTACAAAATAAAAGTGGATAAGCGGTGACTCTCTTTGTTTGCTGCTCTGCTGTGTTGACCTGATACAGATGAAAGGACTCTCATGCCTGACTCTTGGTCCTTCTTTATTTCTCTGCCCTTAACCATCACTTGTATACTGCGTGACCCTGAGCAATTCACGTAACCTTTCTGTGTCCCCAAGATGCACCTTGAAATGAGCTTTGGCCCAGTACGCCTTTCCTGGCCAAAAATTCCAAAATAAAAAAAGAAGCCATTTTTGCCACATGTGTAAACATATATATTGTCTGTGTGGGATGTCTATTGTACTCTTTAGTGCTGTTTACTCAGTAGTGTAGAATGGGGGAACAGGATGCCCAGGAAGCATTAAGCTAGTCAGCAGAACAATGAAAGAGACTATAAAGACAGATAGTGGAAGTAAATAAGAGTAACGCAAATAACTGCTTTAACAGCAAATGGCCAAAGCATTCCCAAAGTGTGGATGTCACTGAAAGGAAAACACAAGACAGCATTTTAAATAAATTCCATATCAACTTTGGAGAGATTAAAGAGCAGCTGACCACACTTCTATTCCCAGCCAGGCAGCAAATACCCAGTAATGAACCACTAAGTTTGCTATTTTTTTCCTTATTGATAATTTCTGAAGAAGAGCTGTAGTCAAAACATCAATTCTAATTCTATTGTCTATTTTCAGCATGCAATAAATGTTACCTTTTTTTTATACCCAGGAACTGTCTGCTTGAGGAGATGAATTCACCACAATTAAAACATGTTATCAGTTCTATAACAAGATATATGCTTTACAATTCCATGCTCATAACTACCCCATATATTAGTCAAGTACACACAGGGAGGTTCAGCCCCATGCCTGAAAACAGTAGTTTAAAAACAAATCTTTCTTTATGCTCCCTCCTGCACCACAACCAACCTATCCCTCAGGATCCCCCAACGTGCCTGGCTCTGCTGAATTCCAGTCCCCTCCAGCCACCTACCTCCATGCTGCCTCAGTCTCAGACCCCCCGGGAGGGAGGGCTCCCCCTACTTGAACAGTCTTCATCAGTTTGATTGCTGACGGTCCTGAATCGGTCCAACTTCGGTTCAGCGGGGGCCATCTTAAGGTCGGCTTTTGGGTCTTTCCTTGTTTCTCCTTGCCGCAGGGATGCAGGCATGCACTGGAGATCCAAGATGCATGTGCATGCAGAGGCATGCTGCCGCACTGGCTTCTGACCTGTGTACCTCCCTCACATGGTGCCCTCGACTGCGCTGTCACCCCTGAGGTCACCTGAGTGGTAGTATTGCAGAGAGAGTGGCAACCCTCCCACCCCAGAGGAGGAGAGCGTCCCCTGGGATGTTGAATCCCCCCCCCCCGGCTGGCCCCTGATGACCCAAGCTCATTCCCACACTCATGTCACTGGTATTGTGAGCAGTAGTGCTACCGCTGCGCTGACGGGCTGGCTGAGAACAGCAGTTTGATGATACGAAGTGAGGAACAGGGGTGCAGTGCAGTTTGTAGACTGGGAATGAGGATCAGTGAGGGGAGCTGTCTAAAGATAATATTTTGTTACTTTGCATGCCCTTCCACATGTGTGTGACTAGTGTTAGATTTACACACATGTAGAATGGCCTGCATAGTTACAAAAAGCTTATCTTTAGACAGCTCCCATCTCTGATCCTCACTCATAGTCCATTAGCTGCACGGAAGCCCCACCCCAACTTTGCATCATCAAAACACTGTTTCGGGGTGGATTACAGCTCTCACCAGTACCTCAGCTCCTGTATGGAATTTACAAGTGTGGCATTTTTAAAGCACATATCTTATTATACAGCAGATAGCAATTTTGTTAGTAGTGGCTAATTTAGCTTCTCAGGCAGATGGCTCCTGGGTGTGAGCAGTCTGCCTGGAAGGTGACAACTGCTCCAGAAGACAGTGGCAAGTGTCTTATTCATCTAATCTAGCAGAAAGGAGTTGTGTGGGACAAGGCCCACAGTCCAGTGTACCAAAAACAAGACACAAGTTCTGTCCTACATAACGTGCAGACTGGTACTAATTAATCATTTTACTATTTTGTTGCAAACAGAATTTTGTTAAAACTAAATTATTTGCATTTACAAAAGGGACAGTGAAGGAGTAAGCACTAAATAATTCTAAACAAAAGTCAGATAAGACTGGTTCCTATCTTGATCTTTTCAAGACAAAACTGCTCTCTTTAGTCTCCCATACTGGGACCTGCAGCCGCTTTAAATGACAGGGCTCTACGGTCGCTGAGCTACAATATGTCATGGCACTTCTGCTACTGAATGAATATTCTGAAACCTAATTTGTAATTTCACACACTAGAATTCACATTTCTCCTTAGGGGTGCTGCTAGGCTGTGGCATACAACAAACAATCCAAAAATACAAGCGCACCCCCCCCACACACACACATACAATATAGCACATTTAAACTTTTCACTGCCAAAATCGGCTATGTTTATTTTAAGCTCCATGTGAGGAGTGGGTCCTCTTAGTTTCAGACTGGAATTCCAATGTGAGTAAGTGAAATCACCAACGTCAAGGTGGGACCCTTGATGTAGTCCCTAATTTTCCAATGCCTCAATGGCTAATGTGTTTAATTGGCTCCTTTTATACACTGTGCTCCCATCAAGGATTTTACACAGGTGTTCAAAGGGAACATGCTAAAAAGGAGCACCACAGAGACCTAAAACTCAAACAAATCCAAAATTAGCATGTTCAAACCTTTTATGTTGCTTCACACACTAGAATTCGCGTTTCTTCTAAGGGGTGCTGCTAGGTTGTGGCATTTAGCAAACAATCCAAAAATACCAGCACCCCCCCCCCCACACACACCATAACATATTTAAACTTTCCACTGCCAAAATTGGCTATATTTCTAAATCAAGGATCCCATCTTGATGTTGGTGATTTAGCCCTCTTTTTGCAGTGCACACTGCCCCCCAGTCTCCACTAGGGGCCAGCCAAATGCCAACCACTGGGATCCCCCCTCCCGGAGAACAAGAGCAGTCCTTCGGACGCTCAATCCTTCTCCAACCCTGCCAACCCCCGGTGGCCCATGTTCATTCCCAAACACGGGCGTGGCGCGAGGTAAGGTGTCTGGCGCCTCAGCCCTCAGCGCCACCGGGCCAGCGACACTGCTGTTTCTTTGCTGAATAAGACAGCTGCTGTACAGGATACAGGATGTACTGAACCCAACAAAACTTCCAAAGCTCCTTTAGCTGAAGGGAACATTCTGATAAACAACTGAAATGGCCCTTTCACAGCCTCTACAATCTCTTAAAGGCAAATGGCCCTATTTACAAAATAATTGCTCCCATTTTGATTTCAAATTGTGATAACAAGTATATTATGAGAATTTAGATAATTCTATGGTTAGAATGGAGAATCCATAAAGAGGCTTTTGCTTCTTGAAGGAGTTAAAGTATAATGCAGTGTGCCAACTGACTTTAAGCATTGTTATGGTGTTGTCAGATTGCTCAGCACATTATATGATTCTGCGTTACAATATTGATGCAGAATAGGGTCCAAAAATAACATATTATGAAGAATGCTTCTGACAGCAACAACAAAGTAAAACCTAAAAGTTATTCCTGCAAAGAAATGTTTGTTTGTTTATTTATTTATTTCAAAACTTTTATCAGGAAAGACATACTGAGCTGGTAACAGCTCATTTCCAGATGCATCTTAGGGAAAGGGGATGGGGAACTTCATAAAACGTTTTACAATAAATATGAAGAGAATACAGCAAATACCATTTAAATGAAGAAATATAATAATTATATTCAACTCAGAAAGACATGTGCATAGGTAAGGGAAAGATAAATAGCCAGGTCAAAGCTAATGAGAGGACAGAAGAAGAGGATCAAGGACAGCTGCAGAAGTGGGGAAATAGTCATGAGGAAGAGACTTTAAGGAGGAAGACAAAGAGGCAGAGCCAATAGGCAAGGGAAGGGAGGACCATAGTTTAGGAAAGTGATATAAGAAAGCTGACTGACCAGTGGTAGATTTCTTAGAGGCAGTAGCAAGAGAATGAGAAACAATATTACATAAAGGATAGCAAAAAGCTGAGGGAAAGGATAAAAGGGAAGTAAGGTATGAAAGAAGTGAACCGAACCAGAATTTAGATATAAAGGAGACACAGTGGGAAAGGCACCTGGCATCAAGGTAGGGGAGAGAAAGAGCAGAACAGAGTGAACAGTAGTGAGTATGTGGGGAACAATCTAGAGCAAAATGACAAAAAGAGTTGAAAAGAGGGTCAAGTCTGGCAAGGGTGGATTTGGGAGCACCACTGTCGACTAAATCACCATAATCACCAAATGTGGCCTGTTGTCACCTTTTTTGCCTGAATTCATCCTAAATTCATTGCAAATCAACTACATTAAAACCAGAGGTGGATCCAACCTCTGTTGATTACCAGGATGAGGGGGGAAGGGTACAGCAGCTGGCAGCAAAGGCACCAATAAAATATGCACATGTTGTTCTTATGGGGTAGCTCTGCACCACATGGGGCATCAACTAGGACACAACTTTATTTTTACCAGGGCACATGTGCTGATGTGTCCTGGTTTACAGCTGCCACTTGTTAAAGCATCTGTTAGGAATGAAGAAGCCACAAAAGTAACAAAAGGCAATGCTAGGGTTAAAAGTCCCCTGAACAGTAGTGAATCTGTGGCCTGCTCTTCCACAGAGTTTGAACAATCATGCAACACAATGATGGTCTTGCCTAACTATGGCACCCCGTCTCCAAGCATTGCTGAGTTAGATTTTTTTGAGTGCCTAGACAGTGTTGAAGTTAGGTTGATGCCAATGCTGTGTCACAAGATCATTCAAACCCAGTGGAATGACAGACCACAGATTCACCATGGCTCACAGTTCTTCTGACCAGTAACATTATATACGTGTCCTTACTTTTGTGGCTTTAATTACCATCCCCTAGCTGATTTTTTGTATTGAATTTTCTTACTGTTTAAAAAAGATATACTAAAGCAGGGGCCTTTAGTGTGTTTTAGGGCCATTCACAAAGCACCCAACTTGTCCTACACATCTCTGTGCACAGTGGGTAAGGGAAAGAGTAATACATTAAAGTTTGGCACAGAGGTTGGCCATTCAGTGTCGGAATGGGGGGTCAGCAGCACCAGGGTTCGACTGCTGATGACCGCTTACCTTGTTTTGTTGTTTGTTTACTGTCCAGCCCCAGAGTTCAAGCACCTGGGTCAAAAGGGGGTTGGTGGGGCAGGAGCTTGGCAGTACAGGGGTTGGGCACCCAATGACAGCATTTTTTTTTTCCTTTTTATAAACATTAGTGTCCAACAACAGGGTCGGGTACCTGGTATCGGAATGGGGGTAGATCTGAGCTCCTGGAAACCTGAGATTAGTGTTTCTAGTAACGGCAGCTTCAGTGTTTCGACCAGAAGCCAAATTCACATGGCTTTAACTGCATATGTCAGAGGCAGTGGCACGTGAACTGACCTAATTTTTGAAACAGTTGGTCTTTTTCAGGTTATTTGCTCACCTCTAGCCAAAACAAACAAACAAACAAAAAAAACACTAAACCAAATTTCACCGAACATTCCATATCAAGAGATTCTGAACTGCAGATCACGCTTTTGAAGGTTTTGTGAAAATATGTCCAGAAGCAAACGAGATATATGTAGCTAAAAATCCCCATTTAACATTAAAATGCCTACTCAACCCTACTACTGTGCTACAGTACTACAATACTTTAAATGGGAGTCCTACTACTGTACACAGATGTGTGTTTTTTTAAAGGATTTGATTTTTCCAGCATCCTGTAAATCAGGAGATTTTACTCCAGGTGACATCCCATGAGGATCTGGGTTTTATAATATACCTCCTTAATGTGTATTTATGTCTGGCTCCCGCTTTTCATAAAAAGACCATTTTAGTTATCCCAGGGGAAAGTCGTAAATCTTCTTGATGGTCCTATGTTTCAAAGACTATAAAATGTTCAGCAAAGGCAATATAGAACAGTTCCTTCTCAGTGGGCTCATGATTCTGCAGCAAGTATTTGCAACATATTTCTGACAAAAGGAATTATACTGTATACTAGAGGTCCTGTTGAGGCTTGTAGGGCAAACAGCACAAATTAAAATCTCATCTTCCAAAGGTTACCATACCAATCAGCTGTTTTATAATGAGGAAAAGTTGGGGGGGGGGATTGTTTAACCAGGAAAAGCACACTTAGCTGAAGCTTGTTTCCAGGTGTGACCTGGGAGCACAGGGAAGTTAAGTGAATTGCTCAGGGTCACACACTATGCAAGTGGGGGCTATGGGATTCAAACCCAGCTCTCCAGATTTGCAGCTCAGTACCCTAAACCACAGCACTATGCTGCCTCCTATACTGCTGAGATATAAGTTTTTTATTAACTAATTACTGTGTGACTTCATGAAAAGATCGTATCAGATGTCACAGAGCCAGAACTGACTGCTTGTATCAGAAAACTTTAAGGAGAACTGCACTGAATCTAAAAGTAGCTTTTCCCAGTAGAAGGTATTTTTTTTAAACTGTATGTTTATTGTTTCAAGTAAAGATAACAGATTACAGATACAAGCATTGATCTTACATGGTTAAAATACTTAGCACATTGAGGGTGACACTCCTCTTAATACTCACACGTTAGCCATCTAATGCTTTGAGATACATCATTGGGAGGAAAAACTGTTGAAAAATACATAGTCAGTTGCCAAATAGCTGTGAATTGAGCCCATGAGCTGCATGGTATAGTCCGTTTAGAGTCTATTCACCAAGAAGTGATAGGTATTCCCCTCCTCCAGGGAGGATAAGAGAAATTCACTATGCCTTTAGCTAAATAATGTGCACAACATGTGCAAAACTTTTATAGATAGTACAACGCATGCAATTAAACAGTTGTAAATGATGTGCCACTAATTAACATATAAAAAAAATTAAAATTCTTATGTGGTATAGGGCATTATTAGATAGCCTTCAGCAGGCAGGTGCTGCTGGAGGCTATCCAAGACCGCTGCCTGGTGCAAGGGGTGATGGAACCAACTAGAGAGGGGATCATACTGGATTTGGTGCTCACAAACGGTGATCAAGTCCAGGATGTGGTAGTACAGGACCCTCTAGCAGGAAGCGACCACCGCTCAGTGTGGTTCCTCCTCAACACAGGGAGGGAGTCGGCTAAGACCAGGACAAGAGCGTTGGACTTCAGGAAGGCAGATTTTGCAAGAATGGGCAACATCCTAGAGGGGTATTTAGCTAAAATTAACCCAGTAATGGATGCTGAACACAAGTGGACAATCGTTAGGAAGGGGCTGAATGAGGCCACAAACATGTGCCAAATCTCAGATTAAGCAGTCCAGGTTCAAAAAATCTAGCTGGTTCAGCAAGGAAGTGGAGTGGAAGGTGAGGGAAAAAAGATGGGCCTTTATTAAGTTCAAAAAATCAGGGTGGGAGGAGGACAGAGAGGTGTTCACAAAGGCATCTAGGGAGGTGACTAGGTCAGTCAGGGGAGCAAAGGAGCTGAAGCTGGCTCGGGGAACGGGGGGAAGGGGTTCCTTAAATACATAAGAGAGAAGAGAAGTTGTAGAGATTACATTGTTAGAATCAAGAGGGATAGGGGATGGGCAGAACAAGGGGAAGAACAGGCAGAGGCACTCAATGAGTACTTCTACTTGGTGTTCACAAAAGAAAGGGATGGCCCAATACTGCAGGGGAAAGGAGGCAAGGGTGAAGGGGGGGCACAGATAATAGATGGGGTCATCCAAGAGGATAGAGTTCTGAAGGGCCTTAAAGCCTTGTGGGTGGACAGGGCACCAGGACCAGATGGTGTACACCCAAGGGTCCAGCAGGAACTGGTGGAGGTGTTGGCAGACCCTCTGATGGACCTTTTCAACACCTCTTTGGAGACAGGGACAGTACCCAGGGACTGGAGGATGGCTCACATGGTGTCCCTTCACAAGAGTGGACCCAAGGACCAACTGGGCAACTACAGACCGGTAAGCTTGACTTCCATAGTGGGAAAGTTGATGGAGACCATTCTAAAGAAGATTGATAACCTTTCTCATCAGTAATGGTCTACAGGATGAGAAACAGCATGGGTTTATCTTGGGAAGATCATGCCAAACTAACCTGATTGACTTCTTCGACTGGGTCACTAGGGCGGTTGATGAAGGCCACGCTGTGGATGTCCTGTACCTGGACTTCAGCAAGGCTTTTGACTCAGTACCCCATGGGAGGTTAATGAGCAAGCTGAGGGACATGGGAGTGGGGAGAAACTGGTGGGGTGGGTTGAGAGCTGGTTGCAGGGCAGACAACAGAGGGTGGTTGTAAGGGGGGAGACATCCAAGCCAAGGCCAGTAACAAGTGGGGTACCACAGGGTTCAGTGCTGGGCCCTGTTTTGTTCAATGTCTTCATTGGAGACATTGCAGAGGGGGTCAAGAGTAAGATCAGCCTGTTCACAGCTGACACTAAGATTTGTGCAAAAGTGGACAATGAGGAAGGGAGGCAGGCACTCAGGGAGGATCTAGCTAAACTCGAACACTGGTCTAGGGAGTGGAAGTTGGGATTTAACGCTAAGAAGTGCAAGGTCATGCACCTCAGAGCAAGAAATCCCAGGACCAGCTACTGGCTGGGGGAAGTGCAAATAACAGCTTCAGAGGAGGAAAGGGACCTCGGGGTAATAGTGACAGGGGACATGAAAGTATCAGCACAGTATAGGAGGACAGCAGTAAGGGCAAATAGGATGCTAGGGTGCATTGTCAGAGGGATCACCTCTGGAAATGAGGAGGTCATCCTGCCCTTGTATAGATCACTGGTGAGGCCACACTTGGAGTACTATGTGCAGTACTAGTGCCCATACTTCAAAAAGGATGTGAGATTACTGGAGAGGGTGCAACATAGGGCTACAAAAATGATCATGGGACTGGGGGAGTTGCCATATGAGGAAAGATGGAATGAGCTCAACATGTATTTGCTGGAAGAGAGAATGGAAAGAAGGGACATGATAGAGACCTTTAAGTACGTGAAAGGCATAATCAAAGTCAGAGCGGGAGAATTGTTCCGCTTAAAGAGGGGAAGGGTCACTAGGGGGCTCAGTCTGAAGTCGGAAGGGAGAAGGTTCAGGAGGGAGATGAGGAGGCACTACTTTACAGAGAGATTGGTGGTGAGATGGAACGCACTGCCAGGGGAGTTGGGAAGACTTGATAGACCTGTGGGCCTTTTTCTGCCGGCTATTTCGTATGTTCATATATTCCAGAACCATTTTTAATCTTATTTTTTATGCTTATGCTAACAGAGAAGCAACTTTTTATTAATGTGGCTCTAAAAGTGAGCTTAATTATCTAAACTGGTACACAAATAAAGTTCACAAGCAAATAAATTGGTCAACAGGACCATGTCCAAAAGGGAGTAATCTGACTTGAATGGGTATTTGTTCGTTGTCCCAGTCTTACAAAGAGACAGAGTCAAAAAGCAAAAGAGTTCAGTCTTACCTGAGGACAGCAGGTACCCACTGTCACAAACTTGCTTAGCAGGTCTGCCCTGTACTTCCAAAGTGCCAACCTCTGAGTGTATGATTTGCGGACAGTGAACAGAACAAGGTAACCCTCTTGTCTATTTTGTGGATTCAAGTCACCTTAGTATCAAGTTCTGGAGGGATTCAAACTGATAACCTCTTGTTAGCATACCTAATTATCAGGCTCAGATAATTCTGTCTTCAGGGGGCCAGATATCTTTGCCTACGGGCACCTAATCAGGTATTTCAAAGGAACCCTTAGAACTCTATGCAAGACTTTAGAGAACTCTATCAATTTCCCACTTTGGTATACAATAAGCTCATACACAGTGTTAACTGTAACCTTTAGAAGCTTCCCTTAAATAAAAAAAGAAATGTCAAGGCACTCCAGGCAGTTTCCGTTTTAAAATATATATCTTTATTTTAAAATAGGAAAATAGGAAAACAATAAAATTACAGAACAAAAAATCCCAACACATACAACCTTAAAAACAAACAGGTTTAAAGTGCAAGTTTCTACAATACATACATTCAGACTGGTCTAATCTTATTCTCTTTCAGTGCTGTGATGTTTCTTCCTCAGTCAGATAATATGAAAAAAAGTGTGTCTGTCAAGGTTCTCTCAGCAATTAAATACAGTTCTGAGCCAGCCTTCTTTGAGGTCACCAAACTCCACCTTGGTGTAACAAAATCTATATTTATTATAACACAGGATGTCTAAATAAAATATTTAAAAAAACATAATAGGTGACCTCACTGACTTTCCTCTCCTCAGGTTAACCAGACAAAACCAGTTTGTGCTCTGCTACACATACATATCAAAGTTTCTTTGATATAAGTCACTGTATTCAAAGTAAAAGTGTATTTGATTATTTAATCCCATCTGGGCCTTGGTATCTACACATCAAAGGTCTCTCTGATGTAATTCAAGGGTTTCCCGGGAATGGATATTGGACCTTCCAAATTCGGCTGGGTCCTGTTTTGCCCAGACATCATCCTCTTTGATGAAATAAGCTGGTTTCCTTGGCTGATATTAAAAACACATGCATGCTCTTTCCATTATGATGCCTAGAGCAAAATCAAAGGATTTCCCTTGGGATGCCATGAATGGCTAATATCATTTCCTGGGATCAAAGCAAATTTAACATGCTAATTGAACTTCAGATCTCTGTAGTTTAAAATACTTCCTGTCCTTTGAACTTATCCCTGGGGGGTTTTGATGTGTCAGTTCAGCAAGACTGTAGTTTCCTCAAACTGACCTTCCCATCACATATTTTATATGCAATAAAAAAATTGATACAGCACTCAGAACTGGCTGTCTACGTCACACCCACCCCATCCTTATGGAGAAAAAAAACATAACAATAACTCCTCAGGAATCCTGTTCTTCAGAGGATGAATCCTCTCGATCGGTCGTTCATGAGCTCAATGGTGCATGTCTCTGGGACCACTGCATGGCATCCATTGGATCAATAAAAAGATAAATCCTGCCTTAATGTGCGATCTGGAGACAAGCCGGGAAGACAATGCCATGTGCTATATGTGCCTCCCTCAACAAGGCCCTGGCACCACCAAATTTCTTTCTTTTCTACCAGGTTCCAAAGCTGATGTTGGGATAAGCCTAATTTGGTGCCCATCCTACAGAAGCACTCCTTTTTGCCTCACCAAAGCCAACAAGTAGTTGCAGGTGCCCACTCCATCCATTACTACCACTACTGTATCCGGAGCCTCCAGATTGTGGGGCCTGCCTCATGGTGTGACTCGATATGCTTTCTGGAACTGCTGAACTCTGGAACTGACTTCCTCACCCAACTGTTGCACAAGCCAGTCCTGGAGGAACAATATCAAATGGTCTCCTTCACAATTTTCTGGGAGGCCTATAATTCTCAGATTGTTAGCCCGTGCCTGATTTTCTAGCATTTCCTGACACAATTTCAAATGCGTGTTCTCCTTGATGACTGTAGATGAGGCTCCCATTGCCACATCGGCCCATTTAGTGGCTTCTGCTGTTGCCACAGTCACTGACTCCACCGATGTTTCAATGCTGTTGATTCGGTTTTTGAGGCTATCAAATTTGTCAGAAAGCCCCGCAACAGAGGCAATCAACCTATTGATCTTCAGGCCAAGTGATTGAAGTGCCTCTTCCCCCAAGCCATCTGCGGCTTCCATAAGGCTCTGAGTAGACCACGGGGGCAGGGTACTAGTCGGATTCTTCCCTTTAGCTCCATCAGCCTGGAGTTTTTCTTTTCGAGAATTCTCCATCTATTACAGCTATATGTTTCACATAGTTTTACGCAATTCTGGAATCCTGTTGCCCTGTTAATATAGGTAGTGCCCTCTCGTCAAGCTAAGAAAACTGCCGAGCACAATCTGAAAGCAGCCGTTTTGCTCGGGCCCCACAGCACCCCCGAAAGTAGGTTTTCCCAGTAGAAGCTTTTTTTAAATACTGGTTCCAGTTCTGTTATCCTTCCACCTATTCTGGCCTATTTTTCTGATTTACACTATGGTGGCAAGAGGCTTTTAGAGAACTGTATGATGTAGTTTATATCCCACTCAATCACCAAGTCGTATAGTAGTACATGGATGCACTGTTCCAACAATGGAAAAGCTGTGCAAGGGCCATAAATTACATCATACTGTTCTAAAATGGTACTTACAACCCGTGAGAAAACTAGAAACACCCACGAGGATAACAAAAATGCCTATAGAGGTGGAACAGTAACAGAACTGGAACCAGTATTTAAAAATCAGCTTCTACAGGGAACATGACTTACAGGTTCAGTGCAGTTCTCCTTTAAATGGCTGTTGAGGTACTTTCCAAAGTCTCATTGCCCACTAATATCACTTTATCAGGGGCATATAGTCCAGCATAGTTTTCAGTGATTCTACAAAGTCATTGTCTGTACACTTTAAAGACAGCCTGTAGATTAATGGGAATTCAGGGATCGATGCCTGATGAGGTTTCACATTCTGAGGTAACCACAACATTAACAAGTTTAACAGATTACTAGATTTTAATACTCCAGAGTAAGAAAGACATCATGAAATGAAGGGACTTCTTAAAGCAAATTATAAAATGGATAAGAGAAATACTGTACTGTGATCAGGAGTGTAGCCAGAAATTTCCATTTTGTACACCCCCACAATTAAAAAATGTACACATCCCTTCCAAATGGCACCCCCTTCCAAACAAGTCAGATTGTTGTCAGATGATTCCTCTACTCTGTAAAGAGGTTATACATGTATCAGACCCTCCTCAGTGGCCTACACTAACCCAAATACTACAGATTAGAATTATATTAACAGAGTGGTTTATGGTTTGTGACAGGCACTCAACAAAACTGTACACAAATGTGTACAGTGAGTATGCCTGTCTACACCCTTAACTGTGATTGGTGGAATCCAGTCACATGACTGTGCCAATATCGCAGCACAACAGTATAGGTCAAAAATGCTGAACTTTCTGAACCGCATTACTTGGTCCTAAAATAAAAAAAAATTCAGTAAAGCTATTTTATAATCGCAATAAGATTATATTCCTCCTACCTCGCTCTCTCTCTCTCGCTCTTTCTCATCCTTTCTCCTGCTCCCCACCTTCTTGTCTCCTCCCTATATCCCCCCTCCTTCCTCTACCCCCTCCCCCCTTGAACCTTCTCCTGCTCCCACCCCCTCCTTATCCATTGGTCCCTCCTTTTCTCCTTCTTTCCCGGCCCACCTAGCACTTTAGTGATCTCAGCACTTGTGACAACGTCAACACCTTGACTGCCATCTCTCCTTATCCCCCACTGACGTTTGTCTCTCCTCACACCCCTAGGTTAGTACTTTTGTTGTGTTTGTGTCACGTATACCTGTTCCTTATTGCCTGCAATGCTTAAATTGTCTTTGTTGTTGTACTAGTTTGACAACTCACTTTTGTATTGTACTTTCCACTGTATGTTCTCACTCTTCTGCTGACACGGAACCTTTGTAAAAGAACCTCTGGTTCAAAGGTATTTTTAATCCTAGTACTCGATAAATAAATAAATAAATAAGACATTCCAGGGTGTGCGTAACTGAGGGATAACGGCACTTCTCGGGGAGGTTATGTCAATATCGCGTGGTCAAAAACAGCACGGTCAATAATCACACTGCATGGTCAGTACAAAACCACGTGGTCCAAAACCGTGCTAGATTAGATATACTAACTCCAAAACCATACGGCACTGTTATGACCGTGAGGTTTTTGACCGTGCATATTTGCTGTTGCAATTAAATGCCTGGGTGAGAGAGTGGCCTATTTATTTACATACTGAGGAAAAGCAGAACTTTTGTCCAATACTATTGGTCCCATTTCTCTTTCTGACCATGTTCCACTTTGAATTTCTCTTGGCTTGGGACCGCTTGCATCAGGGAACTCCCTACTTCTCCATGACCCAGAATTTCATGTACTAGTTTGTTAAGTGTGCTGGTTGTCTAGAGATTCTTGAGTGTGCATTTAGTGTCATTAATTGCCACGTGTTTTAGTTTGTAACTTCATGTGGTCAATTGCTTACTGTACCCTTGTATTTGTATCTTGCACATAAGGACATCATTGAAAATGAGCAACTGCTTAATTAAGCAATAATGCCTGACAGGGTGTGTGTCGTGCTAGGATAACGTCACGCCTCAGGTGGTTGGGCATGATGACGCTGGCCGCGTGCGTCCAGCAACTGAGGCGTGACGTTATCCCAAACGACACACACCCTGGAGGGCATTATTGCTATTATGCAATGGCTCGTTGTTATACAGAATAAAAAAATCATTTTAAAGATGTTTTTGTGTAGAAAAATATTTTTGGTTTTTAAGAGCAGTTGAAACAATCAAGCTCAGCGATGATCAAGGTGCTGAAGCTCATCTGCAGGTTCACAGTGAGGCTGAGACTAGACCAGTGATGTTGTGCTGGGATAACAGCACGGGTCCAGCCCAAGACTGATCAATCAGAGTCCAGGATTTTTTCTTGCCATTGTATAATGCTGTTTTCCTAATGCCTAATAATAATGTTCAGTGTCACTTCACATTGTCAATAGGAATTCCCTACAATTTGGATAATGTGCACCCTGACCATGAGTTTACTAATATGGCTATAGTTTTAAGGGCTGTGCCTAGTTGGCCACCCGAAATGCCCACTGACAGCCAGTACTGCTGACAACCCTGGTTAAGGAATGGACTCGTTGTGTAACATTGGTGGTCAGGAGAGGTACAGAAAGCTGGCACACAGCAGTGCAGATTGGCTGGGGAGGGCGGATGGCAAGCTTCTTCACAATAGTGACCCCTCTGACTGGGCCAGGGGTCTCATTCCTGCCACACCGGGGATGCTGTGTGTGCACACAGCCAATATAGGCAATGGCCCACACCTGTGGCAGTTGGGGGGAGAAGAACTGGGGGAAATACTACTGGCTGGCATCTACATGATGACAAGGATTCCTCAGCCTAACCAGGATATATCCCTGATAATAGAGTATATCCTGGCAGACTGCCGGCATCCAGAACATAAACAAAATCTACATAGAAAGTGCTGTGCCTAGCGGCTGCTATCATGAGTGTTCCAGTGCCTCATTTTAGGCATCTTTTGTACCAGTGTACTAGGGCCGCAGCATGTCTGAGGAGGTTTTCATCTGACGTGATATCTTCGCAAACGTTATTGGTTTTCTTTTCTCTATATTTCCGTAACTCTAGTAAGTAAGGGCTGTTTGTTTCTACAGGTAGTCTTTCTAAATTCAGTTATGCCTGTCTAAAGGAGTTTAAACTGGACAGCCTACTTTTTTCTCATTTGCATCTTTTGTGAAGGTCTGAGTTTGCCACTGTCAATATTCAATTTAAATGTACAAAGATGTGTACAAAAGGACGTCGCTGTGCTTGGTCTGCAAATTTCGCTGAGTGGTGCCTCAGGAAAGTTGAGGTTTATTCTGTCTGCCTAGTCAGTCAGCCCTCCCCCCTTGTGTTGTTGATCAGTCTGATTCTGCACTTTTTCCTGTATTTTCCAAAAGTCTTGTTAAGTTTTCCGAGTGTTTTTTTTTTTTTTACTGCTTTTCAATTATTGTAACTTTGGCAACTCTTCTTAGCCATTGACGCGTGAGTGCTGCTTTTGTGCTCCTTGCAATGGCAAAGCGCGAGCATTCCACACGTGTACGAACCCAACAGTTCTCTAGGGGCGTGTGTGGACCCATCTGGATCAGCATTACAGCACAGCACCCCTTCCTCCTTAGCAGCTTTGCTGCTAGGGCCAGTTCAAGGAAATCACAGGAACCCAGTATTTGTTAACTGCATTGGCCAGTCTGGGTGGTTTTCTGCTAGCCATACACAATTTGCTTTTAAAAAGTACAAGACCTACCACAGAACACTGAAACATTCTCCATGTGGCTCACTCTGTCCTCTCTGTGCTGGTCAAGCGAACTTAAAACTTTTGATCCCCAACTCCCAGACCTCCAGTGTTGTGGGAGAGAGTATATCTGGCAATTCTAAAGGCAGTGGCAAAGTTGAGTTACACCAGTCCCAAGTATAGCTTCTAAATGATATCTTTCATGCCGAAGACCAGCAGGCCATCCCTGCAAAGACACCGGAAGTCCACTCCTCAGCCCAGGGGGTCTGTCACAGGTACATGCAGATATAGTAGAACAGATTAAAGATGTTCTAACTGATTTGCAGAAATTCCCTATTTCTGGATTCAGTTCTGATACTCAGCCATCAAAAATAAGGCTGTTGAAAAGAAATGTTCTATCCCAGCAACCCCTGATGAGTCGCAGGACAACAACTAGTACTCCTCCACTGAAGATGAAAGTGAGTGGTCTGAGAGCCCTCAGATGTCCTCCATTTTACTCATGTTTCACTCCCAGTATTCGTCTTTCCTAATAGCTGAATCCTACAGAACACTAAAACCCTTTGAGGTTCAGTTGGTGGCCCGCTACCGGTGAAGCCAATAATTTCCACCTCTGGGAATGCTCCTAAGTGTTTTATGAAGTTTTCAGCATTGTGACCAAGTAATCAACCAGGGGTGTTTAGATGTTGATAAGAAAGATCAGTTTGCAAAGTCCCAGGCAAAATGCTATCCTTCTGAGGATGCTATGCTAAAAAAACTGGGATGTCCCACTGATCACTGATGCTTTGGTGGTTAAGCATACTACTGTTCAGATCAAGGAAACATCTGCTGTCTCTGACAGCAATCACGAGATGGTAGATGCAGTTTGTCAGCATGCTTTTTCAGTGGTGGCATCTAAGATCAGAGTTATGTATGCCTCTTTCCTGGTCTCCGGGACTCTATGGCTATGGGACTGGGTGTCACCAATCTTGCTTGGTTTACTGGGGGAGTCCCCAGTGTCCAGCCTTCTTACTCTCATTACCATAGCATCCTCTTTTCTGGGAGATGTGGTTCTGGACAGCCTTCAGCTCTCTGTCAGGTACTTTTTTGCCCCAGTTTTGGCTATTAGAGGAGCCAAGCTTCCACACTGGTCTCTGTGGACCAGGCATCCAAGGCACACTTATAAGGGGTTTCTTTTACTCATGATATGTTGTTCAGTCCTTATTTGGACAAGCTTCTAAAAGAGATTAAAGATAAGAAAGGTTAGTTGCCCATTTCTAAAGCGCAACAGAGTAGGCCAGCCCACCAGCACAGCAGTAGTGCTACCGTGTGTGATGCTGACGGCCTGGATTTGGAAGCGAATCTGAGCTGCTGGTGGGTCGGCCAGGGGCAGGAGTATTGAATGTCCATAGGACTGCTTTCTTCCTCCTCCAGGGGAGGGGAGAGTGGGCAGAGCCCAGTGCTTGCCTGGTCCTTAGCAGAAGCTGGAGGAAAGGCAGCTCAGGCAAAGAAGGTCAGGAGACGTGGCAAACATCGGTGCATGTCATGCGGGAACTCGTGGCATGCACCGTGACATCATTGCATGTCATGTCTCCAGGTGTGAAAAACTGGAGGAAAACGTCAGTGGCAGGATGATGAGGAGTGTCTGCAGGTCTTGCACCTGACCAGCTGGCCACGCTGACCAGAGCCAAATCTGTGCTGCGGCGAGCTTGGGGAAACCCACTGGGGGGGGGCAAGCCCTGGGGGGAAAACGGCCGGCAGGTAAGTCCTGACAGACATTGGGATGATGGGGCTGGGGTGCTCCTCAGAAGGAGGGCCAACTGGGGAAGAGAGAAAAAAAAGTGCAACAGAGCTGCACTAACCCCACTCGGAGAAGGGGTTATGAACATGCTCGATGTTACAGAAGTAGTTTTCATTCCTTTCGAGGCTATGGAAATCAGCGAAGCAGAGGTTCTTTTACCAGTTTTAAGTTCTCTCAGAATTGAGGCTCATTCTCCTGCAGACATTTCAGAGGAGCCAGCGGGAAGGGTTGATTCTGTGCATGAAGATTCATAGGCCCATCTTGTCCCTTGGGACCTCAGGGTCATCTTCAGAACTTTTAATTCTGTACCATGCCCTCAAAGGGCTGTTTCTTTCAGTCTCCAGTATCCAAAATCCCAGCGAAAAGAAAAGCTGTGGACCAGACCATGGACCACCTGCTCCAGGATTCTAATCAACTTACTTCATAGTCCCAAATAAATCAGGGGGATTTCACCCACTTTTAGAGTCTGAATAAGTTTATGAGACAAAACCAAATTCAAGATGAAGTCCCTCAGTCAATTATCAGTGCAGAACAACTGGGGAATGGGTTCTATAGCTTCTCCCACATATGCATTAAAGGAGCTGGCAGGAAGGGCTGATTGTCTGTATGAGGATTTGTGTTCCTGTCTTGTCCTTCAGGCCCTTGGGGACACCTTCAGAACTTTGTCGAAAGATGGGCCAAAACCACAAGACTCATGAGTACTGGAGGTTATCTCAGTTATGAAATCAAATTAAGCAATACTGACTGAACAGCCAGTCATTTCCTAGGGATTAATGTCCAGCTGGGGAGAGAGGGGCCCTCCCAGCCAGTCATTAATCCCCAGGAAATGACAGGCTGTGAGGTCGTTATTGCGATTATAAGTCTAATCACTGGAAAAATTAACATCAAAACTAAATAATACTTCTGTCAAATTTGAAAATGTTTGGCTGGATGGGTTCTGTACATGCTGGATCAGAGAACAGACTTTATCCCCTGACTTATTTCCTTATTATTAAGAAAGTCTTTTATATATGGGGCCTTTGGTGATTGCATCTCCTTTGTCTGTAACAACAAAGTATAATGCCCTTGTTGCTTGCTGTATTGTACTGTCTTGTGTACTGCTAAAACAGAAAACTCTCAGTAAATACTGACTTTATAAAGTCTAATCACATTAGAAAGTTTACAAATGTACGTGCAACTCTGAGCTGTAGAGGGCATTTTGATTATTACCCAGCATAGCAGCCAATCAGAGCTTGTATTCGACTCATGAATAATTAATTAGACTTATAATTCTCCACAGTGCCCTCAATGGGCCAGTTCTCTTAGTCTACAACTTCCAGAACCCAGTAAGAAAAAAGGAATGGACCAGCCCTTGGACCATGTGCTGCAAATTGGAGCGATAGTTATGGTACCCCTTCTGGAGAGGGGCAGGGGCTCTACTCAGTCTACTTTGTAGTCCCAAAAAAGTCAAGGTGACTGTACTCGATTATGGATCTGTGGAGTCTGAACAAGTCTGTGAGGCAAATCAAGTTCAAAATGGAGTCCCTCTAACTGATTATCAGGGTAGTGCAACTGGAGGACTACCTGGCTTCTAGTGATCTGTCAGATGCCCATCTTCATATTCCAATCTGCCTCTCTCATCAGAGATTTGTGTGGTTTGCCATTTGGGATAAGCATTTTAAGTACCAGGCTGTTCCCTTCAGCCTGGCTTCTTCTCCAGGGGTCTTCACAATGGTCCTGATAGTGGTTGTTGCCTCTCTCAGACAGGAGGGTCATCACATTTACCCTTACCTGGACAATCTCCTGATCTAAACTTTGTTGAAGCCGGCAGCAAGATCCTCCGTAGCCTGTACATTACAGGTCCTGGGAGATCACGGTTGGATAACCAACAGAGACAAGCGCTCCTTACATCGTCTCAGAGGCTGGAGCGCCTGGCAGTCTATTTCCAAATGGATTTGCAGTGAGTCTTCCTTGCCTCATCTAGAGAGAAAAAATACATTTGGCCCCTCAAAGCTCAGAAGGTAATTTCTGTTCACAATTGCCTTCAAACCTTGGGTTTGATGACTGCTGTGATAGAACTAGTACCATAGGCTTGTCCCCCATATTAGAGCTCTCCAATCTCACCTATCATTTTGGTCTACAGCACATGCACAAGATAAGCCTCCATTTGGATTTCTCCCTCGGTTCATCAGTCACTTGTCTGGTGGGAACATTTTAGAAATCTGAAGAAGGAATCCCCACTGTTTTCCACCCCAGAGCAAATTCTGACAAGAGATGCTAATCTAATATCCTGGGTACCGGCACTGTTCTGAACCAGATTCCAGTCCAAGATGTTTGGGGTCCTGCATATCCTCCAAATAAATGTCTTAGAGATGCAAGTAGTGTCACCCATCTCCCTTTTCAGGAGCAGATCACGTCCCAAGTGGTACAGATTCATTTGAACTATGCAGCAATGGTGGCGTACATAAATAATCACAGGTCACAGAAAGCAAAACCATGTTCCTGGAGGCCCAAAAAGTTCTTCAGATGGCCAAAAACAATCTTCTCTTTTTGTCAGCCATTCATCTAGTGGTGGATCTAAATGTTCAGGTGGATTGGCTCAGCTACCAGATCACCAATCCGTGGGAGTGGTCTTTAAACCCTGAAGTGTTCAGTCTGTTGTGCGGTCAGTTCAGAATCACTCAGATCAATCCATTTGCATCTAGGAAAAATGCTCAGGTTTCCAGATTCTTCAGTCAGTTTCAAAGTGCACTAGTGGAAGCAACAGATACCCTCTCTCAATGGTGGAAATTTAAAAGGGTCTACCTGTTTTGTTTTTTTAATCCCTGCGATCCTAAGGGTTTTTCAAAAAATCAGCAATCAAGAGGAAGCTTCCTTGTGATGATCCAGAGTGATCAAGATGGTCTTTGTACTCAGATCTGAGAAATGTCATAATTCAGGAGTCACACTGGCTCCCTTGCCACAGGGATCTCTAGGTCGAGGCAAAAATTAAGAAAACATCCAGCACTCCAGCAAAATTCAGGGAGAATATATTTATTGATACAAAAAATTGTAAAAGGTTACTTACAATTGTAAGCAAGAAAGATTAATTACGCACGTCAAATACAAAATAATTTCAAGGCTTCAAAATCCATTCCAGCCTCGACACTTTGGGGCAATGCTACCCCTTTGTCAGGAGGCGTGACCAAACGTGAAAAGCTTGGGCCCAATTCCAAGTTGCATGGCGCAACTTGTGGGCATATGTGAATTACGCCATGCGACGCTATGCCAGGGACCCTGCGCCCTATTCTAAGACAGGCAGGATCCCCGGCACCTATGCCCCATGACTTGCGGCAGCCACAGGGTTGCACCACGGGAATGGCGCAACAGGCCTTGGTGCCGCAAGTTGCAGCCAGCAGTTAACTGCCCCTGGAGCCCCCCCACCCTGTATCACTGCTGCACTCACCTGGGGACCTTGGGGGGATCTGGGTGGGTGGCACAGGTGTAAGGGGGCCACAGAACAATACAGACCCAGGAGGTCCCTGAGCTTCGGGGAAGGGGGGCATGACTGTGTTGGAGGGTACATGGGACAAGTGTAAGTACTTTCTGCAGTACTGCGGGTGGGGGCATCCATTGTTGTGCCAGGACAGATGCCCCTTAGACCACCTCCATGCTGGTCAAACCCCACTATGCCATACTGGGTCCTGGAATGCCATAAGTGGGTTATGGCAGCCGTCCTTCCAGAATAGGGCACAGTTGCTGCCATAACCCTCCCTTGCACCCTGCAGCAGTGGGTTGCAGGCATAGTGGGTGGTGGAGCCCACCTTTGGCGCAACCTGCATATGGCATGGCGCAAGTCGTCTCTTGTAATCGCGACTTGTGGAACGCATGGCACAAGGTGCTATTTACGCCATAGGGTCTGGTGTAAATTGTCTTGTGCCAGGTGTACTGCATTCTGGAATTGGGCCCCTAGTGTTTTAAATAGTACTCTCACAGGTACCAATCCATTAAATAATCTATTATACATTAATGTGCATTAAAGTGCCTTAGTGACTCCTCAGATATGGTGGTCTGCTCCCTATCGGGTCAGCTCTAATTAGTGTTCGTGTCTTTATTTAATTTAATTGGAATTCCAAACATTGGAGGCATGAAACACTGCTGAAATATGGAACAAATCACCATGCATGAAAGGTTAAAGTGCAAAGTAATATGTAAGAAAATTTTTGTTTTAAAACATTCACAATTTGGAAATATTGTGGTGCAATAGGTACATATCTTTCTGAACAAGGCACTGAACATCAAATAACAAGCCTTTAGGTATGTCTATAATATTCATCCTTATTATAAGGCATACACTTTAAGAATATTGCTCACAGTCATTTTAACAATACAAAATATGTACAGTGAGCACTGAACTCCAAGTATAAACCAAAATATGCAGAGAATACCATGACTTCGTGTAGCTTCATACAGAAGTGCTAACAAAATACAGCAATAATAATACAAAGGATACTATAACACATTTTAACTCTTAATCTCATAACAATAGGGCCTCACTAATTAAACTCATTCATGAGACATGTTCTTTATATTTAGGTCGCAGACCTATTGTACATCCAAACCTATGATTGCTTCATTTGCCAGATTGGCTCTTGTGGATTCTATAACAAGTTTTCTCTGTCAAGGCAATGGATAACATTATGTTGTCCAGAAAACTTTCAGCCTAATCAGCATATGACAGTAACGGGAACTTTTTTGCTTCCTGGGCTAAAGAACAGGTCTTCAAGCCCACTAAAGCTATCATCCGATAGATTCTGGATTTACTGCAGTCAGGAATGGACAAGGGCTTAACCCTCAGCACCCTGCAGGGTCAGGTCTCAGCTCTATGAGCCATGCTGGGTTTTTTGGATGGTTTCTGCCTAGGTACTCCTTTCTACATCATTCACATCTTCCAAGCAGTTAGAATTCCAAACATACGTACTACTTTCCAGTTCCCCCATCGGACCTGAATGTGGTTCTATTAACTCTTGCAAGCTGCCTTTTGAGCGTCTATCCTCCATTCCTGAGGTTATCCTCTCCTTCAAGGTTTGCTTTTTGATAGCTGTCTGCTCTGCCAGACAGATCAGTGAGCTTTATGCCCTCTTTTGCAAGGAATCATATCTCATTATGTGTAAAGGCAGGGTAGTTTTGCAGACAGTTCCTTCTCTTCTTACTTCCAAAGGTTCCCATTGCTTTTGATGTGATCCAAGAGGAATGCCTTCCTTCTTTTTGTCCACAGATGGCTAATTCAAAAGAATACATTTACTGTTGCAGAGCAATGAAAACCTATCTCAAGAGAGCTGTGGAATTCCATGACTCAGACAATATTTCTGTGCTTTTGGAGCTGCAAGAAAATTTAAAAAAGCACCCAAGGCCACCTTGACAAGGTGGATCAGATCTTGTATAGCAAGGGCTTATGTAGCGGCAAAATTAAAGTCACCAACATTGATCAAAGCACATTCCACCAGGGCTCTGGCTATCTTCTGGGTTGAAACAGCAGAAGTATCTGCATCAGAACTGTACAGGGCAATCATGTGGTCCCACCTCCTCACCTTCACCAAACATTATGGGCTTGACATACAAAGTTCAGCATTTAAACATGAATTGCTACAGGCAGTCATGAAAAGGTAAGCGAAATTTCCCTTCAGGACATATATGGGTCAATATTCCCCCCAGGTGTGGTGTTATCCCAGCACGACATACACCCTGTCATGCATTATTCCTTTAATATTTCCCCCACCCTACTGATTCTGAATGCGTATCACTGCTTAGAACCCATGTTGTAAGTAATTCCCATTGACAACATGGGCCGACACCGTTAGAAGAAATTCTGTCAGATGTACTGTAATTTCTTTTATGTTAGCTTCTGTACCGTCAATGGGGCAACACCCAAGAGTTATATACTTGTATTTCCATGACTTGGTGCATTAATGATTCAATATTCTGATTTATTCATTGGATTATAACAGGTACTTGGCTAATCATTTCTTGATACTCTGTTGAATCACAGTTCCCTTTTCAGTTGAAAAAGTGTTGAAAGATACATTTGTGTGACTCACACCGCTGTCTTCTGATGAAAGTTCAACCTCATACTATAATCTGGCTGCAGACAATGGCAAATTATTTGGATCAGCATCCCCATTACAGTGACCATAAAGGCGAGTGTTGACTTCTCCTGAGAAACATACGGTGAAAATCTTTTTTTTTACTTATTATGTATTTTTAATACAAATCACTTATGTTGGTAGTTGGGGTTGTCCTTGATGTATATAGTGTACTGTGTAGCAATTTTGTGGACTGCCTGAAATGATGCAGTGGAACACGCAGGACACCAACATTCCATGCAGCTAGATGAAGAGCAGTGCAGTACAAACCCTGTTGACATTTAATGTAATTATCATTGACCGCTAAACTGGTTAATATTAATGTACCGGCAAAAGAGAAAAAACTTTCAACGTATGTTAAACAGAACTTTTAAACATTTCCAGTGAGTATCAGTTTATTTAGAGTCTTATTATCCACTTGTGCTAGCTGTCATTACCACCATCTCAGCTCTTTAGAAGCTGATTACCTCTGTGTGTGCACCAAATCTTGGATGAGGTCAAGCCATTGTGACAATGCTGTTTCATGCTGTCTTTACAAGTATGTTGTAGAATCACTAATTTCAGCTGCCCTCCTATGATGTCAAACTTTTGGCTGCATCTTCACATCCTGCCATAAGCCTGTTGTATAATTATTTTGCATAATGCACAGGTCATGGACAATGTTTGTAAGAAGCTTCTTATAAAATTTATAAAAATAAATTTAAAAAAGCTATAGCTGTATTAGTGAGCTCCTGGTTGGAGACCACATTGCACACATTGTAAATAATCCACATTGACAATGTTGATGCTAACAGAAATAAATTACAGTAAATATGATAGAATTGTTGTTATGATGATGTACATTCTCACAAATGGAAGATGCTTTACTTAAATGATACAGGTAATGTTACTATGTCTTCAGGACACAGTGAAAATGGTCTTATGGAGAGACATGTTTGCTTCCTCTACCCCAAACAGAAAGTACAGAAAGCCACAATGAAAGATTAGGAGACTAAATGGATATCTCTCCAATCTCTTCATAAATAAAGTAACACTACTGTTAGACTACCCTTAGACAAGGTCCAAGCTGAACTCCGGACTCTTCATAATTTCAGACAAAATGATTATTGCATTATCTGAAACAGCAATACTCATGGGTGGGTGGAAGGGCATAAGTTTAAAAGCTACTGGCTAACCATTTGTGGGGTTGTAGGGTTTCTGCTAGAGTTAAAAGATATTACATCAATGGGGAAGCTCTGACATCATGTGTCATGCCGCAGTAGCTCCCGAGATGGATGGGTGAAGCAGACACCAGCCACACCTGAGAGCGGAGGATCCCTGTGAATTTTGAATCCTCTATGCGCTGGTTTTGCAGCAAATTCTTCTCCTTTTGCTCAGACCCTCCTGATTCTGTCTGACTCGGCCAAAACACCGGAAGGTGATATTTACCCCTTGTCTGAAGTTTGAAGGCCCTCACTTGGCTTCTGTGCAGTGTTCGACACCACTATGTCCAAGGCAGTGTGCCAGACCAAAGAAATTCAGGAATCCTATGGTGAAGAAAGGAAGAAGACACAGATCACTTGACTACAACCAAAGGTTTTTCTACCAGTTGGAGTGCTTACTGAGGCCCCACCAGGACTACTCTCCCCTCTGGTAAACTCCCCTAGAGATAGGGGAGCACATGGTAACATTTTCAATTACTTTTCTGCAAAGGGGAAAATGGAGAAGGATCAGACAGAAGGACTTGGCACAATAGAAGTGCAGAGGCAAAATGGGTTGCAATGGAACGAGGGTTAGTCACAAACAAGGGAAGCAGTGCCTGACAATGGGGTAACTGAAAAAGAACTGCAACTACCCACAAATGGCAACAGGCAGTTACTAGCACAAATGGCAGAATGAGGGCAGGGAGATTTATAGCATCAAATTCTTCAAGCAGCCCAGCTACCTTTGGCAGAGAAGCAACAAATATCCCCTGTATACCAAATTAACACTATACAAACAGAGGCTCAGGTTCATGTCCATGAAAACAAAACCTCTACTATACAAGAGTAGCTGGAAATGCAGAATAAAGAGGCAAAAGAAACAGATGGGAAATATACTCAATTCAAAACAGAAGTCCTAGAAGCTGTATCAAGCTTAAAAAAGGATATGTTGATTGCACTAGGTGACATAAAGTGAGTCTTAAACAATGTTACTGACACCCTAGCAGAAGTGAATAATAAACTATAAAATCTCACTACTAGGACAGATGAGCTAGAAGACAGGGGGCCAGAATTTCAAAGGCCATAGATTGATGCAAGGTGCTTGCGTCAAACAGGTCTGACGCAAGGGCACCTTGCGCCAAGGGCTGTGCCAAGTGGGAATTTGAAAGGCAGCCTGCATCATACAGCAGGCTGCCTGCACCAAAGTGTGCTAGCACCATCCTTGCACCACGAAAGTGGCTGCGGCATGGTGCAGGGGGCTTGTGGCAGACCCAGACTGCTGCAGCCCTAGGATTCGGAATTTGAAAGACCCCCACTGGAACCAAGTGCCACGTGCCCTTAGACCAGTGAGGAGCTGGTCTAAGAGGACTTAGACAGCTCCTGGGGAGTCGTCCTGTAAGTGTCAGCATGTGGCCCACCCTGATCAGTCCCTGGTGGGTGATCTCTGGTGGTCCGGTCATCCCCCCATCCCCATCATGGTCCCTGACACCCACATCCATGCATCCTGCCAACCCCTCCACCCATCTAAGCACTCACACCCCCCTCCCATACCCGATCCAGTGACCGGCACAGCCCTCCACACACCACCATGGCCAGCCGCCGAATGAGCCTTCTGTGCATGTACTGTATACAGTATGTGCATGGATTGCCTATGCAGCAGCTGGCCGGGGTGGCATGTGAAGGGCTGTGCTGGTTGCCAGATCAGGTATGGGGGGGGTGGGAGTGCTGAGATGGGTAGGGGGCACTAGCCCACCAGGGTACCAGGGAGTGTTGAGGTGCTGGTGCCATTGGCACAGTGGTGTTGGGGGGCAGTGCCCAGTTGCCAGCCCCTGTCCATGGGTGCTGCAGACTCCCCACGGCCGTTGTGGCATTCCGGGTGGGTGCACCATACATCAGGCGCAGCACCCCCTTTGCCGCAAGCCACGGGACTTAGGCACCGGGACCCTGAGAAATAGAAATTCGGGTGCATGGTCTCGGGTGCATCGCACTCGGCGCAAGCTGCCATTGTCGCAGATTGCACCGGGTCTTTGAAATTCCATCCCAGAGTCTCCCAGGTACAAGATATAACTCACTCAGCTGCTCAGAAAATACCACAGCTAGAAAGGTAATTACAAGCCCTGCAGGAAAAAGTTACTGAGCAAGAAGATAGAGGCAGAAGGGCCAACATAAGATTATCCAAAGTCCCAGACAGGTGACCTTATACCATATTTTGAACAAATGCTCATCATGGCAATAGGCAGAAAATACCCAGAAGAGAAAATTGTTCTGGACAGGGCTCATTGGGTGAGATCTAGATTTACCAGAAACTCAGTCTTCCCAAGAACCGTGTTTGTGAAAACACTTAAGCATCAAGATAGGGAAGCAATTCTCCAGAAAGCTCGAATTTCAAAGGAGCTGAATTTTGAAAATTTACACATTAGTGCTTATCCAGACTGTTCTGCTGAAACTACAGAAAAAAGAAGACAGTTCAATCCCTTGAAACAACTTCTGTTCAAAAAAGGCATTCAGTTTTCCATGTTATATCCAGCCAAGATTAGATTTCTGGTTAACGGGCGTCTTCAGACATTTGAGTCACCTGATGATGCTATGCAAGCATACAAACTGTCTTATGAAGCAAATCAAAAGGCACCTCACTGACGCTTCACAATCCACCCATCGAGCATACCTCCACCCAACCACCTGCCTGAACAACTAAGATGTACCATCAGTGGAGAATTACTAAAACAACATTTTTTTAAAGTAAGAGGGAAATAGAAGGAAAGAAAGAAGGGACAACTAAAGATAAAAAAGAAAGAAAAGGGAAGGGGAGGCTATAATAAAATTATAAATTTTAGAGGAAGATATAAGGGACCGAGGAAAACGAAACCACTAAAAAAGGGGGACTAGCATTGGGTTATGGGATTGAGGGGTGGAATTGATGAATAATAAGTCAGGAATTGGGTAACCAATAAGGAATTGGATAACTAAAAGCTAAACTAGAAAGTGTGCATGATTTTTGAGGAAGGTGCCAGAAATCTTGTAAGTCCTGGTCGTGGGATGTCCCCCTCCCACACTTTATTATTGATTGGCATGTGGCTATTCCGCTCCAGTTCAGGTAGTGGCCTTTTGTGTATGGAGATGGATATTCTGGCATCTCATCTGTGTAGGGAAGGTGGGAGGGGAAGTTCCTTTAATTATTTAAGGGGGAAGGGGATTAAAATCACACTAATACACATTTCATCTTTTTCCTCAATTTATATTCGCTTAGCAGAAACAAAAACTAAAATATGGAAGAGACCGTATCTCAGGCTGTATAACCTCCATGCAAAAAAACTTAGTATAAGAAGAGGGATCGAGGAATTCCAAATAGATAGATTAGGTGTTTATGGTTGAGGAGTTCAGGATTGCCACCCAGAACGTGAAAGGCCTACAAGAAATAAGTAAAGTAATAAAGGTGATATAACATATGGAACATAAAAATATAAACATAATTATGTTTCAAGAAGCACATTTAACACAAAAGAATATTAAATGGTTTGAGAACCAATGGGGCAAAATATATTATTCAGGTTTTGCTAACATCTCCAGGGGAGTTATTATTGCTTTCCACAGGAAAAAATTAAATCCTAATATTCTTAGAGTAGTTACGGATACTCAGGGTTGCTATACAATTTTGTATTTACAGATCTATAATATAAAGTTTACATGTGCCAAAATTTATGCACCCAATGAAAACGCCCCAAGTTCTTTTCAGATTTTTTTCTCACTTTATCAACTTTTGAAGCACCATATTTAATCAGGGGAGATTTTAATTTAGTACTACAACAAAATGACAGAACAACAGGTCTGGATAAAACCCATCATACATCTCACTGTGCAATATTGAATTTCATGAATGATTTAGGGCTGGTAGATCCATGGCAGGAGATTCATGCCGACAAAGGCATATTTTCTTTTTTCTCAGTTGTACACCAGAGCTACTCACACATAGATTTCTTTCTGATTTCTAAATCTTTACTACATACAACCCAAGACATTCTTTATCCAGGTATGGTCATTTTGGATCATTTACCATGTGTATTGACTTTAAAAATCACAGATTTAGCAAATACGCATAAAATATAGTGGATGGATGCTACATTATTTGCTAACCAGTAGTAAAAGAAAAGATAACTCTGGCATGTAAGGACTTTTTTGTGTTTAAATAAATAAAGAAAACATCAGCTATAACCTTTTGGGAAGCATTCAAAATATTTATAAGAAGCCTTTTAATTAATAAAAAGAAAACAAATGCACATTTAGAAAAAGAAATGAATACGCTTATGCAATCACATAGCTTATCCTTTGATCTCAATACATACAAAAATTTGCTTCAGAAAAGGGATTTATGTAATCAATTAATAACAGATATGACTGAGAAACAAATTCAAAATACTAGATCAAATTATTATTTTGCAACAGATAAACCTTTACAATTATTAGCATGGCGAGTAAAGAAAGATCAGGTAGAGAATTCAGTTTTTGCTATTAGAAACTCTAAAGGGGAATTATGTAATAAACCCTTAGAAATAAATAACTGCTTCATTGAATGTTATAAAAACATTTACACCTCAGAATTTAAAGGGGACATGGAACAAGTTACAACATTTCTGTACACGCTACAACAACCAACTATCTCAGCACAAGCTCGCAAATTATTGGACAAACCTATTTCTAAACAAGAGACAGCAGAGACTATACAAGATTTAGCAACAGGAAAGGCACCTGGTCCAGATGGTCTAGGAACAGAATTATATAAAAATCTGAAATAAATATTATTGGACCCTATAGCAACTCTGTTTAACTCTTTTAATGAAGTTCAGAGAATTCCAGAAACATTCAAAGAGGCGATAATCCAGATAGTTCTAAAAAAGGATAAGGACCCGCTGAGCTCTGCATCATACATGCCCATCTGTCTGCTAAACACTGACTATAAACTTTTTACAAAAATAATCTCAAAACTGCTAGAAAATATAATATATGGATAATATATATATATTCACCAGGACCAGAATGAGTTTATAAAAAAAGGAACATTAACAGAAAACATTAGATGAACTTTGAATATCATAGTGCTGAATATTGAAGAAGATGTGGTTTTAATAGCAATAGATGCCAAAAAAGCATTAGACAGAATTGAATGGCCCTATATTTTTTCAGTTATTCAGAGGATGGGATTCAGTGCACAGCTCAGCGGGTGGATTAAATTACTATATGACACACTCCGAGCAGTTATTAAAATAAATAACACCATTTCAAAACAGTTTACATTATTCAGGGGGACAAGACAGGGCTGTCCTTTATCTCCATGGATTTTTGCCCTCATTATTGAACCCTTAGCTATAGCCATTACAAATGATAAACATATACATGGCATTACTATTTATAGTACAATGGAAAAATAGCCCTTTATGCGGTTGATATTCTGCTATACTTAACAAACCCTACTATTTCAGTCCCTCAATTAATTCATATAACAAACCAAGTTGGGCACTTTTATAGATATAGAATAAATTGGTCAAAAACTATGCTCTTGAAGCTAAAAAATTTACCTCAAACCCATCCATATCCAGACTGCCCAATGCAATGATTGACAACTTATATTAAATATTTAGGGGTTACTATAGTTGCAAAAAATTTCAAATATATATGGGGATAATTATGAAGGGTTAATTACTAAAATCAAAACAAGATTTGAGAAAATGGAACTCACTTTATTTATTTATTTAGTTTTTGTTGACCGGGTAAGTGCACTAGACAAATGCTGCCTATTTTCGGGCATGACCTGGGGGAAGGGGATACAGATGAATGCCAACTGACCTTGAACCAGATTAAGCTGTTGGTGGTATTTTTAGTGAATGGGCAATTCACTAAATTATATTGCATGTTATATTGCTGCCCAAGGCACACAGATCTGTCAACGGGTACAAGAAAATACAACTTTAACGTCAGTTCAAATGGAAACACAGGCCCAATATTACCCTTCATTAATGAAACTGTTATATTCAGGGATCACGGAAAAAAGCTGATTAAGGTGCCATTAACTACTTTAACTATTTATTGGTGCTGGCTTTCCATCCAAAAAATGACTGAGAACAATAAGATTATTTCTGAATATACGCCTATACACAGAAATTATGAATTTTCACCTTCAGTAATAGGTAACAACTTTAAAGTATGGCTAGAGGCAGGTGTTAAATAAATAGGGGATGTATGGTAGGAAGGAACAATGAAAATGTTTGAACAAACTTTCCATCACAATAATGACCCTAGAATTCAATTATTCCAATATAATCATTTAAAAATTATTTAAATCAAAATAAAAAGATAATAAAAATTAAAACTCCTTCCACAACTCTAGAAATCCTACAAAAAATGTATTTATTTATTTAGGAAATTGGAATTACAACCCTTTGAGTCATAGACTCGTTTCCAAAGGCTCCATGTCAGAATAAAACGGACATTCATACAGTACGTACATAGAATATTGCACAGACATTCATACAGTACGTATATAGAATATTGCACAGACATTCATACAGTACGTACATAGAATATTGCACAGACATTCATACAGTATGTACATAGAATATTGCACAGACATTCATACAGTACATACATTGAATATTGCACAGACATTCATACAATACATACATAGAATATTGCACAGACATTCATACAGTACATACATTGAATATTGCACAGACATTCATACAGTACATACATAGAATATTGCATAGACATTCATACAGTACGTACACAGAATACATGTGGGTGAGCAATCATACAGAGTATAAATACAATGAGCACGGGTTAATGCCTACACATTTGGTAGCTAAAATAGGGCAGAGCTATCGACATATTTGCCTAATGAGTGGTTAAGACCTATACAATTGGTAGCTAAAGCAATGCACGATATGAGCTGGTAGTAAGCCGCCTCAGGGAGGCCTTGTCTTATACATAATACAATGCATTCATAGTCCAGGGCAACTATATGGTAACCGAGGGAGGTGAGGAGCCTGTAGGCTAGAAATAGTGAGAGCGCTCCACTGCCAGGCCAAGGGCAGGTATGTGGCCTAGCAGCATGGTGCAGGATCCACAGGTTACTGGTTACACTGGCATTGATGTGAGGAGAGGATATGGGCCCTTAAGGCAGCTTTAAAAGGACCTAGATTGGTGATTGATGTGATGGCCAGTGGGAGGGCATTGCACCAGGATGGAGCATTAAGGGAGAAGGATCACTGGGCCAGGGTGGTCCTGACCCTAGGCACCTTCCAGATAGTTTTTGGGGTGGCCCATGTGGATGCTGAGATGGTGGCTGCCTGAAGGGAAGCCATGACACCTACTGGGGTTAAATCAAGGTGTTTTTTTTTTAGTGAAGAGACAGGTCTGGTATAATAGTCTTTCCTCAAGGGACAGGATATTGGTGAGTGCATATAGGATGCAGGTATGTGTATTTCTGTCGGCACCAGAGAGAAGCCGGCAGGCCTTATTGATGACTACTTGTATTTGATGAAGCGCTGTAGGGTCAGCGGCAGCATAGACTATGAGGCCATAGTCCACCAGTGACAAGACTGAGGAGGTAATGGCTAGGTGAAGTGCCTCAGGTAGCAGGCAGTCTTTATGTCTGTACAGGAAACCAACGTGGGTGTTGGTGGCAGAGATGAGGATTTTTATATGTTCATGGAACAAGAGGGAAGAGTCAAATGAAATACCTAGATACTTACACTTTTGGACCTGTTCCAGTGGGACGAGAGAGGCAGAGAGTATTTCTAGGGGGAAATCCCTTGATCTGTTTTGGTGGTGGGCATAGAGCATCGTCTTTGTTTTCATAATGTTGACCACCAATCTGTGTTCAGCAAACAAGTATTCAATCTGAAAGAAGAAGATTTGTAAGGTACTCTGGCAAGAGAGAGGATCAGAATATGCGGCGTAAAGAACAGCGTCGTCCACATAGAGGTGAAGGTTGCCGAGGCAGGATTTAGGCAGGGCATTGAGGTAGATGCTGAATAGCAGGGGGCCCAAGATAGATCCCTGGGGAACTCCTGAGCACACATGCAGCATAGTAGATATAGTATTTCTGGTATTTTTGGTATAAGATATGGTATCCAAAATAAGGACGGGACGAAGTTAATCTCTTTATTATACCAGGTAATACAGGTTGCTTCGTGGGAAGACATACAAACAATTAAGATGAAATGGGAAAGAGACTTAGGTCTGAATATCACAGAAAATATGTGGCAAGACATTATTAATGCTTATGTGAATAATGTTCCCTCAGTAAAATTGCAGCAGATACAAATGAACATCACCCACAGGATTTATTACATACACAAAAAGCTTAACTGATTTTTCCTAATATTAACAGATGCCAAAGATGTGCAAAATTAATAGGTACATTAATACATTTGATCAGCTGTTGTCCGTATCGGTCTAATGTTTGCTTCAAAATAGAACAATTTTGTATATTGATATTTAAGAAACAAATAGCTCTCTCACCAATGGTTAGAATGCTTGGTATATACCCAGATAGGGAAAGACTGGATGCAGACCAACAAAAATTATTAACTATCTTTACTATTGTGGCCAAGAAGTGCATTCTCCTAAAGTGAAAAGATTTGGACCCACCGGTTTTTACAGTTTGGCTGAATATGTTAATAGACATCTCAAAACATGAACAAATTTGGTACTGTAAGAATGGAAAAAGAGACAAGTTTCAAAAAATGTGGTTTCTGTTCCAGATGGCAATTACATCAATAAAAATAGGAGATTAAATTAGTTAGTTTCAGTTCTGGATCCCCTTTGGGTGATGATGAAGTGAATAGATGGAGACCCTTTCGAAAGAAAATATCTGATGAAGGAAAAAGGTTCCATCAGCACTATTCTGAATGGAAGGGGAAAAAAAAAAGATAAAAAAAGATATTACATCCATGGACTAACAGTCCGATGACTTTCTTATTGGATAGTTCTCAAGCTTTTGAACATTTTTCCTCCTCATTATACTCTAAAGGCCAAATTCCCTCTTCCATTTGATCAGCTTGTTTCTTTTCCAGTCTGTGTGGAAGGTTGTGGGTTCTAGCCCCACACCAGGTATTTGGGGTGAATACCATAACTGACACTGTAGTGCAGTATGGGGGGGGGGTGCTACACTGGTGAGTTGTTATTCTTCAGATGAGTTGTTAAATCAAGGTACCTTCTGCTCATTTGTGGTCACTGTCCAGATGGAAGTAAAAGATCCCACGGTACTTCTCGAAGAGAGCAGGGGAGCTTTATTAGTGAAAAATTAGTAAGCAAACATAAGTTCATCACGTCAAACACTACTTACATTAAAAAAGTCAAACAGTAGCACAATTGCACTGCAAAATTATTGGACACTACTCATTCAGTAACAATAACACAAGACAAAAGCTACCCCTAAGAATATACATTCCTGGGTATGTGTCTCCACCAAGTGTTCAGTAAAGGCTTTGGGAAGGTACAATGCTCTTTTGAATACACTAAAGCCACCTCCTGGGTAATTTTCCCAATGAGCCCCATCAGTTGTAAATTCCTCTATTGTAATACATATTGGCATCTCACTTGACACACAACCCATTTTATAATGGCCATAATGACCCAGTGCATCCCAGGATAGAACTGTTTCCAATCAACTGTATACATTCCATATATCAACATTTCATATGTAATATTGGCAAGTTGAGGCAATGCCCAAGCTTTGGTTAAAGCAGACCAACCGTTTATCATGTAAGAGTAATCAAAAAATAAATGTATCGATTCAACTTGGCTATGACAATTTTCTCTCAAGCACATTTTCTCCTGTGCACTTTTATGAAAATAATTACCACGGACATTTAACCTATCATGGCAGCGGAGCCACAAAGTGCCCCACATTTTGATTGGGATCCTAGAATCGGTTAACTGAGATAGCAAACAGTTTTCCTTCATAGGACTTAGGCATGAAAAACAAGGTGAAGTAAGGAATTGAGCATTAAACACCTTCCTATACATGTCTTTCCTGGTAATGTGTGTTAGCTCACAAGGGGTTACTTTCCACTGTTTAAATTGTTTTTTTAAATCTACAACATATACTGCTGTTCCCTGGGGGATAACCCTAAACACTCTCCATTTCTGTGTCTCCCATTTCTGTAAAAATATGCACACCATGACTGGAAAATTATAACCCAGATGCTCTGATTGTGCTGGATAACTGGTAATAAATTTCAATGTATAAAGTTAACAAAAATGAACAGCACAGGATTTACCATATCCAAGCTATCACACTTAACTGGCCAATAAGTAGCCATTCCCTTGACAGGATTTAATCTGCTCCCCCACAATAATCTGAAAACCAGATTATATAACTTGAGTTCCAATTTCACAGGGAGCAGGAAGATATAACTAATCAATTAAAAAAAATGGATATAATAAAAGCCTTAATCACATTAATTCAGTTTCGCCTTGACATTGGATATGGTTTCCATTTCTCAACTTTTTTCTCCGCTGTTTTAAGTTTTTCTTCCCAATTCAAAGTTGCAGGATCCTGAGCACAGGACCCCCAAAATCTGAAGGGGAGTATTCTGAATGCAGATTCCAGCAATGTGGATAACAGAAACAGTATTATGGCCTGGAATGGCAATTCCCATGCTTTTCTGTTTATTATGTGAAGAGCCTGAATCAACAGATATTTCTGAACTATCTCCAAAGCTTTTTCACCTGAAAAAGAATCAGCCACCAAAAGGCTGACATCATCTACATATGCCAGAGCAATGGGAAAGGTTGTGCCCCCCCATAACAGGTGTAAGTTCCCTATCTGAATTAAGTTTCCTAATTAAAGGATCAATTGCAGAGACATAAAGTAGGGGGCTCAAAGGGCACCCCTGCCTCACTCCTCTTAATATTGGGATATGTCTCCCCACTCTTCCATTAACTACTGGACTTGTAGATATACAGAAATTGTAACGATTGTATGAACAATTGAGGAATTCCAAAACAGTGTAACACTATAAACAAATATTCATGTGGAACTGCATCAAAAGCTATAGACTGGTACAAATTTAATACATAACCAGGCATATTATGACATTCGAGTACTTCCTGAAAAATTTTCAAATTATCCAGCATTGAGCGCTGGGGTATGGCACAAGTCTGTGTAGGGGAGATAAGGTGTGGAGCTGCCACAGCCAATCTACCACTGAGAATTTTACAAAGAATTTTCCAGTCTGAATTGATCAGACTGATCAGTCTCCAATTATTAATATTTCACTTATCATCTTTCTTTTTTTTTTTTATCACAACATTATTTTGTCACCACCTCCATGAACCTGGCAGGGGCTATGACCCCCTTCCTTCGGAGGGGTACATCCTCCAGCACAGCTTATCATCTTTCTTATGCAGGAAGATGAGCAAGCTATCTGCTTGGGGGGGGGGGGAGAGGCACATGCCGTAGCAACACATCATTAAAAATAATGACAAAAAAAATCAGACAGACTAGCAAACATCTTTTTATAAAATTCCCCAAGGAGCACATCCAGTCTGGGTGCAACGCCATTATTCAAACTAGAGATTACCTTACAGATTTCTTCTTTAGAGATAGGTTTTAGCATTTTATCCTGGACATGAAAAGGTATGTTAGGAATCTGCAGAGTTCTAAAAGACTCTGCAAAAGTAGAAGGCAGATGTGCTGGGCAGTCAAACACGTTTTCTGTGTGGGTAGCTATAAACTGTTCCATCTATACATTCTCATTGGTGATTCTACCAGAGGCTAGTTGCAATTCTGCCATATACTTCTCCTCCACCCTTTGTCTGCAACTATCATACGGGTTCACGTGCTGTGCCTTCCCCATGTTACTAAATTTCTGTTCCATAACAATGTATGGGCTCTATCATACTGGAAGGAGTTCATCTCGTTTTTAATGGTGGCAATCTGCACCAAATAGTCATACCTGGACTCTACCACCAAAGAAGTTAATCCTTGGAGATGCTTACGTAAATCCAGATATTTCAAATATTTCTCAAGAGAAGCAGCCTTAGCAGCTTTACTACAACACTTATGTACTCCACTTTTGGTCTTTTGCCACCATAATAAAGAATTGTCATACAATTCAAACACAGACTTTCGTGCCTCTAACAAATCTAGGGGATTCCCCTCAACACTCCTTCAGAGAGGAAACATTTAATCTCCAAGTATTATGAGAGACTGGTTTGTTTGAGGGAGTCCCTAGGCCTATTTTTACCAACCTATGATCAGTAGTTTCAATTGGAACAGTAGAATAAGAAAACACAGGTACCCAACATTCTGACAAAAATATAAAATTAATTCTTGTTGACGGTCTCTCCTTAAAAAATGTATGCTCCGGGGGGTTGGATGGTCCACCAGAGGCACTATCTTTAAGTCTGGCTGTTTGATAAAAAGCATTCAAAAAGTTAGTATCACTATACAGTTTCCTTGTGGTTCTAGCTTTGTCAACTAGGGACAGGACACAATTAAAATCCCCTCCCCCCGAAAAAAAATAATGGATTTTGTGGTGTATAAAAAAGGGCGGATTTGTTCTAGAAGTTTAACCGTTTGATATTTCATATGAGGGTTGTAGATGTTTACCAGCCTAAATTCCTGGTTAGTATAGGTAACATCTAAGATTAAGGCTCTACCAGGAACCAGATCTATTAGCCTGGTAGCCTTAAAACCTGAGTCATTAAATAAAATTCCCACCCCTGAACACAGATCATCCCCCAAAGACCAAAAACAAGGCCCTTCAAACCCCTCCCTAGAAGCCTGCTGTATTTCTGTATTAGTATAAAGTCTTATATCCTGCACAAAATAAATATGCAAGTTCAAGTCCCTGAGGATGGCAAAAGTGATATTTCTCCTTTTTGGATTCATTAGGCTGTTAGTGTTCAGGGAACCACAATATAAGTTCAAATGCATGTTGAAAAGGTGATATCACGAGAGAGTGCTGGCTTCCAGTTCCGGCATGCTAGGATAGTCTACTACCCCGTGAACCCATCTCACTCTATTTACTTTAAATCACCTCCCTATCACTAAACTACTACAATATTTCATAAAATTTAACTTAACCAGCATATTGGGAGGCAGTCTGAATAATTTCTCCCCGAAGAAAATGGCTAAAGCTTACCGCAATCACTGACGACCCGGGGCCTTCTGACAACGAGTAACCTGGAGGCAGTCGGGAACATGAGGGGAAAAGATCATCTCCAGCCACAGTGGCAAAGACTGGGGTAAAAGAAAGGGACTTGGCCATCAAGCAGAGGACAAAATCCTAAGAGCTATTTCAGATTTTCGGGGTGAGATGCGCGACTCCATTCAGGATCTCTGCACAGACATCTCTGCACTGCAAGCACACATGGAGGAGGATGACTACCAGATCTCCCTCAATACTACAAAACTGGATGATTTGGAGGGCTCAGATAAAAAATCCTTACAGAGCAGCTACACATGGCTGTCCGCCAGTAAAAGACACCGAAAATAGGTGTAGGCAGAAAAATATTAGAATTTATGGTCTCCCCGAGGGAGATAAAGGTAAGGACCCAGTGGCATTCGTGGATCACTTATTCCGCTCACTTCTCGATCTGGATCCTTTTTTTCAGCTTGACATAGAGCAGGCCCACAGAGCACTGGGCTCCAAGCCCTCTCGAGCGAACACTAGGCCCAGATCTTTTGTAACAAAATTTCAGTCATTCCAGTTCAATGATCAACTATTGAAAAAGGCCTTGCAAAAAGTCCGTACAATGCATGGTTCACACCGCCTACTCCTGGACAATGATTATGCCCCCCACGTGTAACAGCTCTGCTGAGAATATGCCCCACTGTTTCCTCTTCTCAGAGCTCAAAACATCAAGTTTTGCACTCCCTATCCTGTAAGGCTATTGCTGCAGCTGCCATCAGGCTCCGTAACCTACTCCTCAGCCCAGGAGGCAATAGAAGACCTCACCTCAAAGGGAATTTTGAGGGAACGTATTCCTAGCCCTCACTTTCTACAATGGAATCGTCATGCTGCTGCTGCAGACGAGAGAGAGCCCTTGGCCTCCCTCTCCAGTACTTAATGGAGAACATTCTCCAGTATCGAAATCCGACCCTCACCATCTGAAAAGACAGTGAGTACAACCATCTGGTGTTTCCCTTCCCGTAAGTGACCCCCTCTTGTGTTGCTTCCTCAGGCCTTGGGGTTTTGGGGGTTGGGGTGGTATTTGATTGTCCCCAGGCGGTGCCCGGATTCCCACCTGAACCCAGGCAACAATGGTGCTCAGGGCTAATCCACATCTAAAATATATTCAGTTTGACCATCAATTGCTATCCTGGGCCCTGGTCATCTGATGGAAGGGGACTCTTCCCCCAGGCTGAATGATTGTGCGCAGGGCTTCAGGGTGCTGCCTGATGGATGGGCCCTCCTACCCCTTTTCTAACCCACATAGAGCTACTGCAATGTATTCTGTAAGGCTGGTGGCTCTGTGACCTGAGATATTTCCGGGCCGAGGGGGCAGCAGAGAGAGGAGGGTCTTGAAGAGGGTTAAGGGAGACCTGGCTTGTCTCGGGTGATCCCTGGATTATGAACCAGGGGAGAGGGAGTGAAGAGCATGACCAGAGGGTGAGAGAGAGAAATGGAGGAGATGAGTTGTGAGGGGTATCCCCCCTCTCTTACCAGCCATTAGCACAGACGGACATACCAGTTACCGTCCTTCAAAGAAAAGAACTGCTATATGGACTCCCAGATTGTTACCCTTCCTCCCCTTTTTTCCTTTTCCGCCTTCCTCTCCTTTTTATATATATATATATATATATATATAAAACCAGAGGGACTATGATCTCTGGGGCTCTGAGGATGATATAAAATTACATCATTTGAGTTCGGGAGGTGGCCGGAGCTGAATTCTGGTGGGTGTGGGCATGAGGGAAACTCAAGCCTTAATAGTTTGCAATATAATTTTAAAGAATGTTAAAGTTATATCAAGTTCTGGCTGTGCCCTTTGCCCCTCCTTGGCTTTTCACGCTCAATTGGGAAGGAGACCGCATTTGTACTACCCATCCCGATTTACTCCCAGGAGAGTGTCAGGTCGCCTGGGTTTTCCCTCCCCCTTGGTTTATCTTATCTTGCAGATTTGACTCTAACACCCCTCCTCCACATTTTCACCCTCTTCCCCCTCCTCCCTCCCCCCTTTTCCCCTTTCCCGGGCCCCATACTTTATAACCATAGTAACTTTTTTACTGGTTACCTGGGTCTTCCTCTCCTCCACGCCTAAGGGATACACCATGGGAGATATAACAGGCTCACTTTAGGGGAGGGTTCTATTAGGACTATGGTAGCCTTAAGACAAACCCACGCTGAACCACATCCAGGGCATCTCCTAACCGGAGAGTTAGCTCTGTGGGGGATTCCCTGGATCCTTAGGTGGGTTTTATCCCACCAGGCCCATGGGAATCCTTGATCCCAATATACCCCCTCCTAGGGGTCTTGTTGGGAATCCACAGGGGTGTTTCATTGTTGACACCCTACACTTGGGAGTCACTATGTTTAACATTCAGGTTCTAGCCTCTGGGGTTATAGAGGCCATTCAAGGGTATCGTGTGGTTCTGCAGTTGTCAGTATTTTTTTTACTTCTTTCTTTTTTATTTAAATGGGCCATGGTTAGGGCTGGTTGGTTGTTTATTAAGGTTAAAAAAACTAGAATGAGACATTAGGGCAAAAACACATGCAAAGTTTGTTATGGAATGATTTATTGCTGTAAGAGATGGAATGGCTCTGAGGGTCTGCTGGCTCCGATCAATTGCTGGGAGAGTGGATGGCACCTGAAGAGAGGTCCATTTTCATCTTCTCTCCTTTCTAGGTAGACAAGAAAATATATATAAATAAAAATGGTGGTAAACTCAGTTAAAATATATTCTATAAACATAAACGGACTTCATAGCCCGATAAAGAGAGCACGTCTGATGCAATCCCTAAGGAGGCAGGCAGCCAATGTTTATTATTTACAAGAACCCCACCTTCCAGACATGGAACATTGGAAATTAAAGTGGGGGGATAGGTAAAGGTTCTATGCATCTTCACACCCTAGTGGTTGCAAGAGAGGGGTGGCCATTCTCATTCCCATTCCAGCCTCAACTCCTTGGGAACTGAGGGAGATGACTGTTGATGCTCAGGGGCGGTTTGTGATCCTCACTGGTATTCTGTACTTCCAAGAAGTGTTTGGTGAATGCGCACCTCCCTCCTCAGTCATCTCGAGCTGTGTTTAGTTTCTTTCTCAACAAGGTTATTGATAACCTCCGGGGCACTCTAATAATGGGAGGGGACTTTAATCTTGCTTTATCCCCGCAGTTGGATTCCTCTTCCTTGAGAGCTCACAGGTCTACTAGTGAGTTAAAATATTTAAAGAGAATGTTGTCACACCTCTGTATAATGGACATCTGGAGGAAATTATATCGTACAAATTCAGGTTTTACATACTTTTCCCCTCGTTTCAAAACATATTCCCGATTAAATTATTTTTTTGTCTCCTGCGAGCACTTCCCTCAGATACAAGACTTGGCCTGTGGCCCCCATGTTCTATCCGATCACCATCCCTTGATTTTGAAAATCAATTTCAGAAAACCTAAGTTTTCAAAACTATGGTGATTTAATCCCCTTCTACTTAAAGACCCAGAGTATATCGAACAAATGAAAACAAAAATTCTCCAAATATTAAACAAAAATGTTTCTCAGGATACTTCCAACCTCATTATATGGGACACTTTAAAGGCGGTCCATAGAGGTGAAACTGTTGCTTTTACCATTAGGAAAAGACAGAACATGGAAGCCTCCTATAATTACTTACTCGAACATTTGAACTCTTACCAACTACTTTACCGAGAGGGAGATAGGATACTACAGAGGAAAATCAGACTAGTGAAACAAGAAATACAAAAAATTATGGATTTCAAGATCCTACAGATCCTTACTTTTCTAAAACTATCAAACTACAAGGGGGACACAAGAGGCACACGGATGTTGGCTCGTAGACTTAGAGCAAGAAAACGGGCGGCAGCCATTCTTAAAATAAAACACCTGGTTACTGAACAGCTTTCTCATACTGATGAACATATATGTTCAGCTTTTTTCTCTTACTACCAATCAGTTTACAAGTCACCCCCTGATTGTTTCCTAGCAGATGAAATGAAGGCCTTCCTTTCTCAACTCTCGTTCCCTAAGTTGACAGAAGCTCAGTGGTCCCTATTGGAGGCCCTGATCAGACCAGATGAGATCCTGTCCTACATTAAGGCTCTTAAACTAGCTAAGTGCCATGGTCCCGATGGTTTCACAGCCGAATGGTACAAAAAACTTTCGGAGTCCCTTCTATCTATTCTTTTATCCACATACAGAGCTATAGCAGAGGGTTAGGTTATTTCCCCCTTCATGGAACTATGCAATTTTGACCCCAATTCTAAAACCAAACAAAGATACAACAGACACTTCTTCCTACTGCCCGATTTCTATTTTAAACATGGATTACAAAATTTACATGGCAATATGGGCCTCGAGGTTGGAAACACTTTTGCCAACTCTCGTGAACCCAGATCAATCCGGGTTTATAAAACACTGTAGTACAACGAATAATATTAGATGTACCCTGTTACTTTTGGAGCATGTACATTCCAGACAGATCCCCATAGCATTAGTAAGCTTTGATGCGGAGAAGGCCCTCAATACGGTTTTGTGGGGTTTTCTTTGGGAGAGTCTAAGGAACTTTTCTTTTCTTGACTCATTTCTTACTTGGATACAAAACTTATATATACACCCTAAGGCCTATATCCACATCGATGGGAATTTCTATTCCCCATTCTCATTGTCACAAGGAACCCGAAAGGGATGTCCCCTTTCCCCGGCCTTATTTGCCTTGTATATTGAACCCTTGGCAGCTGCCTTACGTTTAGACCCGAGGGTGGAGCAGATTCCTCTGGAACAAAAAAAATACAAGATTTTGTTATTTGCTGATGATATTCTTCTGACCCTTCTTTCCCTGGAACTCTCTATCCCCACGTCTTGGGAGATTTTCTGTCAGTACGAACATTTGGCAAATTTTAAACTAAATATATCAAAAACAGAGGCACTAATGTTCTATTATTCCCCATCTAAAACTCTTAGGAGCTCTCTCCCACTGAAGTGGCGACAAACCAAAATTAAATACCTGGGAATTTATATCACTCTTAATCTGATGCATCTTGAACTGGTAAACTATGAACCTATCTCAGTGCAGGTTCAAGAGGATTTGAACAGATGGGGACACTTAAAACTTACTTTTTTTCAATGAATAGAGACTATACACATGAACATTCTCCCAAGATTATTGTATTTATTTCAGAACATTCCAGTTTTTCTGTCGGACTTTTATTTTAGGTCCTGGAACAAAATCATATCTTCTTTCATTTGGGAGGGTCAGAGGCCCCGGATTCGATTTTCTCTACTGACACTAGCTCTAGAGCAGGGGGAGCTAACCTCCCCAACTTAAAATACTACGCATTGGCTGCTTTTTTTTAAATATTTGTAATTTGGCTCTCCCCAACGTCCCAATTGATTTGGGAGGATATCGAATTCCTACTCAATGACCTATATGACATGGAAAAAATAGCCTTCGCATCTCGGGACCATGCCCCACCACTCCGGGACTTCTCCCAATTTACAGCCCAGGTTCTAAGGATTTGGCAAAAGATAAAACAAAAAAAGTCCTTACAACAAATAATGTTTTTATTCACCTTAATTTCAGCTGACGAATTATTCTAACCAGCTAGCCTTGATTTTACATTTAAGACATGGAGGAGGTTAGGCCTTAATTTTTTTTTATTTATTTATTTTTTTTTTTAGTTGTTTAACTAGGATTAGCACACTAAGCTGAAAGCTATTTTACGGTTGAGACCTGGGAGCACAGGGAAGTTAAGTGACTTGCTCAGGGTCACACAGTATGTAAGTGGAAGCTGTGGGATTCAAACCCAGGTCTGGTCTGCTGGATATCACCAGATTTGCAGCGCAGAGCCTTAAACCACTGCGCAATACTGCCTCCTTTCTATTGGCAATTTCTTAACACCACAAGGATAATCCCTTTTTCTGATTTACAAAGTCAATATTCCCTCCCGGAGAGGGGTTTGTTCCGCTATACCCAGGTGAGAAACTTCATACTTAGGCAGAGAGAGAGAGAGAGAGAGAGAGATCTCAGCCTGCTTACCCTCCCCTCTTCCAGCTTTATGCAAACTATTGGGGGACACTCTGAGGGGCAACCCATGGGATAAATTAATTAGCCATCTCTACAGGATAATAAGGGATATGTTGGGGGACTCTTTCCTCTCAAGATTGGAAGCCTGGAATAGAGACTTACAATTAGAAGTTCCCTTTGAAACATGGACTGAGACAACTTTAAAAGCTCTTAAAATTACTGCCTCAAATACATGGAATTCGCGAGGAAGTCCCTTTCTCGTTATTTCTGATCCCCAGCGATTCTTCTGAAATACCTCGAGGCCTCCTATGGATTTTGCTGGAGAGGCTGCAATTGCAGTTTGGCTGATTTAGGACTCATATTTTGGTTTTGTCCTAGGTTGACACCCTTTTGGTGTTCCTAGTAGGTGGAATTACTGGGGTGCCTGGGACAGAATATTGAATTAACAGTGGAGATAACACTCCTGTCTATCTATCCCCCCCACAGACCATGTTGGGACAGGACTTTATTCCTCTTATTTATTTTGGCAGCCAGAAGAACTATCACTCAGCGAAGGATGACACCAAAGATATCCCTCCATTGGAGATTGGTGTAATATAATAAAAGAAATCTACCGTTATGAACAGCTTATAGCTAAATTGAAAGACAGGCTCCCTCAATTTGAATTAAAATGGTGCAGGTGGGTATTCCACGCCTCAGAGTCTGACCCGGAATTTATTCCATGAGTGGAGCGGCCACGGCTAGATAGCGGTCAACCCGTGGGGGGGGACTTTATCCCCCCTCATGTGTGAAGGGAGAGACCTTGATAATTGGTAACAGAAACTCTGAAGGCTTTATACCTTACGAATGAGTCGGCTGCCTGCCCCGGGAGGGAGAGGAGTAATAGAAAGGGCAGAAATATGAGATAAAATAAATATGTTAAGGTTGTATGTAATAATTAGAGTAATGCTTATTGCTGTCCTATCATGTTTGCTCTAGTAAGTCTTAGCTATAGAGATATGTTAATGGCAATTACCTGTATGTACCAGTATGTCTCTATTCTTAATCAAAATGAAATAACAAAAAAAAAAGAAAAGGTGGTATCACACTAGCCATTTTCTCCCTGTGCTGCTGGTTCCAGTTTAGATCTCTTTTTTTTGTAAGATTTTTTTGAGTCCCCGGGCACCATTTCTGTGTCAGTCATGGAATCTGGCAGTGATGAAGCCACCGAGGAGGCATCTGAATCGTCCTTGGTGTCCTCCCCCATTTGCATTTAGCCAGAGTTGAATACCTATTTCTGGTCTGAATTCCACTAGATGTGGCGTCTGCCTTTGAAGCATTCTCTTCGGCCACTCTGCTTCTAGTCAGTCTCTGTGAGCAACTTTGTTCCCATTCATTCATGGTGTGTGTGTGGGGGGGGGCATATTTGGAGCAACTGAAACCAGAGAATCTGAAGACAGAGGATTTGAAGTATCTGCCATGGAGTTAGGGGGAGCGGATCCAGTACTGTCCTCCTGAGGAGGGCGCTCCACATCAGCAGCAGCAGCATTGTCTTGAACCAGTGGAAGATGAGCTGCAGTCACTTCAATGGGAAAACTAGAAGAAGGCTGAGGATAGTCTAGACCAGTATGCCCATTTTCAAGATCTTCAGGCTCCTCTATCATGTTATGCTGGTGTTTGCGCATGGCGGGATCTGGCCTGGATTGATCCTGAGCTGAGGACACAAATGATTCTTGTTCTTCGGGGTTTGAGGACGGATTATTATGGGATGCCCAGGGACAAGTTTTATAAGTGTGAGAGGTCTCATCATATAACTAGCAGGAAACTGGGTTTGGGCAGTTAACAAGTGAATGCCCGATCCCCCCATATAGCGAACATTTGAGTTGGTCGCAGGCATTATTCAAATGGGTGTAAGCCCCACAACAGAAACAAGACTTAAGCTGTCCTGCATAAAAAATGAAGCCACAGTCCCTCCCCAGGTAAAAACAACTCGGGAGGTGCTGGATGGTGCCACTGATTTGGGGCAGGTGAACCCGAATCTTTCAGCCCCCAGTACAAATTTGCTCCAAACCCATTATGGGTTCAGGGCAGCCCAGAACAGTGCCTTTAATTTTTAACCAATAAAGAATATCAGAGACAGAAACCCCTTCATTTTTAAATAAAACAGTTATTGTGCGAAAAGCAGGCTTTGTGAGAGGTCTAGTAACAAAGGAAGACCATGTTGGAGTATATTTAACACTTTGATATCTTTGCCAGAATAATTCCAGACCTGCAGCCATCTTAAAACTGATATCAAAATGAGGGTTTCCTGAGGTATGAATGAGGGCACAGATTTCTGATGCTGAAAAACCCATGCTGTCCTTTAACAGCCGCCAACCCGCATGGACCCAGTCAAGGAAAGTGTTCAGTCCCCCTCTATATTTCACCCTAACAGTGTTCTGTCTCGTGGGAGGTTCTGGTAGAGAATGAAACAAACCTGCATATATCTGAGGGCCAGATGGTCGAGACTGTTCATCCGATGTTGAATTCTCAGTCATATTTCTATTTGCACTCCCTCTAGACAAAAAACTTGGAGGGCATATGGGGAGGGGCTGGGCCTCTGTGGAATTGGGCCTAGTCATGGGGGTGGAAGACACACACTCCCTATTGCTAAGATCACATTCAGTCAATAAATGTTCCACAGCAACCTTAGTCTGCACAGAAGGGAGCAGCGAAACAGGATTTTGTGTTAGTTCAAATGAGAACGGAAATTCCAACGAGCTTGGCAAGTCTGTGTCCTCAGGCATCCTCTCAGGTGAAAACCATGGCTGGGATTTATCAGGTCTAACCCATCCCGCCTGCTTAAGGGCTTCTCCCACAGTCAGAACAGTAACCAGCACATTGTCATCATAATCCGATTGAGTGTTGCAAAAATCCTCTGCTCCAAACTTGCTTCCTCTGACTCAATACCAGGTTTTTGACCAAATGACTACGCCTTCTGAGGACTAGTAGAATCAGTATTGGAAACCGACGGCAAGGAAGTGTCAGTTTCAGGCTCTGGTAATGGTGTGAAACTAACATCGACATTTGGCTTTGTAACTGACATACTAGCGTCAGGCCACCCACCCCATACTTGCAACATCTTGTACTGCAGCTTTCTCAAACATGCCTTGCTTTTCTGACTGGGCAACAATAGTCTGATCCTTCGATATCTGAACAGAAATATAAACAGTATCTGGTGCATGTTGTGCTGGTTCAGTTATTTTAGGCAATGAACAGCTTAATTTCATGGGTGCAGCGGGAGCCAATACAGTAGCTTCTCTTTCCTTCTCTGCAGCCAATCCCTGGAACTAGTGTTCTTCCATCTCCAAAAGGGCAAGCAGGCAAGCCCTTCATCTCTGATAGGCTTTGGATCTATCCGCTGCCACATTAGGCAAAAAAAACAGACTCAGGTTCCATTCCCACACTAGGCGGTTCGATCAGACTGGCAGCGGTCGCATCATCCTGGCCAACAAACTCCAAATTTCCACAATGGGCTTCCTCTATAGAGTAGGTGGAGAGGGAAGCAGACTCCTCCACCCCGGATGCCATCAGACTAGCTGAAACTCCCAGTGCATACACTGGATGTCCGCAGCGCTCCTATCACAAAGAGTAAGGGAAGAGAGCAGGGGAGTTTCCCCAGTGACAAGGTCAATATTCCCCTTGTCAATGAAATAGGTTCATGCATCCCACCCCATGACACACCTGGAAACAAATTATAATAGCTTAGTGTGCCTTTCCTTGTCAAAAAATTACAACTAAATCAATTACAACCGCCTTAGGTACTCTTTGCTGTGTAAGAGAATCTTCACACTCGAAGGCCAAAAGTGACCCTACTCCTACCCAACAAAGAGTACCCACAGTATTCGTATTAGCACAATATGAATTATTCACAATTGCCTCAATAGAGTAAATCAGAAACTATGTCCAAAGTGTCTGATTTATTTTTCTTACCATTCTTTCACTATTCAACATTTCTTGGTGATGCTGTTAGGGAGAAGTGCAATTATGATTACAGTACACTACACAAGAGAACCTCTTCATGGTATTATAGATCGTGGGAGTGTCATGTGATGCTCCCGACCAATAACAGCACTTCTTTCAGTTGTGTGTGACATAGTCTTATTTGCATATGAGTGTCTCACAGGTTGTGCCATACTAATGGGTTTCTTGCTCGCGCCGCATACTCCTGGACTAGTGTTTAGATAAATGCCTTTTAAAAAACAAAATAATTAGCACAGGATCTATAATACTTTTATAGGGGTGTTAGGAGGGCCTCTTACGGATACAAGAGTGACACCTCTTGTGTCCGTATGGCACCAGAACTGCTCCCCTTAAGTTCGCAGTTCTCTTTCCCTAAGAACAAGTTAGGCAATACTCATATTCATTAGATGTTCTCCTAGTGTCCCTATAAACTTATATGAGAGATGTCTCTGATGCAAAGTATTCCCAGTCTCAGACTGGCTGTGAAACATAAGACATTCTCTCAGAATTTATAACTACCTTTTTTAAGACATCACTGAAACAACTTGAACAACTCGATGGCCCTATTACCCAGCTGTGTGGAGGTATAACAAGTGTCCAAGGATATATGCTTTTTAATGACATGTTTTCTAAATTTCAAGACTCTCTACAGTTTCCTTTCCTTTTTATGTTTGCTTGCATGCATGTGCAAGAAACATACTGCCACCATATGAGAATTCGTAGGTGTGCCTCCTTACTTCCAATGCCCTGCTGCCTTTTGCAGGCGTGGCCCCACCACATCAATGAATGTAAGAGCTGTGTATGACAGCTTTTGCAAATGCAGCAGTGTACAGTTGAAAGAAAAGCACTGCAGCATGTAGGCAATTTGTATACTGCTTCGGCAGTATGCAAACTGCCTACACGTCAGCACTGCAGTGAAAGAGCTGTCATAGACAGCTCCTTCCCCCCCAAACAAGTAACATGCTGGGAACCCACCCCAGCATGCTCACGCACTCCCTCCACACACACAGTATGGCTGACGGGGGTGCCCAATCCCCATCGGCTCCACTGCCCCCCAAACAGCCTTCCAGGTGCCATGTTGGGAGCCCACCCCAGCGTGGCAAATGTCTGTCTGCTGCCCCCCCAACACACTTCCAGGTGCCACGCTGGGAGCCCACCCCAGCGTGGCAAACCTCTCTATGACTGACGGGGGTGCCCAATCCCCCATCGGCTCCACTGCTCCCCCAAAAGAAACTTCCAGCTGCCATTCTGGGAGCCCACCCCAGCGTGGCAAACGTCTTGCATCACCTTCCTAAAAGAAAAAAAACCTAGAAAGAAAAAACGTTCCCTCTCTGACTGTCTTGACTCCCTCCCCCACTCGCGCCCACCCTTTGTGCACCCTGTCTCCCCACACCCCCTCACCCCATACTTATCTCTGGAGTCTGGTGCGATGATCTTCGGTAGACCGGGAACATGTCTGCACTCTTCAAAGCTGACCGCGAACTGAGGAAATGCCGGTAAGCTGTATAATGGAATAACTAGGGTTTTTTCAACTTTGATGCATATCTCAGGCATTTTGGGGAATTTTTTCACCAGATTTTCAACATGGGGTTTTTGGGACCCCACCTCATGAATTCTTGCACTGTCATTTTGTTATTCAGTCCCGGAAGGTGATTTCACAGTCACTGCACAAAACCACCTTTCAGGACTGATGTACGAAATGACAGTGTCATAGTTCAAGAGGTAGGCCCCCAAAAACCCTATGTATCAAAAAATTTGGGAGAAATTCCCAACTTGACTTTATTTCTGACGTCGCGTTGTGCAGTTCCTACACACGCCATAAGTTTGTAAATTAATATTTGCACTCCAGATTTTCAACATCGCCATTTTACCACACCTACTTATGAGCAGTACAGCTATCATTTTTCACATCTCTCTCAAAATGTGTTTCCGCGCATGTAACGCACAATGGCGCAGTCGGTGTGCAAAATCAATGTTTGGGACAGATTAAGAAAATCACAGTGACACTGTTCATGAGCAGAGGTCTTAAAATGGCTATGTTGAAAATTTGGTGACAAAAGTCCATAAAATGACTGTGTTACGAGCGAGCATTGCGCTGTTTCCACGCACCCTCGTAAGTTCATGAATTTGTAATATTATCAGTCCAGATTTTCACCACTGGCATTTTTCCACACTTCCTTATGAACAGTACAGTAGTAATTTTTCACAACATGGCCGAAATGCATTTTTCACACTTTCGGCGCAGAAATGCGTGGTTGCTGTAGGAAATCACTGTTCAGAACAGATTAAGAAAATGACAGTGACACTGTTCATGAGCGGAGGTCCCAAAATGCCTGTGTTGACAATCTGCTGTAAAAAATCCCCAAAGTAATTACATTAAGGGTGTACATTGCACAGTTTCTACGCATGCTCGTGACTTCACCAGTTTTTTTACTATTTTCATTGCAGATTGTCAACATTGCCATTTTTTCCACCTCCCCATGAACAGTACAGCTGTCATTTTTTCACATCCTGTTCGAAAAGTGTTTTCGCACCTGTGGTGCCAAATGCCGTAGTCACTGTGCAAAATCAGCTTTCTGCTAACAAACTGATATTACCACTGTTTATAAGGTGGGGGTCACAAAAAACCCATGTTGAAAATTTGGAGTGAAAATCCCAATGAACGCCTGAGGCGTTAGGGTTTCCAACCATAACGCCCCACCCTGTAGAGACTGACAGGCATCATGGGCGTGACTTGGGATTGTCACCTGTAATGCTCATACCATTCCACCTCCATCCACACCCTGCAGCCAGTAAGAGGCATCAAGGTGTACCTTGGACTCTTCGGCATCAAAGTTCACCCCATTCTCCTATACTGCACCCATCTCACCATATTTTCTTTTTTTATACTTCCTTTATTAGTTAATGAGTTGTTACACAGCTCTTCAGATATAACATTCAATAAATTCATCTTTACATTCAGATTATAAGTTTATAGCTGTCTGTAACTATAGCTATTAGCTTACTGTTGTAAATGTACATTTTTAATGTTAATCAAAAACTTTAGATATAAAAAGGAAATAGAAGGATAAATAAAATACTGACAATTAAAAAACTGGAACAGTTTATGGGTTGTGAGCAGACATAAATTAAGTAAATACAATCATTGAAGTGAATCTATTCGTACATTCCACATTTAATTAGCTGTTGAATATTTACTTATGGCAGGAACAGGTCTTGAGGAATTGAGCTCAGGGATTAATATTGTACTGCTAACTATAGGGGTTTCCCTTAGTTAGTAGCATCTCCTCCGATGTCCTATTGAATCTGTTCCTGGTTTAACTCCTATTTAGTCCAATACAGGGTTTTAAATAACTCTAAAAATTGATTAGCGTTTTGCTTATAAAAGTTCTAAAACATTGTGAAAATGAATATCACTTGCCTCACTGTGTTTAACAAACATGACACTTCTAGAAAACCTATATAAATGCTTTCTGTATAGTTAGTATTGTCCCAAGAAAAAACTGCTAATCAATTATTTAAAACCCTGCAATATGTAATATATGATTCCATCTTGTTTTTTAGAGTATATGACATTTGCTCATTATGTTGTATGTTAAGGACTATGGTTTTCCATTCCACTATATTGGGGGGGGGGGATTTTGAGGCCATTTTTTAGTGATGGACTTATATGAGGCACCTAGAAAAATAGCCCATAGATATAGGGTAGCTTTATCTTTAATTTCTTCTGGTGGGATACATAACAGTAGGTTTATCCTTATAAGTGGGTGTTGGCAGCCTAATATATTGGTTATATGGTGTGAAATCGTGAGCCAAAAAGTGCTAATTTTTGGGCTATCATAAAAAATGTGTTTATGTGAAGCCCTGGTTTCCCCACATTGTCACCAGCAGCCTTCTGGCATTCCTGGATTTCTCTGAGCCAGTGTGGTAGGTACCAGAAAAAATCTCACTCTAATCTTCCATACAAACTCCCTCCAGGAAGGGAAGGAGGTGGTGGACCATGTACTCTTCCATACTTTGGGCCAATCTTTGAAGCTGATTACCTGGTTAAATTCATTTTCCCAGCTAGCTTTGACTGGGCCCATGGAGTGTTCATTTAGCAGGATCTGGAACTTATATATTATAGAAATGGCTTTTTCATCCAATGATGTGGACCAGATTTGGATGAATGGTGTTTGGTCCTCCCATAACTGTGACTCTATCTCTTTTAATCTAAGTTGTTTAACTACATTGTCCCTTATTTGATAGAAATAGATCCTGTCTTTCTTTTGCCATGCAAATCTCTCCTGACCTTGTTCAAAGGATATAACTATGTTTCCTTTAATTAGTTGCCATGGGGCTACCATACCCTTTTTGGCTTGGGAGATATACTTGGGTTTTAGTAAGGGAGAATCAAATAATGAGTTCACCAAAAAACACTGATATTTCCAAAAATGGTTTAGTATTAGTTTATTTTTGGTTCCTCTCCTCCAGCCTTCTAAAATTGTGGAAGTAGCTTTCGGGGTGATTTGTTGAGTTTGTTTTAATGGGGGATAACACTGCTGGCAAAGGGGGGAACACTTCCCTAGAAATATCTATTTGCTTCCATGCAGCTTGATATGTTTGGGTTTCCCAAAGTAGTGCTAGATGCATTTGAGCTGCTATCCAGTACTCAGAGAGGGAAGGGAGAGATATTCCGCCCACTGTCTTTGGTAGTGAAAGTTTTTTAAGGTTAAGCTGGGGTTTTCTGTGATTCCATTGAAAGGCATTAAATGATTTCTGCCATGAGAGCAGTTCTTTGGGGGAGATAGTACAGGGCACACATTAAAAAAGATATAGTAAACGGGGAAGTGCATTCATCTTAAGGCACATGGTACGAGTATAAAAGGAAGTTGGAAGAAGGTCCCATCTTCTCATGTCATTCTGCAAAGTTTTAACTAGGGGAATATAGTTTTGTTTGTAGAGCTGGGAAAGGTCTTTAGGGATCTGTATTCTCAAATGTTTAAGGGAAGAGCCATCCCATCTAACAGGATATCTTGAGCGGAGAGAAGGTGATGGGTCGTATTTTATTAATAGGGCTTCAGTTTTGTTGATATTGAGGGAGTTTTCAGATAGGCATGAGAAGTCTTGAATTTTTTGGAGAACAGCAGGCATTGAGGATTCTGGGTTGGTTAAATACAATAAAAGGTCATCTGCAAAAAGTGCTAATTTTACTCCATTGCTGAGATGTTAATACCTTGAATTTCAGGAGAGTGTCTTAGGTATTGTGCTAGGGGTTCAATATAGTATGCAAAAAGGAGTGGGAACAGGGGGCAACCTTGCCTAGTTCCTCTATAAAGGGAAAAACGTTCTGATATATGTCCATTTGCTCGGATATAACCAGAAGGTATTTTATAGAATTTGAATAAGGTTTCAGTAAACTGTTCTGGAAAACCGAAGCAGGCAAGGACCCCCCTCTAGAAATTTCCATGAGACCATATCAAATGCTTTTTCTGCATCTAGCCCTAGGAGGAGTGTAGGTACATTCTGGGATTGGGTATGTTCCAATAGGTAAATAGTTCGTCTTACATTATCTTGGGCCTGATGCCTGGGAATAAACCCATACTGATCCATATGAATTTTACTGGGGGTGAATTGGATGAGTCTTCTAGCCATGATAGAGGTTAAAAAAAGATTATCCTTGGTCTCATGCCACCTGGTGTTAGCTCACTCCTTACTACTTACAGTGGCACTCAACAAACATGTGGTGCCCAATCTCTAACCTTTCAGGTTCCCAGATGTCGTACCTCCATGGGTCAGCGGTCCTTTATCTATAGAGCCACTCAATGGTTCAATTCCCTCAATAAAGAAGCACTTTCCTCTACTACACTTGGACTCTTCAAAAGGAATCTCAAACTTTACCTCACCTCTACCACTCAATGTGACTGCTTCTCTGAACAGAGATCTCTCTAAACACCTCACAGCTCACTCATGTCTCACAGCCTGCCCTTTCCCAAGCTCATTCCCTCTGGCACCAGGCCTTCCTTGTGACTCCTTTCCTGCTTCACATCTCCACTGGTACAAGACATTTTCCACCACCATCGGACAGTGGCCCATTAGCCTGCCAACTTCCTCTCCCAGTCACATGCCTGCAATACTAACTGCCTATGGTGCCCTCTATCTCTTATTGTTACCACAGCCAGCTGCCTACTCAAGCTGCTTGTTTTTTGAATATTATGTCAAAGTATGTTATAACTGAGTATCTTTATTTTTTCTTTTAGTTGTTTTAGTTGTTTATTGTGCATTCTTTTACTACCTCTGTATGTATGTTGACCCTCATCCTTGACATGGAACCTTTGTAAACGAGCAGTTTCTGCTCAAAGGTATTTGTAATCTGAGAATTTAATAAATAAATAAATAAAAAATAAAATTTTATAGTCTGTATTTAGTATGGATGTAGGTCTTTAGGATGCGCACTGGGTGAGGTCCTTGCCTGGCTTCGGTATGATCGAGACTATGGCTTCATTCCATGATGGGGGGATACTTCCTTCTTTTGAAGTAACATGGGCAAACACTCTACTAAGTAAAGGGGTTAAAGTTTTGGAGAATGATTTGTAGAATTCCCCTTGGAGTCCATCAGACCCCGGGCATTTCCCTGTTTTTAAGTTGCCTATTACTGTTTCAATTTCTTTTATTGTTATTGGGGTGGTTAATTGAAGGCTTTGCTTTGTGGACAGGGCTGGGAGGTTTAGGAATTTAAGAAATTTTTGCATTTCCTGTTCCAAGGAGGTGTCCGTAGCTTTATAAAGTGATTAGTAATAATTAAAGAATGCTTCTGATATCCCTTTAACTGTATTTTGCATTTTACCTGTTTGTGGGTGTCTGATTTTCATTATATTAGCTTTTGTTCTTTGTGCCCTAAGTTGACGTGCTATTAATCTAAGGGAGCGGGGGCCCCCGTCATAATGTTGATGTCTTAGGAACATTAGCTTTTGTTCAATAGTATAATCTAATATTTTATTAAGTTCCTTCTTTAAGCCAGTTAGATCTTTGCTTCTGGATTTGTTCACTTTTATGTTTTGTAGGTTTTCTAACTCTTTTATTTTTCATTCTAGGGATAGGCACTGTGTTTCTCTTAGTTTCTTTTTATTTGCAGAGATGCATATCAATTTCCCCCTAATGATTGCTTTGATAGTATCCCAGAGGACAGACAGTGTAGTGTCTGCGGTATCATTCTCTTTTAGGGCCTGGACAATTGTGTCTTTGATAGATTTTAGAACTTGTTTGTCCCTTATCAGGGAGAGATTCAACCTCCAAAAAGTTGTTTTCCTGGCTGTCTGTGGATGAAAATGGCAGAAAATTGGGGCATGGTCTGATAGTGTATAGTCTCCAGACCAGATCTTAATTGTTTCTCTCAATTGTTCCTTTGGGGTTATGAGGAAGTCCAAACATGAATAAGTATCATGTTCTTGGGAATAAAATGTATGTCTTGGAGCTCTACCATGTATATGTTTCCATACATCTTGATAGCCTAGTTCCTGTAGTAGTTTCCTAACCTGACTTGTAGTTTTCTTTCTCCTACCCTGGGTTTGCTGATTTAAGTTTCCTTCTGTTATGTTTAAGTTGAGTTCGCCACCACATATTGTTTGCCCCTCTGGCGATTCTGCTAGTTTTGGAAAAAAAAAGCTCTATATACTTTATATTCTGAAGCAGGGAGGATGTATATTGATGCAAAATGTGTTATCTGACCATCTAAATATCCCTTTACCATGGCATACTTCCCTTCTTTATCTATAACCCTGTCTTTTATTTCAAATTGAGTTCCCTGCCTAATCAACACTGCTGTACCCCTTCTCCTCCCTCCCTTATAGGAAGAGGCCATCACCTGGGAGACACCCAACTGTTCAAATTTTTTGTGCTCAGCCTGTGAGAGGTGTGTCTCCTGCAACAAAACTATATTTTCCCCAGCTCTTTTCATGCTCTGGATGATGTTACTCCTTTTAATGGGATTTGTAATTCCATGCACATTATATGTGCTTATAGTGTACGGTAGTGTCTTACTCATTTTTAATCCCCGCGTGCTTTCCTGGTATCCATTTGATTGATTTGATTTCTAGGATGCCGTGGCCTCTCCCCATTCCATAGTCCATCGAACTATGTACATCAGAATCCCCATTTGTCTGCTTCAAAAACCCAAGAAAAAGGTAACACTTTACATGAGCCAACATGGCTCTAACATGAACTATATCAACAAAGTTAACAATAACTGGTTGCTTCCAAGGCAGGTGCTAATATAAAAATTTAGCCCTTGTGTTCTATCTCTATTAAAAGAAGAATGAGGAGGATTACTAGAGCTTCCACTTCCGGAAGACCTCTTATTGAGACACAGGTGATATTGTGCTCTTATAATGAATACAAAAAAGAAAATGTAAATTAGGTGTGAAACCAGATACTGAAGGTATCTAGGTCACGGGCTACGCAAGGTCTATCGTGTCCTCATATCCAGTCCACTGACCTATGAAACACCATTATGATTGAGCTCATTTAAGTAACAGAGTACATCTGAGTTGCGGACTTAATCCTATGGATGGTAGATTAAGACGCGCTCCAGTTAAGAGGTCACTGAAAGGCACCCCCCCAATCCCATTCGAACGCTTCACTGTATATACTTCATCACATTTCGTTATTTAATTAACATATGCAATCTATCTTAACATTCTTTCCCCTAGCATCTATACTAATTGCATTCTATAGATGAAGTTGATCTTTGGCAGGGGTATTAGTGAACATAGCCGTGGGTTCAAAACACCATTCGGTAATGGAGGAAGATACTGGGGGGGTGTTTCCAAATTTAGCTTATTTATAAGGCAAAATACCTCTGTCTGGTATTGGAGCTAAGTAGCTCTGTCTCTTATTGCCATTTCGCTTATTTTGCCTTCTTTTTATGTTTTAGGTTAGAGTAGAATCCCCTTCCCTATATTATGCGTAGATCCTTTAGTGAAACATTAAAGGGTCTGGGGGGAACTCACATTCCTTACAAATGAAATGGTACCCACTTATGATCAGTGGTGTTATAATTCTTTTATCCCCTTTCCAGCATAGCCTTAATTCCCAATCAGGTCCCTCCCCCAGCCTTTTAGTCATAATCAAGCAACTTATTTAACTCGTTGGTTTTAACCTCCTTTGATGTTGCCTTGCCTCTGACTAAAGAATAAACAACCAGAATAACACTTAGTAAGATAGACAAATCAGTCAGCAAGGAGAAGAAAGTGAAGGTTGCAATTGTTCCCCATTTAGTTTGAAACATTTGTTGTCCAGATAGTACTAAAGTTGCTTCTTGTTATGGGACAACTTGTGGCAGTGCTCTGGGGTACCAAAACCATAGTGGTAATTATGATATTAATAGTATGAGGATTTGTGTTTCCAGATCTCTCAGTGACCAACACCAATTCTCACCTCCCCCCATAGTCCGCTTTTCCAGTACAAATAGGAGCTCATAGTGCTGACTATAAATAAGCAAACTTATCTCTTGCATGATCTCCGGTGGTGAGAGAGAGTTTCTGGGGAGATTTCACCTAGGTTTTAGGCTACTGGTAATTCATCTGGAGATTTTACAGTGATTCAAGTTGGATTGTCTGCCTTTTCACCCTTCTTGCTGAGAATTTTCTGCAATCTGCGTAGTGCTTCTCCGTGCTGCAATATTTTGGTGTCCATCATCTTCCCATTCTGGTTGCATTGCCAAAACTATCCACCTCTCCCGATATTTTGGTTCCGGTTCTCTGGTGTCTATATTTTTATTTCCTTTAAAGCCTCTGTTGCTTTTTCCACCGTAGAATACACTTTCACTCTATCTTCCCAGAAAATCTGCAATCTAGCTGGGTAAGGGGTGTGGAAACGGATCGTTTTTCTCAAAAGGACCTCAGGATTGGAAGGTACGGGAGCCTCTGTTGCTGCACTTCTTGTGGGTAGTCATGATCCAGAAACAATCTGTGGGTCAGATATTTTATTTCTTTTTTCATCTAGGCTCGATGCAGGATGTCTTCTTTGTCACTATATGAGCTTAGTTTGAAGACAATAAAGCGAGGTCGGGCTGAGGGATCCATAGGTTTTGCCTGTAAAGATCTGTGTGCTCTCTCTATGTGGAACTTGTAGGAGCTAGGCAAGTCTAGCACATCTTTTAGCAAATTCTCTATAAAGGGAGCCATGGGGGTAGTTTCCATGCCTTCAGAGAGACTGTAGAGGTGGAGATTGTCCTGGCATGATCTGCCTTCTAAGTCTAGACATTTTGACTGGAGCTCTTTGGATTGTTGTACCAGGGCCTGCAATATTTCGGTAAGCTGAGTGGTAGTCTCCTCGTTTTCAGTGACTCACTCTTCTATTGAACCTATACGTGTTTCAAGAGTGGTTAGTTGTTTTCTGACAGCTTTGAATTCCTGCTTGTTTTCCGATCTGGATTCGCGGATCTCATTCAGAAGGGTTTCAAATCTAGCATGAGATAATTGTTCTGATTCTCCGTCTGTATCATAACCAGCCATGTGGGAACTCGCCGGTGAGAGAGACCTACTGGGGGGATCCTCAAACAATAGAGTGTCATCCATGCTTTCTTCTTTCCCTCTGGTTCGATTTCTGCCTCTGTAGCCTTCTAGTTGCTTCCCTCCTGAGTTTCTCAACATTTTTATTTGTGTTAGTTAGCTTTTAGGAGGTTAGATCAGTAGACTGGACAGGGAGCTCTTAGCGCTAAGCTCCTTGCAGCTCCATGACGTCACCGGAAGTCCATCTCACCGTATTTCCTGATGGAATGGGGTGAGCATAAGGGCCAAAGACCCCAAGGCACACCATAACACTTGTCGGTGTCTGCAGGGTAGAGTGTGGTGAAATGGCGCGGCCGTTATGCCTGACAACCCAAAGGCACACCCCACAAATGCCAATGCCAGCAAGCAAACATTCAGCATTGCCAAATGCTTGTTACATTCAGCATTGTGCACTATTCTCATACCTTCCCAACTTTTTGGAATTTTGCTACCATTTCAGTTTTATAAATGTAACCACCCAGTCCCTGTGGTTACTAGAATCCCATCAGTATTCAGACCAGGAAGGTCTCTGGGTGGAAATAGAGGGTTTTAAACTCTCTACCATACATTACCTCATTGTTTACCTGGTTAAGCTGGGCAGGGAATGAGGTGATGTCATGGAATGGGGAAGGTCATGGAAGCACTACTGAAGGAGAGATTGGTGGAACATCTGGTTGTCAATGGACTACGGGACCCAAGGCAGCATGGTTTCACCAGGGGGAGGTCATGTCAGACCAACCTCATTGAATTTTTTGACTGGATGACTAGGGAGGTGGATCAGGGGAGGGCAGTGGACATGGCCTATCTGGACTTCCGCAAGGCCTTTGACACTGTGCCACATAGAAGACTATTACACAAACTGGAGAATATGGGTGTGGGCAGGGCAGTAGTGCAGTGGGTAGGCAACTGGCTGGGTGGCAGGACACAGAGGGTGGTGGTAAATGGCTGTCAGTCCACAGAGGGATGAGTGACCAGTGAGGTACCACAGGGATCAGCGCTGGGACCGGTCCTATTCAACATCTTCATCAGTGACATTGCGCAGGACCTAGAAAGCAGAATTTCCCTGTTCGCTGATGACACAAAGTTATGTAACAGAGTAGATGCACCAGAGGGTGTAGACAGAATGAGAAGGGACCTGCAAAAACTTGAAGAATGGTCAGGGGTCTGGCACTTGAAATTCAATGCAAAGAAGTGAAAGATAATGCATATGGGGCACAAAAACTCTGGCACAATATATCAGTTGGGGTGAGGAAATAGCATGCACCAAGCAGGAAGGGGATCTTGGGGTTATCATCTCTTATGACCTTCAGGTAGGGAAACAGTGTGACAAGGCAGCAGGAAAAGCAAATAGGATGCTGGGATGCATAGGCAGGGGCATCACCAGCAGGAAAAGGGAGGTCATAATTCCACTATACAAGACACTAGTAGGCCCCACCTGGAGTACAGTGTACAGTTCTGGAGACCTTACTTACGTAAGGACATAGACAGGGTAGAGAAGGTTCAGAGGAGGGCAACAAAGATGGTACATGGATTGTATCACAAGTCCTATGAGGACAGGTTGAAGGAATTGAATATGTACTCCCTGGAGGAGAGGAGAGGAGGGAGAGAGGGGATATGATAGAGGCATACAAGTATCATACAGGGAGGAACAGGGTGCAGGAGTACACTATTTTTAAGCGAAAAAGATGTTCCAGGACTAGAGGGCATGGGATGAAGTTGGAGGGAGGACAATTCAGAGGAAATGTGAGGAAGAATTTTTTCACAGAACGGGTGGTGGACAAGTGGAACACCCTGCCAGAGGAAGTGGTGGGGGCTGAAACAATCACGGGATTTAAGAATGCATGGGATAGACTTAAAGGAATTCTGGAGGTCAGGGTTAAGGGGCAACAGACTTCTAGGACAACATAAAGTAAACTTACAAGCTCAAATGGGCAGACTGGGTGGGCTGTAGGCCCTTGTGTGCCAACACTGTCTATGTATCTATGTATCCATGTCATTCGGAACTCTCGGAGCTGCATAAGCCCTTTTGGCTCAGCTACAGTGGAACTGTTAGAACCTTGTGAGTTCTCAGTTGGAGTTTGAAGGAGAAGGAGCTCTCTGTGAGTGCAGAGGGCAAGAGGTGCCTGCCAGCCTCCCTTGGCTGGGTGAAGAACCTCTGTTCACTATTTCCTCACCCTAGTCTAGTAATCAACACATGTTTGCCTGGAAGTGGTGAAGACATAGAAACATAGAAACATAGAAGTTGATGGCAGATAAGGACCGCAAGGCCCATCAAGTCTGCCCATTTCTTTTTCTACCTTATAAATGTGCCATCGTCCTTTGCTATCAGTGGCCTATCTATTTATACTCATCTGTATTGCTCCCTTATGCCTATCCCATGCCTGTTTGAAGCCCTGCTCTGTATTCACTGCCACCACTTCCTGAGGTAGGCCGTTTCATGCATCCACTACCCTTTCTGTGAAAAAGAACTTCCTCACATTACCCCTTAATCAGCCTCCCTCTAATCTCATTCCGTGTACTCGTGTCCTACTATTTTTCTTACATTGAAACATGTTAGACTCTTTCACCTTGTTAATGCCCTTAAGGTGTTTGAATGTTTTGATCATATCACCCCTCTCTCTCTCTCTCTCTCTCTCTCTCTCTCCTTTGCTCTAGGGTATACATATTGAGCTTTATTCTGTTCTCATAGGTCTTCTGATGCAGACCCTGCACCATTTTGGTTGCCCTTCTCTGGACTGCCTCAATTTGGTTAATGTCCTTGTGAAGGTGTGGCCTCCAGCACTGCACGCAGTACTCCAGATGGGGCCTAACCAGTGTCTTGTAAAGAGGGATTATTACCTCCCTCTTACAACTTGTGATACCTACCCCTACTAATACACTCCAACATCCCCATAGCCTTACATACTGCTTTAGAGGTCTGCTTGGAAAATTTCAGGTCATTGGTGATTATGATGCCCAAGTCTCTTTCTTCCTTTGTGACTGCCAACTACTCACCTCCCAGCCTATATGTGGCTTCAGGGTTTCTCTTCCCTATGTGCATGATTTTGCACTTCTTTGCATTAAATCCCAGTTGCCACTCTTCTGACCATTTTGCTAGTTTATCCATATCTCTTCTCATTCTGCCCACCCCATCTGGATCATCTACTCTGTTTCAGATCTTGGTGTCATCTGCAAACAAACAAACCTTACCCTCTAGTCCATCTGCAATATCACTGATGAAGATATTGAAGAGGACTGGCCCCAGGACTGATCCCTGAGGTACCCCACTTGTGACTTGCATCTCTTCTGATTGCATACCATTTACCACCACTCTCTGTTTTCTGCCCGTCAACCAGTTTGCCACCCAGTTGACCAACTTCTGACCCACCCCGAGCCTACCCAGCTTGTTTATCAATCTTCTATGTGGAACAGTGTCAAAAGCTTTTGTGAAGTCAAGGTAGGCGACATCAACAGTTCCCCTTGGTCCACCACTCTGGTTACCCAGTCAAAGAAATCTATGAGATTAGTTTGACAGGACCTTCCTTGTGTAAACCCATGCTGTCTTGGATCCTGTGCCCCTATGGATTCCAGGTGTTGCACTATCCTTTCCGTTCCTTAAGGAGTGCCTCCATAATCTTGCCCACTACTGAGGTAAGACTGACTGGTCTGTAGTTCCCCGCCTCCTCCTTGCTACCACTCTTGTGGAGCGGGATCACATGAGCCCTTCTTTGGTCTTCTGGGACCTCTCCTGTGCTCAGAGACTCACTAAACAGTTCTGCTAATGGCTCTGCTAGTTCCACCCTTAGCTCCTTTAGTACCCTGGGATGTATGCCATCAGGTCCCATTGCCTTGTCCACCCTGAGCTTAGCGAGCTCTTGTAGGACCCTTTCTTTTGTGAAGGGAGACCTGATCCAGTAGAGCCCCAGTGGGTTCAAGTTTTCATTCAGAGGTGGAAATGGGACTCAGAAGTCAGTGATACTTAAGGACAATCCCTTGAAAAATGGAAAGGCTGTCACAGCTGCTCAGAGTGAAGAGACTGCGTGAATTTTCAAAAAGCTATGGATTTGTGAGAGAACTGTGGACTAAGTATTCTTTCAAATGCCTGTAACAAAGGGAATACCAAACCATGAGTACAAGGTTCCTTTCATACTAAGGATCATACTAAGGAAGTATACGGAGCACAAAGGGCAAAAATACCCAAGGTCAGCTCCAGTTAGTTATTTATAATAAAACAAGATGTTACTTTATAATAGAAATCTGTCTAACCAGTTTTTAAATATTTTTTTAGATTCACTTATAACTACAGGAGTAGGTAAGGCACTCAGCGGGTCAATGATTCTCTGTGAAAAATAATATGCCATTTTTTTAATTTACTTTGTTTCTAGTTAGTTAAAGAGGATGTCCTCTTGTGTTAGAGGTAACTTGTTTGAATTTGAGTCCACAGTCAGGCATGAAGGATGGATCATTAATAACATCCCAGGTGAACAGAAGATCACCTCTCATGTGCCTCTGTACCAATGGTATTAGATTAAATTCAAACAATCTTTGCTCATAAGATATACATTTGTCTGGAGCAATACATTTTGTCACTCTTCGTTGAAACTTTTGAATTTTGTTGATGTCTTTTTTTCTTATAAGGACACCAAAATTGGGAAGCAAAGTCAAAGCGGGGTCTTTCATAGGCACGCTAGAGAGGTAACAGAATACTAGGATTTTTTGATTTAATATTGTGTCTGATAGTCCACCATATTTTATTAACTCTACTCAAGGTGTTAGAGATTTGAATGTCAAAGTCCAGATCTGAGTCAACCATGACTCCTAAATATTTTTCATAAGCCATAAAGTGTAGTATTTCATTGTATAATAAACACTTATTCTCAGGATTGTTTTTCCCAAAATGGAGTACACTACATTTTGATGTGTTAAAGTGTACCCTCATTTTTGGGACCAGGCGCTCAACTTATCCAGATCCTCTTGGAGAAGAGCTATTTCCACATAGTTATTACATACATTACTAATTTTACAGTCATCAGCATATTTGATAAGATTACAGGTTGTATTATGTGACAAGTCAGAGATGAATATTTGAAAAAGTAAGGGTGCTAGGACGGATCCTTGTGGTACTCCACTATTAATTACTGACCAGTTCAATGAGTGACCTTTTATAATCACTCTCTGATATCTGTTTGTGACCCAGTTCACTATCCAATGTAAAAACGAGGGTTGGATACTGCAAGCCCAGTGAGGAACTGAGTCAAAAGCTTTTTTGATATCTAGAAATATGACATCACAGGGTAAGTTGTTATCTAGATTAAAGCTTATGGTGTTATAAAAGCTGATCAAATTAGTGGAGCAGGACCTTCCTTTAATAAAGCTATGTTGGCAGTTGTCAAGATTGTCAAACAGCAGAGTAAGTTTATCCTTAAATAATTTTTCTAACACCTTACAAATGATTGGTGTAAGGCTAATAGGACAGTAATTGTCAAAATAACTTTTTTCACCTTTTTTAAACAGGGGAATAACACTGGCTCTTTTCCAGTGCTGGGGAAGTTCTCCTGCATTTAAACTAGTGTTACAAATAATTTTTAAGGATAAAAGTAGATTGTCCTTTATTAGCTGAATCATGTCACCAGTAATGTTGTCTGGACCAGGAGACAAGCCTAATTTTATTGTATCTAATTTTGCCTTGATGTCTTCAATGGGTACCGATAATTTATCAGTGGGGTTGTCTAATGATGAGTCTAAAGTTGCTGTGGTATTTTGAAAAGCTTTACAAAAGTGAGAATTTAGCAGTTGTGCCATTTTGTCTGGCGATGGGGTAATAGTACCTTTATTGACTAGTGGTCCAACTTTGCATTCTTGTTTCTTAAGTGAATTTATATAACTAAAGAGCACGTTATCATCTCCCTTTTGCGTCTGTGAGGCAATCAAAGTTTCAGTTTTGTATTTTGATTTTCTAATTTCAGATTTGCATTTTTTTAATCTGCTTAAAAGATGCCCATGTTCTGGCACATTTATTAACTAGGTAGTTTTTAGAAAAACTTTCCTTTGAAAATAGACTTTGGGTTGTCTGGTGCTGTATGTGCCCGTCGCTGGCTAGATTACAAGCACTCAGGACCCTTTTTCACCACAAAAATGTGCTGATTATGTGCTGAATGTAAGGATGTCTTTAGCAGCCCAGTGAGGCTGGAGAATCCAGTTTGTTTCCTGAAGTAATGGCACAGTCTGACTTTGGCCAGGGTGGGCAGAACCTCATTCATGGTTGCAGAGTGGATCTAATTGATTACAAGATAGGAACAGTTTTTCCTGCAGATGTTAACAATGGTCCATCTCGTCAGGTGTTTCAAGTTTTAGTGCATGGCAATCCCCACAAAATATGCACTGAGTTCAGAAGTTTTAGTGCGTGGTAACCCCCCCACACACACACACAATATGTGCACTTGTCAGAGATCCAGAGATTCCTCGGCAAAGGGATGGATAAGTTCGTTTGGAAAACTGTTCATGTTGGAATTCACAGTACTGCCAGACTGTAAAGTGTTTCAGCCTGCGAAAAGTTATCTGTCTTGAACAGCTACAAACTTGGAGGATCACCCTATTCTGTTTTACCATCTTGTCAGAAATGAAACCATACAATACAATCCCAAAGTTTATGGTTGCAGACATTCCACTTTTGAGTCTCTAAGGGAAATGTTTTGGGGCCCCCTTAGATAGGAGATGCAGCATAGCCCTGGCACCTCTCTTCCAGACTCAGGTTAAATATAAATGTTATTTTGTGCTTCTTGTAACCTCTTAGATACCTGAGCCAGGTATTTATCTTAATGCCAGGGGTGATACCTATTTTCTGCCAACTTGTGGTTTGTTGCCGTGTCTGTGTAACAAGTAAGGGGGTCCTGGTTGCAAGATGCTGCTCTTGGCCGGGGTTAGAGTTGCATATAAGCTGGATAAAGTTCCAATCTATTGTGACCCGTGCTGGCCTGTTTCTGTACTCACTAAGGCTTACACAGCTTTGTCTCCATTGTAGTGCAATGTCTTAGGTCCTGTCCCCATTGCACTGCTTAAAATGATTTAATTGGTTACAGGCAGAACAGGTTTAACACCAGTAATGTGAACACTCTAAACCATTATCAAGAATAGTTACTGCATAGTGTGGATGTACTGAACTGGTTTAACCAAACCAGTTTTGAAAACAGTTTTTGAAGACAGTTGCATAGTGTGGACAGTGCCTTAAATCTCTTGTTCCCTTCTTTAAAGTGTTTTCCCAAGTTTATTTTTCCAGGCTAATACTTACCTATGGATGTATCGGCAAAAGTCTCAGTACACCAATTTCAAAATTTTTCGTGAAGCTTGCATGGGGTGAGAAGGGATTGTAGTTTGACCCCAGCTTGGTGGCCTGCTGATACCTTCTACTTCCCTATTGCTCAGCCCACTACTCAGCTACGTAATGACATGTGCCCAGGAAGAGTGTGGGGTACACCCCATTAAAGTCAATGAGGGAAATATTTCAATGCTTTTTATGCATATTAATGGTTACAGTGAGATTAATCAAAGCCACTGCTTGACTAACAAGTCAAATCTTAGTCGAGTGGTAGCCTTGATTAATCTCACTGTAGTCATTAATATGCATAAAAAGGCATTGAAATATTACCCTTACTGACTTTAATTGGGTGTGCCCCCACTCTCTTCCTGGGCACACGTCAAAAACCTGCCTAAGCATGGGGCAGAGCAATAGGAAAGTGAAAAGGACTGGCTGGCCTCTGTCTGGGCCACACTATGATCCCTTCCCACGCCATTCAGGCTTCACAAAAAATGTTGTAATTGGACAGAGACTTTCGTGGACCTATCTTTCCAGACTACATAAGTACTACATAGATCTTAAAAAATTCCTTTAACACACCTGGACCTAACGAGGTATGTATTCTTTCATCAGACTTATGACAATAGCTATCACATCTTTCACCTGGTTAATTTCTTTTCCACATCCAAGGCCTTGCCCAACTAATGAGTGTTTTTCTTCTGGGAGTTTCTGATCTATGCTTTCCCCTCAATTTGATTTTTTCTTCTCTGTTTTCTTCATCAATTCACTCTATTCATATTACTCCTCAAGCCTTTGTCTGTGTTAACGGTTATCGTTCCACTTTTTTTTTTTATACTTTTTATTTATAAGTTTTATGAAATTACAATGTCAGTAAACAAACTGAATAATGCAGTACATCATGCTTAATACACAATGAATGGACATACAGATAGATAAGTCATTACTACCTTCGGTTCACCGCTTCTTTCAGATCTGTGTAAATATAGGCCTTTTGACCTACTGTAACATGCAAGCGAGCTGACATAAGCATGCTGTTCAGCATTTCCAGGACCCTTAGTCTCCGACGGATTGCATCAAAACTTTTTTTTTAGTGCGTGTGGCATTCGAGAGATCAGGAAACAACACCACTCTGGAACCCTCCATTTCCACTCCTTTGCCAGTTCCGGCAGCCTGGAGAAGCCGATCCTTAGCAGCCATGGATGTAGTTACCAGCATGATGGTACGTGCTCCTTCTTGTTGACCGCTAGCTCTTCTTTTTTTTTATTTCTTTTTTTTTAATTATCTCTTTTTTGGCCCTACAGCTCCCATCAGAATTATCTGCTCTGGTCACGGACCCCCGCTGCCCCCACCTCCGGATATGACCGCATCCCCTCGGTCATCCCTGGCTTACCCCCCAGAGAGCGGGGCCGTGGCTCTGACCCCCTAAATTGGGCCGCGGAACTGTGTCTAGTTGGGGGATTGGCTCCGGAGGCTAATCAGGGCACCCAGGGGCAGAGTGCCATTAAGACGGCGAGGTTCAGATTTTAACCTCCCCTTTAAGCAGGATGGGGGCGTGCAATGACGACCTCGTCGCCCCATCCTGGCGCGTGCTAACAGCGTCGATGTGGTGTGCCACCCAGCCTCTGCTAGGGTGCCGCTTGACGCCGAGTGCTACCCTGCCCTCCCGAGAAGGAGAGCTGTCAAAGGATGCTCAATCCTTCTCTCCCCAGCCAGCCCCGGTGGCCGGATCCGTTCCCCAAACCCAGGTTGCGAGCGCGTAACCAGAAATCCGTCGGTGTTGCAAGCGGAAATCTCGCCGGCGTCGAAAGCGGAAATCGACCGCTAGCTTTTCTTAAATTCACCTGGTAAGCACGGACCAACAAGCTCTCAAAGTCCATCCTAAATGTATCCAAAATCCAGGATATAAGGAAGGAGTATAGGTTTTCTCCTTCGACCCCCCCCCGGCATTCCAATTATTCGGACATTTGCAGCTCGGGTAATGCTCTCAAGATGTTCTAGCTGAGACCACAGGAGTGCTTGCTCTTTAATACAGGTCACTGCTGCTGCTTGAGCTCATTCCAACAAGCGTTCCATGGCTTTCACTGTATCCACTACTCCATCCAGCTTTTGTTTGTCCATCACCATTTGTTCAGTATAAGTGTCCATTTTTTTGTCAATTTGCTGGACGGTCTTAGTTAGGGTGTTCATCGCTAACTGCAGCGAATCCAGCATCACTGGTCCTGCACCATCCAGAGGTTGCCCTATAGTCGAGGCGACTGTAGGAGTAGCCAGAGTTCTGCAGGTCCTACCACGAGGCGCAAAGAAATTTGCCTTTTGGTCTGCTGTTTTGCAGCCCATCATGAAAAATAGACAGGTTGGTCTCTGCACCTTTATGGAAACCTGACACGGGTTCCCCATCCACTGGAGAACTTCCCCGGACTTGGGCGGTGCAGCCGGCCCTGAAACAGCCCCGCCAGCCTCCCAACTGCCGCCGCCTCAACTCTGCAGTGGAAACCCAACCACAGGTTCCCCCTCCACCGGAGAACTTCTCTGGACTTTGGAGGCGGTGCGGCTGGCCCTGAAACAGCCGTCGCCCGCCCTCCCAACTGCCGCTGCCTCAGCTCTGCGGTGGGAAACCCGACCGTGGGTTCCCCCTTCACTGGAGAAGTTCCCCAGACTTCAGAGCGGTGCAGCCAGCCCTGAAACAGCCCCTGCCCGCCCTCCCAACTGCTGCCACCTCAGCTTTGCAGTGGGAAACCCGACCATGGGTTCCCCCTCCACCGGAGAACATCTCTGGACTTCGTAGCGGTGCAGCCGGCCCTGAAACAGCTGCCGCCCGCCCTCCCAACTACCGCCACCTCAGCTCTGCAGTGGGAAACCCAACCACAGGCTCTCCCTCCACTGGAGAAGTTCCAAGGACTTTGGAGCGGTGCGGCCGGCCCTGAAACAGCCGCCACCTGCCCTCCCAACTGCCACCGCCTCAGCTCTGCAGTGGGTAACCCGACCGCGGGTTCCCCCTTCACCGGAGAAGTTCTCCGGACTTCAGAGCAGTGCGGCCGGCACTGAAACAGCCGCCGCCCGCCCTCCCAACTGCTGCCGCCTCAGCTCTGCAGGTATGGTACTCTTCCTGCCAACCAGAATTGTGCGCTTTTCCCCAAGTCTCCCCTGATTGGCTGCTCTCTGCTTCATCTCTACTTTGTATTTTTTGACACCTTTTGCCACTGTGTTACTACACTTAGAGCGCCTGTATGGCATAAATGTTCAGAAAAAGCTGTAATTTCTTGCTGCATTGCTTAAAGTGTTAAATGCATGCCTTGCTGAAAGTATAATCTGTAATCTGGTAGCCATGCTAGATCAATATTTGTTTTTGCCTCACTGCTCTCTACCTGGAACGCTATTGTCTCTGCCTGTCTCTCTCTCTCTCTCTCTTGCTCACTCACTCTTTCTCTCCCTGTCCCTATTTTTGCCCTCCTGCTGTTTCACTGTCTCACTAGCCTGTCTACCCATGCCCATCGCTTAAGTAGAAAAAGCCTTCTGGCTGTTTGACCCACGCCTCCCGATTTACTGCAAGTCATTAACAGTGCTTTCTTGCTTCCTTTGCAGTGGGAAACCCGACCGTGGGTTACCCCTCCACCGGAGAACTTCCCCGGACTTCGGAGTGGTGCGGCCAGCCCTGAAACAGCCGCCGCCCACCCTCTCAACTGCCGCTGCCTCAGCTCTGTTCCTGCCCCCCACCTCACCCACCCTGGGTGGGCTGTTCTTAATATAGGTCTCTAAAGACTAAGGTCTGGATATTCAAACTGTGCTATTTTGTGGTGCAAGCCCTTGCGCTGCACAAAATAGTTGTGCTGGGGTGTGGCCAGAGCGATATTCAAAGGAGTTGCGCTATTGGGCAACTCCTTTGAATATCACCCCCAGCCACAGCCACTGTGCATGGTGCAGTGGAACTTGCGCCACCACAAGTGGTCAGAGTGGACCATTCAACTTGCGGTGGCGCAAGTACCATTGCGCCATGTGCAAATTTCCCATATTCAAAAGGTGACATGCAAATGGGGCCATAATTCATGCAAGGCACAGGGGGGGCCATTTGCATCTGTTTATGGCCCCATTTGCATGCCATTAGCATGCAGGTGTGCCGATCCCCGAGGACTTGCACCTGGCACCCTGCCAGGCAGCAGCCGTCGGGGACCGACGCCCCCTGCAGCCCGATCGCGGGCTGCATAGTTTAAAATAACCCCCCAAACTTATCCCTGGTGGTCAGTGGACCGATAAGCCCGATCGTGGGCTGCATAAGGTGGCGAAACCCCCTCGCCCCAAGACCATATCCCTGGTGATCTAGTGTCCCCCACCCCACCCACCCACGAAGCCCACCACCTCTTCCCCGCGGCGGCGGGCGGCAGCATCCACCCGCCCTGCCGCCCGCCACCCGCCAACTGACTGCCGGTAGGGCCTGCCGCCTATTGGTGCAGGCAAGAGCCAATGGCGTGCAGCCCATACCGACCTAAAACAGTCCAGTTTTGTGAATGAATTCATTCACAAATCGGACTGCCTTATGCTGACTATGGGCTGCAGCAGAAGCTCTTGCACTACACCAATAAGCGTACCAGCAGTCAATCGATAGCGGCAGAACAGCAAGCGGGTAGGATGCTGCCCGGCTGCGTGGGGGCGGGGTGGTAGGGGCCGTGGAGTGGGTGGGGTGAGGGGACACTAGATCACCAGGGATATGGTCTTGGGGCGGGGGGGTTCGCCACCTTATGCAGCCCGCGATCGGGCTTATCGGTCCACTGGACCACCAGGGATAAGTTCGGGGGGTTATTTTACAACTCTGCAGCCTGCAATCGGGCTTATCGGTCCACTGGGCCACCAGGGATAAGTTCGGGGAGGGTTATTTTACAACTCTGCAGCCCGCGATCGGGCTTATCGGTCCACTGGACCACCAGGGATAAGTTCGGGGGGTTATTTTACAACTCTGCAGCCCACAATCGGGCTTATCGGTCCACTGGACCACCAGGGATAAGTTCAGGGAGGGTTATTTTACAACTCTGCAGCCAGCGATCAGGCTAATCGGTCCACTGGACCACCAGGGATAAGTTCAGGGGGAGGGGGGGTTTAAAACTCTACAGCCCGCGATCGGGCTTATCGGTCCACTGGACCACCAGGGATAGGTGTTGGGGGGTTTGTATTATACTTCTGCAGCCCACGATCGGGCTTTCACTGGACCACCAGGGATAGGTGTGGGGGGTTTATTATACTTCTGCAGCCCGCAATCAGGCTTAGCGGTCCACTGGATCACCAGGGATATGTTGGGGGTGGGGAACACTCTGCTGCCCGCGATCGGGCCAGTGGGGGGGTGGGGGGATTTCTTACACTCTTGCCCGTGATCGGGCTGCAGGGGCACAGGGAGTGGGTTGAGGGCCAGCCACAGGTGGCAGCTGCTGTGTTGCACCCTGCAATGCGGCAGCTCACCTGTGGGTGGCCCTCGACTTGATCCCTTTTGGCTCAAGTTGTGCAGGCGCGGGTTGGGTTGAGCCTGCTGCGCTCTGCACAGCCCGGCTGAATATCGGGCTGTGCAGTTTATGCATGGTTCCTCCTCCTCCAGTTCAGCATGCATTCATTTGCATTGCGCTGTTGCTCAGCATGTTTTCAGTGGCGCAACTGCCTCCTGCTGAATATCGCGGAGAATGGCGCAAGGATTGGACTTGCGCGTAATCGCAACCTATTGCGCATGGCGCAACCCTTTTGAATATCTGGGCCTAAGTGTCTATTCTCCCATTGGACGCTTATATGAACCAACCACTAGGGGTTTCTCTATCCGCTAATACACAGCATTCTACCTTGTGGTAATACTGGCTGTGCCTAGGTTTGCAGCTAGAAATGGAGAAATATATCATGGTACTCCTACTCATTACCTCTTTAACATTTTTACACCCGTTCATGACTGTAGTACCCCCGACTAACCTAGATGACCCTTCTATCCAAGCTCTCTCATATGACTATGTGTTCTCAAACCTACTCATACTGCCCCCATTTCACTGCGATTCCTCCCCCCTCCTACTAAATAGCATCTCACGCTTCATAGCCTGCTGTAAATTTGCAAGATCCCCCTTGCGGTGTCTAACCCTCGCCCCTTTCGTCCATCGCAAATTGTGGTATCTTCTTATCTTGGCTATTTTGCTGCCTGGGGATGTGCAATTGAACCCAGGCCCAGTCCCTACAAACTCAGCGCCTGCCACCAGGGGTCTCTTCATAGCACACCATAACATTAGAAGCCTTGAACGTAATTTTGCTGAGTTAGAAACCTGGATTGCCCTCCATGAACCTGATATAATTTGCTTAACTGAAACTTGGCTCAAACCCACTGTCCAGGATTCTCGCCTCCAAATACCCTCCTATAATCTTCTGAGGAATGACAGACGAATAAATAAAAGAGGTGGAGGCACAGCTATTTATTTCAAGAACCACCTAAACCTTGCTGCTACACACTCCCCGTCTCAAGGCCAATGTGAGGTGCAACATGCAATTCTCTCCCTGGGGGCAAAGAAACTGCATATCGTCTGTGTGTATAACCCAGCGAAAAACGGCATACAGGGCCTGGATGATCTGCTTGACCAAAGATCAATCTTAGCTGGGAGAAATGAAGTGCTTATACTTGGAGACCTAAATATTAACTGGCTTGGAAATACTCATGCTATGTCACTCTGAAAGATATAAAGTTACAACCTGCACCAATTGATCACTGAGCCTACCAGGACAGCCCCAAACTCGAAAAGTAGCACCTTGCTGGATTGGATTCTGTCAAATCATCCTGAAAACATTCTAAACACTGGCACCTTAGCTGACGCAATTACTGACCACTCCCCAACTGTCTGCATGTGGGGCAAAGTTGTCCCCCCTCCAACTAAGCCCCATCTCATCACCTTCCAGGATTATGCAAGCCTTGAGCCACGATCCTTTCTACAGGATATCTCTAGCATAGACTGGGCTGACTTGTATAAGGCTACTGATGTTCAATCTGCCCTAAATATCTTCCTAAGCAACTTTCTAGCCATACAAGACCACCATTGTCATCAAGCGACACGACCAGTCAAGATGAGAAAAAACAGATGGTTAAAGGCTGATCTCCTTACCAAATTAAAAAATAGAAACCTCTGGACTGAAAAGTGACTATAACCACTACAGAGCTCAGAGGAATGCCTGTAAAAGAGACATCAAGCATGCAAAAAGCTCTTACTGCAAAGAACTACTAACAAACTCTTATGGGGACTCCAGGAAATTCTGGTGTCATATCAAATCTTTTTTGGGTTCTCACCAGCTCTTGACACCTAGTGACATGATTCTTGAAGGCGTAAATTGTAATATCCCTGAGACCATTGCCAACTTTTTTAATCACAAATTCTCTGACCTTTCACCTCTTACCTCCTCCTTCCCAGTACTGCAACTTCCTAATATTCCTCCTAATAGGTCAGTACCCCTCTTTTATTTCAGATCAATTACATGTAAAGAAGTCCTTACCCTTCTACAGAAAGTCTCAGTGACTACAGCCTCTGGCTCGGATACCCTGGAACCCAGACTATTAAAACTGGCGGCTCCTTTTATTGCTGCTCCACTAGAGAGAATCTTCACTCTCTCCCTTAGTCAAAGTCAAGTACCTTATATCTGGAAGTCTGCAATGGTCACCCCTGTTTTCAAAAAAGGTGATGCCAAAGACCCTGACAACTACAGACCTATTGCTATCCTACCTGTCCTTGGAAAGATTCTTGAAAAACTTGTAGCTACCCAAACTATTGAATTCGTACAGAAATATGACCTTCTAACTGCGGCACAGCATGGATTCCGCAAAGATCATAGCATAACTACTGCCCTCCTTAATCTTACGTCTGACACTCTATCTGCTATGGATGCTGGTCTTCTCACAGGTGCAATCTTCATTGACATGACAAAGGCCTTCGACCTGGTTCACCACCCTATCCTCCTTGCTACCCTGCACTCATTGAACTTTGCACCGAATGTTGTAGATTGGTTTGATAGCTACCTATCAAACAGGACTCAAATGGTCAAATACAATTCTGCCTTCTCATGCAAGACTGAACTAAATATTGGGGTGCCTCAAGGCTCCATCCTTGGCCCACTCCTTTTTTCCATTTTTATCAATGGCATCACACCTACCCTGTCGAACACTTCCTCACTTCTGTATGCAGATGATATAGTGCTCTACACCAGTGCCAAGGACATACAGGTCATAAATCAACGACTATCGACTGACTTTCAAAGTACACAAACTTGGTTGGCTAACCACAGGCTGCTGTTAAATGACTCAAAGACCAAAGTTATGCTTTTTGGAACTAACCCAAAAATCAAGCCCTCCCAAAGCAAACTCATAGTCACTGCCTTGGATGGCTCCACCATAGGATCCGTGACTTCTTTTAAATACCTTGGTGTTACCCTCGACCAATCATTAACTTTTGATCTCCATATACAAGATGCTTGTGTAACCCCCCTGCAAATGGGGGTTCTCAAAAGTCTTCCAGGAGCTTGCCTGAATGCTCCAAGTCTGGGCAGTGTTCGGCGTCTGAGCTGTTTAAATGTGGTTCCAAGTGAGTGCTATTTGAGCCTCCATGTACTGTCTCTTTAAGAGCTGTCTGCTTGCAGACTTAATTAGTTTATATGGGGGGACTGTGTGTTCTAATGCCCGAATCCCGCCTGGGCTGCTGTCAATTCGCTCTGTTTCTGCCGTTGCTACATGTGCAGAAGGAGCCTTGTTGAAAGATATAGCTGTTTGCCAGAAATCATTTAGAGTGACTGAGAAAATGTAGTTTGTCTAACCTGTCTTCATTTCAGCACAAACTGTTTCAGTGTAGCTCTTTCATTTTGGTCCTGAATAGCTGACGTGGACCAATCAGGATAATAGGGAGACCCTAAAATGGAGCCTGTGGACGAATCAGAACTTGGACTCTCAATGTTGAGCCAGCCACAAGGGGATTGTTTGGGCAGTGACTCTGGGAAATGTAGTTTTAACCTTGGCACCTTTTTCCACCAACAGAGGGAGTCTTATTGTGAGTGACAGCCGAACCAGCCAACAGAATGGTGTGGAGCTAAAGGAAATGCCCTGCTCTGTGACTGGAAAGATTAGATCAGTTGTGACTGTGGAAAGAGAAGGAGCTCTGTGCTTCTGAGGTGTATAGTTTCGTGCAGGAAGCGCGTGTGAGGCCCTGAGTTTAGGTCTGCAGCCTTTGTGAGTGCCAGTTTGGACTGAATCCGAGTTGTGAGGAGAAGAAGCACCAGAAGTGTGGAAACCAGGCTCACCCTGTAGAAGACTGGAGAAATTGTTGAATCACGCTGGGTCTGTCAGGAACTGAAGCTGCTGTGTGTGCTTCCGGGTATTTTGCAGTAATTGCGATCAGGATCGAGGAGCAGCCTGCCTGGTATAGTACTTTCCTTTTACATATGAATGCGCGTAGTGCTTGTGGGGAACCGCTATTTCCAATCCCCAGTGCTGTGTGCTGTGTGTTGAAGCTGGAAGCAAACCCCAGCTTGTCTCAGACTAAATCCGTTTGCTATCAACTGCAGTGGGGTCCAGTCACAAGGACTTTGTCTCCACGCCTTGTTGATCTGGCAATCCAGAAGAACATCCACCATCCGGTTCTCCGCTTGGGTATTGAGTGTACAAGTCAGGGTATTCCTCTGCAACCTGTTCTCAATCACAAGTGTGTCATCTAATTCTTGTTGTTTCACTGCTTCATGGACTGAGCCATCCGGCCCCGGATTACAATTGGGTGTTGTGCATATATTTTCTTCTACAGGGCCCTATCCATCTGCACCTGAGAGCCAACCCCGAGCAACGGACCTGGCTAGCCCCCCACCTGGGTGCCCAGAGTGTGACTTTTCAGACCCTGTGTGTGTGCACAGTACTGTGATTTAATGCCACCAATTAACCTGATTTTCCCCTCCCGTGTTCCTGTACCCTAAATAAATCAGATTTGTTGTTGTTATACTATATACTGTCTGTGGTGTTGGTGCTTATGGAAACAGTATTGTATTTTGCTGTGCATGTTGTTTAACCTTATTTTACAGGGGGTCCTCAGAGACATGCTGCAGAATCAGTCTTGAGGGTAAGTGGTGCTTTATGAGTGAACAGTGTGTATACATGGGGTATTGGAGCTGTAACTCCTGTGTACTGAGTGAGCCACTAGAGGGAACCAAAGGGGGTCACGGTGTCCCAGAGGGCTGTGATCAAGCTAGTCTAACCACTACAAACCCTGACCTCTGGGTGGAGGCACCCGCCATAGAACCTAGGCCTCTCAACCTGTCAGTAGTCAAGCAGGCAGGGGTAGTAGCCCTTGGGATAGCGCCACCTGGGGGTTACACTTGTAAGACAGTGAACATGAAACTTAGCATTGCTTATCGCACCAGCTATGTGTTAACCCCCTCCGCCAGGCTAGCTATAGCACGAGGTATCGTACTCCCCTCACTTACCTATGGTGTTGCCACCTATACTGCTGCGGCCAAATCCAGTCTACACAAGTGGGACGTCACCTATAATAGCATCTGTTGCTGTGCCGCATCTGCCCACCGGCTTAAGCACCACTGTCTTCTCTACTCGGATCTGGGCTGGCTATCTCCTGAGGAGACAAGGCTCTACTTTCTCGGCACTACCATAAATAGGATCATATCATCACAAACTCCTACCTCACTTGCTGAGTGCTTTGTCAGCCAGCCCTCCCACTATGGTTTGCACTCTATTGACAAATCCCTTCTCTGTATCCCTAGGTGCAGTTCCTCCAAGGGAGCAAGTGCCTTTGCCGTTCTAGCTCCCCAATATTGGAACTCCATCCCCCTAGCCGTGCGCCAGGCCCCCTCTCAGAAGGCCTATAAGTCAGAGCTCCACAAGTATTTAGTCTCAACAAATGTTTGCTCCTGCTTCAAACCACCCTAGTCCCCACACAATACCAGCACAAATACATGCACTGTCCTGCACTTACACCCAGCTCTTTTCTCTAATTTTACTTTTCTCTCCCTGTACCTATCTACTCTCCTCATTGGCATTAACTACTGTTAAAGTTTACTGCTGTAATGTTTGTTGTAGCTTACCCATACCTGTTGACCTGCTTGATCTGTTAGATATTTTTCCCTAAAATGCATCTGTAATTATTGTCATACCATATTGTTTTTTGTACTGTTACTTCCCGGGTTGTGCCTGAAAATAGTCATGACCATGGCTAGTGCACCTACCCGGTAAACAAAAACTAAATTAAAAAAAAATAAAATATATCAGCTCAGGTAATCATAGGACTTCAAAACCCATTAGAAGAAGCAAAATAAATTGTTTTTAGGATGTTAGGGAGCTCTCTGAAAGTATGTTCACACAGCTAGATAGCAAGCCACGCCACCCCACTTTCCACTTTTTTAAGCAACAAGGCATGAGCAGGGGTCAGGTTACTGTCAGTTAATCTAACACTAGAAGAATCATGAGGTATGAGGTACAGCCAAGTCCTTTACACTCCTTGGGTTAGGTTAACTAAGGCAACCCAACCTATGGAGTGTCTTAATGATATTAAACTAAAATGCTTTCTGTTTTTTAAAATGAGTGCTTTTTTCAGCCACTGAAGAGTATTTCCAATATCCAGAAAAGCTTTTAAAACATAATATTCAGACACAAATCAGCATATATGTAATTTTATATAATTATATATGTGTAATTATTTTTCTGTATTTATACCATCTATAATAATATATATATATATATATATATATATATATATATATATATATATATATATACAGTATATATATATAAAATAAGACATAGAGTGTGTATTTATTGTGTGTGAAGGTTTGTTCTGCATGGATTTCCATACCAGCTGAAACCTTGTTGTACTAGAGTTCAAAGGTCATGGAATGTAGTTGTACCCTTCTGTGGTAGAAGGTTCCAGCTGATTGGAAATCCTCAAGGCAGCGGGTGTTTTTCACAGTGGTGCCATGTGCACAGCAGTCAGTGCAGTTCTGAACTGAAACTGCCTGCCTGCCATGGGAGCACTGTGAAAACACTTCTTTTTTGTTAAAATAAAAACTAGCAACAAAAAAATGATACAGTATAAATAATACTCTTTGGACAACCACATGCCCCACCAGCCTGTGCTGCCACCTCAGGCTTCTGATTACATCGTCCTCTCGAGTGTCGCTCTCAAGGTCAGATGTAATCAGAACCCTTCTGTGGCAGCACAAGCTGGCTGTGCATGGTTGCCCAACCAGTATTCTCTATATATGGTATTTATTTCCTCTCATTCTGTACTGCTGAAGAGATCTACATTAAAACAGAACCACTGCCACTCTGACTTCATCTACTCTTCTGTTCTAACCTCTGATGAAGTCACAGAGGATTGTGCCTTCATTATAGACTAAAGTAGGAGGACCCAGGAGAAAGAGATCTTGTTTTTTATGCGGCTATCTTTTAATAATAAAGAATGAGGCAATATAAATACAGAAAATGTATTTTTTCAATTCTTTATTTATCTTCTTAGTGGTCAACCTTCCCCCATCTAGACCAGTCTCCCCCCATCCCCATCACCTGATATCTACAGGACTTTCCTGATTCTGGGTGTCCCCTACCACAGGATCATTTGGAGGTGCCCAGTCATCGGTGCTGGGCCTGTGAGAGGATCAGGCCATCATCAAGTCCCAGACGGAGGTTTTTCCTTCATTTTCTCACATCGGTCCACACACATGTGATGACACGATATGCATGTTCTGCCTTCATGGAGGTGCCCCTAGCATCTGGGTGTGGGAACCCTTCCTTGGGTATGGTTCCACTGCTTTGCCACCTAGATTCTTCTAAGTGGCAGCTGCCCAGTGGGACACACTAGTCCTCCTCCCCAAGGGAGGAGAGTGGTTCAAGGGGAGCTCAATCCTTCCTCCCTCAGCCAACCCGTGAGTAACCTGAGTCTGTTCCAGAACCTGGGTAGCCAGCATAGTGAGCAGTGACACTACAGCTGTGCCATCAGGCCAGTCGTAAATACAGAACATTAATGAAATATAATCTGAATTGTATCCAAATATCGTATTTTAACAAGTCTTCCTGGATACCCGTAAATCACTTTAACCTAACTCATTTAGAATGTTTTCTTTCAGCCAGTCAGAATGCCCAATTTCCAGTCTTGTTTTGAATAATATTTAAAAAAGTGCTCTGGGAGATCAAAAAATCCTTGCTAACAATTTGTATAATGAATTCAGGGATGAGTTACCTCAAATGAATTGAAAAGAGCAGGAAAGACCACTAGAATGAAAAATGAAATTGTTCAGTTGTTGAATGAATAATGTTTATTATAAAAAGGGGCTCAGAAACACTCCGTTCTAATTGGCTGTCAGCATTCTTACAGCCATACATTCATCTCTGCTACGCTGTCATATACAGCCAGATCACCGGCGCATGAATTCTTCCTGTCAGCATTCCATTCTCTAGCACTGCTGAACAACTGAAATGATGCATTCTGATTCTGAACCAGCACTCTTAAACAGCAGCTGACACCTTCAGGAGAATTTTAACAAAACATAATATTTAGATACAGTTCAGCTTGTGTTTCACATTAGTTTTGTATTTTTCCTCCCAATTATTTATTACCACGGTCATTTGCATGAAAACAGAATCTTTGTTCCTGAAGAGTTCATCCAGTAACATTTGTAATGCCCTACCTAAGGTCATAACACCACAGTTACTCCTATGGCAACAGACTGTGATATCAAAACAGAGATTTATGGGGGGCGTTGAGCAGCATACTGGCAAGACGCACTTAAGTGCAGCTTTGAGCATTTTCCAGCTTTAATTGTTTAAAATCATAATTTGCTGTGGGTAAAAGTTAAATTTGACTGCAGCAGTGGACAGCTCAAGTTTTCTGGTGTCATGGGATACTAAATGGTCATGGGTCGTAACCAAAAAGCTACTGGAAGTGGACCTAAAAATTCAGCAGCGGCAGTTGAGCAGGCCGCGAACTCCTCGACTATCGCCGGCAGAGAGCCCCCTTGGAGAGCTTTACAGGCCTCTATGCAAGCGATCAATTCTAAAATAGAGTCGATCATCCAGCGATCTGCAGAGCGAGATGTGAAATTAGAATCAGTCAGTCAAACAGCAGTAACTGCAGAGAGAATGGTAGCACAAGCACTGACAGCAACATCCAAACTTGCGGAAGAGAATGCTCAACTTCGATACAGACTAGAGGCGTTGGAAAACTCTAACAGGGCATCACATGTTCATATAATCAGTCTCCCAGAGGGTAGCGAAGAGGAGGACTTTCTTTCTTTTCTACAATTTTGGTTGCTTGCTGCACTTCGAATTCCCCAGGAAACTATGGAGGGACAGTTTAGCAAAGCATTTTGCATTACACTCCGAGCTGCAGGGCCATGTGGCGAGGCACTGAGAGTGGTTCTTTTGGTGATGGCTAGCTCTCTCATTAGGGATCGTATTTTGCAAGCAGCGAGGTCCTTGGGAGGACTTGATGTCAATGGGTCTACCGTCCACCTATTTCCAGACCTTTCCTTCACAACCCACACTTGAAGGAACAAATTTGACGCAGTGCGAGCTCGGCTCAGATGGCTAGGAGTCTCGCATTCTCTCCTGATGCCGGCCCAACTACGCATCCATTACGGTGGTAAGACCTACCAATACACCGACCCATTGGAAGCAGGTAAAAAAGTGGAATCTATAGCTTGGGAATTTCAGTCGTCAGAGGGTCGTATAATAAATGAATTGGACTCAGACAAAGAAACCTGACTGTTTCCTGATATTTTGAATTGATCACAATCACATCAGAACTTGAGCTTAATGTTCTCTGACTTATAATAAATGTATTATTTGTTTTTCTCCTGTGGCTTATGATATACAGTGACATGATGTGTGGAGAATTGTACTAGTAGTGCTATACATTTTAGGAGTACCTTTTTCCAGGAATGGGGGACATACCAGCATGGGATGTTGAGTTATAATTTGTAGACTTTGAACATCATGGACTTGACCCTAAAAGACTTAATAAGCTGTAGCTTATCTGGATAAGTTGTATGATTAATTATCTTATTTCGTTTTCCCCAGTCCTGAATTCAAACTGTTCAGGCTTTAATTATTGTAGTCTACATTGGATGTATCTGATAAAATAAAGATGATACCTGACAGATGATTGTACTATATGCTGTCGTTTATTGTAAAAGCAATAAAGAAAGTACATAAAAAGAAAAAACAGAGATTTATGACTTAAAGTAGGGAGCAAGCTATAAAGGCAGATGAACTCTAAAGGAACTCTAAGGGATAAAGATAAGTTATTCATGTAAATTTCCTCAGTAATAAATGACAGGGAGGATAAATATATAGAATATACATGGATTGCAAACAGAAAAGTGCCAAATTATTATGTTTTTCAAAGTTTTCTTTGAGGCATCAGTAGCTCTTTAACACATGGTAGATGAACTATCTTATTAAAAATCTCCTTCTCAATGAAGAAAACATTCAAAAGGTACACTTCTAGCATTTTCTATTGAAATAATTTTTTTGTAATTTCAATAAGGCACTCCCAGGAGTTAGATTAACAGTCAATCAGAGCCGGCCCGGTGGCGTAGAGGGCTGAGGCACTGGATGCCTTATCTCTCTTCACACCGATGACCCATGTTCGGGAGCGAGCGCAGGCCATCAGAGGTCAGCACGGGGGGAGGGGTGCAGAGCAGGATGAGCCTGTACTCCCTCTGTGCTTGACTGCCTCGCAGTGGAGGCCAGGGGACAGTGCAGCCAAGGGAAGCCAGGAGTGCTAGGCCAATGGGGTGGGAGTATGGGGCCATCACCAGGGCAAGAGGGCGCATGCACGCCCCCACGCACATGTGCCTCTCTGTCTGGGGCCCTGGGGTAACTGGGAGAAAAAACAGGAAAAAGTCTGGGGCTGCAGCAGGATGATGCCTCTAGGCCAGCTCCTGGGAGTCTGCCAGGACAAACACAGTGTAACAAGACCCCAAACGACCCCCAGAGACTGGTAGGGTGGTGGATGGCAGCAGCAGCCCGCCGAAGGAGCATAAACACCTCTATGGAAAAAAAACAGTCAGTTAATCAAATCACCCATTGGGGCTATGTGGCACTCAGCTGTGCCTCATGCCACATTACACCCAAAGTGGGTGATTAACAGACTGTTATTCTAACCCCTGGTCATGCCTTATAGCATAATAAATATACATACAGAGGAGAATACCTTATGAGAAATGGCAGCAATAAATACTCGTTTAAAGGTCATATTTATCTAAAGAAATATGTTCAGTGGGTGACATTCCATCTGGGACTGTTCCTAAGTTGTCTGTTTGCAACAGACAGTGGAACTAGAATGACAGGAGACATGGGCAGGATTTTCAAGCCTATCCATCCTAGATGTGTCTGCCACTATTTTCATAACAGAAATGCTTCCAAATAGTTCAACAGTCTATTAGATGGTTTAATGGTGTCCAAAGTTTATATTTCAAAAATGACACAAGTGCATCAAAACTGGATGCAAATCACAATTGTGTCCAGTTTGTACCACAAATCACAATGTTTTGAAACAAACAGAAGTAGGTTTTGAAAACAATGGCAGGGTGCCTGGATGCAATTGAGCAGATGCAGACGCAGGCCCGACATGCATTTGGGGCCTCAGCTGACCTTTTTCAGAAGCCTGTCCCCTCTTCTCTTAGCATTTATATTTCCCTAGACTGTTTTTTAACCAGGAAAGTCAACATGAACACAAGGACCGAGATATTCATAGGTCCAGATTAGAAACATAGAAACATAGACAGTGATGGCAGAGAAAAAACAATCATCCATCCAGTCTGCCCATGGTACCCTATCTAACCCCAACAGATATTTTCCATCCAGGATCCTAGCCCTCCCCATCCACTCATCCATTTCTCCTCCCAGTTTCTGTCATCCTGAGCAACCACTGTACCCATCACTCTGTCCCAGCCGAGTTTGACACCATTAATGGTTTCAGCACCACCACCTCGACTGGTAGACTGTTCCATGGTTCCACCACCCTTTCTGTAAAATAATACTTTCTCATATCCCTCTTGAACCTCCCTCCTGCCAGTTTCCACTCATAACCTTGAACTGTTACTCATGCTAAATAATTCCCCGCAGTCAACCTTGTTTATTCCTTTCAGGAGCTTGAAGGTCTCTGTCATATCCCCCTCTTCCTTCTGGTCTCCAGGGAGTGCATGTTCAGTGCCTTGAGGAGCTCCTTGTAAGGCCTGCCCTGCTGGCCCTGAATCATCTTAGTCACCCTTCACTGCACCGTATCCAGCCTGTCCTTATCTTTCCTAAAGTGAGGACTTTAGAACTGGGCACAGTACTCTAAGTGAGGCCTCACCAAAGATCTATAAAAAGGTAGAATTACCTGTTTCCTTCTGTCAGTACCCCTCCTGATACACCCCAGCATTCTATTTGCCTTACTGTAGGCCATGTTGCACCGGCTTGATTGTTTGAGGGTGTCACTGATGATAACTCCTAGGTTCTGTTCTTCATCTGTAGTGCTGAGCCTTACTCTACCTATCCAGTACTCAGTCCTGCGGTTCTTGTTCCCTAGGTTCATTGCCTTGCAGTTTTTGGCGTTCAATTTCAACTGCCCAATCTTAGACCACGTCTCTAGCCTTTGCAGGTCACTCTGCATTTCCCTGATTCCCTCATCATTATTATCCACTTTCCCACGGAGCCTTGTGTCATCTATGAAGAGACAAAACCTTTCCTGGATTCCCTCTCCAATGTCGTTGATGACCATACTGAGGAGGACTGGGCCCAGGACAGATTCTGGTGGCACCTCACTCATGACCTCCCTTTCTATTGACCTGATCCCATTTACCACAACTATCTGCTGCCTCCCCCTTAGCCAGTTACTTACCCATCATACTAACTGTCTGTGAGGCACTGAGTTGAAAGTCTTGCTGAAGTCGAAGCAGAGTAAATCCCTGGCATGACCTCTATACAGTGCTATCATCACCCAGTCAAAGAAGACTATCAGGTTAGTCTGGGAAGATTTCCCTGTCATGAACCCATGCTGTTTACTATCCTGGAGACCACTGTTCTCCAGGTAGTCGATGAGGTCCTCTTTGACCACTGACTCCATTAGTTTTCCTACAAGTGAGATAGGACTGTAGTTCCCTGCCTATTCCTTGTCTCCCCATCCCCACCCCCATGGAGTGGAACTGTGTCCACCAACCTCCAGTTCTTTAGTACTACCCCCATATGTAATGAGCTGTTGAATAGCCCTACCAGGGGTTCAGCCAATTCCACTGCCAGTTCCCTGAGCACCCTCAGGCACATCCCATCCGGTCCCGGAGCCTTATCCATTTTCAGAGCAGCTAACCTTTCCCAGACCCTTTTACCTGTAAATTCTGGCTACCCTCTTTGAGGCCACTTTGATGCCACTCTCTGGTAAGGCCTGCTGTCCTCCCTAGTGAGGACAGAGCAAACGTAATCATTTAGGATGGTAGCCTTTTGCCCATCCTCCTCTATCACTCAGGCCCCACACCAATTGTCTAACAATTCCCCTTCTTTTCTTCCTTTTTTCACTAATATACCAGAAGAAATGTTTTCATACGCCCTGGACCCCATTTACAATATGCAGCTCTGTATCTGCATTTGCCTCCCTAACCACCCTCTTTACCTACTTATTTCTTAGTAAATATTCTCCCTATTCTTTCTCCGCTTGCTTTGCTTTGTACCTGTAGAAGGCCTTCTTCTTTGTCCTCACTGCATCCCTAACCTTAGCTAAGAACCATACTGATCTCTTGAGCTTGTTCCTGTTAGTTACCATTCTCATGCATAACTTAGATGTCTCAGGAATGCCCCCTTTATTGTCCCCATCTCTCTCTCTCTTCCACTCCTTCTATGCTGTCAACCTTGACTAATTATTCAGGGACCAGCTCCCTCAACCTCTTGAAGTCTGTTCTCCTGAAATCAAGGACCTCAGATCTTTTTTTTTTGTAAACTTTATTTAAAACTTTTTGCAGTCCATTACAATACAAAGTCATTGTTCCTGTGCATTCAAAAAGGAACACAAATTAGTTTGGAGTGTTTCATGACTTAGACACAAAACACAAACCTCTTGAGTTAATATCAAATCAAGAGCTGATATTCTTCTATATTTGTTTAGTACCCCCCCCCAATCTGCAAAATTATATTAATACTAATCAGCCCCCATACAGAAAATCATTGTCTTGGCCAGCAACAAAACACGGTCAGTAATATGTTATATAGTGCCTGTATGGAACCTCAGCTTGCCAATATTCAACCCTTTCTCCCGGAAAACCACTTCCCTCAAACTAACTAAAAGGCCGGGAACCAGTCCTTAGATAGTGCTATTTCCAGAGGACTCCATGTAGATTCATATTTCGTGACCCATCTTGACTGGGGTTTTCCTCTCCCAAGGGCCAGTCCGAACCAAATGAAGTTGTGGACACTTTTCCCTAGTGGCTCCCCAACGCTTACAGCTCATACCACCTCTGAGTTGGTGAGCACCGCATCGAGAATGGCCTCCTGCCTGGGGGGTTCCTTAACTAGCTGTACCAGTAGACAGTCCTGGAATGTGTCCCACAAAGCTTGACTTCTGCCACTCCTGGCCACTGGAACATCCCAGTGGATGTCTGGCAGGTTCAGATCCCCCACTACCACTACTTCCCCCTCTGTCACTCCTCTTTCTAGTTCTTCTGAGAACTCTCTGTCCTTCTCATCCCTTGCACTGGTGGCCTGTAGATCCCCCCCCATGCATAGTTTCTTGCCCATTTCCACCGTAAGCTGCACCCACAGTGACTCTGTCTCCCTCTTATTACCCCTCATGCGCCCATCTTCCACAACCTCAATACCATCCTTGACATAGAGGGCTATGCCTCCCCCCCCCCCGCCTTTTCCTCTATCCATTCTGAACCTTAAGTACCCAGGGACAGTCAGGTCCCAGTCCTTATTTTCTGTGACCCAAGTTGCTGTGATGGCCACAAGGTCCATCTCAGTGTTTGCTATCATTATCTGGAACTCACTAATTTTGTTACCCAAGCTCCTGGTGTTAAGGCAGATCCCCTTACCATCTAACACCTGAACCCTTTTTTCTATCTACTTCACTTTCTCCTGTTTTCTTCCCTGGTCTTCTTAGCTCCTTGTTTTTTGTGGTGGTTTCACAGTTTGTGTTTTGTCCCTCTATTGTCCCTTCACCTAATCCAGTTTGGTCACTATTTCTAACTGCTGTGTTGCTACAATACCCCAGATATGGGGAGTACTAGCTAGGTTCCCTTTCTTCCAGCCTACTACCATGGATCCCCTAGTCCCAGTCTCCCCTGCAGTCAGTTTGATATAAAGGTCAAACTTCTGCCCCAGCGTACTAACCCACTTTCTTGTCAGGTGGAGTCCCTCACCCTTGAAGAGCTTTCTGTCCCAGAAGTCTCCCAGTCCCCGACAAAATAGCACCCCTTCTCTTGACACAATCCCTTAAGTCACCAATTAAACTGCTCTTTCATCCTTCCTTATTCTACTCATCTTCCCATCCCTGCCCCCACACACAAGAAGGACCTCACAAAAGGCCAGGGAGGCTGAGTGTGCCAACAGTCTGTCCCCCAGTCTGCAGTGGTTCCATTTCATAATCTCCACTGACTAGTTCACGAGATTATTGGTACCCAGGTGTACCAGCAGCCCAGCTCCCTATAGTCCTTCTCCGCCATCCTCCGTCTCCTGTTTAAATCTTGGATGGCCGATGCACCAGGAAGGCACCTGACCATCCCCCTCCTGTCCTATCCCCTTGCACCACCCTCTCCATACCCCTAATCATTGAGTCTCCAGCCACCCAGACTCACCTGGTAGACTTGATCCTGTTTGTCCCCTTGGGTGCCATCACATTGTCCTGCCCTTTTCTTCCAAATGACTTAAAGTCCCCCACCCAGTGGAGTCAAGTACCTGTGCTTCCTCTAGGAGTGCGAAGTGGTTCACCATCTGGATGGTGTTGGGCTGGACAATCTCCTTGTGGCTAACCCTGCCTCTCTTCCCCTTCCCCACTACTCTCCGCCCCCTGGACCAGTGGACTTCTGGGGAGTGGGGTGTGGGGGGGTGGGCTTCAGCTGAGCTGTTGATGCAGCTGAGATATTTCTTCTCTTGCTGCCACCAGCTGAACATGGAGCTCTATTAAGGTCTTGTAAATGGGGTAATACCCCCTTCTCCAGAGCATATCCCTAGAGAAGAGCACCCCACAGCTGCCACAACTGACTGCCTCCCCTCTGTACCGCATCCCTGTACTGAACCTGTAAATAAGGCAACTTAAGAGAGTAAACCTGACCTATAGCAAGAGAACAGCAACTTCAGCACATCTGCACAAAGCAGATTCCCCTAATTAAACAAGTAGTGCTCACCCAAGATAGGTGCAGCTGTAAACACCAACTTTAGCACAGAACAAATGACCAACGTGAGTAGCAGTGCTCACCCAGATAGGGTGTAGCAGCAAGCACAATCTTAGCAGAAAGCAGACAATGAAATAAAACAATTAGTGCTCACCCAGATAGAGTGTAGCAACAAGCAACAAACTTAGCAGAGAACAGATGACTAATTTTATTAGTAGAACTTATCCAGATAGGGTGTTGCTAGGACTCAGTAATGTCAGGCTCAAACAGACATGGCAGTGCACATTACATATACAGTATTACCTAAGTGTTTAAATGGGCAGAGTGCCTGGGCTCAGTTCTCAAAACTCCAATTGTGATGCAAGATGCCTACGTCAAACAGAAGTGAAGCAAGGGGCACCTTGCATCACAACTTGCAGAGTTTGTGATCCTGAAAGGCTGGTTGTGGCACAACAGGGACCCCCTGCACCAGACTGGCCATGTGCCAGGCCGGCACCAAGGTCAGGGGTGCACTCACTGGCACAGTGCCTGCAGGTCCTCCCCCCATGGTGCCAGGCATGCAGCGGCCACCATCCCACGAATGGCACAAGCACAGCAGCACCCTGCAATGTCCCCATTGGGGACTTGTTGCCACCCCCCTGGCAACCATCTATGCCCTACCTGCCCTCCCTCCCCCCAGTCCTGTCCCACCCAACACTGCCAGCATCAGGCTGGTCCCCATTTTCTGGGTGCCAATGCCACCCAACTGCCCTGAAGTTTACAGCTAACCTCTCCCATGCACCTTGCCTTTGGCACATGGCAACATTTACAGCAAGCTGTGGGACTTTGGTGCCAGGACCCCACCTGTTCATGAATCAGGTGCAGGATCCCTGGCACACCAGTGATCGGTGCAAGTTGCCATCGGCACAGCTTGCATTGATGTTTGTGTATCGAGCCCCCTGTCTGCTGGCTGCCTCTTCTGAGTGACTCTCCCTGGCAGACTCTCCTGATGTCCTTTGTGTTGTGGTCCTAAGCACTCCAGACCATAGTGTTAACAAATCCACTCCAGGGGTCAGGCCCTCTGCTCCCACAGTGCCCAACCTTGAAGTGCAATTCATGAACAGGGGACAAACAGGGACACCCTCCTGTTTTGGGTCTGAGCAAACTACCAGTTTCGAGTCCTGGGGTCAATTATGAACCCTTTTTAGCTAGCACACCCAAGTAACAGGTCCAAATATCACACTTTCTTCAGAGAAAGCAGTGCAATACTTGACCTAGTGAGCATACAACCAACCTGGTTCACAACCCCCTGCCGACTCAATTGAGACTCTGGTACTTTTTTTACCTTGCTGGATCTTTACACAGATCCTTGTTAGCGTGGCTGCATATGGTGACACACTAAGCAATTTGACAGTTATGTCAGAATTACCAATACTGTTCCACCATTCACACTCAAAATGAGAAAATGTCTCAGGCAGGTTTAAGGAAAACCAAATTTACTAAAACTAAAACTAGTAAATAAATACAGTACATAAAATAGAACATATATACATAATGATTACAGTCAGAAAAGAAATGGATAGCCGGCCTGGTGGCGCAGGGGGCTGAGGTGCTGGGCCTTACCTCGCACCATGCCAGTGACCCGGGTTTGGGAATGACCTCGAGCCACCGAGGTGCTAGCTCAGGGGGGGAGGGTTGGAATGGGATTGAGCTGTGGCTCTCCCTTTCATGGGGTAGATGCCCGCTCCACCATAGTCCCGCTCCAACCGGGTGCAGGTCCGGTGGGTAGCGCAGATGGTCAGGAGCGGTGAGGCAATTCTGGGGAGGAGCAGAAGGGGCTACTGGATCCTGGCATGTGCATGCATCGCCATGCACATACACGCATGTGTATGCCATGGCCCTGGGGAAAAGGGAGTAAAAAATTAGAAATACAAAAAAAAAAGTATGTATGGAAAAAGAAAAGAAATGGACAATTACAAAACAAAGCGCTTTGTAACTGACTTAACTAGTTCTAACTCAGTTTCAGTTGGCAAAGGTTCATACTTGAAGTACCAGTCTTGGCAGAAGTGGTCTATCTTGAGTCCAGAAACAGAGTGTCTTTTAGAAGTCCAGAACAAAAAGTGTCAGCCCTTTCAGCAGGCTTCACCAGTATCAGAGAGGCCAAAATGTCCCTTCCATCCTGTGATGTCATAGCTGTGGTCTGCTAGTGTGAGATCACATGCAGTTCTACATACTTAATTTGTAACATGACAAGTGTATAACCAAATATTGCAACTTGCTGCCTGTGTGAAATCTGCAAAGATAGCAATATTTTAATTATAACAAGACAGTCTTTATCAGAATATGGTTTATGGCAGGTTACAATACCCCTTTGATCTTTTAAAGAAACATCCTGGAAACATTTCTCATAGCTGGGTGAATTTTCACACGTATCCATCAGAAACTGCTTCCCTCTTGATACGCCGTAAAAGGCAATATTTTATGACAAGCTGCCTGGGTTCAAAGCAGTGGTTGGTTTATAACCTTGGTTTTATTATAGTTCCAGGAAGTCAGCTTTTACAAGCTAGCTGTGACAGCAAGCAAGGCCAGAACATTTTTTTTCTTTTAAAAATCCAATGTCCCATGATGCCTTGTGCTGACTGCCATGTTTCACAAGCGGAATTCAAAAACATATATTTATATCAAAATTATATACACATAGCTGGCAGACCGCGATTCCCATTACACATAGCTTGGAGAACCTCTAGGAAGCAAAGGACTTAAAGACAGAGAGACAGCATCGCTGACATGGCACGAGTTTTGATGCCAATTAGTTTCAAGATTCTTTAAAGGGGAACTGTCATCAACAGGGCTTCTTAATGTCTCAAAGTCCATAAAAAGCTAATTTGAGTGAGTCATTGTATTTATGTGTGAGTCTTTGCAGTCCAGAATAATTCATATGTAAATCAGCCTATAATTACGGGCTGGGGGCAGCCATATGTTTTAGGTTCCTGACAGGAAATGATGTCACCAAGGAACTTGGACCTTCATTTACTGCAGGTTAAACAGGAAATCATCTGTTTTATTAAGTGTGTTTTAAGGTGTTATTACAACACTTTCTACATTTATAATAATTGTTTTATATGTGCATTGAAACTAGTAAGTTATCACCTTTACATTTCAAACTGTTAGTAGTAATAATCCATCTTTAGGATTGCTTTAACCTCTAGGCTATACTGCCAGCTGATCATTAAAAACTACACATATCTCAAGGCTGGCTCTGTGGTGTCAACAGGTATTGGGGCCCCATATCAGGATTTCTAAACCCTGGCTGTGTTCATGTCAGTTCAGATTTCTGGGGCTGCCACCTCACCAATTCACATATCTGGACTGAGTAGTACGGTATGGGCTGCACGCCCATTGGCTCACGCTGTGAACCAATGGGCGTGTACTTTCCAGTCTGTCGCATGGGCGGCAGGCAGGATGCTGCCACCACCGCTGACAGGGAGAGCGGGCGGGGCTCAGTGGGCGGTGGGGGGGGGACACTAGACCACCAGGGTGATAGGAGTATGTTATGATTTACAGATGCCCGCGATCGGCAGCGATTGGTCCACTGGACCACCAGGGATATTGGAGGGGGGGTTACTATACCGATGCCCGCGATCGGGCACATAGCGGTCCACTGGACCACCAGGGATATAGGACGGGGGCTTATTCTTGAAGACAAATGCCTGCGATCGGGCACATAGTGGTCCACTGGACCACCAGAGATATAGGAGGGGGGATTTAGCTGCACGGATGCCCACAATAGGGCATGAGGGGGTGTCGCCAGGTGCGGCAGGAACTCGGGTGGCCACCCACAGGTGGCAGCTGCCGTGTTGCACCCTGCAATGCGGCAGCTCACCTGTGGGTGGCCATCACTTGTTCCTTTTTTTTTTGGCTTAACTTTGTGCAGGCACAGGCAGGGTTGCCCATGCATGACTCTGCATCCGAACTGAATATCGGGCTGTTGCAGGTTATGCATGGGCGCCCCACCAGTGCCTGCAGCCACATTACTGATCTCCTGGCATCGGATTTGTGCGGTGTACTTTTCCTTTTGAATATCGCACTGGAGCGCATCAGTGGGTTGTGCATGGTGCAACACTGTTGCGCCATGTGCAACCCTTTTGAATATCTGGGCCACAGAGGGTTGGATTTGCAAAAATAAAAAAATTAAAAATGAGCAAATCTCCAAGTTACATCAGATGGTATTTTCAAAAGTCATAACATGGACGCAACTCCTAGTTCTATGTCCTAGCTTTGAAAACTAGACAGAGGGGCAGTTTGTTTTTTAATTGACTATGCTTTTTGCATCAGGCTTCGCCGGCCACCATTGGTCCTCTCCTGCGATCCCCACAGCTCCGCCCCAATACCCATGATCCCAGGACTCACCTCCACCCCACAAGCACCCTGGCTTTCCCCACAAGGGTAAGGTCACTAGTTCCCCAGTGGAACTTCTACTATGGTACTGGAAGGCATCCTGGCTTACCTCCCAGGGTGGGGTCACCCGCTTTCCAACGGACCGACATATCGTACCAGGGGCAAGGGGTCACTGGTCACAGTGCAGGGTCTGGGGCAGGGAGCATGTCATATTGCCAATGGAACCCCAAGAGTTTTCCAGTGAAAGACCCCTGAGAGGCAGGATATGTAACGACGTCCAAGGCAGGAGTGCCAAAGTCTGGCCTGCCTCCCACAGAATACAAGCACCAGTTGCTGCTGGCCCCCAGCCTCCGCCAGTGATCAGTGGTGCACCGGACACTCAAACCCCTTCCCCAAAAGAAGGAGAGCCATCCCTAGGATGCTCAGTCCTTTTGCCCCTGCCCAGCCCTCTGACTTCTGAGTCCATTTCTGAACCCGGGATGTTGGCGTCATGGGCAGAAACTGTACCGCTGCACCAGTGGACCGACTCTAAAAGACCAGTTTTGTTAATGTCCAAAGTTATACAATATAAAACTACATCTTGGCATAGACTTTGACCCCCCCCCTCACAAAGTTTAAAGGCAAAGCACTATCCTGCCATATGTGGAACAACTTAAAGAGCCAGTGCACTACCTAAAACTAATATTAGTTTTTAAAAGCAGTCAGCTGTTACCTTTTATATCTGGGGTACTTTTTGTTTCTCCTTTGGTTAATTAGAACATTATTTCCCTGATGTTAGTAAGTGTGATGCATGGAGCAGCTCTCTGCCTGGCAGCTGACATATCTAGCTCTGTTCCTCCTATTATACATTCAGCATTGTGACATCACTGTGACTTCACAGCTGCTCAGGATGAGCCACTCAGCAGCTGCTAGGTCAGTCACCTGTGATGTCATTGTCAGTGAGGTTACAGTGCTGATGCTGTATTGGGAGGAATAGAACTAGATATGTCAGTGGCCAGGCAGAGTGCAGTTCCACATATGCTGCATGATAACTATCACATTGAAAATTGTCTAATGAACAAAAGGAAGGAAAAAAATATTTCAGAATTAAAAAGTTACAACTGACCACTTCTTAAAATTTGTAAAAATGTTCCTGTCTGCTATTTTGATTCCACTAGCTCTTTAAGAAATAAACTCAGTTTGATAATATACTGAGGTCATTTGCATACTTATTTGATGTACAGTTTGCTTCAAGATACGGATTTAGGATGTCCATTTTTGAGAGGACAGCGGAGCGGAGGGCTGTATTGCAGTATTGTCAGTGGCCACTGACAGGAACACACATTAAATGTGGCTGGGTAGATACTGGCTTGCTGGAATCCCACACCCTTGATGAGTTCTTAAGCTCCACCCTACACCTTATCAATAGCCACCATACGAAACCTTCCTCCTGGCTCCCATCAGCAGGGATCTAATACTTCCATTAGAAGCAGATGAATGAAATGATCCCAAACAACCTAATACTTCAAAAACAACGAGATGCAATTACAAAACAGGGCTCTTGAGTGTTCAGCATGCCTGAATTTATGTTGTGGTGTGTGCAAAACTTTCTTGCCTAATTATTTAATCAACTGATGAATTAAATGTATTCATAAACAGACCACAGAAACCACATCTGATTCACGGCAGTCTTCTGCCAGCAGGCAACTTCACCTCATGCAGTCCTCATTACAGGCTTATGCAATACGCTTTCAAGTTTTCTTCAATTTATTTACAAATCTAGTAATGAAACAAACTCGCCCCCTGGTGATGTCACAGTCTTATACCTATTCTGTTTCACTATTGTCTCAGAATTCCATCACTCTGTCAAGTCCCTGTATTGTAAGCATACGGATCACTGCCAGTTGACGTTCATACAAAATACAAAAAGAATGCCTGTCTGATGCACGGGTTACAAAGAAAACAGATACAGAACACACTATAGTTCAAAACCAACATGCAGTATCATAAGACGTAATTAATGCATATAGGTGACCTTGTAAAATCAGGAGGAAGGTACAAAAGACCACATTAAACCATAGTGTAGGACAAGTATTATTAAATATTTTCATGATGTTCTGTTTATGTCTCACCAAATAATTTATTTGTTTACATATAAGTAATTTTACTCACTAGGAAAGCCTTATTTACGTTTCCCTTCTTGTTTCCAAGAAACATAGAAACATAGACAATGACAGCAGAAAAAGACCACAGGTCCATCCAGCCTGCCCAAGTTCCCTATAAGCCCTGGAATCTACTGTTCCTCCAGGGTACTAACCCACCCCGTCATCTCTCTAGTCTCTTCCCTGGTTCTGTCACCCCTGGTAACTACTATTCCCTTCATTATGTCCCAGCCCTGCCTGAATCCCCTGACTGTTTTTGCACCCACCACCTCAGCTGACTGACTGACAGACTGTTCCAAGGTTCCACCACCCTTTCTGTAAAGTAGTGCTTCCTTACATCCCTCCTGAACCTATCTCCTGTTAATTTTCATTAGTGTCCATGTGGCCGCAAACAGGCACTCAGGCTAAATAGTTCCCTGCAGTTCCCTTTCCTAATTCCTTTAAGGAGCTTGAAAGCCTCTATCATACCTCCCTTCTTCCTGCTGGTCTCCAGTCCAGTGAGTACATATTTGCTGTGAGGTGCTCCTCATAGGATCTGCCCTGCTGGCCCTGAATCATTTGTGTTACTCTGCACTGCACTGTCTCCAGTCTATCCTTATCCTTTCTGAGGTGAGGACTCCAGAACTGGGGGCACCAGGGATCTGTAGAGGGGAAGTCTTACCTTTTTTTTTTCTGCTATCAGTACCCCTCCCGATACATCCCAGCATCCTGTTAGCCTTGCTACAGGCCTTGTTGCACTGACTCGACTGAGTAAAGGAAAACTTCATGTTAAAATCAGAAAAAGATTATGTAGTAGTCTTTTTTTCTGTGTTCTAACCAGTTCCCAGTGTTTTCTTTTCCTCTGACTGTGAGAGATGTTTTTTCTAACTTTCCCTAACTGTTTTATTGCCCTTGGAGGTTGCCATTCTGGTTTCTTTTATGGCCGCTAGTCTTCCCAGAGTGCCCTTTGGTGTGATGTCTAATTGCCCCTCTAGGAAGCCAGTGTCATGTTACAGGGTCTGTCAGCCACAGAGAAAATACTTATTCCAGAGAAGACACACTACTAGATTTTGGGTGAGTGTAATCATTATTATTTTTTGATATCAGTACCTTGTCCTGCTATGTCTCTGTGTGTGTGTGTGTGTGTGTGTGTGTGTGTGTGTGTGTGTGTTTGAATCATGTCACTGTTTACTCTATTCCTCTCAGTCACTTTCAGTTTTTGCACCAGTACTAAGTAGTAAAAATTGAGCATCACCTTATAGGTTGTAACATAGCAGAACAAGGTACTAATGTCAAAAAAAAATGATTACACTCACCCAAAATCTAGTAGCAGTGTGACTTCTCTGAAAGAAGTATTATCTTTGTGGCTGAGCTGTGACAGACACTGCTAAATCTAAAGGCATAGCTACACCACTGTCACATGAGCCAAGGTGCATCGTAGGAGAAAGAAAGCCAATAAACCTATTTGTGATGGAGATCCCCAGGGGTCGTAAAACTACCATACAGCTAGCAGGCTAATTTAGGAAAAACTCCTAATAGCAGACAGAGGGAAGGACACACTAGGATTTAACATACATTTCAAAACACTCTGCATAACATATGTTTTTGCACATTCTGGGTGGACTGCTCCTTTAAGTGAGTTGCTAATTGTAACTCCCAGATCCCATTCTTCATCTCTAGTGTAAGGCTCTCTCCTCCCATCCAGTACTCTGTCTTGGAGTTTTTTTTTCCTAGGTGCATTACCTTGCACTTTTTAACACTGAATTTTAACTGCCAGACCTTTGACCACCCTTCTAGCTTTTGTAGGTCTCTCTGCATTTCCCTTATTCCCTTGTCACTGTCCACCCTCCCACATAGCTTTGTGTCATCTGCAAAGATGAATCTGCCGAATCTATCTGGAGAACCTGAAAATAGTATGAATGTAAATATGTCTATGAAAGAGAATGTTAGAGATATAGAGTTGGACGCTTCTGATTCAGATATTTATTTATCACAACTGTCAGTGATGGATATGGATTCTAGATATAAGAATGCCCCCGGCATGGACAACTACTTTCAGACCTAAGTCAATATTTAATCCCACATTTTCCAGCTCTCCTGCCCTTGTTACTTATCAAACACTGGTTATGCAGGAATTTTAAAACGTTTTTTCTTCACGTTGGCAAAAAGGTAAATCTAATCTGTCTAGTGAGGAGATTAAAGCACTGGATGACTTGAAAAAACTAGACAGTATTGAAATTAAACAAGCGGATAAAGGGGGAAAAATTGTGGTGATGCCAAAAATAATGTATGAAACTGAAATTTATCATCAACTAGATGATACAGAAAGTTACAGGAGATTGAATGAAGATCCTACAGCTTTTTCAAAAACGAGAATTGATACATTTTTGGACACTGCAATGTATTGTGGGGAAATAACACAAAAAAGAATTGCAATATATGGCTGCAGATTATCCTGTTATTCCAACAATATATGTACTGCCAAAGGTTCACAAGGACCAGACCAGTCCCCCTTGAAGGCTGATTATTTCCAGTAATGGATCTATTACTGAAAAATTATCAATTTTTGTTGACCGCTTCCTTAAGCAATTAGTGTTAGACCTACCGTCCTATATCAGGGACTCTATGGACATTTCGTCCAAATTAGAGGGACAGGTCTGGTCCAGTGAATTTCTGTGGCTTACAATAGATGTGGTCAGTCTATATACTTGCCGTAGACATGACTTGGGTCTTGCTGCTATTGATTATCATTTGCATAACAATTTCAAGGCTGTAAATTTTCCAAAAGATTTTTTGATGGATGCTGTTGATCTTATTTTGACCTGTAACTATTTTGTTTTAACAAAAAATTCTGTCTGCAGACACGGGATACTGCAATCGGTACCACCATGGCCCCCTCCTATGCCAATCTCTTTTTGGCATGGTGGGAAGGGACCATGGTGTTTAACCCAGACCGGAACCCCTTCCTTTCAAATATTTTTGTGGGGACGCTATGTGGATGATATTGTGGTCATTTGGAGGGGAAACTTTGGAGAGACCAGTTCCTTTATTGATCTACTTAATAACAATCAAACGAGCTTACAATTTACTTCAAATATTGAATCACACTCAATTATGTTCTTGGATTTGGAACTTTTGGGGCTAGATGGACAACATATTGAAACTAAAACCTACAGAAAATCTACATCGGGGAATCTGCTTTTACATGCTAAAGTACACTTCCAGATCACATAAAAAGCTTTATTCCTTATGGCCAGTTTGTTCATCTCAAGCGTAATTGTTCGTCAGTGGAAGATTTTGAATTACAAGCTTTAGAGCTTAAGAAACACTTTATAGAAAGAGGATATGAAGAAAGTATTCTGTCTAGTGCTTTAAACAAAGCCAGAGATTTAGAACATAGAACCTTATTAAACCCCCAAACTAGAGCAACATTAGATGTTGATTTACCAGTGACTTTTGTCACTGAATTTAATAAGGTAGCACCTATAATAGCTAAAGCTATCAGGGAATACCGGCCTGTGCTCCGAAGTGAACCCTCCATGTCCAAAACACTAGAAAAAGGCCCTAAAGTTACCTACAAAAAAGGAAAAACCCTGGGTGACCTATTAACCCACAGTTTGTATACAAAAACTTTACAAATTAATCATCTAAATTGGTTACCCCTGCTTCCACGTGGAAGTTTTCGATGTGGAAGATGCAATATGTGTTGCTATTGCATTCAAGGTAGCTCATTTGTGCACCCTGTCAATAATAAGATGATACAGATTCAAGAATTTATTTCATGCATAACTTGCTATGTGATCTATGTAGTCCAATGTTCTTACCCTATGCTATATGTGGGACGTACTAAGAGATCCCGTAAGGAAAGAATGCAGGAACATGCACATGCAATACTTAAGTCTGAACCAGATACACCTATAGGCATTCATTTTGCTACTTGCCATAACAGCAAATTGGACAGTTTTTCTTTTTTGGGTTTTGAATATGTATATTCTAATATCAGAGGAGGAGGCAGATTGAAGAAACTACTTCAGAAGGAATCCAGATGGATTTACACCCTTAAATCCATGTCTCCTTTGAGTTTAAATGAACGCCTGGATATTCTGCTTTTTTTGTGATGCATTCATTAAATAGATTTTCTTTGGAGTTCCAGTTATGATAAAATATGGCCATTTCACTAATGAGTGTGTTCTTTTGCTAAATTATTGGCATAAGATATGAAATCGGAGTGGAAAAGACATATAATTCCATTCCAGTTTCAGAAATTTGGACCAAAAATTTATAGTCCATAAATTTGACCCCTAACATTAGGTTCTTGACCCCCTTGATTTTGACAACAAAAAGAAAAGAAAATATTTTTCTAAATGAATTTTACATTTGTTTTTAGGCTCTATATGGGGCTTAAAACTATCTCCATATTGATATAAAAAGTTTAAAAAGCTATGATAGCTCTGTTGTGATATGCCATGTTTGGAATATTCTTGACCTTTTGCACAAAGCTGTGACATTCTATTAACATCTTTTTTCAAAACCACTGGTTTGCTTTTCTAAAAAAATATAGGCTTGCCTTAAAAAGCTTTTATATATTGTTTTCTGGATAAGCCCTATGTTTAATGCTCTAATGTTTTAAAATTTGACCTTTTGCATAAGCTTATGACCTCCCACTAATATATTGCTTAAAATACTTCTGTTTTAAAATTTGTGACTATACATAGATGTATGTGATTTATTGCACAGTGGTTTTAGATGTTTGGTGTTTATGAGGGGAATTTTCATAATGCTTGGTATATGTAATAATTGAAAAGGAAAGAGAAAAAAATATTTTTGTATCACTTTAAATGCCTTAAATAATAGGGCTATACCGAGCATTAGAACCCGCCTCCTGACGAAGTGTCCCGGAGAGGACACGAAGTGCTGAGGTATAATGCTGCAGGTATTTGCTCCAAACTGCATTTAACTTTTGGTGTGTTTATTTTCGGTCCGAGTGCTTACTTTTATACCTTTATGTTAATTTTCCAAGTTTAGCACCCGGTCGTCTCTGATTAGCACACTCGCCTGTGTTTATTTATGCAAAGAGACACAACCTGTCCTGGATTCCTTGTCCAATGTCACTAATGAACATGTTGAAGAGGACTGGACCCAGGACTGATCCCTGTGGAACCCAACTCATAACCTCCCTGTCTTCTGATTTAACCCCATTGACCACCACCCTCTGCTGCCTCCTCTCTAGCCAGTTACCCACCCAGTTCTTTATGGGTTTAGCTGCACCCAGGTCTTCCATCTTCTTAGGCAAGGCAATGTTTATTTTTATGGTGTCCATTCCTGGAGGCTCTGGGCACCTCACACTCAAAAAACAAGTAAGGGAGTACAAAACGACAAATAAATACATCTTAAAACAGTAATAAAAACAGATAATAAAATATTATAAAATATTTCAGCTTGTTCAATATTTATATACTGGATCAAAGATCTATATCTGGGAAGGCCAGAGAAAATAAATAGGTCTTGGGGAGGCCCTTAAAAACCTCAACTGAAGGGGCCTTTCTGATGACTGATGGAAGTGAATTCCACAGCGTGGGGCCAGTGACACTAAATGCCCTGTTGCTGGCAGTTTTTAATCTCATCCTGGGAGTCACCAGGAGACCCCTAGAGGAGGAACGGAGGGATCGGACTGGAGTTGCCGGTGTTAGGAGATCAGACAAGATCAGGCAGATAACTAGGGCCTAGGAAAAGTAATTGCTTTCCATGAATAATACACACCAATCTGTGGTGGATAGATTGAAGTTAATCCGTCCACAGTCCTCTAGTTCTTTTAAGGCAGGCGGACAGACTGTTCAAATAAATTTAAGAGATTATTTAAGACTCTTCATCCCTCATCACCCCCTTCTCACCCCCCAGGGGAGGAGGAGGAGGTGGGTGGGTGGGTGCTGGATAATCCAGGAATCAGTTTTCTTTAATTTTCCTCACTCTTTCAAGGGACAAACTCTGTGTCCACCACAGATAGATAAATCACCCATCTTCACCATTTTATTTCAAAGGGGTCAAGTTTGTTATTGAATTTAGCAGTAAGGTATTCCAGTGTATAAATTTCCGATGTTATTTGGCTCCAATCTGTGGTTGAGGGTATAGAAGTGGACATCCACTTTCGAGTTATGGCTTTCCGAGCAGCTAGAATATAAAGTGGAAGTAACGTGCGGTCCCATCTGGGTCTATGGAGGGGTAAATGGATAAAATAACTATTTCAACTGTGAGTTTGAGATCTTCTTCCAGGCATTCCCTCAGTTCCTGCTGAAGGGCACACCAGAAGGGTGTTAATTTAGGACAAAACGAAAAGATGTGGCCCAAGTCAGCTAAGGTACATTTACACCCCTTCCAACAGTGGTTTTAGGAGGATGGGAGGTATTTTGCAAGAATCGCTGGGGAACGAAAGTATATGGAGCTGGATTCCCATGCAAAGTCCCTCCATATATGAGAGGAGGAGATTTTGATTGCTTTCAAAGTTGCATCTTTCCATAATGGGAAGGAGACTTCTAGTTCCAGATCTCTGTTCCATGCTTCTAGTATTGAATGAGAAGTGTCTCCGAGACTCTCTTAACAATCTATATATATGGCCGTTTAGGTTTCCCCAGGGATTGCCACCCAGGGAATCTCTTAATAAAGCCCATAGGGTAGGGAGAGGGGAAGGGCAACAAGCTGTGATTTCCTTCTGCCTTGGAATATAGCGAAGCATGTCCCCATCAGGAAGAGAGTATTTGCTTTGCAGTTCGGTAAAGGGAATAATGCCTGAATTATTAATAAATTGGTGATAGTAGCTGAGCCCCAGTCTCCGCCATAAGGCAAAAGAGGAATCAAGGCTGGCAGGGAGAAAGCCTTCATCTACTGATAATAATGTGAAGAAGAAAAATGTTTGCTTGAGGGCTTTCTTTTTTGTTTGAAGGTATACCAAGTTTTATTTCGGTCCATTTCAGAGCACACAATAAATGATTTGAACTTTAAATAATTGTGCTCATGTCTCATCGAGTGCTTTTTTTCATTTGGGACCTTGAACAGTGAATCCCCAGGGACCGACATCTCCCAGTCATTATTATTTGTGGCCCATGTTTCCGTGATGGTCGCAAGGTCCACCTCAGTGTCTGCTATCAGTGCCTGGAACTCTCTGAGTTTGTTACCTAGGCTCCTGGTGTTAAGGCATACCCCCTTCCATCTGACCCCTGCTCTTACTTTGCTGCTGTGCTTCTGTTTTCCATGTTTTTTCCCACCCTGCTTGGGGCTTTTGCCCTTTGTTTTATCCATCACTACTGCCCATTTCCTTGGTCCTGTAAACACTACTGCTATGTTTGTACCCTCGTTGTTGCTAGGGTCCCCTGGATGTGGAGAGTACTATCTTGGATCCCCATCTGCTCACCATCCACCATGACTACCCTAAACCCAGACTCCCCTGCAATCAGTTTAAATGTCTGATATATACGTCAAACTTCTGCCCCAATGCGCTGGCCCCCTCTCTCAGCAGGTGAAGATCATCAGCCTTGAAGAGTCTCCTGTCCCAGAAGTCCCCCTAGTACCATACAAAGTGGTACCCCATATCTCAACACCAACTCTTAAGCCAACTGTTAAGCTCCACTATTTCATCACTCCTTATCCTATCCTGCCTCCCTTCCCTGCCAAGCACAGGGAAGACTTCGGAAAAGGCCAGAGTGGCTGAGTGTGATGCCAATCTGTCCCCCAGTCTAAAGAACTTTTGCTTCACCATCTCCACTGACTGGTTTGCCAGATCATTGTTACCCAGGTGTACCAGCACCCCCAGCTCCCCCCGCTCCTTCTCCATCATCCTCCCTATTCTGTCTAAATCCCAGATGGTTGACACTCCAGGCAGGCATCGAACCATCCCCCTCCCATCTGACCCCTCCTCTATTACCCCCTCAGCCCTCCTAATCATTGAGTCCCCAATCACCAGGACCTTCCTGGCACCCTTGCCCCCTTTAAGTGCCATCAGGTTGTTCCGCCCTTTACTTTTGACTGATCTGGAGACCCCCCCTGGCATAGTCAGGTGCTTGAACCTCCTCCAAGGATGTGAAGAAATTCACTGTCTGGAAGGTACTTGGCTGGACAATCTCTTTATGGCTACTCCCCCATGCCCCACCACTCTCCATCCCTCTGAACCATTGGGTCTCTGAGGGGGTGAAGGTGTGGGGGGGTGAGCATCTGCTGAGCTGAGCATGCAGCTGAGATATTTCTATCTTCGCTGCTACCAGATGAGCATGGAGCTCTGCTGTGGTCCTACAGATGGGGCAGTGCCCCCTCCTCCAGAGCACATCCCTGGAGAAGAGTGCCCCACAGTCCCTACAACTGAGCACCTCCCCCTCTGAACCCTATCCTAAAAAGAACTGTATTAGTGAGACAGAAACTTAAAATAAACTTAGTTTAGTCATAATACACACCCAGATCAAATACTCCTTTAACCTTGATTAATTTAAATATACTTAAAGGGTTCTAGGGGAACATTACAGCAGCAGAGAATACAATGGAGCCCACTTAGGTGCGCATCAGATAAGTGCACATTCTGGATAAATGCACACTTTTTCTATTTCCCAGTTTTTATTTTCCTGTCTCTGCAAAGTTAAATTTTCTGGTTAGGTGCACAGTCCTGTTAATTGCACGTTTTTGCAGTTCACCAGTGCATCTGTTAACATTTAATTAGCACCTGTTAAGTGCACAGCCTGTTTTCAGCTGGCAGTATAGCATAGAGGTTAGATAGGCGAAAGTGTCCAGACAGCTGCAGCTCAGGATTAACCCCGACACCCCCACCACCACCACCCTTGGTCGGCTTCTCAATTTATAGCCATAGTTTGTCAGGTGACCTAGCCATAGTTTGTCAGGTGACCTGCCTTAAAATAACCTATCAGCCCATTCTTCCATCAGCAGGTTATACCAACTGAACACTAGTGGCCACTGTAACATACCTCTCACTCTCTTATCTCATAATGATATCCCTTCTGTTTTCTTCCCTACTGATATCCAGGTTCTTACACCCTGCTCTCCAACACCCCACCCCCCCGAGGCACCTAGACTTCTACACTATAATGCTAGCAACTCTTCTTCTGCTATATTTGATTATTACAGACCCCTCCACGACAAACCCTCACACTCATACCAAATTGATCCTGAAGGCCCATACCCACATACGAGCACGCTAACCATCCCACTCACTCATGCTATACACTGTACCTCAGCTCTCCCACCCCACAGACCCCAACCCTCCACCTCCCATATAAGCCCCACTAACGTTCCTCTCACGACCCTTACCTTTCTTTCCAGCATCATTCCCACTCTCCCAGTCCCCACCACCAGCACTAAAAGCCCGACTGACTACCAGGCCCACTGTCAAGCATCCAGACTTTGCAGGTACACCCTGCTGCGGAGCACCCTCCTACTCCTATTATTATCTGGCAACATCCACCCAAACCCAAGACCACCCTGCTCTATGGCCTCTTCTAAACAGCCGCATGGGAGTTTGTTGCTTGCCACTCTTAACATATGCCTACCTAAAAAACACACCCCTCTCCAAGGCTGGATTGCCCAGCACACCCCAGACATACTAGCCCTATCTGAGACCTGGCTCTCTGATAAAATTCCCAATACTGCTGTCTCCCTCAGTAATTATACCTTCTTCTGGACTGACAGAACCAGCAAGAGAGGCAGTGGCTGTGCTATTTATGTTAAATCCTCGCTCAATGCCACCGAAGTGCACACCCCCGCACCCCAATTTGGAGCCCAGATGCTAACAGTCAAACTCAGGCTGGGTACTAAAACTCTCCACATCATATTGGCCTACATCCCCCCTCGAAACCAAAAACCCGCGTTTGACTCCATCCTCCGCATTATCTCCCACCTACCTAATACAAGTGAAATCATCCTAATGGGTGACTTCAATGTTAACTGGCTATCCCCAGCTCCTGCCAGCTTTAAAGACTCTACCCGTGCTCTCGATCTAACCCAAATAGTCACGTCCCCTACCAGGAGGGACGTTAAATCCAGGACCTCCACACTGTTAGACCTCATTTTCACCAACAGGCCACGTAACCTCTCCCAAGCAACCGTGCTATCTGACTCTATCAGTGACCACTCGCCAGTAACTTGCAGGTGGTCGGGTCAATTACCCCCTGCCCCCCCAAAAATCTCTTGGCAGAGAAGGCTCAAAAGAGGAGGCCTTGAGTACCTCAAAGCACACCTCTATCACAGAAACTGGCTCCCCATTTACAACACGCAGTCAGTTGACACTGCACTTGCCCACTTTATAACCACCTTCAGTGAAGCATGTGATATATTCGCTCCCCTCTCTAAGCAAGTTATGAAAACCAGAACCACCCCCTGGATCTCACCATCGCTTCTAAACCTGCTACAACATAGAGACAACCTTTGGCACAAGGCCCTCAACTCCCAATGCACCCAGGATAGACAACTCTACCGGGAAGCACGCAACAAATGTACCTGGGCCTTGCGGCAGGTTAAAGCGAACTTCTACCAGCAAACCCTCATCTCCTCCTGGGGTGATGGGAAAAAATTCTGGAACAACATAAAAGAACTCAGTGGAAAATCCTGCTCCCCTACACCTACCCAACTTAAACTTAACGGGGTTGACTCTCAGGATCCTGCCACTATCACCGAGACCCTCAACTCCTCCTTTTCGGACCTCTCCCATATCCTCCCACCTAATGTCTCCCACCTGGCCCCCACACCTCCCCGAACCCAGCAGTGTCAACTCACCTCTTTCGTGCAGAGTCATCTCGTGCAGTGAGGCCAAACTCTACATCACCAAAGCCATAGCCAACATCCGTTACAGCAATGACTCCCTTGATCTCAAACTCATTCGGTTTACTCTGGATGTCACTCTTCCCCACCTTACAAAAATCCTCAACCTTTCGCTATGCCATGGTCAATTCCCCTCTACCTGGAAAAGAGCCATTATCACCCCCATTCTTAAGAGCAGTGACCCTACCAATACCAACAACTACAGACCTATTTCTATACTGCCACCCCTCTCCAAAGCGCTGGAAAAAATAGTCTCTGACCAGATAACTGAATACCTTTCTAAATATAACCTGCTCAGCCAGGAACAGCATGGTTTCTGGACTGGCCATAGTACCATCACTGCACTTGCGGAGTTCACCTCATTCCTCCATGAGGCCCTCGACCAAGGCTCAATCGCAGGGGCGGTCTACGTGGATCTGACCAAGGCATTTGACACGGTCAGTCACGAGCTACTGCTTATAGTCCTTCCACAGCTTAATGCATCCCGAGGCTACGGCCTGGTTCAGGGACTACCTCTCGGCACAGTCGCAACAAGTCAAGATAAACACCACCCTCTCCACCCCCAAAATAGTTTGCGCTGGGGTCCCCCAGGGGTCTATTCTGGGCCTCCTGCTCTTTACTCTCATCCTTAACTCTCTCCCAAAGGCGTGTAGTGGTCATCTACTGCTATACGCAGATGACGCAGTACTGTATTGGAAACATTCTCAACCACGCGCCCTCCAATTGGCCTTACAGGGCTTTTTTTGTGAACTAGAGAACTGGTTCACAGACCACCGCCTGATCATCAACTATAAAAAAACGAAATCCATGATCTTTGCTCATCGTCAAAGCCCACATAGTCAGATGGCACTACTTATTAAGAACTCTCTAGGCAACCCACTGGAACATGTATCAAGCTTCAAATACCTGGGCATCACATTAGACACCTCCCTCTCCTACCATAGTCACACCCAACTCCTCTCCTCCGCTGTCAACTCGAGAGTGGGCATACTCTACTGTCTCAAGCACTGCCTACCGCCGCAGGCTATGCTTCTTGCAGTCAACTCCTCCATCCTCTCCCTCGTTGACTACAGGATTGTTATATACAGCTCCGCTGAACCCACCACGCTAAGCAGTATAAACGTAGCCTTGAACAAAGCATGCCGGCTAGTAACAGGCAGCGACCGACTTACCCACACCTGTGATCTTTATTCTTTGACTGGTTGGCTAAACTTCCAGCAAAGACTAAGGTACCACACATGCATCCTAGCAAAAAAAATACAACTCCAGATAGCCCCCAAAGACCTACTCCCCATTATCAGTGCTGCACCTCCCAGGCGCACCACAAGACTCACAACTATCCCTTCTTGTCGAGTCCCCCTTTGTCGAACCTCCCTAGGGCAGAGATCATTCCGCCACTGTGCCCCTCTCTGGCTCAATATGTTACCACCCCCTCTCTCACAGACCCACAGCATCTCTCTTTTCAAAACGGGTCTCAAAGCTCTAATACTTGAAAGTGCTAAGTGCACCTGTGGCTAATTTTGCACCCCACATCTACTGACAGAGGGCCTCTCTTGACCCCAAGTACCTGCACCCTACTAGTTTCTGACATAGGATATCTAGAATGTTGATTAATCTGTCCCTCTGTTTTAATAAGAACAAACCTGTACTGCGTTTGACAGTACTGAAAATGTATATACTACCTGTTTTGTTTGTCTTAATCTGTATATGTCCTCCTCCACCCCCTGTAACCGACATGGAGCCTTTGCAAAAGAGTCTGTGACTCAAAGGTTTGTAATTCTGATTATATTCAATAAACAATAAACAATAAATGAGCTGTGAACAAGCTTGGTGCATTTAGCAAACCAGACCTGGGTTTGATTCTCACAACCTCCACTTGCATACTGTGTGACTCTAAGCAAGTCACTTAACCGCTCAGTGCTCCCAGGTCATCCCTGAAAACAGGCACTTGTGCCTCGTGGGCCTTACCTGGTTACCAAAGACTAAAATAAAATAAATATATATATATAAAAAACATTTTAATGAGCATCCTGCCTCTGGTGCCCTTTTAATAAAGTGAAAAAATAAATGCACTAACAGAATTTTTAATCACATTAATGTATTTTATTTGATGATATACTTGTGTTATGCTACTCTAAGCACAGAAACAAAGAGAATAAAAAAAAGATCTCAAGTCTCAGTCTTTCCTGTTGAAAACACGTAGGTCTGGATAAGTGCATAGCCCCCTTAAATGCAATTTTTTTTGGTGCAAAAGGGGTGTGCAGTTAAAGCAGCATTACTGGATAACCAGGACGTGATTTTCAAAATTCTACTTTTTGGCTCTACCTGTGCAGCCACAATTCCTGTTTCCACATGTGCAAAAGTTAATTTCCAGCAATCTGTATTTTGAGAGATATTAAATAATTTTTACCATTGTTGTGTATCCAGAACAAGTATGGCTGATGCTGTGTTTACAGCAGCATTCCCCTTCACATCTCAGCACGCCCTTTGTTTACTTCCGTGTAACCCTGTGCTGCACGTTCCCGCTCTCCCATTGTGGTACCATGTAGCCGCTTACAGTGACCGCGCATCAAAACCGGAAGTGGAGGTGCATTTACAGCAGGTGTGGCAGCAAGTAAACAAACAAAGCAGGATCTTCAAAAGTAAAATTTTACATGAAAACGGCAGTTTCTGTAAAAAACAAACACAGATCACTGCTAATCAGGAGGTGGGCAAGTATACTAAAAAAAGAAGGATGCATTTAACTAGTACTGCTGCTTCAAGAGGGCTGTACTTGTATCAGTTGCAAGAACATACAGCACCGGAGCAATGTAAGCAATTATGAAGCATGATGGATACAAATAAAACACGTGCACAGCTATCTACAAAATGCAAATGTACAAATAATCAATGCACTATCTACTGGGAGGTAAGGTAGACAGAGGTTACATTACTTTGAAGATAGTGGGCTGAGGATAATTCATTGTGTGCGATGTGATGTGATGTGCTGTGCTGTGCTGTGGTGTAATGTGCTGTGCTGTGCTGTGCTGTGCTGTGGTGTGGTGTAATGTGATGTGGTGATGTGCTGTGGTGTGCTGTGGTGTGGTGTGCTGTGCTGTGCTGTGATGTGATGTGATGTGATATGTTTTCTTCTTTTAAACTGTATCATCAAAACCAGCTTTATGGTTTGGGGGGCCCCAAGCAGGATTAGTGAAGTCAAGGGCCCCTCCTACTTGCCCTCCTGCACCCCAAGTGTTTGACTGTAGCCCCTACATGCACCATTTTATTATTATTATTATTTATTTTTTCAGTACAACCAGTGGTATGTTTAATTTTTTTAAGGGAGACAGCTGTATTGCCCTTGGGGCTGTTCTTTCCATCCCAGCCATTGCTACCCATCCGCCTATTACGGACTGGGTCACCGCTTAGTAATGCATTTCATGATATCATGATGCCAAAATAAGATGATTTTTTTTTAATTAATAACGTAAACTGCTCTGGTTGTGGGGGGCATAAGCAGCGGGTCCCCAGCTCATAAGCATGGGGACCCCAGTGACCACAAGGTTCGTTGGTGCCTAGAACCAGCTATGTGTATCATAGCAGAAGTAATACATGGTTGGAGCGTTTAACCACAATGTTATACACACCAAAGGTATGTGATACTACATACATCCTGAGAGCAAATCTTGAGGGGTTTATAAAAGCATTACAAAGGTGTGTATACAGTTTTGGGTTACACATACACATCAAACCATGTTTTGTTTTGTTTTTTACAATTACTGTGTAGCATTTTTTATTGAACTGTGATACTATGCCACATGGTTTAGAACCACATGCTTGAGTGACAGATCCTGATTACACATGGCTGGTTGTAATGCAGAATTACAATATGGTTATGTGTATATTACATATGCTAACCAGTAATTTCAAATAAAATAATGCATGGGGAGTGGTGTGTAGAGGTATGGGATGTCTCATAGACCACCAATGCAAAGTCTGAGTGGTTTATACTGGCATCAAACACAGAGGGTGTGTACAAACAAACAAACAAAAAAAAACAACAACCCTATTTATTGTATTTTTTATTATAACTGGTTTGTAAAGACATGTGTCTGAGACCACATGCTCTCATGTGAAGAGAAAGTGAAAGTGTTTTCTTTGTCAGTTGATGGCCCATGCTCTCCGTTATGCATACCTAGTGTATTACCAAGAATTCTAGTACTGGGTTTGAAAAAGTAATCAATCCTTACCAGTTATTGTACTGAAATAATAACATTTCCATTCACTCTACATGATAGACACATGTAAGACTGGCATACTAAAAGACTAAACCCCCTCACTTTTTAAAATGGACACTGTTTGGGTTTTAACCACTTATCTAAACCTGGAAGTCCTGTCTATAATCAACTTAGCATCAAAGGTCACATTTGCTGACTTTACTAGGAAGCAAACTTCCTGTTACTGTATCTTTCAGTGTTCAAAGAAATGTGTCTGCCTTTTCAGTTCTAACCATGACAGGTGTCTGTTTTAGATCTGTGTCTCCAACATTTGAGGTTTCAAGCTCTTTCAATCACATGATATAGTCCGTTTATCTAGATAAGTTTAAAGCAGTGACATGTAGACCAAAAGCTTACTACTGAGTCCAGTGCCTTCGGTTTACAGATGTTTAGTCTGGATATTTAAGGCATGATTAAGAACTGCTTCTCAGGGAAGGAAAGTAAGACCGGTTTCAGTAAAAGGTTCTGCCTCTAAATCTATTTTCTTGGCTGGTGTCATTAGTCACTGATGTCTTATAAATAGTAACTTAGCCTGATGTAGCACAAGACAGTGACAAGCACTGGCAGAGGCATTCTTAAAAGGACACTGTCAACCCTTTTTACATCCTATTATTTCTAGTTGAAAACCCACATTTTATAATGGCTTACCTTCACTGAATTTTAGAGATGTTGCTGGTTGTTTTATCTGCATCCTTTGTTAGTAGAACTGACATGCATGCTAATGGTGTAATTTTACCCAGTGTTGCTTTGTTTCAGATCCTTGATCTACTCTTATTACATACTGCCTGAACACTAGCAATTCCCCCAAACAGCGCAGCCACTCATGATGTATCAGTCCCTGCCCCTCTCAGTGTGTCACGGGTGAATGGACTGTGCTGGGGGTGTTCCCAAGTCCAGAAAAGATGCAGTGAGAGTTGACCAAGGACTGTAAGCAAACACATTTTTGTGTGGTAACACCAGTATGTCAGGCAGTCTGTTTTTCACTTTTAAAAGGAAAAACAGGAATCAGAATCAAACTACATCAGCAATCTTTACAGAATGTGACCAATCATAACAATGTTATTTTTTTAAACTAAAGAAACTCTGAGGTCTACAGGGGTCGACAGTGTTCATTTAAATCATGATGTTTTGGAAGTCATATCTCTTTAACTACAGTATACACAAACTTTGACTTCAGAAGACTAGGATTTCTTGTGGCACAGTTAAGCTCCACAATCATTTTCATTAATTGCTTATGCCCGCTTCACTCCAGTGTCACTGCCTTCTGGCGGCTACTGCCCAGTCCCATACCTGACTTTCCCCTGCACCTACCTCTTTCCAAGCCTATGGTTTACCCCTCCCTGAGGTGCAGCTTACTTGGCAGGCCACACCACGCGTTGCGGTACTGGCCCTCCTATGTGATGAACTCCCAGGATGAGTGGCTGATCGGTCAGGACAGAGCCTGACTGTGCCCCATCATCCTGCGACATGCTGGGTGTTTTTTCCTTGTTTGTTGCTCCCGGTCCATGAGGGTGTCAGCGTGCTAGGGAATTCAAGTGCATGCACACAGGAAATATGTGCAGATTTCGCCTGGCATCTGTACCTCCCTCTGCAGTACCTCTGCTATATGATCATCTGTAGTAACCTAGGTGGCAGTATTGAGGGGGATGCAGTGGCCCTTTCTCCACAGAGGAAGAACGCATCTTCTGAGATGCTTGAGCCTCCTCTTCAGGCCAGTCCCCCGACAAGCGGGGCTTGGCCCCGAAAGCAGGTCACCAAGGTCACAATTGGAAGCCCTACCACTGTACCAGCGCTAATTTCTGGAACCTTGAAAAATTAGAGGCAGGTTAGCCACTTGCAAATACAGAACACAGCATCAGCAGAACTTGGTTTCACTAAGTTCTAAAATAACTTGAATTGCATGCCATTCCTGCCTTCATTACTGGTGCATTTGGTACAGTGGCTCAGCAGGTTGCACACTCACCTCTGAGGCTGGAAGATCAGAAGGCTGTGGGTTCTATCCCCATACCAGGCACTTGGGTTAAATCCCAATACTGACATTGTAGTGCAGTATGAGGGGGGTGCTGCACTCCTGAGGTGCCGTCATTTGGATGAGATGTTAAACCGCGGTCCTGTCTGCCTGTTCTGGTGGTTATTCAGGTGGACATTAAAGATCCCATGGCACTTCTCGAAAGAGTAGGGGAATTTTTATTAGAAAAAGGACTACATAACAAAATATTTACAAGACTTATAAATCATAATACATATATATCAATAATAGACTGAACAGAACTAAAAATAATGACACAAGGAGACATTCTTTTATATATTAACTATCATCAAATTACATATTTCATAGGGGATCCACCTATTCTTTACTATTTACCCATAAAGCCTTAACTTTCTCAGGGTTGAACTTGTTATAGTCGTTCTGTACAATGGACTGAAAGGACAACTGAATATTTTTCAACATTTCCATATAGGTAATTACCCTTTGTTGAGTTACCCACATACATCTTGATTGCCATGGATAGTACCGGATTATGGAAAAAACAATAAATAATGTTTTTGTGTGATATTTCCCCCATCCACCAATAAAGTCCCCATACATTAGAACCGGACATGAGAGTGAAACAAATAGACGTTCCTTCCATTTAATAGCCAAATAAGCCCAGAATTGTTTAGCATAATCACACTTTAGAAATAAGTGAGTCTGGGTTTCTGATATTTGGGTGCAAGATGCTCTAATACAATATCTTTCATTTAGCTGCTTGTGCTTATTATTATTGTGTACGCCGAGCCTGCCATAACTTCCCAACCAAACATCGTCCCAAACAAAATCAGGAAGACGTTTGCATGTTAAGAAACTGATGACAGACTGTGTCTGATTTTGTGGACATTCAGGAATACCACCTGATCGTTACATTCTCCTTGCAGAATATAGGAGTATAAATGCTTCCTATCTGTTGTCTGTATCTGGGCAACTGTGACCCTCCATTCTATGAGGTTCTTAACCAGTTCCAGACCATATTTGGGGGGGACCGTGATCCTATTTAATGATCCAGGTTTCTTATTTGTCCAGTGAATTAAACAAGCAGACAACCAGTCCAAAACATGAGGAGCCCACATCTTATTCCCAGGTTTTAGTGCAAATCCAATATTGTAATGTGCATAAATGCTACTATAAAATGTGACTGGATTTATCATAAGTACTCTGTCTTGAATTTTCTTATATGTGTGCTCCCTTTTTTTCAATTATTTAACCAGGAGTGGCACATTAAGCTGAAAGCTTGTTTACAGGTGCGACCTGGGAGCACAGGGAAGTTAAGTGACTTGCTCAGGATCACACAGTATGCAAGTGGGGGCTGTGGGAGTCAAACCCAGGTCTCCAGATTTGCAGCTCAGAGCCTTAAACCATTGCGCTATACTGCCTCCCTCAATTTTTTTGATTGGATTTAATCTGTTTCCCCATAATGCTTAGAAGAATACACTTAATAGTGCTGTATGAGTGGAAACTGGGTGTGGGAAAACATAACTCATGTATAGAAACGCTGGTAGTAACATAGTTTTAATCAAAATGACCCTTTTCTTTTTGGCTATTTATTGTCCTTTCCAGTTATACACCAGCCTATTAGCTCTCTGAAGTCCTTTATCCCAATTTTGTTTTGCCATATCAGAGCCACCAAAATCAATGCCCAAAACAGAGATTGTACCTTTGATTAAAGGTATCTCAGCAAATTTCTTATCACTTGGGACTGGGGTGTTACCTAGTGGGACCCCTGAACTTTTTGTATAGTTTATCTTAGAGCCTGAACTTCTGATAAAGGAGGTAAAGGTGTTCAATAATACTAGTGCGTCTGTAGATGGGGCTATACTTAGCACCAAATCATTGGTGTAGGCCAATATCTTTACAGGAGGGGACCCTGCACTAATTTCTAAACCATGAATACAGTCATTCTGGATTATTGCCCTGATCAATATATCTATAGTGAAAGCATATAGAAGTGGGCTAAGGGGGCACCCTTGTCTTACATCCCTTTGTACCGAAACTGCATTACTCACCCATCCATTAATATTAGAAATGACGGTAGCCTTATCATACATAATCTGAATCCATTCTATAAATGAGTTTGGGATACCATATACTTTCAGAGCAGCAAATAGAAATTCATGAGAAACTCTATCAAAAGCCTTCTCCTGATCGATTCCTAAAGCATACCCCTGTAATCCTCCACCCTGAGCTTTTTGAAATAGCTCTCTTAAAGTTATTAAATTATTGTATTGGAATCTATTAGGGACTGCACATGTTTACTGAGGGCTAGTTAATGGTAGCCCGTGGCACGTGCGACTGCGATGGAGTGAACTGCAAAACGGTGACTCAATTGCAGCGCATATCATGGGAGTTACTGAGAAGGTAGAGCGACCGGATGGGGTGGGTTGGCAAATGAAGCAACAGGATATCGCTACGCGTACATGCACGAGGGGGGGTTGGAGCAAGCACGCTCGGTGAGGGGGGAAGGGTTTTGAGGGCTGGTGCCATGGTAGGCTGCCGAGCTAGCCCTGTGGCATAGTGGGTGGGTTCAGGTTTTGGTCTGGGTGCAGGTACATTTTTGTTGTGCCCGGACCCAATTTTTTTTTAATGTTTTGTACCTTCCCCCAACATGCACCCCCCTGGAGTTGAGAATTCTTAAGTAGGGGATGTGTGGGGGGCACAGCGCCCCACATGAAACATTAAAATTACAAGTCCCCGGTGCCATTTTGCTGTGCACCAGAGAATCAGAGCGCCAAAATTGATTTTCAGTGCTCTGACTCCACCATAACGGCAGTCACCTTTCGGCTGTCGCCGTTATGACATGGAACCTTAATTAATTTATCTGCCACAGCAGACAGTCTATTTAACATTATTTTATATAAAATCTTTAGGTCAGTGTTAAGCAGACTTAATGTCTTCCAATTTTTTAGGTCTTCTCATGACCCTTTTTTGTACAGTAATATTAATACAGCCTGGTTCATGGAGTCTGCAAGAGAAGTATCTTGTAGCATTCCTCTGAATACCAAAACCAAATCTGGAGCTGGCTCCTCCATGAATACTTTACAACATTCAGACCCTAGCCCATCCGTACCAGATGCAGAATTTAGCTTTAAGGATGAAATGGCAAGTTGAACTTCCTTCAATGAAATAGGGTTGGACAAGTCCTTAGCCTCCTGCTCATTTATTTTTGGCAACTTCAACTGATCTATATTTATTGCAGAAATATCAGTATCAGGGTTTTTTCCAAATAAGTCAGCTACATATTTCCCCACCTGTTCTAAAATGCCAATGGGAGTTGAAACTATTTCCCCCGTATCCGTTTGTACTATAGTAAGCATCCTATGGCTCACTCTTTCTTTGCTGTCTTTATAGGGGTCCATGGACCCCTCCTTCATATTAGTTCCAAATCTTAGCTCTTGCTTGTAATAGGATGTGGGATAACAGATGGACACAACAGTCTGGTATAAAGTTCAATGCACCATTGGCAAGGTGCAATGTTTATTTGTTCCAAAAAAACAGAAAGGAAATAAAGTAATAGCCTCAAACTGCGAGCAAAATAAAGGCTATGTAAAGCGAATAACATTCTGTACCATTGTGGCAAACTTAAACATTCCGTTTCCACCTGTGTGATAAGGTCTTAGAGACCCTTCTCACTCCCTGATCAGAAAACACTGACCCTATCTGAAAAAATGCTTAAAAGGTTAGCCCTTTTATACCCATCCACACAGTCATGTGTCCACAGCATCATCATGTTCATATAAGTTTGTTTTTAGAGCTCCATTTAATTTATATAGTATAGAGTGCTCATATTAATATACACTACATCGGGTCTGAGCAAACAGAACATATTTTTAGTTAAGGAGATCTTTAATTTCAAACAGGTAAGGTGTTGCAGTATAAAGGTAGACACTAGAGGCCGCTGCCACCCTATAATGCGAGCACATAGTAACTAGGCAAACAGAGCACACACCCTGCTTGCAGGAGTCTGCAGAGCTTTGCTTCTTTTGGGAGTAAGTTTAACTTAGTTTGCTTTCTTTCTTGACTCTCTGCCTGGTTATTTATTATTTTAATACAAGAATGCCTTGTTACCAAGCAAAGGAGACTAGCTGAGGTTTTTTTTAAACTTGCAGGGGGATTCACCAGTGCCATAATTCACACTTCTTAGTGAGAAAAGATTAATTAAGTAGCTCCAGTCAGAACAGCTGAGCAACAAGGAAGCAGCTAAAAAACTCCTGAAGGAGTTTTTCCCTTCGAAATGCAGCCTTTAGCAGCCTGTAAGTTTCCCTTTTAAAGTACATTCATATTTTAAAATAATAGAGCAGTCTCTGCTGCATTTTAACCAGTATTCTTTGGGAGTAAAACAATTTATTTAGCCCCTTCCTGATGGCTTGTGTTTCAGCTAACAACTTGAGTGTTACTCTCACACTCTAATGGGGTTGTAATTCGGAATAGCCTCTCCCATTTCATTTCAGCAGGGGAATAGCATTATTTTATTTAAACAACCCACCGCTTAGACAGCAGGCGCACAAGCTGGCTGTTTGAGTCAAACAGTACTAGTCTGCTTTTAAATTGCCACACTTGTTAATACAGTGAGGCAGCTTCTAAAACCAAACATGCAAATATGTAACTGTGCCAGGCGATTATACAATGCCAGGCCCTTTTCTATCACCATGTTTTGAGATCTATAGGCATCAATTAAACTTGATGTGGTAACTATATTATGCAAAGCTTGAGTATCACAAAACAGCTTATCTGCCCTGAGACCTCTATCTGATGTGGCTAGCCCACAATTAAAGTCCCCCGCCCACATAACTAACCTAGAGGTATGTAGGTATGGTTGAATTCTCTAAAGAGGGAGGCTCTCTGTGCTTTGGTTTGGGAGGTGTACACTGTAATTAATCTGAACCTTTCGCCATGAAAATTAATATCCAGAAGCAAAGCTCTGCCTGGATGTATGTCTAACAGTCTGGAAACCTGAAGTGCAGAATTGGTAAACAAAATTCTGACACCATCACACACCACCTCCCCTGTAGACCAAAAAGAGGCCCCTCTGGTTCAAGTTCTAGCAGCTAGTTGTAATTCAGTTTGGGATTTAAATCTGGTGTCTTGAATACAGTATATGTCACTGGCTCCCTCCTGTAACAAACTTAGAGTGGTAAGCATTTTCTTATGACTCTTGATGCTATTTACATTAATAGGGTCAGTGTCAGCGGCTCAGTAGTTAGCACACTCGCCTCTGAGGCCGGGAGATCAGAGGGCTGTGGGTTCAGTTCCCACATCTGGCACTTGGGTTAATATCCCAGTACTGACACTGTAGTGCAGCATGAGAGGGGTGCTGCACTTCTGAGGTGCCGTCTTTCGGATGAGACGCTAAACTGAGGTCCCATCTGCCTGGATTGGTGGTAGTCCAGGTGGATGTTAAAGATCCCATGGCACTTATCGAAAAAGAGTAGGGGAACTTCCCCGGTGTCCTGGCCAAATTTCCCTCATTCACTATAAATACCACCAACAGCTTAATCTGGTTCCAAGTCTGTTGGCATTCATCGGCATCCCCCTCCCCCGGGTCGTGCCTGAAAATAGGCAGGATTTGTCTAGTGCACTTACCCGGTCAACAAAAACTAAATAAAATAAATAAATAGTTGTCACAGAGAGGGAACCCATGATGATGATGAATTAAAGAGAAAAAGGAAAAAACTATAGAACCATATTTAAGGGGCTTTAGAACACCTTCTGCATCTAGAGCGTCGGAGAGTCAATTCCTCTTCCCCCACCCTCATCTACATCTGAAGTCTGTGGTTGTGGAGGCAACTGCGGAGGTATCTGACTCTTCACCATCTGATTCTTCTCCCTGTGCAAAAAAATGCAAATTGATTCCATGCTTTCCAACTTTTGTGGCCTACCTCATCCCCTGTGGGAACAGGTTGTGTTTTAGAAGGAAAGGCCTTGCCTGACCTGTTCCTCTTTTTAGCCAATACTTTCTTGAAAGTATTGTGACTGTGCTGAAGGGAGAAGGGGGGGCATGTAAGGTGTGGCTGAGTCTTCAGGGGCAGTTGTCATAGGGGTATTACTGATGCTGTGGTCTGAAACATTATCTGAAGTCTGGGGGTCTTCTGCCTGCACAAGAGAAGCTGGTGGTTGTTCACTATTCAGCCCTGGAGCCTTTCTAATTGGGGGCATAGGAGCCGACTGCATGGGTGCTTGGGTGCTCAAGCACCCACAAAGTTGACATAAGCACCCTCAATGTTTTGAGGGCAGCTTGCAACAAAGGATTACTAGGGAACCTGGTCACAGGAAAAATACTACCTACTGGCAATGAGCACCCACAAAGATTCCTAAAAGTTAGCATTCCTGATTGGGGGGGCTTCTGCAGTTCTTGGGTCATTAGCATCAGCTTGGGCTGCCACTCTTTGTGCCCGTCTCTGTCAGGCTATATTTATTTCTTTAGTTTTTGCTTACCGGGTAGGTGCACTAGCCATGAAAATGACTATTTCCAGGCATGACCTGGGAGAGTACAGAAACAGTAACATCAGTAACAATCACTTTACAGGTTGATCATTTTGACAAGAAAAAATTGATACAGACAAGTAACAAAGAAACACTGATAATTATATGATAAACATTGTCAGAAATGTATACATGATAGAAACAAATACATTTCAAAATTAGGGCATGTGTTGGTTAGAGTAGGGTAAAACAACCATGAGCAGCAATACTATAGTAATTATAAGGAGATATAGGAAAGAAATTGAAAGAAGGGTGGAAATAGGGTAGGTAGAAGCAGGATGGTGGACATTGAAATATGGGATACAAAAGGTAGAGAGTGTAAGGCAGCAGGTAGCCGAGGTAGACAATCAAGTTGCAAGTGCTGAGCCGACTTGGGAAGGGCAGGACTGAAAAAGGCCATGCAGAGCGGGGTTAGGTAAGGGACTATGGTGGTCTGAAACAGGGGCATTGACTGGAAGCTACGAGATGAGCTCGGAGTAATTTCTTGAATGAGGCGTGGGTAGAGGCCTGTCGAATGGTTATTGGGAGGGAGTTCCAGTATTGGGGGGCATGACAGGCAAAAGAACTTGCACCTTTAGAGGTAGTATTTATTTAGTTTTTGTTGACCGAGTAAGTGCACTAGACAAATCCTGCCTATTTTCAGGCACGACCCGGGGGAGGGGGATATAGATGAATGCCAACTGACCTTGAACCAGATTAAGCTGTTGGTGGTATTTTTAGTGAATGAGGGAAATTTGGCCAGGACACCAGGAAATTCCCTACTCTGATGCTGCTTCGTTGTTGCAGCGTTGTGGCCAATGGGGGAGCCGTTGACCTGTAGTGATAGCCACTCGAGCTGAGCACGGTGATTGCAGGCAACGCAGGCGTTAGAGATGGAGATCGAGGAGACTACGCAGTCAAAGGAGCTGCAGATGGAGTTTAACAAATCGATGGTGCAGGCGAGGCCTGCTCACGGGCTACGGCGAGCGGTCCTGGATGAAATGAAGGCTCAGCAATATACAGTCGGGGCGGTGTGAGATGGAAGTTGCTGCGTGGAAATGGATCAAGAGGAGATGGTAAATAGGCAGTCATCCAAGGAGTTGATGCTGGGGGAAGATTGCGGTTTCGGCGCTTCGGAAGTTTCACTGAACAAATTCCACACAGAGCCTCCAGCTATCGCGAGGGTTGCGGTACTAACAGAGGAAGTGGTGGAGTCGACCGAGAAAGCAAGTTGACAGGAGGTGCAAGTGAAGAGAAGGGTCCGATGACTGAATGGTCTGAAGAAGCGGCGCTATCTCAGGCTGGATGGATTTTACAAACAAATGGGAAATGGATTCCTGATCCCGCATGGCTGTCCTTTACCCCGAAGGAATCAGGTCCTCCTCGTAAACTGGTGAAGGAGGGTGGGTCCCTGACTTTAGTCAAACAGGTAGAGAGGGTCAGCCTTTGAAAGGTATGGGAACTCTTCCTGCTAGAGGTATTCAGGTGGCTGGGGGGGATTCACCTGTACCACGCTCTGCTGAACTGTTATCAGATGAACAGGAGGTGAGGAGGGGCCCGCGTTTTTTGGATCTTTTCAAAAGAAATAAATTGGAACAGGCCCCAAGAAGAAATGCAGTTCAGCTTCGATATAGAGGGGGATTACCTGAACATCCTGATCGACTGTATGTGGCAAGGAAATTGTTAATGGACTCAATGAACTTCTTACCTGTAGATATTTATGCACTAATTAATATTCGGGGGGAGGATACATTTGATATTAGCTTTAAACAAATGGCTGGTTTGGAGAAATTTTGGCCCAAATATGATAATTATAAGTCGTTGCCTTTATGGTTACCTTTTTGGGCTATTCCGATTACAAAACCTTTATTTAAAACTATAAATGTAATGTTTAGGAATGAAGGGGTAAATGTGGGGGATATTCTATATTGGTTAGAACAGAAATGTATGGTTCTAGGCCCCGGAGCCCATTCTAGACACGGAAGGATTTGGACTGGAGCATGGCGATTTAAAAGTCAAATTACATGGGTAAATAATGAAGTCATGCATGTTCCAAATAGCTTTTTTTTAGGTAAAGATCGTGGAGTTTGTTTTTATCCAGGGCAACCTAAAGCATGTTACAGATGTGGCAGCCGTAGGCACTTAAGTAGTGCATGTGACAACGTTAAATGTGCTCTATGTGGTGAATTAGATCATGACAGTGAGATCTGCAGGAATGAGTTTCGATGTAATTTATGTGAGGAATTTGGGCATGCATATCATCAATGTCCTTGGGCAGGGCAAAATAGACAGGGGGGTTTAAATAAAGAAGATTTGATCGCTCAGGCCCAAGTTAAGGGTCTGCCCTTCCAGACTAATCTTAGAAGTAGAGGGAATATGCCTATGGCGGGTAGAGGGCAGGCATTGGTCCCTGAGGCCCCAGTTGTAGATTCTTGTGAAGGGGGAAATGTTGAGGATCAATCTACACTTTCGGTTCCACAACAGATTTCGTTCCCCCCCCCCCTCCTTCAAATTCAGAGCCCTCTGTTCTGCTTCCTTCTATAGGGGACTCGGTGGTGGTGACCGTGGCAGATATTCCATTCCAGACCCCGCGGAGGGTTACACGAGCAAGTAGTCGTTCAGGGGGGATTTGCCCTACTCAGAATTCTTTTGCAGCCCTGTCTGACCTCGAGGGGGAGGTGGTTCCAGAGTTGTTAAAAACTGATGAAAACCCTTGTATGGAAATTGAAGAGGAGGGAGGTACGGAATTACTGGAAGGGAAAAAGAAAAGGGTGAAAGCGGAAACAAGAGAAACCCTGAATTGACAAATTGTATTTTCTATGGCCTGTTTAAAGATTGTATCGCTAAATTGCTGTAGCATAAAGAGCTATAAGAGACGCTTAATTGACCTGCAGCAATGTAGAGATTTAAGGCTGATGTCATCTTTCTACAAAGAGACACATTTGTCTTCCTTACTGGAGGTGTCTCAGGTTAAGAAACTCTGGTGGAACGCCCTTCTTTTTGGTCATTTGGGAAGATGTTGCGGATGGGGTGGGTATTCTGTTTTCTCACCCCTGCGGTTCAAGTAACCGGTTGGTAGATGTCCAGCCTGGCAGTGTTAATTTTGGATTGCTTATTATACAGTTTTAGTTTTAGACTGATTAATACTTATGCTCCTCAAGTTAAAACAGCGGATTGCTATGTTTAATCTTCTAAAACCTTATCTATTTACTTCAAACATGTAATTTGGTAGGGGATATGAATTATGAGTTTAGATATTCGTATAAAAATGGGATTCAACAAAAACTTATTGCGATTTGCATGCCCTTTCTCAGACAATAGAGGTAGCAAAGTTGAAAGATGCATTTAGAGAATTACATTCTTCTACTGGCTTTACTTATAAAAGGGCCACTTTCCAAACGAGAATTGATTACCTCTTTCTTTCCAAATGCTTAGTACCATTGGTTTGTTCGGTTTTGCGTGTGACTTTTCAGACCATAGGGCATTATATGGTTCACTTAGCTTACATCAGATTCCGGCCTTGTTTCCGGCTTTTCGAGTAGATGGATGTTGAATTCCTTTTATTATCAGAGGTAGTATTTTGGCCCAACTGAAGGACTTTGTGTTCCTTCGAAAATCAGTGGCGGTGTTTTTCTCAGATTGGATCACATGGTGGACAGATACTAAGATAGCTTTAAAGGATTTTTTTATAGCTTATGGCAGACGGAAATGTTCATCGGAATATTTACAGTATTTAGATTTTAGAAATCAGTATTATAAATTACAATCACACCCTCGGTTTAAAGATTTAGAGGTTCAATCTCAGATAAAGTTGGTAAAGAGAAATATGCTAAATTATCAATACCAGAGGGCAGCTTCACTTCACGCTGGTTTAAAGTTTGGCACCCAGCAGCAACCTTTTCAGGATCCCTATAGGGCTTGTAAACATAAGATCGAGAGGAGGTTTATGTCAGGGCTCCGAGATTCTTTTGGGAAGCTGAAAACTTCAGTAGCAGAAATGTTGGTGGTGGCAGAGGTCGGGTTTCTTCTCAGTTTGGGAGGTTTTGTTCCATCCTCATCTTGGGAGGATGTTTTGCACTTCTAGCCCTACTATTTCTCAGGCTGATGTTAATCTTTTACAAGGGCCTATTACCTTGCAGGAGGTACAAGCAGTCATAGGCTCACTTCGTATGGGGGTCTCTCCTGGTATAGATGGATTAACAAATGAATTTTATAAAGCCTTTTTGGAGGATATGGGTGTTATATTGACTGAGGTCTTTAACGACATTCTTCATTATGGATTTGGAGATTTGAAATTTAATTTAGCCATTTTAACGTTCATTTTCAAATCAGGTGATACCACAGATTTTGGCAATTGGAGACCAACTAGTCTCCTGAATACTGATTATAAAATTCTGTCTACCATTTTGTGTAAAAGATTGCAAGTGGTAGCAAAAGGGGTGCTTCATCCAGCACAAACATGTTCCATCCTCACCGTTCAATTCAACAGAATCTAAAACTTCTGCGGGATGTGTGTGAATTTGGAACACAAAAAAAACTGTCAGGATTTATTTTGGCTTTAGATCAAGCTAAAGCTTTTGATTCAGTGTCGCATGCTTTTCTTTTTCAGGTTTTAGGTAGGTATGGGTTCCCAAAAACTTTTATCCAGTATCTCAATACCTTATACTACAAGGCGGGTCCTTGCCCAAGTATTAATAATGTTTTAGGCTCGGAAATCCAGTTGAAATGTGGGATGCGGCAGGGTTGTCCTATCAGCCCCTTATTATATGCATTTGTATTGGACCCTCTTTTACGAGAAATTGAGAATAACAGGTCAATTCAGGGTTTATCTCCGTCATTTACTTTACCTGTCCAAGATTTCGCATATGCGGTTGATATCTGTTTATTGGTAGCTGATGCCCAGTCAGGTGTCGAGGCTATACAAGTGATCAATTGTTTTCAGACTTAAATGGCACTAAGCTAAAACTTTGAGAAATGTAAATGTTTGGCAATTGGAGGGGCTCCTAGCCTTCAGAATGTTGGGGTATTCTAGCCACTGATTCCATTAATATTTTAGGCCTTCTTTTGGAAAGGGACTTAGCCTTATTAAATTGGGAGAAGTGTTTAGTTATAGGTGAGAGGAAGGTACAACAATGGAAATCCTGGGGTTTCTCAAAAAGAAGGATATTATTATAAAAATTTTTATTACCCATTTTTTACATGTATGTTCAATTTTTCTGGTGCCATTTTCATTAGAAACAAGATTATATAGTGTTTTCTTTCACAAATGGTGTGGATGAGTCGTTTAAACCAATTAAGCGTGCTTTCACTTATTAGAAGCTAAACCAAGGAGATTGAGGATAGATAAACCCGATTGTTTCTATCACTCCTTTTTATGATTGCTGCTTTTCAAAATGTGGTCAAGCCTCAGGATCATCCTTGGTGGGCGTGGACGTAGTTGTTTATTTCTCCTTTTATGTCCCATTGGGAAGGAGGGAGTTCAAAAAAGTAGGCGACCGTGGCACCTTCTTATGCGGTTTCAGCAGTAAGGAAATTACGAGAATGGAAATTGGGCAAGGCACAATTACATGATGTTCTAGAAAAGATTTTTATTCAGAAATTATGGTAAATTATTTTTATGTCCAAGTGGATTTCCCTTTTTGTACCCCTACTAATCTGTCGCAAGCCCTTCGTCTCTTAATGGACCATAGGATACCTCCAAATATGTGGGATGTGCAGTGGCTCTGTTGTCATGGGAGGTTAGGAGTTAGGGGTAATTTAAAACACAAACAGATTATGGATAGGATGTGTCTTAGACCAGGTTGTGTTGATCAGATAGAAACATTGGAACATTTCTTGCTACTTTGTCCTTATGTTATTTCCTTTTGGTCAGATTTGGCCATTCGGTGGGATTGGGGTGTTTTGAGACACATTACTTATCAGAGCCTAGTCTTAGGAGATTATTCGGTTTTCATGAAGATATCATCCAAATACTTTGAATTTGATTTTGCATGTATTAAATATCATCTCTGGCAAGCTAGATGTCAATTTTCTTTGCAACATACTCTTCTTCCTAATAGTGTGATTTTTAACCGTATAGAATTAGCATTAGGTAAACAAAAAATGTTTGAACATCGAACCTTGGATAACAAAGTTTTTCAAAGTTTTTGGAAACATATTGTTTGGCTTACATGAATTGGGTGATAAAGTTTGTTTTTGAAGTGTTTATGATTTTTTTTCTATGTTTTATTTTAGTTTATGGTAGTTGGGAGATAACCTTTTTTTTATTGTATAAGAATTAAAATTTTCAACACCTTTCGGGGGGTTTAGGGTTTTACTAGGAGATTATGTTGGGAAATTCACCGTGTATTAGAGATTCTCTTTGGAAAAGTATGATTGTAAAACTTATTTGTATTAGTTATGATTTATAATTTTTCTTTTATGTAAAGTAACATTGTCTTATATTGTTTTTGTTTTGTTCTTCAAATAAAAAATTCCCCTACTCTTTTCGATAAGTGCCATGGGATCTTTAACATCCACCTGAACTACCACCAATCCAGGCAGATGGGACCTCGGTTTAACATCTCATCCGAAAGACAGCACCTCAGAAGTGCAGCACCCCTCTCATGCTGCACTGCAGTGTCAGTACTGGGATATTAATCCAAGTGCCAGATGTGGGTATGTCTAGGGATGCAGACCAAGGCATTGTCAGATGAGCGAAGGTCATAGCAAGATGCCTGATTATGAAAGAGTCCCGCTAGAGACTTAGGTTTTTGGGATCTGATAATGTTGTCTATGACGGAGCTGAAGGCATAGGACCTGGCCGCATGAGGGGGAAGCCATCCAAGGTCGGAGTAAAGGAGGCAGTGGTGTTTCATTCGATAGGAGGAGGATGCATAGTGGCAGATATTGTTGTAGGTGACATCCCACTTGCGAACATTTGATTTACTTGCAGATGTGTAGGTAGCAACCCCATAGGTAAGTGAGGGAAGGAGTATCCCCCAGGCTATGGCAAGTCTTGCCGAGGGAGTGAGGGCATAACTGGTTTGATAGGCAGTACCAAGATTCACGTTTACCGACTTGCACATCCTTTGAATGTGGAGATCAAAATTTAGTGCTGGGTTCAGTGTGACTCCCAGGCATTTAAAGGAGTTTACCACCCCAATGGATGTGCCACTTAAGGTGGAGACATTAAACATGTGTTGGAAGTGATTGAGTTTTGATTTTGAGCCAGAAAGCATGGCTTGGGTTTTAGATTCATTTAGGACTAGTTTGTTTTTGTATATTAATGAGACCTTCGTGGGAAGGGCAGTCTTCTCTATTATGTGATGCCCATGGACATTTACCATACCCATGTCCGTTGTTTTCACATAGGTTGCACTTAAATAGGTTCAGGCATTTAACTGACACATGTCCGTTATCTAAACGGTGGCTACACCGAGGGGTATTACATGCTGTACTTAAATGAGTACTAGAACCACATTTAAAACAGGCTTTAGGTTGACCAATATAAAAAAGGACACCCCTGTCCTTTCCCCCAAAAAAAACTGCTACGGAGATGAACTGGCCCATTATTGATAGAATAGAGTTTAACCTTGATTTTCCACCCCCATTCCATATCTGTTCACTATCCAATATGGGTACAAGTTTATCCAGGACTTCGCACCTCTGTCATAACCATAATAAAATATCCTCAACATTCACCCCTTCATTATGAAACATTACAGTTTTAAGTTTAACTGCAAGCTTTGTAAGGGGGACTGCCAAGAAGGGGATCCAAACGGGTTTGTTTTTCAAATTTTGATACTGGGCCCAGAACCTGTCCAAACATGAAACATTTTTAAAGCTGACATCATAGTTGGAATTCCCTACATGTATAAGTGCAAAAATCTCAGAAGAGAAAAACTTCATTGACCCTTTAAGCAACTGCCCAGCAACAGAAAGTCTGTCTGGAGGTTCTTCCAGCCCCCCTCGTATATTAATCTAACTGTATTTCTACGAGGGGATGGTTCACCCTTATTGTGAAATAGGTCAGCTCACCTGTCACGTCAGTGAACTCTGGAGGGGATGGGGTGGTAAGCAAGCTGCTCCTATTTCTCAGGCTAGACCTTGTTTTCATGTAAGTACCCACAGTAATGAAGCCATGGCTTGAACTTCCATTTGTTCAGGAAAAGAAATACAAAAATTGCATATACTCCAGTAGTGCAAGGCATTGGTGGAAGGTATATGCAAATCACCATAAAATGTTTTAGGCTGGTTGTGCTTTAAGAAGTGTATGGTGCCAAATGGCCTCCAACGTAATCTGCAAAGGCTGAAAACAGAATATATAGGGCCCGATTCTGAAATGGTGCGCGGCAGCTACAGGGGACTTGCCACAGGGTTGTTGACACAACTTGCTACTTGTGTCAAACATTGAGGCAAGCATGATTCCAAAAGGCGCTTGCCGCAAAAGCCCTGCCGCAAGTCCGGAATGAGTTAGACTAGCTTCACCCTGGTCTACATTTGCATCCGTGGGGAACCCCCTTTTACGGGACTTGAGCCAAACCTTAGGCACAAGCTGCCATAAAGTGGGGAAAATGTCACAAATGCATCACCCCTTTGAGAACTGGACTGCTCTGCATCCAAGGGGCTTTGGCGAATCTGAGACCCCCTTTACATCGGATGCAGGGGTTGACGTAAGCCTTACATCCCCCTTCTGAAATCAGGCCCATAGACTCATGCTTTGCACTTCCCAGGACCCATCTGTATGCCTCATTTGTATCTCAGCTAAGAGGAATGAGGAATCAGCACTAGGATGGTGTTACTGGTTCTGATTAGTAGGAAAACCATCTAAAAGACAGAGAACCTCAGCACAAAAGCACTGAGGCAAGTGTAACCCTGGATGGACATTGGTTTAGGGGTTTATGTTCAGAATGTTGTTCTTCCCAGCTCATGTGATAGCTTTGCTGGGGATTGGAAGGGGAATTTTCAAAAGGATCTGAGGCAGACACAGGACTCAGCTCCACCTGCCTCATGGTCGCAGCACTTGTGCCTGGTCTGCCTGCAGCTATTTTCAAAGGCTGCAAGTATTTTACAACAGTTGGACATGGTTTGCAGCACTGCGCATTCGTAAATAATGCAGATTGGGACTTGCGTGTCATTGCATCATTAACTGACGCAAGTGAGTGCATCTTCGCTTCTGATGGTTGGTTACCAGTAAGACACACATAGACCAGATAATGGCTGGCCTACCAGTGCACCTGTAAGTACGCATAGAAAATAAGTTGGGCAGATCCACAAAAATCCCCACCCCCACCCTTAGTCTTTCTAGTCATTTATTTCAAGTGCATGTAAATGTTTAGATGGGAATATTTTAATTATTTATGTATTTAAATTCAATGCAAGGTGCAAGCACAATGGCACTACTAAGGTGAAACGTAAATACAAATGTACAGATTTACAGAACTAGTGAAAACAAACTGCAATTTGCAAATACTGCTGATGTGATATGGTTACATCAGTAAGGAGTAGTACTAACAGGGTACAGGATACTAGGGTGTGCCAGGAAATAGATGCAGGGGCACGGTTTTGAGAAGCATGTCAGCAAGATTGGTTTGGGAGTGACACGAGGAAAAGAGGATATAGTGAGGGGGAGGTTATCCCACAGAGCAGGAAGGCAGACAGAGAAGGCAGACTGACCAGTAGTAGAGCTACAGTGAGGGATGAAGAAGAGGAAGTGGAAGAGGAGGAAGAAGAAGAAAAGATTTATAAAACACTTTCATACACACTGAATCCCAAAGTGTTTTACACACAATGAAAGACTGGTAGTGAAGTGAATGTGTAGCAGCAGCCATTTGGCACATCATCACCCACACACACAGCCTTGGATGGTTGCCTGAACTGGTCTTGTGGGAAAGAAAATGTTGGCAAGGACACTGGGGAACTCCACTGCAATACAGTAGGGGGAACCTCTGTCTGTCTGGCTGTCTCACAAGATGGCAAGCCCCAGAGATGGAGGTGGTAGAGAAGAAGGATAAGATGCTACGGATCCCGCTTTGCCGTTCAGCTCTGTGAGTTTGATGGAAATCCCTGATAGCCAAGGGAATATTCCTGCTGGTTTGGAGGAGGAGATGGAAGGAACTCAATCCATTGCTCCTGTTGACAACAGCTCTACAGCTGTGTGGGATATGGATAATACAAATGACAGAATGAATGGGAGTGAGAAAGGGACTTGGGGCTTAGCCGATGTATAACAAATTGTTTACAATCAACTGACCTGAACTACTTCAGCATGGCTTTATTATTTTTATTAAATCTCCACGAGCGCAGATGCTGTTTCTGTGTATGAGAGTGAGAAAGTACCCGATACAGAAGGTTCAGTCCCAGATTTGGCAAGTAAAGAAAACATCCCTGCTGATGAAACACTTGTGGCTGGGATCCAAGAAAGGAGGACTTTACTGCTTCAACTTTTGGCAGAGGAAGATGCGACCCTAGCAGCAGCCACAGAGAGAGAGCTCAAAGAAGCCCCAGAACCAGCTGGAGAGCAGCCCAGCTGAGCAGACTGTGCTGTCAGATCTCCCAGTGGCAGCATCGGTTGATCAGTTCTACTCACCAAGCAGTGTTATGTGTGCTTCAAGCTTGTGAGGAGAGGTGCCGGTTTGTGGGGTGGCCAGCCCCGGCTATAATGAGATCCATGGAAAGAACAGCACTCTACAACTGAGTAAGCTGCAAATAATATTGTATTTATTCACTTATGTGCTGGAAATTCGATGAATACAGCCAGTAAGCCAAGATCTCAGACCACAGGGGGCCCAAACAAATGTTTGTGTATTCATCGAATTTGTAGCATGTGGATGAATACATACAATATTATTTGCAGTTCAGTCAGCGGTAGAAGTGCAGTTTGTTGCAAGGCCACAACGCCAGTTGACCCTGAACTCCATGGACAGAGTGGCCCCACAGTGGGCATTCCTGAGTGTGTCAGAGAGGGCCAATCCACCCCGACATCACCAGGAACTAGCACTTGGTCTCCGGAGAGAGCCCTACTTGTGGGCATCTAAAAGAAAACAGACGACATCTCCAGGCGGAAAGCCTGTCGCACCTCAAGCACTGAAGAAGTTATTGCATTGGCGAGATCTAGAAAGAAGAACAGAGCGGGTCCAGCCTAGTGAAGAGGAGGGCTAAGATGCTGGCACCTCACCTCCAGACATGCCGGTGACCTGGGTTCAGGAACGAACCATGGTCATTCAGGGGTCAGCCAGGTGAGAGAGGATTGACCATCCCAGGATGGCTCTCCTCCCCTGAGGAGGGGGGGTTCTGAGTCCCGCGGTTTGCCTGCCACCCAGTAGAGGCTGGTTGGCAGCGCCACCAGGACCACAGCAGATCTGGAGGGTGGGATCACGCACAGGCATGCATCACTCACAGATGTCCCGGGGAGAAAAATAGAAGAAAGTGCCTCGGCTCGCTCAGCATCCCCCGCAGGTGCCACATGACCCTATGTGGCTGGCTACCCACCAATGCAGCTGTGTGTAAGTGGTATTTAACCCATAACTACATGAGATGGGGTGGTGACGGGGCTGGAGGGATGCCGCTGGCACTGGGACCTGAGACACAGGCAAAGAAACAAATGAAGAAAGAAAGAACAGAGTGAGTAATAGTAAAAATGTACAGACACTGGGTTTTGAAACCAGAGCTCACCCTGTCACGTCAGCAAACTCTGGAAGGGATGGGGTGGTAAGCAAGCTGCTCCTATTTCTCAGGCTACAGTATAATAACCAGCTTTTGGGACAGTTACTAAATACACTGAAACAGCTGCTGCTCCTGATTCAGCCCCATTACTGGGGGAAGTTGTTTATTCAGATCCAAACAATGAACCTACTCCTGAGTTACATGACATTAGCTTTATCACTGCAAGTAACTCCGAGCCCCTGAAAGACTTAAATCAGGTTCCTCTGCCTATCCTTAGTATAAGGACTGTTCAACAAGGGGCAGTGAAACCAGGAGAGATGGAACACACCCATGCAGAGGAGCACTAAACATTGGCAAGTGATTGAGTCAACAGAAGAGGGGAGAATGGCGGATACTATCCTGACACAGTATTGTTCAGTATTGTAGGAAAGCTTCCGGCGTGCAGCTTGGTGGTCAGGGGAGAGGACGGATTGTGTGCTGAGCTAAGTATGGGGGCAGAGTTCTGGTTTTATTTCAGTGTGTTCAGCATAACAAAGTAATGTTTGGCTGGTGATTCCGGAGCTGTGAGGGACAGAAGGAGGGAGGAGGGCTGCAGAGGGAGGGACAAGGGTGGGAGCTAAGCCAGGCTGGCAGGCCCTGACTGGAGGTCAGAAGTGGTTGCCTGGATACAGCCCTCCAATAGGGAGGCTGTAGTTCCTGTATATGACCCACAATCCCTAGCAACCCCAAAGCGTGAATGCCATGAAACACGAGTGTGGCGTTTGACTTAGTGGCATGTGGGTGCATTGGTAGGACATCAACAGGGAGGACCACAGGCCACACTGCTCAAAGGAGGGCAGGTAAAATAAGAAGGGTAAGGGAAGAATAAATAGGGGTAAAATAAGAGTATGACTGTTCCCTATCTAGGGTCAGTCTCTGGAGTAGGCAGCTGGTAGGGGCCGCAGCTAGTCTCGATCTGGAGTAGGCCTTCCACTAGCCTAGCAGTAAAGATACTCCATGGTGGGATGCTATCTCTCAAATAGGAGTGGATAGCAGTGATAGTAGGGAATCTCGGCTACTCCCTAGCTAGGATCAGCTTACAGGGGAGTTAGCAGGTGGGAAAACCAGCAGGAAGGTACACAGTGCATTCCTAGAGCAAGCCTAAAACAGTTCCAATGAAATGCTTCATAAGGGTTAGGGGGTCAGCTAGGGACACTGTTAGGAGAGCCTAGAAATGTAATTTGTGAAGATGAGGTATGGAGTGAGCACAGAACGAGGCGGGTAGAGTTGTGGGGTACAGGTGGTGTGGGGCAGAAGTGTTTCTGGAAACATTCTAGGGGATGGGGATGCCTGGTTTGTAGGAACATTAGCAGGGTGCAGGTGTGGCAGCTAAGTGCACTGGTGGGGAGGATTCATAGAGTGATGAAGGAAGGGGCAGCAGCAATGTAGGATTTGGAGGCTGGTAAGGAGGGCAGAGCAAGAACAGAACCAAGGTGGGGCGGGGGGGCCAAGTAGTGGGGTAGGATGGAACAGCAGGTTAGGCAGATCCACTGCATTCCCCACTTCCAGTGGGAGAGAAGGGTGAAGGGGGTGGATAATAGTAAGGGAAAAAAATAAGGCAGGATAGAAGAGGGTCCAGTGGTAGCATCTCCAAAGATGCAGGTGTAGAACAAATTCCTCCCACCGGACAGAGGGGAAGAGGGGGAGCTTGGTGGGATGGGAAGGGACAGCAAGATGAGGGGGGACAGAGTTGGTGGGGGTACTTCAGGGAAAGGGAGAAGTGATGGAAGAAAGTGAGTTCAGGGTAGAGGGGAGTGCAGGTGGGGGTTACCTCTGACAGCGACATTTATAGTGAGGTCCCCACAGGACTACAGCGCCGAAGCCACAGTGGGAGACCTGCTGGAACCTGGCGCTGTCTGTTAGAGGTTCCTGCACCCCCAATCAGCTCCTACTGGAGTTGAGAATCCTAAGTGAGGGGTGGGCGCAGCCTGCGTGGGGTTGAGGTGAAGCCCCAGCTAAAGGAACAAAGTGCAGACGAGCTGACTGCAGAATGCGTGAGCCTGCCGGTGCCACTAACAGGGCGCTCGACAAAATTTTGTTTGACTTCATGGATCCCAGGTGGGGCAGGGAAGGTGGTGTTGGGCAAGGAGTATAAGGGGACAAGCTTGGGGTGTAGCAGAAAGGAAGGTTAGGGGGCAGGCCGGGGGTGAGTGGAAGGGAAAGATAGTCGGCATGGCAGAGTGGAGAGAGGATCAGGGGGAAGGGGAGTGGATGGGGATAGCGGGGGTATGGGGTGGGGGAATACAAGAGGGACAGGAGGGGAAGGAGGAGGCAGGTGGGAGTGGGCAGCAGTATGGACAGAGAGGTAGAACGGCCCAGGATGGAGGTGGGAGGGTGGTGATCTTGGGGGATTCAATAGTGAAGGAAGTGAGATGGGGGAAGGGTCAAGGGCAACTGTAGGAGGTAGAAATTATGCCACAGCAGATGCCAGCAGGGAAAGTAGGACCTCTAGTAGCACAGTAGGTGGGTCGGGGGGAGGGAAACCTCCCATTGTGCACCTGGATATGAATGACCTTGCAGAATGTGAGGTGGGGGTGGTGCAAGAGAGGTTCAGGGGATAGGGAGAATTTGAAGTGAGGCAGGGAGGTTGCTAGCCTTCTCAGAGGTGCTTCCAGTCCCGAGGGCTAGTATGGCAAGGAAGGTAAGAACTGAGGAATTTAACAGATAGCTTAGAAGGCGGTGTGAGGTGGAAGGGTATGGGTTCGTTGGTGGCTGGGGAGGGACCTGGGATAAGAGGGACCTGTATGCACCACACAGGTTACATCTAAGTAAGAAGGGTACAAGGGTCCTGACAAGTAAGCTGGAGGAGTTCATAGGGAGAAACCTCCATTTAAACTAACACTGGGAGGCAGTAGGGTGCACAGCACCCTTAGTCACCTTGTGGAGGAGGCTGATAGGCCTCCACCTCAATCAGGACAGCATGAGGAGGAGCTATATGGGAGGGGTGGAGGAACAAAGAAGCAACTAATGGATGATGGGGGTGGAGGGGGGCAAGGCAAGAGTAATGGGGGGACCAAGGTCATGTTGTGGTGTCTCAATGCCAGAAGTCTATGAAAATCTTGCAAAACTATAGGAAGCCCTTGTACTCTCTAGGCTCACTGCCTTTCTGGACAGCTCCTCCTTCCTCACCCTTTTCCAGTCAAGATTCAGAAAAAAATCACTCAACTTTCTCCTCCCTCATTCATGTCACAGATGCTATACTAACATCTGTGGATAAAGGCCACCTCACTGTGACCATTTTCGTAAACCTGGTCAAAGCATTTGATCTGAACTCCTAAAACTGAAGGTGGACAAAGCAATGGGGCCTGATGGGATTCACCCCAGAATTCTAAAAGAACTAAGGGAAGAACTAGTGACCCCACTGACTACCCTTTTTAATAAATCATGGGAGGATGGTGTGGTACCTGAGGACTGGAGGAAGGCGGATGTGATTCCCCTTCACAAAAGTGGGAGCAAGACAGAAGCAGGAAACTACAGACCTGTCAGTTTGACCTCAGTGATAGGGAAAATGATGGAATCACTGCTGAAGGAAAGAATTGTCGAGTACCTAGAGGCCAGTGGGGCACAGCACCCAAGGCAGCATGGATTCACAGCAGGAAGGTCATGTCAAACAAATCTAATTGATTTCTTTGACTGGGTGACCAAAGTAGTAGACCAGGGAGGGGCTGTGGACATGGCCTACCTAGACTTTTGCAAGGCATTTGACACAATCCCGCACAAAAGATTAATAAACAAATTAGCCAGCCCGGGAGTGGGTCCCAGGGTGGTAGCCTGGGTAAAACACTGGCTGGACAACAGGACACAATGGGTAGTAGTAAATGGAGTCCACAGTGAAGAAAGGAGGATTACTTGTGGGTACTGCAGGGTTCAGTACTGGGGCTGGTCCTTTTTAATGTCTTTATAAGTGACATTGCAGAGGGACTGGAAGGGAAAGTATGTCTCTTTGCAGATGACACAAAGATCTGCAACAGGGTTGATATGCAAGGTGGGGTGAAAAGGATGAAAAGGGACTTGGCAAGGTTGGAGGAATGGTCAAATGCATGGCAGCTTAGATTCAACGCAAAGAAGTGCAAAGTAATGCACCTGGGAAACAAAAACCCAGGGCAAGAGTACACAATGGGGGGTTAGATACTGACAAAGGCAAAAATGGAAAGGGACCTGGGGGTAGTCATATCAGATGACCTAAAGGTGGGCCAGCAATGTGAGAAGGCAGTAAGGAGGGCTGGGGGATACTAGGATGCATAGGGAAAGGCATCACCAGTAGAAAACAGGAAGTTGTTGGCCCTCTGTACAGACAGTTGGTAAGACCACATCTGGAGTACTGTGTGCAGTTCTGGAGACCCCATCTCCACAGACATAGACAGGGTGGAGGCTGTCCAGAGGAGGGCAACCAAAATGGTACAGGGTCTGCACTAGAAGACATATGAAGAAAGACTAAAGGAGCTTCAGATGTATAGCCTCGAAGAAAGGAGAGAGAGGGGGACATGATAGAAACTTTCAAATACCTCAAGGGAATCAACAAAGTCCAAGAGGGTACCATCTTTCAGAAAAAGAGATGTTCAAGAACAAGGGGGCACAATTTGAAGATAGAGGGGGCATGGCTCAGAGGTAATGTGAGGAAGCATTTCTTCACAGAGAGGGTTGTAGATGCATGGAACAGCCTTCCTGAGAAGGTCAATGAGTCAAAAACAGTGGGGGAATTCAAGAATGCATGGGACAGGCATAAGGCAATTCTAGTGGGGGGGAGGAAGTAGGCTGTTGGTTAACTAGGATCTGCAGCTTATCCATTAGTTAGGGAAATGCGCAGACTAGGTGGGCCAAGCGGTCCTTTTCTGCCATCAAATTCTATGTTTCTATGTTTCTATTCAGTGTCCCACCCCCTCTTCCTCAACAAGCTGACCTCCGCTGGTCTCTCAGCCCCAGCTGTGCTTTGGTTCAACTCATACCTCTCTGGTCACCAACAATCCTGTAAGTAGCTGACTCTCCCCCCTTCCCCAAATCTAGGCCAGAGTCCCCCAAGACTCTATTTTGGGATCAGTTCTATTTTCCATATTTATAAATGACCTTCTCTCAGCCTGTGTCTCCTCATGCATACATATGTATGTGTGTTGATGACATGGTACTCTACCTATCAGGTCCCACATGTACTGCAATTGAAACGCCGCTTCAGCAAGACTTCCTCAACATACTACATTGGTTTAACTCAAACAATCATACAGTGAACACCAAAAATACAGTCTCTATGACCTTCGGCTCCTCCCAAAAGCTAGCCAAACTCCCAACTCCCCATACCTTCCACACCCTTGATGGCACCCAACTTGAAACAGTCTCAGCCGTCAAATACTTGGGCGTCTGGTTAGACAGCAAGCTGGACTTTTCCTACCATATTGACGCTCTACATGCCAAGCTCTGCCCTAAACTAGGGGCCTTATACCACAACAAGGACTGCCTCGCCCTCTCTATATGCTGTGAACTTGTTACCAAGCTAATCCTTCCCATCTTTGACTATGCTGACGTGGTCTATGGGTCTGCCCCCTTCCTCACTCACCAGCCTGGACACCCTGCGCAATGCTTTCTGTCACTTCACCACAGACCTTCCCCCTTTCACTCACCACTGCTCCTTATATTCCTCTCTCACCGTGCTCCCCCTACCTTTCCATCACCAGCTGCACAATGTGTCCCTTTTTGCCATATTCTGGTTTGACCTGCTACCTTCCTACCTAGCCTCCCTCCTATCAACCATAGGTGCTTCCAGCTACTCACTTCACTCCTGAGACTCCCGCACCTTCTTCATCTCTCAGGTGCATTCATGCACTGGACAAGCGGATTTCTCATACCGACTCCCCTCGCTTTGGAATTGGCTCCCCCATCCCTATGACTATCTCCTTCCCTCCCTGCCCTTAAACACCTACTAAAGCTCTCTACTCAGCCCTCCTGCACTTTTCGGCCCACCTCAACCTCCCTATAACCCTCCTTCCCCTGTGACCCTGCGTCCACTCACTGCCACACTCATGACCTCCTTCTTCTTTTCACCTCTCTCTCCTGTAGTTTCAGCTCTCCTTTACCCCTCCTCAACTGTCTTCTTCTCATGTCCACTAAATCCATTTCCCTCCCCCTCCCACCACCCTCTTGCTATCCTCCCCACTCGTTCCCTAGTCCCCCCCCGATTGATACTTGCAATGTAGCCTGTCTTCATGAGTGTTTTTTTTTGAATTTTGCACTTTTGTTTGTGTAGATTTTAGATTTTCTTTTTATCACACTGTACATAGCTGCTTGTATCAACTATGATCTGCTCTAATGCTGAATTGTGTTACCCTCTGTTTGTATTCGCCTCCCTTTCCCCCAGATTGTACCTGGAAACGAGCCTTTGGCTCAGCATGTCTTTCCTGTATACCAACATTTTAAACAAATAAATAAATGAAACAAGATGGCAGAATTGCAGCCACTGATGGCCAAGGGAAAGGTGGACATAGCAGCCATCACAAAAACATGGGCCATACAAAACCATGACTGGAACAACGCAATTCTGGGCTATAAAATCTATAGAAAGGACAGGGGAATAGGAAGAGTGGGGAAGTGGCTCTGTACATGAAGGTGGAGATAACTTGTACCTGAGGGGAGGAGGTAGAAGGTAAGACTGAAGCATTGTTGGTTCAGAAACAATCCACTTAGGAGAGAAAGCTAAAGATGAGGATGGTCTGCAAGCCACCTTTTGAGGATGAGGAGTTGGACAGGGTGCAGGGTTTCCAAATCATGGAAATGTCCAGCAAGGGGAAGGCAGTAACAGTGGAGGATTTCAATCTACCTGGGATGGACTAGAAAATCCTGGCTACCTCCTGCACTAGGGAACAAGTCCTGCTGCATGCATTATAGAGTGGTTTACTGTCACAAGATGTCAAGTAGACCACTAGGGAGAGGGCCGTACTGGATTTGGTCCTGTCTAGTTGTGTGCATGTTCAGGAAGTGAAGGTGGATGCACCACTTGCAGGTAGTAATTACCACATGGTATGGTTCCACCTGAACATGGGCAGAGGGATGGTCAGGACCAAGATGAGGGTTTTGAACTTTAGGAGGGCTGACTTTGGTAGGATGGGAGAGATCCTAGTAGGATACCTTGATGGGATCAGAATGGGGATGGAAGTAGAAAAGAAATGGGTGATAACAAAGGAGGGAATGATAGAGGCCACTAGTGAATGTGCCAGAATCAAAAGTAAGAAATCTAAGGCCAAAAACACCATCTGGTTCGGCAAAGAGGTAGGAAAAGTGGTAGGGGACAAGAGGGAAGCCTTCTGGAAATACAAACATACTCAGAAGGAGGAGGCTGGGGAGGACTACATTGCTAAGTCAAGGGAGGCAAGCAGAGCAGTTAGAGTGGCAAAGGCTACAAGGGAAGTACAGCTAGCACAGGGGGTAAAAACTGGTAAGAAGGTATTTTTCCAATGTGTATAAGGGCTAAAGAGGAACATAAAGGATGGAATTCTCAGATTAAAAAGGAAGGGGATTGGGCACAGGGTAGTGAAAAGAAAGCAGCAGTACTCAACAAGTATATCTGTTCAGTGTTCACTAGGGAGAAGGACAGACCAGTGCCACAAGGGATCAGGGGGTGGGGACTGGGAGTAGGGAAGTCACTGGTAGTGCAATAGAAGCTGACAGTGTACTTAAGGGCCCTAAAGGTGGATAAATCCCCAGGCCCAGATGGCGTGCACCCACGGGTCCTAAGGTAACTACTGAATATTCTAGTGGGTCCCCTGCAGACCTGTTTAACACCTTTCTAGAGTCAGGGATCATGCCCCAGCATTGGAGAACTGCACATGTGGTGCCTTTCCATAAACGTGGGCCGTGGGATTAACCAAGGAACTTCAGGCCAGTAAGCCTGATCTCAGTAGTGGGCAAGCTGATGGAGACCATCCTGAAAGAAAGAGATTGGTGAGCTTTCTGGAGTAAAATGGGCTCCAGGTTGGGAGGCATCATGGGTTTGTGTCAGGGAGGTCCTGCCAGACTAGGCTAACTGACTTCTTCAACTGGGTCACCAGGAGAGTGGACAAGTACCAAGCGGTTGATATACTATATCTGGACTACAGCAAGGCCTTCAGCTCGGTGCCTCATAGGAGACTGCTCAGGAAGCTGAAAGACCTGGGGGTGGGGGGCTAAGCTTGTTGGCTGGGTCAGAAGCTGGTCGCAAGACAGAAGCCAAAAGATGGTAGTCAGGGTGGGGGAATTCTCAGAAGATAGGTCTGTAGGGTCAGTGCTCAGTCTCATGTTGTTTAACATCTTCATAGGTGACATTGCAGATGGGATCAATGGTAAAATCTGCCTGTTCACAGATGACACAAATCTCTGTGGGAGGGTAGATACAGGAGGGGAAACAGGAACTCAGGGAAGGTCTGGCTAGGCTAGAAAAGTAGTCTGGCATCTGGCAACTGATTTTCAGTGCTTAAAAGTGTAAGGTTATGCACTTGAGGGTGAATAACCCAGGGACCAAATACTGGTTGGGTGGTGTGCAGGTAACAAGGTCTGAGGAAGAAAAGGACCTGGGAGTAATTATGTGTGACCTGAAACACTCAGCACATGGCAGGGGAGCAGCAGCCAAAGCAAATTGGTTGCTGGGCCGGATAGCCAGGGGCATTACCAACAGGAATACGGAGGTTATTTTGCCACTGTACAGGTCTCTAATGAGAACAACCTAGTGCAATATTAGTGCCTTTATTTTAAGGACATCAACTTGCTGGGAGTGCTCCAGAGCAGGGCAACCAAGAAGATGTGGGGCCAACTGGGCAGCACCTACGAGGAGAGGCTCAAGGGGCTCAACATGTACTCTCTTAAGGACAGAAGGGAGAGGAGATACATGACTGAGACCTTCAGGTACTTTAAAGTTATAAACAGGGGGATAGCCCACTGGCACTGGGAGGCTGAGGGTGCTGGTTGCTACGCCCGCACCATGCCGGGCGACCTGGGTTGGAACGAGCCTGGCCACCGGGGTCATGGGAGAGGATCGAGCATCCTGAGGATGGCTCTACTCTCTCAGGAGGAGGAGATTTGTCATTCCGCGCTGATTGCCCACTAGTGGCGGCTGGACGGCAGTATGGGTAGGGAGGCACGTACCAATGTCTCTATGTCAGTAGGGGAGGGGGGACAGGAGAAAATGGAAAATTGGTGCCTAGCAGGTTCCATGATGGCCCCACATCCCCGAGGGCCATTCCCGGTGTCTGGATTGGGTCTCGGGCAGGGGGACAGCTGGTGCTCTCCACCCTGGCCCTGCCACGGGGGGGGGGCAATCCATAGGGGACTTTCCAGGATGACAGGAGTGGGAATGTGAGAGGACCGGACAAATGAGCTCCTCCATGTGGAGGACCACAGCCCCTGCCAGGGCTCCTGGAGAGGATAAAAATCTATATTGAAAAAAAGTTATAAACAGGGTGAGCACTGAAGGCCTCTTCAGCCTTGGTGGGAACAAGACCACCAGGGAGCACAGCCTAAAGCTGGTGGGAGGAAGGTTCAGGAGAGAGATTAGGAAACACCTTTTCACTGAGAGGGTTGTGGCCACATGGAATGAGTTGTCAAAGGAGGTGGTATCCTAAAAACGGTAGATAGCTTCAAGAGCAGACTAGATAGACTGTAGGGCCTTTATCTGCTGGCATGTTTGTATGTTCATATGTTTTACCTTCAGCCCCTGAGGTTTCTGAATTGCTTCTAGGTGTTGGAGGGACGTGGTGCTGGGTTGCCGAAAAACAACTGTACATGCATGGTGAAAGAAACCAAGGTGAAGGGACTCCCCAATTGAACAGAGAGAACAGGGGATACCCAGAGGGACCTGGACAGATGCAACCCAGGTTCACAATCGCTGACCTGTTAAAGAACCATTCTGAACCTGCAAAAAGGTGTAACGATGTTCGTGTATGGTACAGGGTAGCCCAGACACAGTCCCCAACCAAGTACATGTGGCACAAAATCTACTTAAGGATTCCTTGAAATTTTTCACCTCAGAAATCTACACCCTTACCTATGTGTCTGGGGAACCTACTTTTGACATAAGTTTCAAGACCCCAAAACTGTTAGACAGATTCTGGAGAAAGTACTCAGAACTGAAAAATCCCACACTACCCCATACCCTTTCACAGTCATACCCCTCACAAAGCTAACTTTTAAGACTATAACAGTGCTGTTCAGGAATGAGAGGGTAAATGTATCTGATGTTCTTTATTGGCGCCAACAAAGATGCGATGCGCAAAATCGACCTGAGCCTATCTGACTCGGAGCAGATCTAGACTGGGGTGGTGGTGTTTCAAGATCCATTTCCACCAAACTGACAAACAGACTTTTTATTGGCTGGGACTGTGGTATCATTATTTGTGCTGGTCAACCAAAAACCTACTACAAGTGTGGTTCCCCTTCACACTTGCACAGTGCTCGCGATCAGCCATGGTGTGCACTGTGCTCTGCCTTTGGCCTTGTTAGCATGTCATATGATGGTATACTATGTTGCAACCTGTGCAATGAAAGAGGCCATGTCTATTATTTGTGCCCTTGTGTGGCTGATAATGGGAGGGCACAGGTGGATCAGGAAAGCATTTTAACACAGACTCAAAAAAACTGGGGGCCCAAAACTGGTTACGCCTGAGGGACCACCCCCTGCTTCTCTGATTCCCAACCAGATTCACATAGAAACATAGAATCTGATGGAAGAAAAGGACTGCATGGCCCACCTAGTCTGCCCATTTCCCTACCTAACGGATAAGCTGCAGATCCTAGTTAACCAACAGCCTACTTCCTCCTACCCCCCCCACTAGAATTGCCTTATGTCTGTCCCATGCATTCTTGAATTCCTCCACTGCTTTTGACTCTACGACCTCCTCAGGAAGGCTGTTCCATGCTTCTACAACCCTCTCTGTGAAGAAATACTTCCTCAAATTACCTCTACTAGGTTCTGCCAAGTACTTCTCAGGCAGCTCACAAAACAGAGAGGCCAGCACCAGCTACTGCAGCCAGTATGGACCCTGTCAACTCTACAACTGTTCCTACTGCACCTCAGCTAGAGGAGCAGTTTACTAGGCCCCTCCCAGCAGTCCAGGAAATCTTACAAGAGCATAAAACTGAGATGGAAATCAGTCTTTTCCCGTCATCTACCTTCATTCTGGAACCTACTCCTATCACCCTCCACTGTACTACCTACCTTGCTTCCCTCAGGTACCAACTGAAACTCCTTCTCTCCCTTCCCTGTTCCTGTTTTCCCCCTACCTAACTGCTCCCTCCTAGTTGCCTCCTACGCTGGTGAAGGTGTGGCTGAAATGCCAAATTTTTCTGCTTGCTCTTATTGGGCTCTATGCATGAAAGTGCGTATAATATGCTGAATATCAACATAGGCAAGGCACACAGCTACGTGGCGTGCAGGTGACAGCTGCTACACAGCATTCATAAACATCATTACATGCAGGGGGTGTGGCCTGCGGAGATGCATAGCAATGCACGCAAGCCGAGCTGGCGGCACGCCAACATGCGGGAACGCCCCTTGATCCTACCATATAATGAGAGGGAACACCCCCCACATAGGCACATAGCTCTGAATGCTACGCAGCTGAACCAGCAATGTGTGATGGTGGACCAGGAAGGGGATATGGATGCAGCAATGCTGCAGGTGGAGGGCGATGGTGGTGGAGGCCAGGGTGGGTGCAGACATGGCCACAAACAGGGCGGTGGTTGCTACAGGGCAACAAATTTCAGAGGGTGGCAGATCGCAGGCATGGTCACTGATATACAGGGCCAACTGTATGGTGCAGAGGCACTGGCAACACCTGCCGAGGTCAAAGCCAGTATCTGGCTGGACATCCAGGTGGCTGTAAACTCCGCAGGGTCCGAGGCAAGGATGCTAATGGGGATCAAATGTAAATGGCGTAACCTAAGGGTGATGGTAAAGCAGAAGCTTACCGGCGGCGGCAGGGTACCCCAAGGCACGGGAAGGGACTCGCCATGCACATACAGCCAACTGACCCCCCTGGAGTGACTCATCACAGAGACACTCACTGACCTCGCTGTCCACAGTGAGGTAGACAGGGTGGACACCATGGCAGGTAGGGCTACCGAACACGCATGTGGCTGAGCAACCCCAGCCAACACTGTGGCTGCTGTAACCCTCTTGTAATGTACCCACAGGCAGCGCATGCCCTGCCCAGAGGCATGGCACACAACAGGGAACAGCCAGCCACCACAGTGGCACCGGCCACCCCTGCAATGGGATACACCACAGCAGAGCATGAAGGTACGTATGCACACCCCAGGGAGGTCATGTGGTGGGCGTGGTCCATGCCAACCCAGTAACATGCCGTTTGTCCCCAACAGGAGCAGAGCCAGAGACTGAGCCCATGGCAGAGATGGGGAGTGAGGATGACAAAACACTGTCACCCCACAAGAAGAGGACAGCGGGACGGGGAGTGACACAGCTGTGGGGACAGACACGCAGCACACACAGAACGCGCGTGCAACGGACGTGCAGAGACAAGCCCCTTGCTCGGGTGCAGACACCCGCACAGGTGGAGGTGCCATCGGTGGCCTGACATGGGCCAAACAAGGTGCTGCACACCGACAGTGGTGATGAGAGCCCATCCGACCGCACCAGGACATGCCATCAGGCAGCCTGGGCTCACATATACATTGAGGGACAGTACCAGCAACTGCAGCAGCTTGAGCATGACTGCCTAGATGTGCAGTACCAGAGCACTGCCACAATGGTAGCCCAGATGGAGGTGAACAGAAACCTGCATATGACCCTCCTGTGGTGCGCCGTTGCACTTGAGGGCATCCACAAGCTCATGCGTATCCCACCAGCCAGGGACAAACTGGGCCAGCACACATGGGTAGCATCCACTGACATGGGCACACAATGGTCACTGCCAGCAACCCATCCAATGCTGTGGCCAGAGGGAGACAGGCACATCTCACCACACACAGTGCCCAAGATGTTGTGCCAGTCTGACACTGGGGATCGCAGGCACCGTACATACAGTCAACACCTGGGGACAGTGATGGCGGCGGCACATTGGTGGGTGTCATGTGGCAGGAGGCAGCAGACGGTGCTATCAGTGAGACATGGGCTCTGACAGGGCCACAGGCAGCTGTAGGAGCTGGCCTGGCCAATGCACATGACCACCGGGATGTAGACTCAGAAGCAGGTCATCGTCCCATCTCATGGGACGGCCTGACTCACAGGGGACAGGGTAACAATGTTCCCCCATGCACAGTTGCACATCACACCTGACATAGGCACACACACGCCATGCCATGACAACGGGACAGCCATGGCAGGGTGACAGTTGTAGGACACAGGCACATGCACAGATGGGAGGTGCACGAGCATGGCATCAACCCCAGCACCTACCCACCCACCCTTCACAAGGTGCACTCAGGGATATCACTCATCATTGTGCACCACCATGCCACACGCCCACATGTACTGGCCATCATGCATATGCAGAACCACCGTGCTGTGCACCCTGCTGCATGGGGGCATGTTACTGTGGGATACCAGGGCAGCATGTCATGGCCATGACTCTACTCCCTGGCTGCATGCTCTGTTTGGTGTTAACAGCAGAACAAACCTTCCACGAGCGCCTGCCAGGCCACACAGCCGCCCACTGTCCCTGGCACCCGAACAGGCATGTCGTTGTCCTCATCGTCCTGGGGAGCATTGGGAGACATTGGAGGCATTGGCACATTTGCACGCTTTGCAATTTTGTGCAGCATGGCACACACTGTGAAAACCCTGCATGCCTTGGCGGGGCCCATCATGAAGCTGCCTCCGGTATGGTCCAGGCACCGGAACCACATTTTCAGCTGCCCAATCGTCCTCTCTATGACAGCCCTCATCTGTTTGTGTGCCAAGTTGTCTGCCACCTCAGCAGGGGTTGCAGGGGCATGGAAGGGTGTTATCAGGTTTGTTCACAGTGGGTATCTTCTGTCAACTGCAGATGTGTGGAGAGACATGTCAGTGACATAGCGAATATGGCTATCATTAACCTGTATCATATGTGTTACTCACCAAGCAGCCACCCATCAAGGCATCCAGCATGTAACAGCACACCTATTCCAGACCCATCCAGGATATAGGAGTCATGCGTTGAGTCCTGGCACTTGGCGCACCTGTCTATGATGATGCCCCGGGTGTCACATATGACCTGGCAGTTTATGCTATGTAGCCCTTGCGGTTCCTGTAAGCCTCCTCATGTGCCGCTGGTGTGAGGATGGTTATGTGTGTGCCATTGATGGCACCACACACATTAGGCATGCCATGCATTGCATAGAATGCCTCTTTGGTCACCCGTACCTCTGCTAGTGTTTTGGGGAACATGATGTGCTCCCCCAGATGCTGTAGGAGGACATCCGTCACCTGTGTGACCAGCCTGGATACTGAGGACAGGCACACACCAACCATGTCACTTGTCACACACTGGAATAACCCCATGGCATAGTAGCCCAGGCTGTATAGCATTTCTGTCTCCATGGTCATGGCGTGTGACAGCCATATCCGCAGTTCAACAGCACCGGGATGCTGTCACACAGCTGGGTGATGGTGGCCCATGGTAGATGGAACCGGTTGATGCAGTGGGTGTCACGCAATCCTGATGGGTCGATGCATGTGTGGAACATACACGGCCATGGTCCACATCACTGTCTCTGCTCTGCAAGATCAGCAATGAGATGTACATGCATGATTACAACTGGACGCATCACAATGCACTCACCGCACTTCCTGTGCAGCGGTGCACCACTCACAGTGCTCCCCTATGTACTACCACTTTGCAGGCATTATGTCTTTAAGGGGGGGCATGGCCATGTGGCAGTTCGACACACCTAGACATGTGACAGCACCACGTGCAGTAGCTTGTGGCACATGCACTCTACATCATGGCAGGCATCATGCTGCAATGGAGCGCAATGTTCCCAGCACATCTGTTCCATGTGACAGAGTCTGATTATATGGACAACTGGGGGTTCGGGGACCTGTGGGCTGTCAGAGCCTTCAAACGGGTATGTATGATGTGCAGTGCCTGCTGTGCAGCAGGATGGGTGGTGTGATGGCGTGTGTGAATGGCATGTGTCAGGCTAATGTGTATCCTCGTACATCCACAGGACCAGCGTAGGATGCCCAGGTGACTGGAACTCACACTACAGGTGCAGTCAGATGATGCCAAGCTGTTTGTCACCTCCAGGGTGGCCCGCAGGATGTGGTTCCAGCACTGGCTCCCAGGATACATGATACTGAAGGGGGCAGGAGGCAATCTCTACTATGAGGATGGCAGATGCAAAGCGTGGGATGTCTACATCCCATCACCAATGAGTACCCTGGGCCTTGCGGGTGTGTGATGTCCAGCGTGTGTGGTGTGTGTGGGTGTGTGGGGGTGTACTGATCACTCTCCCTTTCTCTTAAATTGATACAGGGGACCAGTGAGGCATACGATGCTGCACTTTAATGGCAAACACCCACCTGCATCTGATGTCCAGGAGGAGGTGGAGGACGACGGGGACAGCGCGCTATCTACGCCGACAAGGCCCTGGCTGGTTGAAGGCTTGCAGAAGGGGGCAATAGTGGCTGCCAGTGGGACAGTGTAGTGCTGGTCTGGGGACAACTATGGACTAGCGGAGTGTGTGGTGGCCATGCTGGGGGGGGGTCTGTGTGTGGGCCTGCTTCGGGGTACCATTCCGGCCACTACTGGACTGCTGTTGTTTGTGTGCATGGGTGGGGGGGACAGTGTGGGTGGGCTACACATGGGGCATGATGCTGTATGGGTGGGGGAACTGCCTGTGTGTTGGGGGACAGGCTGTGTTGTTCTGGGCTGTGGGGCAGGCATGTTGGGACTGGTTGTGATACTGTAGGGGCTGGAGTCCTGTATGGTGAGGTCCAGGGTGTTGTTTGCAGGGGGATGTTCTTTGGGCACTGAGGGCTATTCTTTGGGGGTTGTGGGGTCTGTTATTGCTGTCCTATGTTCAGTGTACTGTACATGAATAAACAGCTGTGTGCAGCCATCTGTGTATTCACTGTCTCCAGGGGGTGGAGCTTCATGTCTCAATGCCGGGTGGGGCCTGGCCTGTGGGGGTTGCTGGGACATGTGCCTATATGTGCCTGTTCAGTGGACGGTCCCACGCAGGTGCAGGTCCACAGCCATGGCAGTGGTCCATGGGCACGTCTCACTGTTGTGACGTGCTGCCGGCCATGGTCGTCACATCTGGTGGTGGTTTGTGTGCCAGCTACATGCCACATCTAACTGCCATGTGTACTTCACCATGCAGCATGCCTGGTGGGCAGTGTTGTTGCGCAGCCACCATGTCACTAGGACACATGCCAGCATGCATGACGCAACTGGGCATCATGCCAGTGCATCTGTACGTGCCCAGCCATGTCTGGGTCGATGCGGGCCCCTGCCTGCAGGCCTGTGCTGGCATCCTCCATGCAGTGTGCACACCACTGCACCACCTTCTACTTGGCATATTTTACCCAGTGCTGCTTGTGTGGTGTTCCGACATAGGCGGTGTCGCGCATATGCGTAGCATTTGCCTACGCACTGCATTATGCAGTCACGCCCCCATGTAGCAGTGCCACGGAGTGTTGGTGCTTGCTACCACACTCCTGCTGCACACACACTATGCACCCTTCATGCATGCTGCATTGCTGCAGCATGCACATCGGATCGACATAGCACTTACATAATGGCACTACGCATGGTACATATCTTTTGTGCATAGGGCCCAATGTACTTAATCCTGTTTAAATTGTGTACACTGTTGCACTTTATTGTAACTGTGAACTGTGTCAGTGCTACGTATTTGCATTGTAACTGTGCACTGTGTCAGTGCTATGTATGCACTGTAACTGTGCACTGTCAGCGCTATGTATTGGCATTGTAACTGTGTACTGTGTAAGTGCTACATATTTGCATTGTAACTGTACTGTGTCGGTGCTACGTATTTGCATTGTAACTGCACTGTTTCAGTGCTATGTATTTGCATTGTAACTGTGCACTGTGTCAGTGCTATGTATGCACTGTAACTGTGCACTGTCAGTGCTATGTATTGGCATTGTAACTGTGTAAGTGCTACATATTTGCATTGTAACTGTGTACTGTGTCAGTGATACGTATTTGCATTGTAACTGCACTGTGTCAGTACTATGTATTTGCATTGTAACTGCGTACTGTGTCAGTGCTACATTCATAGGTTTTTTACAAGCTCAGGAGGCTGTTGCCTTTTAGGGGCACATCACCATAGAAGGTGGATTATTAGAGGATTCGCATGGATGCAGACGTTCGGAACAGTCACACTCTGGTGAGCTCTGCTCTGATCCTGCTGAACCACTGATACTACTTTTAAATGTAAAACTCCACAAATTGCATATTTTCAAAAGTTAAAGCCAGTATGTGTCCTCCGTTTCCTGCGTTTATATAATTTAACTTCGTTTTGTGGTTGTACATTAAGATCCTGCCTATTTAGTTTGACTCCCGCCACAGATGAATACCTCTCTTCACGAAGCAAAACAGAAAATTTGTCAGATTGGTCTAATACTGCAGGATTGCACAGAATCACACCTGTGGGAATATCTTGTGAAACTTGTAGATCATCCACTCTTTATTTCATAATTTTTCAGAGACAATTCGCTAACTTCTACACTGCAACTACTCAAAACCAAAGTAGTATGTTCATCATTCTTTTTACATATATTTCGTTAAGAATAATGAAAGGAGATAGCAATAACATGGATTTCAGACATGCCAAAATATCAATAACTAGCACACATACTAACATTGTTAAAAAACCTTTGAAGTGGATGATTTCAGAAGTTAGCACAGACAGGGATGATAGTCTTGAAGCCACTGATCAGTCCCAGCCAATAACTACTGTACACTTTGATCTTTTAATGTCTAAGGCCCTGTACACACTTGTAGTTTTAAAACATTTTAAGCATCTTAAAATGATTTAAAACTGCCTAACACACTTTGCGTACACACTTATGCTGTAATAAAAACGTTTTAAAAAACCGTACTTAAACCCAGCTGGAAAGGTAGTCTTGAACCCGTTTTTTAAAATGTTTCTATTTAAGCTCGGTTGTGGTTCTGAGTGTGTACCCAAAGCATGTTAAAGCCTTGTAGCCCTGATCCTCCAATGGCCCAGAAATCCTGAGTGTCATCCTGACTGCAAACGCGGAAGTGTAAGCGCGGTAAATTTGTATAGCTGAGAGCCATCATGAGTGATCGAGCAGCAAGCTGGTCCAAGGAGGCCACTAAAATATTGCTTGATTATTGGGCAATGGAGTCTGTTCAAGAAGAGCTTAATAGCTACCGCCGAAACAGCAGAATTTATGAACAGATCTCTGCTCACCTGATGTCCAGGGGGTACGATAGGTCTGCCAAGCAGTGCAGAGAGAAAATAAAACAGCTGAAAGTGAGATATCATAAAGTGAAGGATTCCAATCAGAAGTCTGGTGCTGGCAGAGTAATCTGCCCATTTTATGATCCATTAGACCATATTCTCGGAACTCATCCCACCTCTGTGCCACCTGTTGTAATACAGAGTGGTGAAGTTAATGATGATGAAGCTATTGCCAATGATGAAGATGTGACCTACGAGGCCCTGTACACTGATGGTATGTCCACAATGTTTTAAAACCAAAATTTAAATATTTGAAGTTCCTCAATATACAGTTCTACCTGTGGGCATGTTGTTGTGCCATCAATCCCTTGTAATTAAGGTCATTTTTCCAAAGCCCTACATCGGTTAGCAGAATAACTAGTGTATATTGTCAACGACAGAGGGTGTATTTGAAGTTTCGTTTCTCTTCTATCCTTACCACATTTTCATGTACTTGAAGTCAGGATAGCACTTGATTCTGGGAATGACTGATGGCTTTCTGTGTTAATGGCAATGTGAATAATTAGTGGTTTATTTATTACTATGATTAGCACCTATGACATGATACAAACTGTTAAGTACTGCAAGGGAATGAACAAAGTCCAATAGGGTACTATCTTCAGAAAAGGAGGTGTGCAAGAACAAGGGGCACAGTTCTTAAAACATAGAGGGGGGACGGATCACAGGTAATGTGAGGAATTCTTGTTTCACATAGAGGGTGGTTGACATATGGAACAGCATTACTGAGGACGTCGTGGTAATTCAAGAATGCATGGGTGAGACGTAATTCAATTCTATGGAGTGGGTGTACGAAGAAGTAGGCTGCTGGTTAAGTAAGATCTGCAGTTTATCCATTATGTAGGTAAATGGGTAGACTGGGTGTGCCAAGCAGTCCATACCTGCCATAAAATTGTACGTTTCTATGTCTCGACGGTAGTAGGCTATAACACAAATATGTCTTCCCACTGCATAAGTAGTCCTGGTAAACTGTTGCCTCCTGAATGATGTGCTTCTTAAAAGTACATGAAACAATTTCTTAGTGGCATACAATAAAATATGGACTGTATATGAGCTTCGCACTTGAACGTGATATCAAAGGGAACATAGAATGCCACATACATTAGTGTCATCATGAATACATCACCCAGCATATAACCAACGTATTGTGATGTGCTTGCTGTTACAGAAAATGAGCTGTCAATTTCAAGTGCAAGCACTGAAAATCAGCATACTGATGTAGCTGAAGGGGTACCGGCGGTGCCACAAAATGTGGATGAAGAGGAGCCAGGCCCTTCCACATCCCTCAGTTCAACAGCAGAGGTCAATCGGGCACCCAAAAGAATTGGATCTGAACCCTTGAATAATCTAAGGAAAAAAAGTAAAATATCTCGGATCCAGGAAATAATTGAATGTGCATTTGAACCCACTCGGAAACTTATTGGTGAGCAGTATGACAAGCTGTTACAGCTGGAGTGTGAAAGAGTGGCAGACAGAGAAATGGAGGAAAGAATGAGAAGGCATGAGACAGAGCAGAATGCAGCATTCTTCAAAACATTGCTGCAAATTATGAGTCCTCAAAGCAATGTTATGCAGTCAGTTCCAACCCCGTCTGAGGCAGCAACAGCTACTCAGTCAAGCAGCAGTATGTCACATCAGCAGCAAAATGTGCAGCAGCAGCAGCACATGCATCTTGCTATGCAGCATACACCAAATTATCAGCAGACAGTTTCCAACTGTAGCCAGTACAGTGGGTACATGGTGACTGGTCCATCAAGAAGCATGACAGGAGAGCTTTTTTCTGAAGCAATGACTTGGATTGAGCTTTAAAGCATCAGCTCAGCCATGACGTCTTCATGATGGAGATATTTACTTCAGTACCATTGATGTGTGTAATTTGCTGTTGCTGTTTGTGCAGTTATGCATCTGTTACTTAATGAAACTTAAACATTTGCAATGCTAAGTTACAAATAAAAACAGTTGACAGTTTGATAAGAGCATTGAATTTTTTTTTATTGTTCATGCTGCTTGGAACTTTTAAGACTTGTTAAACACTGTAATGACTGAAATATTTTAAAGTGTAGAGATATGGTATTACATAGTTATGTAACTTTGAAATAGGTAACTGTAGTAAAAGCAGAAGATAACAAGCACAACTTGATTTTCATGTTGTTAACTTTAACACCTTTTAAAAACAATGCTGAGCAGTTGGTTAAAATTACTTGCTGCAATAAATGAATGAAATTCTTAACAGAACTATATATATGTTTCGTTTTCATTACTCAATGCATGAGTGCTGTAATGTGTGCACAATACGTGGATGCAGTGCCATAACTGAGTGCCATCTATGTGTAACCCCTAGATGGCGCTATCTCAGGGGCTACTACCCCTGCCTGACTTGCCATTAACAGGTTGAGGGGCCTGGATCCAATGGCGGGTGCCTCCACCCAGAGGTCAGGGTTTACAATAGTTAAACTAACTTGGTCACAGCCCTCTGGGACACTGCAACCCCCCTTTCTTCCCACTAGTGGCCCACACAATATATCAGAATTACCTTTACAGTATACACTTACCCCCAGGACTGGTTCCGGCATTGGGACCTCCTGTGAAATAAGATACAGTGCAACAATCACAGTACAGTACTTTAACATAGACAAATACCTCAGGCAGTATAACTTTGCTGAAACAAGCAGATCTGATTTATTTAGGGGGATATAACAAGGACAGGGGGAAATCAGGTTAATTAGCTTATCACTCTACTCATCTACCTATGGCTCTGTGCACAGGCCTATCCCTATCAGTTACTGTCCCTGGGTACCCAAGCCCTAGTGGCTAGTCCAAACCGTGGCAGCTGGTAGGGCCCTTCACACAGAAAAATTAGTTAAACAGTCAGCAGTACAGTAATTCCATTTGGCAATTCAACAGGAGCGACCTGAATTAGTACTCACGACCTCCAAACAAGATAGGGTCCTTCAATGTCAGCAGGGCTACTCTTGAGCTCCAAGAGACTCCTCACACATTTATATGGTAAACAGTCACAGGCAAAAGTCACTTAATGGCAGCAGAATTCACTTGAGGTACACAAGCCTCTTCACACATTTATATGGTAAAACAGAAAGTACTATACCAGGCAGGCTGCTTCTCTATCCCGATCGCAATTACTGCACAATACCCGGGAGAACACACAGCAGATTCAGTTCCTGACAGACCGAGTGCAATTCAGCTATTTCTCCAGTCTTCTACAGGGTGAGCCTGGTTTCTACTCTTCAGATATCCTTTGATTCTCTTCACAGGACGGATTCAGTCCTAACAAGCAGTTACACAAGCTGCAGACCGGAACTCTGGGCCTTACACACGTTTCCCGACTAAAACTGCACACTGAAAAAGCACAGGGCTCCTTCCTTCTTCACTGTCAGAGCTCAACTGAAAAACTTCAACAGACAAAACCGGGCACTTCCTTTGAGTTCCTCCCAGTTCTTGACTGGATTGGCTGTCACTCACAATAGACTGCTGCTGTTGGTCCAAAAAGGCGCCGAAGTCTAAACTACATCTCCCAGAGTCACTGCCCATACAATCCTCTTGTGGCTGGCTCAGATTACGAGTCCAAGTTCTGATTCGTCCAAGTTAACCCACATTGATTGGTCCTGTTCAGCAGTTCAAAACTAGAATGGGAACTAGGCAAACACAGTTCTGACTGCAAAGGAAGCAGGTTAGACAAACTGTATTTTCATTATTACCTAAATTATTTCTGGCAAACAGTTACATCTTTCAGATAGGTTCCTTTGTACTCCTAGTGACTGCAAAATGGAGTGAATTGGCAGCAGTTCGAGTGGTACTCAAACAGAGAAGCACACAGTCCCCCATACAAACTAATTATGTCTGCAAGCAGACAGCTCTTAAAGAGACAGTACCAGAGGCTCTAAAACACTCACTGATAAATGGCTTAAACGCAAACACCATTCAGGCTTGGAGCATTCAAGCAAGCTCCTGGAAGTCTTTGGAACCCCCATTTGCAGGGGGTTACACCCTTCCTGGCTTGGGAAAGCTTGACGTCCGCTCAAGCAAGTAATTCTATAAGTTTTAACTGCAACCATACATTTGCATTAGGCTCACACATGTAATCGCTAGTCAGTATATCATTTTACCAAGAACACATTTCTGAAACATTGCAGTACGTCACTCTTTACATAGTATTACACACACATTGTACCATAACTCAAGTTATTACCTCTTGTACATGAAACCTGAAGAGAGGGGCCTTCCCTATCAGTTACCTTGGGGCTGGACGGGACAAGGCACCATACTTAGAGGGCAACACAAGTAACTTGGAGTTAGCACTGATGCTCAGTTTGGGCAATGAGCCTGGGACACATACACCTTTATGGACAACATTGAGAGGCAAGTCCACAGGCCTCCCAAGTGAATCATAACTGAGGTGCACCACAGGCTTTACAGCTCGACCAGTCTTTCTAGGGGAACTGTTACAGTCTCTGCACTCTGAGCCTCATTTTCAGCATTGTCCTCACTTGTCAGGGGAGTCTCCATGGGGGTAGAGAGGCTAGAACTTGGGGCACTTTCAGCTCCAGGAGTTACAGTTTCTGAGTCCACAACATTTGGCTCGCATGGAGAGTTTTCGGACACTGGCAGTGGACTGTCAGGGCACTCAAAATACTCTTCTTGTTCTGGTGTATCACCAGTCTGACCCAATCCATCATTTTCCTCCCCTGAAAGCTCAAACAGTTCAACCATGCACAATGATTCCATTTCCTCTGATGTGATGCTTTGCACTTCACTTTCTGGGAGCATTGGCTCCAGGGACAAGCTGGGGCTTAGACAGTCCAGAAGGCCCAGCTTCGTCTCCAGTATTGACTAGGGATTGCCCCAAACAATTGACTCAGTTCGTAAGAAGGATAGTATTCAAAGTCACTCTCACTTTCTTCTGATATGGACTGACAGTCATGCTCAACTGGGACTTGTGGAGGAAGACTTTAACTCTGCTTCTGTAGGTACAGACTTTCTTGATCTTTCTTAGCAGCAGCTCTAGTCACTGGTCCAGAGGGCATCTTCTAGGGGCTCAGACTCGATTAAGATTTGTCCAATGGGCAGTAAATGATTTCTATGCATTGTTTTTACATCTTTGAATTATTCTCAGGCCTTACTTTGTACACTGGCAGATCATCTAGTTTGCCCACTACAATGTGAGGGAGATGGTGCCATCTGTCAGCAATCTTGTGCTTGCCATGCAGTCCCAGATTTCTTAGCACACCGATCTCCTCCTGAGTTCCTGTGCTTTCACCTTTTATCATACCTTTCTTTGTTGGCCAGATTTCTTTTGGCAGCCATGGTTTGAGCCAGTTGGTACGCATGAGTTAGCTGGGCCTTTAACTTTTGCACATACTGTAAATAGTTGTCAGCTTGAACCCCATCAGGAGAGACCCCAAAACACACATCTACTGGTAGTCGAGCTCTCTTCCAAACATCAGGCGGTAGGGGAGAACCAGTGGCATCACTTTGGTGCAGTTATAAGCATGTACCAGGGTGCTAATTTGTTGGCTCCATCTAGTCTTGTCCTTGGGTGCAGGGTGCCCAGTATATCTAGCAAAGTACGGTTGAAACGCTCAGGCTGTGGGTCCCCTGGGGGGTGGTAAGGAGTGGTTCGGACTTTGCGACTCCCCACAGAGAAAGCATCTCTTTGATCAGACGACTCTCAAAGTCTCCCTTGATCAGAATGGATTCTTTGAGAGCCCCATAGTGAACAAAAAGTTTTCTACAAGTACTTTGGCTACAGTGGATGCTTTCTGGTCTTTGGTGGGAAAGCTTGGGCATATCTCGTGAAATGGTCAGTGACCACCAGCACATTACTGATATTTCTTTGATCTGACTCCAAACTTAGAAAATCAATACAGACCAGCTCCATGGGTGCACTGGTGGTTATGTTAACAAGGGGCAGCCTCTGGGGCAAAGCTTTCCTCTGTAAGCAGCAACTACAAGTTCTGAATGTGTTGCTCCACATCAGCCCCATCTTAGGCCAATAGAATCTGGATCTCACCAAGTCAAGTGTTCTGTCTATACCAAGGTGCCCCATGTGGTTGTGCAAGGACCTCAATACTGAGTCTCAAAGGCAGTGGGCAGCACTAGTTGTTGTTTGTCTACTTGTCCCCTCTGTCTACTGTTTCTCTGTATAACAGTTTATTGATCAGTTTCAATTTAGGACCTTTTGTATAACAGTGCAGTTCTCAAATCAGTGGAGCGTAATTTGGACACATCTTTTCCTGCATAGAGGGCTTCTAAAGCTGCTTTGATCATGGGATCGCGAATTGAGCCCACCGAATACTGTCATTGTCCAGCTGAGGCAGTGCACCAATGTCTATTGCAGAAAAGTGGCAATAAGCAGCAGGTATGCAATCCTCAGAGGGTCCCAAGCAATCCACCATGCAGTCCACTACGTCCGTGGACATTTGTTCCTCCTGTCAAACTTCCGCAGAGTGCCAATGTCAGGTTCTGCCAATCGGACCCAATCATTCTGGGAACAGGCCTCCTGGAGAGAGCATCAGCATCTATGTGGTTCAGACCTGCTCGGTATTCGAGGAGCATAGTCGTATGTAGATAATGCAGAAAGCCACCTATGGCCAGTGGCATCCAACTTAGCTGAGGTCTGCACATAGGTTAAAGGATTATTGTCAGTTTTTACTAGTATTTTAGCCCCATACAAGTACTCATGGAATTGGTCAACAATAGCCCACTTCAAAGCTAGAAACTCTAACTTATGTACAGGATAGTTCTTTCGGATGGGGTCAGACTTCTACTGGCAAAGGCCACTGGTCTCAGGCCATTCTCGTCTCTTGGTACAACACAGCCCCAACCCTGCAAGCTAGCATCAGTGTGCAGGACATAAGGTTTTCTTGATCGGCATAGGCCAGCACTGGAGCATGGGTAAGTTGATAAATGATCTCATGAAAAGCAGTCTCACAATCAGGAGTCCAGCTGGCCCCAAATACTTCACCGATGAAAATACACTCTTTTCAGTCTTGAGGACGCTTGACTTTTGGTATTTTTGTGGGTTGGGGATACCTTGCTAAGGTTAAGTAAAGGGCAGATCACCCTGAATAGTCCTTGATGAAACGCCGATAATAACCACAGAATCCCAGGAATCTTTGCAGTTCTTTTTAGATTTTTGGGCTGTGGCCAGGTGGTCAAGGCCTCAACTTTACTTAGGTTGGTCTCTATTCCCTTGAGTGAATACTTATGTCCCACATACTTTACTGATGTTTGAAAGAATTGACACTTATCAATGGACAGTTTAAGGCCAAAGTCCTCCAGTCGGTCCAATACCTTAAATAATCTGCTCTCATGTTCCTCCAGTGAGCTGCCAAACACAATAACATCATCTAGGTATACCAGGCACTCTAGTAAGTTCATGTCCCCACTGCACGCTCCATCAATCGCTGAAAAGTGGCTGGGGCACCTTGAAACCCTTGAGGCATCCTCATGAATTCATAGCCAAGCGACAGATAAAGGCTGTCTTTTCACGGTCCTCTGGGGCCATCGGATCTGGTAGTACCCACTGTGGAGATCCAGCACGAGAGAACCACTTGCTCCCCGCTTAGGCAGTCCAAAGCATCCTGAATGCGGGGCATTGTGTACTGATCAGGATATCCGGGCCGTTTAGTCATAAATATAACCACACACATCCTTACTGTTCCATTCTTTTTTCCTCACTACCACAATGGGGAAGCATAGGGCTTCTGGATTCTTGTATTACACCAGCAGCTAACATCTCTTGCAGATGCCGCCTCACATCATCTATGTCAGCAGGTGCCAGGCATCGAGACTTCTCACGTAAATGGTCTTTCGCCATGCAGCCGGATATTGTGCTCAGCTCCTTGCACGCATCCACATCCCATTCCTTCAAAGAAAACACCTGGTCTCTCTGGGCAAGCTTCTCACTGATCCTCACTTTCCATTCAGCTGGCAGCGGGAGTCGACAAATCAAACAAGTCTAGGCGTTACTCTGTCATTCTTCCTGAACTCTTGCTGCTGGGTAGCACTGCAGTGTCTGCACAATGCACATTAGCCAGGATGCAACCTCTATTTACTCGAATGTCTCTTTCAGACACATTATGAACTTGGACCATCACCTTCTGGCATAAGCATGGGCTCTGTGGCGCAAAATACTAAGCTTGACCAGCAGTCCCACTCTGGCAATTTTCCATCGCCTGTTGCATCCAACATTAATATTTTATTCTTAACATCCCTTCTGATACGGACCTCTCCTGTAAGGTACACTGGGCATTTGCGCCAGGATCAGAGACTCAGGATCCTTCTTCCATACAATTCCGACCGTTCCTCTGGTTCTATTTTTTCAGCATCTCTGTGCCTCATAGGCCTTCTTAATTAAAGCCGGAACTCTTAAAGCTCTACTAGTCTTTGACCCCTGTTTTTCATAACACAACTGTGCCAGCCTTCCTAACATATGAGCATTTGTTCCAATCAACAAAGGGACACCATCATACAGTCCAGTGGGGGACACTAAGGCTAGGCTCTCACTTGTTCGACCACCCAGCCACGGAGGTGGGGAAAGACAGCAAATTCGGATATACCCGGAATAGGGTAGGCCTTCTCACTTAACCCCCATACATGCAGTCCTTCTAATGGTTGTAAGGGCACATCTGACAAATGCTTCTGACACCAATCTTGGAACATAATTGTCACTTGGGAGCCACTGTCTATCACAGCTCTTGTAGACACTCCATTCACTTTTACAGTGGTTCCATGGAGGGACCCACTGATTCTGGACCAATCTGGAGGCGGTGGTGGGGGCCTGGGCAACTCACTTTCACTACAAAAGGACGGAATTAGCATTTTTGGTGCCCCTCACTGGATCATTTCGTGCACCTCTTAACCACTGATTTGTTCTCCGAAGCTCTCCTAGGCCTATATGCAACTTTGTCAGTGTCTTTTGGGACCGCATTTCTTTCATGTGCCCATCCTTCCCACAATTATAGCAGAAACATACTTTCTGGAGTTTGAGCTGGCCAAGGCGCCACACTGGGAGCCAGGGCGGGGGTGTATTACTAACTGGAAACCTGGAGCCATCTCTGTCTGCGGCTATGATAAGCATTTGGAGACATCTCGTCAGTTTCTCCACTCCATGGTCAAGGAATTGAGTTTGGAGCTGTTATCAGCAGGAGATACATGGTGGGTACCCCCACCCCATAGCAGATGCAGTCGGATATAGGTCAGGGCCCGACTTTGCAGGCATGGCCTTCATAAAAGGACTGTTTTGAATTCCCGGATCTCTCTCAACAGTTCCCCCATTGTGACATATCTTTTTCCTTGCCAGAGCACTCATTTACTGCCAACCTCTGCCCCTGAACTTCACTTGATGGGTCACCCTCAGTCACTCGGGTCACAGCTCGCAGCTATTGGTGCAGGTCCCTCCCGAGGTCGCCTTTTCCTCAACTCCTCGAATTTCTCATTAACTCATCATAGGAGGGTGGGATTCCAGTCGATCTGCCAGGCGTAACTGAAGCAACAGCAGTTCTGAGAAGGGGCAGACTTAAGGATCCTGTCCAGCCTGGTTCGGTCCAGTTCAATCGCTGGCAAACTACCTTTCTGAGGCATTCTTGCAACAATTTTCCAGCCGAGATACATACACAGACAACAACTCCCTTTGGTACTGTTGTGCATCTCTTACTCCACCATAGGTCCCTCATCAGAATCTGGGCTCCCATACACATTCTCCAGGGCCTCAAGATAGGCCTGTGCAGTCACTTCAGGGTTACTGGCCCATTTAGCACCAATGGTAGCTAGGGCAGGACCCGGAGGCTCTCACTAACCCTCTTTCACTTTTTGGCTTCCGAGCATTGCCATTCTAGCACTTGGGGGGCAACATAGTCTATCCAGGTCTCCCATTCATCCTCCCCTTGGGGGGTTGGGAGGGTGCCAGAGAAGATCCTCAACCTTCGGTAAGAGTCTTGACTAATGGCAGGTGCAGAAATTGGAGTCTGCATTGGTTCGGCCACCATTGCGGGCACTGGAGCGGGAGAAGGTGTTGGGGGAGGAACACCCCCAGGTGGCAAGAATAGTTTCTTCAAGTCCTCCACAGTCTTCCTTCCCCAGCAAACTATTTAGCAAATTTCCTCCTCAAAAGTTTCAGATAGTGGTGGGGGCTCATTCCCCCAGGTCTTTACTGTCCTTAGTTATCACTCTCCAAGCAGTGAGGGCTCCTCTGGGGTAATGGTCTGTGGCACTTGGAGCTATCTATGGATCCTTAAACTCTACTAGGCTAGGAAAGTGTGGGTGAGCAGATTAGCATGCCGACCCACCACCACAGGGTTTTGTAAACCTTCCACCTTGGAAAATACTCCCTGCACAGTGTCCGTATTGATACCCAGAGGGATGTCCAGGATAAGCATAGCATTTTGGGGGTCAATCTCCTCCCCAGTACACCACTCCACCAGCCGGTGCACAGCCACTTCTGTCGGGGTACCCATTTTTTTTTTTAACAGTGGTTCGTAAATATGGCCACTAGAGGACACACAATCCCAGCGGTGAGCCTCCAAGATGTAACCCCTAGATGGCGCTATCTCAGGGCCACTACCCCTGCCTGACTTGCCACCAACAGGTTGAGGGCCTGATCCAATGGCAGGTGCCTCCACCCAGAGGTCAGGGTTTACAATAGTTAAACTAACTTTGGTCACAGCCCTGGGACACTGCAACCCCTTTCTTCCCACTAGTGGCCCACACAATATATCAGAATTACCTTTACAGTATACACTTACCCCCAGGACTGGTTCCGCACTGGGACCCTCCTGTAAATAAGATACAGTGCAACAATCACAGTACAGTACTTTAACATAGACAAATACCTCAGGCAGTATAACTTTGCTGAAACAAGCAGATCTGATTTATTTAGGGATATAACAAGGACAGGGGAAATCAGGTTAATTAGCTTATCACTCTACTCATCTACCTCATGGCTCTGTGCACAGGCCTATCCCTATCAGTTACTGTCCCTGGGTACCCAAGCCCTAGTGGCTAGTCCAAACCGTGGCAGCTGGTAGGGCCTTTTCACACAGAAAATTAGTTAAACAGTCAGCAGTACAGTAATTCCATTTGACAATTCAACAGGGAGCGACCCTGAATTAGTACTCACGACCTCCAAACAAGATAGGGTCCTTCTCAATGTCAGCAGGGCTACTTGAGCTCCAAGAGACTCCTCACACATTTATATGGTAAACAGTCACAGGCAAAAGTCACTTAATGGCAGCAGATTCACTTGAGTACAAGCCTCTTCACACATTTATATGGTAAAACAGAAAGTACTATACCAGGCAGGCTGCTTCTCTATCCCGATCGCAATTACTGCACAATACCCGGAGAACACACAGCAGATTCAGTTCCTGACAGACCGAGTGCAATTCAGCTATTTCTCCAGTCTTCTACAGGGTGAGCCTGGTTTCTACTCTTCAGATATCCTTGATTCTCTTCACAGGACGGATTCAGTCCTAACAAGCAGTTACACAAGCTGCAGACCAGAACTCTGGGCCTTACACACGCTTTCCCGACTAAAACTGCACACTGAAAAGCACAGGGCTCCTTCCTCTTCACTGTCAGAGCTCAACTAAAAACTTCAACAGACAAAACTGGCACTTCCTGTGAGTTCCTCCCAGTTCTTGACTGGATTGGCTGTCACTCACACAGACTGCTGCTGTTGGTCCAAAAGGCGCCCAAGTCTAAACTACATCTCCCAGAGTCACTGCCCATACAATCCTCTTGTGGCTGGCTCAATTACGAGTCCAAGTTCTGATTCGCCCAAGTTAACCCACATTGATTGGTCCTGTTCAGCAGTTCAAAACTAGAATGGGAACTAGGCAAACACAGTTCTGACTGCAAAGGAAGCAGGTTAGACAAACTGTATTTTCATTATTACCTAAATTATTTCTGGCAAACAGTTACATCTTTCAGATAGGTTCCCTTGGTACCCTAGTGACTGCAAAAATGGAGTGAATTGGCAGCAGTTCGAGTGGTACTCAAACAGAGAAGCACACAGTCCCCCCATACAAACTAATTATGTCTGCAAGCAGACAGCTCTTAAAGAGACAGTACCAGAGGCTCTAAAAACACTCACTGATAAATGGCTTAAACGCCAAACACCATTCAGGCTTGGAGCATTCAAGCAAGCTCCTGGAAGTCTTTTGGGAACCCCCATTTGCAGGGGGGTTACATATGACCTTTATGAGTGAGGTCAAGGTGCACCTCTTCAGTGACAGGGTGGACATTTATGATGTGACACCAAAACCCTGTCCTTACTTTTACTAAACTTGGCAGCACTACTGCAGGCTGTGAGTGGCTGAGGTAGAGAGTGTAATTATCATGAATAGGGAGGAAGGACCCATAAAAATCTATTTATCAAATGATGTGAGACCATGCAGATAAACACCACATATTGAGGAAAACCTTCATTAAGACATGTGTCTGCCACACTAAACACAAGGTCCATTTTCATGGGTGAAGTGCTGAGCAAGAGCATCTCGTATCATCATGGCTTGCCTTGTTTTGGCAGCCGCAGTCATGTCATCGGCAACATTAATCTCTTGGTCCCACTGATAGGTAGGGTCAGGATCGCCCAACTCCATCCATGTAGAACTGAATTGTTCACCTTTCACTCGTGACATATTGTGTAAAATGCAACATGCAGATATTATTATTGGTATGTTGTCTATGTGAAAATCACTGCATTTCAAGAGACAACGCCATCTACCCTTTAATCTACCAAACCACACTGACGCACTCATGCAGCCTTACTCAGACGGTGAGTTAAATAGGCCTTTTACTCTGTCTTCATAATTCAGAGTATGGCTTCATAAGTCACGGCAACAGCGGATAAGCTGGATCGCCAATTACCAGCACAGGCACCTGTACATCCTCAATCACTGCTGCAATGGAGGGAATAGGGTACCCTTCTGCCCTTGTCAAACAGTGCACTATTTTAAAGACCTGGTGCATCATGCAACTTTCCTGGCCACCCCACATTTATATCCAGGAATTGATATCTGTGATTCACCAGTGCCTGCATGACAATGGAATAGAAACATTTCCTATTGTAGTACTGTAGCATTGAATGGTGGGCATAAATTGGAAAATGAGTTGCATCCACTGCACCTCCACAATTAGGAAACCCCCACTCCTGCTCAAAAGCCTGAAACAACATCTTTCATATGTTGTATACATCTGACCCGTGGCATATAAGAATTTAACCAATGCTGAGCAGACATCCAAAACAATATGGCAAACAGTTGATCTTCCAACTCCAAAAAGATGGCTTAGAGTACGGTACTCTATGTTGGTAGCCAATCTCCACAAGGCTATCACCATTCTTTTATCCACTTTAATGGCTTGCCTCAGCCTTGTGTTTTTTACTTTCTATACATGGTCCAATCTCTGTGCAAATCCAATTGAATGTGTCTCTAGACATCTGAAAATTAGACACCCATTGATCAGGGCTCCAAGTCATAAGAACAATCTCCTCCCACCAACTGTCATTACATCCACAACCACACCAGTACGTTGCACTGTGCCACCCATGTATGACCCTGACAAGAAATTCTGTATGTAGCACAAATGCTTGAGCCACACTGACTGTGAGTAGGATAAGGCTTCATTGTCTGATTACCTAGCTTCCCGAATCATGTTAAGTTTCTGTCTCATAATCCTTTGTCGACAAGAAAGTGGAAAGATGCCAGAATTAAAGCAAGTCAAGTGAGTTAATCATAATTGCTGGTAATCATGCAGAGGTGATCTGTAATGTAATGTAATATGTCAGTAATAGTATTCCTGCAGTTGTGGTACAAATCAGTATTTCTATAAACGGTTAAACCCTCCCGTGTGAACTTCACACAGCAACTTTGCCAAGCATGTGCAAGACATGTAATGAGGCAATGGCAACAGTTACTGTTGTGCATCAGCATGCACCCCCAAAAAATGGAAATAAACCAAATTGCACAATTCATCATGTACAATGCATATTTTTGCATTTTATCAACATATGTTTACATGCAACAGAATCATGTATGTTTAAGAACTCCTGGATTGAATTCACTGTTCAGATCACACTGCTGGCATGCATGCCACAAATGTATGGTTATATATTCCCATATTATTATTACTGTTTGGTAACTTGGCAAGTAGGCTACAGCACCTGTTTTTCAGAGGTGACAAGGGAACACTGGGTGGTTCAGTGGCTTGCTCAGCGTCACACAGCATGCAAGTGCAGGTTGTGAGAATCAAACCCAAGTCTGCTCTGCTGGATGCATCACGCTCTCCCCACACCCCAACATTGTCAGAGCAACAGTGTTCATGCAACTGTGAACTGCCACTTGTTGCATTTCCTATGTACTGATTGGATCTGGCCACAGTATCATCGTTCACACAAACAATAAAATAAACTATGCATTAGACCTATCCATGTTGTTAGAGCACACCTCCTAATAACTTCAATTCACCTTGTGTAAAAACGAGCCTGTACGCTGTTAGAACAAACTGACAGCTAGGTCTCCACGGCATTTGTCAACACTGCAAAGGACACTGGGACTGCTGAGCACTATGGGATACCTCGACCGTCGCGCTGTAACACCAGGTTGTAAAACGGATGCGATTATCTGTAGTCTGAATGCAATACCGTGCTACAACACGCTTTTACAAGCAGAAATGCCAGGCAGAAGATTTGAATGTGAACACATTTGCACGGTAGGTTAAAAACGTTTTTAAAAACGGTTCAAGAAACGGATTACAAGTGTGTACAGGGCCTAAGATGGACTCAATAAATATAAGTATCCTGGACATGTCTAGCAATATAAAACAACTATGAACAGAAACTGATGAACACAGAATTTGTATTGCAGATGCAGAAGCACGAATAAGTAGTGTGGAAAACAGAATTGAAAAAGATATTAGAGAAGGAATTTTAAACACTAAGAAAATAGCTAAATTGGAGGCAAAGGTTGAAGATCTGGAAAGTAGAAGTCACAGGAATAATTTACGTATCTTTGGCATCAGAGAAGGCATGGAGGGGAATGACCCCATAGCTTTTATAAATAAACTAAATTTCCATTGCAGGTCCCCCTCCTGATTGTGCAAGATCTGTACTTGAGAGAGCACACAGATCACTTAAACCTAATTCAGGTCCTAACTCCAGACCCAGGTCCTTTGTGTTTCAATTTCTATATTTCCAGCATAAAGTACACATCCAAAGAATGCTCCGTGACAAATCTACTATAGACTGCGAGGGCTGCAAAATCAAAGTTTTCAATGACCTACCTCCTGAGCTTATTAAAAAACACGATGCTTTCTTCCCTATCAAGAAACAACTTAGGGAAGCAAATTTGAAATATAGCTTGTTGCAGCCTACTCTTCTGAGAATTTGGTCCCCGATGGCATAAAAGACTACAATGGGTATGAAGCTGCCAAGACTGGATTGAGAAAAGATCTCCCAACACTTTTTTCCAAATTCAGTTTTTGAAGGGAAAACAACACTGCTTCTCTGAACACTAATATATGAGTTCTGTGCTGGTAGGGGCCGGGGTCAGTCTAGATGCGATGCTTTTCTTTTTTTCTTTTTTTTTTTAATCATGTAATGCTTTTTCCACCTGCTGTGGTACACTACTGGCTTGGGGCATCCAGCCGCCGGCTCCGCCTGCCCAGAGAGCTGGGTAGCTCAATCTGAACCCAGGAGGATCTGGGATGGCCATCTTGCCATCCCACTGGAGGGCTCCCCTCTGCTTCAACCAGCCAGACCAGCCCCGGACCCTCCCCGACAGGACTCCGCCAAAGTCCTCCAGGCGGTTCGGAGCGTGGCCATCAAGCTGCATGGTCGTGCCCAGCCATTTTCCTCTGATTGGTCCCTTGGAACACGGACATGCAATAACGTCCGGGCACAATGTGCCAACATCCGCCACGTTCTCCCTCCAGTATCTCCAGCACTAGTAGTGCCCCCGAGCATCCCCAGGGGTGCTACAGCACAGTGAGATTCCCTAACCCACCCCAAGACTGGGAGAGCAGTCTATGGATGCTCAATCCCAGTTCTCCCCCGCTGACCCCGGACGGCCGAGCTCATTCCTGAACCCGGGTCGCCGGCGTGGCGCGAGGTGTGGTGTCCAGTGCCTCAATCCTCAGCACCACCGGGCTGGCCATCCTTTTCTAAATTAAATAGTTTACTAGCAAACTAAAATTTCTTAAGGATCACCTGGGTGGTGGATGTCTGTGGGTGGTGGTGGTTGCCTCTGTGTTCAGGTTGGCATCCCTGATGGTTCCTGGTATTTTACTTTGAAACAGCTTAATGGCTCCCCGTGATTTGGCACAGCTTGCTTTTACTCATATGTTTCTCTCATAGAAAGAGATTGATTTTTTTCTCTTTGTGCTCAACAGAAAACACTAAATCACATGGGGGGAAGTGTGGTACTCTGGGCAAGCTGACCTCTAACCAGGGGTGTGTCGGGAAGACTCGCGCTGCTCAGAGTACAGTAAAAAAAAATCAGGCAGGGGCAACAGACCAGGCAGGGCAACAAAACAGGAAAGTAAGGACATTGTGAGTCACATTGTGTCTGTGTGCGCTGAGCCCTTTGCCTTTATTGTTCGCTATGGGGCAGTGATGCCACTAGCCAAATACACAAACAAGAGCAACTTACCAGGCAGGCAGAAAAACAAAGGAAGGAGGATTACAGGAAAAAACTGATTACTTGAACTCAGACATGGTAAATGGGGGGCCTATTGTTGGTGTGGTGTGGCAGTGCATATTTTGGTTTATGTGTATGTAACAGGAGGGGGGGCAACAGTGCATCAGTTTTGAGTACAAGTTTAAAATTCCTGGCTACACCCCTGCCTCTAACTTAACGTGGGGGAATGAAGGTTCATTTGTAGATGGTTGGATTGTGAATTCAACTGGAGAAAACACATGTATTTTCCCTCATAAATAATGAATGGTGTGGAGTTTAGCTCCGTTCCCAGGGTACAAGAGATATGAATTAAGGTAAGAGCCTCCCTGGTTCACAGTGGTGATTGCAAGTAGTTTATTTAAATGCCTAGGGGATTTGGGAAGTTTGAGCTGAACTCGAGGTGGAGCTACCCCATTCCATGGGGATATCTCTCTCCGAGCTGGTCTTTCTATTTAGGTTAGTTTTCTTTTGTCCTTTTGGACAGGATTGTTTCTTGGGCTGGACTCCCTCCGTACGGGTTACAGTATTTTATATCCTTTTGGCTCATTAATCGTGAAAAAGCCTGGATATTAAACTGGGAAAGTGTACTTCGATGTTTCTGTGGGCCAGCGAGTTTGTATGTCAATATATAGGGGCTATCGATGTGTTCGTTTTTTTTTGGACTTCCACCATCTTGTCTCAAAGATGTCCAAGAGGCAGCTGGGTTTCAAATATGTGGGGAAATCCCACGTGCAGCCTGACTGCTCATGTCTCTCATGCACATAGATCGAGCTGCACAAGGGTTGTGGAAGTATTGCATGTTGGGAGTAAAGGATGGCTCTAGCATTTGTTTGAAGGAACAGTAAACATCTCCCTATGTTTTTCCCATTTCTGAGTCTGCATTGCATCTAAGAAGTTATGAGCAGATTTCAGCATCGCTCGTTTGACGTCCTGTAAACAACAATTAGTTTATGTGTAACGTCTTAAAACATTACTTTTTCACAGGGCTGCTTAAGTCTCTGTGCATGGCTTTCTGCAGGACCGAAAACAGATCATAGAAGTCTTGACACTTTGAACTTTAAGGTACAAGAGTTATTGACCTGTTGATCTAATAATTAGCAATGGATCTGCTCATAGGCACCGGGTTGTATGGGTCCGTCGGGCACTAGCCCCATCAGTATTTACAGACCTGGACTGAGCCCCAGCAATATTTTCCACAGCTGTCTGCCTTTTTTGGGGGGGATCAGTGCACACACACACAGCGTGCCCTCTGCTGTTACCCTCTGGGCCACGCCAGCTGTCAGCATGCCTCCCCGCCCCTTCCTGTTTAATTTAGCTGGTGGACACAGGGCTCCTGTTTCTTATTTAAAATTTTCGCCTTTAGTTCTTTGCTGGCTGTTCAGTTTGCACCCCCCATCATTGAGTAAGTGCTGCTGGTTGGTTGGCAAAGTGGCATTTCTCTATTTGCCAGCATTACCGGACTGTGATTGGCCAGGGGGAAGGCTTATAGGCACCACACATGTGCGTCAGTCTTTATTGGGTGATTTGCATGAGGCGGCATGCAGTAGCAAGGTGGTTAGGTGAGGACAGGAGAGCACGGAGTGAGGCGAGCTCAGTGAGACCTTTTGGCTTTTCGGGACAGTTTTCAGTTTAGGCTGCTTCAGGACTGACTCTCCAACTGGAGTAATCTGGAGGGAGAGACTAGAGCAGATGACAACGAGAGGTGCTGTGCCAGTGTCAACTCTGTGGTGGTGTGCGGGTTGCTGGTCAGTCCAAGGAGCCAAGGGCAAGTAAGCAGGCATGCGGGCCATCAGCAGTAATCCTAGCCCAGCCCCAGTCTGAGAGGGTGAGGTGAATAAGTGAGCAGCAGCTGCCAGCATTGAATACCATGGTACTGTGCAGTGCAGTGCAACTGGGCTATAGTCAGGAGAGGAGAGTAGAGGCCCGTGGCCCACCCGGGGTAAGAGAGAGAGAGAGGCCAGGTCGGGATTTGGGAGGGAGAAAATCAGAGAGTCCTCTGACTCATAGTCTGGATGAGTGGGTGAAATGGTAGGAGAGTCTGGGTCAGGAAGAGAAAGACAGTCCTCTGGGTCTGGTGGGGGGGTCAGTCGGGTCTGGTCAGTGATCACAACAGTGGACGGCATTGGTGGATGATATTTTGAGCAGGGAGGGGCCAAGCCACAGCAGGGGACAACTCTAGAACTGATTTCCCGAACCAGCACCAGCAGCCAGCATGAGCCCTGCCCAAAACTGACTGGAAGGACGATGATGAGGAGAGAACGAGAAAGAGAGAGAGAGAGAGAGATCAGACCATCACCATGACATACCAGATTGTAAGTACTGTGGATGGCCTCTATGGTCATATCATCTGCACTTAATCACCACCACCACCAGACTAGTCACCAGTAAAAACAGGTGTCTGATGGCAGTCAAGCAGGAAGATCCTTGAGAGGGTGGAGGACTCAGGAGTAGTGGGGGGGGGATAATTCCCAGGCCAGGGCCCAGCACCAAGAGGGGCCCAAGTCTCCCAGCAAAATTAAGGGCTGTGTGTGTGAGCTGGTAGGGGCCCCTGAGTCTGAACTTTCCCTGGAGTCCAGAATTCCTCTCAGAGGCCTGCCAGGATCACACTAAAGGTACAACAGTACAACTGAGCTAGGGATGTATGCAATAAGCCATGAGACTGTCTAGTCAGGTGCTGTGCCAGTGGAGCTAGGAGCTTGGCACCCACCTGAATAAGGGAAAGGGAGACTCGCTGGACTGTAATTTTGACAGAATTTCTACACTTGAACAAACACAAGGGCACCTTGCTGCAATAAATAATGGACTAACCAAGAAATAAGCTCTCCTTGTGTGTGTGTTCGAGTGTAGAAATTTTCTGGACGTACAACTGGAAACTTGCAGTTTTCTTTTCTAGCACCACAGGTACGCATGAGCGCACTTGAAGCAACTGTTTGTGTAATTCTGACAGGCATCTTTTCTCTGTTACTGGTACTAGTAAAATGATTGCTCCTCTCATTGTGAATCTGTTCTACCTGTTGGTGTTCCTGTAGAATCATTGTCACTTTGGGTATCAGAATGGATTAAAAAGCATCTAGTGAAAGGTAATCTATGCTGATTTTCTTGGAAGTTATGATCCATCTTGGGAAGCTTTCCCCTTCCTTATTTTCTCTTACACTCATCTAATTGAGCTGATGTGGCTTTGCTGTCAAAATAGTATAGTTTGGTATAAAACTGCTGGAATATGTGCTGGAATTGGGTAGAGTCAGTAAATACATCTTCTCATAGCTTCCCTATGGTAGGGATTTTTATTATCCCCTGCTGCAGCTTAAGTGAGTTGTAGACCTGTCTAGTATGAAATAGTGCATATGCAGCATTTTAGGGTGGTGTGTGCAAACATGTACTTAATATTGGCAAACAAAGGCACAAATCTGGGTTATGGCTGTTCTCTCTGTATTTTGGCTTAGCCTCTCTAGGGGACGCTTCTAGTCTAAGTAGTCTGGCAGTAGAGGCCATTTTGTGGCTGAAATAAATGTTATGATGTTGAGATGCTGGGGTGTATTAGTAGGGGCATCACAAGTCGTAAGAGGGAGGTAATAATCCCGCTTTACAAGACACTGGTTAGGCCCCATCTGGAGTACTGTGTGCAGTACTGGAGGCCACACCTTCACAAGGACAGTAACCAAATTGAGGCGGTCCAGAGAAGAGCAACCAAAATGGTGTAGGGACTGCATCAGAAAACATATGAGGACAGATTAACCAAGCTCAATATGTATACCCTAGAGCAAAGGAGGAAGAGAGAGAGAGAGAGGTGATATGATCGATACATTAAAACATCATAAGGTCATTAACAAGGTGAAAGAGTCTAACATGTTTCAATATAAGAAAAATATCAGGACAAGAGGACACAGCATGAGATTAGAGGGAGGCTGATTAAGGGGTAATAGGAGGAAGTTTTTTTTCACAGAAAGGGTGGTGGATGCATGGAACAGCCTACCTCAGGAAGTGGTTGATATGAGTACAGTGCAGGGCTTCAAACAGGCATAGGATAGGCATAAGGGAGCAATACAAATGAGTATGAATAGATAGGCCATTGACAGAGCAAAGCTGTTGGCACATTCATAAGGTAGAAAAAGAAATGGGCAGACTGGATGGGCCTTGCTGTCCTTATCTGCCGTCAACTTCTATGTTTCTATGTTTATAATTTAGCCTCCTTGAAGGCATCAACAATGGCGAGGTGCATCCCAGGGGTCTCATTAATCATAAAATGTGAACTTAGTGTTGTCTCATTCTGTAGCTGTGGCTAAAACTGTGTCATGATGCAGAGCTGAGTTAAATCTCTGTGTAGAGTCAGAGGCCCTCCCCTCCCACAGCATCATTATAGACACAGAAGTATACCTAAAAACAGAAGAAACTAGTCCCAGATGCCCCCTACCCAGCCCAGCCTACCATAAGATCCCCAAATTCCAAAGTTTAGAAAACCTTCTATTCCTGACCATTTTATTAATATACTAATTTATAAATTGGTGACTGGGAAAGTGTGATCATGATTGGAGGTGGGGAGGAAATGCTGCTTTAAATGGCTTCTCTTGAAAACCTGGCTCTCGGCATCATGCCATCAGATGGCATAGAGAATACTGGATGGGCAACTATGCACAACCAGTGTGTTCTGCCATAGAGAGGTTCTGATTCTCTCTGACCTCGAGAGCGAAGGTCGAGAGGTCCATAGGAATTGGAACCCCCGAGGTGACAGAACACACAGGTTGTGCATAACATTGCTCATTCTGTACTTTTTATACTGTATAGTAGTAGTATGTGAAATTTGTGCACTGTTTTTTTTTTCTCTTTCGTAATGAAACTGACTTGTGAAGTCTCTAGAGGTTCTAGAATACTGTCACCACAGAATTAAATAGATAAAAAGGAACAATGTGCCAGTATTTCAAGTTGTTCTGCTGCAGTAGTGACATCACTACTGCAGCAGAACATGATGTCACTACAGCAGCAGAGCAAGCATTTGCCGACCACCTCAAAATTCCCACATACCTTTTTTGTGAATGTTAAGTAAACATAAAACATAACAGAGTTATGGGATGATAAACTGTATTCTGTTTAACCTCAAAAGTTCAATAAAAACTAAATCATATTAAAAAAAAAAGGCAGAGCCCCCCCCCCGACACCAGATCAGTGATTTGGGGGCACAGTAATCCAACAGTAATCCACAGTAATCCAACACTTCAGTCTCTCCTCCATTACCCACAAAGTGGGCCAGATTTTCATCAACAGACTGAGCAAGCAGATGATGCTGGTGGTTACGTTTGCCGAGCATCATCACTGATTCCACCAGCCCAACATTTGTCCTCCCTCCCTTCCTCCCTGATATGTACCTACCCAGTTCGTCAATGGGACTAGTGCATGTGCTGCGAGTTTGGGAGGGGGTGAAAAGTTAGCCAGTCACTGGACTACTGGCTCCCCAATTATGGAATGGGGGCAGGAAGGGGGACCCTATACCAAAAAAGGATTGTGTGTTCAGTGGAGACAGATAATTCATCATGTCTCCTGGGCTTACTCAGTCTGTTAGTGAGGCTGTGGTGCCCACCATGGGTTAAAGAGGGGGGGATGATTGAGCTTGCAAGGCATTGGACGATTGGCCCTCAGTCATGGATCAGAGGTCGGGGCTTGGAGGATGTCATCAGGAACAAAAGTGTATGTGGGGGGGGTCACGAGGACTGCAGGCTGCAAGAGTACTGTAATGGTGATGATATCTGGGACACTGGTGCTATTGTTCATCTTCGTACTGCTGCTGAACTCCTGCCATCAGGGTGCCAGGTCTTCTAACAACAGGGTACACTGTGGATTGAAATCTTCTATTATTAGGTAGTGGGGCTTTGCTGATGTGGACTGAATAAAATCCTATGTGAGATACAGTACTAGTATTTGACTGGTATGGACTAAGATCCTGTGTTCAGTAGTACTGAGGTTTTACTGGTGTGGACTGAGATTCTATTTACAAGAGAGACAAGAATGTTTGCTTTTTAATGTAGCAGACCGACCGCTCAGGGTCAACAGTGTTAACCTCCATAAGGGGGCTGGCCTGTGTTGCTTAAAGATGTAATTTGTGTAAGTGCTATTCCACCTACAGCACTCCCTTCATCCCTTTCCCATCCACAATCCCCACCCTCTTTTCATCCCCTCTTCCTTTACCCCTCCACTCACTGCCACTTCCTCCCTCTCTCTCTCTCCTCTGTTTCCTTACCTTGTTCTCGTCCTCTGTCCCCCGCCCCCTGTGGGTCTTTTCCTGCATAAGCTTCATTGTGGCAGCTCCCTCCTTACTCTTATTTTGCTCCTTCCACCACCCCAAATTCACCCCCTTTCCTTCTCTCCTTGTAATCCTTCTGGAAGGTTACCCCTGTTTCAGGGTTCAACAAATCCGATAGCCTGACATCCCAGGCTATCAGATTTTATGCAGGGACAAGCATTTTTCATGTCCCCAGTAGTCCTGGACAAGTTCTGCCTGAGGAGAAAAACAAGTACCTCACTGCAGATTTGTGGTTTTGCTAGCAGGGAGAGTAATACGCTGAGACAGTACCGTGTCCTCTGTGCAAATCATGAATCCCAGCAGCTGCTGAATCAGTAGGTGGCACTGTCACAGGCATTTCCAGGCAGTGGGAACATCACCAGTGTGCCAGGACTGGGTGGCGGGTGAGCAGTACCATCAGGAGCGAGTGTAGAGCAGCCGCAAAGAAAGGAATCCTCATAGGTACAGATTGGCAGAACAGAATGATTGTCAGGTCCTACCACCAATGGTGTGATCTGACAATGCAAGGGAGGAACCTACTGGCCATGGCAGTGAAGTGTGGGGGGGGGTTGTACTAGCTTGGTGGTGCACTTGGAGTTTGACTGCATAGAGGAGTGGACGGCGATCAGCAAGAACATTGGGGAAAGGGAAATCCAATTTTAACTGAAAGGTAGCATTTAGTTTTTGGAGTTGTCAGTCTCTGCTCTGGTCACATTTGGGAGCAAATATTGGGGGTGGGAATTTGAAGGGGCCAGTGTGGGTTGAAAGAGCAATAGGGAGGAGAAGGGTGACTGCGTGGTGGTGAGCCGGGGGAGGGGAAGGGCGGGGAGCCAGAGGACTTGATCTGTGAGGTCATCTAGTTTACAAACTAGTAACCAGCTGTAGTTCATACAAATTGAGACCTGTTGTAAGCAAATAAAAAAAGAAAAAGGGGGGAAAAGAACTTAAGGGATAGATTAAAAAAAACATGTTTTGGGTGACCCAAGATAGGCAGGCTTGGACGACGATCACTCAGATCGAGGACGGGCACTGCAGACAGAAGACCTGCTGTCTGATCAAGATAATTCTATACTCCCTCAAAAAAAATAAACAGGAGAATGAAATAAAGAGGGGAAATAAAAATACTACTAAAACAAAAGGCTGAGAAAGCCAGGCAGAATGAAGGCCAGGGAAGGAAACTAAAGGAATCTGTGTGTGACTTGAACTGAAATAAGTGAGCAGCACTGATTCAGATTGTTGGTTGGGCACTGTTTGCTGCAGGCTGTGAGCAACAGACAGCACTCCAGTGGCAACTGAGCAAGCAAAGTACAGGAAGGCAAGTTGGCAAACCAACATGTTCTGTGCCTGTGTCAGTGTGCCAATAAAGAAACCTAGCTGGCTTCTACTGTACTACTAGAGGGGAAGGTTAGAAGGGACAATAAAGCAAGCAAGGTTTTATATTTGGGGTTTTGTTGTGGCACTTGCTGTTAAGATCTGCCTGAGAGAAGTAAAGTTGGCAAAAAGGTAAACTGAACTTGATGCATTTTGTGCTTAAGGGGGAAAAACGACTAGACAAGAAAGACCAGACCAGTGACTGAGACAACCAGACCATCCAGTACTGAAGATTTTTTTTGTTTGGTCCATCAGTAAAAAAACAGAGATGAGAAGTGCATTCACCATGCCAAGGGGGAAAAAACTAACAAAGACCAGACCACCATACCAGTACTGAATGATAGGGGAGAGGGAGGGGGTGTTGTTGTTTTTGCCACTCTGTGGTACAAAATGGGAAAAAAAAGAACAAAAGTAATCAAAATAAAAAGGAAACCAATCGCAATCTCTCTCTCCCAATATTAAGCAGTACATTTCAGCTACATTATCTTTGTCAGTGATTCACTTGATGTTTCTTCCCAGTCAGCTCATCCCCATTCCACTGCCTTGCCTTCCTGTCCTTCCTTGCATGGAAAGCATAACAACCAAGTACTGTATCTATATCCACTCCCAGCGCCCACTGCGGTGACCCAACAGCAAGAAAAGACACACATCACACAGTGTTTATAATTTTACAAAATAAGTTTATTAGTAAGACCAAAAATAAAGTGTCCAATACGCAGAAGAAGGGTAAACAACAAATTCTCTTATCTCTAATCAGCAGCAGTAACACCCTCTTTTAGGAGACAAACAGTCTTCTGGTTCTACTAATTTTGTTGCAAGGAAGAGAACGTGGGTGGGTGCCCTTTGTATAAAGTAGACCAAATGTTCCTATTGGGGGCTGGTTGAATGGTTGACTTCAATGTAGTGAAAAAAAAAGTTTCTGGAGATAGAACAGCTTTTACAACTAGTATACTTTATCCTGTGCAAGTTGTATCATGGAAAGAAAGGGGTAAAAGGGCCATGATGGTTGAAAACAGACCGTATACATTAGAGAAACATTATGCTACTAAGATGGAGTAACCAGATATAACAGGTTACTACTAGACAGTTACCTATGGAATTGGTTTATTTGTAGAACTGCATTTACGACTGGGATAGTTTATCCTGTGCAGGCTGTATTGTACAATGAAAGCTTTTATTTATACTAATGAAAGAATTAGCTTTATTAGACTAGTGAATTTTGAATGTGGATTTGTTTGTTTGTAACTAAGGATTTAGTGTTCATCTTTATCCAAACAGAACTTGTAAAGAAACAGCATTAGCTGTTTCAAATAAGGTATGATAGCCATGAGTAAGGGGTCAAAGGTCACAATGGTTAAAAGAACAGTCAGTGAATACTAAAAAATCATCATGTTACCCAGAAAGAATAACTAGATAGGTTATCTGTTTCAGAAGTGTGTAACTTTCACTATACAAGTCTGCATTTAGGATAATATTCCTAGCTAGAATTTGGGATGAGATGATACAGTAATAACCTGAACTTGATTTAATTTAAAATGGACTGATTGACATAAGATTAATTGCATTTGCAGACAAACAGGAAACTGAATCCTAGTTGTTCTAAAGCCAGTAATGAAAGAATCTATTTAGGAACACAAAGTAAAATAATCCATATATTTGTGATAAATGAGTGTAAATTTATGTAAATAATATTTTGAAATCTTAGTTTTGTTCTTAATGACAAATAAAAGTCCATGGGTGCTCTTCACATAATAAGGTATACCATTTCATAAAAAGTGTTTTTTGGTATTAATCTTGGGCACTTAAAATATATAGTGGTCAGTTTTGGCACTGTCACCAATTATGAGAAAAGCTTTTTAAAAAAAAAAAATGTTTTAATCAAAATTATTTTAGTATGATAGTAATGCTCATATTTGTATACCCTTATAGATCCTAAGCCCCTGAGGAAGCCTGGTGTTGGGTGAAACATTGGGCATACCTAGGGGATCATGGTGTTCTAAGAAAATATCAAAATAAAGCTACATTTCTTATGATGAACTGAGTGGCTGGGCTCCAGAAACTTTTTTTCTCTACTAAGTTTGTAACATTTCTCCAGTCTAGTCTAATACAGACTTCAGACTATGTTCTTACCCTGTATGAACAAATTAAAATAGGATTAAACATATTGTTTTTCGGATTTAAGAAATTATTCTACATCTCTACATCCTATGCTATGAAATGATAGTACAATCAACTACTGTCACACCATATTTCTCAGTAATTTGTTTTAAAATGTTATAGAAATGTACTGGACTACCACTCGGAACTTGGGGACTACCATTTTTGAGAAGGCCAGTTGTCCTGGACTAGCATGCCATTTTGAAATTTGTCGATCCCTGCCCTGTTTACAAAAGTGGTGACAGGACCAACTCTACAAATTACCACCCAATATCTATCCTTCCTCCACTCTCCAAGGCCCTACTACCCAATGGTTCACCTCTGACCCCTGACCCGTGGCCCCACCAAAAATTTTACATACCTGGCTCCTATGGATCTGCTGACTATTGGCTCACAACTTTCTTAGCTTGTTATATTGCCTGCACTGATGTTTGCCTAGTGGTCTTCCTGTTATGAGACACACAATATATCTGAAGTTTGTTTTTTTTTTGACTCGTAAGGTTTACTAAACATTTCTACTGTCCTATTTGCTTTATAGCCAGCTGAATATAAATCAATGCCTAATGGTGTTGCGAATATTTACTGTCAATTGATGTTCCGATGTCTTATCTAAATAAGTAATTTAATTGGCACTATTGTTAAAGTTGTTAAATGGAAGAAAGACATTGTTGAAGTTATAGAATGGTAGGTTTTCAGCAACAATGCAATACTGTTTTGTCTGGTTATTTATTAGAAAGGCAGTATTTCCGTTTAATGTATAAGGTCTTGTTATAGTCTCAGTAAGACAGGCTGTGGGAGGGGAATAAGACTTTTTTTTTTACTCTGGCTCACATTAAGATAACATGGAGTTTTTTTATGCTAGCTTGATATTGGTTCTCTTTTAGCATCTACCTCTAACAAGACTGATTGGCAGGGATATGGGATAGAACTAGCAAATGCTCATCAGGTAGATGGTTTTCGTTACTGCATTCGAGGATGTAGTGGGGAAGGTGGGGTTTCAGGGTATCATTAAGAAATGTTCATCAACATTTCTTTAGCATGATTCTGTTAACATATTTATTTTGTTATCTATTTCTTCTATTTGTCTCACTTTGTGTCAAAAACAAGTCTTTATTCAACTATTAGGGGTTGGCTATTTAATAGCTTATAGATTAGTAAGATTGGGAGGTTTCGATCTCATTATACAAATAAATCAGTTAGTTGTTATACTATGTAAGTAAGGCTAGTAAGCAGAATTTTATTCTTATTTCCTGGAATGTTAGAGGTTAGAATCATAACATTAAAACATATACAGTATTAAGTCTTCTCAAGAAGTTTAACCCTTCAATAGTATTTCTGCAAGAATCTCATCTATATAGAAATTCTATTAATCTTATGCGTAGAGAATGGGTAGGACAGATTTATGGGGCAGGTTGTAATGCTAAAGAAGCAGGAGTACTTATACTTATTAAAAAGGGATTACATTTTCAGATGGAGCAGGTCATCACTGACTCTATGGGTAATTTTATTATTGTTAATGGGAAGCTAGATTTGGAAGGGATAACTTTAGCTAATGTTTATGAGCCCAATAGCACATCTCACGAAGTTTTTTCAGAGCTTAACTCAAAACTGATTCCTTTCATAGGAAATACTATTCTGCTAGCTGGGGATACAAATAGTACCTTGAATCCAGTATTTGAAAGGTCTAATATCAGATATAGGATGAATAAAGTGGATAGGCATCTCAGAAATTTGGTTTCTAACTTAGGTCTCATAGATGCATGGAGAGTTTTTCACCCTCAAGAGAAATCCATACTTTCTGGTCAGTGCATTGTAACTCTGGTTCTAGGCTGGACCAAATTTATGTTCCTGAAGCTTTTGTCGATAGGATAATTAGCACTGACATTCTTGAACAGGTTATTTCGGACCATTCTCCAATCAAAATGACTTTTTCTGAATTTACTCCAACACCTATTTCCAAAAGATGGAAAATTAATAATTTCCTTCTAGAAGATACTAGTTTAATAGAGTTAAACAGGAGATCACAAACTTTTGGAATGAGAATAATCCAACAGATACAACGTGGGCTAACACATGGGAATGCTTTAAATGTTGTCTCAGGGGTTTCCTTATTTTTATTTATCTAGTGATTTGGAAAAGACCTTTGAGCACAAGCTCTTATATAAAGGTTCCACGTCATAGATTGCAAAACAAAGTACAATAGAAGAAAGCAAAGGTACATTACAATGAATGATACAGCTTGGATTCAGAACTTACAGAATAACTCAAAATATTGGTACAAGTTAAATAACAAGAAAAATACTTCATGAGGGTGGGGGGATAAGCAGCCACAAAGTGCCTTGTCAGTAGTTCAGAAGGATGGGGATAGCTGGCAGTGGGGTGAAGAAAGGAGGTACTAGAGAGAGGTACATACTGCGGTGGAGGTGAAGGGTGGGAGATGAAGGGCGATAAGGTATAGAGAGAAATGGTGGGGTGAGGGAAGGCTGAGCGGAGAGGACATGCTAGAGTAAAATGGTGGGGTGTGAGGAGGCATGGTCAGGCAACCTGTATTAGTAGTGACTGTTAGGGAAACTCATGGGGCTGTGAGTGGGGGGATGGTGGGTTCCGAACTAGCTCTTCAGCCATTAAAAGGGACAAGCAAAACAAAAAAGAACAGATATTGGTTAAACTTAAAAGAGAAAGAAGAAAAACTGTCATCTGATGGTTCGGTGGAAAATTGGAAAATATGGTCTGGTTGTAAATCCAGATATTATGAACTAATTAAAGGGAAGGCAGTTTGCCATCAGATGAGCAAAACTCAATTGCATCGATTCTGGCCCCAGAGATACTAAAATACTAGCCATTAGACTTAAACAAAAATAATGGAAGTACCAAGATAAATAAAAGTAAAGATTTAAAAAATGGTTCCTTGGAAACAGATCCTACTGAAATAAACAAAGAATTTTATCAATTCTATCAACAACTATATCATAGTGACTACAATCCTTCCCTGGAGGACCTATCCAACTTTTGTTCTCAAGTCCCCATACCTAAGGTTTCAGAATATCATATACTGATATTGGCTGCTCCAGTAACTAAGGAAGAAATCTGCTCTGCAACTGAATCTATTAAGAAAAATAAGGCTCCCGATCCGGATGGATACTCTTCAAATTTCTACCATAAACTTCATAAAGTTATATCCCCAATATTATTGAGAGTGTTCAATGAAGCATGGGAAATGGAAGAATTCCCTAAAGATATGATGAGAAACCTGATAACTCTTATTTCAAAACCTAGGAAGGATCTCGAAGAATGCAACAACTACAGACCAATTTCTCTTAGAAATACTGACATTAAAATATTAAAATACTAGCTGACAGGTTAGACCGGGTAATACTTTTCTTAGTTGATAATAGGCAGACAGGTTTTATAAAAGGCAGACTTCCTGCTGATAGTACTAGAAAGATCTTTCATTTAATACAAGCTGCAAATAAATCTAAAAATGCTGCTGGTTTTCTTTCATTAGATGCTGAAAAAGCATTTGATAGGGTTTTATGGCCTAATATTTTTAGCACCTTGATCTTATATGGATTCCCAGAACACTTCAGTAAGTGGGTTAAGATACTGTACCAGAATTTGACCTCAGCAGTTATAACTAATGGTTTGATTTCTCCTAGCTTTATGCTAATGAGAGGCACTAGACAAGGATGTTCTCTTTTGCCTTTGCTCTTTGATTTCACATTAGACTCGATGGTGAGGAAACTCTCTCAAGAAAAATCCATTAAAGGTATTCCCATACTTAATCATGAGTATTTGGCTTCCCTATATGCAGATGATATCCTTTTGTCAGTATGTGATCCCAAGAATTCTATTCCAAGGGTATTAGATATATTATATGACTTTGGGAGTATTTCCAGCTATACATTTAATAAAGATAAATCTAGCTATCTTCCTTTAAATATTTGTTGTTACAAAGATGACATAACAAAGTTAGGTATGAGATGGGAAAAAGAAGGCATAGATTATTTGGGTATAAAGATATTTAGATCAGTTGATAAGACAGTTAGTAATAATCTGAAAACTCTCAAAACTAATATCACTGTTTCCTTAGCTAAATGGAATTGTTTACCTTTGGGTTTTTGGGGAAGGATGGAAGCAATTACAACGAACATCCTACCAAAAGCTCTGTTTATATTTCAAATGATCCCAAAAGTGGTTTGCTGACCTGCAAAGCAGTATAAACAGATTTCTGTGGAATTACTAAAGGTGTAGGATGGCGCATAACATTTCTAGACTTAAACATAATGGTGGTCTTAAATTCCTAGATTTTTATTTGTATTATCTCTCCTGTAGAATTTCTCAATTGGTTAAATGATTTACTTTGTCATATAATGGAGGTGAAATACCTGAATGGTTACAAATTGAGAAGAACATATTGGAAACCCAGGGCCTTAATATGGCTGCTTTATTGTTTGCTAAACCAAATATCGCTTTACACAACAAAATTATTTCAGATAACTCTAGATTTATTTCAATTTTTCAAAAACTTCTACTTATGGACATTAGGCATTCAGGATTACAGCCGTTATGGGGTAACCCTAATATACTTAATAACTCTAAAACTATTTTATTTAATGATTGGCTCTTAAAAGGAATTTGTTCCATTAAAGATGTGGTTTCAGACACGCAGATTAAATCTTTTCAAGAACTTAGTAACTCTTTTGATTTAGACCCTCATACTATTAATAATTATAAAATCTTATTCAATTCCATTTATAATTTATATAATAATGATTTGCGAAGAATAAATGTGAATGAAAATACTAGAGCCTTTTTTGCTTTTTTATGGATACGCCCCTCTATTTCTAATCTTTATGATCTATTGGTTGATCAGGTCAGGGGAACTGACATTGACAATGTCAGGTGGTAGTCACATATCACAGGGAAGGATGTGCAGAACTGGAATTAGAGGAATATTTGGGTTATGTCCTTGAAGCCTTTAAAACAGTTGATATGAAATTAGTACAGTTTAAATACATTCATAATTTATATTCTCCTCTAATGTTATGTAAAATGGGGATACACACTTTCTCGACGTGAAAAGTGTGGTGATGGGAATGCTAATTTTTTTCACATGTTCTGGGACTATAGGAAAATGAAAGTCTATGGGATGAAATTAGTAGTCTATTCAGAGATGTGGAATGGCTTCAGGACAGATTTACAGTAGAAACATGTGTCATTGGACATTTTGATGCCCAACAATCTTGGACCAAAGAACAAAGCTACACTATTCAACTTATTTCTGCTTCTGTCAAAAATGCTATTCTTCATCATTGGATAGGAGAGGAGGTACCATCTTTGTCAGAATGGAAAAATGAATGTCTGGAGATTCTCCAATTAGAAAGACTTGCCCATCTAATGGAAGATCAAGCTGAAAGCTTTAATTTCAAATGGGTTTCCTTTTATGGATTACTGGCCCAACTTTAATCTACTGTGGTTGACACCTTATTCCTAACTGTCACTCTATTTCTTCCTTATTTTTATGCTTTTTCTGTCCCTCTATCTTCTTGTACTATATTATTGCCAATTTTTGATTCAGCAGGGGATTGTTCTCATTTGTTTCTTCAATGGGGAACAACAAGATGAACTGATTCACACTTAAAATGAATGTACAAATAAGTTAAGGTAAGATATAATTATCTGTTTATTACAAAAATGTTGCTGTTGATTCTAACTTGAACCTTCAGACAACAACTGTAGTTCTTCTATATGTGTATCGCTTTCTTTATATTATTAGGCAATAATTTCACGTTGGTTTCATTTAAGATAACTTTAGTATAAATAATGAATATATAGAAGGTGATTTTTACTCACTGCAGTGTCATTTAATAGATGTCATTTACTGTAATATGTGTTACATATAGTATCAATGTTAGATGTGTATGCTTGTATTTTCAATTTTAAATTAATAAAATATTTAAAAAAAAAGAAGGTTGATTATTAAGTTAATTTATGGGAACATAGTTGTTTTATTTCCCATGTATTGGTCCAATTGTTTTTTAAATATATTCGTACTGTTACTATCAATGATCATCTTTGAAAGTGCATTCCACAGAGATACCACACATGGGGTGAACCATTGACTCCGCTTTTTGGCTCTATACACTGCTCCATTTAACTTTTAATCATGTGGTCTAGTTTTAGAAGTGACATTGCTCTTCACTAGCCCAACTGTTTCCAGCAGTGGTGCATGATGCATAGCCTTATATGTAAGACATAGATCTCCTCTTAGACGTCTGTACTCTATTATGTACTGTGTAAGTGCTATGTATGTTCACTGTAACTGTGTACTTTGTCAGTGCTATGTGCCTTGTAACTGTGCATTGTGTCAGTGCTATGTATTTGCATTGTAACTGTGCACTGTGTCAGTGTTACGTATTTGCATTGTACTGCTATGTATGTGCCTTGTAACTGTGCACTGTCAGTGCTATGTATTTGCATTGTAACCATGTACTATGTCAGTGCTATGTATTTGCATTGTAACTGCGTACTGTCAGTGCTATGTATTTGCATTGTACTGTAACTGCATACTGTGTCATTGCTATGTATTTGCATTGTAACTGCGTACTGTGTCAGTGCTATGTATTTGCTTTGTAACTGCGTACTGTGTCAGTGCTATGTATTTGCATTGTAACTGTGTACTGTGTCAGTGCTTTGTATTTGCATTGTAACTGTGTACTGTGTCAGTGCTATGTTCATAGGTTTCTTACAAGCTCAGGAGGATGTTGCCTTTTAGGAGCACATCACCACAGAAGGTGGATTATTCAGTTAATTTATGGCAACATAGTTGTTTTATTTCCCATGTATTTGTCCAATTGTTTTTTTAAATATATTCATACTGTTACTATCAATGATCATCTTTGAAAGTGCATTCCACAGAGACACCACATGTTGGGTGAACCATTGACTCCACTTTTTGGTTCTATACACTTCTCTATTTAACTTTTGATTGTATGTTCTAGTTTTAGCAGTGACATTCCTCTTCACTAGCCTAATTTTTTCCAGCAGTGGTGCATGATGTAATAAAATATCTCTGGTTGCTACCTGACGTGGTACTTGTGTACCTATATTATGACTACTGTGATCTACCTATTACCAAGTGTGTCCCACCAGTGAATGCCTGTAACACTGGTTGCTTTTTTAATCTAAGCGTTATGTACTGTACTGTTTTGTTTGCTGTGATGTATTGCTCTCTTGATGAGGTGCCTTTGTAAATGAGTCTATGACTCAAAGGTCTGTAAACCGATGATCTAATAAATAAAAATTATGCATAGCCTTATATGTAAGACATAGATCTCCTCTTAGACATCTGTACTCCATTGAGTACATACCTAATTGTTCAAGCCTTTTTTCCAGGTTGTGCATATTCTTTATTTCTTTTGTGATCCTTCGTTGAATTCCATTTGTTTTTTTCCCTTTTATAGTTGCTGGGGCACAGAAGGGAGAGCAATAATCTATATGCGGCCTTACCAAACTAGTGTAAAGTGGAATAATGACCTCTGGTTCCCGACTCTTTATGTGTTTTAGGATGCCCCCAATTATACTTTGGCATTTTTTAACCTTTGCTTTGGTGTGAGTGTCGGAAGTAAGTTTGTTATTTACCATAATTCTTTAGTAGTCTCCTGTAATGATACATTATTTAATCTATATTGGGTCTTTGGATTGTTGTGTCCGAAGTGCATAACCTTACACTTATTTTCATTAAAGAATATCCTATTTTTTGAGCCCATGTCTCTAGTCTATTCAGATCTATTTGGAAACCTTGCACTGCTTGTGAATTATTAACAAAACACCCTATTTTACAGTTGTCTGTGTATTTTGACATCCAAGTGTTGGATGAAGTCTGCATAGATGAGATAAGTATATTAAACAGTGCAGGCCCCAAGCCAGAGCCCTAAGGAACCCCACTTGTGACTAATCCCCAGGCAGAGGTATATCCCCAGATAACCACCCTTTGACACCTGTTGAGAAGCCATGAATCAACCCACTTAATAATATTTTTATGAAATTTCAATTCAATCATATGGTCAATTAGGATTTTATGGGAAACTGTGTTGAAGGCCTTTCAGAAATTGAAGAATATTATGTCAACAGGTAGGCCTTTATCTAGAGCTGCACTTACATTTTCGAAAAAGTTCAGTAGATTAGTTAGGCAGGATCTTCCAGAGAAAAAAACATGTTGGGTTATGTCCAATAGTCTGTTTTGGGAAATGTGAGCTTCAATACGTGATGATAATAATAATCTCTCTAACAGTTTACCCACCACTGATGTTAGACTAATTGGTCTATAATTGGATGCATCTTTCTTATTGGCGGTTTTGTATATAGGGGTAACAGATGCTTCATTCCAGTCAGGAATTGTTCTCCCTTCCTTTAGAGATGCATTAAATAGGGCAGTAAAAGGACCTGTCCTTACGTTTGTAATTTCTTTAAGAAACCTTGGCTGAATCCCGTCAGGTCCTGCTGAGGAGTTGGTTTTTAGGTTGTGAAGTACCTTCCTCACGTCCTCTATTGTGAATGGGGGCATAGTTGCTGATTTGTTTGGGTAGGTTTAGTTGTTCACTCTTTGGGTTTGAACGTACTCAGGAAGTAGTTGTTAAATTCAGTTGCCATTTCCGTTTCATTGTTCAGTGTGCCACTTGTTTCAATTGGACCTACAGTTGAGTGGCTACCTCTTAGTGAACCTACGTAGTTATAAAATTTATTTGTATTATAGAAACATAGAAACATAGACTTTGACGGCAGATAAGGACTGCTTGGCCCACCTAGTCTGCCCATTTCCCTACCTATTGGATAAGCTACAGATCCTAGTTAACCAACAGCCTACTTCTTCTTCCTACCCCTGCCAGAATTGCCTTATGTCTGTCCCATGCATTCTTGAATTCCCCCACTGTTTTTGACCCCAAAACCTCCTCAGGAAGGTCATTCCATGCATCCACCACCCTCTCTGTGAAAAAAATACTTCCTCACATTGCCCCTGAGCCGTCCCCCCTCTATCTTCAGATTGTGTCCCCTTGTTCTTGCACATCTCTTTTTCTGAAAGATGCTACCCTCTTGGACTTTGCTGATTCCCTTGAGGTACTTGAAAGCTTCTATCATGTCCCCTCTCTCCCTCCTTTCCTAAAGAGTATACATATTAAGCTCCTTTAGCCTATCTTCATATGGCATCTGTTGCAGACCCTGCACCATTTTAGTTGCCCTCCTCTGGACTGCCTCCATCCTGTCTATGTCCTTGCGGAGATGGGGTCTCCAGAACTGCATGCAGTACTCCAGATGGGGTCTCACCAATTGTCTGTATACAGGGATAACAACTTCCTGTTTTCTATTGGTGATGCCTCTCCCTATACATCCCAGTATCCCCCCCCAGCCATCCTTACTGCCTTCTCACATTGCTTGCTTACCTTTTGGTCATCTGATATGACTACCTCCAGGTCCCTTTCCATTTTTGTTGTTGTTAATACCTCCCCCCCATTGTGTACTCTTCCCCTGGGCATTTGTTTCCCAGGTGCATTATTTTGCACTTCTTTGCATTGAATCTAAGCTGCCATATGTTTGACCATTCCTCCAATCTTGCCAAATCCCTTCTCATCCTTTCCACCCCACCTTGTGTATCAATCCTGTTGTAGATCTTTGTGTTGTCTGCAAAGAGGCATACTTTTCCTTTCAGTCCCTCTGCAATGTCACTTATAAAGACATTAAAAAGGACTGGACCCAGTACTGAACCCTGAGGTACCCCACTAGTAACCCCCTTTCTTCAGAGTGGACTCCATTTGCTATTACCCTCAGTGTCCTGTTTTCCAGCCAATTTTTTACCCAGACTACCACACTGGGACCTACTCCCAGGCTGGCTAATTTGTTTATTAATCTTTTGTGTGGGATTATGTCAAATGCCTTGCTAAAGTCTAGGTAGGCCATGTCCACAGCCCCTCCCTGATCTACTACTTTGGTCACCCAGTCAAAGAAATCTAGTAGATTCGTCTGACATTACCTTCCCACTGTGAATCCATGCTGCCTTGGGTCCTGTCCCCCACTGGTCCCTAGGTACTCAACAATTCTTTCTTTCAGAAGTGATTCCATCATTTTCTCTACCACTGAGGTCAAGTTAACAGGTCTGTAGTTTCCTGCCTCTGCTTTGCTCCCACTCTTGTGAAGGGGAATCACATCCACCCTCCTCCAGTCCTTAGGTACCACACAATCCTCCCATGATTTGTTAAAAACGGTAGTCAATGATGTCATTAGTTCTCCCCTTAGTTCTTTTAGAATTCTGTGGTGAATCCCATCAGGCCCCATTGCTTTGTCCACCTTCAGTTTTAGGAGTTCTTTCAGAACCCTTTCTTCTGTGAAAGGACTGTTATTGACCCCCCCATCCAGAGTGCTTCTATTGATTGGATTAGGTACCTCCCCCTCCTCTTCTTTTGTAAATACTGAGCAGAAGTATTCGTTCAGTATCCCTGCTTTTTCACTGTCCCTCTCTGACCACCCACCCTCCCTTGGTCTTTCTTCATTCTCTAATGTACCTTTAATAGGTTTTATCCCTCTTCTTAACTGAGTTGGCTATCTTTTCTTTGGTTTGGGCCTTTGCTATTCTAACTGCCTTCCCTGCTTCCTTCTGTTTTAACTGGTACAGTTCTCTGTCCTGTTCCTTCTGTGTTTCCTTATACTTCCTGAATGCTGTCTTTTTCTCCCTAACCTTCCCCGCCACCTCTTTTGAGAACCATAGTGTTTTTTTCTTCATTTTGATTTGATTACACAAAGGCTTGTTGCCTCTGTGATGGCAGTTTTGATGTTTCCCCATTGCTCCTCCACCCCTCCTTCTTGCCTGTTTGCTAGTGCTTTTCTAAGGCACTCTCCCATTTGGACAAAGTTAGCCCTCCTAAAGTACAGTACCCTCACTTTTGTATGGCTTGACTATGCGGCTCTGTTTATTGTGAACCACACTGTTTGGTGGTCACTTGTTTCTAGATGGCTACCCACTTCTAGATCTCAGATCCTCTCTCTGTCCCCATTTGAGAGTAAAGAGGAAGGCGGATTGCAGTTGTGGAGTCCAGGAGGCGCCCTGGGATGAAATGGAGTCAGGACAGAGGTTCTCACTGTCTTCTCTCCATACCCAAGGACTCCGATGTCAGCAGGCAGGTGCCGAGGTCTTCCCCGACAGCTCATCCTACCTGGGCAGTGTTATGCAATGCCAGATCTATTAAGAACAAGACAGTTATTATAGCTGATCTTGTTGGAACAACTGATCTGGCTTGCATCACCGAGACCTGACTGGATGAAAATGCAGGCCCTGTATTGGCCTCTGCAGTTCCAGCCGGGTTCTCGGTGATACACTGCCCAAGGCTGGATCATGGGGCGGGGGTGTGGCTATTATATTAAAGGCTGAACTGGGCCTTGTGGATGTGCCATTGGGAAGTACCAGATCCTTTGAGTATATCCTGGGAGAGGGTGTAGGTTGCAGGATACTCCTCATCTGCCATCCACCAGGAGATGGTGGAGAACTCCTGCAGGAGATAGTGGACTTCATCGTCGACATGGTGTTGAGGTCCCCCAGATGGATAGTTCTGGGGGACTTCAGTGGCTGGATCGACGATGAACTCTCACATTTTGGTCAAAATCTCCTCCAGCTGATGACAACGCTGGACCTCACACAGGTAGTTACCTCTTCAACCCATGTGGGGGTCACTTGTTGGATCTGGTCTTTCTTCTGGGTATGGAGATAGCTGACTTGGGCGTGGAACCAGTCAGCTGGTCTGACCATCACACCATAAGGCTCAGTTTCGGGGCCCCCCAATAGGTCTGCCCCTATGGAGACGGTTCAGTACCACCCTTTAAAGGGAGTTACCCCCAGTGACCTATCGGTGGTGCTGGACCTATCGGGTTTGTCAGGTGAATGCTTGAGTCCAGGTGATCTCGTATTGGCCTATAATAAGGCTGTAGGAGATGCCCTGGACAAGATTGCTGCTGCTCGCATTCGGCCTCTCACCCTTTGCCAAAGGAATCCTTGGTTTGATGGTTCCTTGAAGGAGTTGAGGCAAGTTTGCCGAAGGATGGAGAGTGCCTGGTGAATGTCCGGCATTGATGCTGACAGGCTTAGGTTGATGGCACATTATGATGGCTGTCAATCAGAAATCACCTGTAAAAAGGCAGAATTTCTATCAAGGGAGATTTCCGCTGCGTGGAATCGACCGGCTCAGCTTTTCCAGACTGTTGACAGATTATGCAATGCAATCTGTCTCCAGCCCAGAGAAGTTTTTTTCTCAGCTGAAATGTGAGGAGTTTGCTCAGTTCTTCACAGATAAGGTTGCCAGCATCAGGGCTGGCATTGGCCCGGCCTCTCCTATGAGGGATAGTAGAGATCAGCAGGAGGTGGCATGCACTCAGCCTGTCTGGTCATATTTTCTCCGGCTGGAATTCACGGACATTGTGAAGATCATCCAAACACTGCGCCCAACCAGCTGTAGTTTGGATCCGGGCCCTACACCCCTTTTAGTGGGTTGTGTAGATGTTATCTGTCTGATCCTTGTGGAAATTGTCTGGAAGTCCTTCGAGAGGGGGGTCTTTCCAGATCCCCTCAAGGAGGAGGTCGTTCGACCACTCCTTAAGAAATCCTCCTTGGATCCAGACTGTCTAGCTAACTACCGGCCTATCTCTAACCTGCCATTTGTTGGTAAGGTTATTGAAAAGGTGGTTGCGCTGCAATTGGATGATCACCTTATAACTCACAATGTCTATGATAGTCTCCAGTATGGTTTTAGGAAGAGGCATAGCATGGAGACTGCACTTGTCTGTGTATTGAATGACCTCCTAATGGCAAGAGATCAAAAGGCACGTACTATTCTGGTCCTTCTTGATCTCTCTGCTGCATATGACACTGTAGACCATGGTGTGCTGTTGGAGTGTCTGCGTTTTTTTGTAGGCTGTCTGGTACAGTCCTCAAATGGTTTCATTCATTCCTCGGGGGCAGGTCTAGAGAGTTGTCACCGGAATTTATTCCTCTGGCACTCACTCCCTGCCCTGCGGGGTGCTGCAGGGCTCCATTCTGGCTCCCATGTTCTTTGCAGTGTACATGCTGCCATTGGGAGATATAATCAGATGATACAGTCTGAGATTTCATTGCTATGCAGATGATACTCAGCTGTATATGTCTTTTCTACCTGGACAGGATTATGCACTCTCTGTGCTAAATAACTGCCTCGCTGAAATCAGAACTTGGATGAGTACCAGTTGGCTGGGACTGAATCCGGATAAGACTGAAGTGTTGGTCGTGTACCCTGGTTGTCTGGGGGCGGGTTTGGGAGCTGGTCAGCCATCAGGTCTATCGAGTGATGGCATACCACTCAATAACTCAGACCAGGTGCATGACCTGGGCGTTATTTTTGATGGTGGTCTGACACTAAAATCTCAGGTGTCGGCTGTCGTCAAATCCTTTGTTTACCATCTGAGGAATATCGCCCTGGTGAAACACTTGGTTCTTCTGGATGATCTTCCTACACTGGTCCATGCTTTTGTCACTACCCACCCTGATTACTGCAATTCCCTCTACCTAGGGCTACCAGGGGTTGATATCCGCCACTTGCAGCTGGTGTAGAACGTGGTGGCCAGGTTTTTGACTGGGACCTCTAGGTCCAGTCATATTACACCTGTGCTCTGCAGGCTGCACTGGCTGCCTGTTCAGCAGCGGATCACCTTTAAGGTTGGCTTGCTAACCTTTAAAGCCCTACATAATCAGGGACCCAGTTACCTGCAAGACCTCCTGGCACCCTACTGCCCCTCCCGTCCTCTCCGATCTGCCGATGAGGGATTGCTAGAGATTCCCAGGGTGCGACTAAAGACATCTGATGCTCATGCCTTTTCTTTTTTGGCTCCGACCCTGTGGAATTCTCTGCCTCATCGGTTAAGAGAATGCCTGACCATCGACAGCTTTAAAACTAAGTTAAAAATATATTTATTTAACTTAGCCTTCTCTAACTATGGTTAAGTTATTATTTATTGCCCTTGTCTTAATTCATATTTATATTTATTGTATTTGATTTGATGTGCAGCACCTTGGCTTGGAAAGGCACTATAAAAATAAAGTTTGAGTTCAGTTGAGTCTAAGATTGCTCCCTCCCGAGTGTGTTCCAATACTAGCTGCTTGAGGCATGCCCCCTGTGGGGCATTGAGAATAACTCTGCTCTTGGAAGTGGCTGCAGCAAAGCTGCTCCATTTAACATCTGGCATATTCAGGTCCCCCATCAACAATATCTCCCCTTTTTCTGCCATCCTACAGATGTCTTCTATCATTTCTGTATCCATTTCCTCCCCCTGAGACGGGAATCTGTATATAACCCCTGTGCGGATTGTGGTGCCATTTCTGGTCTCCAGAGTGACCCACAGTCCCTCCTCTCCTCCCTGTTTACCCTTTAGTTCCATTGCTTTGATTCCTTCCCTTACATAGAGAGCTAATACTCCTCCTCCTCTTCTACCCTCCCTGTCCCTTCTATAGATTGTGTACCCTGGTATGTTGACATCTCAGTCATGGTTCTCTGTGTAACATGTTACTGTTACTGCCACGATATCAAGGCATCCCTCTTCCATCAAGGCCAGCAGTTCAGGGAGCTTGTTACCTAGACTATGGGCATTGGTACTCATTACCCTCCATTTTTTAATGACCTTACCCCTTTTTGCCCCATCCCTGTCCTTACTGTCTTTGCCTTTCTCTCCATTTATCCCTGCCTTCTCCCTAGCGACTTCTCTATCTTGGTGTTTACCTCACTAACTACCCTGATTTTTTGGGGGAACTAGGATTTCCCTGCTCCTTTTCAGTGCCTTCCCCCCTTGGCTAGTTTAAATGCTTGCCAATGAAGCATTTAAACCTATCACCTAGGATCCTGGTTCCCCTCCTGGACAGATGCAGATAGGCCTGCATCCCTCCAGGTGGACCCCCAGTCTACAATGAAGCCAAAACCCTGAGTTCTGCACCAGTTTTTTAACCATTTACTGAATCCCAAGGTGAAGAGCACCCTAGCCTCACCCATGCCATAGACAGGCAGCACCTCTGAGAAGGTTACCATGTGTGCTACTTGTCTAAGGCCTCTCCCCAACTCCACAAACTCCTCTTGCACTGCTCTTATCCCTTTCCCAGCCCGGTCATTTGTCCCTAGGTGGATAATGACATCCGGCTCCCTCCCTTGTGCAGCTGCTCCCATGATCCTGAAGATTCGCTCCCTGTCCCTTCAAGCTATAGCGCCAGGCAGGCAGGCACCTTACCTCCCTCTGCCCCCCAGTTCTACCCTCCTAACAATGGAGTCCCCCACCAGGAGTTATTTCCTTCCCCTGTGGGGTCCCATGCCACCCTTCTGTGGGTCTCCTTTGTGGAGGTTCCCAGCATCCTCTTTGGTCTCCACAGTGGGTACCTCCATAGAGGAACCACACTGTGCCAGAATGGTGTATGAATTGTGGAAAGGTACAACTGGAGGGATGCACCTCTGTTCCACCACCTTCACCCTCCCTGAGTCCACTATGGTCTGACCTCTCCTCTTTCTTAGCAACCTCTGAGGCAGTGGTGGCAGCCCTGGTGGTCCATGAGTGGGAGAGGAGGTCCCCCGAATCCTGGCCAGCACAGCCTGGAGACAAGCAACCTCCTCCCTCAGCCCAGAGAGGTGCCTGCAGATGGGACAACACCGCATCCTCCAGAACGTCTCCTGGAAGACTGCCACTCCACAGCCACTGCACTGCACCACTCCCATCATGTCTTATTTGTGACCCCTCAACTGTTGTTTTGTATGCTTACTCTTTCCTCTGTCTGTTAACGTTTTATTTTTTTTATTTTATATGTATTTTTCTTTCTCCCTACTTTCCTACTGCCTCCATGCCCTTAAAGCTCCTGCTCTTCCTGTTCTATGACAGGAAGTTTCTGTATTCCTCAATAGTCTCTTTCTTACTTGTTCAGAGTCAGACCTCCAGTAGCTGGGGGGGGTGGAGAGCTACTCTTTTTCTTCTAGGTTGGTGAGTCTTTTATGCCTCTGTGATCACTACCTTCCTGCTCCCAAATGGTAAGTTCCTGTTGTAAGTCAAATCCTGTGCCTATAAAGTAGAACTGGCTAAGGGTGGGGGTGTGGGGAGGGAGGGGCTATATAGTCTCAGTACAGTAGTAAAGTTCTAACAGCACCTCCTTCCTCTTGATGTTCTCTGCCAAAAGCTATCTAGGGCAGATTTAAATGTAAACACCTGGCTTCCTGCTGCTTAAGCCACTCCCTCAATTCACAGTTCCCTTCTTCACCTAGCTAACTGCACAGAAAACAATTCCCTTCACCCAACTCAGACAAACACACTAACTCTTGTTTTGTTTTGTTGTTGTTTGTTTTTACCCTAAACTGAAGTTCCCAGTAGTAGAGTTTTAGTTCTTAAGTCCCAGTAGAGTAGTAAAGTTCTAACAGCACCTCCTTTCTCTTGCTGTCCTTAATCTGTTGCTAGATTAATTTCAAGATTTTCTTAGCTTTTTTAATACTTGATTGACCGAGTTTGCTAATTTTTTGTATGAACTCCAGTTTAAAGTAGTCATTTTTTATATTTTGCATATGACCTTTTCTTTCTTTTTATTGCCTTTTTGATACTGTTATTCCACCATAACGGAATTCTATGCTTATTATTGTATTTTGTTCTTGTTGGAATCCAGGTATCAGTACAGTCATTCAATCTGTTTGATATGATATCCCATATGTGGCTTAAATTATGATTCTTCAGGTCAGTCTCCCAATCCAAGTGGAAAGGTATTCATTAATAAGTCTGTAATCAGCTTTTGTAAAGACTTTGTAACTATTGTTACCCCTTGACATAGTTGTTATTAATGTTGACACTTGGTGTTACCATCTTATGGTCACTATCTCCAAGCTGTCCAAGCTGTTTAATAACTGCCGATGTGGATATACCATTGTCCATGTTCGTTTGAACAATGTCCAGTATTTTATCTTCCCTGGTTCTTCAGTTACTAATTGTTCTAGGTTATGATTAACTAACATATCAATATATTCATTTTCAGTACTACTGATACCGTCTAATGTGGACCAGTTAATTTTAGGGAAGTTGAAATCTCCCATTAAGATGTAATTTAGTGGTGTTTCCATACTGTCTATTACTGATATGAAGTTCTCATTTTCCTCTTTACTCAAATTTGGGGATCAGTATCCAAGACCTACCAGCAGTTTGTCTGTTGGTAATGTAATTTGTGCCCATACTATTTCAGCGTTCTTATGTTCATCAAGTGGGGGGATACTACAGTATGTGGACTCGGTATTTATTATATATATAGAGGGCTACACCTCCACCCCCTTTCCTGTGTGCTTTTTTCAATTTTGTTTTGTAGCCAGGAATCTCAGTGTTCCAGTCATTATCCTGGAACCAGGTCTCTGTTACCCCACAGACTGAGATGTTGTCTGATCTCAAAATATATTTCAGTTCCACTATTTTGTTGGATAGACTATGGGAGTTAAAAAGCAGAAAGTTGGCCAACCCATCGGCACATTGGTTGGATTTCCACTTGCGACGCCTGCGACCCAGGTTCGGAAATGAATCCGGGTGCTGGAGGGCCGGCCGGGGAGAGAGGGTTCAAGCATCAGATGACTGCTCATTGCTCTTGAGGAGAGGGCAGGGAAGTGACCCGGTGCTTGCTGACCCCTGGCAGAGGCTGGGGGCATGGCAATGTGTGGGGTCCCACTAACTAATGGGGTGTGGTGAACGTCGGTGTATGCCTGATGTTAGTGGCATGCCATGCCCCCAGGGAGCAAATGAGAAAAAGAGCCCCGTGGCTGACTGGATAATGATTGCCAGCTCCCGCGAGACCTCGAGCAGTGCACGGACCACCCCAGCAGCACTCGGGCCAAGAATTGCACTGGCTGCCACACCAGTGCCTTTCCCCTCAGAGGGGAGGGACCCACCTAGTGAAGGGTTACCCAGGGGCTGCAATATGGGGTGATGCGTGGCTGTATTGGGCAGTGTGGCAGTGAGGGGCATAGGAAGGCCTGAAGGAGAGGCCAGCCCAGAGCTGGGGGAGCAAAAAAAAAAAAAGAAGCAGAAAGTTTAGTGTCTTGTTGGCTTTATTATTATTGCATATGTAATTTGATTTTATGTTTACCTTACTGTTGTGGTGTGATGATGTACAGTAGTTCTCTTTATGTTTTTTTTCCTGTTTTTAGAGGGACCAGTAATTCCTGTCCCTGCCCCCGATGTATTAGTTTAAAGATTTATTGATGAAGTGTACAATGTGTTTCCCAAGGAGTGAGCTACCTCCCCTGTTTAAATGTATACCATCCCAACAATATAGTTCTTCATGGCTGACAAATTCCTCCCAATGAATGATACAGCTGATCTCTTGTTTTAATGTCCATTTCCGCAACCACTCATTTACTGCTGTAATCTTGTTACTATGATGCTGTGATGCTTTGGGGATTGGTAGAATTTCAGACAGTGCAACCTCACATCCCAGATCAATCAATTTATTAGTCAATGCAACGTAGTCCTGTTTTATTTTCAGTGGAATCATGAAAGATGTTATTTGCACCACCATGGACAATAAAAAGTGGATTTTCTCCTGCATTTTTTAGAATGTTCTCACACATCCTAGTTATGTCAGCCACTTTAGCACCACTAAAGCTAGATAGAGTTCTGCAGAATTTGTCAAGGTTGCAAATGGCTCTGTCTAGGTATTTAAAAATTGAGTTCCCTAGTACTACTATATTCCTCTTCCCAGAAAAAGGGCTAGCTTCTATATCGATGTTGCTAGTTGAATCAGTAATTATAGATATAAGTAAGGGGGTATTACTTGGTATATCCCCAGAAGTATTTATGGGTGTTCTGTTGGTGCAGGAACTTCTTTTTCCTGTAATTTTATCCATTGCGGTTGGATCTGGTTGACCCCCGAAAAATCCTTCTTGCCTCACCAGAGTAGAGGGGGTTGGGAAAGTCATTGCGGTAGACGTATTCAGTTCCATGTCAGTGGTCAGGGAGCCCAAGATATCAAAGCTATTAGGGAGGGGAATTGTTAAAGTGCTGGCCTTATGTCCTTTCTTGGCAACCTTTGCACTTTGCACTTTGCACCATGTACCACTCCTCATCGGAGCTTTCAGTGCATTCCTCATCCCTGAACCTTGTTTTATTTACTCCTGATGGTAGAGTTCCTAATTGACTAGGCATCAGTATTGGTACTTCCAGCATAGTAACACTAGAGTTGTTTGTTACTGTAATAGGGGCATTTGGACCTGTAATTTATGTTGTTTTGTTTTTTGTAGACTTTTGCATGGTGCACTGCCTGGATTGACTTGCAGGCTCGCTGCCATTGCTTTTAGGCTAGCCTCAAGCGATTCCATTCCAGCAGTGAACAAGCTTACTTCATTGCTTAATTTTCATTCTGAAGGCATTTTTGGCATTTAAATGTCTGTTTTGGAATTGTTTTCATAAGATGATATCTTAGACATGATGCACATTTAATATCTATCTCTCCCTCCAGGGTCATTAAGGTGTCGCCATGTTTTACCTTGTATTATACCCTTATAAATCGAGTTGTTAGACCCACTTAATATTCCTAGCTTGCTGATTTTGGTTCCAGTGTTAGTCTGAGATAATGTTCTTACACCCTAATATAGCAATTCATAATCTCTTTAAGTGCTAACAGCTACAGAATGACCAGATAATATTTGCTATGGGCAGCTCTTACCAGGTAGCTGTTTTTACGTTTAGTGGGACTCTTCCCCTCAATTATGCCAATTACACTAAACAGGCAAAACACATGCTTCAGATGTGTATGTCTTTGTGCGCAACTTTGTACGCATCGTCATACCCTCACAGCAGGGCCGGCAAATATAGTGGCATGTGACCCAGAAGCACCGGGAGGTCACACACTGGTCCGGTTTACAAAAACCTGAATATAGCAGTAAAAAGTGGATGAGAACCACTTATCTGTGATTCTGGTCCCACTCCAGTGTACAGTACCCCCAAAAGCTAAAAACAGTTTAAAACTACTGAGTTGTAGTCACCTGTGGAATGTACTGTGTCAGTGCTACAGTATGTATCTGCATTGTAACTGTGCACTGTGTCAGTGCTATGTATTTGCATTGTATCACTATGTCATCGAGGCACAGGTCAGGAAGCATAGGAAGACCAGGAGCAGTTGTAAAATTTACAACAGGAGTTTTATTATTAATAACAGTAAAATATAAACAAAAAATTGTTCAGAATAACTATTTACAATGGCAGTAGAAACGTAGAAGACCGAGTCCTTCTGAGTTTTTCTTCTCAATTTCCAATTTCAGTCTCTCAGTCTCTGTCTCTCTCTTTTGCAAAACATTGCAGCTCTTTTTTATAAGTCTGTGTAGGAGCTTGTAAAGAAAATAGCATGCTTCTCACACAGAGTTCGTGTAAGTTTCCAATGTTCTTGTCAGTTTCAGCAGGTGCAGCAAAAAGAACATTGTAACCCAGAACTGACCTCTTATTTACATCTTCTGCAAAAAGGCTTAAAAATTGCATCTCAGTTTAACCCTGTGAGTTCCAAATAGCTTTGCAATCATTTCAACAGTATAACTATATACAGTTTTAAACAAAGGGGTCCCAGTATCAGTTACATTTCACCAAAATGATTCACATATATTTCTATACCAGCAGATATGCAAGGAGGAAGAAAAGACAGAACAGCAAGTGAGTGTAGAGAGATAGTGAGAGGCAGAGAATTGCAAGACCATCGGGGTGATCAAGTCCTAGGTCTCATGAGAAAATTTGGTTGAGCAGCCAGACAGAGAAGAGATAGAAAAGGTGAGAATAGACTGGATCCTTGCATTTAAACTCCTTCTCCATAACAACTGGGACAGGGTCATATTCAACCCTCTCACGTGCCCCCCCCAAGAGGGAACCTGTTTTATAAAAACAGGTTTCCAAAACTTTCTATTAATTCTCATCAAACATAAGCATATAACCTCTACAGTTATGTGCATATGCAGTATCCTTATTTCCATAACAACAGCACAGCAAATAGTGAAGTTTAAACCCACACATTAGTTTTTTTCAGCCATCAGAATTCTCAATTCCGGATCCATATCTAGACAGAAAATCAGCATTGATATTCTCTTTTCCAGATTTGTGCATCACTTTAAAGTTAAATGGCTGTAGTGCCAGGTACCACCGTGGGATTCTAGAATTGTTATCCTTCATTTGGTTAAGCCAATAGAGGGGATTGTGATCTGTTGCAAGTACAAAGTCAGCTCCTAGTAACTAAAACTTAAGGGACTCCATGGCCCACTTTGTCTCAAGGCATTCCTTTTCAATGGTGGAGTACTTTTTCTCTTTGCCATGCAATTTCCTACTTATGTATAGAATAGGATGTTCTTGCCCATCTATATGCTGACTCATAACTGCACCTAGGCCTATCTCTGATGCATCAGCCTGGAACAGAAATGGTTTCTCAAAGTCTGAGCTTCTTAAAACAGAGGCTGAACATAATGCAGTCTTAATGGTCTGAATAGCCTCGTCACACTCTGGGTTCCATTTCACAGTATTCAGGTACGGTTTCTTTGTGAGTTCAGTGAGGGGAGTTGCGAACTTAGCAAAACTGGAAATAAATCTCTGATAATAACCAGCCAGCCCTAAAAATTACATGACATGTTTCTTGGTTTTGTGGACATGGCTGTTAGCTACAGCTTCCATCTTGGAAACCTCTGGCTTGATTTCTCCATTTCCCAAAACATAGCCCAAATATCTGGTTTCCTGCATGCCCAATGCACACTTGGTAGGATTCATTGTCAGACCTGCCTTTTTGATTGATTGGATAGCTGTTCATAGATGTTCCAGGTGGCTTTTCCAGTCTGGAACGTATACCATTACATCATCCAGGTACTCAGCACAATAACCAGTGTGAGAGGATAAAATTACATCCATGTACTGCTGGAATGTAGCGGGTGCACCATGTAAACCAAATGGCATGGTAGTGAACTGACAGAATCCTATAGGAGTGGCAAAGCAGTTTTGTCCCTGAATTCTTTAGTGGATTTGCCAGTAACCCTTGGTGAGATCGAGGGTACTGATATACTTGGCACTCCCAGTCTGTCCAACAAATCATCTATTCTGGGCATTGGATAACAGTCAAATTCTGACACTTGATTAAGTTTCCTAAAATTAAGGCAGATTCTTACACCCCCTTCTTTTTTATTTACAGTCATCATTGGTGATGACCAAGCACTTTTCAACTCTTCTATGATTCCCAGTTCTTTCATTTTTTTGTATTTCCTTAATCACATCAGCTCTTAACCACTCTGGTAATCTGTATGTCTTTTGTCTAATAGGGCGAGAATTCCTTGTCACTATTATATGCTCAACCCTTTTTGCTTGGCCTGGTATTGTGGTAAAAGTACTGTTAAATGTCTTTAGCAAGTTATGAATTTCAGCAATTTGTTCGAAGGTTAAGGAAACATTCACCTTTACAGCGTCAGCAGTTACAGTTTGTTCCAGTCTATCATAAGCTACATTAATATCTTCTTTATCAGTTCTGGTAAAACCAGCATAACAGCTTTTGGTGTTTTTTCAACCCATTTCTTGAGAAGGTTATCACTGTATATATCTTAGTAGGATCTTTCCTATCTGGAGTCTCAATCTCATAGCTAACTGTGCCAGTACATCTAAGCACTTTATAAGGCCCTTGCCACTTCATTAACAATTTATTTTCTGTAGTGGGTAACAGTAGCAAGACCTTTTCACCTGGCCCAAAAACTTTTTATTTTACCCCATGGCCATAATATATCTTCTACTGGTTTTGGGTCTCTTCCTGATTACTATGGGTGATTTCAACATATTTTGCAAGCTTCTTTCTTATTGCACACTTATAAGATGTAATAGATTGTTTCTGATGGGGGTTATCTTGCCATGTTTCTTTTATTACATCTAATGGCCTCCTAGAGTGTCTACCATACAGCATTTCAAAATGGTGAAAAGCCTGTAGATGCCTATGGCACTTCTCATTAAGCAAAAAGCAGATAAGGTAAGTATTGGTTACAATCTTTCCCTTCCCCTTTTACAAACCTAAATGCATTATTAATGAAGAACTCCAACAAGAAATTGACACATTTGGTAACAGATTACACTGCTTAGAAGCTAGCCAAAAGAACATGGCACATAGATTCCAATCAAATAGCCAGGAACAAATAGAACCTTTGACTGGGACCAGTGGAAATATAGGAAATTCGACAAATAATGATTTGATTACTTTTCAAACAATCGATTCTAGTCCCATATCTGAACCTTTGATACAGATGTTAGATATCAATCCACCAGCTGAGCCACTACATATTAATAAAAAAAGGCCAAGAGAAAATGATTTAAGCAACCTAGATTGCAACTGGGTGACTGTAAATAACTCTAGGGCAGCAGAAAGAGGACAAAGGGCAAAAGCTTATGATTTACCCCTGTCAAACCAATACTCAATTTTAAGTAGCTCTGAAGAAAATGAGAATGACTCAAAGCCCTTGAGTGTAGATAAACATCCCTATGGATCCTATTGACTTACAAAATTCTGCTAGTTTAGTTAACTCAATGGATCATAGTTTGCCTTCTAATAAAGAACCTAATCCAACAAACCCAGAAAGGGAAATTAACTCTCAGCCTCTTTTTGTTTTGGGGGATTCTATGGTCAAGTTCCTCGACAGACAAATTTGTAATCCTGATAAAGAATTTAGAACTGTATCCTCCTTTAGAGGTGCAAAAATAGGTGATATCACTTCAATGTTGGATAATATATTAGCAAATACACAAAATCCCATGGTTATAATCCATGCTGGTGCTAACAATGTATTAAGAGAACCAATAAACAAAATCAAACAAGATTTTGTCTCAATAACAAACAAATTGGTTGAATTAAATTGTAGTATTTCTTTTTCTGAAATTTTACCGATACCTAAAGCTTCTGAATTTAACCTAAATAAAATTAAATCATTAAACAGTTGAATGAGAAGATGGTGTTTGAAACAGGAGCTAGGATGTATAATGCACTGGGAAGATTTCATCTTTAGGGAAGAACTTTTTTCAAAGGATGTACTACATCCGAGCAGGAGGGGAAATGCCCTACTAGGGAAACAGATATTGTCTCATATACAAAAATCTTTAAACTAAGCTATGGGGAGATTCCTAAAGCTTTGGATTCTCTTAGTACTATAAAGACTCTTGGCGATAAAAATTTGGAAAATACAGTAAATTGTAAAGACAAAGATTTTGGAACTACAAACAAATCAGAAACTACCAAAATGAATATATTGCTCTTAAATGCAAGAAGTCTCTTGAATAAATAGATGAACTATCTGATTTTTTGCATACTAATATCGACATATGTGGAGTAACTGAAACATGGTTTAAAGATGATGATTGGGCAACTGAAATAGCAGGTTATTTAAAGTATGAAAAAAATTGCTCCAATACTAGAGGAGGTGGAATAGTATTATACATTAATAATAAATTAAAAAGCTACCTAATAAACAATCCAAATAGGGACAGTTCAAGTGAACTAATATGGATTAAAATAAAACTTACAACGGATCATACTATCATGGTGGGACTTGGATATAGATCACCAAATTTAAATACAGAAGAAAATCAAATATTTTTAACTAACATAGAGGACAATTTACAGGATAAAGACTGTCTACTTATGGGGGATTTTAACTTCCCGAATATTGATTGGAACAACTCAAAAGGTAGTTCAACAAAAGACTGTGCCTTTCTAGAGTTTATAACCATAAATAACTTGAATCAACTGGTCAAATCACCTACAAGAGGCAATAACATACTAGATTTGATCTTCTCTAATATAGAAAATTGTGAGGCAAATGTCACTATTAAACATCCACTTGCTAATAGCGACCATAACATGATCCTTACAATAATGAACCTAACTTACTTTACTGAAACTTCAGGCTGTACAATAGCAAGAGATTTTAAAAATGCTAACTATACAAAAATAAAACAATATTTAGAGAAATGAAATTGGGCTTCTGAACTTATCAACAATAATATTAATTTAGTCTATAATAAATTTGTGTCAAAAATACAAACAAGTATTAAATTATGGGTTCCTGTCAGAAGGAGTTATATAAAATATCGAAGATCTCCCTTGTGGTGGAATTCCAATATAAAGAGAATCTTGGCAAAAAAGCAACATTTATCCAAGAAATTTAAGAAAAATAAATCCAGCTCAAATTGGGACAGATATAAACAAGTTGCAAATAAAAGTAAGAATATGATTATAAAACAAAAAAGGCATCTTGAAGAAAAACTTGCAAATACTGTTAAAGAAAATAAAAAAATAATTTTATAATTATATCGGTTCATTAAAAAAAAACAATCCTTCTGTAGGACCTTTACAGTCCTCGGATGGGATAATAACCAATGAAACAGAAATTGCAAATACATTGAATAACTATTTCATAAATGTCTTTAAACCAAATTATGTGGAGTCTGTATGTGATAAATCTATGAACAATTATTTTACCCCTATAACTAAGGGTGAAGTATTAGATGCAATAAATATTTTGAAGAATAATGGAACTCCTGGCCCAGATGGCATTCCACCATTATTCATTATTAATTTAAAGGAATTATTGGTTGGACCATTGACATTAATATTTAATTTATCGATGAGCACAGGGAAAACGGTTCCACTATGGAACAGAGCTATAGTTATACCGATACACAAAGGTGGTAGTAAAAGTCTTGAGCAAAACTATAGGCCTATTAGTTTAACTGATGTAATATGTAAATTGCTTGAAAGGATATTAAAGAATAGAATATCAAACTATTTAGTCGATAAAAACTATATTGATGTCTACCAACATGGTTTTGTTAAGAACAGATCTTGTCAGACTAATCTCTTGTATTTTTGGAACCAGTTAGTGAAGCATTGAATAATGGCCTATCAGTGGATATAATTTTTTTAGACTTTTCAAAAGCATTTGACTCAGTATCACATCAAATACTTATATCTGAACTAGAGAAATGTAATATTCACCCTGTAATTATTAGATGGATACATGCTTGGTTATCAAATAGGTCACAGCAGGTATCAGTGAAGGGCCATCTATCAGAATGGGGTCCCGTTACTAGCGACGTCCCTCAGGGCTCAGTATTGGGCCCAACCATTTTCAATATACTTATTCCATCTATGTATCCTTTAAACAGCTCTTGCTGGTTGGTTAAATTTGCTGATGACTGTAAAATAGATAGCATCATAAATAATACAAATTCTGCTAAGGAAATGCAAAATAATCTAACTCTCTTAGTTGAATGGTCTACAAAAAAGGGACTACTGTTTAATGAATCTAAATGTAAGGTCATGCACTTGGGCAAACATAACCCATGTTTCACATATACTAATAATAATACAATTTTAGAAACAACACAACAAGAAAAAGATTTAGGAGTAATTCTTTCAAACGATTTTACATTTAATATACACACAATAACTGCTGTTAAAAAAGGTAACAAAATATTAAATTGTATATTAAGGAACATTAAAAGTAGAGACGTTAAAGTTCTGTTTCCATTGTATACTGGACTTCTTAGACCTCATTTATAATATTGCTCTTCAGACACTGCTCCATATTTAATTAGAAACAAGAAATTAATTGAAAATATCCAAAGAAGAACAACAAGGAAAATAATTACTATTCAAAATTTAGATTACGGAGCAAGATTAAAAAAAGTAGGCCTCTATTCAATGGATTATAGGAGACTTTGAGGAGACCTGTGCTTGACTTATAAAGCTTTTCAGAGTGAAATAATGCTAGAGACGATAGGACTACAGAAAAAAGACTGCTATAAACACCAGATCGCATATACTCAAAGTAAAAGGTACTAATAACAACACGATTAAGAGAAATAATTGGTATACTCAAAGGGTAGTAAATACATGGAATAAGCTCCCAATTAATGTGGTACTTAGTAATACAATGACTACATTTAAAACCAATTTAGATAATTACATGGGTCACCTTAAATACGATTTCCACCCATGATTGGGTGGCGAGTTTATAAAAGGTAGAAATACCTACTGAACTCGTATAAATCCTATGAACCTATGAACCTTTTAACATGTGTTTTAGGGTTTAATTAAAACACTCAACAAGACCATCTGTCTGAGGGTGATAAGGAAAAGTTCTTATGGCAATGATACCTAGAAGTCAGTACAGCTCCTTCAGTAATGCAACACCAAAATTACTACCCTGATCAGTAATAATCTCCTTTGGTATGTCCACTCTGCTGAACAGTATGGCAAGCTCTGCTGCCACTGCCACTTTTAGGGCTGTGACAGTACAGACTGGAATTGCCTCTGGGTATCAAGTAGCATAGTCACATACTACCAAAATGAATCGATTACCGTCTTTACTTTTGTCTAAGGGGCCAACCACAGCATTGCAATTCTCTCAAAAGGCACATTTATCAAGGGTAGGGGCACCAGGGTTACCTTGTCTTTTTTAGTCTCTGGGGCTACTTTCTGACACTCAGCACAGGAACTGCAATAGGTAGCAACATCTTCATGAATTCCAGGCCAGTAAAATCTGTACAACAATCTGGCAAGGATGCGATCCCTCTTTGAGTGACCAGCCACACAACTATCATGTGCTATCTGTAACAACTCAGACCTATACTTTTGTGATGTAACCAATTGTTCTATCTGGTCCTGCATCTGAGGTTTAACATATATTCTGTACAGTAACCCATTACATTTTTTAAACATAGGTTCACCCTGTTTTGGTTTCACCCCAGCTGTTTAAAATAACCCTGGAGAGAAACACTGTTAGCTTGTTCTGAAAGAAAATCACAATCAGTGATCAGTTTAGTTTCAGCATTTTCGTATGTTAACCCCTTATGTCCATCAGTCTTTTGTTGCCACTGTTTCTTCAGGCATTGTCTTTCTTTCTTGGACTTCTGTGTTCAAACAAGTCATAATCAAAATTAGTGAAAGAAAAAGAGTCCTCACCATCTGAGATTTTCTTTACCTGAGCTCTTGCCACCACAGCTGCTGAAAGATCAGGATTCACTCCCTCTTTGATTAACTCAGTAAATCCTGGAAAGTCATTTCTAATAATCACAGGTACAGGTAACATAGGTACTAAGCCTACTTTCATTTGGTGTGAGACCCCATTAATAGTCAGAGTCACTTGTCTGGTGGGATAGTATCGAGTGTCCCTGTGGATGCAGATGACACCAGCACCTGGTTCTTTTGAACATTGTTTTCCCAGCACTTCAACATGCACAAGGGTCTGTCTGCTTCCTGAATCTATAAGTCCCTTCACAGTCTCATCTCCCACCTTCACATCTGTTAAGTACTTGCCCCAATTTGCTAAGGACAAATCTGCTCCAGTGTCACTCTTCTTACTATGACAATTTCTTGCAATATGGCCTGGCTCATTACAGTTATAGCAAACAAAGTCTTTGGGCACAGATTTGTTACTCCCACCAGAGTTCTTATCACACTTGGAGTTTAAATGGGAAAAAGAATGTCTTACCAGTACTTGTCTGTTACCTTGCTGCTGTGATATCTGTCTGGCCATTTGGTAATCTTCAGCCAAAGAAACAGCCTTTTTCCCACTTTCTGGTCGGTGTCCTTTTACCCAAAGCTGCACCTCTGCAGGCAGGTTGTTGATGAATTGCTCCATGGCAAATGTGTCGATGATCTGTGGGACTGTTTTGCCTTGCAGTTGGAGTCATTTTATCAGAAGTTCTCTGAGTTGGGTGAAGGTTTCTCAAGGATTGCCAACTGAGTTATACTTAAGAGTCTGAAATCTCTGCCTGTAGGTCTCTCCTGAGATGTCATACCTTTTCAGGATTTCACTTTTCACCAGGCCGTAGTTTTCTGACTGTGCGGTGTCCATATTGCTGTAGGCAAGTTGGGCTTTACCTGTCAGGTAAGGTACCAATCTGATTGCCCAGTGCTGCTTTGGCCACTGGCATGCAGCAGCAACCCTTTCAAAAGTTGTCAGGTGTGCTTCGATATCATCAGAGGGACACAACTTTGTAAGTTTAATGTATTTCAAGTTGCCTGTGTCCTGTTGCTCATCCAGATCTGTGCCAGTTCCTCTGTCTTTGATAGCCTGCAAGGCATCCAGCCACCACTGCTCCTGTCACTGCATCTCTTCTGTCCTCTGTTATCTCTTTTTGTTGTATAGCCTACCATTTGAAAAAGGCAGTCAGGCTTTCAAGTTCTGTCACTGCCTGTTCTTTTACCATAACTGGTGCTAGCTGTACAGTCCCAGCTTGGACTTCTGTCTCTGCTAGTTTGGCTGCCATTCTCCTGGTAACCACTCCTGGACTTGCTGCTGCAGAATCCATATCTTTCTTCTATGCTTCCCTGGTACCAGGTGTAGTACCCACACATACTACTCCTGGCTTAGAGCATGCATGGCATAAATCCCATTTAGGCTCACACCAACTGTCATCGTGGCACAGGTCAGGAAGCAAAGAAAAACCAGGAGCAGTTGTAAAATTCGCAACAGGAGTCTTATTATAAATAACAGTAAAATAAAAAAATATAAAAATTGTTCAGAATAACTATTTACAATCGCAGTAGAAACATAGAAAACAGAGTCCTTCTGAGTTTTACTTCTCAATTTCCAATCTCAGTCTCTCAGACTCTCTCTCTCTCTCTCGCAAAATATCACAGCTCTTATTTTATAAGTCTGTGCAGGAGCTTGTTAAGAAAATAGCATGCTTCTCACACAGTGTTCTTGTAAGTTTCCAATGTTCTTGTCAGTTTCAGCAGGTGCAGCAAAAAGAACATTGTGACCCAGCACTGACCTCTTGTTTACATCTTCTGCAAAAGGCTTAAACATTGCATCTCAGGTTAACCCCGTGAGTTCCAAATAGCTTTGCAATCATTTCAACAGTACAACTATATACAGTTTTAAACAAAGGGATCCCAGTATCAATTACATTTCACTAAAATGATTCACATATATTTTTATACCAACAGATATGCAAGGGGGAAGAAAAGGTAGAACAGCAAATGAGGGTAGAGAGATAACAAGAGGCAAAGAATTGCAAGACCATCGGGGTGATAAAGTCCTAGGTCTCACGAGAAAATTTGGTTATGCAATCAGACAGAGAAGAGACAGAAAAGGAGAGAACAGAACAGATATTTGCATTTAAACTCCTTCTCCATAACAACAGGGATAGGGCCATATTTAACCCTGTCACACTCTGAACTGTGTCAGTATTAAGTATTTGCATTGTAAGTATACTGTGTCAGTGCTATGTATTTGCACTGTAACTGTGCACAGTGTCAGTGCTATGTATTTGCACTGTAAAGGTGCACTGTCAGTGCTCTGTATTGGCATTGTAACAGTGTACTGTGTCAGTGCTATGTATTTGCATTTTAACTGTGTATTGTGTCAGTGCTATGTATTTGCACTGTAATTGCACTGTGTCAGTGCTTTGTATTGGCATTGTAACTGTGTACTGTGTCAGTGCTGTGTATTTGCATTGTAACTGTGTACTGCGTCAGTGTTATGTATTTGCATTGTAACTGCATACTGTGTCAGTGCTATGTATTTGCATTGTAACTGTGCACTGTGTCAGTGCTATGTATGTGCCTTGTACCTGTACACTGTGTTACTGCTATGTATTTGCATTGTAACTGCGTACTTTGTCAGCGCTATGTATTTGCATTGTAACTGTGCACTGTGTCAGTGCTATGTATTTGCATTGAACTGTATACTGTGTCAACGCTATGTATGTGCCTTGTAATTGTACACTGTGTCACTGCTATGTGTTTGCATTGTAACTGTGAATTGTGTCAGTGCTATATATTTGCATTGAACTGTATACTGTGTCAGTGCTATGTATGTGCCTTGTAATTGTGCACTATGTCAGTGCTATGTATTTGCACTGTGACAGTGCTATGTATTTGTATTGTAACTGTGCACTGTGTCAGTGCTATGTATTTGCATTTTAACTGTACTGTGACAGCGCTATGTATTTGCATTGTAACTGTGAACTGTGTCAGTGTTATGTATTTGCATTGTAACTGTGTACTGTCAGTGCTATGTATTTGCATTGTAACTGTGTACTGTCAGTGCTACGTATTTGCACTGTAACTCTGCACTGTCAGTTCTATGTATTTGCACTGTAACTCTGCACTGTCTCAGTTCTATGTATTTGCACTGTAACTGTGTACTGTCAGTACTATGTATTTGCAATGCAACTGTAAACGGTGTCAGTGCTATGTATTTGCATTATAATTGTGTACTGTGTAAGTGCTACATATTTGTATTGTAACTGTGCACTGTTTCAGTGCTATGTATTTGCATTGTAACTGCACTGTCAGAGCTATATATTTGCATTATAACTGTGAACTGTCAGTGCTATGTATTTGCATTGTAATTGTGTACTGTGTAAGTGCTACATATCTGTATTGTAACTGTGCACTGTCTCAGTGCTATGTATTTGCATTGTAACTGCACTGTGTCTGTGCTATGTATTTGCACTGTAACTGTGAACTGTGTCAGTGCTATGTATTTGCACTGTAACTGTGAACTGTGTCAGTGCTATGTATTTGCATTGTAACTGTGTACTGTGTCAGTGCTATGTATGTGCATTGTAACTGTGTACTGTGTCAGTGCTATGTATTTGCATTGTAACTGTGCTGTGTCACTGCTACGTTGTCTCTCAAAAGTGAATGAATACTTTGTTTTAAATATTTAGCTGAATATTTTATTCGGAGCCTCGAATATTCGGAAATTCACTATTCCTATTTGTTGTTCATGTACCTGTAGAGGGGAGTAAAAAAACAGCAACCCCACCCTCCTCCCCAGATCAGTCATGGTACAAACTCTTCATCCCCCCACTCTCTGCAACAAGCCCACTCCCACCCTCCTCCCCCTCAAGCACCCACAGTAAAAATGTTAATTAAAAAAAATCCCACAGTGAGTTACCGGCAAAACCCGCCTGCCTCCACAGCTGGCTGCCATCTCCTCTTGCAATTTATTTATAGTAAACAAAAATCATCCACCCAAACCACCCACCATGGCAGCAGCACCCAAGTCCCCCCCAGCACCCAAATTTCATAACATTAAGTCCTCCCAGATGCGATCAGCTGTTTTACTATGCAGGCAAGCACAGGAGCGCTTTCCCATTCATAAGAAGGTGACCAGCCGTGTAGGAGGGCGGATTGTGTCAGTCATATTCCCGCACCTGGGAGGAACTTAATGTTATGACATTTGGGTGCTAAGGGGGAGGAGGGTGGGAGTTGGGCGCTTCTGCCAGGGTGGAGGGAATGATTTTTACTATCAAAAAATCTCAAGAGGAGACAGCAACCGACCGTGGAGGCAGGCAAGTTGTGCTGGTCGCCCATCGTGTACGTCTTTTTATGAAAGCTTCAATTGTGGGAATTGTGGGTGCGGGGGGGAAGTGTGCTTGTTGTAGAGAGTGGTGGGATGGAGGTTGTTTTAACATGACTGGGCTGGGGAAGAGGGTAGGAGCTGTTTTTTTTTTTTATTTCCTGAATATCAATAGGCACAAATAGTGCCACTATTTATAATTCATATCTGAATAATGAATGATGCATTATTCATGGTATTCTGGAAATACTGTTCGTTACTCACACACCTCTATTGTCTGTACCTCTGTGGCACTGCAAGCTGTGGTCATCCCGCTCTCAGTGCTGTAGTAGAGGCAGCGACCCTCCCTCCTTGGAGGAAGAGAGCATCCTTTGGGATACTTGATCATCCCCCGGCCAGCCTCCAGCAACTTAGGTTTTGCTACTGACCCCCGGCTATCAGTATCATGAGTGGAAGTGCTACCGCTGTGCCGATGGAACTGCCATCCAGCTGCTCTGTTACTTAAACTATTCCTTTCATCAACAAACCTTTCAAGTATCAGACCAGCAATCCTTTCTTTCCATTTTCCATGTTCTTTGTATCCTTTATGTTGCCAACAAATTTGCAGACTTTTTCCTATGATGCCATGCTGGATTCTGAGGGGAAAGGGGCAGCAGTACCATTCTGCCTCTGATCATTTTGTCTGTTCTTGCTGGCATGTACAACCCCATCCTCTGACTGCCAAGTGTTCACAGGAACAAGTTATATAAATAGATGGTGAAGAAACAGGAAATAATATAGGTGCTGACATTTTACTGGGGAGGTACACAATGCTTCAGATTTATTAGTAGTCAAGGGAAACAACTGGAGGACAGTAAAAGCCACAGAAAGTGAAATAAGAAATTTTAAATTAACAGGCAATGCTAAATTCGGGTGTGTGGCGAATACTTTCTGGTTCGCTAGTGCTGTTGTTCTAAATTAATATGTCTCTGTAGTTTGTCTCTAGCTTGCTTTGGGGATGGAGTGTCAAGGAGGAAAAGAAAATTCAAATTTGATTAGAAGTTAGAACAGAAAAATAAATGCAAGCTTTTAGCTTTGAAAAAACAAAATAAACAATTTTTTGAGACTGAATGTCAGTGGGACTGCGCTCTGAGACTTGCATAGAAACATAGAATCTGATGGCAGATAAGGACAGCTTGGCCTACACAGGCTGACCATTTTTCCCTGCCTATTCTATCCTGTCGCCACAGACCCTACCTGAGCTCCTGCTTCCTCCCCCCACCCTGCTTCCAAGCTTAGATTCCCTTCTGTCTGTCCCGTGCATGCTTGAAGCCCACCACTGTTTTCAGCCGCACCACCTCTGCTAAAAAGACTGTTCCAGGCAGCCATCACTCTTTCAGTGAAGAACTACTTCCTCACATCTCTCCTAAATTTCCCCCTTCCAGCTTCATTGCATGTCTCCTTGTTTTTGTGCATCTTTTCCTCTGAAAAATACTCCCCTCCTGTGCCTTATTTAACCCTGTGAGGTATTTATAGGTCTGTGTCATGCCCCTTCTCTCTTCCAGGGTGTACATATTGAGGTCCTTTCATCTCTCCTTGTAGGGCTTCTGATGCAGACCCTGCACCATTTTAGTTGCCCTCCTTTGGACAGTCTGCACTGTGTCTATGTCCTTCCCAAGATGTGGTCTCCAGAACTGGACACAGTACTCCAAGTGGGGCCTCACCAGTTCTATAAAGTGGTAACACCACCTCCCTCTTTCTGCTGGTGATACCCCTCCCTATGCACTCCAGCATCCCACTGGACTTACCCACTGCCTTGTCACACTGTCTCGCCACCTTGAGGTCATCAGATATGATTACGCTGACGTCCCTTTCCTGTTTAATGATCACCTCTTCTGCCATTTTGCACTCCACTTCAGGGTTTCTGTGCCTTAGGTGCATGAGTCTGCATTTTTTCACATTGAAACCCAGCTGCCAAACCCTCGACCACTCCTTGAGTTTTCTCAGGTCTCTGCACATTCTTTCCACCCCCTCTGGAGTGCCTACCCTACTGCAGATTTTGGTGTCATCTGCAAAAATTGAGCCCTGAGGCACCCTAGTAGTCATGCTCCCTTCCCCAGCGTGAACTCCATTTACCACCACCCTCTGTCACCTATCCATTAGCCAGTTTACTACCTTACTACCTTAGGACCTATCCGTAAGCTGCCTAGTTTTCTTAAGAGTGTCCTATGTGGTATGGTGTTGAATACTTTACTAAAATCTAGGTAGGCTACATCTGCCACATCTACCACCCCACCCTGATCTATTTTCCTGGTCACCCAGTCAAAGGAATCTATCAGAGTTGTGTGACATGACCCTTCCCCATGAATCCATGCTGCCTTAGGTCCAGTAACCTGCTGAACAATCTTTTCCTTTAGCAGCAGCTCTATGAACTTCCCCACCACTGATGTCAGCCTCCTCCTTGCTACCACTTTTGTGAAGCAGGACTACATCTGCCCTCCTCTAGCCCTTCGGAACTGTTCTTGTTTCCAATGAGTTGTAGAATAGGGCTGTCAGAGGTGCAGCTAGTGCATCCCTGAGCTCCTTCAGTATCCTTGGGTGTACCCCATTTGGTCCCATAGCTTTGTCCACTTTCTGATTTGTGAGCCCCTTCAGGACTCTCTTCTCTGTAAATGGACCTGTGTCTACCCCCCCCCGCTCTTGCTTCTTGTACGTGGCCCATCCCTTTCCTCTGTGAAGACTGAACAAAAGTATTTATTCATGATATCTGCTTTTTTCTGATCCCCTATGCACACACCCCACCCATCTTAACCGCACAATCCCTCCACTTATCTTCCTCTTTTCACTTATGTACCAAAAAAAGGCCTTGTCCCTTACCCCTTGGGCTATTCTTTCCTGAGTTTGCACTTTTGCACTCCTGCACTCCTCACCCCTTTCCCTCTGCTTCCTCTGCTGGGGGGGGCATAATTGAAACTTTCAAATACCTCAAGGCAATCAACAAAGTCCAAGAGGATAGCATCTTTCAGAAAAAGAGACGTGCAAGAACAAGGGGCACAATTTGAAGACAGAGGGAGGATGGCTCAGGGGCAATGTGAGGAAGTGTTTTTTCATGGAGAGGGTGGTGGATGCATGGAACAGCCTCCCTGAGGAGGTCGTGGAGTCAAGAACAGTGGGGGACTTCAAGAATGCATAGGACAGGCATAAGGCAGTCCTAGTGGGGGTAGAAGGAAGTAGGCTGTTGGTTAACTAGGATCTGCAGCTTATTCAATAGGTAGAGAAATGGGCAGACTGGGTGGGCCAAGCGGTCCTTATCTGACAACAAAGTCTATGTTTCTTCTCTTGATACACCTCCCTATCCTGTTCCCTCTGCCTCTCTTTATACCTCCTGAATGGTACCCTTTCTGCCTTTACGTTTTTCAGCCACATTCTTTGAGAACTATAGCAGTCTCTTTTTTCCTCCTGCTTTTGCTTACTTCCTCTGTGCAGAGGTTTGTTGTCTTCACTATGCCTTTCCTTAACTTGGCCCATTGTTCCTCCACCCCACCAGGTCATCCCCTCTTGCTAGGTCATCTCTGAGGAACTCACCCATGTTTTTAAAATTCCGCCCTTCTGAAGCCCAGGTCCCTCATCCTTATGTGGTTTGCTTCCACTGACATCCTTATGTTGAACCACACAGTGCAGTGATTTCTGGTCCACAGATGGCCTCCCACCTTGAAGTCTGCAATACTGTCCCTGTTTGTGAGCACCAGGTAAAGTCTTGCTCCATCACTAGTGGGCTCCCTGACTAGCTGACTGAGAAACACCCCCATGCAAGGAGTCTAGGATGTCCCTGCTTCTAGTTGAAGTTGTGGCTGGGAAGCACCAGTCTATATCCAGAAGACTGAAGTCCCCCACCAGCAGTACCTCCCCGTTTTCTGCCAATGTGCTAATGGCTTCCACCGGGGCCCAACCCAGATTCTCCCCCTCTGCTGGAGATCTGGAGATCATGGCAGTGTGAATAGTGACCCTGGTTCCTGTCTCCAGGATGACCCGCAGTGCCTCCAGCCCCTCTATTTTCCCCGTATTCCCAGTGTCTCCATCACCTTGATACCCTTCCTTACGTACAGCACCATCCCCTCTCCCTTCCTTCCCACCCTATCTTTCCTGAACTGAGTATAGCCTGGTATGGCCATGTCAGGAAGGGTGAGAGTTGTAAGGAGAGGAGAGAGTAAGCATACAGAGCAACAGGAGAGGGATCACAAAATAAGACATGATAGGAGTGGTGCAGTGCAATGGCTGTGGGGCGACAGTGTTCCAGGAGACATTCTGGAGGCTGCGATGCTGCCCTATTTGTAGGAACCTCTCTGGTCTGAGGGAGGAGGTTGCCTATCTCCAGGCTGACCTGGCTAGGATTTGAGAAACTTCCTCCCCCACCCAGAGACCACCAGGGCCACCACCACTACCTCAGAGGTTGCCAAGAAAGAGGAGTGGCTGGACCAAGGTTGGCTCAGGGAGGGAGAGGGTGTGGAACAGAGGTGCATCCCTCCAGCTGTACTTCTTCACAGTTCATATGCTGTTCTGGTGGATAGTGGTTCCTCTATGGAGACACCTGCAGTGGAGACTAAGGAGGATGCTGGGAACCTCCACAAAGGAGACCCACAGTAGGGTGGCATGAGACCCCACAGGGGAAGGAAACAACTCCTGGTGGGGGACTCACTCATTAGGGGGTAGAAGTGGGGGAGGAAGAGGAGAGGGAGGTAAGGTGCCTGCCTGGCACCACAGCTTGGAGGGACAGGAAGCGAATCCTCAGGATCGTGGGAGCAGCTGCATGAGGGAGGGAGCTGGATGTCATTGTCCACCTAGGGACAAATGACCTGGCTCTGAATGGGATCAGAGCAGCGCAAGAGGAGTTTGCAGAGTTGGGGAGGGGCCTTAGACAAGTAGCACATACGGTAACCGTCTCGGAGGTGCTGCCTGTCTATGGCAAGGGTGATGCTAGGCTACTCCATGTGACATGGACAGCCAGTTCTGAGTGCTGTATGATCATTTTTTTGTAATAAATAAAAATGGGTTATGGACTGTTTCCCATGAGAAATACTAAAACAGCATGTAAGATCACACACACACTCACACATGTTTTAGATACCAGGTGTTACATGGCAGGCCTGAAGCTAATTACAGAGTAGAACAGACCTTGATCAAGGATATCCTGTTTTATCTAAAGTTAATTACAGGCTGGAAGAGGCCTGAGTTGAGCATATCCATTTTATGACGTTTCAGGAGGAAACCAGGTTTAGCAAACTGGTGTGAAATCATAAAGGCTTTGATGTCTGTGTGAGAAGGGGAAACTTATCATAGATCAAAGAAATGTCATTTGAAGAACATGAGTTATGCCGAGGTTGCAGAATTTAATACTTGGAAAAGACATCGAGACCTAGATATTCAGAAGGGTTGCGCGTGGCACAACACCGTTGCACCATGCTCAACCCACTGATGTGCCCCGGTGCGATATTCAAACAGGGATTGTGCCTGGCACAAATCCCAATGCACCGGAGCGCATCAGTAATGTATGCGGCGCAGGTGGGGGGGGGCGTGCCCATGCATACTCCACACATCCTGATATTCAGCCCAGGATGTGCTGAGCCCATGCATGCAAGAACCCTACTTGCGCCTGCACAGGTGAGCCAAAAAAAAAGGAACAACGGCTGGCCACCCACAGGTGAGCTGCCATATTGCAGGGTGCAACACGGCAGCTGCCACCTGTGGGTTGCCACCCGAGCTCCGGCTGCACCTGGCAGCGCCCCCCCATGCCCGATCGCTGGCATACATAGAAAAAGGATCCTCCTAAATCCCTGGTGGTCCAGTAGACCACTTGCAGCCTGATCATGGGCATATGTTGTAAAGATTAGAGGTCCAATATCCCTGGTGGTCCAGTGGACCGCTCGTAGTCCGATCGCGGGCATAAGTTACAATAAAAGGAGTCCAATATCCCTGGTGGTCCAGTTGACTGCTCACAGCCTGATCAAGGGCGTATGTAGTAAAAAGTAGAGGTCCAATAACCCTGGTGGTCCAGCGGTACCCCTCCCACCCGCCCACTGGGCCCCACTGCCCTGCTCCCCTGGTCAGCAGTGGGCGGCACCCCACCCCGCCTGCACCCACCACCTGCCGACTGACACCGTATGGTATGGGCTGTACGCCCATTGGTCCACAGTGTGAGCCAATGGGCATGCAGCCTGTGTCTCTATTGACACAGTCCAGATATGTAAATGGATCCATTCACATATCTGGATTCCAGTATTCGGTACGGGCTGCACGCCCATTGGCTCATGCTGTGGACCAATGGGTGTACAGCCCTACCATACGGTGTCAGTCAGCGGGCAGCAGAGCAGCAGGCGGGTGGGGTGTTGCTACCCGCCACTGACCGGGAGAGCGGGGCAGTGGGGCCTCAGTGGGCGGTGGGGAGGGGGTACCGCTGACCACCAGGGTTATTAGGACCTCACTTTTTACTACATATGCCCGCGACATTAGCTGCGAGCGGTCCACTGGACCACCAAGGATATTGGACTGCTTTTATTGTAACTTATGCCCGCGATCGGGCTGTGAGCGGTCCACTGGACCACCAGGGATATTGGATGATATTTAATTCTACATATGCCCACGATCAGGCAGTGGGACACATTGCCGCGCTGTACAGGGGGCATCGGTCCCCGACGGCCACAGCCTGGCAGGGCGCCAAGCGCAAGTCGCCAGGGATTGGCACACCTGCATGCAAATGGGGCTATACTGACATGCAAATGGCTCCATTTGCACCTTACATGCATTATGACCCCATTTGCATGTGCACTTTTGAATATCGTGGTTGTTGCGCCTAGCACAATGGAACTTGCGCTAGCACATCCCACTGCTCCACTCTGGCCACTTGCACTGGTGCAGTGCCACTGTGCCATGCACACTGCGGGTGGCCAGGGTGCGATATTCAACGCTGCTGTGCCATGGCACAGCTCCGTTGAATATCACCCTGTCAACGCCCCTGCGCAGCCCATTTGTGCTGCGCCCAGGCTTGCGCCACAGTCTGGCACAGTCTGAATATCCAAGCCCCTGTTTTTATATAGATATATTTTTTATATATATTCTGACAGGGAGGAGCTAGGTGAGTTCATGCAAATAGTGTGGGGAAAACCAGATTTTAAACATTATTCTGTTTTCCTTCACAGAGACACTTTTATCTAGACTCTGACCAAGAAACATCTTTGAGCACTTTAAGCAGATTTAGAGGTAGAGACAAATCTAAGCACTGTAGGTAGGAATTGTATTGTTTAAACCTTGTTCTTTTAAAAATATTTGTATGTCTTGTGATATAATAGTTCTGTATTGTATGTTTTACATATTTTTATCTATTTTAATAAAACTCTTTTTAGAGCTTACTTGGTCTGTCTTTGATTTCTTTCCTTTACAAGTAGAGTATATATGGTTAAAGCCGACACTAGGCATAAGCTTGAATGGTGATACCAAACTGGAAAGGTAAGAATAATTTGAAGTCTTTAAGTTTTTAAGGGTTCATATTCTGTACACCTGGTTAGGTGCCCATAGGCAAAAATATCTGGCCCCCCGAAGACAGAATTATCTGAGCCTGTGCATTGGGTACTCTAACAAGAGGTTCACAGTTTGAATCCCTCCAAGACTTGAGACCAAAGGTTGATCCAAACTCACAAAACAGACAATAGGGTTACCTTATTCTGTTAAACTGTTCACAAGACTGCGCTCAGAGGTTGGCACTTTGGGAGTAGAGGGCCTGACCTGCTGAGTGGGTTTGTGACAGATTGGTTGGCAGCAGTGGTATAATTTTGGTATCATAAGCTTTTATCGTTCTGTGTCAGCTTGAGACCGTAAGCTCACTTGCAAAGAAAGAAAAAGGCAGAGTTTTATTTTAAAAAGGAAACAGAACTATACCACTTGGCATACAGTCAAGTTCCTACCCATTTTATTTTTTTTTCCTAAAGTGCAAGTCAGAGTAGCCATAGTGAGGAAAGAAAAAGATGGCTTCCAACTACAGCAGGCACACTGTGGATTACTTAAAGCAGTTGTGCGAAGACAGAGGAGTCCCGTTCGAGGTGATAGCCAAAAAGCAGAACCTCATAGATGCCCTGATGGTAGCAGATATCCAGAGCAGCGAGTCACAGACCATGACTGGAAAGGACCAAACCTTGAGTGTGTCAGGGCTAGTGGCCAGTGCAGTGTCCAGATCCGATGAGGAGGGCAACAGGGCCACTGTCAGTGAAGGGCCACAGCAGCAGGGGAAGGTCACCAGTATCCTGAATCCAGAGGCACTCAGCCTGAAAACTGAGTTGCGCAGGGTGGAGCTGGAGTTCCAGGAGAAGAGAGAGCGGGAACAACGAGAGGCAGAGTGAGAATGCCCAGAGGCAGACCGAGAACAGAGAGATGCAGACCATGAGGAGCGTGAGCACCAGCGAGCTGCAGAGGAGAAGAGGGAGTGAGAACACCGAGACGCAGACCGTGAGGAGCAGGAGCACCAGAGGCAACATGAACTGGGGAAGACACGACTTCGACCAGCGGCACCAGAGCAGGTAAGTGGCTTGGGTTTAACTGGGACTGCAGGACTGGATTACAAATTGAATTCCAAATTAATAGCTGAATTTAAAGAGGGGGAGGATATGGATGCCTTTTTAAATTCTTTTGAAAAAGTTTATATTCAGGCTAAAATTCCTATAGAGTTCTGGAGCTTCCAGCTATCCCCGCTACTTACCAGGAAAGTTCGGGCTGCATTGGGTGAAATGGACAATGAGGACAGTAATAATTACTGCAAACTGAAAGCTACACTGTTAAAAAAAGTTTGAAATAACTGCTGAATCATACAGAGCTAAATTCTGTAAGCTCAGAAGAAGCCCTGATATGAGCTATGAGGAGCTAGCCACGAAACAACGTGAGTTTTTAAAACGTTGGTGGGAATGAACTGAGGCAAACTCTGATGATAAAATTGAAAATGTGATTTAATTAGAACAGTTTTATTGGGCATGCCCAGCAGAGCTAAAAACCTGGCTAGAGGACCGAGATCCCAAAACAGTGCAAGAGGCTGCGGAACTCTCGGACCACTATGCCAAGAGCAGACCTGCTCTGAGAGCAAATGGGGCGGGCATGGCAGCACAGAAAGGGGAAAGCATGCCTTCAGGGCAGCTAAAACCCTCACTGCCTCCACCGAAACCAGTTAGCCCCAGGTTTCAGAGAAAAGATTTCTCTGAGAGAAGAAATGAATGTTGGTTGTGTAAAGAAACTGGGTATATTGCCAGACAGTGTCCCAAAAAGGTGAGCAATAATACACAACAGGGTGCTAGAAAGGAAGTAGGTCGTTTGTGTGTCCCTGGAAGCATGCCAATGAACATGAGGGAACACATGCACCCAGTCATGGTGAATGGTGTACAGACGCAAGGGTTAAGGGACACAAGGGCATCCTTGACCTTGGTAAAGGGGGATCTGGTACAGCCTGGTCAGCTTATACCCAATAAATACATCACTGTACAGGACTTCACTGGTGAGGTGAAAACATTGCCCCTCGCTAGTGTTCTCTTAGACTGGGGTGAAACAGGGGGAACTGTGCAACAGGTGGCTGTAGCCAAAACATTAGCAGTGGATATGATCCTGGGCAACAATCTAAAACAGGGTATGGTATGTGCAGTTACCTGTAGCCAAGCGGCAAGGGAAAATTGTAGTTCCCTGAACCCCACAGAAGCCATTGTGGAAACCACTGAGAGGCTGGTTCCCCAGCCTATGTCTCCTGATATGGAGATTAATGAAGAGGGAGTAGACATTTCCCCAGTAGCAAGTAACCACACAGCTACAGAGGGTTACTCTGAAGTGGGAGGGGTGACCCATTGTCAGAGGGTTGGGATTGACAGTGATCCTGAGTGCCCTGATGCTAGTGCTAGGGACCCTAGTTTAGCAACTGAAGGGGACCTGTCCCATGCCTTGGGAATGTGTGAGGGGGTTTGCAGCTGCTCAGAGAAGTGACCCTAATTTAGAGAAGCTGAGGGCTTGGGCAGACTCGGATGGCACACAGGGAGGTGATGGCAGACATAAGGTTTATTGGGAAAATGGATTTATGTATACTCAGGCAGTACGGACAGAGGGAGGAATGCTAGGCAGGCAGCTTGTCATTCCCCAGGGGTATCGTGAGCAGTTGCTTAAGACTGCACATGATATTCTCTTGTCTGGTCATCTGGGAATCATGCGCACAACACAGTAGTTGGCCCAGAATTTCTACTGGCCTAACTTCACTCAGCAGGTGAAGGAGTATTGCAGGACTTGTCACTGGTGCCAAGAAATAGGGAAGGCGGGCAAGAAAAACCCAAGCCGCCCTGATTCCACTGCCCATAGTGGAGGAGCCATTCCAGAGGGTGGGAATGGATATTGTGGGGCCTTTAACTACCCACAGCTCCTCAGGGAAGAGATTCATCCTGACTGTGGTGGATTATGCCACCCGGTACCCAGAGGCAGTCACCCTATCCTCACTGAGGACAGACAAAGTGGCAGATGCCTTACTTGGGATTTTCTCCCGTCTTGGGTTCCGCAGGAGGTTATCACTGATCGAGGGGGTTCCTTCATGTCAGACCTGATGAAATGTTTATGGGAGAAGTGTGGGGTGGTGTAGAGATGCACGACACCGTATCACCCACAAGCCAATGGTACCCTAAAAGTCAATGCTGCGGACGTTTGCTGAACAGCATGGGAGGGACTGGGAGAAATACCTTCCCCACCTGTCGTTTGCATACAGGGAGGTGCCCCAAGAGTCAACAGGATTTTCCCCCTTCGAACTCTTATATGGACGCTGGGTACATGGGCCCCTAGACTTGATCCGGGAGGACTGGGAAGGCAAGCACGCCACCCAGGGAACTCCCATTGTGGATTACGTCCTTAGGTTTAGGGAAAGGCTGAAGGAGCTTATGGGGACAGACCAGAGCAACCTAGTAGCTGCCCAACAGAAACAAAAGGTGTGGTATGACTGCAGAGTCAGAGCTCACTCATACATGGTGGGTCAGGAAGTCATGGTCCTTATTCTGGTCTGGAAAGACAAGCTGCAAGCTGAGTGGGCAGGACCGTACAAAAGTGATTAGGAAGGTAAATGACATGAACTACATTGTGGAGTTACCTGACAGAAGACAGACAGAAAGGATGTACCATGTCAACATGATGAAGCCATATGCAAATAGGGCTGACATGGTGTTTGCAGTGTGTAGTCATGGGGAGGGGATGGACAAAGGAGACCCCTTCTGGATTTGCTGGAGGAAAGTAAGCAGTAGTCCTCTGTGGAGGCAGTAAAATTGTTAACCAGCTGGCCCCGGACCAGATCCAGAAAGTAAGGGAGGTTTTAGCAGACTTTCCCCCATTGTTTAGTGCCAGGCCTGGACTAACCCCCTTAGCGACTCATGATGTGGAGACAGAGACCCAGACGCCCATACAGCGGACAGCATATCGGGTGTCAGAGGCTGTCCAAAAGGACATTAGGAGGGAAGTGGAGGAGATGGTGGATTTAGGGGTAATCCAGAGATCCCACAGCCCCTGGGCCTCACCTGTAGTGCTTGTGCTATGCCAGATGGCTCTACTCATTTCTGTGTGGACTATCATGGACTGAATGCAGTCACGAAGTCAGACACCCACCCGATGCCCCAGACGGATGAACTCCTGGGCAAGTTAGGAGGGGCGACCTACCTTAAGACCATTGACCCGACAAAGGGGTATTGGCAGATAGAGTTGACAGACAGAGCTAGGGAGAGGTTGGTCTTCATCACTCCGATAGGCTTATTTGAGTTTAAAGTAATGCATTTCGGAATGAAGAACTCTCCGTCCACTTTCCAAAGGTTGGTGAAGCAGGTGTTAAATGGTGCTGAGGAGTACGCCATGGCGTACCTGGATGACATTGCCATCTTTAGTACCAGCTGGGAGGAACACCTATCCCACCTTAGGGAAGTGCTGGGCAGGATACAGAGGGCCGGATTCATTGTCAAAGCCGGGAAGTGCCAGGTGGCCATGGGAGAAGTGGCATACCTTGGGCATGTGGTAGGCTGGGGACAGCTCCATCCTAACCAAATAAAGATTGAGGTAATCCAGGCATGGCACAGACCAGAAACACAGAAGCAGGTCAGGAGTTTTCTAGGGACAGCAGGGTACTACAGATAATTTGTACCCAATTATAGTGCCCTGGCTGCTCCCCTATCTGACCTGACAAAGAAAAGGATGCCCAAGAAAATTACTTGGGGCCCAGCCTGTGAGGAAGCCTTTTCCAAACTAAAGGAGGCACTGTGCAGTGCTCCTGTTTTGACAAGTCCTGACTATAGCAAAGCCTTTATAGTTCAGACTGACGCCTCAGACGTGGGTATTGGGGCAGTACTGAGTCAGACATCCAGCCAAGGGAGGGATCACCCAATAGCCTACCTGAGTAAAAAGTTACTTCCCAGGGAGCAGGCATACTCCACTATGGAAAAAGAATGTCTTCCCATAGTGTGGGCCCTAAAGAAGCTAGAGCCATACTTATATGGGCAGCATTTTGTGGTGCAGACTGACCACAACCCCCTGGTTTGGCTGACGCAGATGGGAAAGACAAATGGTACATTGCTAAGATGGAGTCTAGCATTGCAAGGGTATGATTTGAAAATCGTACATAGGGCTGGAGAAAAAAACAGAACTCAGATGGGCTGTCTAGAGTCTATGAGGAGTGAACTGATTTGGGAAGCTCATCCCATTCAGGGGATAGAGCCCCCAAATTCAGTCTAGTTGGGGAGGATTGTGACATGGACAGTCAGTTCTGAGTGCTGTATGATCATTTTTTGCAATAAATCAAAATGGGTTACGGACCATCTCCCATGAGAAATGCTAAAACAGCATGTAAGATCACACACACACTCACACAGGTTTTAGATACCAGGTGTTACATGGCAGGCCTGAAGCTAATTACAGAGTAGAACAGACCTTGATCAAGGATATCCTGTTTTATCTTAAGTTAATTACAGGCTGGAAGAGGCCTGAGTTGAGCATATCCATTTTATGATGTTTCAGGAGGAAACCAGGTTTAGCAAACTGGTGCGAAATCATAAAGGCTTTGATGTCTGTGTGAGAAGGGGAAGCTTATCATAGATCAAAGAAATGTCATTTGAAGAACATGAGTTATGCTGAAGTTGCAGAACTTAATACTTGGAAAAGACATCCTGTTTTTATATAGATATATTTTTTTGTATATATTCTGACAGGGAGGAGCTAAATGACCTGATGCAACTAGATGGGGAAAACCAGATTTTAAACATTATTCTGTTTTCCTTCACAGAGACATTTTTATCTAGACTCTGATCAAGAAACATCCTTAAGCACTTTAAGCAGATTTAGAGGTAGAGACAAATCTAAGTACTGTAGGTAGGAATTGTACTGTTTAAACCTTGTTCTTTTAAAAAGATTTGTATGTCTTGTGATATAATAGTTCTGTATTGTATGTTTTACATATTTTTATCTATTTTAGTAAAACTCTTTTTAGAGCTTACTTGGTCTGTCTTTGATTTCTTTCCTTTACAAGTAGAGTATATATGGTTAAAGCCGACACTAGGCATAAGTTTGAATACCAAATTGGAAAGGTAAGAATAATCTGAAGTCTTTATTTAAGTTTTTAAGGGTTCATTTTCTGTACACCTGGTTAGGTGCCCATAGTCAAAGATATCTGGCCCCCCGAAGACAGAATTATCTGAGCCTGTGCTTTGGGTACGCTAACAGGAGGTTCACAGTTTGAATCCCTCCAAGACTTGAGACCAAAGGTTGATCCGAACTCACAAAACAGACAAGAGGGTTACCTTGTTCTGTTAAACTGTTCACAAGACTGCACTCGGAGGTTGGCACTTTGGGAGTAGAGGGCCTGATCTGCTGAGTGGGTTTGTGACAGATTGGTTGGCAGCGGTGGTATAATTTTGGTATCATAAGCTTTTATTGTTCTGTGTCAGCTTGAGACCGTAAGCTCACTTGCAAAGAAAGAAAAAGGCAGAGTTTTATTTTAAAAAGGAAACAGAACTATACCACTTGGCATACAGTCAAGTTCCTACCCCACACCATGGAATTCAATCAATGGTTGAAAAACTGGTGTGGAGTTCAGGGTTTTGGCTTCACTGGGGACTGGGGAGCCACCTGGAGGGATGCAGACCTATACTGGCACGATGGTCTGCATCTGTCCAGGGGGGAACCAGGATCCTAGGTGATAGGTTTAAATGCTTCATTGGCAAGCATTTAAACTAGCCAAAAGGAGAGGCACTGAAAAGGAGCATGGAAATCCCAGCCTCCCCCATCAAAACACAGTAATTAGCGAGGTAAACACCAAGGTAGAGAAGTCATTAGGGAGCAGGACAGAGGTAAATGCAAAAAAAGGCAAAGGCAGTAAGGACAGAGATGGGGCTAAAAGGGGTAAGGCCATCAAAAAATGGAGGATGATGAGCACCAATGCCCATAGTCTGTGTAACAAGCTCCCTGAACTAGTGGCCTTGATGGAAGAGGGATGCCTGGATATGATAGCAGTCACAAAAACATGGTACACAGAGAATCATGACTGGGATGTCAACATACCAGGATACACAATCTACAGGAGAGGGTTCACGGACTAATAGTCTTGGTTTATTTTGGCGCGGGCAAGTGAGAGCGGTGAAAATGTATCGGAGCACATTAGTCGCCAGCATAGTAGTTGCGGTCATGTAGTAACCGAGGCGATAGTAAATTAAAATGTTGCCATCTTTTTGTTATCATTCCCCACCCCGCCCAAGAAAAACCTTTCTATAAATAAACACTGGATCCCAGTCAGTTTCACATACTCCACAGTTGTGCAACACGATATACTGAGGCAGATCAAGTAGTGTGGCAAAGTTGGTAATTGTGAGATCTCAAGTATAAATTACACCATGGCTGGCTCACTGTTCAATTCCAACACACAATCTCTTTCTGCTTCAGTATTCCAATTGTAAAACTGTGTACAAACAGGACCCCCAAAAATTAGATGTATCAGAGTTGGCCAATTCTGGCTAAATAAACTGTAAACTAAAATATTTTCAATGTTGGATACTACTGTTATCCAGACTCACTATAACAGCATCTTGCAAATTAGTGCTAGAATGAGATCCGCTTTCAAATGACTAGTTTGTCACAAAAAGAAATCTTTCCTTCCCTTAAGTCACTACTTCGGCACATCCCCCTTAATTTTAGCCATTAAGTGCCTTAAGTCACTATTTTGGCATATCATGTCTTTTAGTGGCGGCACCCTTCCAATTCTGCCCTTAGTGAACTCAAGTACTCTGCGGCGATGAGTAATACTGCTACGGTTTGTCTGCGTGACGACTATGGTAACTCCAAAATGTCCTTGGGACCATTTGTCCGCCACTACAACTCCACAGCATTTTGTCCAGGGACTAAATGGCCGTATGCAACAGGAGAGACAGGGAGGGTAAAAGAGGAGGAGGAGTAGCTCTCTATGTAAGGGAAGGGAGTAAAGCAACAGAACTAAAGAGTAAACAGGGAGCAGATGAGGCACACTGGGTCACTCTGGAGACAGGAAATGGCACCACAATCCGCATGGGGGTTGTATATGGACCCCCATCTTGGGGGGAAGGAATGGACAAGAAAATGATAGAAGGTATCCTTAAAATGGCAGGAAAAGGGGAGATATTGTCGATGGGGGACCTGAATATGCCAGATGTTAACTGCAGCACCTTTGCTGCAGGCACATCCAAGAGCAGGGTCATTCTTGATGCCCTAGAAAGGGCATGCCTCAGACAGCTAGTATTGGAACTCACTCAGGAAGGAGCAATCTTAGATCTGGTACTCTCAAATGGGGACGGAGAAAGAATCTCAGATTTAAAAGTGGGTAGCCATCTGGGAACAAGCGACCACCAAACAGTGTGGGTCACGATAAACACAGCCATAGAGTCAAGCCATACAAAAGCAAGAGTATTGGACTTTAGGAGGGCTGACTTTGGGAAAATGAGAGTGCCTCAGAAAAGCACTTGCAAACAGGCAAGAAGGAGGGGTTGAGTAACAATGGAGTAATCAAAACCGCCATCACAGAGGCAACAAACCTTTGTGTTAAGCAAATCAACAAAACACAACGAAGAAAAAAAAAATGCTATGGTTCTCAAAAGAGGCAGCAGGGAAGGTTAAGGAGAAAGGGTATCATTCAGGAAATATAAGGAAACACAGAAGGAGCAGGACAGAGAACTTTATCAGTTAAAGCAGAAAGAGGCAAGGAAGGCAGTCAGAATAACAAAGGCCCAAACCGAGGAAAGGATAGCCAACTCTGTTAAGAAGGGGGATAAGTCCTTTTATAGGTATGTTAGAGAGCAAAGAAAGACCAAGGGAGGGATACTGAGGCTTCATAAAAGGGAAGGAATGTGGGCAGAGGGTGACAGTGAAAAGGCAGGGATACTGAACAAATATTTCTGCTCAGTATTCACAAAGGAAGAGGAGGGGGAGATATCTAAACCAAACAAGAGAAACACTCTGGATACAGGGGTCGATACCAGTCCATTCACAGAAGAAAGGGTTCTGAAAGAACTAGTAAAATTGAAGGTGGACAAAGCAATGGGGCCTGATGGGATTCACCCAAGAATTCTAAAAGAACTAAGGGTAGAACTAGTGACACTAGTGACTACTCTCTTTAACAAATCATGGGAGGGTACCTGAGGACTGGAGGAGGGCAGATGTGATTCCTCTTCATAAAAGTGGGAGCAGGGCAGAGGCAGGAAACTACAGATCAATTAGTTTGACCTCAGTGGTAGGGAAAATGATGGAATCACTTCTGAAGGAAAAATTGAGTACCTAGAGGCCAGTGGGGCACAGGACACAAGGCAGCATGGATTCACAGTGGGAAGGTCATGTCAGACGAATCTAATAGATTTCTTTGACTGGGTGATCAAAGTAGTAGACCAGAGAGGGGCTGTGGACATGGTCTACCTAGATTTTAGCAAGGCATTTGATACAGTCCCACACAAAAGATTAATATACAAGTTATCCAACCTTGGAGTGGGTCTCAAGGTGGCAGCCTGGATAAAAAATTGGCTGGACAACAGGACACAAAGGGTAGTAGTAAACGGAGTCCACGGTGAAGAAAGGAGGGTTACTAGCGAGGTACCGCAGGGTTCAGTACTGGGACCGGTCCTTTTTAATGTCTTTATAAGTGACATTGCAGAGGAACTGGAAGGAAAAGTATGTCTCTTTGCAGATGACACAAAAATCTGCAACAGGGTTGATACACAAGATAGAGTGGAAAGGATGAGAAGGGACTTGGCAAGGTTGGAGAAATGGTCAGATGTATGGCAGCTTAGATTCAGCACAAAGAAGTGTAAGGTAATGCACCTGGGAAACAAAAACCCAGGGGAAGAGTACACACTGGAGAGTGAGATACTGACAACAACAAAAATGGAAAGGGATCTAGGGGTAATTATATCAAATGACCTAAAGGTGGGCAAGCAATGTGAGAAGGCAGTAAGGAGGGATGGGGGATACTGGGATGCATAAGGAGAGGCATCAACAGTAGAAAACAACAAGTTGTTATCCCTCTGTACAGACAGTTGGTGAGACCCCATCTGGAGTACTGTGTGCAGTTCTGAAGACCCATCTCCGCAAAGACATAGACAGAGTGGAGCCTGTCCAGAGGAGGGCAACCACAATGGTGCAAGGTCTGCACCAGAAGACATACTAAGAGAGACTAAAGGAGTTTAATATGTATACCCTTGAGAAAAGAAGGGAGAGGGGAACATGATAGAAACTTTCAAGTATCTCAAGGAATCAACAAAGTCCAAGAGGGTAGTATCTTTCAAAAAGAGTGTAAGAACAAGGGGCACAATTTGAAGATAAAAGGGGGATGGCTCAGAGGTAATGTGAGGAAGTATTTTTCATGGAGAGGGTTGTGGATGCATGGAACAGCTTCCTGAGGAGGTCATGGAGTCAAGAACAGTGGGGGAATTCAAGAATGCTTGAGACAGACATAAGGCAGTCCTAGTGGGGGGTAGGAGGAAGTAGGCTGTTGGTTAACTAGGATCTGCAACTTATCCATCAGGTAGGAAAATGGGCAGACTAGGTGGGCCAAGCGGTCCTTATCTGCTGTCAAATTCTATGTTTCTATGTTTCTATGTCCCTGTCATGGTTTCCTGTGCTCTACAACTTGGTACTGGCCACAATATCCAGGTCTGCCTCTGCCATGATGGCCCCTAAGTCCAGAATTTTGTTTCCTAGACTTCTTGTATTTGCAAACCTTGCATTTCACACTTTGTTCCTACTGTGCCGGATAACCCCCTCTTTTCCCTTTTGCCCTGCCTCTTTCCCCCCTCTCTTTTTACAACTCTTGTTCCCATCTCCTTTGTTTTCCACCACACTGCTTTTTTTGTTTATTTTTCACCCTGGGAGATTTTCCTCCCTTTGGGTCCTCACTGCTCTCTGCTTCAGTCTGCGGAGGGATACGCAGTTTGTCTCCCCTCTCTTTTTTCTTCCATCAACCTCCCTCAGCTAGTTTAAATGTTTAGCAAAGTAACATTTAAACCATCCACTGAGGACTGCAGTTCCCCTCCCAGATGGATGCAGGCCATCACCCCTGTACGGGTCCACACCCCTTCAGGTTGGGCCTCAGTCCCCAATGTAGCCAAACCCCTCTTCTCTGCACCATTCATTCAACCATGAGTTGAAGCTCCTGGTGTGGAGAACTCTACCTTCCCACCTCCCTGGTCATAAATAGACAGCACCTCAGTGAAAGCCACAGAGCATGCTATCTGCCTAAGACTCCTCCCTAAATCCGTAAAATCCCCCTGCACAATCCCAGCCCTGTCCCTGGCCAGGTCATTAGTCCCCAGGTGGACAACGACATCCAGCTCCCCATTCTGCCCCACCACCCTAGTGATCCTTAGGATCCGCTTTCCATCCCTCCGAGCTGTGGCACCAGATAGGCACCTGACCTCCCTCTTTCCCTCCCTTCCTGTTCCCAAATCTACACTCTACGTTTTATGGCTTATACTCTTCAGCACTCTTTGATACAGCTGAAAAATTATTTAGTTGTGTAATTTAACTTAAATAACTTCATATTTTTTTTTAAAGGGGTGAGGATGGTGATATGAGGACAACTAGGCTGCTGTGAGCAAATCACAATGAAAAAACAGTGCAGTTCATATGCCTGCTCTGGCGTCTTTTATTTTTCAGTTTGACCGTTAACAAAGACAAGTCTTATTTACAGCTTTACTTCAGTTTCACCAGAAGAAGAAAACACAAATGCATTACAGCAGGGCATGTAGCCTCCTGCATCCAATTTCTGTCCCCATCCCTGTCTCTCTCTCTCTCTGCTCTTCAAGAAAAGTTTTCATACTGTACGACACCTCTCAGACTGTTGTCACTTAAATGTAGGACACTGACACACGAAATGTGGGACAATATGGGACACTGGCCCTCCCAATGTGGGACACATCATTAAACATGGGGAAATGCTCAGAACACTGTGGAAACCAGTACTTTCATTTGTGCAAAGATTAATTATGATTTAGCAAATCAGAATATTACAAATTTCTACTTTAAAGTCTGAGTTTAGAGCAGTTACTCTGTAATGGGCAGCATGTTTCCCATGTGGTATGAATGTAGGAACAGCGCAATTTTGAAGGGGGAAATGAGGGGCAGTTGAGAGGTATGTAATAAGAACCCCCATGCAGTCAGCTCCATGGTGCTGAACAGTGAGGCGCCCACCTGCCACGCTGGCGACCTGGGTTCACGAGGTTGAATGGAACAGAGACCAGTAGGCAGGGTAAAGGGCATCTGCACAGATGCTCTTCTCTTCTCTCCAGGTGTTTGGGAGTAGCAAACACTGCTCCTACAGCAGCTCCTGGTTTTAGTCCATTGGAGGTGCCCTTGGTGGCAAGGGTGACCACAAGCTGCTATGCACCCCCTGCTGGATGTCTAGATGTGCAGCTACAATGTGGGAGATGGGTGTTGAGATGGGAGAACATGTGAAAATGGACCACTCTGGTGTGACAGATGACAGCCCTCTGTGTAGCCCCCCACCACTACCAGACTGCTCATTGCACTGTCCTCACCCTCATCCCCACCATCACCCCTTACGTTATAGGCACTTCCTCTCTGTTGGCAGCAGGGGAGGTCTCCCAGCTGTGTTAAGTCAGAACCAAGTGCGTGATGAAGGGTCTCGGGGAGTATGGAGGTCAGTGTGTCAGCAGTAGGGGCTAAGTCCAGTGGGCAGAGAGAGGCACTCGAAGGACCCAAAGGAGAGAGGCATCAGGGATACATGAGAAAGAGCACACAAAAAGAACCCCCGAGCACCATTATCCAGTTTACATTATTCACATATTCTAGTAAGGAATGTCCCCGGTGACTTTTGAAACCATTAATAAATTGTTTTGTCAAACAACTCTCAAAGTTTCCTTCCTAAATAACATGTGACACCCGTGGGATAACTTTGGAAATTACACTTAATCAACTGTGGTTCATTAACAGAGGGTTATGATATCCTGTTTAGACAGGCAGGTTGAGTATGAAGGGCAAGGATCCGATTTTCAAGCAGCTGAACTTACAGAGAGGGACAGATGAATACAGTCTATGTGTGTGTATTACATTATTTCCACCACACACCAGAGGTACTAGTAAAAATGAGGGCAGTAAATGCTGGAGGTGTAAAGCCACAATTCCTTACCTCCTACATATCTAACAGAACTTCTTAAAGTTAATGCAGATATGGAATAAAGTGGTCTCTGTCTGTGAACAGATTCTTGGGGTGACCATTGTTTCTGACCCATGTCTCCTCATTTTGAGACATATTACTGTTATACCTTCTGCTCCTAAACACTTACAATTCTGGATATTATCAGTGGCATTGGGTCTGAAACAAATAATACCTTCAAGATGGAGAACAAAGGTGTGGCCCTCATTTGATGAATGGATTCAGTATACAGAGAAGCTAGCAGAAAATGCAGTTTGGCCATTGATGGGTCTGATCAGTTTGAAGATATGTGGTTAGCCTTCTTGAGTCACAGGAATACCACAATGTCTCTCTTACCAGTAGACAAACCCTTCCATAAGTCACAGAATCTGAGAAATCATCATTACAGTTAGTATGACACAATGAAAACATTTTTTCACAGACTTTGGTTAGGGATATTTTGCTGCATATAACTTAAACATGTAACACTGATATTCTGTGTGTGTTTGTTTATTTATTTGAAAATTGGTAACCAAGAAAAGTGCACTGAACGAAGCTTGTTTCCAGCCACGACTCAAGGGAAAGGGAACAGGGCAGAGCAGTAACTGTTACTAATTCTACATTGTGGTGTCTGTGACCTGTACTTATAGGTTAAAATAAAAACTTACATAGCAAAAACAATGAAAATATGTGAATTATAAGCAAAATTGTGTGTAACTACTGATGTATTTTAAAGTTTTCCCAAAGATGACATCGGCTCTTTAAATTGATCTAGTTAATTTTATATGGAAGGCCTGGCTGCCCTCTATTGACCATGTTAAAGAAGGACGATCTCCCCCGTATCAACAAAGCAACTTAAGACATACACATTCAAACCCATGACCATGTAGTTTCAATTAGGTTTTATTGCTCATTCGTATATTTTACTAGAGCGCTGCTAGCAAGGGGGGCCATTTATTAACTCGCAAACAAAACCTAGTATGCCCCTCAAACCAATGCCGAAAAGGGGCCTGTTAATCCTTTTAACCACTGAGGGTCGTGCACATTCCTGCACCTTTTACAAGGGGAATGTGAGCAATTTGACTTTCCCCAGTTTAGAGGGTCAGTGGCTCAGTGGGTTTCCAATATGGACCCTGAAGGCTCTCTACACCCTGTCTTAGAAGGACTACTCATTAATGGATACGATGGAGTAACGCTTTGCTACATCTTGGGCTGGATTTTCAGCTGCGCGTTGGTGACTTACACATCACTGGTGTTCACACCGATATGTTAGACTGCCTAAAAAGTAGTCTAAGTATTGTACACATCTGCTGTGAGTTGTGAAGGAAGGGTTGAATGAGAAATCACACATGCATCAATTATTTGACTCATCATGCTTCATTATCACTATGTAAAAAAAAAAGAAAGACAATACCGACAGAAAAAGACCGATGGTCCGTCTAGTCTGCCTATATTACCCTATCATACCCCAACCTATTGTCTCTGTGAGGACTACGCTTACCCTATTCCCCCTTTTGTTCACTCTGTTGCCACCTACCTTATCCTGCTGAGTAACTACTAAACCCTTAACTCTATCCTAGCTGTGTTTGAAGCCATTTATGATTCAGGCACCCACCACCTCTTCTGGCAGACCATTTCATGGTGCAACTACTCTTTCTGTAAAATAATACTTCCTCACATCCTTTCTAAATCCCTCCCCCATTAACCTTCACTCATGACCCCATGCCCTAGCTTCTCTGTTCACAGTAAATAGCTCTTCATAGTTCACCTTGTTTATTCCTTTCAGGAACTTGAAGGTCTCAGTCATATCCCCCTTCTCTCGTCTGGTTTTGAGTGAATACATGTTCAGTGCCTTTAGCCAGCCCTCATGGGATATACCCTCCTGGCCCTGAATCATCTTGGTCACCCTGCGTTGTACCTTCTCTAGCCTGTCCCTGTCCTTTTTTAGGTGGGGACTCCAGAACCAGGCAGAGTACTCCAGGTGTCACCTTAATAGTGACCTATACAGAGGTAACAGTACCTCCTACTTCCTACTGTCGAACCCTTTCCCAATGCACCTTAGCATCTAATTAGTCTCACTGAAGGCCTTGCTACACTGGCTGCTTGTTTAAAGCACTCACTGATGATATCTCCTAGCTCCCTTTCCCCTGGTGTTGTGTCCAGCTGAACCCCTCCCATTCAATACTCTTTTCTGGATTTTTGTTCTCTAAGTGCATCACTTTGCACTTCTTTGCACTGAATTTCAGGTGCCAAACTGTGGATCAATTTTCCAGCCTTTGCAGGTCTCTCTGCAATTCCCTTGCCCCCCTCCATGTCATCAACTCTACCACAGAATTTAGTGGCATCTGCAAATAGACACAGACTGCCTTGGGTTCCCTCTCCTATGTCGCTGATAAACATATTGAAGAGAACTGGGCCCAGGACAAATCCTTGTAGTACTCGACTGGCAACCTCTCTTTCCACTGATCTGACCCCATTCACCACAACTCTCTGCTGCCTCCTCTGCAACCAAATCTCTACCCACATTACTATTTACTTAGCTGCACCCAGATCCCCCATCTTCTTCAGCAGCCTTCGGTGTGGCACCAAGTAGAATGCCTTGCTGAAGTTGAAGTATAAAAAGTCTACTGCACGCCTCTTGTCAGCTACTTTGGTTACCCAGTTAAAGAACACTATCAGGTTGCTCTGACAAGACCTCCCTGCCACAACCCCATGTTGCTTACTATCTTAAAATCCACTGTTCTCCAGGTATTCCACTAGGACTTTTTCGACTAGTGTCTCCATCAGTTTCCCTGTCATGGAAATAAGGCTGATGGGTCTATAATTTACTGGCTGTTCCTTGTCCCTGTAAAGTGGCACCAGCTGCCATAAATGCAGCACAATGTTTGAAATTAGTAGTCAAACAATGTGCAGCATTTATCCTGCCACAGGCAGATGCAAAAATCAGGCCCTGTGCCTGCAGCAGGTTCTGAAAATCTAGCCCATTATTGTTAAGGGACCATAGGTGTTAGGAAGTTAGGAAGCTCAGCCCCCTGACTGAGCGCTCGATTCGGTGGTGCAGCTCTCCTTCCTGTCACCACCCACCTCCCCTGCCAGGAAGATCTTCCGAGGACCCCCACTGCAGCTCAGCCCCTTGACCGGGCACTCATTTCAGCGGTGCAGTTCTCCTTCCTGCCACCGCCTGTCTCCCCTGCCAGCAAGATCTTCTGAGGACCCCCACTTCAGGTATGGCTAAGCTCAGCCCCCCTGACCAGTGCTCAGTTTGGCAGTGCAGATCTCCTTCCCGCCACAATCCACCTCCCCTGCTAGCAAGATCTCCCGAAGACCCCCACTTCAGCTCAACCCCCTGACCAGGCACTCAGTTCGGCAGTGTGGCTCTCCTTCCCGCCACGGCCCGCCTCCCCTGCCAGCAAGATCTTTTGAGGACCTCCACTTCAGGTACAGCTAAGCTCAGCCCCCTGACCGGGTGCTCAGTTCGGCAGTGATGCTGTCCTTACTGCCACTGCCTGCCTCCCCTGCCAGCAAGATCTTCCAAGTACTCCCATTTCAGGTATGGCTAAGGTACGGCTACAACTCAGGTGCTTACTTTTCGATTCCTGGCACCATTGTTCAGCTACTGCCTGACTGGACAGTAAAGCTGACTGGACTAAGCCGATTGGCTCAGCTACGATCCTCTCTGCCTGCTGCTAGCCCAACCGATCCTCTGCTTCCTTTTTAGGACCAAGTATAGATTTTAAACACAAATTTTTCTCCTGCCCCTGGCACTCTTTAAAATCCCCTTGCCTCAAACAGCACCCCACCCCTGAGCTTTACCACTCAATCACCTTCCACCAGTAGTCCCCCCCATCATGGTAACTCTATCCCTCCTTCCTCTTGTTGGATTTATAATCCCTTGCTGAATTTTGTGCAATCCTTAGAAGGCATTCACTTGTCATTACCTACTCTAACAATTATAATTTACTCATTATACTGTAGTCTCTCTCCCCTTCACAAGAAATCCTCCAAATCAGTAATTAACTGGGCACTGTGTTCCCTAGCTGCAGTCCCCCCCCCACCCTTCCTCTAGCCTTACTTTGGCTGCCTCCCCCTAATATATAAGAAAAATAAAAATCCTCAAATCCACCACTCCTAGTCATGTCTCCTCTCTTGGAGCCTCTAACCCCTCGTAGGATGTCTATGACTTTTCTCACCGTACTATACCTCCCCCTCCTCATGCTTACTCCTATGCTGTCTCCTATGATGTTGGTCCCTATCTCTCCCCCCCCATGCCCTCCACCCCTGTTTATAATCTAGCATTGATCCCTTCTCTAGTCCTCTCTACCTGGGTGCATTACCCCATCCAACCCTACCCCCTCCTCCTCCTCCTACCTATGCCTCCCCTCCTTACCCTGATGCATTTGCTAAAATTTCAACTCCTCCCTCCCACCCCAACATTTCCACCTCCACTAACGCCCAGCCCTGGTATAAGAGTGCTAAAATACACTTCATAATCATTGCACTCTTGCTGTTATCCTCAGGGGACATAGCCCGAATCCTGGGACATACCCTCCGAAAACCACCACATTTTCACCTCCCACTGCCGACCCTTCCCTGTCTAACCCTGGTGCCCTACTCCATGGTTTAAAAATACTACACCTTAATATTAGCAGTCTCCTCCCTAAATTAGATCTCTTCCAGCCACTAGCCTCCTCACTTTCCCCTGATATCATCATTCTCTCCAAAACGTGGCTAAACAGTAAAGTGGGCAACCACTCTCTCCCCATTCCTGGGTTCTCTATATGCTGGCAAGACAGAACCACTAGGGGTGGAGGAGTGGCTATCTATGTCTGCTCAAAAATCCAATTCACCTGCATCCTTGCCACGTCAGTCCCTAAATCATATGAGGTTCTTGTCCTAAAATTATCCCTCCCTTTCTCTGTCCCTATTTATATCGCTGGTGCCTATTGTCACCCTGGCCTCCCATCCTCATCTATCACTGAGCTCATTAGCTGCATAGTCTGTCACTCTCCTTCCGGGGAATCATGCATAATGGGTGATTTTTAACCAAAACTGGCTCTCCCCCTCCCTCAGTAAATCACGAAATGACATCAACGCCCAAAACCTATCCCAGCTCATTCTAGAACCAACCCGTATTAATCCGAAAATGGGAAATCACTCCTTAAATTATTGGGCCCTCACCTCTCAACCCCACAGAGTTGTCAAAGCTGGACTCCTACCTGATGCCCTGAGTGATCACCACATGACCTATACTGTACGTAAAATCCATAGAACTAAAGCACCTCCAAAAACAGTACTCCATCACTCACATAAATTACTGTACCTTGCTCCTCTCCTGCAAGAACTGACCCAAATAAACTGGGAACCCATTACCTCTGCCTCATCCATCAATGCTTTCAGCTATTCCTGGCCTAAATTTTTAGTGTTGGAGCAAACATGCCCCACTGCGACGCTCCAGGGTCGGGGCAATCACCTCCCTTGTATCTCCCCTGAACTCCTGGCATGCCAAAGAGCCTGGGATCAGGCCTGGAAAACCCACAAAGCCACAAACCTGCCATGTGACTACAACATCTACCACTCGCTCTGAAATAAATGCATTAAAGCCACTTGCTTAGAAAAATCCAAATACTTCTTCTCAACCTTCCAGACCAATATTAATAGACCTTCCAAATTCTGGAAAGTAAGCCACTCTCTACCCCCCTCCCACCCCTCTCCTCAAGATTAACAACACCTAGGTTATCGAGCATCTAAATGTTGCCTCCGAATTTAATACATACTTTACCTCCTGTGCCTTGGCCCTCCTCTCCTCCCTTCCGTCTCCCCTTCCAGCCTACCCACCCCCTCTCGTAGTCATCCTGCTCGACAATACTCCTCCTCCTTCTCTAATATCTCTCCCTTAGATACCTTGAAAGAACTGTTTGCTCTCAACCCCTCTAAAGGCAGCTCGCCAGATGGTCTGGACCCAAAGTTACTTCACCTATCAGCTCCAGCTATCACAACTCTTCTATGTCTACTCTTCAACCTCTCCTTCGATACAGTTTCCATCCCTTCAGTATGGAAACATGCCACTGTACTCCCACTGCCCAAGGGTGGAGACCCCTCCATTCCTTCTATCAGCCCATCTCCCTCCAACCTACCCTAGCTAGGCTACAAGAGCAACTGGTCCAATCTCAGCTCTCTTATTACCTCTATGACTCTAATTTTTGTGTTGCTTGCATGCATGTGCAAGAAACACATTGCATCAGCTTCCTTCACAAGTGGGTTGTGGAGGCGTAGCAGTGTTGTGCCAAATGGCAGCAGTCCATTCTGGGGCTGGTCTCTGCCGCGGCAAATAGAGGAGCATGCTGTAGAAGACAGCAGTTAATAAGCATGCCACTATGATCAAAGAAACTGGCTGCTGCAATCAGGGAGCGCCCCATCACTACCCAGTCAGCTGTTTTTGCTGTGGGGTATCCCTGACTGCAGCAGACAATTACAGCTGGATTGTGTGGTGTTCCCATGGCGATGTCTTCTCCGTCGGCTTCTCTTAGCCCCCACGAAGCCGACAGAAAGCCGCTACCCACTGTTCAGTGTGCCTTCCTGGTGAAACATTTCAATAAATAAAAGGAAAGCTGACAGGGGGTGCCCAATCCCTCTGTTGGCATGCACCATACCCGGTTCATTTGCCGACAGGGTAGCCCAATCCCCATCAGCATGAAGCACCCCCCCATTTGTTGTGTGCCGAGCTGGGTGCCCAATCCCCCTCAGCTAATGCAACCCCCCCCAAGCAAAAGCACTGTGTATGCCCAACGGGGTGCCCAATCCCCATTGGCTCCAACATCCCCCCAAAAAAGAAGCACCCAGGTGTGCCAGCATGCTGGGAGCCCATCCTAGTGTGCAAAAACGTGTCCCACATCATCTATATATTTTTAAAACCTGTAAAAACAGAAAATGGTCTCTCGCGGTCTTTCGTGCCCCTCTCCCCCAACCCACATCCACCCACTGCGCACCCACCTCCCCACACACCCCTCACCCCATACTTACCTCCGGAGCCCAGCGTGATGATCTTCGGTGGTCCAGGAACACATCTGGGCTCTTCAAGGCTGACCATGAACTGAAGAAATGCCAGTAAGCTGTATAATGGCATAAATAGGGAATTTTCAACTTAGATGGATATCTCAGCCATTTTGGGCAATTTCTTCACCAAATTTTCAACATGGGGTTCTTGGGACCCCATCTCATGAACTCAGTCACTGTCATTTTGTTATTCGGTCCTGAAAGGTGATTTCGCAGTCACTGCATGGAACCACCTTTTGGGACCGATTAATGAAATGACAGTATCACAGTTCATGAGGTAGGTCCCCAAAAACCCTATTTTGAAGATTTGGTGAAAAAATTCCCCAAGATAACTGTTTTACAAGTGTGCGTTGTGCAGTTCCTGCACATGCTCACAACTTCGAGAATTTTTAATATTTTAACTCCAGATTTTCAACATTACAATTTGACCACACCTCCTTATGAACAGTACAGCTGTAATTTTTCACATACTGGCCAAAATGTGTTTTCGCACTTCCGGCGCAGAATAGTGCAGTCGCCGTGGGAAATCAATATCCGGGACAGATTGAGAAAATTACAGTGACACTGTCCATGAGTGGAGGTCCCAAAATGCCTATGTTGCAAGTCTGGTGTAAAAAATCCCCACAATAATTACATTACGGGTGTGCGTTGCACAGTTTCTACGTATGCTTGTGACTTCACCAGTTTTTTATATTTTTACTCCAGATTTTCAACATTAGCATTTTTTTATACCTCCTCATGAACAGTACAGCTGTCATTTTTCACATCCTGTTCAAAATGTGTTTTTGCACCTGTGGTGCCAAATGTTGCAGTAGTTGTGCAAAATCAGCTTTCGGCTAACAAACTTGATAGTGTCACTGTTCATGCTGTGGGGTCACAAAAAGCCCATTAGAGTTTCCAACCATTACGCCCTACCCTATGGGGACTGACAGGCATCAGGGGCATGACCTGGGATTGTCGACAGTAATGCTCACACCATTCCACCCCCACCCCGACCCTGCAGCCAGTGACAGGCATTGAGGTGCGCTTTGGACTCTTTGGCCCCAGAGTTCACCCTATTCTCCTATACTATGGGCAGATTGGATGGGCCTCGCAATCCTTATATGCCATCAACTTCAATGTTTCTATGTTCTATACTGCACCCATTTCAGCATATTTCCTTATGGAATGAGGTGAGTGTAAAGCCCGAACACCCAAGGTACACCTCGACACTTGTCAGTGTCTGCAGGGTAGGGTGAAGTGAAATGTCGTGACCATTATGGGCGATGACCCAAAGGCACACCCCAATGCCTGTCCATCTCTGCAGGGTGGTGGTGGAGTTGGCATCAGTTCAATACTTCACTGCCATTCCTGTACTGCATCTGTCTAACTCCTGCACTTCCACTGCTAATGCCAGCAAGTAACCATTCGGCATTGACAAATGCTTGTGTTTATGTTAAATTCGTCCTCTGTCACTTATTCTCTGACTGTTCTGTGAGAGAGAGAGAGTGTGGTGAAGGAACAACGCCCCCTAGTGGCTGTTTTATTTCAGTTCTATTATTGAATTATTTTACTGAATTTATCACTTTGGTGACTGTTGTTACCCCCCCAAGGGCGTATGAGTCTGGTCACCCCAAGATGCATGGGCTAATGGACCTACAAGATGTAAGGTAAAGGCCCCCCATTAGGTGCAGTGATTCCCCGTACATGGACTGGCCCATCATCCTCCAAGTAGTGTGTTCTGGTTCCCACACCAGCATCAGGGTACTAATCTAGCCCAATGTCATTATACTGGATCCACACCCCCATGTACAGTGTACTGGTTTCACCCCCCATGTGCATGCTTCTGGTCCACAGGCGCATGGTACAGGGCCCCCCATGTACAGGGTACTGTCTCTCCCCATGTGGTGTTGCTGTTCCCCCCCAATGCAGGGTTCTGGTCACTTCCCAGGGGCAGGGCACTGTTCCTCCACATATGCATGGTAGTGGTCCAACCACACGAGCAGCGTATTACTCTCCCCCCCCAGTACTGGTACCAGTCCCCCAATGTGATGGGTACTTGGCCCCCTCAGGTGTATGGATCTGGTCACCCTCCCAGATGCATGGGGAAATGGTCCCCTAAGATGCAGAGTACTGGCTCTCCATCAGGGGCAGTGATTGCCCCCCCCAGGTTCAGAGACTGGCCAATCATCCCTCAAGTAGTGTGTACTGGTCCCAACCCCATTGTCAGCCTACTGGCCCCCCCCCACCACCATGTACTGAGTACTGGTTTCCAGCTCAGTGCCAGCGAACTGGTCCCCCCACCCTCATGTGCAGCACACTGGTTCCCTCCTCTCCCCATGTGCATGGTTCTGGTCTCCCCCACATACACAATGCATGATACTGGGCCTTCCCCACCCCTCATGTTCAGGGTACTGTCCCACCCCACCTCCCCACAGGTGCTGGTATCTGCCACCCCCAGGTGCAGGGTTATGGATCATCCCCACAAGCAGGGTATTGCTCTCCCCTTCCCCATGTACTGGTAATGGTCCCCCCCCCCACAAGGTGACAGGTACTCCCTCCCTGGGTGTGTGGGTGTCTGGTGACTCAACCCCCAGGTGCACTTGGAAATGGTCCCTTGTGATGCAGCGTACTGGCACCCCATTAGGGAAAGTGATTGGACCAGTATCCCCCCAGTTTCCCATCATCCCCCAAGTAGTGTGTACTGGTTCCAACCACAGTGTCAGGTTACTGGCACCCCCTCCACTCCCACTTGCAGTGTACTGGTTACCGCCCCTCACTCTCCCCATGTGCATGGTTCTGGTCCCCCAGGTGCATGGTACTTGGCCCTTCCCCAACACCCATGTTAAGGGTACTGTCCCACCCCACCTCCCCACAGGTGTTGCTATCAGTTCCCTCCCTCAGATGCAGGATTCTGGTTCAACCCAACTAGCAGGGTATTGCTTCCCTCCTCTCCCATGTTTTGGTACTAGCCCCCCCCAAGGTGATCGGTACTCGCCCCTACCCATTGGGTGTAAGTATCTGGTCAACTCCCAGCTGCACAGAGAAATGGTCAGCCAAGATGCATGGAACTGGCCCCCATTAGGGGCAGTATTTGGTCCCCCCCCCAGTTTCCCATCATCCTCCAATGAGTGTCTATTGGTTCCTACCTCAGTGTCATCAATCAATCAATCAAAATTTTATTTGTAAAAAGCGCCTTTCTGCAACCAAGGCGTGTGTACATAAAATGGGCATCATAAAATGGTTTTACCATGCTGCAGCCACATCCCATATGTAGACTTTCCTGACAGCTGCAGTGCCGAGTGTCAGGGATGCCTCCGTGTTTCTATCGGGGCCTGCGCCCGAAGACCCCACACCCCCCAGTCTCTAGGATTCCAGCTCCGACTCGGAGTTGGACTGGGGGTGGGGTGAAACACCCTGCAAGGCAGTCTCCTGGACTTGCAGAGTCCATCACAGCGACAAGTGGATTTTGCCTAAATCCTGTCGTTGTGATGGTCTTCGCAGTAAGGGAGTCACTGCGGCATCGGTATACCTTATAAAACATTATAAAAATAACACCATCATTAATCAATAAAACCCAGTTCAGGGTACTGTCCCACCCCACCTCCTCACAGGTGCTGGTATCTGCCACCCCCCCCCAGGTGCAGGGTTCTGGATCAGCTCAATGAGCAGGGTATTGCTCTCCCCTTCCCCATGTACTGGTAACGATCCCCCCAAGGTGACAGGTACCCCCTTCCCGGGTGTGTAGGTGACTGGTGACTCAACCCCCAGGTGCACTGGGAAATGGTCCCTCGTGATGCAGGGTACTGGCACCCCATTAGGGAAAGTGATTGGGCCCCCACCCCCCCAGATTCCCATCATCCCCCAAGTAGTGTGTACTGGTCTCCACCCCAGTGTCAGGTTACTGGCACCCACTCCACCCCCACTTGCAGTGTACTGGTTACCCCCCTCACTCTCCCCATGTGCACAGTTCTGGTCCCTCAGGTGCATGGTACTTGGCCCTTCCCCAACCCCCATGTTAAGGGTATTGTCCCACCCCATCTCCCCACAGGTATTGCTATCGGTCCCCTCCCTCAGATGCAGGATTCTGGTTCAACCCAAAAAGCAATGTATTTTTCCCCGTCCCCCATGTTTTGGTACCAGCCCCCCCAAGGTGATGGGTACTCGCCCCCACCCATTGGGTGTAAGTATCTGGTCAACCCCCAGTTGCACAGGGAAATGGTCAGCCAAGATGCATGGAACTGGCCCCCCATTAGGGGTAGTGTTTGTTCCCCCCCCCAGTTTCCCATCAACCTCCAATGAGTGTCTACTGCTTCCTACCTTAGTGTCGTCAATCAATCAATCAAAATTTTATTTGTAAAAAGCGCCTTTCTGCAACCAAGGCGTGTGTACATAAAATGTTCATTATAAAACATTATAAAAATAACATCATTATTGATAAAACCCAACAGTTTAAACTATATAAATTACAGAGGCGGCCTAAAAGCTACTATAAGTCAGGCTAAATATCTGTGCTTTCAATGTGATTTTAAAACTCTGGACGGTCAGGCAGTCTCGCACCTGGCAAGGTAGAGAATTCCACAGTGTCAGGGTCGCAAAACTAAAAGTCCGGACCCCAGGTGTCTTTAAACAGACCCTGGGAATCTCCAGCAATCCCTCATTGGTGGATTGGAGAGGGTGAAGGGGGCAGTAAGGGTGAAGGAGATCTTGCAAGTAACTAGTTTCCTGATCTTGTAGGGCTTTATACGTCAGGAAACCGACCATGAAGGTGATCCACCACTGTACTGGCAGCCAGTGCAGTCCGTAGAGCACAGGCGTTATATGACTGGTCCTAGAAAAACCCATCAATAGTCTGGCTGCCGCATTCTGCACTAGCTGCAGGCAGCGGATATCAACCCCTGGTAGCCCTAGGTAAAGGGAGTTGCAGTAGTCAAGGTGGGAGGTAACAAAGACATGGACCAAAGCTGGAAGATCGTCGGGAGGAACCAAATGTTTCACCCGGGTGATTTTCCTCAGATGGTAAAAAGAGGTTTTGACTACTGCCGCCACCTGAGATTTCTGGGTTAGGACATCATCAAAACATAAAGCCCAGGTTCAGCACCCAGTCTGAGGCATTCAGCTGTACACCCCCAAGCCACAACCCAGAGGGTAATCCTGCCGACATACCCACCTCTCGACAATCTGGGTCCACAACCAGCACCTCGGTTTTTAGCTGGGTTCAACCTAAGCCAACTCGCACTCATCCAGTCTTGGATCTCGGTTAGACAGTTAAACACTGAGAGGAACATGTCCTGATCAGGTACAAAGGACATATACAGCTGAGTATCATCTGTATAGCAGTGAAAACTCAAACCGTACCGCCTAGTGATCTCTCCCAATGGCAGCATATACACTGCAAACAACACAGTACAGGGGTAGAGGGGCTGAGAAATAAACTCCAGAATCCACTCGCTGAGTCCTATCCTTGAGGAAAGATTGAAATCATCTGAGGACTGTACCAGACAGTCCGCAGATGAACCGGCAGGTGTTTCAACAGTATCCCATGATCAGCAGTGTCAAATGCTGCAGAGAGATTGAAAAGGGCCAAGATGGAATGGGTCCTACAATCTCTTGCTATCAGGAGGTCATTTAGTACCCGAGCAAGGGCCGCCTCAGTGCTTTGTCTTTTCCTAAATCCTGACTGGAGAGAACCATAGGCATTGTGACTGGTCAAATGGTCATCCAGCTGCGACGCAACCACATTCTCAATAACCTTACCCACAAAGGGCAGGTTAGAGACAGGTCTGTACTTCGCCAAACAGTCCGGGTCCAGAGAGTGTTTTTTAAGGAGGGGCCGAACAACTGCCTCCTTCAGGGTATCCAGAAAGATCCCCCTCTCCAATGGCCTCCAGACTATTTTGGCAAGGACCAGGCTAGATTTCTCTATGCATCCTATTAGGAGGCGTGTGGGGCCAGGATCCAAACTACAGCAGGTTGGTCACAACGTCTGGATGACCATCACAATGTCAGTGATTGCCGGTCGGCAAAAGTCAGATCAAGTAAACTGAGGGCCTGACATCTCCTGACAACCACCGCAGCTCCCACTAGAGGGGGTCAGACAGATGCCAGATGTGATTATGGTAACCTTATCTGCGAAGATTTGAAAACAAACTCATCACACCATTCTTGTGAAAAAGCTCCCACGGGCTGAAGACAGCTTGGATTGCACAATCTGTCCACAGTCCAGAAGAGCTGAGCTGGTCGATTCTGCGTAGCAGCAATCTCCCTGGACAGGAATTCTGCCTTCTTACGGGTGATTGCTGATTGATAGGCCACATAATGTTCCATCAATCTAAGCCTGTCACACTCCAGACCTGTCCTCCACCAACTCCTCTCTAGCCTTCGTCCCACTCTCTTCAACTCCTTCAAGGTCTCATCAAACCAAGGAGACAATGAATGAAGAGTGAGGGGATGAACACGAACAGGAGCTATGGAATCCAGGGCTGCCACCACCGCCTTATTATAGGCAAGTACTAGATCCTCTTGATCCATGCATTCACCCTGCATACCCGATAGATCCAGCACCGCTACTAGGCCATCTGGGGTAACACCCCTCAAAGGGCGGTACTGGACCATTTCAATAGGGGCAGACCTACTGGGGGGAGCCACGAAACTGAACCTGATGGTGCGATGGTCAGACCATCCAACTGGCTCCACCACCAAATTGGATATCTCCATCCCCAGGAGGAACACCAAGTCCAATGAGTGACCACCAATATGGGTCGAGGAGGTAACAACCTGTGTAAGGCCAAGTGAACTCATTAGCTGGAGGAAGTCATGTCACTGGCACCCCCACTAACAGTATACTGGTTACCCCTCTCCATGTGCACGGTTCTGGTCCACCAGGTGCAAAGTACCTAGCCCTTCCCCAATCCCCCATGTTCAGGGTACTATCCCACCCACCCCACCTCCCCATATGGAGCTGCTGTTGGTCCCCCTCACACCCCCAATGCATGGTTCTGGTCACCTCCCAGGTGCTGGGCACTGGTTCCTTCACATGTGTATGGTAGTTGTCCACCCCTACGATCAGCGTATTGGTCTCCCCACCCCTGGTACTGGTACAGGTCCCCCTCAATGTGATGGGTACTAGGCCCCCCCAAGTGCAGGGGTCTGGTCACCTCCCAGGTATATGGGGAAATGGTCCCACAAGATGCAGGCACTGGCACCCAATCAGGGGCAGTGATTGGTCCCCCCCCAGGTTCAGAGACCGGCCAATCATCCCTCAAGTTAGTGTGTACTGGTCCCAACCCCATTGTCAGGCTACTGCTCCCCCCCATCATGTACTGTGTACTGGTTCCCAGCTCAGTGCCAGTGAACTGGTCCCCCCCACCCTCATGTGCAGCACACTGGTTCCCTCTCCCCATGTGCACGGGTTCTGGTCCCCCCCAGCGCATGGTACTGGGCCCTTCCCCACCCCCTCATGTTCAGGGACTGTCCCACCGCACCTCCCCAAAGGTGTTAGTATCTGCCACCCCCCCAGATGCAGGGTTCTGGATCAGCCCAACGAGCAGGGTATTCCTCCCCTTCCCAGGTACTGGTAACAGTCTCCCACCCCCAAGGTGACAGGTACCCCCCCAGGTGTGTGTGTGTGTGTGTGTGTGTGTGTGTGTCTGGTGACTCAACACTGAGGTGCACTGGGAAGTGGTTCCTCATGATGCAGGGTACCCATTGATTAGGAAAGTGATTGGTCCCCACCCCCAGTTTTCCATCATCCCTAAGTAGTGTTACTGGTCCCCATCCCAGTGTCAGGTTACTGGCACCCTCTCCACCCCCACTTGCACTGTACTGGTTACCCTCCTCACTTTTCCCATGTGCACAGTTCTGGTCCCCCAGGTGCATGGTACTTGGCCATTCCCCCCCCCCACATTAATGGTACTGTCCCACCCCACCTCCCCACAGGTTTTGCTATCGGTCCCCTCCCTCAGATGCAGGATTCTGGTTCAACCCAACTAGCAGTGTATTGCTTCCCCCTTCCCCATGTAGTGGTACTGCCCTTCCTCAAGGTGATGGGTACTCGCCCCCACCCACTGGGTGTAAGTGTCTAGTCAACCCCCAGGTGCACGGGGAAATGGTCAGCCAAGATGCATGGTACTGGCCTCCCATTAGGGGCAGTGTTTGGTCCCCCCCCCAGTTTCCCATCATCCTCCTATTAGTGTATTCCCTCCCCAGTGTGATGTTTCTGGTACCCCACCCCCACTAATAGTGTACAGATTAGCCCCCCCTTCCCTCTATGTGCATGATTCTGGTCCACCAGGTGCATGGTACTTGGCTCTTCCCCAACCCCACCATGTTCAGGGTACTGTCCCACCCATCCCACCTTCCCATATGTGGTTGCTATTGGTCCCCCTCTCACCCCCAATGCATGGTTCTGGTCATCTCCAAGTGCTGGACACTGGTTCCCCCACATGTGGATGGTAGTTGTGCAACCCCACGATCAGCATATTGCTCTCCCCCCAGTACAGGTACCAGTCCCCTGAATGTGATGGGTGCTTGGCCCCCTCAGGTGTATGGATCTGGTCACCCCCGCCAGGTGCATGGGGAAATGGTCTCCCAAGATGCAGGGTACTGGCCCCCAACCAGGGGCAGTGATTGGTTCCCCCAACCCCCCATCCAAGTTCAGAGACCAGAACATCATCCCTCAAGTAGTGTGTACTGGTCCCAGCCCCACTCTCAGGCTACTGGACCCCCCCCTCCACGTACTATGTACTGGTTTCCACCTCAGTTACAGGGAACTGGTCCTCCCCCCATGTGCAGTGGGTGGAGGATAATGGGGGGAAAAGCAGAGATACTAAATGCATACTTCTGTTTTCCCCAGGGAGAAAGATGGACCAGTGCTTTCAGGAGGGAAAAGAGGAGCCGGGGGGGAAGGGATCACAGATGTAGTGATAGAGGAGAATAGAGTGAGTGAGGAAGGGGCTGCTGGCATTGAAGGTGGACAAATCACCAGACCCAGACAGAGTACATCCAAAGGTACTAATGAAACTGGCTGAGGAGCTGGCAGGGCCGCTGGCAGACCTATTTAATAGTTCACTAGTCAGGCATGGTACTGCAGGACTGGATAACAGCACATGTAGTGCCTCTCCCCAAAAGCAGTCCCAAGGATGACCCAGGGAATTACAGACCAGTCAGTCTGACCTCCATTGTGGGCAAGCTCTTGGAGACCACACTAAAGGAAACTTTGGTGGAATATCTAGAGGAGCATGGTCTCCAGGATGCGAGGCAGCATGGGTTCATGAGGGGAGATTTTGTCAAACAAATCTGATTGACTTCATTGACTGTGTCGCTAAGACAGTAGACAGGGGCCAAGTGGTAGACATCCTCTATCTTGGTTTCAGCAAGGCCTTTGACTCTGTGCCCCATAAAAGGTAGATCAGGAAGTTGGTGGATCTCAGAGTTGGGGAAAAGATGACCAGATGGGTGGAAAACTGACTGAGGGACAGAACCCAGAGGGTGGTTGTGGGGGGAAGAGTTATGTTATCTGGCACCAGAGAGGTAACCAGTGGGGTCCCACATGGCTCGGTGCTGGGGTTGGTGTTGTTCAATTTATTTTATTTATTTATTTATTGAAATGTTTCACCAGGAAGGCACACTGAACAAGTACAATGAGGATAAGAAAACAGATTATACAGATAATAGATGGTAAGGACAGTTACAAATTATGTAGCAAGCAAGTAGACAATATAATACAACAATCAGGGCACAGTACAGACAATTACAACTTGTAAAATTAATACAACAAATAGGAGTGCACAGATCTAAGATCCCATATTACAGACAGTACAATAATGCGACAGTACAGTCATAGTGCAATAATGTTCTGAGTGCTAGGCTCAAAATCAGTAAACAAGTCCAACTGAACGAGTAGGGAGGGAAATAGCTAAAAAGTGCTGTAAGGAGGTGTAGCAGAAAAGGAGAAGGGGCGAGACAGTCAAATCTATTGAAGGACGGCCTTCTGTACCCTCCATTCCAACTAAGATACTCACCAATGGTAGGGTTGTTGAAAGTAATTCTCAAGTCCTTGAAGAACGTAGCTCCTATTTTGTCACTGCTGGCCTAGTTTTCAACTCACCTTATGCAGGTCGTGGGAATAATCATACCAATCCTGAGCAATCCCTAGGGTCCTCCTCCCATCCCTTCGAGTTGTGGCACCGGAAGGCACCTTACCTCACTCACCTCATCCCTACCTGTCCCCAACTGAATCCAACTCACTATTGAGTGCCACACCAGGATTCGCTTCCTCCTCCTCCTCCTCTGGGGATCTCTACTGCTCCCCTTTGGGTTTCCCTCATAGAGGACCTCCACACCTGTCTCAGTCACTGCATTGGGTGCCCCTGTGGGATAATTGTGCCCAGCCACTACAGCGTATGAGTTACGTAGCGGTATGGGATGTGGAACAGGCTTTCACTCCACAACTCTGTAACTTCCAGGGCCCACCTTGTCAAACCAATCCTCCTTCCTGGCACCCTCCAAGACAGCGGAGGTGTATTAGGTGGTGCCTGTGTTTGGGAGTAGATCCTCTTAACCCAAGCCATCAACCTCCTCCCTCAGTCCAGCGAGATGCATGCATATGGGGCAGCACCAAATACTCTCGAAGGTCTGTTGTAAACTGTACAATGACAAAGAGGATGCTCATTACCTGACTAGGGGCTCCTCTGTGACACCAGTGTAATTTTTTAAACAGCTCCCAAGGAAGGAATGGGATCATACTTTGTCCTCAATGAGCTAGCTGCAGAGTCCAGTGTCATGAAGGGCTGAGGTGTCTAGCACCTTACCTCCTGACACACCGGTGACCCGAGTTCAGGAACAGAGTCGGGTCATTCAGGGGTTGGCTGAGAAAGGGAAGGAGGATCCAGCCCCCTGATGGATAGCTGTCCTCCCTTGGGGGAAGGTGTAGTGCTTACCTGGATCTGTCCAGGTGATAGTGCAGTTTGGGCACACCAAGACAATCCAAACACAGGTGTTTGAGAAGGCGGATCTTGTCCATTATGCCACTACATGTGGGCAGCTACTGAAGGGGCAGCCACTGCAGAAATATGCCAGTCAGCCAATCAGGGACTCCGATTCTCGGACCCCATTGTATAATTGTTGTTATTCTCTGGTGGTCAAAGTTATCTGCAAGTAAGTGTTTTTTTTTTTTATCCCAATCTCGGTATGACTGATTCCCTGCCAGCCTCTTCGCTTTCTGTCTCCTCTGTCAGTTCACTATCATCCCCCCCCCACACACACACACACACAATTGTTAAGTGCCAGGGCCGTGAGACAAAGTGGGTAGGGATAATGGGATGCTGGGATGTATAAGGAGAGCGAGCATGACAGTGGCCACCCAGAGTTTCCTTTCCTGCCACCACCCAACTGTGGTTGCCCCATTGTCTGTTCCCCACCCTCAGTGCACAGATGACAGAGAGAGTGAGAGACCGCATCATCACTCTTCTGCACCTGCACCATGGTTGAAATGTCCTGTGAGACAGTAAGAGAGAAAACATTGGAGTGTTGTTGTCTGTGGCCTCCCCTTGCTCCCCGGTATAAAATAGTGCTACAGTTTGTGTACAGGAGAGACCTGTGTATTTGCTGTCTCTCTTTCTCTCTCTCTCTCTCTCTCTCTTTTTCTTTGGGAACCTCTGGCAGCTTTCCCACCTCCCATACAACAAGTTCTCTATGTTTCATTCTGCCAACCCCCCCCCATCCCAATGAGATAGCGCAACTGAGTAATTTCCCCCCCGACATTCAAGAACGGAGCTCGGTGCTTAGAAAGAGAGCGACATAGAGAAAGCAAGACAGGGAGAGTAACAGTGAGAGAGAGAGAGACAGAGGCACTGGGGGAGCAGCATTGAAGAGACAATGTGTGCTGTGTCCTCTGACTGTGTGTCTGTGGATAGTAATGTGTTAGGGAGGGCATAGTGGGGAACAGCACATGCAAGCGGCATATGCTTGTGTGTCTCTCTCTGTCTGTCTGTAATTCATAAGAGAAAGAGACACAGACACTGAAACATAGAAATTGTCAGCAGATAAGAACTGTCTGGCCCATCTAGTCTGCCCGTAAGCCCTTGTACTGGATTACTGCTTCTGACTCACTCGCTGCTGTACCTCTATGGTTCCCCTATGCCTGTCCCAAGAATGCTTGAATCCATCCATAGTGCTCGCTCCCAACACCTCCTGAGGCAGACCATTCCACACATCCACCACCCTCTCTGTGAAGAAGAACTTCCTCACATTCCCTCTTAACCTTCCACCTTCCAATTTCATGTCATGCCCCCTCGTTCTTGTGCTCCTCCTGTATTGGAAAATGTCTCCCCCCCTGCACCTTGTTTATACCCTTGAGGTACTTGAATGTTTCTATCATATCCCTTCTTTCCCTCTTCTCTTCCAGTGAGTACATATTGAGGTCCCTTAATTTCTCCTCATAAGTCTTGTGTTGTAAGCTCTGTACTATCTTATTCACCCTTCTCTGGACCATCTCCAGCCTGTTAATATCCTTACGAAGGTGCGACCTCCAGAACTGCACACAGTACTCCATGTGAGGTCTGATCATGGTTTTATATAATGGCATCACTACCTCCCTCCTTATGCTGATGATACCCCTGTCTATGCACCCCAGCATGTCACTGGCCCTCCCAGCTGCCTTTGCTCTTTGACATTTTCAGGTCATCTGAAATAAGAACCCCCAGGTCCCTTTCCTTCTTTGTGACTGTCAGCAACTCCCTCCCTCCCTCCCTCCCCATCCAGTAGCTTTCCCAGGGTTTCTGTGTCCCAGGTGCATAATTTTGCACCTTTTTGAATTAAACTTCAGCTGCCAGTCCTCAGACCATTTTTCAAGCTTCCCCAGGCCCCTGCTCATTTTCTCCATCCCCTATGGGGTATCCACTGTGTTACAGATGTTGGTGTCATCTGCAAACAGGCAGACCTTTCCCTTCAGCCCTTCTGCAATGTCACTAATCAAGACATGAAACAGGACTGGCCCCAGGACCGATCCCTGCGGCACCCCACTGGTCACCCCCTCTCCCCAGACTGCACCCCATTTACCACCACTCTCTGCCTCCTGTCTGTTAGCCAGCTTCTAACCCAGTTTACCACCCTTTCCCCCATGCCCAGCCTACCCAGCTAGTTTATCAGCCTCCTATGTGGGACAGTGTCAAAAGCTTTGCTGAAATCGAAGTAAGCATTGTCCACTGCCCCACCCTGATTTACTTCCTTTGTCACCCAAAATCAACCAGATTTGTCTGACGTGACCTCCCTCCTGTGAATCCATGTTGCCTATGGTCCTGGGCTCTGATGGCTTCTAGATGCCCACTATCCTTTATTTAAGCAATGTTTCCATGATCTTCCCCACTACTGAGGTGAGGCTGACTGGCCTATAGTTCCCTACCTCCTCCCTGCTGCTGGATTTGTGTAGAGGGACCACATGTGCCCTCCTCCAATTCTCTGATACCACTCCTGTGTTGAATGACTCAGTGAACATGGCTGCCAGAGGTACTGCTATCTCCCGTCACAGTTCTCTTAATATCCTTGGGTGTATCCCATCTGGTCCCATCGCTATGTCCACCTTCAATTTAGTCAGCTCCTGTAGGACTCTTTTGCCTGTGAATGGACTATTGTCCACCTCTTCACTCCCTTGGCAATGGCTGTACTGCTGTGGCCCTTGCCCCTCCCCTCTTCTGTGAATACTGAACAGAAAGACACAGTGGATATCTTGGAGGTGTACATGACAGTTCTTAGGCATGGTACTATCACTTCCAAATACCTAAACAGCACATATAAGCAAGCAACATTCAGCATTGACAAATGCTTGTTTCACTCTGTTCCAACCTGGCTTCCAGAAGAACCATTCCACCACCACCTCCCTGGTTAGGCTCACTGACTCTGTCCTCTCAGGGATGGACAGCGGCCAAATCACTTCTGCCATTTTCGTTGACCTAGCAAAGACTTTTGACACTGTCTCCCATCCCCTACTCCTAGGTGCCCTCTCCTTGGCTGGCCTAACGGATTCTGCCACAAACTGGTTCAAGGCTTACCTAGTTGGCTGAACCCAGTCGGTCAGAATCATTGACTCCACCTCCCTACCTCTCACCATCAACACTGGTGCCTCAGGGCTCTGTACTGTGTCCAGTCTTGTTTTCCATATTCCTGAATGACCTTCCCTCAGCCTGCTCATCCTCTTCTATCCATATGTACACTGATGACACGGCCATCTTCACATCTGGCCAGTCCACTGTTGGTGTAGAATCCAGACTACAGCTTGACTTCAGTAATGTCCAGCGCTGGTTCAACTCCATCAACTCTCCCTTAATGCCAAGAAGACCATCTCCATGACCTTTAGCACCAGGCAGAGACTCTCCAGGTTCCCCTCACTACCCTCCTTCCATACCCTTAACGGGACAGTCATTGAGGACACCTCTACCTTTAGGTACTTGGGGGTTTGGCTTGACCGACTCCTCAACTTCTCTGGACATGTAGACACCACCCTGAAGAAACTGCGCCACAAGCTTGGCGCATTGTAAAGGAACCGTAGTTGCTTCCCACTATCGGCAAGGTGTAAACTTGTCCAGAAAATGATCCTACCTATTTTTGACTACTGTGATGTAGTCTACAGTGCCACTCTCAAGTCTTCCCTAGCCAGATTAGACACCCTTTTCAACTCCTTCTGTCACTTTGCCCTTGACTCCCCCTCTTTCACCCATCACTGTAACTTCTATCACTCTCTATCCCTTACTTCTTTGAAAATCATTGCCTTCTCTACTGTACCAAATTTGTGTCAAAAGTTTGGTTTGGGACTCTCCCTCCTTACCTCTCTTCCTTACTATCCACTCTGCCTCCTCCAGACCATTGCTTTGGATCATATAATACTTGTCAATTGGTAATACCCCGCCGCTCGACTATGGTAGGCCAGTTGGCCTTCTCGCATCTCTTCCCTAAGCTATGGAATGCCCTCCCCCAACAAATCTGCTTATCTTCCTCCACCCACTCTCTATCTTTAGCCTTAAATAACTTCCTCTCGGTAAACTGCACCTGCAGCTGGTCCCTCTGCCATTCCCATCCTCTGACCAGTTCCAACTACCCTTTTCTCCCTCATCTACCTTGCCTATGAATAAGTTGACTTTCAAATTTGTTTGCACTAAGTTGCACCTCCTGTTGTCAATCTAATGAACTTGTCTTATGCACTTATTTAGAACATTGCTTCATGCACAATGTTTTTGAAAACCGTTATGTTGTTACTCCGCTTAACCTGTATTAATTGTTTAATGTTGTAATCACCCTGTGAATTTTGTATATGTACTGTATTCAATACTTTATGTAACCAGTTAGGTTGCTGCATGTCTCACCTGTCAAATTTGTATTATGTCAATTGGAGGTATATATGATAACTGAATGTATGCTACTTTCCCTTTGTGTACCCTTCCCGTAGGATGCACCATGAGATGAGCAACTTGTTGTTCAGTGTGCCCTTCCTGATGAAACTTTCAATAAATAAATATGTTTTATTCGTAATGCAAGATGTCCCTTTTTTCCACTTTGGGTCCCTCTCACTGGCAGTCCTAGAGGACATCACGGCATCCAACCTTGTTGACAATTGGCATCTGCATTAGTCAACTGTGAGACCCTGCCACGTCAGTGCCCTCCAACATTAGACATGGCTGAACCATGTGTGTGATCTTCCATCTTGGTTTTGAAAGTCAGTCAAAGACCACCATTAGAGTACCAAATCACTTTTAAAATACTTCTGTCAGAATGAGGTATAAAGTTTATGCATTAGTTATGCTGATTTGACTTTTTTAATTTCTGTTTATAGTCCTTTATGAGCCCACCACATTAGCACCCAGCAATGTCCAGTCCCGTCACCATGCCTGCCCATACTGAACCTTTTTCTCCCATAGCTTACCCACTTAACGGAATTGTTGGAGCACCCTAAACCCCTCTGAAGACTGAATCCATGGGCTTCTTTCAGGCCAGGTGCAGTGCAGGATCTAAAAGTACTGGAATGTCACTCAGTGGGCCTAAGCCTGTTTTTCATTTTCTCCCTTCTCACAGGACGGTGAGCACAAGGGCTCCAGGGGTGTATGCACACATTGTGTGTATGCACACACTGAGCCAGCTGAAATCCTAACCAACCTATGTCTGTACTGCAATTGTACTACTTAAACATGACTGTCAGACCACAAACAAAGGAGGTCTAACTTCTTCTTGGAAGTGCCGCATGTTGAGCAACAAAAATGATGCGCGAAGCGAAAATGACACATGCGTCATTTATCTGCCGTAAAGTGTGTAAAGTGTCACAAATGTGTCAACATGTTTTAAAATTGCTCTCAGACATTTTGGTGCATTTTGTAGTGACCCAGCTGTAGCAGAACAATGGCCGCTACTCATGCATCTGTAGCTTTGAAAATCCACCCGACCCCTTTGGAGGGACACTGTCAACCTTTTTTGCATCATATTATTTTTAAGTCAAAACCCACATTTTATGATTGTGTAATCCCCCCACCAATTTGGGGTTTACCTTAATGTCTTCCTGGGCTCCTTAAATGCCCACTGCCAGGCTGGTGTCCCGTCTCAGTGTGATTCTGTTTATTTGCATGAGAGTGCCATGCCGAGCCTCCGCGCCTGTCCCTTTAAGAGACTAGCTAATCTGTGTGTAGTGAATGGTCTGTGCTGGGTCCAAGTGATTTAGAGCTTGTGACCGGCCAACCACCACTCTGTTTTGCTCCACTCTGCAGTCGATAATAGTGCAGAGGGAGCCTATATGGAAACTGTGCTCATTTACTGTTTAGGTGCTGTTATATTTGAAATAATGGAGTTTGTTTAACCTGCTTTCTTTGCAGCTTATCTCTCTGAATGGAAGCCACCATGTTAGGTCCAGGACTTCCAGTAATTGGACCAATAGGACTCAGGAGACCTAAAATGGATCCTAGCCCAAGTGTCTCATGGGAAAGAAGACTGTAGTTGTTGTAGTTCTTAGGTTAGCGCTAAAATTAACCTGGAGGGGGAGCCCTAACTGTGACTGACAGCTTCCCCAACTAACCCAAATCCTTGGATTGCAAAGGAAATCTCCAGAACTGTAAGAGACAGTGGATCAGTTAGAGTTGGAGGTTGAAGTGAGAACAGCTCGAGCCTTCGAGCAGCTGCTCCCTGAATGGAGCATAGGGGAATTTGAGGGAAGAGGATTACCTTGCTTCCCTACCACCTTTCTCCTGTCCAGGACTGCCTACAGCAGAAATTGGACAAGCTTCAATTTGAGTTTGGAACTGCTGCAGAACGAAGAAGAAGTTTACCAGTGTCACTTGTGATTTGGACCGAAGATTTGCTCCTATGAAGTGATCATCCCCAGCTTGCATGAGATACGAATCCTGGATCAAGAGGTTTGCTCCGTGAAGAAACTGAATTAGCAACCGGACTGTATCCAAACTTTTCAAAGTTTGTGCTGCTTATTTTGAATGTGCTGAATGTGTTTTGTGGATCAAGACCTGATTGCCTACAACTCAACTTGTTATTCCTGCTGGAGGCTTCACCAGCAAGAAGACAATGGACTTTGCAGATTTGCTCATTCTGCCTGGGTCTTTGCCAATCCAGCCCAGACCAAATACCCTGCACCAGAAACTGTTTTGGAGAGAGACCGGCTTAGGGAATCCAGCCCCTGTGCAACTACAACTTGCAGATTGCGGCCACCTGGTGGAAAGGTCATGAAGAGGAGGTGCGTCATGTCGGCCCTGTTTCCCTATGCTCATCAGTGAACACCACGAGGTCTCCATATCACCTGCCTTCCTGCAGAAATCCAGTAGCATGAGTACAATCAGGGCAGCTCCCTGCAATCAATCTTTAAATCATCTGTGGTACCATTTAATTGCTGTAAGTTCTGGATTTACAAGAGACTGAGCCAACTGGCTCGGATTACAAATAATCATTTTGTTATTGTGCATGCTAACTGCTTTTCTCTCCATCAAGGGCCCCAACATCAGCTGCAATACCGGCCACCCCCAGACAACACCTCTGGCTAGCCAGATATTCCATCCTGGGTACCCAGTGTTGTATGACTGTCTTTTGGGACTAACAGTGCATGCCAAACCTGAACCAAATCAGATTGCCAATCATTTGCCTAGATTCACACCCCCTTTCTTGTTCATAACCCCTAAATAAACCTGTCTTTTTCACGTTAACCTGACTAGTGTGCATATTATTAGTTGGTACTGGTCCACTAGGAGGGTTGGTGGGTGGTTATAGCTTCCCAGAGTGCAGAACAAGTAAACTTCCCCAATACCATTACTCTGGGTGGAGACACCTTATTACTGAATCCAGGCCCTCCAACCTGTGCCCAGACATACAGGCAGGGGTAGTAACCAAGGGAGAGCGCCCCTAGGGGTTACAGTTGCTTACCTTCTCTAGAATTCTGAGTTTGTACAGCAAAAGCAAAATGTATCCTCTGAACCATGGTGAGAATAAAAACCTTTGTGGGGAAAAAAAACATTGGCAGTCAGCGCCAAAGCCACTGATGGGATTCCCACCTGGCTGGGCTGCCAGCTGTGAGCCCGCTGCGGCCATGACTCAAGCCACTATAATATTCCTGGAATCATACACACCTAACATGAAAGCCTTTAAATTCACTTCAAATGCTTCAGTTTTTTTAAACTGCTACAGCTATTGCCATCTTTTGTTAAATCATCTTCAAATTGGCTTCCATAACATCGGCTTCAGTTGTATCTCAAACACTATAAACTGATTCATTCAGATGGTTCTGTTTTTCCTCAAACATCCTTGAAAACAGCCAAAAAATGTTAATCAAGTATCAAACAAAAAATGAAATCTAATATTGGTAAATAACTGCAATGAAACAACCCTTAATTTTTATCTGAAAAATCTTTCATTTTCTGAAACTTTCAAATTGTCCACAAACACCAGTAAGGCCACAACAAAATAATGGACTAATCATGGGGATTTGCCACTAACAAAATGGAAAAACATTTTTTTTAGCTGAGTGAACACACGTCTAGCAGCACCACTCCTTCTCCCTATCCTCTTTCAAGTGCTACCTGGTGTGTAGGGCTGGCAGTATAGCTTCGAGGTTAGAGTAATGAGCTGTAAATGAGCTTGATACAGCCAGCAGACTTGGGTTTGATTTCCACAACCTCCACTTGCATACTGTGTGACTGTAAGCAAATCATTTAACCCTGGTGTATAGTGGCACCCCCACCACTACTACACCTCCAACAACCCCTGGTCCTTGTAGAGCCCTCCGCTCACCTCCTTAATGGAGAAAAAATACATTTTTGTTCACTGCTCCATAGTTAAAAACCAAGGATTGTTGTTTTTCTGGCCCAACTGAAGCATTTTTTCCTCTTTCTTTACTTCTGCACATCAGTCCCCATGGCAAACTCTGGGCCCTGACACTTTTGCATCCAGTGTGGTCAAGTGGTGCTCCGTCTGAGAGTACAAAGGGTCATCACCCTCACAGTTGCCAGGATTCCCAGTCCCAAGTCCTAAGGATTCCCCCATGTTTTCATCTCTTCCTCCACCCTCTAGCACTGCAGCCCACCCTGACAACATAGTGATCCTGTCGAGGCAACACAGCAGTATAGAAAATGGCAGTAGAAGAACAACAAGGTCCATCAGTCTGCCCAGTTTTCCTACCTAGTCCCCACTGATCTTTTGTTGAATAGGGTTTTACTCCTGGATCTGTGTCTCAATTTCCCCAACTGACCCCCCTCCCATCCCCACCACTATCTACTCCCTAACAGCTCACCCCCCCTTCAATGCAACAAGGCCTCTTAATCCATTCCATCCAGCCTTGAACCCATTTATAGAACCTGCCTCCACAGCCTATTTCAGTAATCTATCACACTATTCCATCACCCTTTTGGTGAAAAAGAACTTCCTAAAATCCCTCTTAAATGTATTCCCCTATCTCCATCATTGCACTTTTGCCACCGAACTGCCATTACTTAAGCAACAAACCATGACAGGGTCTGGGTTATGCTGGGATTTACCCACACCTGGTGTGGTTTGGTCATGAGGCTGCAGACTGAGTGACCAAATACACAACAGAAGTGGCTAAATACCAGCATACCTCACACATAGATACATAGACAGTGTCGGCAGATAAGGGCCTGTGGCCCACCCAGTCTGCCCATTTGAGCTTGTAAGTTCAGTTTATGTTTTCCTAGAAGTCTGTTGCCCCTTACCCTGACCTCCAGAATTCCTTTATGTCTATCCCATGCATTCTTAAATCCCGTGATTGTTTCAGCCCCCACCACTTCCTCTGGCAGGGTGTTCCACTTGTCCACCACCCATTCTGTGAAGAAATTCTTCCTCACGTTTCCTCTGAATCATCCTCCCTCCAACTTCATCCCATGCCCTCTAGTCCTGGAACATCTTTTTCACTTAAAAATAGTGTATTCCTGCACCCTGTTCCTCCCTGTAAGATACTTGTATGTCTCTATCATATCCCCTCTCTCTCCCTCCTCTCCTCCAGGGAGTACATATTCAGTTCCTTAAACCTGTCGTCATAGGACTTGTGATGCAATCCATGTTCCATCTTTGTTGCCCTCCTCTGAACCTTCTTTACCCTGTCTATGTCCTTACGTAGGTAAGGTCTCCAGAACTGTACACTGTACTCCAGGTGGGGCCTCACTAGTGTCTTGTATAGTGGACTTATGACTTCCCTTTTCCTGCTGGTGATGCCCCTGCCTATGCATCCCAGCATTCTATTTGCTTTACCTGCTGCCTTGTCACACTGTTTTCCTACCTTGAGGTCATCAGAGATGATAACCCCAAGATCTATTTCCTGCTTGGTGCATGCTATATCCTCACCCCCCAACTGATATATTGTGCCAGGGTTTTTGTGCCCCATATGCATTATCTTGTACTTCTTTGCATTGAATTTCAACTGCCAAACCCCTGACCATTCTTCAAGTTTCTGCAGGTCCTTCTCATTCTGTCTACACCCTCTGGTGTGTCTACTCTGTTACAGAGCTTTGTGTCATCAGCAAACAGTGAAATTCTGCCTTCTAGGTCCTGCATAATGTCACTGATGAAGATATTGAATAGGACGGTCCCAGCACTGATCCCTGTGGTACCCCACTGGTCACTCTTCCCTATATGGGTGACAGCGTATTTACCACCACCCCTCTGTGTCCTGCCGCCCAGCCAGTTACCTACCCACCACACTACTGTCCTGCCCACACCTATTCCCCAGTTTGTGTAATAGTCTTCTATGTGGCACAGTGTCAAAGGCCTTGCTGAAGTCCAGATAGGCCATGTCCACTGCCCTCCCTGATCCACCTCCCTAGTTACCCAGTCAAAAATTCAATGAGGTTGGTCTGACACATGCTTCCCCGGTGAAACCATGCTGTCTTGGGTCCTGTAGTCCATTGACAACCAGATGTTCCACCAGTCTCTCCATCAGTAGTGCTTCCATGATCTTCCCACTACCGAGGTGAGGCTGACTGGTCTGTAGTTCCCGCTTCCTCTTGTTCCCACTTTTGTATAAGGGACTACATCTGCTGTCCTCCAGTCTTTGGGTACCTCCCTGTTTCCAGTGATCGGCTAAACAGGATAGCCAGAGTTCAGCCACCATCTCTCTTAGTTCTTTAAGGACCCTGGGGTGCACCCCATCTCTCCCCATTGCTTTATCAACTCTTATTACTTCCAGTTTCTTCAGGACACTTTCTCGAGTAAAGGGACTTGTGTCCATTTCTGCACCATTCTCACTCCTTGTACTCCCTTCAGACCCATTACCTTCCTCTTCCTCAGTAAAGACTGAGCAGAAATACCTGTTCAATATGTCAGCTTTACTGTTGTCATCCTCCACGCAGCCCCCATCCTCCCCCTTCAGTCTCACTATCCCTCCCTTTACCTTTCTTTTTTCCCTTATGTACCTGTAAAAGGTTTTGTCCCCTCTACCCACTGATTTTGCAATGTGTTCTTCTGTCTGAGCTTTGGCTTCCCTTACTGTCCTCCCTGCCTCCCTTTGCTTCTCCTGGTACTTCTCCCTATCCCCTTCTGCCTGTGTCTTTTTGTATTGCCTGAATGCAGTCTTTTTGGCTTTCACTTTCTTTGCTACCTCTTTGGAAAACCATAATGGTATCATCTTCCTTTTCCTCTTGCTAACCTGCTTAATGCATAGTTCTGTTGTTCTTGTAATCCCCATTTTAAATATTGCCCACTGTTCCTCAACCCCTGATTCCTGCCCCATTCCCCTTAATGCCTCTTTCAAATATCTCCCCATTTTCCCAAAGTCTGCCCCCTAAAATCCAGGATACATGTTTTTGTGTGGTTTGGTTCTGCTCTTTCTGTGATTTCAAACCACAATGACTGGTGCCACTGTTCCCAGGTGCTCCCACTGTTACCCCCATCACACTGTCCTGTTTGTGAGCACAAGGTCCAGTATTGCCTTCTGCGAGTTGGTTCCATGACCAGTTGCTTGAGGGAAGGCACCCTGAAGGAGTCCAGGTAAATCTGCTCCTAGTTGATGCTGCTGCTGGGATGCTCCAGTCACGTCTGGAATATTGAAGTCTCCAACCAGTACTACCTCACCCTTGTCTTCCATCCTTTGGATGGCTAGCATCAACTCCTCATCTGTTTCTTCCTTCTGGGCTGGTGGCCTAGACCACACCTGTGCGGATGGCTGGCCCCATTTTCCTTTCCAGCTTAACCCACAGTATCTCTCCCCCATTTTGTTCCTCCTGGATCTCTGTGGCCCTTATGTCATTTTTCACATACAGTGCCACTCCTCCTCCCTTCCTACCTGCCCTGTCTCTTCTCAATATGTTGTAGCCAGGTATGGCCATCTCCCAGTCGTGGTTATCATTACACCAGGTTTCAGTGACGGCCACAATGTCCAGGTCTGACTGCACCATGACAGCCTCCAGATCTTCCATCTTGTTGCTAAGGCTCCTGGCATTGGCACACATGGCTTTCCATGATTTGACCTCCGTAGACTGTTTCGCTGTTCTACTCCAGCCCCTTCCTTGGTTGTCCTTTATCCCTGGTTCTTCTTGCTGTCTGCCCTTCTGCTGAATTTTGCCCCTTTTCTGATGATCCACCTCTTGGGCACTAATCTCCATCTTTTGCACACTGCTTTGTAGAGATAGCCACTCCTCCAGTTCACTGGTTCCACTGCTAGCTGTGGGGGGTGAGTAAGTAGGTACCCTCCTTGCTGGCCTGCCACCCCCCTTTGCTAGTTTAAATGCTTGTCAATGTAGCATTTAAACTTATCATTGAGTGCTTGGATTCCCTCCAGGATGGATGCAGGCCGTCAGGCTTGAACAAACCTCCATCCCTCAGGTGGGTCCCCAGTCACCAATGAATCCAAACCCTTCCCTCACAGCACCAGTTCTTCAACCATGAGTTAAAGTTCCCGTGCATGCACTATATCTCCTTGCCTCTCAGAGGTAGTACTTCTGAGAAGTGACAGAAGTAGCTACTTGCTTGAGACCCCTCCCAATTTCCTAAACTCTTCCTGAACTTCCTTTGGCTCCCATTTGCAAGGTCATTATGCATGAGGTGGATGACATCCAGCTCACCTCCTGACTTGCCTTCCAGTGATCCCCAGGATCTTCCTTCCATCCCTCCATGCCGTGGCACCTGGTAGGCACCTCACCTCCCTGTCCTCCCCCTCCTGTGTTCCTAGCTGGACCCCTCTTATGATGGAGTCCCCCACCAGAATTCACTTCCTCCTCCTCTGGGGTCCACTGCTGTCCCCACTGAGGTCACCTCCTTGGCTAACCTCCACATCATTTCCTTCCACTTCTCTGGGTACCTCTATTTGGTTGTCCCCATTTGCCAGTGTGGCATATGAGTTCTTGAGTGGAATAGGATCTGGGATGTGCCTCTGCCTGACTGCTCTAACCCTCCCTGAGCCCACTGTCATCCAAGTGCTCCTCATTCTCAGCATCCTTTGAGGCAGTTGCATTGGACTGGGTGGTCTCTGGATAGGGGTGATGGTACTCCTGACTCAGTTTACTTCTGCTCTGAGCCTGGCTACCTCATCCCGCAATCCAGAGAGAGATGCATACAGATAGGGCAGCACCTCAGTGTCCAGAAGGTCTGCCTGAATATGGCTGCCCCACAGCCACTGCATTGCACCACTCCCCACATTAAACTGCAATTCCACTACTTGTCTGTTACTGAAGCTCTGCTAGTTCCCTTTTTATTAATTTACTGTCCTAAAAATCCTTCCACTGATCCTCAGATACTTTTCTTTTTAAAAAAAGAAAATAAACCAATAAATAAATAAATAAGTCAAAACACTTGTCATGCTGAGGGTGGGCTTCTTCCCCCTTATGCCCCTCCTACTCCACACCCCTTACTATCCCTTGTGTTTAGCTCCTGTCAATCAGATTTAACAGGGCCTATAATTAAGAGTTGGGGGAAGGGGATGGGGGGCCGAAAATTTTCAGCAATTAAAGACAGCAAAGAAATACACCACCACTACGTTTTACATTTTCAACAGCCCAAAAACAATTCTAAGTAAAGACAGCAAAGAAATTACAGTGTCACTAAAAGCTCACACTCTAAGTTTAAAAGAAAAATAGCAATTACCAGTTACTGTAAAGCACTGAATTGAATATGTTTCCTTCCCCTTCTGGCTTCTTCTGAGAAAAGAAAACTCACTGCTACCTCAACTCTGACTAAGCCCCACCTCCAGTTATCACATAGCTGAGGTCAGAGGCCAGACAATTAACACCCCTCACCCAAGCTACAGGGCAAGTCAGACAAGCCAAGACTAAATTTGCAGCAATTAAAGACAGCAAAGAAATACACCACCACTACGTTTTAAATTTTCAACAGCCCAAAAACAATTCTAAGTAAAGACAGCAAAGAAATTACAGTGTCACTAAAAGCCCACAATCTAAGTTTAAAAGAAAAATAGCAATTACCAGTTACTGTAAAGCACTAATTGAATATGTTTCCTTCCCCTTCTGGCTTCTTCTGAGAAAAGAAAACTCACTTGCTACCTCAACTCTGACTAAGCCCCACCACCAGTTATCACGTAGCTGAGGTCAGAGGCCAGACAATTAACACCCCTCACCCAAACTACAGGGCAAGTCAGACAAGCCAAGACAAAATTTGCAGCAATTAAAGACAGCAAAGAAATACACCACCACTACGTTTTAAATTTTCCACAGCCCAAAAACAATTCTAAGACAGCAAAGAAATTACAGTGTCACTAAAAGCCCACAATCTAAGTTTAAAAGAAAAATAGCAATTACCAGTTACTGTAAAGCACTGAATTGAATATGTTTCCTTCCCCTTCTGGCTTCTTCTGAGAAAAGAAAACTCACTTGCTACCTCAACTCTGACTAAGCCCCACCTCCAGCTATCAAGTAACTGAGGTCAGAGGCCAGACAATTAACACCCCTCACCCAAACTACAGGGCAAGTCAGACAAGCCAAGACTAAATTTGCAGCAATTAAAGACAGCAAAGAAATACACCATCACTACATTTAAAATTTTCCACAGCCCAAAAACAATTCTAAGTAAAGACAGCAAAGAAATTACAGTATCACTAAAAGCCCACACTCTAAGTTTAAAAGAAAAATAGCAATTACCAGTTACTGTAAAGCACTGAATTGAATATGTTTCCTTCCCCTTCTGGCTTCTTCTGAGAAAAGAAAACTCACTTGCTACCTCAACTCTGACTAAGCCCCACCTCCAGCTATCAAGTAGCTGAGGTCAGAGGCCAGACAATTAACACCCCTCACCCAAACTACAGGGCAAGTCAGACAATCCAAGACTAAATTTGCAGCAATTAAAGACAGCAAAGAAATACACCATCACCACATTTAAAATTTTCCACAGCCCAAAAACAATTCTAAGTAAAGACAGCAAAGAAATTACAGTGTCACTAAAAGCCCACACTCTAAGTTTAAAAGAAAAATAGCAATTACCAGTTACTGTAAAGCACTGAATTGAATATGTTTCCTTCCCCTTCTGGCTTCTTCTGAGAAAAGAAAACTCACTTGCTACCTCAACTCTGACTAAGCCCCACCTCCAGTTATTATGTAGCTGAGGTCAGAGCCAGACAATTTTACCCCCTCACCCAAACTACAGGGCAAGTCAGACAAGCCAAGACTAAATTTGCAGCAATTAAAGACAGCAAAGAAATACACCACCACTACATTTTAAATTTTCAACAGCCCAGAAACAATTCTAAGTAAAGATAGCAAAGAAATTATAGTGTCACTAAAAGCCCACAATCTAAGTTTAAAAGAAAAATAGCAATTACCAGTTACTGTAAAGCACTGAATTGAATATGTTTCCTTCCCCTTCTGGCTTCTTCTGAGAAAAGAAAACTCACTTGCTACCTCAACTCTCAGTTGTGGTTTATTGCGATTATACAATGTCCCCCTTTTTTTGGGGTGAGAAAAAAAATAAAGATTTTTTTTTTATTATTTTTATACTATTTATTGCACCATCAGATAAAATAGTTCTATGTTGCTAGAGAGAGATGGAGCTGAGGTCACAGGATGCATTGCTAGGGAGTTGGAGCCGAAGTCAGAGGGTGCTGAGCGATCGGTGATGTTGGCAGGTAAACAAGCTTTTTTCTATTTTAATGTAATTGGTACATTGAGACTTTTCCTTTGTTGCTAGGGGGATGCTGCCTTTCATGGAGACACTGGCTTTCGGCAGCTTGAATGGAGCAGAAGGGAGAGATGGCCGATGTGGGAATATGGCACTTCAGGGTGTGGTTCTGGGGTCAGTACAGCTTTGCATTTGGCGGGGAGCAATGATGTGAGTTCCATTTTTTTGTCTATTTCCTGGAAATTGCAATATTGTGCTTAGATTGAGTCAAGCTGATCGGCGGTGGTAGTGTCCATGCTATGGACAGGAGGGGTGCCACTTTCGGAAGTCATACCGACCGGTTGCAGAGGGCTGATAGGAGCAGTGTCTGCCAACATGGACTTCGGTGTATTTTTGTGATTTTGTTGGCTGCTGTCACTTGTTTAAGATAATGAGCAGTAATAGTGCTGAATATTCTTCCCAACATTTAAGAACTGATTAAATGAAAGCTGTTCTTTGTTTTTGGAATTCGCATTTTTTTTTCTGAGGCTGTTTAGTGGAAGCACAATATGGCGACTGACTGTTTCTGTTTTCGGAGGTTGGAGTGATTTAAAAGGGGATGATTGGAGATGCAGCTAACTGGCACCTTTTGTTTGGGTTATGCCAGGATTCATCACGGCTGAAAGGTGCCAGTCAGCCAATCAGGTTTCAGCATTCTCAGACCCCATTGTATAATAGTGAATAAGTCCTCACTGTCAACCTTGTTTATCCCCCTCAGGAACTTGCAAGTCTCAACCATATCCCCCCCTCCCTGCCTTTCATGCAGGAGGCACAGAGATAGAGATGCATGCATCCCAGTGGGGGGTGCATATTAGACAGTACGAGTAAACAAAATTAATGGCCATGGCTCAGAATGCCACCCACCCACCCACTCGCCCACTCACCCACTCATTTTCATTTAATTTTTAATTTTTATACTTGTAAGCTAGATGACCAATTCTGCCCATTTTCACCAGTGACAAGTCAACAATAAATACAATGATACAGTTAAATACAACAACAAAATGACAAACATGATCAGAAAACCAGTAGATCAGTTACATTGATTACTAAAGTGTACATGTGCAATCATTTTGTTCGCTAACCATAATTTTAGACTTATTTTAAAAGTCCTTACTGTTTCACAGTACAAAATATCTAATGGGAGAGAGTTAAAAAAAAAAAGCGGAGCTCTCAACAATAATGACCTTTGCCCTAATGCTTTTTTTAAAAAGGGGCACTTTGGCACCGGCCCACCGGTGCAGTGGTTGGGGTTCCGCTTGCGATGCCAGCAAACCAGGTTAGGGAACGAGCCCAGGTTGTCGGAGGGCTGGCTGGGGGAGAAGGATGGAGCATCCCTAGGGCTGCTCTCCTTCTCTGGGGAATGAGGGGTCTCTGTGTTCGGCATGAGAGTGACATCTAGCAGAAGCTGGGTGTATCACTCTGGGCACCGACTCATGGTTGAAGGGGGAGGTACTGGGGTGGGACAGATGCTGGCGTCATTGCACGTCTCTGCCCCAGTCAATAGGGAGACAGAAATCCCTCCTCACCAGATGTCTCCATGATGCCCTGCTCCCAACTTCAATTAGCCACCTGGGCAAGAACTCCCCAACCAGTTACAATACATGGTGCCGATACCTGCCGCAGCGCCATGCTCCGCCTCCTGGGGGGCAAGCCAGGAGTAATCGGGGAGAGCGCATGGCTAATTAGGGTGGTGGAAGCTTTGGGGGCACCGTGACCAGGGCGGACCTCTGACGGAAGGTGAGGGGGACAAAAAAGAGGGGTTAAATATAAAAAAGGAGGGGTACTTTAAAGGTGAACTTACTTTGTGATCTAGTACCACAGAAATTAATGGAGCTGAGAAATAGTACAGAAATAGAGGGTGGAAGAAGACCATTTTTCCGTTTGAAAAGGAGAAAAATGGCCTTCTTCCACTCTCCATTTCTGTGAATCCCACTACAGCTACTTCCTCACGGTTTATTTTTTTACAGTTAATCTTTTTATTGTAATTATTGTGATTATACATACAAATACGCTACATTCTCCAATATACACTTACATAAATTGTTAATAGGAGAAGGAAAAAACATGATGTCTGAAGTATTATACAATGATATTAAAGGGGAAAACAAATGTTGAGAAAACAATATGTAGCAGTACAATCCGTATGATAGAGAGAAAATGTGGCAATTTATGCTTCAAGGGGTAAAAGGAGTAGATACAAACAAGAAATATGAGCAGTTGTGATTGTACTTCTATTATGCTGTAATTTAATACAAGTATGTGTAAGATTGTTTAAAGGAAGAACATAAAAAGAGAAAAATATCTAAGAAAGTAAACAAGAATGAAGAGGGAAAGGGAAGAAGAAAAGGAGATAAAAAGAAAGAGAGGAGATGAAAAAGGAATGAAAGAGCTAGAAGCGAGATTCCAATGTGAGCATATAACAACCCATGGATTAAGTGACGATATGTGTAGACGTGTTTAAATATTTAAACTAGTCCTGCCAGCATTTATTATATAAATTAAGTCAGTCAGAGGCTAAGTGTGATATACGATCAAGGATGGCGTATTGAGACAGTTGTTTGAGAATATCCGAGAGGGTGGGAATGATGTTGGATCTCCAATGCATTAGTATAAGGCGTTTAACTTGAAGGAACAGTAGGGATAGCCACCTATTCTGAGAATGGGATATTTTGTATGCAAGAGCATTGAAAATACCAAGTATGCAATGTTTTGGATCTAATGCAAAGGATAGACCAATCACTTTCTTTGCAAAGAAATGAATATGATGCCATAGATTGTGTATGGGAGGACAATGCCATAAAATATGTAGCAAATTGCCATTGGGGGAGTTACAGCGCCAACATTTATTGTTGTTCATTAAGCCCATTTTTTGCAAAATCTCAGGAATTCTGTACCATAGATGCAGAATTTTGGGTTATATGAGTGAACTGCGATTATCCTTGAAAGATTTATGGCAGGATAGCCAGCAGTTATGCCATTGTGAATTGGTTATGTTATAATTTAAAAGGGTACTCCATTTATTTTTTGCAATGATCGATTGATCTGGAATTGTATTTCTGATATGTTTGTAAATGATACTGTTTAATTTAGAGTTTGTTTTGATCCATTTAGAAATAAAAATATCATATACAGATTGATGAGGAATAGTAGGAAGATAAAGGTCCCATGCCGTGCGTAACTGTAAATATTTCCAGAAATTGTGCTGGGGAAGATGCCATTGTTTGCACAGGTCAGAAAAGGATTTTAATTTGAGAGTCTGAGGTATAAGTATATCCTCCAAGAAAAAAATGCCCCTGTTTTTCCAATTACAACAAAAAATTGGGTGATTATCAAGAGTGATGTTGCGGTTCCCCCAAACGGGGGCATATATGAGAGGGGTTGGGTTGGATTTAAGGCATTTATGAATTATTTTCCAGTAGTATATGGATGATGCTATAGTAGGGTGAGATTTTAAATTGGGGTGGAGAGGGTTATAAATGAAGAAAGTGGTGACATTGCCCGGACATAGAGATGTTTCCCTATTGATCCACAACAGTGATTTATTGCTGGGTTTATTAAACCATTTTACATTTTGGGCAGTGCAGAAGGCCCAAAAATATGCTTGGAACCAGGGGAGCCTGAAGCCCCCTTTGGACCAGTGGGAACGCAGTTTGTTACAACTAAATCTGGGAATTTTGCCTTCCCATAAAAAAATGCCAATTATATCATCAATTCTGATAAAAAAAAAAAAAGTAAGGAGGGTTAAAGAGATATTAGAAAATAGATACACTATTTTGGGAGCTATTGACATCTTGATAGCGAAGATTTTCCCATTAAAAGAGAGGTTAAGCAGTTTCCATCTGTTGAGAGTGTTTTTAGTATTTGCTAATAATGGGGAAAGATTGGCGTCCCATGCAGCATGCAAGCTGCTAACTGGGGCTGACCAACTTACACACACTTGTGACCTGTACACTCAGGCAGGATGGCTTCCTCTCATCAGCCGGATACAGTATCAAACCTGCCTCTTAGCCAAAAAAGTCCTCCTCGGGGTCATGCCCCCGGGCATTGAAAAGCTCCTCATTGACCACCACAGCACCCAGCAAGCTAGAAGTTCACAACAACTAACCTTCCTTGTCCCCAGATGCTGGACTACCATGGGCCAGAGGGTCTTTGCCCACAGAGCACCACAGTGGTAGAATACTCTCAACAAAGAAACTCTTACTGCTGCTGCTCTTGGCCCTTTTAAGAGACAACTCCGACTTCATCTCACTTCAACTAGTCATTGTGACTGCCTTGCCTAATCAGGGGCCCACTGCTCACTGCCTTCCACTTTAGTCTTGACAGCTACCTCTCCCCACCTTGCCCCCTTCTACCTGCCTACCCCCTTGCCCCCTCTCCCTTTCCTCCCCCCCGGTATTTTCTGACTTTTATCCCTCCCCTCCCTTCCCTTTAGAGCTCTTACCCTCACCCTCTACCTCCGACAATAGCCTTCCTGCCTGCATACCCCTTCCTCTCACCTGCAGCGCTTATTTCTAAGATTGCCCTTGGCTGATCTGTCATACTACCTAACATTTGGCACATTTTAAATTACTGGAATTTCCTAAGCCTCAGTCTCTTACTTCTTTTATTGTGTAACCATGTATTATTATGTTGACCTTTGTATGTATGTATACCCCCCATTCCTTCGACATGGAACCTTTGTAAATGAGCAGTTCCTGCTCAAAGGTATTTGTAATCCTAGATTTCAATAAAATAAAATAAAAATAAAAAATATCTTCTCTAATTTAGAGGTGATCTGTATTCCAAGGTAAGAGCTACCTTGAGGGGCCCAATGAAAACCTAATATTGTATTCATAGAAAGGTTACAAAAATTGTTCAATGGCATTGTTTCTGATTTGTTTAGATTCAGAGCGAGCCCAGAAAGTGAAGTAAAGTTGCTAAGTAACTTAATTAAGGGTGGTCCCAAAATTTCAAGATTTTCGAGTAGAATGAGGAGATCATCAGCCTAGGATAGTGAAGTATAGTGGGAATTACCGATAGGGATACCTTGGATCATGGAGGATTGATGAAGAACAGCTGATAAGGGTTCCATAGCTAGAATAAAAAGAGTGGGGGATAAAGGGCAACCTTGCCTGGTACCTCTTGCCAGATGAAAGGATGAGGACAGAATAGAGTTAGTAAGAACCTGGGCAGAGGGGAGGGTGTATAGTAATTGAATCCATGTACAAAATTTATTAGTGACACCAAAGTGGAATAGAACATGATACAAATAAGTCCAGCTGAGAGAATCGAATGCCTTTTCAAAGTCGATGGCTATAGCTGCGGCAGGTGATTTAAGAGATTTAGCTTTGTAGATTAAATTAAATAATGAGTGGAGATGATCAGAACCAGTACTATTTTTGGTAAATCCAGCTTGGAAGGTGTGGACAAGTTTTGAAATTATTGATTCTAAACGAATATTTAATATTTTGGCAAAAATGTTCCCGTCCGTATTAAGTAATGATATCGGTCTGTAACTGGATAGGAGAGAATGGTCTTTGTCTTTCTTTGGTAGGACAGTTATAATGGCTTCTGTCATAGAATAGGGAAGTTTACCTTGTGAAGATGCCTCTTTGAAGACCTTAAACATAAGGGGCATAAGATGTCAGCTAGGGGTTTATAAAAGTCTACGGAAAAAAACATCACTCCCAGGAGCTTTACCAGATTTAAGGGAATTTAGTGCTGCTTGTATCTCTTTTAGGGAAAAGGGTTCATCTAGCAAAGCCATATCTTGTTGGGAGAGGTGTAGTAACTGTAAATTGTCCAGAAATTGTTGTATATATTCAGGTTGTGGGGGAGTGGGGTGAGAGTATAATTGTTGGTAGAAGGATTGCATAATATGGTTAATTGAAAGATTATCTGTATGGATTTTGCCTGAAGGATCTTTCAGACAGGCAATATGTCTCTCCATCTATTGATTCTTGAGTTGATAAGCAGGCAGCTTCCCGCATTTATCCCCTAGTTCCCAATAACGGTGTTTAAGTCTAAGGAGGGCGAGTTCAGTTTTCCTGGATATTAATTCGTTGATTTTAATTCTAAACTGAAGAATTTCAAGGAGAAGTTGTGAGTTATTATCTGGATTTTTTGTTTTATAATATTGGGTTTCTTTTTCTTTAAGAGATTTCTCTAAATCAACCAATTGCTGTTCCCTTAGTTTTTTCTTGTGTGCTGCATAGCTTATAATTTTCCCTCTAACTGTTGCTTTAAGTGCTTCCCAGACGGTACCTTGAGATACATCAGGAGTGTTGTTAAAGGAAAGAAATTCTTGGATTTGGGATCTAATCCAAGGTGAGAAATTGGGGTATTTCAATAAGAGTGGGTCTAGATGCCAGGAGGGGGATTTTGACGGGGCCGGCCCCAAATAAGATGTAATTTTATAGGAGAATGGTCTGATATAGTAATCGGGAGGATAGTTGTGTCGATAATTTTTTCAGTGATGAATGGGGAAGAAAACCAGTAGTCAATTCTGCTATAAGATTTATGAAGCAGTAAGTAAAAAGTATAGTCATGCTGTCTAGGATGGTGTAGTCTCCAAATGTCGGTGAGACCGAAGTCTTTCATTAGCATTGAGAGTGCAGAACTACTTCTGGGGTAGGAATCACACAAAGAGTTACTTCTGTCTAAATGTGCTTCCAAAGCTAAATTGAAATCCCCACCTACAAGTATAGGAGAATTATTAAAGTTACTGTTCATAATTTGTTGTACCATATTATGAAAGAATTCAGGTGAATCAGAGTTAGGGGCATAAACGTTGACTAACATAAGGGGGCCTGCAGGAGTATTTAAGTGGGCTATAATCCATCTGCCATCTGAATCAGAGGTGGATTTGATAAGGGTCCAGTTAAGGGATTTATGTAATAGAATAGCAACCCCCCATATTTTAGAAGTAGAGGAGGATGCATATACTTGACCAACCCAATCCCTTCTGAGTCTGTCGACATCCTCTATTAAAAGTTTTGTTTCTTGTAAGAAAGCAATATGAGTTTTATGCTTTTTGAGGTAAGAAAGTATTTGCTTTCATTTACAAGGTGAGTAGAGTCCCTTAACATTCCATGAATGTAGAATTAGATCACTTATGTTAATGGGAAGATGAGTATGAAAACACAAACAGGACGTAAGGGACTCATATTGAAAGGGCTAGAGGATGTTACAGACTCAGAAGTGAGAGGCCGAGCACAGTCAAATGCGTGCAGGATATTTAGTTTGTGGAAATACTTAAATCCTGGGTGAATGTTTCCATTGGGTCTCACAAGGAAGGGAGGTAGTAAAAAGAATATAGAAGACATACATATATATATATATATATATAGTTACTAAACAAAACCTATGCATGTTATACTAACACACTATGAAGTCTTTAGGTAATAGAGCAAGATATGAGTCGGTGAAATCGCCAAGACTCTCTCGCTATACTACAGAGCATGTAAATAGTAAATAAATCTTGGGAGAAAATTATCTTAAACCCAAGATACAAACTGTAAACAATTATTTCTATCAAGTTATAACTGTGACTAGAACTAAAGTGAACATAATAATTCCCTGGGGGGAACCATGAACATCTTACCATATATGAAAAGGAGATTACAGAAAGTATATGCAATCCCAGACATAATAATACATCTTGAACCTAAGTTAGACTGGAAAAAAGAACTGAGCTGAAACACTATTACGGCAATACAAACAGTATGCCATCATGGCTGGCTAAGTCCTAAAATTATAACAGCAGCTGTACTTGTGCCATCTACTATGTACTTACTCACATAATCATAATGCTTAGACACAGAAGTGTTTATGTAGGAGGAGTGTTCAGGTAAAATGGAGCGAGTAGGGTCCAAATAGTACAAGGATTTATGGGGTGTCGAGGCATTACAAGATCCAAATTGTATGGGGAAGTTATCTGGTGAAAGTCTTGTATTGAACAGGAATACGTAGTCATTCTGGCAATATGACATTTATAAGAGTTGAGTTTGTTCAGGCTTTGAGGTACTGCATATATTATTGATAAGTACTAGGTATTTAATAGTAGCACAGACCCAAAAATCGCCCCTAGGGAAGGAGTTGCTTTAACATAGTGAGATTTCAAGACCTGGAGAGGGTTGATTGAGCTCTCTATAAGATTACAACACAGGCTTAAAAAGCCATATCATATGGGCTTTGAATCAGACTGTGCTATCTATTATTGATTGCAGCACATTGAGTAAAATAATAAAGATGAGACAGCTCGAAAATAGCCTGCAACACCTAATTGTAGGGTAAAACTGAAGACTAAGCGATAGATAAATAAAACAGTACAAGAAGTTGGTATACCATGGTTAAAGAAAAGGGGATTTAAAAGTTAGATAAAGGCGGGTTGGAGAGGGAAGGAGACGAGAAAAATATTAAAGTGTTAAATGTTAGTCTGGGGTGTAGTAGTGGACGAAGGGAATAACTAGTTGAGGATCTCAATATAACCCCAAGATACTGTAAATTTATAATGTTTATATATGGTAACAAATGTGTGGGGCGATGTTGGATCACAAATTTGTTAAGCGGGCAGCCTCCCTTAATGGTTATGTGAGAAGGACATACTGATAAAAAAGATGGTAGACACCTCTAACTGAATATAGAAAATCATTGAGCACATATGAATTAGTCTAACATTATATAGAACTGTCCCTTTAAAGAAGAACATACCCAACATTAGGATACTCAAAAACTGACATTATGAGTAATATATGCAGAAATAACTGGATGTATAATGTAGCAGACATTCCATTGAGATAGAAAACTCCAAGACTGTCACAATGAGATGCCTAAATAATATGACATGCTATTAAACCAAAAGCCTGCAACTGCGATGTACAGCTTATCGTTTTCCAAACCAGCTGGATGCGATAGTATGCATACATGAGGAATGTGATGCGCTGTTGCAGGGCAGATAAATTCTGATAGTGATCAGAGAGCCGAGGTTAATTAGGCACTAACCTCAAGAGGTACTAATATATACACATGCCCAGGCATCATTTATAGGTTCGATTTGTTTTTGCGCTTCCCCGTCCGTTTCTTTTTAGGAGGCTCTGCCAATTTGAAAGGGGAGCTGGTCACCAATTCAGCCCAAGAGGAATCAGAAGACCTGCCGCCCTGTAAAGCATTTCCAAGGTCATTGCCGACAGGATCCACAGCTGATTCCGGGAGGTCTTCCTGAGACTAGTTTAAGTCCTCTTGTGGTAAAGAAAACTTATCGGAGAGGGTTAGGGGTGTAGTGAAGTCAACATGTTGCTCATGCTGAGAGGTAGGCCTAGAAGGAGTAGCATCTGCACAACAGGCATGTTTAGAAGAAGGTGGATCCAAGTTCTTTTTGTCTAGCAAGCGGGCTGAGATTCGAACAGGAGGTGCTGCATCAGCCTGGAGAGATACGGGTTTCTCAGTGCGTTCATGATTTGAAGCCATAATGTGGGTGTGCTGGTCTGATTGGGAAGTTGCAGAGACAGTGGGAGAAGGGGTCACATCAGTATTTCCAAACGGGGCAGTTGGAGGCTGGGGCTCACCAAGAAATGCAGCCAAGGCTTCGGGAGTGTTGAAATCTTTGGTTGAGTCACCCAGAAACAGGCGCATGACAGCAGGATAGTGCAGTGCAAATTTGATCCCTCGTTGGTGTAGGGTAGTTTTAATAGGACTGAAAGCTCTGCGTTTATTAGAGAGTTCCTTAGAGAAGTCTCTAAAAATAGAAATTCTATGATCTTGCCAAGTAAGTGTTCCCACTTGTTTTGCTCTATTGATAATCAGTTCAATGTGGGCATAGTTTAAGAATCTTGCAATGATAGGCCTAGGTTTCTGATCTGGTCCAGGCCTCCAGCTTAAAGTACGGTGTGATCTCTCAATAGTAAGGTCTTGACCAGGTGGGAGTTTGAGCAGGGCTGGCAGCACATGTAATAGAAACACACTAGTGTCTCCAAGTTCTGCACCTTCAGGAAAACCCAAAAATCTCAGGTTATTGCATCTGTTTCTGTTTTCAATGTCATCAATTTTATCTTGTAGGCTTCTGATAACTCTGTCTTGCTCTCTGATGGTGGCTTGCAGGATGTTAATAGAACTTTCATTTTGAGCAACTTTAACTCCAGCATCATTGATTTTTTGATCTAACACTTGCATGTTAGTGATGTTTTGTTGCTATGTTATTTTTAAGTCGTTAATTTCACGGATGAGCTGTTGAAACAGTTTCCACTCTGCTGAGGAGCTGTTTTAGGAGTTACTCAACCATTGTAGTAGGCCTTCACAGAGAAGCAGTATAAATGCAGAAAAATTATCGCTATAGAGTTATGATATAGAGAAAATAATTTACCAGAGTTGAGCTATGTTGTTAGTAAAATTATATTTCACTTGCTGGTAAACGCTGACGATCTGGGATCAGGAGGATGGACATTGATAGATGGTAGTCCCAGGGAGAAGCAGAATTAAGCAGCCATCTTCAGCACAGCCAGGCCATGCCCCCACTTCCTCACTGTTTAACTCTCAGCAAGTTGCTAGGTGGGAGTCGGATATTTTTTTTTACTGGTTTTTTTTTTTTCAATCTTCTTTTATTGAGTTATTGCATTGAAGTATTGACCCAAATACATGCATGTTAGAGAAAAGACAGTTTCTGTTCAAGCATGTTGGGATCCAACTACTGTATGCTTTTACAATGACATCAGGGGCCCGATTCCAGAACAGGTTACGCATGGCGTAGGGTGAGTTGCGCCAAACCCAATGGCACAAGTCGCACCTTGCGACATGTAATGTATCCACTATTCGAAGGTGGCCTGTGACATGGCGCAGGCTGCCTGCACAAAGGCGGCTCGCCTGGCTGTTCAGAAACCCCCTGCGACATGGCCAAGGGGTTCCGGCAGCAGTTACGGCCCTATTCCAGGAGTGTGGCTGATGGAATGGCAATTCGCTATTCCAAGAGGGACTCCGGCAGACATTGGTCTAAGTATGGTTAGACCAGCTATTAGCTGGTCTAGCCGTACCCTACGTCCACCAGGGTTGCACCTCTGCGCCTGGTGCCCCTACAGCCAACCCCTCCATGGTCCCACATAGGTCCCAACCCCCACTGGCAGGGCAGCCCTCTGTGGGCAACTGGCACCTCCATGCCCCCATCCCCAAGCATTGCCTCACAGGGCAGTACACATCCCCTACCTTGCCCTCCTACCCATGGTAGTCAGTGGCCCCCACCCCTCCCAGCCCTGTGAGTCATTGCCATGTGTAGGGAGGCAGGGCTTTGAAGCATGCCATCGAGCTTGTGCCCTGTGGGAGGCGTTGATGCAGCTTGCAGCATCCAGGCTAAGTGTGCCCTTCCTGTGGCCCAAGGTTGGAGATGCCGCAAGTCACAGGACATAGTCACTGGGGACCCTGCCTTTTCTGGAATCTGGCACAGGGTCCCCGGCGTAATGGCATATGTCGTAACTTGCAAGCGCCAGCAAGGTGCAACATACGTCTTGGAATCGGGCACCAGGTCTTAACTTTATACTTTAGTACATTATTTTTGTAATAAACAAAAAAAATTAATTAATGTAGCAACATCAGAACAATGTGGAATCCTTTGGCTGCCAATCCCTCAGACCCCCCCCACTTCATGATTATTTTATTATATGTTAAAGACTACAGTTTCATATGTTATCATTCTATAACTTGCATTGAATCATGACTTAAATCTACAAGCATTTCTAACATGGCACATTCGGCGAAGAAGTATTTTGAGCATGTAGGTTTGTGTATTCCCCTGACCTTTATGCATCTAGAGTCACATTGTCTAAGTGGTATAATTCCTATCTTGTCCACCTATTGGCATATGCTGCTTGTCTACGATTGAATGAGTATGTGATATGCTCCATTTCTTGCAATCGCTGTAGTATATCAACCCAATCTTTCTCCCCAGGCGGGGTTGGTTGTAACCAGCATCTTGTTATTGCCTTCATGGCGGCAGTTATCACTACATGCCAGAGATACATAGCTTCTTTTCCCTTAAGTTCTTAAGGGATGAGTCCCAACATGAAGTGCTCTGGACCCAGTGGTGTGTGTGTATGTTAAACAGGGCTCCAGGTGCCCTGGATCTTCCCCCAAAATGTCTGAAGCAGCGGGCAAGTCCAGAAAACATGCACATGCGAAGCCCTACCTTCCCCACAAAGTCTCCAACATGCTGGAGTTCTGGTTGTGCTCCATTTTGCCTGCATCACCAGAACTAAAAAGTAGCGGATTCTTATTTGCCACAAAAATTCCCTCCAGCATGATGATGATGATGTTGCTTTCCATATTCGCTCTCCCTCCTTTTCTGAAATTTGTATTCCAAATTCTGTCCCCCATTTTGACATGACAGAGTCTGTCGTGGTGCCTTGATCTCTAATATAGTTACTATATAGCAATGTTATTGCTCCCTTGCACAAGTCCGACACCCGTATTGTCTCAGACAGAGGCAAGGGCATATCTATGCATGCCACATGCCTAGGGTTATTGAGCTGGGACATTACATAGCTTTTTATCTTAGTGAGCCTAAATGTATCTCTAGGGTCAATGTTAAACTTTTGAAACAGTACCTCCCCCTGGCAGAAGGAAACCACTTTGTATTAATTGCCGTGGGAAGCGTAACCCTTTTGCTGCCTGTTTTTTGAACCAGGGGTCCATTTTCACTGGGAGGAACTTGTCGTCCCATGCACACCATTAATATCTCCATATTATTAATGGCATATACCCTCTTAATTCTCCTCTTCCATCCCTCCAATGCCGTTTTTATTCCTGTGAGCATTTTTCCTTTCTCCCCAATCCGTATTTCCTGATGAAATGACAAAAGGCACAGTGGGGGGTCTTTCATTGAGTCTAGTTCAATAGTCTTCCAGTGTGCTTGATACTGTGGATTCTGCCACATCAAAACTAATTTCATTTGGGATGCAACCCAGTACCTGGGTAAGTTTGGCACTGCAAGGCCCCCCTGTGTTTTTGGTTAGTATAAAACCTGTTGTCTCACCCGTGGTCTGGCCGACCCCCAGATAAATATTAACAATTGTTTTTGCCATTTATTTAAATTATGTTGGGAGAGTATACAGGGGACACTCTGAAACAGATATAGAAGTTGGGATAATATATTCATTTTTACTGACTTAATTTTGGAGCGTAATGGGAGTGGTAGCAGAGCCCAACATTTATAATCTTGTTCAAGCGTGGCCAGGAAGGGGGGGGATAGTTATCTTGTAATAAGGTGTCAGTGTCATGTCCCAGATAAACCCCCAGATATTTCATCTTGGTCAAATCCCATCTCATTGGGTATTCCACTTTCATTTGTTGGGGAATAGGAGAAGGCCAGTACCCCAGTTTTTGTAGAGTTAAGAGAGTATCCAGATACCTAAGAAAATGCATCTATCTGTTGGAACACCTCAGGTAGTGAAAGCTCTGGGTTACTTAGGAAAAGTATTATGACATCCACGTAAAGTCCCAACTTATGTTCTGCCCCAGCCATTCGGACATCATGAATCCCGGGATTCTGATGTATGGCCAGGGCCAGTGATTCTATATACAGGGCTGCAAAAAGAAGGTGGGACAGGAGGCAGCCCTGTTTGGTCCCCCTCACCAGTTTTAAAGGTGTATGCACATGTCCATTAAGTCAGATCATAGCTCACTGAGGATGTATACAACCATGCTATCAATTGGGATAATTCTTTTGGGAATCCAAAGCCGGCCAGGGATGCCTGTAGATAGGGCCAAAGGACTCTAGCAAATGCATTTTCAGCATCTAGGCTCATCAACAGGGCTGGCTGTCCTGTATGTGTTAGATGGTCAATTATATGGATTGTCCATCTGGTATTGTCCTAGGCTTGGCGTCCCCTGACAAATCCAGTCTGATCCATGTGAATCAGTTTTGGTATTATGAGCTCTAGTCATCTGGTCATTATATCAGTCAGGAGTTTATAATCTGTATTCAAAATTGATATTGGTCTGTAGGAGGAGGAGGAGCACATCTTGGGATCCCTGGCCAGCTTTGGCAACACCAAGACTATGGCCTTTGTCCAAGAAGGTGCCATTTGACCATCTGGCACCAGAACAGAGTTGAATGCTTGATCTAGGAGTGGAACCAGTGTGGGCATAAAAATGTTATAGAACTCCCCTAGGAATCCATCTGTTCCCGGGCATTTATCTGATTTTAACCAGGTTATTTCTGAGTTAATTTCAGGGATCTGGAAGGGGATCACCAAACTCAATGCATCCTGCAGGGACAATTTGGTAGCCGAAGGGCAGCCATAAAGTCTGCCAGTTGGGTATTGTTGGGGGTTGTGTCTGCCTTATATAAGGATTGATAATATTATATAAAGGCCACTGCTATATCTGGTGGGAGTCAGGTGGAGTGCAGACCTGTGAACCTGGAGACCCATGATTGAATCCCACTGCAGCTACTTACTCACTGTTTAACTCTGAGCACCTTGCTGTGGGTGCACAGACCTCACCTCAACTTGCAACCCACGGCTTACTTGGAGTATGCATTCCTACATAATTATGACTTAACGTTCTGCCAATAACTTGACTGCAGAGGATAGCGGAGGCCTGAGTCTGTTAAATGAATGGTTGGGGGAAGGGTAAAGAGGTGGGAGACCGCAACGTGAGTGATTTTGAAAGTGGGAAGTGCAAGTTTGAAGTAAATTCTTTGAGAAATAAGGAACCAGTGTAGGTCCCCAACCAGTAATACAGTCACTGACTTGGGGGGGGAAGCAGATCAACTAGGGTCTCCATTCACCTTCACATTCTAGTCAATCTTATTTAATCCTATATCTCTCTTAGGATTTGGGTGATGAGGTCATGTTTTTGGAGCAAGTAGGCATCCACATAAAAACAAGTTATTACATACAAGCATATGAAATTGCCAGCAGATACAGGTCATTCAGTCTAACTAGTCTGCTTGAGTGTGCAGCACTTCAGTCCATTAGACTGCAGCTGCCCCCCCCATATGCCCTCCCCCCCATCTCCTGCCCCCTCCCGGTTTGTACCCTTCCCTTGAATTTGTTCCACCCCTCTTGATGCCCCCAACACTCTGCAGTGATACAACTTCCTCTGGCACAGCATTCCACCCTGCCACCACCCTTTCTGAGAAATAGTGCCTCCTCAGTTCCCTCTTGAACCTGCCCCCTTCCAACTTCATAGAGTGTCCCCTGGTTTCCCTTCCACCCTTCAGAATGAACATACACCTAGTGTCTACTCTGTTTAAACCCTTCAGGTGCTTGAAGGTCTCAATCATGTCCCCTCCCTCCCTTCCTTCCCCCAGGGTATACATCTCGAGCTCTCTCAGTCTCTCCTCATATGGTCTGTCCCCTAACCCCAGGATCACTTTTGTTGCCCTGCGCTGTACCCCCCCCCCAGTAGTGTGATGTCCCTTTTCAAGTAGGGGTGCCAGAATTGCACACAGTACTCTAGGTGCAGTCTCACCAGGGACCTGTACAGGGGCAAGATGACCTCCCCATTCCTAGGAGTAATCCCCCTTGCTATGCACCCTAGCATTCTGTTTGCCTTCTCTGCTGCCTTCCTGCACTGAGCAGAGTGGTTCATCTCCCCAGTTACCAGCACTCCCAGATCCTTCTCCTCCTTGGATTTTGTTAACGGGACACTCTCCAGCCAGTAATTGTGTCCTGGGTTCTTGCCTCCCATGCATCACTTTCCACTTCTTGGCATTGAAACCAAGCTGCCAAGTGTGAGACCATTCCTCCAGTTTTACCAAATCCTCCTGAAAAACGTTTGCTCCCTCCCCCCCCCCCCCCCACCTTGGCACAAATCTTTGTGTCATCTGCGAAGAGACTGATCTTGCTCTTAATCCCCACTGCAATGTCGGCTATGAAAATGTTAACCAGAACCAGTCCCAGCACTGAGCCCTGTGGTACACCACTTGTTACTGCCCTGGGTTCAGATGCCTCACCCCCACTACTACCTTCTGCTGTCTACCCTGCAGCCAGTTCTTGACCCATCTGACCAGTTTCCTCTCTGATCCCAGACTCTTCAACTTGCAGGTCAGCCTACCATGTGGCACAGAGTCAAAGGCCTTGCTGAAATCTAGGTAGAGGACATCCACTGCATGTCCCCCTGTCAAGTGCCCTCGTAACCCAGTCGTAAAAATCAACCAAGTTCATCTGGCAGGATCTGCCCAAGACAAACCCATGTTGCCTGCTGTCCTGGAGATTATTATCCTCAAGAAATTGCACCAGTCTTTCCTTGAGGATTGTCTCCATCAGTTTTCCCACAATTGTAGTAAGGCTCACCAATATGTAGTTCCTCGTTTCGTCCTTGGGTCCACACTTATGGAGAGATACCACATTTGCTTCCCTCCGGTCCCTGGGCATCCACCGCAAGTTCAGAGAGGTACTGAACAGGTTCGCCAATGGCCCTGCCAGGACCTCTGCCAACTCTCTCAGCACCCTGGGGTGGACTCCGTCTGGGCCAGGTGCCTTGTCCACCTTCGGGGATTTAAGGCCCTCCCTCACCCTTTCCATCATGATTTCCCTATCTGTGGTTGCTTCTCCCCCACCCTCTCCCACTTCACCCTTTCTGTCAGGTATGGGCCCATCCCTCTCCTTGGTGAAGACTGAACAGAAGTATTCATTAAGTACTTCTGCCTGCTCAGCCCCCTTTTCTACCCACCCACTTTCCCTCCTGATCCTAACAATTTGATCCTTGCTCTTCCTCTTCTCTCTGATATATCTGAAGAAATCTTTTTCTCCTTCTTTGATCCCCTGCGCTAACCTCTGTTCCCTAGCCACCTTTGCTGCCCTTACCACTCTGCTCACTTCTCTGGATTTCTTCACATATTCTTCATTGTCTTCTACCCTATTGGATCTCTTGTAGGTCTAAAATGCATTCCTCTTTTCCCTCACCTTCTGCACAACCTCTCTACTTATCTAACTTGATTTCTTGGTACTGGCTTTCTTTCTCTGGCTCTTGACACAAGTTTTAGTGGCATCAGCCAGTCCTGCCTTGATGACTGCCCATTTTTGTTCTGTGTCCATTTCTGGGTAGATGCTTGCCATATGACTTTTCAGTATGTGTCCCATCCTGCCAACGTCTGCCCTTTTGAAGTCCAGGACCCTAGTTTTTATAGTGGCTACTTCCCTACCCAGATTGATTGAGAACCACACTGTGCGGTGGTCACTGCTTGCCAGAGGTTCCTCCACCCTTACATCCTTGACCTGTTCCCTATTTTCCAGTACCAGGTTTAGTATATTCCCCTCCCTCGTTGGCTCCATTACCCTCTGGGTAAGGAAGCCATCCTGAAATGCTTCCAGGAGGATCTGCTCCCTGGTGCAAGTGAGTGCTGGGATGCTCCAATCCACTCCTGGTAGATTAAAGTGTCTCACCACCACTGTGCTCCCTTTGCCACTATGCCTCCTTATCTGCTCCCCCAGTTCCCTGTCAATGTCCTCCTTCTGGGCCAGAGGTCTATAAACAAGCCCCATACAGATCTTGGTCCCTTTCTGGCTAAGTAGTTGCAGCCAGATTTCTTCCGACCTGCCCTCCTCCCCTTCCTCCCTATTACATCTGATCCCTAACCTTATGTAAATGGCAACCCCCCACCAGCCTTCCCTTTATCTCTATCCCACCAGAATAGTTTGTACCCTGGGATGGTTGGGTCCCAGTCATGGTGCTTGGTTGCCCACGTCTCAGTAATGGCAGCTATGTCCACCTCTTCCCCTGCCATCAATACCTGCAACTCTGTCAACTTGTTCCCCAGGCTCCTAACATTTAGTGAAACCATTTTCCACGCTGCTCCTGTCCTTCCTGCTTCCTTACCCTTCACTCCAACCCCTATTTCGCCTAAGGTCATATCTATACCTGTGGTGGGGGGAGGTCCATGGGACCCCCTGTCCTGGTGATTCCCAGCTCCAATGCCTCCCCCCAACCTAGTTTAAATGATACCTCTCATTGACGAAATCCCCCAGCTTCTGCTTCAACACCTGTGACCCTGCCCTGCTGAGGTGTAACCTATCCCCTGCATAAAGCTCTGTGTTATCTCAAGTTATTGAATGCCTAATAGATCTTTTTGAATTTCCTAATATGTAACTAAAACATTAAGCATGAAAGGTTGTTGAGAGTTAGTTGCGAGTTATTACTTAACCAACGCCCATCCTATCTTCAACATATCTGACTACTTGCTGGGAAGTATTAAGGTTTGGTTGCCTATGCATTAAGAACTGATCCTTTTTAATATGCCAGAGCAATACATTGTTCTAAATATTTTATAACACAATTTTACAACTTAATACAAATTCTACTTTAAGAGCATTATGAGTTAGGTAAGCATTAAGTCACGAGAAAGGAAACTTCTACCAGGGAATTAATGCATGGTTGGGGGGGTGTTGGTGCACAAGTCCGCAGGCATGCATTAATTCCCTAGTTGAAGCCTCCTTTCTCGTAGCTTAATGTGCTTGTAACATGGCAAGCGCTGGTTAAAAATTGTACAATTTGCAAAATTGTGCAATATATGACTAACCCAACAGTATAAAATCAGAATACTGTTTCAGAACACTGATTCGGTGCTGAAGTAGTACACCTTTTACAGGCTACATAGATATGGGACTGTGTGTGTGCACGATCAATACTTCCTGTTCATTAAGGTTGTGACTGTAGTTTAGACATTATTTGCAGCCTTCTTTTGCATAATGAGGGAGAGAGATGGCAAAAAAGAAAACTTTGCTAAAAACACTGTTGTGTTAATTAAGTAAACTTTTCGGTTTTTTTTTATATTCAGTGGTGCATTATTAAGGGTAAAGTACGAAGATTTGCATATCTCTGTAAGTCAAGATATGCAAATGTCCATATCTTTCCCATAATGCACTACTGAATGTGCACAGAAAACAAAGCTGAGGAGTTCACAATATAGTTATTGATCAGTCCAGGTACTTTTTTATCTGGCATGTTGTTAAACAGATAAGGCTCTACACTCTTTCAAAAATGCTGTGGTTTGGTGGTATAGCGCTGTGTCTCTCTCGCGCATAGCGGCCACGTCTGAGGAACATGCAACCGTTCCCGATGTGATCCCCTGGCTTTTGCAGCCAATAACGCTCTACTCAGAAGACGGCTGATAGCACTCACCTCTCCCCACTTGCCCTTGCCTCTGTTCCTGCAAACAATTACACTATGTGTGTGCCGAGTGCCATTTAGAGGGACATTCTGCTCTCCTGCTCTCTGTGTGTCAATACAGAAAAATAGGTTTCAGACAGATATGGGACAAACTGTGCATGGAGGACCGTGGGGCAGGAGGGTGGAAGGGACTACAGCATCAGGGGGATTCTATCATATTGAGGAGCCTTCCGTCTGTGTCTCTGTTTTAGCACATGCACTGGACAGACAAAGAAATACAACGGACAGCCACTGTGTCTGTCTGTCTCTCTGTCTCTGCCTCTCAGTAGGCGTGCTCCTGATGTACAACTGACAGTTTCTTTCTTAATGTGCGATGGTGAGTTCAACATGGACAAAAAAGGTACTACCTCAGCAGGCATTACTAGGGAATTAATCCCCGCTAGTTTTGCATCACATGCTGCCTTTTACCCAATAAGTTCCTTCTATTTAGACATTTTATCATGTTACAAGTGTTTCCTATCCCTTCAAAAATTTCTCTGTTATATATTAATTGAAAGTGGAACTTATCGCCGACCCGGTGGCACTGAGGGTTGTGGCGCTGGACACCACACCTCGCACCACACCGGCGACCCAGGTTTGGGAGTGAGCTCAGGTTGTCGGGGGTTGGCTGGGGAGGAGGAGGATCAAGTATCCTAGGGGCTGCTGTCCTCCTCCGGGAAGGGAGGGGAAGGTTACCAGCACATGTGCTGGCTCCTAGAGGTGGTTGGGTGCTAGGGCGAGTCACAGAGCAAGGAAGGGATGGCACAGCAGACATGCAGTCTTGAGGAGCATCGCATGAAGTCGTCATTGACATTGTGCACATCCGTGCTAAGTGAGGGGTTTACAGAAAATAACAGCTGAATCCTCCGGCGTATGATGGCAGCCCACTGCATTGCACCTGTCACTCCCAGGAGCTCCCTCTGGCCCTGACCCCTTGGCCTTCCATGACTGGGGACATGATGTGGCCTTAGAGAGGGTGAAGGTGAGGAGGTGGTAGCTTGGGGCATGGTGACAGTTGCGGGAGCCATCAGTCGAGTCCGGATATGGGGCACCATAGAAACACCCCAGCTGAGGAGGTAGGCCAATAAAGAAAGAAACAAAACAAAAAAAAAATGGAACTTATATAAATAAACTTACCACGTGCCCAGTGCTCCCTTTCAGACCAGACTCTCAGCAGAGCTTCTGCTGGCAAACCCCCGGACTACGGTTTCTCTTTTTGCAAGGCTATGCCTGCAGTTCAATGGGTGGAGCAAAAAAACAGTCCTCCATCATGCTTTTAAAGGCCTCTCCTCCTGGCTAGTTCAGGATTCATTTCTTTCGTTGTGGCCGGAGGTGCCACACTGTCTCGCTCCGGGCTGTTGTCACATCTCTAATGCACCTCTGGATGCTGGTCCTCCTCATTCTGCCACTCATTCTGGCCTTCCGTTGTTCTACCTCATCTCCTCCCCCCCCCAGTTTTCCTTCCTTCCCTCTCATTCTTGCTGCTGTACTCATACTCTTCCACCTCCTCGTCGCCCCTCCTACTAGCCCCAACCCTTGCTTCTCCCGGCTCTGTTTCTGTGGCCTCGTTTTTTGCCGTGCTGCCTCTACTCCGCTGCCTGCCCTCCCAGTGAGCTCTACCGCCCCCCTGCCTGGTTTATCTGCCTTACCTTCCCATGCTCCTGAGTTGGCAGTTCATCAAGCCTTTCACCCTCACTCGACTTGTGCCTGCAGTGTCTCACCTGCCTCCGGAAGACCTCTTCACGATTCTCTCTCCCTTCAGTGGTAGTTACTCATTTTATGTCAGCACTTCTGGGTTCTGCTTCTGCTTGCTTAAGCCTGGCTTTCTCCCCCTTGCCACACATGCTGCCTTGCATGGCCTTGTACCTCATTCTTATGTTCTTTGTGGAACACTCACATCAGTTTTTTCTTGCAGTGTGTTTTCAGCTGCCAAGTCTGGTGCTCCTTCCAGCTGTTGTTCCTGGTGCTGCTCACTTTCTCATATTTCCCGATCTACCTGGCTTTGCTCATGAGACAAGTCTCTCATATTTCTCGGTCTACCTGGCTTTGCTCGTGGGATGGGTCAGGGCTTCATCGTTTTGCCCTGGTGAACTAGTAGTGCCTCCCTCAGCCTGCTCCCTCTCAGGTAAACTCTCAACCTCCTGCTTACCATTTCCCTTGTTGGATAGGTTCCAATCCATTCCCCCTGCTCTGGAATACATTACAGTCATTTTCCTGGTCTCATCGGGATTGCAAAACCTCATTTCAGTAACCTCGTAGGTCTTGTACAATTCCTCCACCCTGCCCCTGTTTTATCAAAAATATTCCAAACCATCATTTTAGGGGTTGCTGTGGACATCATGAGGGCTGCACAGTCTTCACTGGGATCTTGATCACAACCTCTGACTACCCCTATATGCTGGACTATTATCTTCTGTCTGGCATGTTCTTTACTCTTCTCGAGGCTCAGTTTACCTGGCCTCTTGCTTGACCTCCACTTGCTCTTCCACTCATCGTTCACTGCTCCTCAACCCATGGGCTTGTTCTGCTCATCTTCCTCGCCAGCCTTTTTCTGTCAGTTGCCATCTGGCTCACCATGCTCTCTCTCTCAAATTCCTCCATGGTAGGTCTGATGCCCGTGTTTCCTCAATATTCCTTTCTCCTGCTATTTTCTTTCACTTCTTGGTGTCTCAGTGCTTAGTTCGTGGCGCTCGGTTTTTCCCACGGTGGGGGACTGCTGAGTCACATGGGCACTGTGGCTCCAGACGGCCAGCTTTCTACCATATCCCACTCACACCGATACCCCGTCTTCCCTTTCCTCCACCACACAGCCTCCTTTGCTCAGCCAGCACCTCCTTCCTTTTGCTGTAGCCTGCAGTGCTTCCAGTATCCACATGCATTCCAGCCTTCGCGGCTACCGCACTCCCACCTTCTACCACTCCCTCAACCCTCACCACTTCTCCTTCCTCTTCCTGTGCTTTCTTTTGGGGGTGTTTCCCTATCCTGCCATCACCATACCTATTCGTATCCTCCTCTTACCCTAGTACTACGTTCTGAACCAATCAACTCACATATCCTCCATTCCATGTCAAACCTCCATTGTTACAGAACCTCACCCTTCCTATACCCTACTTGCCATCTTACCTATCCTTAATCATACCGGCCTTCAAGGCTTTCATTCCATTATCATGCATCATCCATTTCATATGTCATCTTCACTGTACCAGCCTCCCAGGCTTCATTTCATTATCATACATCGTCCATTTCATACCTCACCTTAACCATTCTGGCCTTCACGGCTTTCAATCCACCATCATTTATCATTCATTTGTTCTCGACCATCAACTTCTCCACTCATCATAGGCTGTGGGCTTCACCCGGCCATTATCATCTCTCCCCCTTGCATCGTTCATTCCCATTCTGCAGTCCATGCCTGCCTTCTAGGCTTACCTCCATCAGCGAACCTCATACATTCATCTCAATCTTCCACTTGTCCATTCTGACTTTGTGGCTTCTACCTTATTACTCCTAATACTTCACACCTCACCTGGCGGCTGCAGGCTTTGCCCAGCCATTCTCGTTTCTACCGTCATGCAGTTCGCTCCACTCCTAATTTGGCTTCTCAATGGACCCAGTTGGCATGCACTCCCGTGGTTGCTTCTGCAACCTGCCTCCTCAGGAATAAAGTCGGGGTCTTCATTCATTCTGACCTCTTTATGAGTCTACTCATTCACGTCGACTACACGAGCTTACCCCTCATATGGGTTTCATGCTACCTTGACTCAACCTGCTCTCCACTCAGAGACATGCCTTCTGTGTCCATTGCTCCATGGCTCAGGGCTAGCCTGTAGCCGATGGTCTCACTCTGCACCCCGCATCTAGAGCATGGGAAGCTCAGAGCAGGGTCCTTCTCCCTGACCCATAGTGAGAATGTCTTCACTCCGGGTGGACAGTCAGTCATCCCTCATTTCGGTGACACCTCTGGATGTAGAATTTATGACTTTCAGCTGCAAGGGGTGGGTCTCTCATCAGCAGGGCCCCTTTGGCTGCCTGAGCAGGTTCAGAGGCACCCTCTACACCATTCTCCATCTGACCATCTCTATTTCATAGGCTCATGTAGGCCGGCTGGGTGTCTTGGTGGTCATGTCTTTCCTCCTTTGCATTTGGGCATCTAGTTGCACACAGGTCACTCGCAACCCTCAAAAACTTTCCTATTAGAAGGACAGAGTGAGAGCTTCTTCCAAGTTGGAATCTTTTCCTCTTCCCTCGATAGCAATTCTAAGTTATAGTAGCTGAGCTGTCACTAACCAAAACTTCCTTTAGCCTGGAGGGAAGGTGACCTAGGCCTCGTATCCCCAGAAGTTTCTTCCTCAAAGGGAGTTTTTCCTCTCCTCCATGCTGATGGTTATAATGTTAGACAGGGTTAGTGCTTTCATAGATTCCATAGTTAGGTTCCGCTGTTGGATGGAGTTGGATGGTAATCCGGGCTCTTCCCTCTCTCCTTAAGAAGTCTGCCCTTTTGCTTCTTGTCAGCTTTCATTTTGTTCATTGTCCTCATCATCTCTCGTTCCTCTCCTGTCGTTCCCATCTACGTCTGTCACCTTCATTTCCAGCCTCGATATCGTTTGACTTCCCACCTCCTTTGCTGCTCAACACCCTTTTGGGTATTCTTTTTGGGCTTCTTCCTAAGTTACCTTTAGCCAATGGAATCATTCCCATGGCACCTATGAGGCGGAACCCTTCACTAGGGTTCCTCGCCATCGTACCCCTACAGGGTGGTATATCCCATGGATTGAGAGATGAACAGCCACAATGTACCTAAGTCACACAAGTACACATCATACCAGTTGTGTACGCACATTGAAGTGCAAGGCTATGCCTGTAGTTCAATGGGCGGCCAACAAACCACTCCCTTATCATGCCTTTAAAGGCCTCTCCTCCTTGCTAGTCCAGGATTCGTTTCTTTTGTTGCCCCACCATCCTCCCCTCCTCCTCCAGCGGCACATCTCTCTTTCCTGTGGACTTCTTCCTAAGCTATCTTTAGCGAAGGGAATCATTCCTGTGGTACCTATGGGGTGGAACCCTTCATAAGGGTTCCTTGCCGTTGTATCCCTACAGGGTGGTATATCCCATGGATAGAGAGAACAACCACAGCGTATCTAAGTCACACAAGCATACATCATTTTTTTTTTTTTTGTATCCTTTATTTGTGCTCCTACCTGATGGGGCCTCTCTTGGGAATCCACACCTGGCTACTGGTGCACCTTACTGCCTGTCTGAACTGTGTTCTCCCGATAACGGAATCGGGTTCAGGATCTCGGCTCTCCGGACCCCTAGTAGAGGCCTGAGATCCCCAAGGGTGAAGTTGGGAAAGACGGCCAACATTGGGTGTGTGGGCCCAGGCCACTGGAGGTTCTGTCACCTCCCTGAGATAGGGGAATTTTCTTGTTTTCACCCCAGAATCCCCCCCAGAGCTCAGATGTGCAATGGTGCCTTAGAGCTCCTGCCACAGCTCCAGCCCACTACTTGCATGCCCCAACATGTGAACACCCCTCCAGCTTCCACTGGGGGTTGCTGTAGCACTGGGAAATCCCTGGATCCCTCCCCAGAGAGAGGAGAGCAGTCTATAGGCTCTCAATCCTCTCTCTCCCCTGCTGACCCCCAGTGCCCCAGGCCCATTCCTGGACCCAGGTTGCAGCATGGTGTGAGGTGTGGCATCCAGTGCCTCAACCCTCAGTGCCACTGGGCCAGCCACAAGCATATTTCATACCAGTTGCATAAGCACATTGAACTGTCTCTCTTTTTTACCTTGTCTGGTAGCCTCTTCTTCACATACATGTTGAGAGTGGGGGTGGGAGGATCTGTCACCAACACCTAGGTTGCCTGCAGCAGACAGCACACAGGAACAGTTGTTTCTATTTCATTTTTTGATAGTTTTTTCTTCCCTCCTCTGGCCACCGGCAACCTAACAACCCTGCCACCATTAGTCTGCCATATTTCTGCTGCACATGCCCCAAGAGTACTGTTGGCTGTCATTTGAATGGCTATGGAGGATTTTACTTCTGTTTTGTTCTCTCCTTAACCTCCTAGGGATGACCTGCACAATTACACTCTCAACCCTTGCTCACATGTAGCTATCCCTGTGCTGGAGAGACATTCTGTGGCATTTGCATGGGAAGAACAGGGACCAAACTGCATTGAAAGCTGACAAGAAAAAGAGAGTGTCAACTGATGAGAAAAGACCAGATGCAGGTTTCCAGGATGTGGTGCAGGAAATGAGGACAGAGCTAGCAGAGATGAGAAAAATGTTAGTTGCCACTATCGCGCAAACTGAGAAGTCACCAAAGTGGTTTCAGCCAGGTATAAAAAGGCAGGACAGAGGGACAGGCTGTAAGGCATGCCAGGAAGTGGACAAGGGAGATGGATGTACCCACTGCTACAGATGCGGCCAGATGGGTCACCACTCTAGGGGTTGCTGAGCACCAAGACAGCATCAGGGAAATGGGGAGGGGTTGCTGCCATGGGGCAGGCAGTAAACTATCTGCTGCCAATGTCCCTCCCATTGTCAGAACTGCAAGAAAGAACAAGGAGACTCCCTCAGACTGTATGTATGCCGGGGTGCCATACAGCTCTATATTGCTCAAAAGGGTGTCAGAGGTCACACTGGAAAGACAATCAAACAGGCAATAATAGTATAAGACAACTAGAGCTCACTGCTGCAACACAGAAATTGTCATGCTTCAGTGAAACAACCATGTCTGATTCCTGCAACATTGGTCACATTGGCTCAAAACACCATTCTAGACTTTTGAACTTAATTGGAAAACGGTGCATGATCCAGCACCTGTTTGATAGTATGCCAGTGCAGGCCCTGTGGGACACACGTGTACAAGCCAGTCTTATCAATGAAGCCTGGAGAAAGAGGCACCTGCCTTACACAAAGCTTGGGAAAGTAGAAAAACTGCTCGGCCTGAGAACTTTGAACGGGAAGGCAGCAAATCAGACCGAGATTCCATTTCTTGAGTGGATTGAAGTAAAGTTCCAGCTGTATCCAGGAAAAGAGCCACAGAAAGAATTCGTAGTGCCAGTATTGGTGTCCAGTGACCCCAGTGTAGCCAAGAAATCAGTCATCGACTTTAATGTAATTGAGGAACTTATAAAAAGCCAGAGTGAAGCGGAGGGGGGAATGCTTTCTCACAGTATCATTAATACATTTAGCTTGCCATTCTCCATGTAACCAAAGAAAGCGGTGGCCTTAGCAAAATTAATGCAAACAGATAATCCTTTTTTTTTCCCATAATACTTTTTTATTGAAATTTAAAAATGTTCCATTAAAATCTTTACATTTATGAACATTTGTAGTAATATTGAACAGCGACTTAACAGTAGGATAAACAGTATAACTCTCAGAATAGTTACTTGTAATAAAATAACTATTGAACAGTATATACAATAACCCTAACCACTAAACTGAGGTCAATAGGTTACCCCATTATTGCTGAAAGATTTCTAATACAGTCAAATCACACACAAATTGAACAAAAAGGATAGAGTAAAGCAGAACAAAACGACCATCGGATGTGTTCTAATCTAGACCATGTCCCAGAAGGGCGATCATATTCTATGTCAGATATCTAATTTATCAGACAGGAAGTAACAGATTCTTTCATTGTTAAACAGATAAACCATCTGACTATACTATTCACTAATAGCGGGAGACAAAGTTGTTTTCCATTTTTGCAGAATGAGCCGTTTAATACTAAGGGGTACATGTAAAATCCAAGTTTCCTGCTATCTGTCTAGGTTCAGTGATTCCAGAAATATTCCTAAAATAAAAATTAGCGGTGATGATGGAATGGGGGTGCCCTATAACATTGCTACATATAGTTTGGACATTCTTCCAAATTTCCTCTAATAGAGAACAGTCCCACAACATATGTACTAACCCTGCATTTTGTTGTTTACATCTCCAACAATCAGCATTGCTTGAGTACCCCATTGCATGCAGTTTGTCAGGACTGTAATAATATCCATGCAGAATCTTAAATTGGATTAGCCTACCTTGAAGTTCTTTATGGTTCTTGCTGGCTAATTTCCATGCCATGTCCTGCTCTTCATCAGTTATGTTGTTTCCTAGTTCCTCTTCCCATTTCCTTTTGGCCTTAATGGTCAAACAGGAAGATGCTAAACTGTTGGTCAGTGCTTTATAAATGATCCTAACAGCTAATATTCTTCAGGTGAAGCTACCTCTGGCTGGAAGCTGCAATACTGAACATAGGATTTGCAAGAAAGCGAGTTGTGCTCACAACAGAGGGAGGTGAACCTTACAATTGTCTTTGGTTTGTAGCAGATATTCTGCAGGTGGAGGCTACTTCTAACTGAAAGATGAAATAAGGAACTTAGAATTATCAAGAAAGACAGTCTTTCAAGCAACAGAGGGAGGTGGATCTAGCTTTACTTTTGTTACAATTCTTAAGATTTTCAGTGCAGGAAGAGTTTAAAGCACAGCTGACTTATTTTGGGGCTGACTGCTTTCAGAGCACAAACCACCAGGCTGTTTTGGGGCTGGGGAGGTTTACATGTGTCTGACTTGGATGTCTGGATTTTTCTCTGTTTGATTAGCAGGGTATTTTCTCTGTCAAATTGTTGTGTAGAGCATCTTGCTGACAGGAAGGCACTCATCGCAGTGGTGGGTCAGAGCTTTTAGCTGATTGTTTCATGAGGGCACAGTTTAGGCCCAACCCCTGCCCACCCCTCACCCCACCCACCCCTGAAATAGTTCCTTTAACCTAGGGTTCTTACATCATTTCCTCAAGAGTGCAAGGTGCCTATCACTGTCATATCCTCTCCTAGCACACTGCACTGACAATATAAACATACACATTGTATAATATATATATTTCTATATAACAAACCAATCACACACACACAAAAAAAAGTAGATAAACATGTGGGGAGTACTGCAATGTAATGGCTGTGGGGCAGCAGTCTTCCAGGAGTCTTTCTGGAGGCTGAGATGCTGCCCTACTTGCAGACAACTCTCTGCCCGGAGGGAGGAAGTTGCCCATCTTCAGGCCACACTGGACAGTAGGAAGGGAACCTCCCCCATCCAGGGAGCACCAGAGCCACCACCACTACCTCAGAGGTTGCGAAGAAAACACAGCAGTTGGACCACAGTGGGCTCAGAGAGGGTGAGGATGGTGGAACAGAGGCACACCCAGTCAGTTGTTCCACTTCAAAAACCATACACCATTCTGGGGGAGCATAGCTCCCCTATGGATGCACCCGCAGAGGAGACTAAGGAGGCTGAGGACAACTGTCACAAGGGAGGCCCACAGGAAGGAGGCAGAGGACACCACAGGGAAAGGAAGCAGCTCCTGCTGGGGGACTCAATTATTAGGGGGATAGAACTGGGGGGAGCAGGGAAAACTGAAGTAAGGTGCCTGCCTGGTGCCATGGCTTGGAGGGACAGGAAGCGCATCCTCAGGATCATGAGAACAGCTGCATGGGAGTCTGAGCTGGACATCATTGTCAACCTAGGGACAAATGACTTGGCTCATCATGAGATTAGAGCAGTGCAGGAGGCCTTTGTAGAGTTGGGGAGGGGCCTAAGACAAGTAGCACACACAGTATCCTTCTCAGAGGTGCTGCCTTTCAATGGCATGGGTGAGGTGAGGGTACTTTGCACCATGCAGTTTAATGAATGGTTGAAAAAATGGTGTGGAGCACAGGGGTTTGGCTTCATTGGAGACTGGGGTTCCACCTGGAGGGACACCAGCCTATACTGGCAGGATGGTCTGCACCTGTCCAGGAAGGGAACAAGTCTTTTGAGCAATCAGTTTAAATGCTTCATTGGCAAGCTTTTAAACTAGTCAAGGGTGAAGGCACTGATAAGCAGCAGGAAAATCTCAGCCTCTCCCTACAAAACAGGGTACTAAATGAGAAAAAGACCGAGGTAGAAAGGTCAGTGGGAGATGCTGCTACAGAAGGTAAAGCCATCAAAAATGGAGACAATAGTACCAATGCCCATAGTCTAGGTAACAAGCTTCCTGAATTAGTGGCCTTGATGGAGGAGGAACATCTGGATATCGTGGCAGTCACAGAAACATGGTACACACAAAACCATGACTGGGATGTAAACATACCAGGATACACTATCTACAGGAGGGACAGGGAGGGTAAAAGAGGAGGAGGAGTAGCTCTATACATAAGGAAAGGAATCAAAGCAACAGAACAAAAGGGTAAACAGGGATTAGAAGAAGCACTGTGGGTAAATCTGGAGACAGGCAATGGCACTACAATCCGCACAGGGGTTGTATACAGACCCCCTTCTCAGGGGGAGGAAATGGACAAGAAAATGATAGAAAGTATACTTAGAATGGCAGAAAAAGGGAAGATATTGCTGATGGGTGATCTGAATATGCCAGATGTTAACTGGAGTGCAGTTGCAGCAGCCACTTCGAAGAGTGGGGTTATTCTAGATGCCCTACAGGGGGCATGCCTTAGACAACTAGTATTGGAGCCCACTCGAGAGGGAGCAATCTTAGACCTGGTTCTCTCAAATGGAGATGGAGAGAGGATCACAGATGTACAAGTGGGTAGCCATCTGGGAACTAGAGACCATCGAACAGTATGGTTCACAGTAAACACAGCAATAGAGTCAAGCCATACAAAGGCAAAAGTACTGGACTTTAGGAGGGCTGACTTTGCCAAAATGGTGAGTGCCTAAGGAATGCACTAGCAAATGGGCAGGAAGGAGGGGTGGAAGAACAATGGGGAATAATAAAAACTGCCATCACAGAGGTAACAAGCCTTTGTGTGAAGCAAATAAAACAAAACAATGTAAGAAACCACTATGGTTCTCGAAGAAGTGGCAGTGAAGGTTCAAGAGAAAAGAAAGCATTCAGGAAGTACAAGGAATCATAGAAGGAGCAGGACAGAGAACTGTATCAGTTAAAGCAAAGGAAGCTGGGAAGGCAGTCAGAACAGCAAAGGCCCAAACCGAGGAAAGATAGCCAACTCAGTTAGAAGGGATAAAACCTTTTATAGGTACATCAGGGAGCAAAGGAAGACCAAGGAGGATAGTGAGGCTTAATAAAGGGAGGGAGGTGGACAGAGGGTGACTGTGAAAGGCAGAGATACTAAACAAATATTTTGCTCCGTATTTACAAATGAAGAGGGAGGTACCTAAAACAAACAGTAGAAACACTCTGGATACAGAAGTTGATACCAGCCCATTTACAGAAGAAAGGGTTCTGAAAGAACTCTTAAAACTGAAGGTGGACAAAGCAATGGGGCCTGATGGGATTCATCCCAGAATTCTAAAAGAACTAAAAGGTAGAACTAGTGACACCACTGACTACCCTCTTTAACAAATCATGGGAGGATGGGTGGTACCCGAGGACTGGAGGAGGCAGATGTGATTCCGCTTCACAAAAGTGGGAGCAAGGCAGAAGCAGGAAACTATAGACCTGTTAGTTTAACCTCAGTGATAGGGAAAATGATGGAATCACTTCTGAAGGAAAGAATTGTCGAGTATCTAGAGGCCAGAGGGGCACAGGACCCAAGGCAGCATGGATTCACAGTGGGAAGGTCATGCCAGACGAATCTGATAGATTTCTTTGACTGGGTGACCAAAGTAGTAGATCAGGGAGGGGCTGTGGACAAGGCCTACCTAGACTTTAGCAAGGCATTTGACACAGTCCCACATAAACGATTAATATACAAGTTAGCTAGCCTGGGAGTGGGTCCCAAGATGACAGCCTGGGTAAAGAATTGGCTGGAGAATAGGACACAGAGAGTAATAGTAAATGGAGTCCACTCTGAAGAAAGGGGGGTTACTAGTGGGGTACCGCAGGGTTCAGTATTAGGACCGGTCCTCTTCAATGTCTTTATAAGCGACATTGCAGAGGGACTGGAAGGAAAAGTATGTCTCTTGCAGATGACACAAAGATCTGCAACAGAGTTGATGCACAAGGTGGGGTGGAAAGGATGAGAAGGGACTTGGCAAGGTTAGAGGAATGGTCAAATGTATGGCAGCTTAGATTCAATGCTAAGAAGTGCAAGGTAATGCACCTGGGAAACAAAAAACCCAGGGGAAGAGTACACAATGGGGGGTGAGATACTAACAACAACAAAAATGGAAAGGGACCTGGGGGTAGTCATATCAGATGACCTAAAGGTGGGCAAGCAATGTGAGAGGGCAGCAAGGAGGGCTGGGGGGATACTGGGATGCATAGGGAGAGGCATCACCAGTAGAAAACAGGAAGTTATTATCCCTCTGTACAGACAGGTGGTGAGACCCCATCTGGAGTACTGCATGCAGTTCTGGAGACCCAGTCTCGCAAAGACATATAGACAGGATGGAAGCTGTCCAGAGGAGGCAACTAAAATGGTGCAGGGTCTGCACCAGAAGACATGAAAGAGAGACTTAGGAGCTTAATATGTATAGCCTCGAGGAAAGAAGGAGAGGGGGACATGATAGAAATGTTCCAAGTACCTCAAGGGAATCAACAAAGTCCAAGAGGGTAGCATCTTTCAAAAAATAGGTGTACAAGAACAAGGGGCACAATTTGAAGATGGGGGCAGCTCAGAGGTAATTTAAGAGTATTTTTCACAGAGAGGTTGTGGATGCATGGAGCGGCCTTCCGAGAGAGGTTGTGGAGTCAAAAACAGTGGTGGATTTCAAGCATGCACAGGACAGTCATAAGGCAATTCTAGGGGTAGGGTAGGAAGAAGTAGGCTGCTGGTTAACTAGGATCTGCAGCTTATCCATTAGGTAGGGAAATGGGCAGACTGGGTGGGCCAAGTGGTCCTTATCTGCCATCAAATTCTATGTTTCTATGTTTCTATCCTTGACCCCTTTTTAAGTAATGCTATGTGTATTAATTGATCCCATTCCTCACATATTGTTAAGTAAAAATCATTATTTAAGATATTGGATCTCTTAAGAATGTCCCTCAGCTGTAAACAATAGTGGAATTGGTGTCTCTGAATGTTGTATTTCTCCCTAAGATCCTGAAATGAGTACATAACTCTGTCCTTTGTGTCTACCAAATGAGGCAGCCTAGTAAGTCCTCGTTGGACCATTCTGTGTTTAAGTACCCTTGCTTCCCACCAGTCAGCCTCTTGTTATTCCAGATTGGCATTAAGTCTAAGGGAGTCCCTTTGGGGTTAATAATACCATTAACCAAACAGATAATCCTGACTATATTGATAATACGGTCAGAGTAGGCAGGAAGAGACTGGTCATTCCAGCAGGTCAGATTATTGATTTGAAGTGCTGTGTGCATACAGGACCACTGTAGAAGGAACAGAAAATGTTGTTTGTACCAGAGAAAAGTTCTCATTGGCCAGAAGGTTTAAGTATCAGTGAAATTTTGGTAACTGCAAAAAGGGGCACCTCATTCAAAGTGACCATCCCAGTGGTAAATCATACTAAACATGATATCACCCTAAATCAGTGAACAACCCTGGGCCATGCTTAGCTGGTGAAAGCAATATATCCCACAGAGGTCAAGCCAGTGGGGCATGCAGTATATAACTTCAGTAACCACAAGATGGACAGCAGCTCCACCAGGAACCCAGAGACACTGATAAAACGGCAACCAAATGACATACTACTGGAGGTGGATAACTGTTCTGAAGGGTGGGACCCACCTGTACCCTTAGATCACCTGACTTGGGCACAAAAGGCAATAGTACAATGCATGCTCAGTGAAGAGCACAAAGCTTTTTCTGAGGACAGTACAGTTAAAGGATGCACTCCTTCATTGAAAATACACATTAACTTGAAGGATAGAACCCCAGTACAAACATGTCGATATCAAAGCCATTGCATAAAGAAGTGAAAGAGTACCTACAAGATTTGCTGAACTAAGGATGGATAACAAGATCAAAATCATCATATTCTTCACCTGACGTTTGTGTCAGAAAGCAGGACGGGAGTCTGTGACTATGTTGTGATTACCGTGAGCTAAACCGGAAGTCCCTGATAGACACCCTATTTCCAGAATACAAGATATGTTGGACAGCTTAACTGGGAGTTCCTGGTTCTTGGCCCTTGATCAAAGGAAAGGCATACCATTAAGGATTCATGGATGAGGAAAGTCAGCCTTTAACTACTTCCGTAACACCATGGGGACTGTATGAATGGGTCTGTATCCCATTCAGCCTGAGCTCAGCCCCTGCAGAGTTCCAAAGGTGTATGGAAGAGTGCCTGTTTGACTGGTCTCTGGGATGAGAACTGCCACCCATATCTTGATGATAACCTGGTCCACAGCAAAACCTTTGAAGACCTTGTTGAACATGTGTGGGCACTTCTGTGCAGATACCAGCAGTGTGACATCAAGCTCACAGCCAAAAAATGTGAACTGTTCAAGAGAAAGGTCTGATTTCTTGGAAAGATTATAGCACAAGAAGGCTGTTCAATGGACTCAGCAGAAATTGCACTAGTGCAAGCCCTGAAACAGAAGAAACCAGCCACAGTAGGTGAGCGCAGGAGGATTCTGGGGTTTATCTCATACTATAGATCTTATATACATGATTTCTCACGTATAGCCATGCCACTGCATGAGCTACTGTCAGCATCATCAGACAGGTCAGGAGGACAGGAACCACCCAAACAGACATCAAGATGGGCACCAGGTACACACCGGAAAACACAGGAAACGAGTAAAGGTAAAGGTCAGCTTTCATCACGACAGCCAATCGTCTGGACAGAAAATCACAAAGAGATCCTCAATCTACTTATTGACCACCTGTCGAACCCACCAATTTTAGGGTACCCTGACTTTAATCAACCATTCGTCCTCCACTGTGATGCTTCCCAAGAAGGCTTAGGAGCAGTGCTTTATCAGCGACAGAACAACAAAATGGTAGTCATTGTTTATGGCTCAAGGACCCATACTTCCCCCTAAAAAAAATTATCACATGCATTTTGGAAAACTTGAATTCCTGGCCCTCAAATGGGCAATCTATGAACAGTTCAGAGACTATCTGTACCATGCGCCATCATTTGTAGTCTACTCTGACAATAACCCACTGACTTATGTTCTCAGAACAGCCTGACTCAATGCCACAGGGCACAGGTGGGTAGCACAGTTAACTGACTTCATCATTTTTAGTATTAAGTTTTATCATCCAGGATGAGCAAATGCAGATGGGTTGTCTCAAATACCCTTGGACATTGAGCAATACATGCAACAATGTTCAACAGAAGTACATCGAAAGGTCATAAGTGCAATGGTACTGGCAGCAAATGCACAGCAAGAGGAGCAGAAACCATGGATGGTTTTGGAAGATGCCAACACCCTAGTATCAACACAAGGGAATGTTGGTAATTTCATAGCAACAAGACAACCAATACCAAGAAAAGACCTTAAGAGAGCTCAGGAGGAAGATCCCATGATTAGCCAGGTGCTACAATACAAAGCTCAAAACCTATGGCCAAAGAGGAGAAACAGACACGGTGAGCATCTGACTGCTAAAGGAGTGGACAAAGCTGCATCTTGACCAGGATGGGATTCTATACAGAAAGACTGCATCCCGTTCCCAACTGGTATTGCCAAAGAAGTATCATCAGCAGGTCTACAGAGAACTATATGAAGAGACAGGACATGTAGCAGTTGAAAGAACAATGATTTAAGTCAGAGACAGATTCTATTGGCCCCACATGCAAAGGCACGTGGAACACTATGTGACTAAAGTCTGCAGTTGCCTTAAACAAGAAGCCCAACAAGCCAACATGCACCATGGAGCAACATTATGACCACCTATCCATTTGAAATGATATCAATAGATTTCCTGCATCTAGAGAAATGCAAAGGTGGCTATGAAAATATCTTGGTGGTAATGGATCATTACACCCATTTTGTCCAGGCATACACGACCACAAACAAATCTAAAAAAACAGCTGCTGATAAAATCTTTAATGGCTTTGTTCTACACTCCTTGGACTTAGTCTTCCTCCTGGGGATTGAGGCCACTGATGTGAGGGTGGAATCCATCAGTTGGTCCGATCATTACACTGTGGGCTTCAGTTTTTGCACCCCCCCCCTTGTAGACCTACCCCGGTGAAGATGGTTAAGTGCCACTCTTTATGAGATATTAGCTCTGTGGGCCTGGTAGCGGCACTTGATCTATTGGAGTTATCTGAGGTGAGCAATGATCCTGAGGCTTTGGTTCTGGCCTATAATAGGGCCATTTCCTCAGCTCTGGATCAAATTGCTCATGTCTGTGTTCGTCCTCTCCCCATTCGACCTCGGTCTCTATGGTTTGATGAGGCCTTGAGGGAGATGCGGTGACAAGGACGAAGATTAGAGCGTTGCTGGCGGAGAACTGCCCTTGATGCTGACCATCTTAGATTGATGGAACATTATCAATTCTTTCATTCCACTATCTCTCATAAGAAGGCAGAGTTCCTGTCCAGAGAGATTGTGGCTGCTCAGAACCGACCAGCTCAGCTTTTCTGAACTGTTGACAGGCTGTGCAATCCAACCTGTCTCCAGGGTCAGAAAGCCTTTTCACAATTAGAGTGTGATGAGCTAGCTCGCTTCTTTGCAGATAAGGTGGCCGACATTAGGGCAACACTCTGACCAGCTCCCTCTATTGGAGATGTTTTTGATCGGCATTTGGTTGCTCCCTCCAGTCTCTCCTGGAGTTCCTTTGACTGACCTCAGTTCATTGATGTCATGAGGATTGTCCAGATTATGCACCCTATGTGCTTTAGTTTAGACCCGGGCCCAACTTTCCTGATAAAGGATTGTCTTGAGACTATCGGCCCAGTTCTTGCACGGATAGTTTGGTGCTCCTTGGATATGGGAGAGTTTCCTAGCTCCCTGAAGGTGGCGGTGGTGACACCCCTCCTGAAGAAAGCTACCTTGGACCCTCACTGCCATGCTAACTACAGGCCAATCTCTAATCTTCCCTTTGTTGGGAAGATTGAGAAAGTGGTGGCAGCACAATTGGAGAACCATTTAACCATCCATGACATCTATGAACCCCTCCAGTCTGGTTTTCGAAAGAGGCATAGTACCAAGACAGCGCTGGTTCGGGTGCTCAATGATCTCCTGATGGCTAGAGATCAGAAGAAATGTTCCATTCTTGTTCTTCTTGATCTCTCATCAGCTTTTGACACTGTGGACCATGGGGTACTGCTCGCGCGCCTGGAATTTATCTGTGGTCTGTCAGGGACAGTCCTCAGTTGGTTTAGATCTTTCCTCACTGACAGGACTCAGAGTGGTGTCTGGATTAAATTCTTCCAGCCCACTCTCACTGTCATGTGGGGTACACCAGGGCTCGGTGTTGTCCCCCATGTTGTTCGCAGTGTATATGCTGCCCCTCGGAGACATTGTAAGAAGGCATGGGCTGAAGTTTCATTGTTATGCAGATGATACTCAGCTGTACCTGTCTTTTGCACCTGACCAGGATGGAGCTCTATCGGTTATTAGTAGCTGTCTCACCGAAATCCAAGGCTGGGTGAGTTCAAGCTGGCTAAAGTTGAACTCGGAGAAGACAGAGGTATTAGTGATGGACCCAGGTCATCGGGTAGAGGGGATGAGAGCTGCTCTATCCTCAGGTTTATTTCTGGGAGGTATTCAGCTCCCTATCCCTGAATGGGTGCATAACCTGGGGTGATTTTTGACAATGAACTAACACTGCATTTGCAGGTGTCGCCGGTTGTCAAACTTTTCTTTTATCATCTTAGGAACATTGCCAGGATCAAGCATCTTGTTCCGCCTGCTGACCTTCTACACTGGTCCACACTTTTGTGATCTCACGCCTGGATTATTGCAATTCCATTTATCTAGAGTTTCCTGGGGTTGATATCTGCCGCCTGCAGCGGGTGCAGAATGCTGAGGTTCGATTACAGCGGCACTTCAGACCTGTCATATCTCGGCTGGTACTCGAATCTGCACTGGCTGCCAATTCAGTGGCAGATCACCTTTAAAGTTGGTCTTTTGACCTACAAAGCCCTACATGGGCAGGGTCCAGACTACTTGAAAGGGCTTTTGGGTCCCTACTGCCCCAGGCGATCTCTTCGCTCGGCGGATGAGGGATTGCTAGAGATTCTGAGGGTTTCTCTGAAGTCATCAGGTGCTCGTGCTTTTATGTTTGTTGCTCTGACCCTCTGGAAATCTGTACCCTGTCCGCTGCATCAGTGTGCGACCATGGAGGAGTTTAAAAAGGCCCTTAAGACCTATTTATGGTCAAAGATCAATTTTTAATTAAATAATTATGAATTGGAGCTCAGATTTATTGTTTTACAAATTATTTATGAATCTGTGTTTATTTATTTATTGTATATTTTTTAATTATTGTAAGGAGCCTTGGTTTATGAAAGGCACCATATAAATAAAGTTTAATTCATTCATTCATTCATTCAATTTGGCTGCCCTACAAAAATTCACCACGATATGAGGACAGAATTTGAAAACCAGTTGTTCGCAAGCCTAGAGAAGCACTGTGGAATTTTGCATTCACATATTACGCCCTCCCATCCTCAGGGAAATGAACAAGTTGAGAGATTCAACCGCACTCTTTTAGCCATGTTACGAACTTTAACTGAAGGTGAAAAATCTGACTGGAGGAATTCTCTTGCTAAAGTAGTTCATGCATACAATTGTACGTGTAATGAAGCCACAGGATTTTCCCCATTCTATTTACTATTTGGAAGATCTCCAAAACTTCCTGTCGACATCATCTTTGATCTGAATCTAGAAGGTAAAAAGGGAACATATCAGAACTGTGTAGAGACCTGGCAGAAAAGAATGGCAGAGGCTTATCAGATTGCATCAAAGTCAGCGTCCAAAGAAGCAGCACGGGGGAAGCATACTATGATAGAAAAATCTATGGTGCTGATCTTCAACCTGGGAACAGAGTATTAGTGCAGAATTTAAGGGACAAGGGAGGTCCAGTAAAACTTCGATCATACTGGGAGGATGAAGTCCATGTTGTGATCAAGAGGAAAAGTAATGATAGTCCAGTTTGGTAGCCTGTGACAAGGGCGACCGCGATTGAGTGCTTTCAAAAAGGGCGACTCAATCATGGTGCCTGTGCACAGGGCTACCAGACAGGAAGGGTGTCCGGATTGGGGGACTGCAAATATAGCAGCAGGATGTCGCTATATGTACACATGTGCAGGGGGGAGCAAGCATGCTGTGCGATGGACAGAAGGGGAGGGAGGGTTTGTGGGGTGCAGTGTGGCAGTCATCTGCTGAGCTGACCATGTGGTATGTAGTGTGGGTGGAAGGCTAAGGTTCGGAGGGTACCGGTTTGGTCCTAGGTACGGTCGTTCTTTGTGTGCCATCCAGAATTTTTGTTTGTTTGTTTTGCACCCCAACATGCACCTCCGAATTGAGAATTCTTAAGAGAAGGGAGGGTGCAGCCCCCCTATAAATAAAAAAAAAGTAAGTCTCCGGCGTCCTTTTGCTTTGCGCCAGTAGTGTACATTGCAGAAATTGATTTTCAGCGATGTACACTCAACCTAACAGTGACCGCCTTTCTGCAATCGCCGTTATCACATGGAACAGTCCAGTTTATGAAGTAAAGCTGGAAACTGGTGGATGTCAGACCAGAATCTTACACTGCAATTTACTATTTTCTTGTGATTTTCTACTCCTGAAGAACCTCCACAAACTCAACCAAAACAGAAGCAAGCCAAATCATAAAGCAAGAGACCAGCAAAAGAGCATCCAGCTGGAACAGAGAGTGACACTGATTCTGATGAAAGTGATTATCAGTTGGCTTGCTATGCTAGACAAGCAACAAATGATTCCCAAAGCCCTATCGGCATTACTTTGGACACAGAAGCAGAAGAATTCCAACCTTTGGATACCATAGAAAACTCAGAAATGCAAGATACAGAGCAGGATACAGAACCAAACATTATGGACAACACTGAGATTGATGTAGCATTACACATGAATAAGGACTCAAATGAAGAAGTTGGAAACAATCAAGAGGGGAGCAGTGAAAGTCACAATTCAGCTTCAGAAGTGAGGAGATTCCCTACAAGAGATAGAAGACAGCCAAAGACACTGACACATGACCACTTGGGACAGCCCAGAATAGTCTCAAGGGACTTGACCACACATGTGGTGAATATGGTACCATAACCATATCCTGGTCCATATGGATATTGAACACCTTGGAATGCTGGAATGAGCTATGGACCACATCAGGGTTATCAGAGACTTATCACATGAATTGAAAATGTTATTATGTTATAATAGTGAATATTTGATATACTGCAGACGTTAATATCTGAAGGTTATATATGTCATATAAGAGGTAATGATTTAAAGAGTACATGTAATCCAGAGAAAATGCCTGACGCCATGCTATAAGGACTGGATAAGGTAAGAAGTGAAAAGTATTGTGTTTTACTATAGGCCGAAACCAAAACAGGTATGCCCATTGCACTCAAAATCAGAAAAGCAATTTTGAGGGGAAACTCTGGGAAGCAGCCTGCCTGTATCCAGTCAATAACTGTGCTATCCATTCTAATACAATATAGATTGTTAGATGGATACATCCCTGCTAACGGATGCAGAATTTCAAGACTTTGTTTCATAGTGCACAATGGGCTCAGCCTGTGTACCCATAATACCTAAGAGGTACAACTATCATGGAAGTGGATAAAAAATCGAAAACTTGTCTCCATACTGCCCCAAGAACGTACTAACATAATGGTTACAAAACATTGGAAGCATAAGATAAATATGTCAGGTTGACATTATTTTTGAGGGGGAGAGTGTTGGATATGCTGCAGAAAACAGGCATCCCCCATAACATATTTCCAGGTTAAGCAATGATTAATGTACTCTGTATTTTCAAGTTACCTAAAGTTGTTAAATCAGTATAATTACCAGGCTAAAACCTGCAAGAGAGCTGCAGTCCCTCCCTCCAGTAGGTGGCGCCAGAGAAGAAGTACAGCAGTGGCACTGGCAGGCACAAAAGGTTGTGTGAAGTTCTGTTTGCAATGTGTGAGCAGCAGGCTGGAAAAGCTGTGTACGTCAATGTTTATTTTTATTAATTGCAAGTAAGATTGCAACTTATATGATAGCTGAATAAGTATAGGAACTGTCCAGTAACAAACTGATGCAAGTGTAGAAGGCTAAGTTAAGCTTTCCAGTTTCTTAAAAGCTTAAGTAACTTAAAGGTCTAGTCCGCATTGCAGCGCTTGAATTCTTGCCATTATTACCCTACATCTACCACCCAGAACCTACCTTCTTCACTCTTCTGTTTCCCACCATGCTCGTCCCTTTCTGGCCCTACTACCCTCCTTACCCTCCTATCACTTAACGATGCCTCCTTTGGCTGACCTGCCCTACCCACAGACTTCATGCCAAGTATCTTGAACACACTGAAACTTACATGCCTTTTGGACTTCTAGTGGACTGTTAATTGTTCTCAGGGATTTTGCCTCTATATTTATGCTATGTCTTCTTGTACAACATGTAGTCTAAATGATGTAGCTCCTTCCTATTGTAATTCAAAAGTACGTAATTCCCTCCTACTGTAATTTCCACCCTGCCCTAGTTTTAACTTTTTGTCTGGATTTGTCTTCATTGCCCTCTGACGTGGAACCTTTGTAAAAGAGTTCTCAGCTCAAAAGTACCTGTAATCCGAATCAATAATAAATAAAATAAAATAAAAATAAATAGTTTAGAACTACTGTATCTGTAATACTAATCGAGCAGAATTGTTAAACCTTGAGTCTAAGGGGGGATGTGCGATGGCTGTACCACAAACATTATTGATGCTAAGGAACTTTACCTGAACTGGCCAGCATATTATATGTTTATAATAACTGGTAAACCCCAATATCAATTCATTGCACAAAGTTTTCAAAAGCCATAATAACCTGGTGTGATGTCACACCACATTATTATGGCTTTTGCTAACACTGAATCGAGCAACACTGACTCACGATTCAGCACAACTTAGAGAAGTGATGTAAAAAAAATATTTTTTACTAACCTATGTCCGTGTGATCACAGCACTACATCTCTAGAGTACAGATGTCTTTAATCCCAATTAAAAATGGCTTTGGATACCCCACAGAAATTGTAAAAGACAGGGGTCCTTCACGAGCAGCATAGTCAGCTAACGCAATGCCTGCCCACATTTTATTTAAAATTAGACAGTTTGAGGTTGCTAGCCACTGCCAGGCATCCACTCACCAATTTAAAAACTAAAGTAATGTCTCTGTGTCCTGCATGAAGGGAACTAAGGTAAATGCTTAGTTGAGCTTATTTTTGTAATTATACAAACATTGAATGGTCACGGGGGGGTAATAAAAATTTTCTTTTAACCAACAAGCACCAGTTATTATAAAAAATAAAACATATATAACTGTGTGCTTATGAGGTTTTTTTAAACGCCCTCAGTGTGTGATGACTGTATAAACCTCTCAAACTTCTCTCTCGAGGTTTATGGGTCATCACACACCCTGGAAGTGTAAAAAAACTCATATCACACAGCTACATATGCATTCTTTTCTATATAATAACTGGTGACCCCCCCATAGCAACCCATTTTTGAGACCTGTAAAAAGTTGTATAAACCCACAAGCTGATGTGGCAAAGTCATATCAACCCGCGAGTTGATGCGGCTTTTACTGTCTCACACCAGGCTGTGTGTACCACGCTAGCCCATGAAAGACTCTCAGCTTTGTTTACTTAGCACCAGTTATTATAAAAAAATAACACATATGAAGTTGTGTAATCTGCAGTTTTTTTACACACCCTCAGTGTGTGACAATATATAAACCTCTCGAGCTTCGCTGTCAAGGTTTATATATTATCACACACCTTGGGTGTGTAAAAAAACTGTATATCACACACCTACAGTACATATGCATTATTCTCTATGTTACCAATTAGAGTTACAGATTAATTATGTTACAGTTATTTTCAAGGACAGTAGTGGCACTGGCAGGCAGAAAAGATTGTGTGAAGTTGTGTTTGTAATGTGTGAGAAGCAGGCTGGAAAAGCTCCGTACTTCAATGTTTATTTTTATTAATTGCAGACCTAATAAACAACTTATAACCTCACTTGGGTGTAAATCATTCCAAGTGTGCAACATACGGCTTTTTATTACTTTTATGACCTGACTTCCCTGAGCAAGTTGACGGCAGATCGGCCTCCCTCCAATCTCATGCTGTGTCCTCTTATCCTGCTAGTTTTCTTATAATATATAATAATACATTTTATTTCACACAAGCGCCTTTCAGGCCATCAAGGCGCTTTACAATAAGATAAAAGCAATCATGATAAAAACAGTGAACATAACAATAAAATAAATATCAAAGTAGCAGAGGATCCAAATTATTCGGTCCCACCGAAAGCATGGCACCATAAAAAGGTTTTCAGCACCTGTTTAAAACCTCCCACAGTCGAGCACTCCCAAAGTTGACGGGGTAGAGAATTCCAAAGGGTTGGAGCCACGTGCATAAATGCACGGGCCCCAGAAGATTTCAAAGACACCCTTGGAATCTCCAGCAACCCCTCGTCAGCCGAACGCAACTGTCGCACCAGGCAGTAAGGCACAAGGAGCTCTTTCAAGTAGCTGAAACATGTTAGACTCTTTCACCTTGTTAATGCCCTTAAGATGTTTGAATGTTTCGATCATATCGCCTCTCTCTCTCTCTCCTTTGCTCTAGGGTATACATATTGAACTCCATTAATCAGTCCTCATATTAGTGTCCTTTCTGAGTGTACCAAGATAGACAGACAAACAAGCAAAAAAAACAACTCTAGCTATGGCTGGAAAACATTAACCCCTTTCATCCTTTAAAGTTATTTATTTCTCTAACAAACTTCTAGTTCTTAGAAATCTTATTTCCCCTATAAAAATGGGACAGGGTTGTTTTCTCTCTTTTTCTCTATAAACAGGTTTCCTTAACCTCCTTTGTCTCTAATATCAGCTTCTTAAAAAACATACTGTTCTTGGAAAAAAATGTACCTTTTCTATTATACCTTTTTCAACCCAAATTCTGTTAAGGCATTGATAGTTTTAATGAGCCTTCTAAATTCACAACCCCTGAACCATATTTTGACATAAAATCCACTTTTATATGTTATGTTCTTGCTCTGTGGACCCCCCAACTTGGGAGGCAGACTACCCTTAATTTTACAGACTCCACTCTTTTCCACATTTGGCCGTGTCCCAGGTGTATGCCACATCCACCCTCCTAGTAAGCATACAGGCACCTTTTCTCCTTTTGGGCCCTTTGTCCAGCAGTCACCATTACTGACTGACTGACTGGAAGACAGAACAGGCCTTACAGTAGGCTGCAAACTGTCTGTCACCCCTGGCCAATAAAAGTAGGACAACAAACTAGCCAGTGTCCGTCATCTTCCTCTGAGCCTCCCACAGGTCTTGGAATGTGCCACCTCCATAACCTGCTTCCAGTACCTCTCAGTTACCACTACCTGAGCATCTAACCATTTTGTTTTGGGGGTTGGATGCATCTGGTACAACACCCCTTTTTCTAGTGTATACCATGAATGCCTTCCATCCTCCACCCCACCATATACAGGTATGCCATCTATCATTTTTGCATACTGTACCGGCTCAGCTTAGTTACAATGTTATCATTTTTCTGTAGCTTACCCCAGTCCATTAGTTCCCAGGAAACTCCTGGTTCAGCTATATACATTATAGTCCCTTCAGGCTTCCAACAGACTTCATCTCCTTGCTGTTCAGATTCTGTCCCCTTTCTTCAGCAAACCATGCAGCTAAGGAATGAGGACTGCCTTTGCTATGTGGTCAGTAGCCCTCCAGCTGTCATCTCCACTGTTCTACATCAGTCTCTTCTCAATTTCTGGGTTCTGTTGGCACAGGTAGCACCCTGAGAAATCAGAAGTAAAGGAAGCTCCACCCCTTCTCAGAAATAGACATCTTCTCACGCTGGCAACAACAGGAACTGGAATCTACCAGCTCCGCATCTGCACTCTCGGTGCTCTCCCTCCACCTCTTGACATCTTCCAGTACCATTTGAGACCTGATTTCAACTTCCAGGCATTACTGTTCAGACTCTTGCCATCTTCTGACCAGCCACCTTACTGGATTTTTCGGAGCCTCCACCACTGGGGTCATCTCCATTGCAATGACCAAGCCACACCTTTGTACCTTTTCTGGAGCTCTCAGATGCAGCTCCTCACTGGCCATCTTGTCACTGCTGTTTGCCACAGATTTCATCAGCTACTTCCAGTCTCTTGCTAAGTGATTAATCTTTTGGATGAACTGTCAGCCTGACCTCGTTCTTTGGTTCTCTGGGATCAGCTGCTGTTGTTGCTTTGGCAGTCATTTGTCTGATGGTAACTCTTGGACTTGTTGTTGCAGTGACCATAGTACTTTTCCGCATTCCCAGTCATCTGTACTTCTTTGGTACCAGTTCTGTAACCCATGCAAAATACTCCTGGAGTCAGAGTATGCACGGAAAAAAATCCCACTTATGGTGACACCGACCGTGGTAGAGAATTGTGTCAGTAAGTATAGGCAGACCATTAAAATAAGGTACCCAGGACAGCTAGCATCATTTTACCCAAAACACAATATTAAAACAATATTTGTTGTTGTGGATGGCTTTGGAATGGTAAACAGACATGGAAAACTGATTTGGCAGTTGCTTTACATCAGTTATAAGAACATTCAGCAAAGTCTTTTGCACTTTATATCTGTTTTAAAATTCATGCTTGTATCAAAATTAAAGACCCCATTTCTAAGCAATAAGAAGAAATACCTGCAGTTTAAAGAAAATTTCCAAGATGTGGTGTTGGGCTTTATATCCCATTGCCTTACTGCAGCGTTAGTCCTTTGAGGCATAAAAGATATTTTTTTATTGGCTCTGGTAAGAAGGGAAGGATCTTAAATTGGGCCGAGCCCAATGGCCAGCCAGTCTGTGCCACTTTCCAGTCCACTGCCACACCCCCATGCTCAGACATTTTGTGACATTAAACTAGGGAGAGCATGGGGCCATGCCCCATTGAAGTCTATGGGGCTTGGTTTCAAAGCGTTTTTTTAAGTGATAAAGCAATCTCTAGTATATGTGAAAGCCACTGTCCAACTAATAGTGTTGATTAGTTTCGCGGTGGCTTTCATATATACCAAAAATTGCTTTATCACTTAAAAAAAGTTTTGAAACTGAGCCCCATAGACTTCAATGGGGCACACAACCCCACGCTCTCCCTGGTTAGACGTCACAAAATGTCTGAGCAAGGGGGCATGTCCGGGTGAACCAGGAAGTGGGAGGGATCTGCTGGCCATCAAGCTCGGCCCAGTTTATCATCCTTTCCTAACTGGACTAATAAAAAAATATCTTTTATGCCTCAGAGGACTTGCACTGCAGTAAGGTAATGGGCCACAAAGTCCAAAAGACTCCCAACAAAATGTTGGAAATTTACTTTAGAGTTAACCTGTGTGACTAGGTTAGGTCTTCCTTGCTTTCAGCTTCTTAGGCAGCCTGCACCGTCTTCTCAGATAGTTCAGAGTGTCTCAAGAACCCCCTCCATCTGCAACCTTCTCAGGTTTTTAATTAATTTTTCTGCTCTGACCTCCCTGGCCTTTTATTCTCTGAACATTACACTCAATTAGCTGTACTTATTGACTGTCCTGAGATAAACCAACAAGCCTGAAAATGACTCTAGCTAAGGCTGGAAAACATTAACCTCTTCAGTGTTAATTTATTTTTTTAACAAACCATTAGTGTTTAGAAATTTTTCCCAGTGAAAATGGGACAGGGTTCTGACCCTTTCACTCTGGGCTCATTCAGGAACCCAGGTTTCCTGCATGGTAATGTGTCACGCTACTGCTGGCGATCATTAGGCAGCTTAGGAACACAAGTTCCTTCCCACGTGACCAACGCCCCATGGGCCACTAAGTGGTAGTCATGTACGAGCAAAAGCCTCCCTCTTCCTCCCCTTCCTCGCTGGGGCACAGACTAGACCCCTCTATACCTCTGCCACCCATCATGTAGAGCTCCAAAATTGGGATGTAAACCCAGGTCATTAGTGTCACAAATGAGGTGCTTGCGCATAGGCTATGAGGGGGCCCCAAGGCATTGCATTCTATAAGTTTGACCTAGAATTTTACAGACAGAAAGAGACCCTTGGTCTATCAAGGTTGACTGGTCTCTAACTTACTCCCTGCCAGTTTAGCAATGATAGGGACTACATAGTGCTCCCAAGCTGATGCAGGAACTTCAGCATTATTATGCTGTGCTTTGTTAATGTGATATGATAATTCCAGCTGTTTATAATCTTATTAGGTTACTACAATGCAAGCATTTTTTTAACTGTTTGTCTCTCTTTTTCCAGGTGTGTCCATCTGCCAGTACACTCCTGTCCACAGAAGTTGCACAAGTTATCCAGAAGACCACTGCCAACCAGTCATCGACTGTAAACCTCTGCAGGCAAACTCTCCTCCCCAAGTTCAAAAATTGAAATAATAGCCAGCCCGGTGGCGCTGGATGCCTTACCTCACGCTGCGCTGGCGACCCATGTTCAGGGACATGAATGGGTCATCGGGGGTTGGTGGAGAGGAGAAGGATTGAGCATCTGACAGACTGCTCTCCTTCTCTGGGGAGGGAGGTCTCACTTTCCGATGTCCGATTGCCCCCTGGCAGAGGCTGGGGGTCAGGGGTCGGGGTGACAGCTCTGGGTGGAGTCTGGGTAGAGACCTAGGGGAGGAGCATGTAGAATCATGTGCCTCTGCCCCCGCTGGTGTCATTGCATTCCCAAGAGTCCAATGGGGGGGAAGCAAACAGTGGAAAAAGGGGGCACCTCTCATGTGGCTTGATGGCTGTCCACGAGTGTTCACTGGGGCACAGGCACCCAAACTGGATCCGTGAGGGCGGGGAGTTAGGGGGCTCCCTGCCACCCCACTGTGGGGGGTAAGCCACAGGGGTTTCAGGGTGCCTGCGGTCCCGGTCGAGATGGATGGCGGCTGGATCCCCAGCAGGATGCAAGGACTGCAACGGGAGGCAGAGAGGTGGCCAAGGAGGATAAAGGAAACACTAAAAAAAAAAAACAGATATAATATAAAAATATTGATCAAGGCAGTCAAACATACCACTCCTCAGGGTCTAACTGACAAAGTTATCCTATGAAACATTCTAGCCTCCCCCCCCCACACAAGACTTGCATGAATGCATCCCTGATTTATTTGAACCATCCTGAGCAAAATGTTTTTATTTATTTATTTGCTTGTTTGTTTGTTTAGTTAGTTAGAATTTTACACGCCAGCAACATAAAGACATGCCAGGCTGAGATCTTGTATAGTACCTTAACAGTGGTGGGACATTCATTTGAAAAATGTTATTCAAAGGAGCCTTCATATCTGGTTAGATAAGAAATACAGTACATGTAAACTCAAATCATTAACTGTGTGGGGAGTGGTCCTTAGCACTACAGTGTATGGTGGAACACTGTTGTGTATGGAAATCCATACACAGTAGAAAGTCGTTCTGCTGCAGTAGTGATGTACGGCTAGTGGCAGTTGATGGGTCACATGAGTGAGCTGGCCAGCAGGTGGTTGGCGGTGAAGTGCAGTCTGCGAAAGTAAGAACAGTTTTTGGGAGCACAAAAAGTAAGCGATTTTGGCTGGTTTTCACCATGCACTATATAGAACAGTATATGGTAGCCCCAATACACAACCATGCTTTTCTTGCAACTCGTGGTTACCATGACATCAGAGGAACCTCTCGAGGTCCTTGATGTCATGGTAACCACCTGGTGTAAGAATAGCATTGTTCTATATCGGCTACCATACACTATCCTATATGTTAGGTAGATATACACTATCCAAGGTTAAACGCCAACACTACTGAAGCAGCAAGCAACAGTAGAGCTCACAGACTAAAAAATGGTTTGAGAAGCTGTACATCTGACCATTAAATCTGTGTTTGTCAGCTTCACTGGATAAATAACTTAGAAAAAATGTAAGTCAGGGAGCTTTACTGAAATATTATTACACTGATTTCCACTGATGGGTAAACCCCTAGTGATGCCAAGCTTTATCTTTTTGAGTATATATTTGGGCTGTCAATCACACGTGTCACCAGGGCACCGTGTTGTCAGACGGTGACACCCCCCTGCCTCAGATTGGAGGGGGGTGAATGTAGTCCCGCTCCACAAAGGTGGGAGCAGGGAGGAGGCTGGCAATTACAGGCCAGTCAGCCTGACCTCAGTGGTGGGGAAGCTTGTGGAACCTCTACTAAAAGAAAGGTTTGTGATATATCTCGAATCCAATGGAGCACAGGATCTGAGGCAGCATGGATGCACAGAGGGAAGATCTTGTCAAACAAGTCTGATAGATTTCTTTGACTGGGTGACTAAGGAGGTGGATCAGGGAAGGGCAGTGCATGTGGCCTACCTGGATTTCAGCAAGGCCTTCGACACTGTCCCACATAGGAGGCTAATAAACAAGCTGGGAAGCCTGGTAGTGGGTCCCAGGGTGGTACTGGGTCAGAAATTGGCTGAGAGATAGGACACAGAGGATGGTAGTGAACAGAGTTCAATCCAAAGAGAGGTGGGCGACCAGCGGGGTCCCGCAGAACTCAGCACTTGGACCAGTCCTCTTTAATGTCTTAATAAGCAACATTGCAGAGGCACTGGAAGGAAAGGTATGTCTCTTTGCCGATGACACAAAGATCTGCAACAGGACTGACACTCCAGGAGGGGTAGAGAAAATGAGAAGAGACCTAAGCAAGTTTTTTTTTTTTTTTATGTATTCTTTTTGGTGCCCACCCCTACAGCCAGGCCATCCGCCCGGTCACGGACCCCATGGCTGTGGCATCCCCACATTAGCTGCTCTCCCAGGACCCCCTGGCTTGTCCCTCAGAGTGGGGACATGGCACCCTGCCCTAAAGTGCCACGAACAACAGGCTAGGGTGGGAGTCAGCCTGGGGAGCTGATTTGCAGCAGGGGCAGCCATCATTAAGGCAATGGGGCAGGCATTCATTTTTCCCCTGTAGGCAGGGGGTGGGAACATGCAATTATGCCAGTGTCTGTCCCGGCCCCTCGAATCCTTGTTGGCACTCTGGTGCTGTGATGCCCCTGGCCTCTGCTAGGGGTCCCCATATACTGGTGACACACCATACCCTCCCCCTGGAGAAGGAGAACAGTCCGTAGGATGCTTGATCCTTCTCCCCCCGGCCGGCCCTCTGATGGCTCAGGTCTGTTCCCGAACCCAGGTCGCCGGTATCACAAGTGGAAATCCAACCACTGCGCCGACAGGCCAGTGAACCTAAACAAGCTTGAGGAGTGGTCAAGGGTGTGGCAGCTAAGATTTAATGGAAAGAAGTGCAAGATCACGCACTTGGGGCACATAAATGTAGGGAAGGAGCACATATTGGGGGTACTGATGGCCACCAAACAGGAAAGGGACCTGGGAGTAATCATATCTGATGATCTAATGGTTACCAAACAATGTGAGAAGGCTGTGAGGAGAGCCAGTGGAATGCTGGGGTGCATAGAGAGAGGTATCTCAAGCAGAAGGAAGGAGGTGATGATGCCACTGTATAGAACATTGATGAGACCTCATCTAGAGTAATGTGTCCAGTTCTGGAGGCCGCATCTCCAGAAGAACATAGACAGAGAAGAAGTGGTTCAGAGAAGGGTGACAAAAATGGTGCAGGGGCTGCACCAAAAGTCATATTGGGGGAGACTGGAGGATCTCAATATGTATTCCTTGGAGGAGGGGGGGTATGATAGAGACTTTCAAATACCTCAAGGGTGTAAATAAGGTTCAAGAGGGTAGCATATTTAAAAAAAAAAGATGTTCAAGAGCAAGGGGCCATGCTATGAAGATAGAGAGGGGTAGACTTGGGGGTAACATGAGAAAGTATTTTTTCACAGAAAGAGTGGTGGATCCATGGAACAGCTTCTCTGCAGAGGTTGCAGGAGCAGAAACAGTAAGGGAATTTGAAAATGCATGGAACAGACATAAAGGAACTCTAGCAACAGGAAAGAGAGGGTAAGCTGCATATCATTTAGGATCTGCGGTATATGAAACGGATAGGGAAAATGAGCAGACTAGGTGGGCCCAGTGGTCCTTATCTCCTGTCAAATTCTATGTTTCTGTGTTTCTAGGTTAAGGGGTCCTTAGTCTTTACCCCGTGATGAACGAGGGGTTCATATCCTGATGCTAATAATGACGTAACATGGTGCCTCCACCCCAGAGAAATGTATTTATTTTATTTCTTTATTTATTCAGTTCTCAAATTAATACTTTTGAGCTATAAGCTCATTTACAGAGTTAAATTAAACTGGAATTTGCCAAAAGCTTGAGACCACCCTCTGGGATGCAGTACCAACCCACCTCCTCACTTCAGGACAAATCCCTTGACTGTACAGCAGTTCAGTTCCTTCCTTTCCACAAAGCAGTTCCACACCCCCTACTTAATGACTGATACAGACACCAAATGTACAAATAATAACAAGTGTTTGGTTAATTAGAAGATTGTTTTCCTCTTGGTAATTGATGTGATGCATGGAACAGCACTCTGCCCGGCAGGTGACATATCTACAGTAGCTCTGTTCCTCCCATTACAGTACAATTTCCAATGCCAGTTTTGATATTCAGTAGAAAATTCACTGTTTCACTTTTACACTGTTTGTATATGGCCATTTATTTTGTCTGTCTAGTACTGTTATTATGTGGCAGGCTTGACTGAAAAAGGGCTGTGCCCAATTCACCACCTGGTTAAAATAAAAAAAATGAAGATGAAGTGAAATCAGCATTGTGAAAGCTGCCCTCTGGTTGGTTTAGTATTCCACTGTGATGACAGTAACCTCAAAAATATTCATTGAGACAACAATAACAACATATTTTTGATATGTTGCTGTTAATGATGTTATTAGCCAAGATATGTTTTTTTATTGATTTTACTGGAGTTTATGCAGTAGGTAGGGAAATGGGCAGACTAGATAGGCCAAGCGGTCCTTATCTGCCATCAAATTCTATGTTTCTATGTAGCCTAGATATATTTATAATAACTGGTGACCCCCAATATCAACCCGTTTTTGAGACCTGTAAAAAGTCGTATCAACCCACAAGTTGATACAGCAAAGTCATATCAACCCGTGAGTTGATGCGGCTTTTACTGTCTTGCGTCGGGTTGTGTGTACCACGCTTGCCCATAAAAGACTCTGAGCTTTGTTTAGTTAGCACCAGTTATTATAAAGAATAACTCATATGAAAGTGTGTGATCTGCAGTTTTTTTACACACCCTTGGTGTGTGACAAAATATAAACCTTGGGTGTGTAAAAAACTGCATATCACACACCTACATATGCATTATTCTTTATTTTATCTTGTAATTTTTAACCCCCACTCCTGTTGCATGTGTGTATGTATGTACAAGTGCAACCCGCTTATAGTGATAATGAACTAGTTGGTGTTATAGTGATATAGTAACTGGCAAGCAATTTTTTCTACAGGCTCAGCCAGTTGTTATTTGCTGTAATAACCAACTGGTTATTACAGCAAACATGCACTCAGCCTGGCAGAATGTAGCACGAGCGCCCTAACACTGTCAATAGGAGCTGTGTTTAGAAAACTGCTACCGCCTCGCAGAACACAGCACAATGCCTGACAGGGATTTGCCTTGTCATTATCATAACTCCAAAAACACTACAGTTGCCTCATCTAACTACAAGAAATCCTTTAAAAAAGGGAGAATAAAAAAAACACAGGAGCACACATTTTTAACACTATCCTTTACTTTCACAGCAATGTCATGTACAGTAGTTGAGTATCCATGACAACCAACGCACCAAAGCAAAAAAGCAAGGACTTAACTAAGAAGAGAAACAGTTGAAGTTACAAACCTAAACTTCAATCCTCATGATAGACTTTATAAAGCTAAAAACTAGAAGTGAAGTACAGTATAAGCACATAATAAAACACTTTCTCGATATGTAATCACCCAGTCCCCTGTGGCTACTAGAATCCTATCAGTGTTAGACTAGGAAGGTAGTGGGCAGCTGGTAGAGAGTTTATTAGAAGCTGCCTACAGATGACATCATTATTTACTTAGCTAGGCTGGGAAGAGAATGGATTATGTCACTTAGAACTCTCACAGCAGCCTGCAACACTTTGGAATCAGCTGCCTGGGGACAGTTTAGAATGTTGGGATGGAAGTAAAGGTAGTTCAGTCAGTAGCAGTCAAAGGAGAATCAGTGCTCAGAGTGTAGAGGTGCCTTCCAGCCTGTTCTGAGGCTGGATGAAGGACCTCTGGTCGGTTTTTCTCACCCTAGTGAGTGAAATAGCAGCAGTGCCACAGGAAGTGGTGGAGACCTGTAATTCCAGGACCCCAGTGGCTCATTCCTGACAGAGAGAATGGGACTGAGAAATTCAGTGGGTTCAAGGGGCAATCTCCTGAGGGACCAGAAGAGTGTTCAGCTGCCCAGAGAAGAGACAAAGAGGGTCTTGTGGTAAAGCTATGGAAAAGTAACAGGGAGCAGTGTGTTTTCTCCACCAGTCTGATGTCTGTAACAAGAGACAAACAGAACCGTGAGTACAGAAACACAGACTAGTTTCAGAGGGAGTCATCTGGTGGTGTATGTTCCCAAAGATAAGACTAGATTACATCACTCGGGGTCCCTGTATCACCACAAAAATGTGCTGAATGTGAAGATGTAAATGTATGGATGCCTTTAGCAATCTGGTAAGATTGAAGGATACGATTTGCGTAACCCCAAAGGATGGCAGAGGCTGGCTGGGGCTAGGGTGGGCAGACCCTCACCTGAGATTCCAGTCAGGGCTAACTGATCACTGGAAGGGCACAAGTTTACCCTGCAGATGTTAATTAAGCCCATCAGGTCAGGAGGATGTAATGCTTTAATGAGTGTGGCAACCCCCATGTAATAGACACTTTTTGGAAAAGGTTGTTCTTGTAGATCCCTAGTACAGAGAAATAGACTGGTCATAAACTGCAACAATTGCTCCAATACTAAAAAATGGAGACAATACCAACCCCAACAACTATCAGCCCATATCGATCCTTCTCCCTCTCTCAAAAGCCCTTGAAAAAATCATTTCCAACCAACTCACCGAGTATATGCAAGCCCACAATTTGTTATGCAGTGAACAACATGACTTTAGATCAGGCCATAGCACAACCACTGCCCTCATCAAATTCTCCAATTTTATTCACTCTGCCCTTGACCATACACATCTGACCAGAGCCATCTTCATGGACCTCTCTAAGGCCTTTGATATGGTCTCCCACCCCCTCCTCCTGGACACACTCCACCACACTGGTCTATCACATGGACCACTCTCTTGGTTTAATAGCTACCTTACCTCCAGATCCCATGTGTTAAGATAAATGACACCCTATCTTCCACCCTGCCTGTCCACTTGGGGGTTCCCCAGGGATCCATATTGGGCCCCCTACTCTTCAGTGTCTACTTAAATGCACTACCCAAATCCTGCTCCGGTAACCTACTGCTATATGCTGATGATGCGGTTCTTTATGCTGCACACCCCTGCCCTGACAACCTACAGTCCTCCCTCCAAGACTCATTCGACCAGATCGAAAGTTGGTTCACCAGTCACAGATTTGTGGTCAACATCAAAAACACAAAAGCTATGCTATTTGCCCACTGGCAGAGCAAGGCCAAGGACACTGAACTAAAAATCCTCTCCCACACTCATCTCCCTCTGGAACAAGTACTTACTTATAAATACCTCGGCCTTACCTTTGACACCTCCCTATCCTTCCATGCCCACATTAACATCCTGACCTCAGCCATTAATACCCACATCGGCCTCCTATACCGGCACAAAGACTGCCTGACATCAGAGGCTCTCAACCTGGCTGTCACCTCTTCTGTCCTCTCTCTCATTGACTATGGGCTCCCTATCTACTCTGCTGCAGACAACACCACCCTAAACAAAATTCACATAGCCATTAATAAAGTGTGCCGACTCCTCCTAGGCACAGACAAATGCTCCCATACTTGCACCATCTATGCTCTTACAAACATCTTCACCCTTGAGGTAAGACTACAAATATCAATCCTGTCTCCTCACAAAAAAAATCCACCTAGGGTTAACTTCATTGGGGGTCTCAGCCTCACTACTCTCATGTTCCCGCATTGCGACCACTCGTTCTGCCAACAAGCATCTGTGGACCATGCCCAGGGTCAGAACCTCCCTTGCTCAGAGATCATTCCCCTATAGAGCTCCCGCCTGGTACAATGAGCTCCCCCCAGCCATAACCTCCATTTCCAATTTAGGACACTTCAAGACCATCCTAAAAAAACACATTCTCTCCATGCACCAATGCCAGTGCAGCTGCTAATCCTCCTAACTGACCTGCACAGAGCTGCACTACGGCTCCTCCCCATTGACATTGCCATCAGTTGTATAGGACTAACTGTATAGGACATCTCTGCTGCTGATATCTGCCTCTGCTATATGACAATGCCCTAGAGGCTGCACCTACACTGTAACTATACCTCCTGTACTAATACCAATACCCTAGCTACTAAATGTATAGGTCAACAGCCACCCAGGCTGCTTTATGTAAATACTTCCTTAAAACTGTGTTGTCTCACTATTGTATAGATCACTGTTACTACTATACGACAATGCCCCAGAGGCTGCACTTGTATTATAATTGTTCAACTGTAATAATATCAATACCCTAGCTACTACATGTATAGACTTTCAGCCACCTTGGCTATTATATGTAATTACTTGAAATGTGATGTCCCACTAATGTACTAACTCTGAATGTATGACTATGCTGACATGGAGCCTTTGTAAATGAGTTTATGACTCAAAGGGTTGTAATTCTTATGATTGACTAAATAACTAAATAAATAATTTGTGACAGAGAAGAATGTATGAAACCCAAGAAATGTGTTGTTCTGGGAAAGAAGAGTACTTGTGTGATCCTGTAGTGTATAGTTTCAAACCTGGGGGACCACCCCATTCTGTTTTGTCCATCTGTGTCAAAATAAAGCCATACTGAATAATCCCATCTCCAGTATTGGACATTCCATCTGTGCTTCCCAGTGTGAATTTGTTTATGGGCCCCCTCAGAAGATAGACATGGCATAGCCCTAGCACCTCTCTCCCAGCACTTGGTGTAAATATAAATGTTATTTTGCACTCTAACCCCCCACCTCTTAGACACCGAGCCAGGTATTTGCCCCAATGCCAGGGGTGATGCCTGTTGTATGCCAGCTTGTGGTTTGCTGTCTTGTCTGTGTACAAGTTAGAGGGGTCCTGATTGCAAGATGCCACTCTTGGCTGGGGTAAGGGTTGCATATATTACCACATTCACTCTAGTATTACAAAAACATAGTTCATTCTGTTTTTTTGTTTGTTTATAATGTTACAGTAGTTCCAGTGCTCAGTTCATTTTTAGGCATTTCTCTGTACTGTTGGTTTTTTTTTGAGATTAAACATTCAATAAACATTTTCACAGATTGGAACTTCAATGACTGCACTTTCTGTACGTGACTTTCACACATGGACACAAGTTTAGCTGGGAAAAACTGCTTGCCAGCAATTATATAAAATAAAGCATGGTGTACATACGAACACGCGAAGAAGCCAGCAGAAGAAGGCCATTTGGTCTATCAAATCTGTTCGTGTTGCAGGGTCCACAACTTGATCTACTGTCCCTGCCCCCTCTCCCCACTCCTCCAATCCTCCCTACCCATGACCCTTACCCTCCCCTATACCTATCTCAGCCTGTCTTAAAGCTGCACACTGTCTTCAATGAGATTACCTCTTCTGGCAGTGCATTCCAAGTGTCCACCACCCTCTCTGTGAAGAAGTGCTTCCTGACCTCCTATCCTCCAGTTTAAGACTGTGCCCCCTCATGTTATGGTTGCCATTCAGCTTAAAGAGACTCTCCTTATCACCTTATTTATCCCTTTCAAGTACTTGAAGGTCCCAATCATGTCCCCTCTCTCTCTCTCCTGTCTTCCAGGGAGTACATGTTCAGTGCCCTCAACCTCTCCTCATATGCCTCACCCTGCTGACCAGCTATCATCTTTGTAGCCCTCCTCTGGACCTTCTTCAGCAGGTTGATGTCCTTTTTGAGGTGTGGGCACCAGTACTGAATGCCATACTCTAGATGCAGCCTTACCAGTGACCTGTACAAGGGCAGTATCACCTCCTCTCTCCTACTACTGAACCCCCTAGATATGCATCCCAGCATCTTGTTTGCCTTTGCTGCTGTTTTCTTGCACTGTGTGGAGTGCTTCAGGTCACTAGTGATCATCACTCCCAGGTCCTTCTTCTCCTCTGATGCAGATACTCAGACTCCACCCAGGTAGTACTCTGTCCTAGGATTCTTGGCTCCAATATGCATAACTTTGCATTTCTTGGCATTAAAGCAAAACTGACTATGACCTGGACCACCTCCTAGCTTTCCAGATCTTCCTGTAGGTCCTGTATCCCTTCAGCTGTGTCCACTCTCCCACAGAGCTTGGTGTCATCTGCGAATAGGCACAAACTGCCCTAAGGGAAGCAGGTAAGGCAGTAAGGCAGGCAAAGTCCCAAACTTGAGGAAACACTAGCACGAACAGTAAAAGAAGGTGACAAGACTTTCTATAGATACATTAGTGAAAGGAGAAAGTCCAGAGGGGTATTGCTAAGCTTAATGGAGAAAAGGGAGCATGTGAGGAGGAGGACCCTGTAAAGGCATCTATCCTAAATAGATACTTTTGCTCAGTATTTAATGAAGAGAAGGTAGGGCAGGGCCCACAGCTCCAGCATCATGGACACAGAGGGGAGGGAGTGGAGCACTACTCCTTCACAAAAGAAAGGGTCCTACAAGAGCTTGCTAAGCTCAAGGTGGATAAGGCAATGGGACCTGATGGCATACATCCCAGGGTACTTAAGGAGCTAAAGGAGGAACTAGCAGAGCCATTAGCAGAATTGTTTAGTGAGTCTCTGAGCACAGGAGAGGTCCCAGAAGACTGGAGAAGGGCTCATGTGATCCCGCTCCACAAGAGTGGTAGCAGGGAGGAGGGGAACTACAGACCGGTCAGTCTTACCTCAGTAGTGGGCAAGATTATGGAGGCACTCCTTAAGGAAAGGATAGTGCAACACCTGGAATCCATAGGGGCACAGGATCCAAGACAGCATGGGTTTACAAAAGGAAGGTCCTGTCAAACTAATCTCATAGATTTCTTTGACTGGGTAACCAGAGTGGTGGACCAAGGGGGAGCAGTTGATGTCGCCTACCTTGACTTCAGCAAAGCTTTTGACACTGTTCCACATAGAAGATTGATAAATAAGCTGGGTAGGCTCGGGTGGGTCAGAAGTTGGTCAACTGGGTGGCAAACTGGTTGACGGGCAGAAAACAGAGAGTGGTGGTAAATGGTATACAGTCAGAAGAGATGCAAGTCACAAGTAGGGGTACCTCAGGGATCAGTCCTGGGGCCAGTCCTCTTCAACATCTTCATTAGTGACCTTGCAGATGGACTAGAGGGTAAGGCTTGTCTGTTTGCAGATGACACCAAGATCTGCAACAGAGTAGATAGATCCAGATGGGTGGGCAGAATGAGAAGAGATCTGGATAAACTAGCAGAATGGTCAGAAGAGTGGCAACTGGATTTAATGCAAAGAAGTGCAAAATCATGCACATAGGGAAGAGAAACCTGAAGCCACCTATAGGCTGGGAGGGATTGCTAGCAGTCACAAAGGAAGAAAGACTTGGGCATCATCATCACTGATGACCTAAAATCATCAAGCAGACCTCTAAAGCAGTAGGTAAGGCTAGGGGTGTTAGGGTGTATTAGAGGGTATCACCAGTCGTAGAGGAGGTAATAATCCCTCTGTACAAGACACTGGTTAGGCCCCATCTGGAGTACTATGTGCAGTATTGGAGGCCACACCTTCACAAGGACATTAACCAAATTGAGGCAGTCCAGAGAAGGGCAACCAAAATGGTGCAGGGACTGCATCAGAAGACATATGAGGACAGATTAACGGAGCTCAATATGTATACCCTTGAGCAAAGGAGAGAGAGAGGTGATATAATCAAGGCATTCAAACACTTAAGGGCATAAACAAGGTGAAAAGAGTCTAACATGTTTAAATATAAGAAAAATAGCAGGACAAGAGGACACAGCATGAGATTAGAGGGAGGCCGATTAAGGGGAATGTGAGAAATTCTTTTTCACAGAAAGAGTGGTGGATGCATGGAATGGCTTACCACAAGAAGTGATGGCTATGAATACAGTGCAGGGCTTCAAACAGGCATGGGATAGGTATACGGGAGCAATACAAATGACTATGAATAGATAGGCCACTGACAGAGCAAAGGCCGATGGCACATTTATAAGGTAGAAAAAGAAATGGGCAGACTGGATTGGCCTTGCGGTCCTTATCTGCCGTCAACTTCTATGTTTCTATGTTTCTATGTAACACCGGCCCCAGCACCAAGCCCTGCCGGACCCCACTGGTTACCTGTCTTGTGCCAGATAACTCTCCCCCCACAACCACCCTCTGGGTTCTGTCCTTCAGCCAGTTTTCCACCCATCGGGCCATCTTTTCCCCAACCCTGAGATCCACCAACTTCCTGATCAACCTTTTGTGGGGCACAGAGTCAAAGGCCTTGTTGAAATCAAGATAGAGGATGTCTGTCGCTTGACCCCTGTCTACTGTCTTAGTGACACAGTCAAAGAAGTCAATCAGATTTGTTTGACATGATCAACCCCCCCCCCATGAACTCATGCTGTGTCACATCCTGGAGACCATGCTTCTCTAGATATTCCACCAACCTTTCCTTTAGTATGGTCTCCATGAGCTTGCCCACAATGGGGGTCAGACTGACTGGTCTGTAATTCCCTGGGTCATCCTTGGGACCACTTTTGTGGAGCGGCACTACATGTGCTGTTCTCCAGTCCTGCGTTACTATGCCTGTCTCTAGTGAACTATTAAATAGGTCTGACAATGGCTCTGCCAGTTCCTCAGCCAGTTCCTTTAGTACCCATGGACGTACTCTGTCCAGGCCTGGTGATTTGTCCACCTTCAATGCCAGCAGTCCCTCCCTCACTCTATCCTTTTGTATCACTGCATCTGTGTTCCCCTCCCCCCGCTCCTCTTTTCCCTCCTGAAGGCACTGGTCCATCCTTCTTCCTGGTGAAGATGGAACAGAAATATTAATTTTGTATCTCTGCTTTTCCCCCATTATCCTCTACCCACTCCACCCCTTTCTTAAACCTAACAATCCCTTCCTTCTTGTCCCTTTTCTCACTTATATAGTGAAAAAAAAGCCTTCTTCCCCTTCTTAATTCCTTCAGCTAACTGCAGCTTCTTCAGTGCCTTTGCTTGCCTGACTTTCTTACTTGTCTCACAAGCCAGCCTTAGGTAATTTTCCTTATTCACCTCTCTCTTGGTCTTCCTGAATTTTCTATAGGCCAACCTCTTTTTCTGTACTGCCTGGGCAACTCCAGAACCAGCTGGGCGCGTTGGCCCTTGTGTTCTTACCCCTGAGCCTAATGCACTCATCTGTGGCAACCAGTATTCCTTCCTTAATGATGGACCACCTTTGGTCCACACCCATATCTGCTCTGATGCCCACCAGATGGCTCCTTAGCACTTCGCCTATTTTCCTGAAGTCTTCCCTCCTGAAATCCAAGATTTTGGTCTTAGTCAGGATGCTTTCCCTGCCCATATCCAACTGGAACCACACTGTGCAATGGTCACTTCCTCCCAGTGGCTCCCTGACCATTATTTCCTGTACGTGCTCCCCATTTGTGAGCACCAGATCAAGAATTGCCTCAGCTCTTGTTGGTTCAGTGATGCCCTGAGTCAGGAACCAACTCTACAGTCCTACCAGGATCACCTGACTCCTAGAACATGTTGTATATGGTATGTTCCAGTCCACTTTGGGCAGGTTGAAGTCCCCCACAATTACCACCTCTCCTTTCCCCACAGCTTCTGATATTTGTGAGCTCAGTTCCCTGTCCCTCTCCTCATCCTGGCTGGGTGGTCTATAAACCACTGCCATCCTCACCTTTCTCCCTCTATTGGACCTTAACTGAACCCATAATGCCTCCACCTCCCCTTCCTCAGACTCCTCCCTCGTGCAAGTTATTCACTCCCCGATATAAACTGCTACCCCTTCCCCCTTCCTGACAACCCTGCCCCTCCTGTATAGTTTATATCCAGGGATCGCAAGGTCCCAGTCATGGTGTGATGTTGCCCAAGTCTCGGTTACTGCAGTTATTTCCACCCTCCAGTCCTGCTCCCCTGAGGAAGAATCTGTTTGATTTGAAGCGTCGGGGATTTTTGCTTGCCTGGATTACCCTTGGTTCTCACTTTTTTGAGTATTAAATTTGTATATTACACTCAGTCCTATGTTCACTGGTTATTTGTTGCCCTCTTTTTTTCTGCATGCTCATTGCGCAGTGTATCTTTTTGCCTTCTGTCCGCTAATAGTGCCTGTAGGTCTTCCATCTTGTTTCCAAGACTCCGTGCATTCAGAGACACCACCCTCCACCTAGAATCTGATCTTCCTTCTATTCCCTCTATTCTTCTATTCACATTTATGCCCTCCGTGTGCACCCCTCCACGTATCCTTGTTATGTGTTCCTCACCCCCTCCACCCTTTGCTAACTGTGTTCTTGCCCTTTCCACCTCCTCCCTCCAGACCTCTTCCATCACTGTGGGGGGAGGTTCACTGACCTCCTCTCGGAGTCTGTGGGCCTGCACGCCCACTGTACCCCCCTCAGTAGTTTAAATTAAGTGTAGTGGTTATGTATTCCCCCAGTTTGAGGTGTAGCCTGTCTGGTGAAAAGAGTGTTTTGTTTGACCAGGTCTTCTCCCAGTCCCCAATACAGGTGAACATCTCCTCCCTGCACCACTTCCTCAGCCAGTCATTGAAATCCACTATTTTTCTTTTCCTGGCTGTGCTGGCCCCTGGTACTAGTATCACCTCTGAGAAGGCCAGTGAACTTCCTTCCTTCCTGCAGATCTTCCCTAACTCCCTGAACCTACTTCGCACTACCTCCACCTCCTCCCCAGCTAGGTTGTTGGTTCCCAAATGTATAACTAAATTAGGTTTTCCTCCAACCTCCCTTATTAGTTCCCTTATCCTTGGGCCCACCTTCCCCACTGTCATCTCTGGCATACAAACCACCCTCCTGCTTGCATTTGGGTCCCCTTTCCTTCCCCAGTGAATACCCCTAATTATGGAGTCTCCTATGATTGCCACCCTTCTATCCCCTGCAGCTGTTCTCCCCGTTCTTCCGTTTTTTTTTTCTATTTTTGGCCCCCGGCTTTTCCAGCCCCACTTGCAAGGTTTTCCCTGCCCCAGCCACCAATCCCACATGCTCGGGACTGACCCTTCCCGAATAGGGCTGCCATAGCAGAGTTAGGTGGCCAGAGGGATCAGCGTACTGTAGCCGGCTCATTAGGGGGGAGCCGAGAGACTTTCTTGTTGTTTTTTCCCCAGGGGTGGGGATGTGCAGTGATGGCCAGCATCTGCCCGCCCCCTTCCAGCAAACACCAGAGCACTTGTGGTACCTCAGCTCACACAGAGTCCACATTACATAACCTCAACCCCCTTCCCCGGAGCAGGACAGCAGTCCTCAGACACTCAATCCTGCTCCCCGGCCGGCCTCCGACACCCGAATCCGTTCCCGAACCCGGGTCTTCGGTGCCGCAGACGGCCGCCATGCCTCTGCGCCAGCAGGCTGGCTCTGTCCTTCCTTTCTTACCTTCAGTACTAGCTGCTTCCTCACATAACTGCTCCCTCTGCACCCTGGTAAACTTATCTCCACATCCACAATTTATCCCTTTAACTGTTTTTCCATCTCCCAATCTGCCCCTCCCCTTTTGACTTTCTGTATCTACTTTCAGTTTTCCCTCTCCTCTTTCTTTCCTTTTATCTCCCTCCCCCCTTCCTCCACTATGTTTTACCTGCCTGCTCTTCCCTGCCTATCCTGAATAGTTCTCTACCCCCCCGTACTCCTACTCTCAACCCTGGCTCAACCTGACCTCCTACCTCACCTCCTGCTGCCCCCTCCCTCCTTCCAGACAGTGGTGCAAATCTATTCAATAAAGGCACCCCTTTAGAATTTCCCACCCCTGATGCTACTCTCACATTCCCATCCCTTCCCCTCACCTCTTGCCATTCCTCCATCCTGGGCTCCCTATTCCTCTGAGGAAGAGCTACTCCTGTATACTGGGTGCTCCTCCCCACTCCCATTCCCTGCCTGATGCCGTCACTCCACTGGGCATCACCCTTCTGCTTTTCCCTCCTCCTCTGCTCCTCTGACTTCCCACACCATCCTCCCCAGCTCCCATCTGAGCAGCCTTATTTCAGCCCTTGGCAGCTCTGGGCTCTTACACACAGGACATCCCCCTTTACTCCACATCACCCCCAGAAAGACTGCTGCCCCGCAGCTATTGCAGTTTACCACTCTCCTGCTTCCCATACATGTACCTATTCCCCCACTTCCTCTAAGCCTAGCTTCTCCTAGCCTCCAGTTATACATAACATAGAGAATAAAGTATGGGTCGGGGTGTGTAACAAGATTTTGCACACGCCCGAGTTGTGGAATGCTACATAAACCCTGAGGGTTTGTGAAAGCATCCCACAATGAGGGTGTGTAAAATAATTTGTACACACTCAACCCATTTTTATTTTATATAATTGCTGGTTCTTTTCACTAAATATTATATAAAATAAAAAGCTTCCGTGCATCCGTGTTTTTTGTCGTTTTGAATCGGCAAATTTAAAAAGTTATTTTTTTTGTCCTGGTTTTTGAGGGTTTCACTGTGTATGGGGGAAAAAAATAAAACAACTTACTGCCGAGTTCTTCTGGCAGTGCTGTTTCGAATCGGGAGCGATGGAAGCAGTGATCAGTCTTGAGTGGTGGCGCTGCTGCGTTAGCATGCGACAGAGAGAAACCGTGCTCGTGTTTGCCGTTATAAGCACTCCTTTATAACAGCAAATTATACCATGGTTTCCCTATGGGAAAAAGGTGAAGCCGGTTATTATTATAAAATAACTATAACAGTCAAAAATATATACATTTCTATCTCAGTTCCTTGCCATCAAAAGGTAACAACAATCACAATAATCTACCTTATACTAATATAGATTCTATCACAGAACCAGAACACAATGCAAAAACATCTGCTACTTAGCAACAACAAACAGGTGACAACATACCAAGCTGATGCAGCTGTTTTAAAAAACAGGAAAAAAAAATTAATTTTTTAAACCAGTAGAAATCAGCAGTCTCAAAAGCACCTTGAACTACAAGAAAGAACACAGTACCACACCACTGCCACAGTAACTAACAGTTACAGGAGGACAGCAGATGTAGTCCCCTTATACAAAAGTGGGAACAAAGAGGAAGCGGGGAACTACAGACCAGTCAGCCTCACCTTGGTAGTGGGGAAGATCATGGAAGCACTACTGAAAGAGAGATTGGTGGAACTTCTGGTTATCAATGGACTATAGGACCCAAGGCAGCATGGTTTCACCAGGGGGAGGTCATGTCAGACCAACCTCATTGAATTTTTTGACTGGGTGACTAGGGAGGTGGATCAGGGGAGGGCAGTGGACATGGCCTATCTGGACTTCAGCAAGGCCTTTGACACTGTGCCACATAGAAGACTATTACACAAACTGGGGAATATGGGTGTGAGCAGGACAGTAGTCGGTGGGTAGGTAACTGGCTGGGTGGCAGGACACAGAGGTGGTGGTAACGGCTGTCACTCCACAGAGGGAAGAGTGACCAGTGGGGTACCACAGGGATCAGTGCTCGGACCGGTCCTATTCAACATTTTCATCAGTGACATTGCGCAGGACCTAGAAGGCAGAATTTCCCTGTTTGCTGATGACACAAAGCTCTGTAACAGAGTACACATACCAGAGGGTGTAGACAGAATGAGAAGGGACCTGCAGAAACTTGAACAATAGTCAGGGGTTTGTCAGTTGATATTCAATGCAAAGAAGTGCAAGATAATGCATACGGGGCACAAAAACCCTGGCACAATATATCAGTCGGGGGTGAGGATATAGCATGCACCAAGCAGGAAATGGATCTTGGGGTTATCATCTCTGATGACCTCAAGGTAGGGAAATAGTGTGACAAGGCAGCAGGTAAAGCAAATAGGATGCTGGGATGTATAGGCAGGGACATCACCAGCAGGAAAAGGGAGGTCATAATTCCGCTATACAAGACACTAGTGAGGTCCCACCTGGAGTACGGTGTACAGTTCTGGAGACCTTACTTACGTAAGGACATAGACAGGGTAGAGAAGGTTCAGAGGAGGGCAACAAAGATGGTATGTGGATTGCATCACAAGTCCTATGAGGACAGGTTGAAAGAATTGAATATGTACTCCCTGGAGGAGAGGAGGGAGAGAGGGTATATGATAGAGACATACAAGTATCTTACAGGGAGGAACAGGGTGCAGGAAGACACTATTTTTCAGCAAAAAAGATGTTCCAGAACTAGAGGGTATGGTATGAAGTTGCAGGGAGGATGATTTAGAGGAAACATGAGGAAGAATTTCTTCACAGAATGGGTGGTGGACAAGTGGAACACCCTGCCAGAGGAAGTGGTGGGGGCTGAAACAATCACGGGATTTAAGAATGCATGGGATAGACACAAAGGAATTCTGGAGGTCAGGGTCAAGGGGCAACAGACTTCTAGGACAACATAAACTGAACTTACAAGCTCAAATGGGCAGACTGGGTGGGCCGTAGGCCCTCATCTGCCAACACTGTATGTATCTATGTAACTAAACAGCTCTAAAAGATTGGAGAAAGAATTAAAAATCAGAGACAGCACAAAAAGATATAATGTACTGTAAAGTACTAGGAAATAGGCATACTCAGTAGTTTAACCGAAAAAATAAAGTACCTACCAAAATAGACAGAATACCCACAAATGACACTTAGGTTCTCAATATCAGACACCACCAAAGGCACATACAGAAAGGGTTCAAACTATAGTATTAAAATTAATTACATCAGAGTAGAAAGATCACACTAAACAAATGTGTTGTGTAGTGTGCATACTCAAATTTAATGCACACCCTTGGTGTGGGGTGCCTTGATATACCTCTCGAGCTTTGCTCTTGGGGTTTATGTGGCATCCCACACCTCAGGTGTGCATTAAATTCTCATAACACACCATGTATTACCCTCTGTTTGTCCATTATAGACAGGTGTCCATAGTAACAGTAGCTATTTGTGTACTCCTGTTTTCTGTTGGCACTGCGGAACAGTATTTCGAAATTGCACTATTAACAGAAAAGGGTTATAGTCACAATAGTGGTGTTTAGGTAAGGGATTCATGATCATATCCTTTTCACTTCTTTGTTTCTTTATTTAATGTGCTTTGCTGTGAGGGCTATGTTCAGGATATAGGGTTTGGGGTAAAAACTCAGAGCAGCAAGGTCTTCACTTTTACTTCACCATTGAGCAGCGCTGAGCAGTATGTTTCACTCCTGTTTTAAAAAGCTCAGTATGCTTACTTGCTTTGTGTTTTTTGAGTGTATTTTTACCACATCCTCTCAGTCAGGCTGATTTGGGTCCAAGTGGGTGTAATGTCACCTCAGTGCTCCATAGACTTTCGAGCGTTGGGCCACTTATTAAGGCATCTCTGACCCATGCATTGGCAAACCACTTGAACAGCGCTGCTTCTGTTTCACTGTCCTTGCTTTCCCACTTTCTCTTTTGGAGAGGATTCTGATTTTTGTGCCACTCATCTGTTAGCTGAGCACGGTTCTTTAGCAGGTCAGAAAAGGTGGAGCAAGGTATATCCCGAAATGAGCTGAGAGATCCCTTATTGACATCTTGGGCATTTCGTCAGTTTCAGTAAGGATGTCAGTTTTCTTCATGTCAGCACTGTTCTGTTTGACATTTTTAGAAAAATAGGAGGCTGTGAAGACTGAGAATACAGGAGACGTGGGAAATAACTGTGAGTAACTAAGATGAAGTCTGAGCAGACAGCAGCTTTAAGTAACTGCTAATCATCAGCAATTCACACCTGCCGGCTATAGCAAACAAGCCATTAGTCATCTTAATCACTAGCAGTTGCTCACTCTGGCTTCCGCTATACATGTATACACATATACATATGTATATATAATAGAAACACATTCTGTATTATATACATGTTTAGGGGATATGACATGGGCTGACTTAAGAAATCACTTTTATCTTCATGAGAGTGGATTGATCTGTTATCTCATGAATGGCAAAGCCACAAGTGAGATAGCAATCGACTAATACCCTCAATATATATGGGCTGGCAGTGTAGCCTAGAGGTTACAGTAATGAGCTGTGAATGAGCTTGGTACATCCAGAAGACCAGACCTGGGTTTGATTCTCACAAACTCTACTTGCATACTGTGTGAATCTGAGCAAGTCACTTAACTACCCAGTGCTCCCAGGTCACCCCTGAAAACAGGCACTTGTGCCTAGTGGGCCATATCCAGTTACCAAAGGCTAAACTAAATATTTGATTTATACAAGAGGTGTTTAGGTGATTTTGAAACAGAAATGGTGAAATGCTACAAAAGAAATTTAAACTACTGTATATTTCAATTAAAAATGGCATCTCACAATGTTTTTATTGACAGAGTTTTCCTAGGAAAGGCCTACTGAGCCATAAAACTCATTTCCAGTGGTGTCCTGGGGGAAAATAAATGAAGCTGATTACTAAGCATGCTCAAAAATGTATCTTCACATGTGAGAATGTATCCTCACATGTGAGAATATATTACTGAGCATGCTCAGTGTCACCAAAATGAGTGAGATAAATTTCTGAGCATGCTCAGTGACCAGCCTTCATTTATTTTGGTAATGACCAAAATAACATTTTTATCTTGGTAAATTTATTTTCACACCTGGTGTGTGTGTGTGTGTGTGTGTGTGTGTGCATGTGTATTATATATATATGAAAGGATTAAATGCCTATAACCCCACACCCTGCAGTGGGTTATTGAGCTTAGAACATGGACAACCTGGAAGATAGGGTACAGGCTCCCAAAACCAGCTGATACACTTGTTTAATGCTACAAGGGAATTTTATCCTTCCACCGTGCAAAGTAGTCCCTGAGAAAACATCTGGTCTGCTTGTTTTTATGGATTTGCAACTGCATTTTCGTTACCATGATGACTGTGCATCATACAGAGATGTAGATATGAATGATAGTGGGAGTGTGCCGCACATATGCTGAGTACGGATAGGGGAGTTGCTAACTGTGGATTAAATTGCAAGTTTAATCCATGGTCGTCATGATTTGCATATTTCCTGCAATGTCTGAATACTTCAGCTGTGACATTCGTGATACATGTGCTATAATTCACAGACTTACTGTCACTGCAAAAGATGTTTCTCTGGGGTACTGTTGAGGGGTATGCCCCCCCCCCGACAGCAACACCAACACAGCGACCTTCATTGCTGTCAACAAAATCAACAGGTTGCTGATAGGTTGCTGTGTTGGTGCACCTGAGACAGGGGCACACTGTCTACGGTCCTGCACCCCCTCCCCAAATCAAGTCCGACTCAGAGTTGAGAATCTTTGGTATGGGGGTGTTGGGGGCAGAGCCCCATCAATAAGAAAACAGGTCCGGGAGATATTCAGGATTTATGTCTACCACAACTTGTGGTAGACATAAATCCCATCACTGTGATACTGGTTGACAAAAGTGTTGTTGAACTGGCATCGTAGATCCCTGTTGAGGTAGCTCTGCATTCGAGAGTGCTGCAGATAACTGTAATGTCAGGCACTACAACACTGACACTGAGTACTTTTTGGGCGGCCCCTAACTGCAAATTAAATTTAAATTGTCATCGACAGTGGCTGTGCCCTTCGTGGTTACTTACAGATCTCAAGACATGCCATACATGCGGTGAAACTCAGATAGGGAGAGCATCTGGAAATGACGTTTCTGTGGGATTATGTTATCCGCTAGTAGTAGCAGTCATGTTATGTGCACCTCTTCAACTTGAGTGACATTTTCTGTGGCTCTCCATGTGCGGAAGCAACTGTGCTATCCGACATATGTCTGACGATTGGGTAGTCAGAGTTGTGTTCACCGTATGACTGGCAATATAATTCGCTATTGTAAGCAGAGGTGATGGGCTTAGTTGTGGGTGACAACAAATAAACACTGCCGCTGGAGTACGCTTGCTCTGTTTGTTTGGCAGAAGCACATGGTGGGGGGAGCCTGTCGGTAATATGCCATTGCTGTATGATTGCCCTTAGGATAGCGGAAGGCTGAGTGGAGAATGGTGCATTTCATGCTGCACAACTGGTACTCTGTGCCTACTGCTGTTGGGGTTGAACACTGCTTGGCACAGGTTCGGCGGGTAGATGGCTGGAAAAACCTGTTATTGCCTTTATCATGCATGTGTACTTTGCATGACATGGGCCACGATACTCTTGCTGTCACATTCCTGCCTCTGTGATGCTTATAATTGACAAATGCTTCTGTTACATTTCACTGATCCCCGTTGCACTGACATTGTTGGGGAAAATGCACCTAAGTACAGACATGACTGCATATGTACAGAAACTTCAGTACCTTGTACATCTTGTAGCGCTGAAGGAGATTTCTTGGCACAACCCAGATCTGGGATGGCAGCAGTCTCCGAGATTTTTATTTTCTTTACATCTCAGAGTACAGCTTCTCCATCTGGAAAACTTTTGTGCAATCACTCATTCAGAGTAAGACTGCCAAACAACCAAAAGTTAACATCCGTTCCTGCTTTGTTTCGAGAAGCTGCTCTCCTCACTAAAAAGAGAAAATAATGGCTGCTACAAAAGACGAGCAGAGCAAAATCTATAAATCCCTCCACACTGTGCTGAGGTCAACACCATTCTCAAAAACAAGATCCAGCAGAAACACCATGGATTAAATAGGGAATTTAATCCACAGGTCCCAGCCAATTACTTTGCTTGCCTTAGGTTACCCATGTTATAAATATATATATATAGATATATAAATATATATATGTACCCCATGATAAGTATGCTTCTAATTATATACCACAATTACCCATTATTTATTTTATATATTACATTGGGATGGATGCTATTTTTGTAGTTGTAGGTTGATGATTTTACTGTGTAAAGTACTTCCTGGTATTGTCCCCTGGGGCTTTCCATAGTGTAGTGTGTTTTTGCGTTTTTTTTTTTGGCTTGTTTGGGTTTCCATAGTGTAGGGCTCCCTATATAAGGGGGTGTGTCTGGTGGCGCTCCTACCCTATGCTCAGTGGTGGCATATGCATTCCAGTTCTGCGTCTGTCGTGTTCGCCGTTGGGAGTGCAGAGCGTTTTGTTTGGGGCAGCCAAAGTGGTGTGGGAAGGATTGCATTGGGAGCAGCTGGGGAAGGATTGCATTGGGAGCAGCTGGGGAAGGATTGCATTGGGAGCAGCTGAAGCAGCATGTGAAGAATGACATCTGTTGAGCGGGAGTGACAGAAGAACAGTGTGATCTGGAGCATGGAGAAACACGCTACAGGATTCAGCATCTTGTGAGTTAAGCTTTGAGGGGCAGTTTTTTTTACATGTTTTTCTCCTTTGTTCTGTACTGTTTCTCAAAGGTTGGGAAAACAGGTTATTTTTCTCCCAAGGATTTTTTTGTTATTGTGTCATGCTGTACTTTTTTTTTGGGTTTTACATGTTTGAAAATGGGGTTTTCTAGGTGTGCAGATGAGTGTGGTACTTTGTTAATAGGTTTCGTAACTGGCTGGTAATTAGTGTTGTTCCACGGGGTTTAATGTACTGTGATTTATACTTTTAATTCATGGGTTTACAGAAAAATGAATGATGGTGTTTTCAATGGAGAAAAAGTTCAATCCATATACTACACACACACACACACACACACACACACACACAATATATATTTGCAAAATAAACTGCATTAATAAAACATTTAGGGTTCGACTTATGTCACAAAGGAGGGAAATGTGGCATTAGGGTTTCCAATCGTAACTCCCATACCCCACTAAGGAGTAAAAAGACAAGACCACACAAGCAACCACAGACAGCAATCATCAGATAAGACAAACAACACACAACTGTTTCCAGGTAACACAAATGCAGTAGCACTGATGTGATGCCTTCATGGATTTGTAACTGTGGTATGCACACAGCAAAGCATACACACTCACTTCTGACTGCAGATAGAAATCCACAATACTAAAATCACAACACTGCTTCTGTGTGCAGAAGCGCAGGCCCCTGCAGCCACAGATACACATCCATGATACTTAAATTAGAAGAGTTTCTTTGTCTGAAGAAGTGATGCCAACACTTCTGTAGCCACAGCTATTCATCCAAACTGTAAGACATACACATAGTTCTGTCTCCTGAAGCACATGTGCTACAAAATCCATGATACCAAAATTGCAACAGTATTTCTGTCTGCAGGAGCACGGGCCATTTAGGGGCCTGTGCTTATACAGCCACAGGAGTAAAACTTACAGACCCACTTCTGGCTGCAGAAGCTCAAGCCCCCATGGGGCCTGCTCTTACATATCTGCATATAGAAAACCATGCACGAGCAGATCCAGCTAAGTAGCGAAGTACCACCCACTACCCTTTAGGCCAGCAAAAAGTAGCTGTTTCAACATAATCTGAACTTTAAATGGCAACATTTTGCTTTTCAGGTAAAGTGCTACCCCTAAATAGAGTTGTTACCCCCCACTTGAAAAATGTCTGGATCCACTGCTGAAACCATGATACCCACATTGCAACAGTACTTCTCCAGCCAAAGGTACTCATGAATGCTGAACAACATACATATATATACACACACACACACACAGGAGTGGAGCCTGTCCTTCTATAGTATATCCACAGATACAAATCCACAAAGGTAGCACATCAGTGCTAGTGTGTTTGTGTCCTCTAGAAACAGTTGTATGTTGCTTGCCTACTTAATGATGGCAGACAGTGGTTTCTTGGGTGATCTTGTCCTTTTGCTGCTTGAGGGGTGGGGAGTTAGGGTTAGAAATCTTGATGCCACGTTTTCCTACTTTTGTGGAATTAAGTTAAATGCTAACTGGTGTATTAATGCAGCTTTTTGCGAAGAATTTCCTTTCTTTTTGAGATACTGGAATAGTATCCTCTTTCACACAGGTCCTTTCATAGAAACATAGACTTTGATGGCAGATAAGGACCACTTGGCCCATCTAGTCTGCCCATTTCCCTACCTACAGGATAGGCCACAGATTCTAGTTAACCAACAGTCTATTTCTTCCTACCCCCACAAGAATTGCCTTATGTCTGTCCCATGCATGCTTGAATTCTCCCACAGTTTTAGACCCCACAACCTCCTCAGGAAGGCTGTTCCATGCATCCACTACCCTCTCTGTGGAATAATACTTCCTCACATTGCCCCTGAACCGCCCTCCCATCTTTAAATTGTGTCCCCTTGTTCTTACACGTCTCTTTTTCTGAAAGATGCTACCCTCTTGGACTTTGTTGATTCCACTGAGGTACTTAAAAGTTTCTATCATGTCCCCCCTCTCCCTTCTTTCCTCAAGGGTATACATATTAAGCTCCTTTAGTCTGTCCTCATAAGGCTTCTTTTGCAGACCCTGCACCATTTTAGTTGCCCTCCTCTGGACTGCCACTATCCTGTCTATGTCCTTGCGGAGATGGGGTCTCCAGAACTGGACACAGTACTCCAGATGGGGTCTCACCAACTGTCTGTACAGAGGGATAGCAACTTCCTGTTTTCTGCTGCTGATGCCTCTCCCTATGCATCCCAGTATACCCCCAGCCCTCCCTACTGCCTTCTCACATTGCTTGCTAACCTTAAGGTCATCTGATATGATTACCCCCAGTCCTTTCCTTTTTGTTGCTACTACCTCCCCCACCATTGTGTATTCTTCCCCTGGGTTCTTGTTTCCCAGGTGCATTATTTGCACTTCTTTGCATTGAATCCTAGCTGCCATACTTCAGACCATTCCTCCAACCTTGCCAAGTCCCTTCTCATCCTTTTCATGCCTCCTTGTGTATCAACCCTGTTGCAGATCTTTGTGTCATCTGCAAAGAGGCATACTTTTCCTTCAGTCCCTCTGCAATGTCACTTATGAAGACATTAAAAAGGACTGGACCCAATACTGAACCCTGCGGTACCCCACTAGTAACCCCTCTTTCTTCAGAGTGGACTCCATTTACAATTACCTTCTGTGTCCTGTGGTCCAGCCAATGTTTTACCCAGGCTACCATCCTGGGACCCACTCCCAGGCTGGTTAATTTGACTATTAATCTTTTGTGTGGGACTGTGTCAAATGCCTTGTTAAAGTCTAGGTAGGCCATGTCCACAGCCCCTCCCTGGTCTACTACTTTGGTCACCCAGTCAAAGAAATCTATTAGATTCATCTGACATGACCTTCCCACTGTGAACCCATGCTGCCTTGGGTCCTGTGCCCCACTGGCCTCTAGGTACTCAACTATTCTTTCCTTCAGAAGTGACTCCATCACTTTCCCTACCACAGAGGTCAGACTGACAGATCTGTAGTTTCCTGCCTCAGTCTTGGTCCCACTTTTGTGAAGGGGAATCACATCCGCCTTCCTCCAGTCCTCGGGTACCACACCATCCTCCCATGATTTATTTAAAAGAGTAGCCAGTGGTTTCACTAGTTCCCCTTAATTCTTTAAGAACTCTGGGGTGAATTCCATCAGGCCCCATTGCTTTGTCTACCTTCAGTTTTAGGAGTTCTTGCAGAACTCTTTCTTCTGTGAAAGGACTGGGATCGACCCCCCTATCAAGAGTGCTTCTGTTAATTGGGTTAGACACTTCCCCCTCCTCTTTTGTGAATACTGAGCAGAAATATTCATTCAGTCTCCCTGCTTTTTCACTGTCCCCCTCTGCCCACCCACTGTTCATTCTGTTCAGCCTCACTATCCCTCCCTTTGTCTTTCTACGCTCGCTGATGTACCTATAAAAGGTTTTATCCCCCTTCTTAACCGAGTTGGCTATCTTTTCCTCAGTTTGGGCCTTTGCTATTCTGACTTCCCTCCCTGCTTCCTTCTGCCTTAACTGGTACAGCTCTCTGTCCTGCTCCTTCTGTGTTTCCTTATACTTCCGGAATGCTATTTTTTCTTCCTGACTTTCACAGCCACCTCTTTTGAGAACCATAGTGGCTTTTTCTTTCATTTTGATTTGTTTATTTGCATCACACAAAGGCTTGTTGCCTCTGTGATGGCAGTTTTGATGATTCCCCATTGTTACTCCACACCTCCTTCTAGCCTGTTTGCTAGTGCTTTTCTGAGGCACTCTCCCATCTTGCCAAAGTCAGCCCTCCTGAAGTCCAGTACCTTCACTTTTGTATGGCTTGACTCTGTAGCTGAGTTTAACATGAACCACACTGTTTGATGGTCACTTGTTCCCAGATGTCAACCCACTTCTAGATCTGACATCCTCTTGTAACCCCTTTGCAAATGTGGGTTCCTAAAAGCTTCCCCGGAGCTCGTTCAAATGCTCCCTGCCAGGCTGGTGTCCTGCATTTTAGCAGTTTAAATGTGATCGCCAGGAGCACTATCAAAGCCTCCGTGCCTGTCTTTTTAAAGGCTGCCTAACTCGCAGTCATGATTAATCTGGGAAGGGGTTTGAGTGTTACCCTGCTTGAGTCCTGCCCGGGCTGCCGGATAATTGCTCCGTTTCTGCCATCGCTAAATTGTGCAGAGGGAGCTCCTCCGAGAGATGTAACTGCCTGATGGGAATAACTTAGGGTGATAAATGAAAATGTAGTTGTTCTAACCTGCTTTTTCTTTGCAGCAAAGACTGTTCTGATTCTCCCCTTCATTTTGGTCCAGGACTGCTGAATTGGACCAATCAGTACCTTGGGACCCTACAAAGTCGGCTGACCAGTAGAGGAACTGCTTGTACTTTGTGAAAGGCATTATGGGCTATGGTGCTTTTTCGCACCACTGAGAGCAGGAGCAGTTGATTGGCAGGTGCCGCTAACCAATGGAAGCAGGTAGCACCCGAACTGAAGGGAGAGCCCCTTGCTGTTGGGGGCAGATGCGTTGAGACTGAGAAGGAGGAAGGAGCTCTGAGCTCTTGTGCCGTTGAGTGTTCCCCCGGGAAGTGCGTGAAAGGCCTGAGGTGGCCGTTTTTTCCATTAGTGATTCGGACTAAATCAGCCGGCATGCAGTCAGAGGAGGCTGGTGCCAGCCCAGCTACCTACCAGGCTCAACCTGAGAGGACTGGAGAATCTGCTGAATCATGCTCAGTCCACCCGTGAGGTTGAAGTTGCCGTTTATTGCCCGAGTCTACTGCAAATTCGTGTGGGGTCTAGAAGCAGCTGCCTGGTATGGTACCCCCTCTGTTATTTGCCATATAAATGTGTGAAGAGGCTGGTGAAATTCAGGCTCAACCCTGCCAGAGGTGAAGAAATCGTTGCTTGCTGGAGTCATGAGTACTGAGCCAGGGTAGCTCCCTGTTAAATTTGCAATCAGTGGCCTCCGGTTGCTTCATTATACAGCTGACTGTCTAATTGAGTTTTGCTTCTCATTCTGACTCGTTCAGTATTGTAAAGGCTATCTGTGTCAGGACCCCAACCAGCTGCCACAGTGGACTAGCCATTAGGGCTTGGGTACTCAGGGACAGTAAATATTAGGTTCAGGCCTGTGCACAGTGCCCTAGGTAGATAAGTGTAGAGTAAGAGAATTACCTTAATCCCCCCCTACCCTTGTTAATTTGCCTCCCTTTAATAAATCAGATTGATGTGTTGCAACTGCACCCTGGTTAGTCTGTGCATCTTTGGTGAACCGCTGCATAGGGACTGTGATATAACTGTACCTTACTTTACAGGGGGCCCTGGAGTGAGCTGAGAGATACCATCTGGGGGGTAAGTGTATGTGGAAAAAGTATTGTTGGAACCCTGTGTGAGCCACTAGTGGGTCGAAAGGGGGGTTGCAGTAACCCAGAGAGCTGTGACCGAGGCAAACTCACCAGTAGTAACCCTGACCTCTGGGTGGAGGCACTCGTCAATGGATCTGGGCCCCTCACCCTGTCTCCGTGGAGGCAGGCAGGCAGGGGTAGCCTAAAGTGCACCCCCTTGGGGTTACACTCTCACTGCCCCGGTTGAGAGTACGAGGTCTAAGATTGCTCCCTCACGAGTGGGTTTCGAAACTAGCTGTCTGAGGCCTGCCACCTGTAGGGCATCAAGAATGGCCCTGCTCTTGGATGTGGCTGCAGCAAAGGTGCTCCAGTTAACATCTGGCATATTCAGGTCTCCCATCAACAGTATCTCCCCTTTCTCTGCCATTCTAAGAATGCCATCTATCATATCCTTGTCCATTCCCTTCCCCTGATATTGGGGGTCTGTACACAATCCCTGTGCAGATTATGGTGCCCTTTCCAGTCTCCAAGGTGACCCACAGTGCCTCCTCTCCTCCCTGTTTACTCTTTTGTTCAGTTGCTTTTATTCCTTCCTTTACATAGAGAGCTACTCCTCCCCCTCTTTTCCCCTGCCTGTCTCTCCTGTAGGTTATATACCTTGGAATGTTAACATCCCAGTCATGGTTCTCTGTGTACCATGTTTCTGTGACTGCTACGATATCCAGGCATCTCTCTTCCATCAAGGCCACCAGCTCAGGGAGCTTGTTGCCCAGACTACGGGCATTTGTACTCATTACCCTCCATTTCCTGATGGCCTTACTCCTTATTGCCCCATCCCTGTCCTTCTTGCCTTTGTCACTTTCTCCATTTACCCCTGCCCTTCTCTCTATTGACACCTCTATGTTGGTGTTTACTGCACTTACTACCGTGATTTTTTGGGGACTAGGATTTCCCTGCTCCTTTCCAGTGCCTCCCCCCCTTGGCTAGTTTAAATGCTTGCCAATGAAGCATTTAAACCTATCACCTAGGATCCTGGTCCCTCTCCTGGACAGATGCAGCCCATCATGCCAGTATAGGCTTGCATCACTCCAGGTGAACCCCCAGTCCACAATGAAGCCAAATCCCTGAGCTCCACACCAGTTTTTCAACCACTGATTGAATCCCATGGTGCAGAACACCCTAGCCTCTCCTACGCCATAGATGGGCAGCACCTCTGGGAAGGTTACCATGCGTGCTACTTGTCTAAGACCCCTCCCCAATTCCACAAACTCTTCCTGCACTTCTCTAATCCCTTTCTTAGCCAGGTCATTTGTCCCTAGGTGGACAATGACATCCAGCTCCCTCCCCTGTGCAGCTGCTCTGGCAATCCTGAGGATTCGCTCCCTGTCCCTCCAAGCCATGGCACCAGGCAGGCACCACCTCCCTCTCCCTTCCTAACAATGGAGTCCCCCACCAGGAGTTGTTTCCTTCCCCTGCGGGGTCCCCTGCCACCCTCCTGTGGGTCTCCTTTGTGGAGGTTCCCAGCATCCTCCTTGGTCTCCACTGTGGGTGCCTCCATAGAGGAACCACACTTTGCCAGAATAGCATAGGCATTGTGGAGAGGTACAACTGGAGGGATACACCTCTGTTCCACCACCCTCACCCTCCCTGAGCCCACTGTGGTCCAACTGCTCCTCTTTCTTGGCAACCTCTGAGGCAACGGCAGTGGCACTGGTGGTCCCTGGATAGAAGAGGGTCCCACAAGTCCTAGCCAACTCAGCCTGGAGATGAGCAACCTCCTCCCTCAGCCCAGAGAGGTGCCTGCAGATGGGACAACACCGCATCCTCCAGAACGTCTCCCGGAAGACTGAGGCTCCACAGCCACTGCACTGCACCACTCCCATCATGTCTTATTTCTGGCCCCTTAACTGTTTGCAATCCTTACTCTTTCCTCTGTTTTTTTTCTCTCTCTCTCTCCTTACTTTCTGCCTGTTTAAGCTCCTGATTGTCCTGTTCTGAGACAAGAATATCCTATATTTCTCAGTAGACCCCTTACTTGCTCAGAGGCAGACCTCCAGCAGCTAGAGGGGGCCAGAGAGCTACTCTTGCCCTTCTAGGATGGTGGGTCTTTGGTGGCTCTGTGATCACTCACTTCCTGCTCCCAAACAGGAAGTTCCTGTTGTCAGTTAAATTATGTGCCTATAAAAAGACCTACATGAACAGATACAGATGCACACAGCCCTCTGGACCATGCACAAAAGGAAGAGTCTGTCTGCCTGCCTGCCTGCACTTCTGCGTGGCAGTGGATGTCAAGATTTTGTGTGGTTGTTTGACAGGTTGCAGAAGGACAGGGCCCTCTGGGCCCTATGCTTTCATATGGCTACAGATACAGACAAGCAGGGCAAAGAGTTCAGCTGTCAAACAAAATGCAGGGCCTTGTGGCAGTCACAGGTGCAGCAGTGTAGGGCTCTATGCCAAGAGAAGATGTCTCTTCACTATATTGTACTTGGACCCGTGCCAGCAATCCTGTACCTTACCTTCCCAGGCTGGAAGGTGGTGCCGCAAGACAGGACCATCACCCCAGCCTCGACCCATACAACTGTTTCACTGAGCTCACTCCTGAACTCAGCTCACTGGCACAGGATCACAAAGTGCTATCTGCTGGGGTAAAGTCTGGCAGTACACACAAGGTTTCTTAATAATTTCTTTCTGCTAAATTTTGACCCTAAATTTTCAAGATAGTTGTTTTATGACTCCCCCTTATAAAAATGATGTGTGGCATTTACAGAATAGTGAGTGAAATATCATTTCACACCACAAGTGCAAAATTAAGTTTCATCCAGGATTTGACAAACATCTGTCATGTTTATGAAGTAATATGAAAGGATGAAAGTTTGGAGTCAAAATATTGATAATTACCAATGTTATGAGCAAGGGCAGGGAAAATGTCAATATACATTCGTAACTTTGTTGTTTTTTTAGTATTTTGACCCCAAATTTTGAACATAGTCTTCTTCTGACCTCATGTCATGAACCCAGTAGGTGAAGATTTTCAAATCCCCACCAAAATGTGATTTACCAGTGTGACTGGGAAGTAGTAGTGCTCTTTATGTATATGTGGCGCCCTTCCCCAGAGGCTCAGGGTGCCATTACAAAGGAAGTAAAATCACAAGACTCATTAAAATGCACAAATAAATTAAAACAATACCCATTGCCATCACCTTTTTCTTGTTGGGATACCTTATTAAATCTGTTGCTATATTTTGATTACTGAGCAATGTGTTTAACTTTAGCTGGATCACAGCTATGGCCACCTTGAGTACGATTTGGGGGGGACTAGTTAACTGTAGCTAGTGTGTACTGCTTCACCATCCTTCTTGTAATGGGTGTCTCTCCTTAAAAAATAAAAGAGGGTATGCACAACACCATTGCATACAGCATTAATGTTTAGTTTCCTAACGGGCTTTCTTGCCAGAAGATGGGGTTATAGTTAACCTCATTAAATGGTATGTAGGAAGTTATGTATACTGCTTGTCACTTTAAAGTTTGTTGGTTACTACTACTTCAGACTGGATGCATGATGTTACAAGGTTCCGTAAGGAACGAGTACTTTTTTTGAGGAATATATATATAGGTTTTTTATTTTCAGTACACTATTGTGCTGCTCACGGGCACTATTTCAGGTCTTTTATTTTAGTAATGTTTATGAAGTATTCTTTACTTGACTAACCCCTCGATGTTGTATCACAGTATGAAAATGCATTTTCTTCTTTCCTCTGATTAAGTGATCCTTTTTTTATACTTCTTTAATGAAATTGACAATTATAAGTTTACCAGACATTATACAACAGAACTTTACAGCTCATCCACCAAAGAAAAGTGCTTAAAATATATATATTGATAGAGAAAATAATACAAAGTTGATAAAGCAATATATGAGCACTGAAAGGTCTGTGGATGTCCGTCTCTGGTGTCTAACATAAACTTAAAATAAAAAAACTCTAAACACACGAATAGCATAACCTGACAGTCACCACCTACAGAATTAATTAGGAATTGGTACGGCAGTTTAATCCATAAGGAAGAGAACACTTAGATACCTATTGATTAGTACATTTTACATGAAAAAGAAAATAAGAAGCAGGGTTCAGGTTTCATTTTAGACTAAGTTTACATGTCAAGGCCGGAGTAGAGGTCAAATCTTGTCCGCCTACTGACAAAAGCTGGCAGTCTGTGCTGAATGATAAAGGTTAGCCATTCAAATCGTTGGTTTTGTTGTATAATAGTTGACCAATTATTAATCGTGGGGGGGGGGATAAGTTAGAGCCACTTCTTTGTGATTGCTTTTGTGGCTACCACAATCAGAATGGCCTAGAGATATAGAACCTCCTCATCTTTAAACCTTCTGGAAGTTCGCCCAACAACAAATGTTCCAGCCCCACTGGGATAGGAACTTCAAATAGTTGTGAAATATGTTTTTTGCTTTTTTTAATCAATATATTTTTATTGTTTTAGAAGTATGTATATAATTACGTTTAGCAATACTAGATCAAAAGTGTTGCAAGGAAGGACAGGACCAAAAGATATATGACTGTGTAACTTTCATCTCTCCACATAGGTGCCAGTAGGAGGCAGTAAAAGAGGGGTCCCATTTTGCCTTAAGCTGGGGGACTTTTAAGTAATGAATATATAGTTTCTATGTGAATTCCTGCCATGTGGGGGAAGAGGTACAGTAGTGCGCCATGTATATTTCCACATCTTGGACTTAAGTGCCATGTCTAACTGACTGTTAAGCTCATTCTCGTAGTGTAATCTCACTAAATCAGAGGAGTAACCCTGATCTGCAATGAAGTTTACTTATAGCAACATAACTGCCCATTCCCCATATTTTGAATTCCAGAGGTGTTCAAAAGGAGAGGAAGGGGGATGCTCCGGGGGCCCACAACAGGCCATCTGCTGCAATTTATTAATACAATCCCTGAGTTGATAGTAATGACACCTATTGCTTGGGGACCAGTGGAAGGTTTGTTTCATGGTATTGAAGGGAATTATGGTGTCTGATTTCCAAGGTTGCCAGGTGGGAATGGATACCCTTATGAGCTTCAGCTTTAAAGCCAGGGGTCAAGGGAAGCCGGGAGGAAAGATTCATCCCATACCCACCATCTATATTTCCACAAAGTCCTCTTGGTGAGACCCCTAAATATACCCCAAGTCCAACTCTCCAGTACCATATGCAGACCCGTAAGCATGGAGTATGGCTGGGTGGTCAGGCGCCTGGGGGAAAACAAAAGAGTGGGAAGGGGGAGTGAAAACTGTTCCTTGAGATCTATGTTCTTTCACTGTGCTGCACACTGGGGATGGCCCCATAACAGCGCAACCCTCATCTGAGCTGTAACCCAGTATCCAGTCAGTAGTGGAAGGGCCCATCCACTTTGCTCCTTGGGAAGGTAAAGTATCTGCTTTCGTATCCGCGATCTCTTTCCCTTCCAAAGAAAGGCCAACAGTAATGACTGCCAGACACAGAAGTCATGTTTTGGAATAGGGCAAGGCACACATTGAAATAAATAAAGGAAATGTGGGCGAATGTTCATTTTGATTGCTTGAATGCGAGCGTGGAGGGACAAAGGAAGGAGGGTCCACCAACCAGTATCTGCCTTTAAAGTAGTTACTAAGGGAACATAATTTATGGGAAAAAGCATGGAGGTTTGGGGGCCCCAAGTGAACTCCTAAGTATTTGATAGAAAGGAGGTCCCATTTCATTGGATAGGTTTGCTGCAAGGTCCGAGATACCTCATGAAAGAAGGCCATGACCTCAGTTTTATTAGTATTAATTGTATACCCCGATAGGTCAGAAACAATCTGTGTTTGTCGGAAAAGTTCAGGAAGAGAATTTTCAGGATCAGTTAAGTAAAGTAAAATGTCATCAGCATATAATGCCAGTTTGTGTTCCGAACCTCCAATGTGATTCCCTTAATCAGTGGGTTTAACTGAATGCTTTGGGCTAGAGGCTGTATGTAAAGGGTGAATAGGAGTGGTGAGAGGGGGCAACCTTGTCTGGTTCCCCACCCTAAAAGAAAGCAGTGTGAAAGATTCCCGTTTGGCATTATGTAAACTGAGGGTGCAATGTAAAGTTTCGAGATAAAGCCAGAAAAATGTTTGGTGAAACTGAATCCGGCAAGAACCCCCTCCAAAAAAGACCAGGACACTTTGTCAAATGCGTTTTCTGTGTCTAAACTCAGCAGAAAAGTGGGTGTTTTGGTCCTGGTGAGATAATCAGGTGGACAGTCTACTGGATGTTATCTTGGGCTTGTCAACCGGGAACAAAACCTGTTTGATCTATATTTATAAGCTGAGGGATGATTTGTTGCAGGCACCTGGTGTAGATGGAAGTATGTATTTTATAGTCCATGTTGAGGATAGAAATCAGTCTATAAGAGGCACAGCTAAAGGGGTCGTTACCAGGCTTTGGGACTACCAAAATGATGTCCTGAGACCAGGGAGGATGCAAAGAAACCCTCTTCACTAATGGCAGTATTATATGCTGTGTACAGTAAGGGAAGAAGTGACTCTTTAAATTGCTTATAAAATTCTCCAGGGAGCCCACCAGTACCCAGCCACTTACCCATTTTTAAGCTGCCAATTTCCCTGTCTATCTCTGAGTGAGTAAAGGAGGCCTGGAGAGTCATTCTGGACTCGTGTAACTTGGGACAACTGGAGCCGCTGTAAAAATAAATCCAATGCTGCTTTGTCCCGGAGCGGCTGTTGCTTTATATAAATTTGAATTAAAAGAATGAGAAGGATCCGTAATAAAGGGGGTTGAATTTTGTTTTTGTTTCATAACTGGATGAATATTATTTGAGGTGATGGCCTTAGCCCACTGGATACGGAGTCTGGCTGTTAGTAATTTTACAGATCTAGGACCCCCCTCATAGTAACGCTGCCTAAGGAAAAGTAATTTTTGTTCAACATGATAATCCATGATTGAATTCAGTTCCGGTTTAAGCTAGGAAAGGCGACTTTCCCTTTGCCTGTCTATTTTTCTTTTTCTGTAGTGCGTCTAGTTGCTGGATCTGAGCAGGTAATTCTGTCTGGCGCTGTTCTCTAAGTTTCTTTTTGTGGGAAGAGCGCTCAATAAACTTCCCCCTTATAATGGCCTTAATGGTATCCCACAATATGATGGGAGAAACCCCCAGAGCACCATTTTCCCATATTGCCTGCTGAATATTTTCGGAGATAGATGTCTGAATGTCCTTATCTTGAAGCAGAGACATTCAGTCTCCAAAAAGTATTGTTAGGGGTGTTGCCCAGTTTGAGCTTAAGAAAAATCGGTGCATGGTCTGACTGTGTAAAATATCCCATCCAGTTGTCTAACATCAGACCGGTTGTCTCTTTAGGGGTCAAAAAATAGTCAATGAAGGAATTCATACGGTGAGAGGCATAAAAGGTGACGTCTTTGTTCTGGCCATGATTAAGTGATCCTTAAGATCACAGTGGTTATAAACTTATGTGGATTGTTTTCCTTATGTCTCAATCTCAATGGTTGTACTTTTGAGAAAATGAAAAAATAAAGTTTAAAAACAAATTTGAACAGAAAGTATAAGAAAATAATAGCAAAATGTTTGTATATGGATGGGGAAAGCAAATTAAACACTAAAAGCCTGCATAATTAAAAAGGTTTTCAGACCTTGTTTAAAAGCCTCCACTGAGGGAACCTCCCTCAAAGTCCTGGGCAAAGTATTCCAGAGGACTGGGGCTGCTACTTCAAATGCCTGGTCCCCAGAAGATTTTAACCTCACCCTAGGGACTACCAGGAGGCTCTCCTCTGTGGAGAGGAGAAGATGGCAAAGGATTGTGAGGATGAAGGAGCTCTAACAGGTAGCCTGGGTCTAGCCCACGCAGGGCTTTATAGGTCAGCAGACCAATTTTAAAGGAGACACACCACTTCACTGGCAGCCAGTGCAGATTGCACAGCATTGGTGACATGCGACAGGATCTAGGAAGGCTTGTCAGTAACCAGGAAGCCGCGTTCTGCAGCCGCTGCAGGCATTGCAACCTACCTCCATTGACCCCAAGGTACACAGCGTTACAGTAGTCGAGCCTCAAAGTCACAAACACATGTATCAGCATGGCCAGATCATCAGATGAGACAAGGGATTTAATCTGGCTGATATTCTGTAAACAAAAAAAGTCATACCAGACCACTGCCAACACCTGAGCTTCCAGTGTCAGCCCGTCATCCATAATGACTCCCAGATTTTTCACTTTGGTGGCAGCCAATAACCTAGAGGGGCTGAGCCAAAACCCAGTCTCCCTCCCAGTGGCCTCTCCTCCCCCCTTCAACCCAGCTCAAATTACTAGCACTTGAGTTTCTCTTGGTTCAGTCTCAACCAGCTTGATGACACCCATTCTTAATCTCAGGCAAACACTTATTTAGCACATCAACTGCACCCGATATCCCAAGTGCAAAGGACAAGTACAGCTGGCTATCATTGGCATAACAAAGAAACTCAAACCTATACTACCTAATGATCCCATCCAGGGGCAGCATATACACTGTGAACAGCACAGATGACAGGACTGAGCCCTGTGTTACTCCACAGGACAGAGTCATTGGGCATGAGGGATACTGTCCCAACACTACCCTCTGGATTCTGTCCTTGAGATAGGACTCAAATCAGCCAATGACTTTGCTGGTGAATCCTCCATACTCCCTAAGTCAGTTCAGCAACAGCCCATGGTTCACAGTGTAAAATGATGATGAGAGAACAAGGAGAATAAGCATTGATCATTCTTCTCTGTCTCTCACCCTGAGCAGGTCACTGTGCACCATAACTAGAGCAGTCTCTGTATTGTGCATTGACCTACACCCAGATTGGAGAGGATCATAGATGTTTAAGGCAGTAAGGTGTGCCTCGAACTGTAGCACAACCACCTTCTCAATAGCCTTTCCCAATAAGGGGAGGTTAGAAATAGGTCAGTAATTCACAAAGACATCTAGGTCCAAATATGGCTTTCTTAGAAAAGATTTCACCAATGCACTTTTCAGTAACAATGGGAAACTCCCATCTGAGAAGGAGCACTGGACAATCTCAGTGAACACCGGACCCTGATGCCCAACACAGCTCACCAGTAGTCACGCTGGGCCTGGATCCAGGTTACAAAATGTTGGCTGCAGCTCAGAGATCACCCCATATGCCTCTTCCACCCTCACTGCTGGAAAATCCACTCATGAGCCCTGAACACGACCCTGACTCCAAGGCTCCACTCTGTTGGGCTGTGATGGCTCACTTGGGGTGATCCCAGCCCTAATGGAGGGCACCCTGTCCTAGAAGAACTGAGCAAACTCCTCGCATTTCATGAGTGGAAAGACTTTCATGGGCTCCAGACAGGCCAGATGTAAAAAGAAAAATCACTTTTCAACCTGGATTTGAAACATTTCACCTGCCTTGTTCATGAGGTGGGATCCCGAAAAAGCCAAGTTGAATGTATTAACATTCACTTATAACTTGGTCATTTTACCTCGAAAATGGGCTCGGAAAATAAATGAATCTCATTGGCTGACACCACGGGAAAAGATTAATTTATTTTCTGACAGAGTCCGCTTCAGAAAAGGAGCCTACTCAGGGTGCTCCATTTCTGAGGAAATCCTTGGGCACCTCAAGCGTTAAGGAAAAGCGCCCACCATTTTCCCCCGCTTGCCAAGGTAGCCTGAAAGAATAGCGGGTAGGCCATCATACTCCTCCAACCCAAAACCACAAAAAAATGCCTTACTTGCACAGAGAAAAACAGTGTCCATCCACAGTAACCCATCGGCACACAAACCAGAGACAGTGAGACCCGTGGCAGTATGCTATCAGTGAGACTGTGACTGAGCATAAGATTAGCAGTATTTTCTTGACTTCCCATACAGCCGATGGACGTCCATCTGCATTATGGAAACTCAAGAAAATACCAGCCCTGTCATGCTACAGTACACAGTGCCTGTGGTAACGCACTGCCTGACTGAAGCACCACGGATTGCAAGGATTTAAACATTAAAGATTAACAACAGTAATAACTGTCAAAGTCAGAGCAGCATAAAGTGTATAAAAGCAATGTAATTTTGTATTAAAGATAACTGTAGCTAAAATGTGACCTGGCAGTCTGGAGCTCAGCACGAGGTGGCAAGTCACACACTGTCTCCATACCTTTATCTAAAACGCAGGTTAACCTTCAGTTTAAAAACTGACAGCATAGAGACCACAACATTATCTAAACTGTCAAAGATGTTAGACTTCCAACTATTATTCTTTAATATCTCTTAAAAAAGGGACTACTTTATTTAAAAAGCTGAAGAAATATGTTCTAAAAAGTTGAATAAATTATTGTAACATATAAAAACTTTAAACAACTTGAGAGTTTCTTTCCATTTTCTAAGTGCAATAATACCCTCCAGGGTGGGCGGTATGGGCTATACCGGACCTTCCAGGAGCTATAAGGCCCTCTGCCTGCAGTGTCAGGCCTCATTATGCCCCTCAGCGGTCTGGTATAGCCCAATACCGCCCACCCTGTCAGGTATTATTGCTTACATATTTTTGCACCAAATTTTCAACACAGTCATCTTATGACCCCACCTTATGAAGCCAGTAGCTGAAAATGTTCAAATCCTGCCCAAAAGGTGATTTCGCTGAGCAACTGCAAAATCACTCTTTGGGTTAGATTTGAAAAATTTCACTCACCGTCTTCATGAGTTGACGTCCAAAGAGGCCATACTGAAAATGTTTTGTAAAAATATTTAAAAATGACAGTTATACATAAAAGTTCAAAATGCACTGAAATACACTATCCAGGCTTACCTTATTTTCTTTTATTGCAGTTGAGGTTCTAGCAGGAGGATGTCTTTCCAGTCAGAGACTGGATAAATATTGCTGGACCATGTTTTATTTTTTTTTATGTCTTCTTTGTTTATACACTTCCCTATGGGGAACTTTCTCCAGCAGCCTCCACCACACCCCAAGATCTACCTCCCACCTGAGACACCTCCCCTCCTCGCTCCAGCCCAACGGACCCCATGGCTCTAAGCCCCCCGAGGTGGGGCCACCCTTCCATCCTCTATCTATAATCAGGTGTGCTAGACTGAGCGAGTGGTGGAGAGAGGAGAATGCCTGGTAGTTGGGTGTGTGGCCTGGTGGGGGGCAGAGGTGTTTTCACCTTTCCCCGAGGACAGAGATTTTCCATATGTAGTTTCCCCTGGAGTGTGGATGTGCAATGATGTCTGCACGATCAAGTCACTGATGTCCACCGCCACTCCACCCACTCGAATGGCTTAGTGTCATCAGTACCTCTGGTCTCCACCACAGGTCACTGGTATGCCAAGTACACCCCTGGAGCCCACCCCAGAAGAGGAAACCAGTCCTCTGGACACTCCATCCTCTCCCTCACCTGACAGCTCCCGGCCACTCGAGTCCATTCCCAAACCTGAGTTACTGGCATGGCACAAGGTGCGACATCCAGCACGTAACCCTCAGTGCCACTGGGCCAGCTGTTGGACCATGTTTAGTTGAGGTGTGTGGGGTCCTGTGTATGGGGTCAGGGTGGAGTGGGTGGGGGTATGGGGGGTTCAGATCAGCAAGGGATCATTTTCTTCTTTGCAAGTTTAAAATAACAAAAACATCAGCAAATGACAGTTTTCTTAATTTGCAGAAGGACCTCGGCTGACACTAGGGACAGGCAAAGTGTTAGGCGGTACTGGGGATGGGCACCCCACTGTCACCATGATTGTGTTTCAGTGGGCAGAGAATCTGGAGGGGAAGGTGTGATTTAAAGTGATACCAGGGGTTGGCCCCCCAACATCAGGAATGGCAAGGGGTCGGGCAATCAGGAGGGGAGAGGTGGAATAAAGCAGTACCAAGGGTGGGCACCTCGCGCCACTTAATGTAAACAGCATTGGGAATGGCAAGAGGTCGGGCAATCTGGAGGGAAGGGGTATCATTAAACAGTACCAAGGGTGGGCACCCCAGTCCACTTAATATAAAACAATTTGAGCAACAGGAAGGGCAAGGGAGGGCTAGCTAAGCTGTGAGGGGAAGGATCACATATTAATAAATATTAGGACTGAGGAAGGACAAGGGAGGGCTGGCTGAAGTGGGAGGGGAGGGAATATGTAAGTGTCACTGTTTTGGGTGTGAGACGAAATTCTCCTGTTGCACCACTTTGGTGTAACAGGAGGAATTCTCAGCTCACAAGCTAAAAAACGTCTCCTCTAACTAATCGGGGCACTCAGTATTTTTGGGTGCCCCTAAATCATGGGCTGGACTTTCCAAATGTCCGAGAATGCCGTGAGCCCCTGGTGCACCAAACATATGGCACACAGGGCTTGTGGCATTCTCCTGGCGGGGATCAGGATTTTCTGTCCTGTGTACCAAATTGCTGCACATTAGACCACATTTTTGTGGTCTGGTTTGCTGCACTCCCGAGGGCCATTTGTATGGAGCGTGCACCAGATATTTGGCGTAAGCTGCTGTAAATTAGAGACGCTGTTGCAACTGCGCCCGAGAGTGGAAATTTCGGTGCAGTTGTGGCAAAGGAAACTGGCACACTGCCAAAACCTAAGTGCCATGGTGCAAGGCCTGTCACAAGCCCTGCATCATGTTTCAAAACTCCAGCCCAATATTTCTAGGCTGAATTTTGAAAAACAAACACCAGAATCTACATAAACGGGTCAGTCAGGTGTATATGTTTCCAAAATAAATAAGTTTACGTATTTTCCATGTTTTTTAGTGTGAAAAAAAGTGGCAGCCACTGTGACTCAAAAAAGTGTTTTCCATATTGTGAGAACTAAGTGGAGTGAAAGAAAAATGCTCTCATGACATGAACATTTTCGTGTCATAGCAGTGATATCCAAAAACTCTGCAACCAATTAATATTTTTTTGAGAAACTTTTGAAAGCCACTGTCTTGGCAGAGGCCACTTCTACCTAACAGTTTTGGAAAACAAATTATGTACCATCTAGTCTGTAGGTGAGAGCAAGAAAAAGTCTAAAAAGCATGTCACAGTTTGTAAAAAAATCAACAATTCATATCTTGGAAACTGCACAAGCTGCTGTCACAAAACTTCTCACATCTTGAAAACTTACATCTGGGACAACACATGCTACAGTTTGCGCAATTTCATTGAACACTGCCAAAGTTATTAAGGGGAAAAAATTGGGGTTTAACATTAAACACCCTACTCAACCCTAACTGTACTGGTGCTACTGCTTCTGTATAATATACAGTATATGATAATCCACAACAGGGCATGTAGTCATGCTCTGATATACCCATGCCTCGCTGTGTGTTGTAAGGCACAAGGCTGCAGGATGAGTACATTCAACCACCCAAGGTGTGCTTATATCAGATCATGATCACACACCCTGTAGTGGATTATCTGTCTTATAAAATGACCAAAATTGTTTTGGAGGGGGGCTGAAAAATAGAAAGAAGTGTAGGCATGCAGTTGCTGTGGGATAATGCATGGTCATGTGGTGTGCTTCATCCACTCATGAGACAGCATTTTTACAGATTCTTCTCACTACACATATATATATTGCAAAAAAACTATGTTAATGCATAAGTTAGGGTTGATATCAAACTGTAAAAAGGAGACAAATATGAGGTTAGAGGTTCCAACCCTAACACCCCCCACCCTGCACACACCAACAGGTATCGAGGGTGTGCCTTGGGGTCGTCAGCCACAGAGTTCACCTCATTCTCCTACATTGTACCCATCAAGGTTATTTACTTATTTACCAGTATAGTTAGGGTTGAGTGAGGTGTTTAATGTTAAACCCTAATTTTTTCACCTTAAGAATTTTCAGCTGCATTCAGCAAAATAGACCAGAATTTGACATGCGTGACCTGGCTGGCAGGGTTTCAAGATGCGAAACATTTTGGGATGGCATCTTGTGAAATTTCCAATATACAGAATGTTGATTTTTAATGACATGCATGTTTTTTCCTATACTTAATACACTTTGTTTGCTCTCATGTACAGTGCATTTTTGGATTGCATCACTTAGGTGTCACAAACCAAAAAACTGTTCTGACAAACCAAATATCTTTTTTTTCGGTTTGTGATGGCCACCATCTTGGTTTTCTTAACAGAAATTGTGGAAAATACCTAAAGATAATGGCCCGGATATTCAAACTGCGCCCAAAATGTGCGCAACAGCAGGAGCAAGCACAAACCAATTGCGCATATGCGCAACAGGTGCGATATTCAAACATGGAGCAGAACAAATTGCGCAAGCAGCCAACGTCTGAATATCGCACTAACTGCGCCATAGTGCAACCAGGAAGGAGAAGCTGAGCAGAAATGTTGCGCTATAGCGCAACCAGAGCAGCCCAGCTGAGCAGTCCAGAGGTGCCATAGTGCAAGCAGAGCCCCCCCCAGAGCAATGGAACTGCACATCCAGGGAGGCAGGCTGGGGCCCACCGCCAGCCATGCCACACATGGGCACAGGAACACACTGCAGAACCAACACCACACCTGCACACCCCAAGCACAGCATCACTGGAGGTGTGATGGATGATCTACTGGCCCATGGGGACAAGCCAACAAAGCACAGCAGAGCCATGACACCCCAGCACAACCACTGGCAGGCTGAGAGTGCCACACACAGGGGGTTGACAACCACAGTGCACATCAGCTCCCGTCGCACAGCACACCCTGCACCGTGACCCCAAGACACCACCATGTGCAGTGACTGGCACTGCAGGAAACCATGCATCCCCCTCAGCACCACGTCAACCCCGTGCAGCACAGAGCATACAGCCAGACACCCTGTGCACCCAGCAGTGGGTGGCAGCAGGCACAAGACCAACAGAAAGTCACTGCCATGCTAGAGATACCTCCCCATGCACACACACACACACACACACACACACACACACATATACCCAGGACCATACCACCCCAGATGGCATGTACACCCCTGCAACTGAGCACCCATAGCCAGCTGCAAATCAGAGACCAACACAGTATTCATACCAAAATAGAAATGTATATTTAAATATCCAAATAGTAAAGAACCAAAACAATAACAACTATTTACAAGGGGGGGATGGGTACAAGGTAGGGGTGTTCAAGGGGTAGGGATGAACAACTTGGAGAGGGAAGGCAGGGTGATAGGGATGGGAGAAGTGGGAAGGGTATCATCAGCTACAGCCCAGCCAGCTGCTCATCCTCTTCCTGGTTCCGGACCGTCCTGTGCCGCCTCCTCAGAAGGCCATGGCGCCTGATGGACTGGAGGATGGCCTGGTTCTCCATCGACACTTGTGTGAGGCCCCGAATATCCCGTCCAATCCTCCTGAGAACCTCGAGGCCTAGGAAAATGGGAACACAGTCAATGACTGTGACTGACCACAACCCTGAACACCACCCAACCTGCAGGCCATATAGCCCAATGTCCCGCACCTGTGATGGCATGCACCCAACCACAGTGAACATGCACATAGCCATCACAAACAGGCGGCACCAGCTATGCGCACCACTGCACACACACACACTGCCCATGTCCATCACAGCACAAACAAGGCTGTCAAGTGACGTGGCAACGTGGTGCAATGCCAGTTACACAGCTATGTGCCCAGTGCATGCATGGACCACCAGTGACGGCTACACAGACATGCTGTGATACTGGACAGTGTTGCATGTCACCTGTGTCGTGCATACATACATAGATACATAGACAGTGTCGGCAGATAAGGGCCTATGGCCCACCCAGTCTGCTCATTTGAGCTTGTAAGTTCACTTTGTTTTCCTATAAGTCTGTTGCCCCTTACCCCTGACCTCCAGAATTCCTTTATGTCTATCCTGTGCATTCTGAAATCCCGTGATTGTTTCAGCCCCCACCACCATCTCTGGCAGGGTGTTCCACTTGTCCACCACCCATTCTGTGAAGAAATTCATTTCCATGTTTCCTCTGAATCGTCCTCCCTCCAACTTCATCCCATGCCCTCTAGTCCTGGAACATCTTTTTCACTTAAGAAAAGTGTTTTCCTGCACCCTGTTCCTCCCTGTAAGATACTTGTATGTCTCTATCATATCCCCTCTCTCCCTCCTCTCCTCCAGGGAGTACATGTTCAGTTCCTTCAACCTGTCTTCATAGGACTTGTGATGCAAGCCATGCACCATCTTTGTTGCCCTCCTCTGAACCTTCTCTGCCCAGTCTATGTCCTTACGTAGGTATGGTCTCCAGAACTGTACACTGTACTCCAGGTGGGGCCTCACTAGTGTCTTGTATAGTGGAATTATGACCTCCCCTTTCCTGCATGGTTGTATTGTGCAGGACTAGTGGTCTTCCCCAGCATGCAATAGCATCCATGAAGTCATGATACTCACACTGCTCAAGCAGCTGTGTCTGCTGCTGCTGCTGCTGGGGTGCAACACCCGCTGGCACCGGGGCCCTGGCATGGCCCTCCTCAACCCGGGCCTGCATCCTCACATCCCGGCCTGTGGGAGACATATGTTAAGACAAACATCAGCGTGACTCCAAAGTAGACTGCCCCCTGCTCCAGTGAGAGTGTCTGCCCACACAGCCAGACCCATTCATCTCACAGCTGCACACACTGACACAGCCAACCATGGCAGAGCCATCACCTATGCACAGCCACCAAAACACACTCACACCCCTACAGAGAATACAGGTGCATAGATGGTACACCCACCTGGCCTGGGCACCACGCCCCACCTGGCACGTGACCGCAGCCTCTCCAAAGGTCGATCCTCCGGCGGAGGTCATCTGTACCGTGCCGGCACTGCTCATCAGACCGGCACCGTCCAGTGACCCCCACCAGGTCAGTGGCCACTTGATGCCACACCTGTGTGCGGGCAATGGTGAGGGGCACCTCACCACCTCACCATAAAGTGCCCCATAGTGGGGCTCTACTAGGGCCACCAAGTTGGCCAGTTCCAATTGGCTCCAGGGAACAGCTCGTCTCCTAGCCATGGTACCAACTTTACAGCAGGCAATATGGTGCCCTGCTGCGCCATAACCCCACGTGGAGCTGTTGCGCAATAGACCACCACACGCTCCAATCGCACTGTTCGAACAGCGCCGTCACTTCACATAGCGCTGTCACCAGACAGCGCAATACGGCCATACACATGGCAGGCGAACAGCGCCAGGGGGCCAAGGTCGGACACAAGGTCATGGGCCATGACACAAGGCCACGCACAGTGCCATCTGACATATAGGCATCCTGCGCGACTGACCAGCTGCGTACCAGTGCCACAGTGGACTATTGTGCAGTAGTGCCACAGCGCCATATAGTGCCCATTGCTGTAGCGCCACTGACACAATGGTGGCCATGGCCTGAATTGCCGATCGCGCACAGCACGTCAGCAGCGCAACAGATGCCTGAGTAAGCTATCTGGGCATGCGCAATGCAGTGTACCACACAGTCACAGATCTGCGCCATTGGCTCAGTCGACTCAACCGTATTGCGCAAAGCGTAGATTCGCGATATTCAGCCGACACATGCAAATCATCTGATCAGCCATTCAAAGGCACAGTGGCACAATTTGCATGTCATTATAGTTGCTCCACTCCTCATTTGCATGCATTGCGCTATAAATGTGCGACATTGGGCTGCGCTGGCCAGATTCGGTTACTGCAGGTGAGAGGTGAGTTGCATGCTGTGTGATGTTTTGGACAATGGTCATGGGAAAATGCTGTAGACTGCACAGTGACAGGTGTCCACTTCCCCCCCATACAGATCGCCATGACCGAGCAGAGCCAAGGTGAGGGAGAGGACGGTGGGCGTAGGAGGAGGCCCAACTTCACAGCAGCAGAGACAGAGGCCCTCTTCCAGGCCTACCTGGATGAGGAGCCAGTACTGAGTGGATGGAGGGGCACCCCTCAGTCCCGTGCGGCTGCATGGGAGGGGGTAGCTCGGGCCGTTAACCTGCACGGAAGCCACCAGCGCTCCATGCAGAAATGCAAGAAGAAGATGGGGACAGACCACAGGAGGTTGAAGGAGAAGGTGGCAACCTTCAGGGCGGCATGTGCTGGCACTGGCGGGGGCCCGCCAGTGGTGTTGGAGCTGACCCCGACTGAGGAGACACTGGTCGCATCAATGCAGCGGAGCACTGTTGAGGGCATACCAGGAGGTGGATTCCAGACAAGTGGAAGCCCATCACTGCACGGTATGACATGGTGGTGGTGTTGGGGGGGTTGGGGGGAAGGTTGTTCACATGCATTCACATGTAATCTCTTTCTGTTACAGATCCTGTTCGTCTTCATGAGATGGTGGTGGTGGGTCCAGGCAGGGATGATGACCTGCTGGACATGGAGGAGGTTCATCCACCTCTATCACCAGCCAGCAGGCACTACAGCAGCATGCACGTTGGGCTGCCAACTCTGGTGTCGGTGATTCGGGTGCGGGGGGTGCACAGCCTGTGTCTCAGCAGTCTGGCATGCAAGCATGCCAGCACGCTGCAACTATGGCTGTAGCACGCACCTGCACCATTGATGATGCAAGGACTGCAATGGGCAGTGATAGGTGTGTGTCCCATGATGGACACACAGCAGGCCAGCACGTGCCCCATGGCCTTTCTGGTTCCAACTTGTGTACCAGCATGCTGGCACAGTCCCAGGCTGTGCCTGTCAGCACCGGTGGGGCAGCACCGGTGGCTGTGCAGGTGTCTGGCACTGTTGCCAGCACAGCGGTGGAACAAGTGGACCCTGGGGCACAGCGGTTGGAGGTGCAGCAGCAGCAGTCACCCACCAGGTCTGGGGGTACAGTGTCAAGCGGTGGCACATGTCCGCCGCCCTTTGATCCACCCATTCCTGGTCCTGGTGAACAGTGCCCACCCTCAAGGGGTGTAGTGCATCAGGACCTTCCACACCCTGGGGGACAGGATGCCGTTGGGGCACAGTACCCATTGGACGAGCACACCTGCCTGCTGCAGGAATCAGTACATCTGCAGAGGCGGGTTGCAATGTCCGTGGAGGCACTGTCTGTGTCTGTGGAGTGGCACAGCAGGGAGTGTGCTCTGGACCGTGCCGAGCTGGTTCGTATGCGGACGGATGTGACCGCCGCCATTGACAGGCTGACCCAGGCAGTGGTCTCTGTCATGGACGCATTGGGCACACAGTCAGGTGCCCCTGTACCGCACACCCCACACAGTTCACTCTCCACTCCCCGTTCCCGGCATCATGCGACACCAGGCCTGTCGATGCCGGGTTCTGCTGTGGCCATCCCGAGCACCCCTGGTGCAGGTTTGTTCGGCATGCTGCAGACTCCTGTGTGGGCAAGGTCACATTCACGCAGTGGGACCCCTGGTGGTGCAACAGTGCCACCCCATGTGGCCCCTGCTCAGCCTGCCAGTGCTGTTGGGTCACAGTGGGGCCGCCCACGCATCCGTGGTGGCCATGGGACAGTGCTACATGACTGAGCTGTCTCCCAGTGCGGGCCCTGTCTGGTGCTGCCATGTGTGCAATGTGTGTCATGGTGGGCAGTGCACTGCTGGGTGCTCTGCTCACCACGCCGTCACACGGACCACCTGCACACCCTCCCAACTGCTGTCCACAGGTGCGTGTGCATGATGATGCCTGCATTGTACTGTACACAAGGTGCAAGGGTGCCCAGCATCTGACACACATACTTGGACAGTACAGGTGGTGGGGGTGGTCAGTGGTGCTGTGTGTTAGCAATGTCGGTTCTGCTGTGCTGTGCATCTGCCCATATACGCTCTGTGCCTGGTGTGTGTGTGTCCATATGAGTGCTCACCCCTCCCTGATGGTGTGTCTGTATGCCTGGACCCCTCCACTTCCCTGACCGTCATGCACCCCTGGTGTGTTCCCCTGTGTGCCTGTGGTTTGCTCATGGACAGTGTTGGTTGCACATGTCCCCTTGACTTACCTGTGTTCTGCATAGTGCTCCTCTGTGATGGTGTCCCGGTGCAGCTGGGCCTGCCGGATCAGTCGGGGGTCCCGCCGTCCTAGGGGGGGCTGCTCATCACCATCAACACCGGCGCCACTGGCGTCCCCATCGCTGTCCCCCTCTTCAACCTGTACGGCTATCCCATAGTCTTTGGCCATGTTGTGCAGGATGCAACAGGCCAGGAATATCCCACAGGCCTTTTGGGGGCTGTACTGTAGGGCACCGCCGGAGGTGTCTAGGCATCGGAAGCATGCCTTGAGCATCCCAAACACCCGCTCTATGATGTTGCGTGTAGAAACATGTGCCTCATTATAGCGTTGCTGCGATGGGGTCATGGGGCGCCAGTATGGTGTGAGCAGCCAGGGATGGAGTGGGTATCCACTGTCACCTGTGTGGAGATAGTGGAGATCAGTCTCATGTTCAGGTCCATATTGGCCATATCCCTGTGTGCCACTACCATGGCACCTGTGGCATTCCCACCCTTGCCCCGAGTTTGCATTCCATACATGTGTACTCACCCACTAGATGGCCTGTGGGGATGTCCCCACTCTCGAATCGATGGCACAGTGCAGACTGATACCATATGAAGGCATCATGTGCTCCGCCAAGGTGTGTGGCACAGACATTGATTATGCACCCAGTGGCATCACACACCACCTGGCAGTTGACACTAGAGAATCCCTTTCTGTTCCGATATGCGAGCCCATCGGGGCCAGGTGGCGTGTGAATGGCCACATGGGTGTAGTCTATGGCCCCCAGCATGCCAGGCATACGTGCTACCCTGTGGAACTCCTGCATGTTTGCTGTGCGCTCTGCAGCGGTGCTGGGGAAATGGATGTATTCCGTGGCATGTGGCAGCAGTGCGCTGAGGAATTGGGTGAGGATGCGTGGCGTGGCCGACTGTGTGATGCCTGTGGTGTCCCCTGTCGGCCTCTGGAAGGTGCCGTGGCGAGCAGGCACATGCAGGCTGCCACCTGGTCTCCACCGACAGGCGTGACTCCGTCGTGAGGGTGCCTGCATCACATCACTGCACAGCTCACAGAGCCGTCTCAGTATTGCCCTGTTCAGGTGGTACCAGCCCACGATCTCTACATCTGTGTACAGATCAAAGCCGATGCGGAACGCACTGCCTGCTGGGGCATATCACGGGCCCTTCCACGGCCACGTCCCCCTGCAGCATGCATTCTCACCCCTCATTACAGCTTCCATGTGGAAGCTGGCACTGTCCAGTTCCTGGCTTCTGCCCCCGGCTGGTGTTGCTGTGTTGCCCGCTGTCCTCACTGCTACTTCCACTGCACGGGCACCCCGCTAGCCTCTACAGCCTATGGCCCACGCTTTCCTTGCCTGCCCTAGCCTGTCTGTCTGTCTGTCTGTCTTCTCTCTCTCTCTCACTCTCCCCACTTGGCAGCCTTGTAGCGTTCTTGCGCCTTCCTTGAGCCTTTTATTTGGCTCATTTCGCTAGTCGCGCAAATTCCAGCTGTGCGGCTATTCGCATCCACAAGTCTTTGAATATCGCATTGCGTTCTTTTGCATGGATCCACCCCTGGTTGCGCATGCCTTCATTTTCATTGCGCTGTTGCTCAGCATGTTTTCGGGGTGCAACTGCCTCCTTCTGAATATCGCTAAATGGCGCTAATTTTGGCCTTCCATGAACAAGAATCCTGTTGGGCGCATGGCGCAACCCTTTGAATATCCGGCCAATAAGTTTAAAAAAACAAACACCTAGCTAAATAGGAGGCATTTAGTTAGATAGTGGTGGCTTTTTTGTTAAATTGCACCCAGAAATAGCATTTCTGGGTACCCCAAAGGCAGCATTAGCCAGCAGTAAGGGAACTGCGTTCTCTGTATGAGAGCAGCTGGACTTTCTTCACTGCTGCAGTGGCAGAAGGAGATGTGCTGCCAGCTTGTGTGTCAGTAGTGAGCCGGCAGTCTCCCTCACATCCCAGTTCAGCATCTGACGATTCAGCTAAAAAATGCAGCATGAAATGGTTATACACAAAATTTATGTCTCTATGTGATCGTACACTATTCCATCAAATGCATTATACAGAACACCAATTGTTGTGCTCTCTTGTAATCAAAATGTCTTTTTCTCTGAGAGTTGTTCTGATTTCTATACAGACTGCACTACTGAACCTTCGCATCAAACCAGATTTTATGTTCAGAAATATGCAGTCTGAAATAAAGTGTAGACTGCTTTGAATACCAACCGTCTGTAATTTTTGCTTACTCTCTTATCTGGAAAGTACCATTATTATTACACTTGCATTGGCACCAATAATCCCTTTGTTACATGTACAGTATATGAGAAGAAAACTGTTTAAAATGGGAATACATCAACCATGCTAATATGATTCCGAAAAAGATGCTGGTGTAGAGATCAAAATGAAAGCTGCATTCTTTTTTTTTAATCTTTTTTTTTGGTTGATCGGAAAAATAATTATTGTTGTCAAATTAGAAGATCTCTCTATAATGATTTTTGGACCCAGTGTGGAAGCTGTACCTCATGTTGTCAAAAAGTATCAACTCCCTCCCAAGAAGACCCAGCCAGAGAATTAAGGTGTGTGTGTGTGTGTGTTTGTAATTTGACATGCTTCTGATAGTTGCACATGCAATACCTGAGACAATCACTCTTAGCAACTAATCACCTCTTTGCAGATTTTTTCTAAAATGTCTGTAACTATACTGAACTTGCATATACATCCCTTTTCAGAAACCAGCTAAATATTTGCTGTATTACTACATTATAAGTAACCCCCCTATCAGGGGCTTACCTGTGAGCCCCTGAAAAGACTGTGATTTCCCCAGGTTTTGGTTCACCCCATTTCTTTGTTGTTCCCCCTTCCTGACGTCCCCTGGTGCCCCATCAGTGGTCCTATGGAGTCTCCCACAGGCTCCCACAGTTGCTTTTATGTAGAGCAGGGCCCGGGGAGCTGGAGAGTGTGGAGTTGCCACCCATTTGAATGGCACTCTGGTACTGGGCGAGCTCTGCGCATGTGTACTAGCACATTTTCTTCTGGCTGTTTCAGCAGCTACTGGGCTGTCTCTCCAGTGGTCCTCCTGGTCTAAGGGCATGTCAAGAAAGGGACTGGAACCAGTGGCAGGACTGGAGAGGCAGTGGGGAAGCAGCAAGAGGAAGTTTCTGTGTGCCAATCACACACAACTAGTCAGATGCCACCTCATGAATATTAATGAAGTGGCATCCCTTTGAAGTACCGGGAGCCTGTCTAGCACTGAGGAGACAGTGTTTGATGCTAGCGACAGGCAAATAAAATAAATAAAATATTAAACAGTGCACTGCTGGGCAAGGAAAGAAGGGGTTGCTACTAGTCCGTGACAAAATGAATAACTAAAAGTGTATATGCTGGCTGCAAAAGGAATTCAAAGTGGGACAGTGCCTGGATTGTAATCGGACTGTGACAGGCTGCCTTGGGGTAATACATAACAGCAGCAGTGACTGCAAGTGGGTTAAGCCCACAGGTTAAGAGGTGGAGTCACTTTACAGAGCACAGGGGTGGCTGTAAATATGTGGGGAAGCAAATAAAAATACAGTGTTTGGCTGCAGAAACAGTTTAAATCTGGGACACTGTTGAACTGTGTGGGCACTGTGAACAATGGCCACCATGTTTTGTAGCCATGTGACACCTTCCAACCAATCAGGGGGCCAGGATTCATGCCAAGGACTCTGGGACTTTGTAAAAGGACTTTTGGCAGAAAGTACCGGGGAATGTTTAGGTGCCTTTTCTGCACCAATGAGGCATAGAGGGAGCCTAATGCATATTAATTTTTGCCTAAGAACAGTGGCTCTAGCCAATGAGGAGTGAGGAAAAGGCTCCCAAAAGTTAAGGACTGTTGGGTTTTGAGCTCAGTCCAGTGGAAGCCCCTCCAAAAGAAGGGGGGGTCTCTTGCCCCTGGAGAGAATGGGGCTGCAGGATGGGCCTGTCTGGGGGCTACCAGCAATTTGTCCCCAGAGCAGGTAGTGCCTGCCCCATCAAGAGAAGTAGAAGAAAGAGAAAATTTGTTGAAGAAGCAGCTTTGTTGAGAGCAAGGAAAGCTGCAAGTGGCTTAATGTTCTGCGTTGTTCTGAAATTACACCACAACGGTGAGATAGAGGCAACTCAGATGACAAAGGGAAAAGCTGCAGTTTACCGGAATCTGCATTGAATTGAAAATGCACCAGAGTGGTGGGAAGAGGAGAGAAGAGGTTGTGTCCTGAACCTGGAAAAAGGACAAAAGTTGCATCTTGATCCTGGAAAAAGACAAGGGTTGTGTCTTGAGCCTGGTAAAAGGACAAAGGTTGCATCTAAGCCTGAAAAAAGATGGAATACAGAGGAATACTGAGGAACAAGAGAATACAGAAACATAGAACACAGAACATAGAATCTGACAGCAGATAAGGACCACTTGGCCCACCTAGTCTGCCCATTTCCCTACCTAATGGATAAGCTGCAGATCCTAGTTAACCAACAGCCTACTTCCTCCTACCCCCCACTAGAATTGCCTTATGTCTGTCCCATGCATTCTTGAATTCTCCCACTGTTTTTGACTTCACGACCTCCTCAGGAAGTCTGTTCCATGCATTCACAACCCTCTCCATGAAAAAAAACTTCCTCACATTACCTTTAAGCCATTCCCCCTCTATCTTCAAATTGTGCCTCCTTGTTCTTGCACATCTCTTTTTCTGAAAGATGCTACCATCTTGGACTTCGTTGAGTCCCTTGAGGTACTTGAAAGTTTCTATCATGTCACCCCTCTCCCTCCTTTCCTCAAGGGTATACATATTAAGCTCTTTTAGTATCTCTTCGTATGGCTTCTGGTGCAGACCCTGCACCATTTTAGTTGCCTTCCTCTGGACAGCCTCCATCCTGTCTATGTTCTTGCAAAGATGGGGTCTCCAGAACTGCATGCAGTACTCCAGATGGAGTCTCACCAACTGTCTGTACAGAGGGATAATAACTTCTTGCTTTCTACTGGTTATGCTTCTCCCTATGCATCCCAGTATCCCCAGCCCTCTTTACTGCCTTCTCATATTGCTTGCCCACCTTTAGGTCATCTGATATGATTATCCCAGATCCCTTTCCATTTTTGTTGTTGTTAGTATCTTACCTCCCATTGTGTACTCTTCCCCTGGGTTTTTGTTTCCCAGGTGCATTACTTTGCACTTCTTTGCGTTAAATCAAAGCTGCCATACATTTGACCACTCCTACAACCTTGTCAAGTCGCTTCTCATCCTTTTCACCCCACCTTGTGTACCAACCCTGTTGCAGATCTTTGTGTCATCTGCAAAGAGACATACTTTTCCTTCCAGTCTCTCTGCAATGTCATTTATAAAGACATTAAAGAGGACCGGTCCCACTACTGAACCCTGTGGTACCCCACTAGTAACACCCCTTTCTACAGAGTGGACTCTGTTTACTATTACCCTCTGTGTCCTGTTGTCCAGCCATTTTTTTTACCCAGGCTATCACCTTGGGACCCACTCCAAAGCTGGCTAACTTGTTTATTAATCTTTTGAGTGGGACTGTGTCAAATGCCTTGCTAAAGTCTGGGTATGCCATGTCCACAGTCCCTCCCTGGTCTACTACTTTGGTCAACCAGTCAAAGAAATCTATTAGATTCATCTGACATGACCTTCCCACTGTAAATCCATGCTGCCTTGGGTCCTGTGCCCCACTGGCCTCTAGGTACTCAATAATTCTTTCCTTCAGACGTGATTCCATAATTTTACCTACCACTGAGGTCAAACTAACAGGTCTGTAGTTTCCTGCCTCTGCCTTGCTCCCACTTTTGTGAAGTGGAATCACATCTATCCTCCTCCAGTCCTCTGGTACCACCCCATCCTCCCATAATTTGTTAAAGAGGGTAGTCAGCTGTGTCACTAGTTCTCCCCTTAGTTCTTTTAGAATCATGGGGTGAATCCTGTGAGGCCCTATTGCTTTGTCCACCTTCAGTTTTAAGAGTTCTTTCAGAACCCTTTCTTCTGTGAATGGACTGGTATCAACCCCCCTTATCCAGTGTTTCTATTGTTTGGTTTAGATACCTCCCCCTCCTCTTCTTTTGTGAATACTGAGCAGAAGTATTCGTTCAGTATCCCTTCTTTTTCACTGTCACCCTCTGCCCACAATCCCTCCCCTTTATTAAGCCTTAGTATCCCTCCCTTGGTCTTTCTTCACTCCCTAATGTACCTGTAAAAGGTTTTACCCCCTCCTCTTCTTAACAGAGTTGGCTATCTTTTCCTCAGTTTGGGCCTTTGCTATTCTGATTTAACTGATATAGTTCTTAGTCCTGCTCCTTCTGTGTTTCCTTATATTTCCTGAATGCTATCCTTTTCTCCTTAACCTTTTCTGCCACCTCTTTTGAGAACCACAGTTCCTTCATTTTGTTTTGTTGATTTGCTTTACACAAAGGCTTGTTGCCTCTGTGATGGCAGTTTAGATTTTTCCCCATTGTTCTTCCACCCCTCCTTCTTGCCTATTTGCTAGTGCTTTTCTGAGGCACTCTCCCATTTTGCCAAAGTCAGCCCTCCTAAAGTCCAACACCCTTTCTTTTGCATGGCTTGACCCTACAGCTGTGTTTATTGTGAACCACACTGTTTGGTGGTTGCTTGTTCCCAGATGGCTACCCACTTCTAAATCTGAGATCCTCTCTCCATCCCCATTTGAGACTACCACGTCTAAGACTGCTCTCTCCCATATGAATGTGCTGAGCAAAGAAAAGGAAGAGTGAGCCTCTTTACTTGTGAATTGCTATGTACCTACATGGTGAGAAAAGGGTCTGAGTGCAGGAAATATGTGTGAGCCAGATCAAGAATGTGGCTGTGTTGAAATTGGGGGACTGTGAAAGCAGAAGGATGGACAGGTGCCTTTCAGGGTCAGGTACCTGTTATCTGCTCCTGAGATACAGAGAGGAAAAGAGACTGTTGTGGTAAATCCTGGGTTCTCAGACTCTGATCAGCTCCCCAGAGCCTGATGTTCAGGAAAAGAAACAGATTGCTTTGCCTACATACCATGGCAGGAAACAGAAAGAAAGAGAAGCAGAAGATAATGTGCTGAATGTGTCTGCTGACACCCAGGGCCAGGTGGGAAACTCGCTAACCCCCTATCTAGGGGGGTCTGCCGCTGCAGGGGATCACGGGTCTTGTGCCTGAGTGCTAAGGTGCTCTGATCAGAGGGAGCCGGCCAGTGGGGCCACTCCCAGGTCTGGGTCCTCTGTAGTTGGCAAGCCTTGCACACGTGTCCTGCAGTGGACCTGTAATAGGCTGAAGGGGACAAGCTACAAGATCTGCAAGCAAGAAAGTGAAGGAGCAAGCTGCAACCTCTGTGCCCCCTGTTTCAAGCATCAAGCCCAGTTCTGCCTGTGTTTCCATCAATCCACAGGACTTCAGTGAACTGTGCCATCCATGGACTGATCCTGCAAAACTGTGAGTAAAGGCAGGAATTGTCCTGCAAAACCTGGGAACTGTATATAATTTAAGTATGCCCCCTAGGGCTCGAGGAAAAGCAAACAGGGAACACAAAAAGTTAATTTAATTCAGGAAAGTGCACCAACGCCAGCTACCAGCTGCACCTCAGGCCTGCAACTTAAAATCTGGGTACCCAATGACAGGACTTTGGGGTTTCGATTGGACTGGGACCTGTAGGTCTGAACTTGGGTTACACTTGCAGCAGTTAGCTAGTTAGACAGATCTGGTGGCTGCATTGATGGAAATCTGGGTCTTGAATCAAAAGGGAAATGTGATTTTGGGAAAATGCCAATCTTTAAAATGCTTGCATAAACTCTATTTCCTCTTACCCCATCCTAGCCCTTGCCTTGTAAATAAACCATGATGTTATTGTTTTGCAGCAGAGGTGGCTCCAGAGCCTAATTTTAGTGAGCATGTTATTGGCTGAAATGGGAAGGGTAAATGTTTTATCTGCATGTGGGGAGGTTCAAACCTAGTAAGTCCATGTCTGGGGTAACTGTTGGGGAGGTGGGTTGGTACGACATCCCAAGGGTTGTACTACAGGTAATCAGACCCACTAATTTGTACTCTGGGTGGACTCACCACCATTTTATTTCAGCTTTTGGGAACGGACCCCCAGTTAATAGCTTTTGGGAACTCAGGTCCCTTAACATTGGTCTGGCCAGCAAGGCAGGGGTAGTGGCCCTCTCCAGGACGGTGCCAGAGACAGGCTACACATATTTTGAATTTGTTTCATTTATTGCAAGTGTAAAATGCAATCCACATTCTCAGTTCAGGTTTATTTATAATAACATCTGATGCACAGCCTGAGAAGCTTGTCCAGGGTGCTGTTGCTTCGGCCTAATATAAATTAATATTTGAAATGTGTCCGAGTTGAAAATGTTACCTGTTCTGAATTTTCTTGCTCAACTTGAGAAGACCTTTCTATTGAAAGTTACAGTATTCATTTCCTGTCTTCAGATAAGAAGACATTGCACTAATTAAATGACTCAAATACTACACCCATCGTACTGCAGCTGAGTAAAATTAAGATGTATGATGACGCATACTCATATATTTAGAACATACAGCAGCAGTTCCAAATTAGGGCCATTACTGGCAGATTCTATAACATTTTGATTCTCAAAAGCACTGCAAATGATTCTTTTAAGAAATGAAAGAGGTTAAACTGTGGTGTATTAGGGCTAGACCACTTGAAAAAGGTGTAGAGTTATTCAAGAAAACAAGTGAAGCAGTGGCCACTCTGGCTCATAAAAAAATGACACCCATACAAACTTCAGAAGATGGATTTTAGCAATTTATCAGTAGATCCCAATGTTTTGCCATATGTGGCTTCTTCTGGGGACTACATAGAAACATAGAAGTTGATGGCAGACAAGGACCGCAAGGCCCATCAAATCTGCCCATTTTTTTCTACCTTATGAATGCGCCATAGGCCTGCACTCTGTCAATGGCCTATTTATTCATCTGTATTGCTCCCTTATGCCTATCCCATGCCTGTTTGAAGCCCTTCACTGTATTCCTATCCACCACTTTCTGAAGTAGGCCATTCCATGTGTCCACCACCCTTTCTGTGAAAAATAACTTCCTGGCTGGCCCAGTGGCACAGAGGGCTGAGGCGCTGGCACCTTACCTCGACACACGCCAGTGACCTAGGTTCGGGAATGGACTCAGGACGCTGGGGGCTGGCAAGGGAAGGAGAGGATCGAGCATCTGTAGGACTGTTCTCCTCTCCTGGGGTGGGTAGTGGGTTGACGTCACACTGTAGCAGCCTCTGGTGGAGACCAGGAGCACTACAGATGCATACAGGAGGGAATGCACCAGAAAAAGTGGAAACACCACTCCACATCAGCCAGATGATGACTGCCCGGCTCTCTGGTGCCATTCATGTCCCTGCCAAGTCCTCCATCCCAGCAGCACCCTGGGGCCAAGTGTAGCGCTGGCGGGGGGCAGGAGTATTACCTCTCGGAGGAGGGACCCATCCGGTGAAGGGTTATGCTGGATTACCTGGAGTGGCTGCCACATGGGACTGGAGGCTCTGAGGGCAGATGGATCAGAGCAGCCTTGGTGAGCCTAAAGGAGAGGTTGAAGTGGAGCATGTAGGAGGTAAAAAAAAACTTCCTCACATTACCCCTTAATCGGCCTCCCTCTAATCTCATACTGTGTCTTCTTGTCCTGCTATTTTTCTTATATTGAAACATGATAGACTCTTTCACCTTGTTAATGCCCTTAAGATATCTGAATGTTTCGATCATATCACCTCTCTCCCTCCTTTGCTCTAGGGTATACATATTGAGCTCTGTTAATCTGTCCTCATATGTTTTCTGATGCAGTCCCTGCACCATTTTGGTTGCCCTTCTCTGGACTGCCTCCATTTTGTTAATGTCCTTGTGCAGGTGTGGCCTCCAGTACTGCACGCTGTACTCCAGATGGGGCATCTTGTAAAGAAGGATTATTACCTCCCTCTTAGGACTTGTGATATCCCTAATACACCCCAACATCTCTAGCCTTACCTACTGATTTAGTAGTCTGCTTGGATAATTTCAGGTCATCTGTGATGATGATGCTTGAGCCTCTTTCTTCCCTTGTGATTGCCAGCAACTCCCCTCCCAACCTATAGGTAGCTTCAGGGTTTCTCTTCCCTATGTGCATGATCATGCACTTCTTTGCGTTAAACCCCAGTTGCCACTCTTCCAACCATTTTGTTAGTTTATCCAGATCTCTTCTCATTCTGTCCACCCCATCTGGATCATCTACTCTGTTGCAGATCTTGGTGTCATCTGCAAACAGGCAAACCTTAGCTCCAGTCCATCTGCAATGTCAGTGATGAAGATATTGAAGAGGATTGGCCCCAGAACTGAACCTGAGGTACTCCACTTGTGACTTGCATCTCTTCTGACTGTATACTATTTACCACCACTCTGTTTTCTGCCCAACAACCAGTTTGCCACCCAGTTGACCAACCTCTGACCCACCCCGTGCCTACCCAGCTTATTAATCAATCTTCTATGTGGAACAGTAGCGAAAGCTTTGCTGAAGTCAAGGTAGGCGACATCAACTGCTCCACCTTGGTCCACCACTCTGGTTACCCAGTCAAAGAAGTCTATGAGATTAGTTTGACAGAACCTTCCTGTTGTAAACCCATGCTGTCTTGGATCCTGTGCCCCTATGGATTCCAGGTGTTGCACTATCCTTTCCTTAAGGAGCGCCTCCATAATCTTGCCCACTACTGAGGTAAGACTGACTGGTCTGTAGTTCCCTGCCTCCTCCCTGCTACCACTCTTGTGGAGCTGGATCACATGAACCCTTCTCAAGTCTTCTGGGACCTCTCCTGTGCTCAAAGACTCACTAAACTGTTCTGCTAATGGCTCTGCTAGTTCCACCCTTAGCTCCTTTAGTACCCTGGGATGTATGCCATCAGGTCCCATTGACTTGTCCACCCTGAGTTAAGTGAGCTCTTGTAGGACCCTTTCTTTTGTGAGGGGACTTGTACATACCTCCCTCCCCCGTGTCCATGGTGCTGAGCTGTGGGCCTTTCCCTACCGTCTCCTCAGTAAATACTGAGCAGAAATATCTATTTAGGATAGATGCTTTTCCTTGGTCCTCCTCCACACACTCCCCCTTATCCCCTTTGATCTTAGCAATACCCCCTCTGGACGTTCTCCTTTCACTAATGTATCTGTAGAAAGTCTTGTCCCCTTCTTTTACTGTTCATGCTAGTGTTTCCTCGGTTTGGGCCTTTGCCTGCCTTACTGCCTTCCCTGCTTCCCTTAGGAAAGTTTGGTATGCCTCCTTATCTTCGTCCCACTGCATTCCCTTATACTTCCTGAAGGCCAACCTTTTGGCTCTGATCTTTTCTGCTACTGTTTTTGAGAACCAATGTGGTTTCCTCCTTCTTTTCCTCTTGCTTTTCTCCCTAACACAATGGGATATTGCTTCAAGTATTGCATCCTTAATGCTTTCCCACTTTGCCTGTACCCCCTCACCTGTATTTCATCCTGCCAGGGCTTGGATTGTAAATAAAATACTGTAATAGTAATATTTTATTTTTACATATTATTTGTAACTTATTTTACACCAATACATTCAATTAATCAACTGATTCTAGTGATACATACTAGGGTAAATTAATTTACAAGCCAGCTTGTATATACAATTGGCTAGAATTATTAGATTTTTTACAAACTTAAAACATAAGTAACAACAGTGAAAACACTCATCGACTTCTTCAGTGAAAAAAAATAAATAAATCATGGCCTTACATGTGTATTGCTAAAAAATAATACATTTGTTAAGTCGTGATTTTGATTATTTTACTGCAAGAAGTATGAATTGTAATGGAAATTACAGGAACTAGCTAGCACTGCAGAGTGTTATGTAGGTCTGCCTCCCCCTCCTATGACATCCTTCTGTCTGATGTCTAACAACCATTTTCTAGAGCTGGCAGGGCAGGTTTATCAAATGGGAAGGCTATTATTTACATTTTTTAAATGCTATGAAACTGCATGCCAAAGCTCAGACAGAAGAGCACATTGCAAAATCAGTGGGTAGAGGGGACAAAACCTTTTACAGGTACATAAGTGAAAAAAGAAAGACAAAGGGAGGGATAGTGAGACTGAAGGGGGAGGATGGGGGCCGCGTGGAGGATGACAACAGTAAAGCTGACATATTGAACAGGTATTTCTGCTCAGTCTTTACTGAGGAAGAGGAGGGTAATGGGTCTGAAGGGAGTACAAGGGGTGAGAATGGTGCAGAAATGGACACAAGTCCCTTTACACGAGAAAGGGTCCTGAAGGAACTGGAAGTAATAAGAGTTGATAAAGCAATGGGGCCAGATGGGGTGCACCCCAGGGTCCTTAAAGAAATAAGAAGGTGGTGGCTGAACCTCTGGCTATCCTGTTTAGCCGATCACTGGAAACAGGGGAGGTACCCAAAGACTGGAGGACAACAGATGTAGTCCCCTTATACAAAAGTGGGAACAAAGAGGAAGCAGGGTACTACAGACCAGTCAGCCTCACCTCGGTAGTGGGGAAGATCATGGAAGCACTACTGAAGGAGAGACTGGTGGAACATCTGGTTGTCAATGGACTACAGGACCCAAGGCAGCATGGTTTCACCAGGGAGGTCATGTCAGACCAACCTCGTTGAATTTTTGACTGGGTGACTAGGGAGGTGGATCAGGGAGGGCAGTGGACATGGCCTATCTGGACTTCAGCAAGGCCTTTGACACTGTGCCACATAGAAGACTATTACGCAAACTGAAGAATATGGGTGTGGGCAGGACAGTAGTGTATTGGGTAGGTAACTGGCTGGGTGGCAGGACACAGAGGGTGGTGGTAAATGGCTGTCCCTCCACAGAGGGAAGAGTGACCAGTGGGGTACCACAAGGATCAGTGCTGGGACTGGTCCTATTCAACATCTTCATCAGTGACATTGCGCAGGACCTAGAAGACAGAATTTCACTGTTCGCTGATGACACAAAGATCTGTAACAGAGTAGACACACCAGAGGGTGTAAACAGAATGAGAAGCAACCTACGGAAACTTGAAGAATGGTCAGGGGTTTGGCAGTTGAAATTCAATGCAAAGAAGTGCAAGATAATGCATATGGGGCACAAAAACCCTGGCACAATATATCAGTTGGGGGGGTGAGAATATAGCATGCACCAAGCAGGAAAGGGATCTTGGGGTTATCATCTCTGATGACCTCAAGGTAGGGAAACAGTGTGACAAGGCAGCAGGTAAAGCAAATAGGATGCTGGGATGTATAGGCAGGAACATCACCAGCAGGAAAATGGAGGTCATAATTCCGCTATACAAGACACTAGTGAGGCCCCACCTGGAGTACAATGTACAGTTCTGGAGACCATACCTACGTAAGGACATAGACAGGGTAGAGAAGGTTCAGAGGAGGGCAACAAAGATGGTGCATGGATTGCATCACAAGTCCTATGAAGACAGGTTGAAGGAACTGAACATGTACTCCCTGGAGGAAAGGAGGGAGAGGGATATGATAGAGACATACAAGTATCTTACAGGGAGGAACAGGGTGCAGGAAAACACTATTTTTAAGCAAAAGATGTTCCAGGACTAGGGCATGGGATGAAGTTGGAGGGAGGACGATTCAGAGGAAACATGAGAAAGAATTTCTTCACAGAACGGGTGGTGGACAAGTGGAACACCCTGCCAGAGGAAGTGGTGGGGGCTGAAACAATCACGGGATTTAAGAATGCATGGGATAGACATAAAGGAATTCTGGAGGTCAGGGGTAAGGGGCAACAGACTTCTAGGAAAACAAACTGAACTTACAAGCTCAAATGGGCAGACTGGGTGGGCCATAGGCCCTTATCTGCCGACACTGTCTATGTATCTATGTATCTATGCATTTATCTTAAATTTATAAATGCAGTTTTGGCATCAATGTAAACGGCAGCCTTTCCTTTTTCTCTCTGTGAAACGTGATTTTGGTATTGTTTACTGCAAAAAAAGGTTGTTTACGTGTCCTTTGAAGCTTAGATTAGGTTGAAACAGCTACTTTTTGCTGATCTAAGGGGGTAATGGATGGTACCTTGCTACATAGCCAAATCCAGTACCGGACAGTTTTCTCTATGCAGCTGCATAAGTGCAGGTGCCACAGGGGCCTGCACTTCTGCAGCCAGAAGTCAGTGTGTATGTCAGCTTTTGTGTTTGTTTGACAAGAGAATCCCCCATTAGAATTAGTGGAGCAGTATTTCTGGAGGACTGAACATTAGATACTTGGTGCTCCTCACATTCACATGTTGTTGTGGGTTAAGGATACTCCATTGATTGGTGATGCTGGAAGCTCAGTCTTTCTTCAGTTCATACAGAAATATGCCACATGCAATCTTTCTAATGCTGTTAGCATTCCAACACTAAGGAGGCTTGTGGACACATTTCAAACTCACAAGTGTAGTTCAACTTACTGTTTGAGTACAGTTAAAAGTGGGAGGTGATGGCACAAGAGATGTTGATCCAGCTTTTCTAGATGTGTTGCACCAATTGCAGTACTTCATGATGTCTTTTCTGCAATTAGACATCATTTAAAGGCTAAGTCACAGAAGTGGGTGTATGAGCTGCCACAGTTTGCAAAAGAAATAAACATCAATGATAACAGTGCTGTTCTTTTTTTGATGTGGCAAGCTAACATCGATGTGCAATATGTGACTGACAATTAAATTGCACTCGCACATTATGTGACCTCATACATTACCAAACATGAGCAAACAGCTCTTCAGGAGATGTGGGAAGAGATGTGTGCTTCCAGACTCTTGACTTTCCATTTGTGGTCACTGAACTTGAAAACACCATCTCACAGAGAGTGTGGAGCCTATGAGGCCAGTGATAGATTAACAGACACCTTTTTTTGGCAGGTTGGTGGGAATCTTTTATATTAATGTAAATCTCAAACAAAAGTGGCATCATGTTTTAAAAGACATGAAAGAAATTGAGGTACTGGCTCAGTGTGACCCCAGATCAATCTATATACTTTGCAGTAATCTGGTTAATACATACTATCCTCTTTGTCCTATCACTATGTCAGATTTCTGTTTGTTTGGCATTACACAATGGTTTGATTTCAAATAAACAGCAACTGAAAATTATGAGAGGCATTTTTGCTCTCTTAAATCATGAGGGATTCTTGGTGAGATGACAGAAACCATGGATGACTGTTCATATGAAGTTGTCTCTTGCCGCAATTAATAACACCGAGCTCTACTACTTTGCACTGTTTTCCATTTTTAAGCCACGCAGAAAGGAAGATCAACTCAAACAGGGACATGAGAACTACCAGCGGCATTTGAAGCATCTGGTGATAGTTTCACATATCCCACGTTCCAGCAGTACGTTGAAGGACTGTGACTGGAACAAAAACAAGAGGAGAGAGCTTGGGCCAAGCTTCAAAATGACATGCCCAAACTGTCCCCAGAGTGTGTCACTGAAGACACAATTTGTGCTTTAGGTGACCGTCTTCCATTACATGAGTGACATAACTAATGGAAGAAGTTACTGATTGTATGGAACAAGTCTTCCATGAAGAGGTGGACACTGCCATGCTAGAAAACACACTGAAGGTACAGCAGCAGAAAACACGAGATGATAATTGAGCACTTTTCTCATGGTTTAAGATATGATGCAAAGATTTGTAACTGTACCGAATATGAGCCTCTGCATATGTTTGTCAGTGGGACAGTTGGTAGTGGAAAGTGTCATCTTATCCATATCATATGTATGAAGATTAGGGATCTCGCACAATCATCGTACATGTGAGCGATCACACCTCTGGCTGGACTGGCAGCTTATAATACTGGTGGTGTGACTTTGCATAGATTGTTTATGCTGCCAGTTGAGCATGGCAGAAGCCAACAATATCAAAAACGGTGATGGGACATTGTTACCACGTTCAGAGATTTACTTGAGGATTTGAAATTGTTAATGGTGGATGAAGTAAGCATGGTCTCCAATCTCATGCTTGCTTACATTCATTTGAGGTTTGATGAGGTTGTGGGAGGTGACACCAATGTACCTTATACACAAAGGTTTATGTTAGTCTTTGGGGATCTACTGCAACTTACTCCTATAAATGGTAAACCTATCTGTTGTACAGTGACTGCAGCTAAGGTGAAGAAAAGTATAGGGTCCATTGGTGGTCTCAGTTTGTGGCATCTTTTCACACATGAAGAGCTGACAGAAAATATGAGACAGAATGATGATCACTAGGGCCAGTGTTTTATATGGAATTATCCCAGTTCTGATGGTTAAAAATTGCCAATTTTGGACAATTCCGGATATCATTCAGAATATACTGTAGAACTGGAAATTTTCACTGGAAAAATGTTTTAGCTTTACAGTGAAAATTTTTATGATTTTATTCATTTCATTTCCTGCCTTCACATGTCCAAAATGAAATACCTACTTGCTGAAATTCTATGCCCTGCTCTTTGTGGTCTGAATTAAATGTCCTACTTGCTGCTCCACATGGTTCTCTGTGAAAAGAAAACCAGACTGGATTGGTTAACTTTTTCAAACTGCCAATTTTCTAATCTTAATTCTAAAACTTACTGAGTTACCACTAACAGCACTGTTTTAGTATTGCCCCATAGGGTATTAGTGTACACCCTCACCTCACTTGCTGGCTACTGCTGCATTGAGCCAAACTTAGTCAAACCCCACCACCACCACCACCAGTACCACAAACACCACAGACAAAAAAAGAAAACCTAACAGGATTGGCTTATTTTTTAGGACACCAGTTCACCTTGTGTCCTCTTACTGCTGAGTGACGTGCTCCTGATTTCCAGATCTCAGCCTCCCTGACCGTCATACTCACATTATGATTAACCAACCCTCACCAGCACAAATATGCCAAAGATGACAACCAAACTATCACCAATACATAAATGCGCCCCTCTGTATTTCTTTTAGTTATATTTCTTTATTTCTGTTTTATTGCACTCTGGAATTGGGGGGAGATCTGCTTTCACAGAGGAGGTGCTTGGGAACTCAAGTAAACTTGCATGTGAGATGCAGCTATTAAACCGGTCTGGTTCAGTGCAGGACACTCTAAGAGCACAGAAAGGGGAGGCAGTATAGCGTAGTAGTTTAATGCTCTGAGCTACAAATCTGGTGACATCCAGCAGACCAAACCTGGGTTTGAATCCGCTAGCTTCCACTTGCATACTGTATAACCCTGAGCAAGTCATTTAACTTCCCTGTGCTCCCAGGTTGCACCTGTAAAAAAATATTTCAGCTTAGTGTGCTACTCCTGGTTAAACAACTAATAAAAAAAAAAAAAAGTTGAAGGTTTCCAATTTTCTACAGCCCCCAACCTATGTAAAATGTATTTATGCTTTCCTAATGGCCAATATGTGGATTTTTCTTCATGACAGCTCTGCACTGAAGCATGGTGCAGAATTTTTGGAAGACAGGTGAGCAAAAATTGCAATTTCAGATCCAGACTGTAATTTCAGCAAAAAACTGCAGCAATTTCAGTGATTGCTGGAATTCTTTTTCACTGGCCAAAAAATCACATATACAAGGCTCTTTTGTGTGATTTGAGAATTGGAACGCTATCAGCGGTGAAATTACTGGAGTCTAGACTGGTCAAACAAGATGGAGATGCTTTCAAAGCTGTGGCTGAGACATTTGCAGAGGTACCTGTAGTTCAAAAAGGTTCCAAACCCATGTGTCTAATGACAAAATTGGCTCAATATGATGCATTAAGTACAATCTTGCTTGAAAGAGAGGACCACTGTCTTGTACAGCTTCCATCACTGGATCATATTGATAGTGCTTGCATCACCAAAACAGTCATATCAAAGTTGGTCAGTTGTCTAAAAGATCTCAGTGCAGGTGTATCAAGAATGGTCGGACTTGACAGCATTCTCACTGTGTGTAAAAATGCTCGTGTGATGCTTGGTCGAAATCTCTCTGTTGAAGAAAGTCTAATAAATGCTGCCATGGGTCGTATTGTCAACTTCCAATTTGATGGTCAGAAAATGTTTGCAGAACACATTGTTGTGAAATTTGATAATACGGATACTCCTCAGCTCATCAAGAGAATTTCAGTTAAGTTTCAACTCATATGACTCATCAATGTCATAACAGAACAATTTCCTTTAAATGTCACATATGCGGTGTCAAGATACAAGTCACGAGGTTTGATTCTTGATACTGTTATAGACACTGCAAAAGACGGTTTCAAACCAGGGATGAGTCATGTAGCTCTATCCAGAGTACATCTTGTCAAGCTAGGAAAGTCTAAAATCATGGCAGAAACAATGTGTGTCATTGAGTACAATCCTCCAAGATGTCTTCATTTATTTTATTTATTTCATTTAGTTTTTGTTGACCGGGTAAGTGCACTAGACAAATCCTGCCTATTTTCAGGCACGACCCGGGGGAGAGGGATACAGATGAATGCCGACTGACCTTGAACCAGATTAAGCTGTTGGTATTTTTAGTGAATGAGGGAAATTTGGCCAGGACACCGGGGAAATTCCCCTACTCTTTTTGAGAAGTGCCATGGATCTTTAACATCCACCTGAACTACCACCAATCCAGGCAGATGGGACCTCGGTTTAACGTCTCATCCGAAAGGCGTCAGACTCATCTGCCTATGATTTTATTCTTTCAGAGTAGATCAACTGATAAGAAACTTTTAAATAAGCGTAGGGTGAGGCTGCACCTGGAATACAGAGTTCAGTTCTGGAGACCACACCTACAAAGTGACATAGACAGGATAGAGAGAGTTCAGAGAAGGGCAACCAGGATGGTTCAGGGTATGCAAGGGAAGACATATGAGCAGAGGTGTGAGGAACTGGATCTGTACACTCTGGAGAATAGAAGGGAGAGGGGAGACATGACTGAAACTTTTAAGTATGTGAAGAGGATCAACAAAGTAAAGGAGGGGTGTTTACCTAAAAGGAAGGAGGGAGCTATTACTAGAGGGCATGGCCTAAGACTTCAGGGAGGGAGATATAGTGGCAATGTGAGGGGCCAGTTCTTCATGGAGAGGGTGGTGGAGGCCTGGAACAAACTGCCAGAGGAGGTGGTAGGGGCTGAAATGGTGGAGGGATTCAAGAGGGCATGGGACAGACATATGGGGCTGAGTAGTGGGGGAGGGGAGTCAGTGGGAAGTAGAAGCAGTAAAGAGCAGACTAGATGGGCCAGTGGGGTCCTTTTCTGCCATCAAGTTTTTATGATTCTATGATTGAGGTCAGACTGTTCAGTCTGTAGTTGCCGAGTCATCCCTGGGACCGCCCTTGTGGAGGGGCACCACATGTGCCATTCTCCAGTCCTGCTGCACCAAGCCTGACTCCAGGGAACTACTAAAGAGGCCACCAGTGGCCCCACAAGCTGTCTGCTAGCTCCCTTGGTACCCTTGGGTGTATGCCATCTGGTCCCAGTGATTTGTCCACTTTTAGTGTTAGCAGACCCTCCCTCACTCTATTCTTCTCTTTCACCACATTAGTGCCCCCTATCTCCCCCTTCTCCTCTTCTCCTACCTGTCGGCACTGGTCTGTCTTTTTCCTTAGTGAAGATGGAGCAGACGTATTCATTCACTACTTCCCCCTTACCCTGTTCTCCTGCACCCATCAATCCCCCTTTCCTAAGCCTAACTGCCCCATCCTTCTTTTCCTTTTTCTCGCTTATGTAACAAAAGAAGGCCTTCTCCCATCTTGATTCCTTCAGCTATTAGAAGTTCCCCAAACTGGTCAGTGTTACATACCTGTTTGTTAAGAGCACCCCATCATCAGATCCCTCCCCTGTTCTTCCTCTCTCAGTCCCTCCCACTCCTGCTCCTGCTATTCCTCTTACCCTCCTACCAGTTCCCCCTACCACCTGCCAGTCCTCCACTATGGTCCCCCTGGATCTCTACGGAAGAGCTATCCCTGGACATTTTGTAATTTTCCCTGCTCCCAACCCATGTCTGCCGTCCACCTTCCTGAAGGCAGCCCCCATCTGCCCCTTCCTCCACTGCTCTGCATCCCTGACTCCCCACCCCACCCTTCCCAGCTCCCATCTGAGCATTCTAATCTCTGCCATGAGCTGTTCCAGGTTCCTACACACCGGACAGCCCCCTTCCCTCCACACTGCCCACAGAAAGACTGCAACTCCACAACCGTTACAGTTTACCGTTCTCCTTCCACAATCCTGGCTCCTGTACATGCTTGCATTCCCCACCACCACCACCACCACCCTTTCCAGCTATCCTGTTTCCTGTACTGGCTCCTATTCCCCCACATCATCCCTCCTCAGCCTATCCCAGCCCCCAATTGTGTACTTCTGCTGTGACCCGATCGGTGCTGTTTACAGTCCCCCCAAGTCCCCTTTTATCCTTTAACCCCTCTTACCTTATCGCTTTAGTACAAATGTAGGCTGACCCGAGATGGGGGTCATCTGCATTCCCCTTCTACCTGGTGTTGTACCTCCAAGCCCTCTGCCTTGTCACCCTGTTCAAATGTAGGTCAACCCTGGTTCAGCTGTAGTCCTCCTTCACCTTCTGCAGTGTATTTTCTACCACCTTTGCCCCTTACTTCAACTGCTGTGACCAGCCAGTGAAGATCTATTTATTGTACTGTGTCTGCACTTTATTCTGTACCAAGTATGTACTGTGCTATGGTCACTGTACCTTCTGTAACCCTTCCCCCCAGGTCACACCTGAAAATGAACCTCCGCTCAGTGTGCCTTTCCCTGTCAAGGAAGGAAGGAAGGAACGAACTGCAATGAGAAAGATAAAATTGTTCTGCACTGAGGATAGAGCCCCGCCTTATGTAGGTCTGAAACCCTACACCAAGACCTCAAAGCCCTATCACTAACATGGTATGCCCCCCCCAACAGTGACACCAACACAGTGACCTACGTTGTTATCAACAGTTTACCGACAGATCTCTGTGTTGGTGCGCCTGAGCCAGGGGCACACTGTCTCTCGGTCCTGCACCCACTCCACGAATCAACTCCAACTCACAGTTGAGAATCTTTAGTATGGGGGGGGGGTTTGTGGGGTGAAGCGCCCCAATAAAAAAACAGGACTGGGAAACATTCGGGACATGTGTCTACCACAACTTGCAGTTGACATAAATCCCATCGCTGTGATGCCGGTTGACGAAAGTGTTGTTGAACCAGCATCATAGATCCCATTCCCACTAACATCATCAGTGACATCATGCAGCCAAATTACTCATAGTGAATGTACCTTTGAACTTGACCAAATGTAAAAAAGACTACACATGACCAAAAAAGATGCTTACAGCTACACTCTTGGTGCCTCAAAAGTATGGCACCAACAGCAGAGCTGTAAGCATTTTTTGCTTGCATCTATTTGCTTACAGTTGCTTAGTGAGTTAAAAGGCTATTTTGTCATGCGTTTTGTGATGATGTTTCAATATTATAATGTGAGAATTTCATGTATAATCCCTGCATAGTAGAAGATGCCTTTGATTTTTTTTTACCTTTTCAGTTACATCTAATAAGCCAGATAGTCAAAACTTTGGGCTGAGCACAAACCATTTGCACAGGTTTAACACCAGGTTAGCGTGGGTCCGCTATATTCAAAAGCTCAAATAGTGCACGCAAACTGCATTAGCGCTGGGCAAAATTATAATGTATGCAAGTGGCAAACTGAGGGGGCGTGTCAGCGCAATGCTATGTTCAGCGAATAACACAGTGCAAAGTGGTTGTGCCCTTTGCATGGTGCAAGTTACCACCCAGGAAAAAGTAGTCAACTCTGGGCCAACAGTTCTCAAACTTTGTCATAGTGAGTCTCCCCTTAGCTATGGAACTCCCCCAAAATACTGAAATATTTTTGGGCCTACCCATAGAAAAATAGCCTGCTTTTCACAGTACATCAGGAATAAATTGAAACCTCTTTGCATACCTGGCTGTCATGCTATTAAGCTTATTGTAACCCCCCCCCCAACAGGACAACCTACTTGCTCCAATGTTTTGATTCTCGAACCATTGTTACCCCTTACTGCCATACCTTCATGGGTCAGACTGCTTTTCTGTTTCCACTCTATCTGGAATAACCTTCCTGCTGACCTCTGCCTCTCCCCCTGCTCTTAAGCAACTTCTCGGGGATCATTTTGCTCCCTCCTGCTCTTATTCCTAGTACCTGTATGGTTAACTCTTGTGTTTGGACAGTTCTGCTGCCAGTCTAATTGCACAATTGTTCCTTGCATTGTTAGTTTAGTGTTCTTAATTTGTTTGCACTTTTATTCATTTTGTATTGCTTGAGTGTTTTCAGTTACATTTTGAATTGTATTCTGTCACTACCCTTCCTTGGGTACACCTGAAATAAGCCATGGCTCAGTGTACAGTACCTTCCCTGGTCACAGACTTGTGAATAAATACAAAAATTCACCTACTATTATCCTGTTTCAGTTTGCCTTATTTATCCCTTCACACAAAATCTATAAAGTTCAAAACTGAAATACAGTACTTTTTCAAGACTTGATTGAGCCTCCCCTGGAAGAGGTTGGGACCTCCCCAGGGAAGCTGGCCTCGCCATTTGAGAACCCCTGCTCTGGGCAAACCAGCTTTGCGTAACTTTGTGGCTTTGCGTGACTTTTGCATGGTTTTGCACGACCCTAACAAATAAATATGACACATAGAAATAAGCCAGACATAGAGGAAACCTGCTGCTCACTGATGGCATCACTATGATGCCATCATCTGCCACCAGTCCCAGCCATGCCAGGCAGTAAGTGGTGACCCGGCTTGCAGTGGACACCATGGGAGTGCGGCCATACAGCACACACCTGCAGACCACCCTTCTGTGGACACAGACAGATGCCAGCACACACATGCAGCACTGTGGGCATGGAGGGTGTTGAAAGGAGGGTGTACAAGTGGCCAGGCTGCACCACAGACTGGGTGCAGCCACAAGGCTGGGACAAGCCACACAGTACACATGGGCCAGTGTTGGAAATACCCCAACACCAGTGTGCCTCTCTGATTGTATGTGCCCCCCCCAGCCACATACCACACGTCTGTACAGACACCACAGGACAAACAGCCAGCTGTGTATATGTCACTGTGAACATCCCATGCCAGTGGTGCAGTATCCGTGGGTCGCACAACAGCATAACAGTAATGTCCACTATCAGTAAACACCTGCAAGTTGAGCCTATCACCGTGTACAGTGCAGTGGTCATCACTGCCCTGCACACCATAGGCAGTGCAGTGTCCCTCACACTACTGGCCCCCTTGCTACTGTAGTGTCTGCTGTGCACTGTAGCATGAACTACAATTTGACAGTTGCATGCAGCACCACCACCTGTGCCTGTGCTGTGTAGTCCTCTGGGGCACAATATGTTATGTTGTACTGTACAAATGTAGCCTGCAGCTACCACCATGCACTCCCAGACTGACCTACAGGTGGAGCTGTGGGCAGATTACTACTGGTGTTGATACAGGATGCCCTTACATATAGTATAATTCTGGACAATCTTATCAATGTTCAAAAATGTTATAAAAAGTAAGATATAATCCAACGTCCATCAAAACTCATATATTAAACTCTTTCTTCACACCCATATACATGAGGCAACAGTTTCGTGGCTTAACATCACTTCCTCAGGCCAATCGTATATATGAACAGTGTTGACACTAAATTAGAAACAAATAAATCCATTCAGATACAGTTTTTAAATTTCTGCTTCTTTTACATTAATATGTCACATTGGTATATACAGCCAATAGTTCTTTATAATAACATATTGAATTAAGTCAAATTTTCAATTAAAATTTCATTTAGAAACTGATTATAAAACATCTTCTCTTTCTTAGTTAAATCCCAATCCATTTTATATTATTGTCCCCATATTAAAGTCAAATTTTAGTTCAATGTAGTATAAACTTTGTATTATTTTCAAATATGCCAAAAAAATACCTTAATTTTCATTTATTTGAACTCCACTGATCTGGAAGTCCTGATATATTACTCTCAAAACGAGCACCATGCCGCCCTGTTCCTATTACCATCCATTAGAAAAAACATATTTATTTCAAATGTTAATATCTTTAAGTCTTATATAATTATTATTTAAACATCATATTGCCAGTCACCTGGTCACACTGTAAAATGGGCCAGTTCACTTCTCAAAATTTTCATCCACTTAATAGTAATCTTGCTAGGAAAACCACATCTAATATATCTTTGGCAATTGTCCTCATGAATTGAAAGCGGCAATGAGGAAAAACACAAACATAAAAATTAATTTCTAACACTGCTTTTTACTCAATTTAATACTATTATTCATTTCTCTGTTAAACTTTGAATTTTACTATGGTAATCCCTACCTGCTGTTGTCTATTCTTACACGAAGCTCAATTGCTCATTGCTTTCATTAAACCACGTTCTGGAATAGAACTTAGTGTCTTTGCTTCTTTTTCAACTTACTGTAAGAAGGAAAAGAGGACATCAGTATTTGAAAACATTTTTGATCCCTGTGCCACGGGTTTAAAATAAACTTTAACTTTTACCTTGCTCCACTCAGTGCCCCTCATCTCAGGCAAAAGACTGTCTTTGGGAAGGAGCCAAGCGCTCTGATCTGGGTTTTAAATACCCTCCAAAAGCTCGCAAAATTAACTAATTGAATAACCTCCTTAATTACCCTGAATCCATCTATTTTCAGACTAGTATAGAGTAAAGGCAAGCATATTGCTTGCCCAGCCTTGTAGCTAAATGGTTAGCATAACCACCTTTCTAGGCACACTGTCCTAGTCAGAAGTTCAATTCCCATCTCCAGTTTTTACCTAAATTATTTGTCCCCTGTATGAATTACTCTGAATCCATCTATTTTCAAACTAGTATAGAGTAAAGACAAGTATATTGCTTGGCCAGCCTTGTGGCTAAATGGTTAGAATAACCACCTTTCTAGGCATATTGTCCTAGTCAGAAATTCAATTCCCATCTCCATTTTTTACCAAACTTATTTGTGGGTTTTAGTGTCTTCTCCAAAGTGTCAATTCTACCCTGAAAAAACTTTATACTTGATGTATACTCATTATCTTCTTGTTTTGACCTAAGGGTTTAAATCCCACCACAACCACTGAAACCATCTATTATTTTACTTATTGTTTTCTGTGTTAGTTTTGTAAATAAACCTAATCTCCCAAAATGTAAATATTAATTGCTAATAAACATTTCAGCCTTTTTTGCACATATCAGTTTATATGTGATATGTGCTTTCATCTTTATTTATGTAAAAGGTGGGTTAAACTCCCACCAGGGCCACTACTAACACCTGTTGTTTTCATTTTGTTTATAGCCACTTAATATTTATATTAACTAGTAAAGTATTATATTACCAGAAAATTCTGTTAATGATATGCTTGCAATTACATTCATTTGTTATGTGCGTTAAACTCCCACCAAAACCACTTATTTTTGACTGCTTCATTATTGTATTAACAAATTAAATGTGATCTTACCATAAAATTTATTTTTACTGGTTACATATACTTTCACTTTCATTTATGTTATTATATGGGTTAAACTCCCACCAGGGCCACTATTAACTCCTGCTATTTCCACTATGTTTATGTCCACTTTAATATTTATGTTAACTAATTAAGTTTGATGTTACCATAAAATTCTGTTGATGATATGCTTACAATTCCATTCATGTATTGTGTGGGTTAAACTCCCACCAGAACCACTTATGTGATTTAAATCTTCCTTCATACTAATGTTGATGCCAAATATTTGCTACAGATTATATGTATTATTAATATTAAGCAGGTATATTCAAATCCTAGTTCCAATATAGGTTCCAATTGCATGATTCGTTCATACCAATCCTTGGGTTAACACTGTCCTTTGTGTATATCCAATACACTTCTCTCTTTAATAACAGTGTCCCATGATTTTCTGCGTCCTTGAGGTTCCAAAACTTTCTCAAGTCCCCAAAATCTCAGTGATGCTGGTGTATGTCCTTCACAGTTAAAATGTTTTGCCACTGATGACTTCTCGTCTCTCATCCTAATGTCACTTTTGTGTTCCCCAATTCTTGTTCTAAGTTCTCTTGTCGTCTTCCCAACATAGAGTTTGTCATATGGACATTGGATTATATAAATTACATGATGTAAGGAGGCAGTATAGCTCAGTGGTCTAAGGCTCTGAGCTGTAAATCTGGTGACATCTAATAGACCAGACCTGGGTTTGAATCCCACAGCTTCCACTTGCATACTGTGTGACCCTGAGCAAGTCACTTGTGCTCCCAGGTCACTCCAGTAAAAAAGCTTTCAGCTTAGTGTACTATACCTGGTTAAACAACCAAATAAAAAAAATGATGTGAGTGGCACATTATGTGTTGTTGAATTATATATTTCTTGTTAGTAAAAGGATGTTCAAAATATATTTTCTTAGATGTATTGTTACAGTGGCAACATTGCCCACATGGGTAATTACCATCCTTTAATGGTCCTAAAAGTAACTGTCTCCCCTGGACAGGATTCTCCTCATATTTCCTGTGTTGTGTGTGCACTAATTTGTCTTTTAGTGTTTTATTTTTCTTGGATGTAACTAGCGGTATATCTGCAAATCTTTTATTTGGACTACCACCTGCCTGGAGTATATGCCAATTATTTATTAATGTGTTCTTTATTTTTTGACTCAAATGACTGTAGGGTGTTGAGAAAACTATTCTATTTTCCATTTTCTTCTTTTCCTTCTGTTGTAATAAAGAATCTCGAGTAATTAATGACACCTCTGTAATTACCTCATCGACCTCTCCATGATAGTAACCTCTTTGCACAAATTTGTCCCTCATGACCTCTGCTTCTCTAAAAAAATCTTAATCAATGGTGTTATTTCTCCTGGCCCTGATTAATTGTGATTTTGGGATACTTCTAAATGAATTATTGTTTGCATTTAATATATGTGTTTTCTCAAAATGCCACATGAAGAGATTGGCATATGATGGGGCCATTGTACTCCCCATTGCTGTACTCTGAACCTGTAAATAAAACTCATCTTCAAATGCAAAATAGTTTTTCAATAGGACTAATTCTGCCATACCTATTAAAAATCTGTATCAGGAAATAAATTCTCTCTTCTTAAATGCAAACAATAATTCATTTAGAAGCAATATTATCATATGGAAATGCTTTCTAGATGACATATTATTGTTGTGGAGTGGGACAGAAAATGAATTAGAATCTTTCATTAGGTATGTTAATAGTAGAGATGAAAATTTGAATTTTTCAGTAGAAAGTGATAAAGAAAAAATATCACTCTTGGATTTACAAATTTTTAAGAATAGAGGTAAATTAGGGACTAGGTCATATCACAAGGAAACAGATCGTAATACTTTATTACATTTTCAGAGTTATCATGATCCAAAATTAAAACGGAGTATCCCAAAATCACATTTAATCAGGGCCAGTCGAAATAACACCACTGATGAAGATTTTTTTTAGAGAAACAGAGGTCATGAGGGACAAATTTGTGCAAAGAGGTTACCATCATGGAGAGGTCGATGAGGTAATTACAGAGGTGTCATTAATTAATTGAGATTCTTTATTACAACAGAAGGAAAAGAAGAAAATGGAAAATAGAATAGTTTTCTCAACACCCTACAGTCATTTGAGTCAAAAAATAAAGAACACATTAATAAATAATTGGCATATATTCTAGGTAGGTGGTAGTCCAAATAAAGATTTGCAGATATACCGCTAGTTACATCCAAGAAAAATAAAACACTAAAGACAAATTAGTGCACAACAACACAGGAAATATGAGGAGAATCCTGTCCAGGGGAGACAATTACTTTTAGGACCATTAAAGGATGGTAATTACCCATGTGGGCAATGTTGCCACTGTAACAATACATCTAAGAAAATATATTTTGAACATCCTTTTACTAACAAGAAATATATAATTCAACAACACATAATGTGCAAGTCACATCATGTAATTTATATAATCCAATGTCCATGTGACAAACTCTATGTTGGGAAGATGACAAGAGAACTTTGAACAAGAATCAGGGAACACAAAAGTGACATCAGGATGAGAGATGAGAAGTCATCAGTGGCAAAACATTTTAACCGTGACTGACATACACCAGCATCACTGAGATTTTGGGGACTTGAGAAAGTTTTGGAACCTCAAGGACGCAGAAATTCATGGGACACTTTGTTATTAAAGAGAAAAGTGTATTGGATATGCACAATGGACAGTGTTAACCCAAGGATTGGCATGAATGAATCATGCAATTGGAACCTATATTGGAACTAGGATTTGAATATACCTGCTTAATATTAATAATACATATAATCTGTAGCAAATATTTGGCATCAACATTAGTATGAAGGAAGATTTAAATCATATAAGTGGTTCTGGTGGGAGTTTAACCCACACAATACATGAATGGAATTGTAAGCATATCATCAACAGAATTTTATGGTAACATCAAACTTAATTAGTTAACATAAATATTAAAGTGGACATAAACATAGTGGAAATAACAGGAGTTAGTAGTGGCCCTGGTGGGAGTTTAACCCATATAATAACATGAATGAAAGTGAAAGTATATGTAATCAGTAAAATAAATTTTATGGTAAGATCACATTTAATTTGTTAATACAAGAATGAAGCAGTCAAAAATAAGTGGTTCTGGTGGGAGTTTAGCCCACATAACACATGAATGGAATTGCAAGCATATCATTAACAGAATTTTCTGGTAATATAACACTTTACTAGTTAATATAAATATTAAGTGGATATAAACAAAGTGAAAACAACAGGTGTTAGTAGTGACCCTGGCGGGAGTCTAACCCACCTTTCACATAAATAAAGATGAAAGCACATATCACATATAAACTGATATGTGCAAAAAAGGCTGAAACATTTATTAGCAATTAATATTTACATTTTGGGAGATTAGGTTTATTTACAAAATTAACAGAAAACAATAAGTAAAATAATAGATGGTTTCAGTGGTTGTGGTGGGATTTAACCCCTTAGGTCAAAACAAGGTGATAATGAGTATACATCAAGTATAAAGGTTTTTCAGGGTAGAATTGATACTTTGGAGAAGACACTAAAACCCACAAATAATTTTGGTAAAAACCAGAGATGGGCACTGAACTTCTGACTAGGATAGTATGCCTAAGAAGGTGGTTATGCTAACCATTTAGCCACAAGGCTGGGTAAGTGATATACTTGTCTTTACTCTATGCTAGTTTGAAAATAGATGGATTCAGAGTAATTCATACAGGAGACAAATAATTTAGGTAAAAACCAGAGATGGGAATTGAACTTCTGACTAGGATAGTGTGCCTAGAAAGATGGTTATTCTAACCATAAGGCTGGGCAAGTAATATACTTGCCTTTACTCTATACTAGTTTGAAAATAGATGGATTCAGGGTAATTAAGGAGGTTATTCTATTAGTTCATTTTGCGAGCTTTTGGAGGGTATTTAAAACCCAGATCAGAGCACTTGGTTCCTTCCCAAAGACAGTCTTTTGCCTGAGATGAGGGGCACTGAGTGGAGCAAGGTAAAAGTTAAAGTTTATTTTAAATCCGTGGCACAGGGATCAAAAATGTTTTCAAATACTGATGTCCTCTTTTCCTTCTTATAGTAAGTTGAAAAAGAAGCAAAGACACTAAATTCTATCCCAGAACGTGGTTTAATGAAAGCAATGAGCAATTGAGCTCCATGTAAGAATAGGCAACAGCAGGTAGGGATTACTGTAGTAAAATTCAATGTTTAACAGAGAAATAAATAATAGTATTAAATTGAGTAAAAAACAGTGTTAGAAATTAATTTTGATGTATGTTTTCTTCCTCATTGCCGCTTTCAATTCATGAGGACAATTGCCAAAGATACATTAGATGTGGTTTTCCTAGCAAGATTACTATTAAGTGGATGAAAATTTTGAGAAGTGAACTGGTCCATTTTACAGTGTGACCAGGTGACTGGCAATATGATGTTTAAATAATAATTATATAAGACTTAAAGATATTAACATTTGAAATAAATGTTTTTTCTAATGGATGATAATAGGAACAGGGCGGCATGGTGCTCATTTTGAGAGTAATATATCAGGACTTCCAGATCAGTGGAGTTCAAATAAATGAAAATTAAGGTATTTTTTTTTCATATTTGAAAATAATACAAAGTTTATACTACATTGAACTAAAATTAGACTTTAATATGGGGACAATAATATCAAATGGATTAGGATTTAACTAAGAAATAAGATGTTTTATAATCAGTTTCTAAGTGAAATTTTAATAGAAAATTTGACTGAATTCAATATGTTATTATAAAGAACTCTTGGCAGTATATACCAATGTGACATATTAATGTAAAAGGAGCAGAAATTTAAAAACTGTGTATCTGAATGGATTTATTTGTTTCTAATTTAGTGTCAACGCTGTTCATATACGATTGGCCTGAGGAAGTGACGTTAAGCCATGAAACTGTTGCCTCACGTATATGGGTGTGAAGAAAGATTTTAATAAATATGAGTTTTGATGGACTTTGGATCTGTGGGCAGACCCAGCCAGCCCCTGTACTTCCAGACTGACCTACAGGTGGAGCTGTGGGACCCTGCAATAGTGCTGGGCAAACTGCATGCAAATCAGGTCATAATGAGATGCTAATCTAGTTGTTTGCCCACAGACTACCTACGTAGGCTCATTTGCATGTCACTTTTAAATATAACAAAATTTTGCCCCAGGCAAATGTGATTGCGCCGGGCAAATGGCTTAGCTCCACGCTAAACCTGCACAAATGTGTTTGCACTGAGCAAATGTTTCAGAAATATTGTACATTTTTGCACAATGTAATTTCACATGCACTGCTGCTTGTAGCTTTAATGAATCCACTCCTTTGCTAGCACACACATTGGCTACATAGTTCACCTTTACCTTCCTTCACGTCACTGCGAACTTGGATGCTGTTGTGGTGTGCACTTCCTGGTTGCTATATTCAGAGCTGTCTTATTCCCAGGCTATTTTTGCACTGCACTCCCAGTCCAGTTTGCCTGGCTTCCTTAGCATGCTATATTCAGCAGATTTAGCACTGGGGCTATTCCTTTTGAATACAGCAGGCTATTGAGTCTGGGCTAATTTAGCATGCTGGGCATTGCTAATTTAGCCCCGGGGCAAACTTTTGAATATCTGGCCCAATATAACAGAAGTCCAACAGAGTCTAAATGTAACATACTGAAAATGTTTTCAGAATAGGCCATTGTGGGAGTACCCACAGTCTATGTATTTTATTTTTCATACAATTTTCAGAATATCTGAATATGTAAAAAACTGAAGATATAAGAGAGATAACATGTTTGTTTTATGTAATTGTTTAATTCAGGTTACAAGTCTTTGCTGTAATACAAATTAAGAGCAAAAATGTTCTGTTTGGATTTAAGAATGCATTATACAGTCACAACTCCGCCTCAGACCCACTCCTACTTGTTCCCATAACAACTTGTAGCACTTGAATCATTACTTCATATTGCAATGCATTTTACATTGTTACTGTAAACCTGTTTGTCTGTTGCACTAGCACCTATTTACCACTTTTGTACCACCTTGTTGTACCTCCATAGCACTACTGTTGATTTGACTCCACCTTGTACCTATTGTACTACTGACTTCCCTGTATAGCATTTGAATTGCCTATTGTAACTTGTACTCAATCGTTTTACTGCATATTGTATTGTTAATGTTTTGCACTTCCCCTTTTCCCCTTTCTCCCCAGATCGGAACTGGAAATGAGCCTCAGTTCAGTGTGCCTTTCCCGGTCACCAAATGTTTAAATAAAAAATAAAATAATAAAAATACAGTACAGGTTTTTAACAATTTATTATGAATTTATTTTATATTCAAACATAAATGAGAATAAGATATTAATTAATTATTCCTAAGCTGGCCCAGTGCCATGGAGGGCTGACGTGCTTTGCGCCTTACCTCCTGTCATGCTGCCAAGTTTGGGAATAAGCTTGGGTCACTGGAGGTCAGCCAGGGAGGGAGGGAGAGGACTGAGTGTCTGGATGACTGCTCTCCTCTCCCGTGGAGGGGCAAACTGGTGCCTCGGCCCTTGGCTGCCCCCAGGAGGAGGCCTGGGGGACAGTGCAGTGTCTGAGCACTGAAGTAGGAAGGGGGCTGTGGATCCATGAGGTGAGGCACCTCCACGCATGCATCCCATTGTGTTGCTGTGGCCAGGGTGTAGGAGCGACAACATGGAAAAGAATGGATATCTAGACTCCATGATGTCACGCCCACTGTCCTGATCCATGCTGCCACCTGAAACAGCTGCCCTACTACTGGATAATATTCCAGGTGGGGGAGGACAGCTCTCCCTTTCCTGGCTCTGCCATGGGGGGGGATCTGTGGCGGTTCTGGGTCAAACTAGTACTGCACGAAGTGGTGGCCAGTTGGGAGAGGTGGGGACAGGACTGAGAAGCCCTACCCAGAAGTCTTTGAAAATCAGGCCCCATGACAAATGTTTTTAGAGCCAAAGTCAGTTCATACATATTACTGAAGTGTAAGGTTTAGTGAGTGCTGTTAACAATTTAGAGCCCATTCAAAATATGTTTCTATGGCTATGACTAGGTTTCCCTCAATTTGTACCTAGTGAGCATCTAAGGGCAGAGCCTGGTTATACGTCTATGACAGCTCAAGCTCTCAAAAGATGAACTATGTTTTGGTTCGAGAAAAAAAGTTAAAATAATGCCTTGTTGAATCAGTGCTGGACTGAGACTTGTAGAGACCATTGGAACAACAACCTTCCTATAGCTTGTTTTTTTTGTGCTTCAAAACAGTTTACTAAAGTATGGCTTGCCTTTAATACTTATACAGAGAACCACCCCTGATTTGGCACTGTTTAGAAATTTGGCAATTCAGAGAGCTGAATATACTTCTAAGTATGAGGACGTGGCAATGATCTCTAATTCCTATCATTTTAAATTTTGTAGTGAACTGAAAGATAATTGTGACAGAAAAGATTATTTGACACTTTGTGAAAGAAATAATCTTAGAAGAATCATAGCCTGTTGTTGATTTAATCACTATCACAAACTCAATACCAATGTAAACTATTTAAACGTTGTCTTGTGGGCTGTATAGTGCCCTGCTCCATGACACATGTAAGATTGGAATGTCCACACCTTGAGGCTTTGAGAGCCAAATGGCTCGGATCCAGATTGTTCCAAGAATAATATGTTGCACTTAAAGATAAATAGTTCAGATATATCTATACAGTTCTATCTGGCTCAATTTGCACTTCACACAGGTTTCTGTTTAAGGGTAAATGTATAGTACACCCTTAAATTATCTTTTAAAATATAACTGATTGGACTGTACTTCTCTTTTTAATAATTGATGTTTTAATTCTGTATATGTTTTGTATGACCAGCTTTGGCTCTACATGCTTTTAATGAATGAAAAAAAGAAAATTAAACCTTGAATTTGCCCACGTATTTTATGCCAGTTATTACAGTCAGAAAACCTGGAATGCAAAAATCTAGATCTACAGATAAATATTTCAAACACCAAAGCTATGGTAATTGGAGGAAACAAGAATGCATATACATATAAAATAGAAGGGAAGGAAATAGAGCTTGTGAATAATTTCCGTGATCTAGGCATAAATATAACCAACAATCTGTCATGGAGAAAATGCCTCCAGGAACTGGAACATACAGGTAAAAACGCCTCACCTGTAGTGATCAGTTTTCCCTATAAATGTGGGGAACAGTCAGTCAAAGGCTGAATAACGGTCGTCAGTGCCGAACAAACAAATCAGATTTTAAATGGAGTAAAAATGTGGGGGAATTCAGTTACTATCTAAAACAGAGATGCTTTGAACAAATGTTATAAATCACTGCTAGGTCTACCTCAAGGAGCTCTATCTGTGATGGTACGAGCTGAATTAGGACAACTGCCACTTGACTACTTGATACAGGAAAGAACAATATCTCACTGGTTCAAAACATACCTAATGGAGGAACAAAGACTACCTAGACAGTGTCTAGAAGCAACCATAAACTATTTGAATAATAAGATTTTATGTCCTAGTACACAAGTTGTAGAATTATTAGTAAAGCCAGCAGGTGTATTACATTGCTGTATCTAGCGGATATTTACACATATCCCCAAGGGAACTGGTATTTATCCAGATCAAGGAGAGACTAAGAAATATACACATCCTGTACAAACAGAAATGAGTCTTTGTTCCAAATATAAGAGATGTGAATGGCTCGCTAGGAATAAGAATACATTTAAAATGAAACTGTATTTACAAATCATAAAGAACCCACAGAGTAGGAAAGCATTCACTAGATTTTGTTTCGAATATCATCATAATAATAAACTTATACACTGTTTCAAGGTGGATTCCTTTTGGTGGCTATCCCCTCACTTTGGAATGACCGCCCTTCACCCCTACGCTCACCTGACCCCCCCCCAAACCTATATGCACTGATTAGAGCTCATTTCCTGTCCTCTTCAGCCTGTGTATGTCCTCTGGCAGCTACCCCAGTTGTTTTCTCCTATGTTGCCCCCTCCAACTCCCCTACTCCCATTAGAGCCCCCCACTGCCCCAAGTATGGACCCCAAACTGCCTCCCTCTGGCTAGCAGTCATTTACCTACTTGTACCTAATTCCCTCATGGTCTCTGTTGTTCACCTAGGTTGCCATATGACTCTATTTTTGTTGTCTGTATTATCTTCAGTTGCCCTGTACGGTGTATGTTAAAGTTCCATTCCAATGTATACTGGATTGGTGCTGTCTATTGTCTCTTCCTCCCCACTACTGTGTAACCCCCCCCCCCCCGTCACCCAGGGTTACAAGAATCCCATTTAGATCTAGTGGCAGGCAGGGAAAGGCAGCTTGTGAGACACCAGTTAAATGGGTTTCACACTGTCTCACTCAGTCCTCAGTCTCAGCTGAGCTGGAGGGATGACATCATATAGAATTCTCGCAGCTGCATAAGCCACATTGTAATGCTGTAGCAAGGGGTTAGCTTAGAACATTGGAGATTTTTTAGTCAGTCTGCAGAGGAGGGTTGAGAGTGAAGGAGGTGTGCTGCAAGTGGCAGCCCCTCAGAGCTTAGCTCTGCTATAGAGCTACTCAGAGGTAGAGGGTGTGTGTTCTCGCCCTAGACAGAGACACAGAAGAAACCTGACATAGTGGTAGAGACCGCTTCCCAGTTTGTTCCAGTGCCCCATCCCTCCAGGGATGGGGGAAAAGATCAGCAACTCAGGGGCAATCCCCTGGCCCTGCTGAAGGAGGAAAAGCTGCCTGATGTTTGTAGAGGAAGTACTGAGGTACCAAGATGTGTTTTTTTTCTTTGCCAGAAGCCCTGGGGCACCTGCAAACCAGTTGGTGAGCCAGCTCTACTATAGAGCCCCTGTGTTCACCGAGACAGTGTGTAAAGTATCTGCTACTGTGGGATCAGGGAAGGACAGCCAAGTACAGTACTTGAAGTTTGTGTATGACTGAAAATGCTTCTAAACAGTGGGGATCTACAGGGATGGACATAGTCACTTAAAGAACATTACAAGTCAGGACACCAGTTCATGAAGAGTAGAGTGTTAAATGTGATATACGTTTCAAGATAGCATTCTACAGTCAGAGAGGTTCACAAGAAATTTGTTGATTCCAAATGAATGGCCAGGTATGGATTTGGGAGCGAGAGGTGGGAGATCACCCCCATCTGGAGTAACCAGATTTACCTTCCTGGGTTCACTTTGGGCACCTATAGCTTTCTTCCGGGCACTTGGCCAGTGTTCGCAGAAAGTATCCAGACGTGGGATTGAGGGTGATGTTTTCCCTTATGGAGCTAGGAAGTGCTCATGGGTGGTAGAGGGAGCCACCAGATAAATATGCATGCCACATGGAGAAATGTCTCAGTGCTGGCTGAGGTGCCACACCAGAGAATCCAAGAGAAGAGTACTAGTCAGGCGAAAGCACAGTGTGTTCCGAACCTGAGGGTTACAGTGTTGTGAAAAAGATGTGTTCTAGTCTCCTTTAATCTGCATTACCAGGGAGTGTAGCCCCATGGGGGTCCATCTATGCTTTATTATTCTGTTGTTGTTGTGAATAAAAGCCACACTCTAGAATCCCACTCCTGGTTTGAACATTTCAGTTATTGCTTCCTGTGTCTGGATTACTTGGGTGCCCCTGTGTAGAGGTTTCAAACCTAGCCAAAATGCCGAGCAACAGTTTTCTCCCCAAAACCAGGCAGCCAGGTAGTGGGTTACAAAATGGAGGCACCGCACCGTGCTAATAAAACAAAAAATAACATCAACCCGACCCCTGGCTGGTTACAACTGTATGATCAGCCTTCTATTTTTACTATGCCTGTTATGATCCCTGTTTTAATTTTTTTGATGTTTGTATAGAATATTGTACTGAAAATTGCCTGTACGGAATGTTGTAGTGAATGTTGAAGTGAATGTTGTACTGAAAATTGATCTCTACCTTGTACTTACCAGTATCTGGCCTGGGCCATGCCTGAAAAAGGTCTTCAGATCAGTGCACCAACCCATTTAACAAATGAATGAATAAATTAATAAATAAAATAAGATATAATTGTGGTATAGAGGAAGACGACCAAGTACACTCAATAATACTCTGCCCCATATGAGAAAGACAGGAAGAGAATTTTGGGCAAAGTACTGGAAGAACTGAACTCAGAACCAAGACAATGGTAAAAGAACTAATAAATTCCACTTCAAGGAAAATACTAGATTGATTAATGGCTTTTCTACACATAATTGATACAAAAAAATTCACAAATTCATAAATAAGGAAATAACAAGAAAAAAAAAAGTATTTCTCAATGCCGAATGTTGTCTTGCTGGCATTGGGATTGGTACTGCGGGAGTTAGAGAGATACATACTAGGAATGGCAGCGAAGTATGGAACCAACGTCAACCCACCCCACCCCACCCTGCAGAGACTGACAGGCATTGGGGTGTGCCTTTGGGTCATCGGCCATAACGGTCATGCCATTTCACCTCACCCTACCCTGCAAACACTGACAAGTGTCAAGGTGTGCCTTGGAGGTGTTTGGGCTTTACACTCACCCCAATCCATAAGGGAAAAAGCTAAAATGGGTGCAGTTTAGGAGAATGGGGTGAACTTGGGGGCTGAAGATCCCAAGGCACACCTCTATGCCTGTCACTGGCTGCAGGGTGGAGGTTGGGGGTGGAATGGCATGAGCATTACTGTTGACACACCCATGTCACCTGTCAGTCCCTACAGGGTAGGGCATTATGGGCAAAAACCCTAATGCCCTGGGCATTTCTTGGTATTTTCACTCCAAGTTCTTAACATGGGCTTTTTGTGACCCCACCACGTGAACAGTGACAGTATCACTTAATTAGCTGAAAGGAGATTTTGCACAGCGACTGTGCCATTTGGCGTCACAGGTGCAAAAACACATTTTGAACAGGATGTGAAAAATGACAGCTGTACCATTCATGAGGAGGTGTAAAAAAATGGTAATGTTGAAAATCTGGAGTGAAAATATAACAATATTGTTGAAGTCTCGAGTGTGCGTAGAAACTGCACAACACACACACACCCGCAATACAATTATTTTGGGGACTTTTTACACCAGATTTTCAACATAGGCATTTTGGGACCACTGCTCATGAACAGTGGCACTGTGATTTTCTTACTCTATCCCGAACATTGATTTTGCACAGCGACTCGCATCCATTGTGTGCCACAGGCACGAAAACATGTTTCGGGCAGGATGTGAAAAATGACAGTAGTACCGTTCATAAGGCAGTATGCAAAAATGACAGTGTTAAAAATCTGGAGTAAAACTATAAAAAATTGGTGAAGTTATGAGAGCGCGTAGAAACTGAGCAATGCACGCTGGTAACGTAGTCATTTTGGGGAATTTTTCCACCAAATTCTCAACATGGGCTTTTTGGGACCTCTCCTTATGAACACTGTCACTGTGATTTTCATACTCTGTCCCGAACAATGATTTCGCACAGCGACTGCACCATTGTGTGCCGATGTGCCAAAACACATTTTGGGCCAGATGTGAAAAATGACAGTTGTACTGTTCATAAGGAGGTGTGGAAAAATGGTAATCTTGAAAATCTGGAGTGAAAATATAAAAAATTCTCAAAGTTATGAGCATGCATGGGAACTGTGCAATGCACACTCAAAACACAGTCGTTTTGTGGAATTTTTGCACCACATTTACAACATAGGCTTTTTGGGAGCTCTTAAACAAAGTATACAGTCACCTGCACTCCAGAGCCAGGAGGTCACTCAAACCTCCAATGAAGATATGATAAATCATACCATAGTCCTGTTTTGTTTCACACAAAAATATCAGGTTTATTCCAAAGTAACATAAAAGGCCTGAGTTGACACAGCAATCTGATACAAAGACTCCTTTTTGGGAGCCCACCTGATGAACTGTGACACTGTTGTTTCATTAATCGGTCCCGAAAGGGGAGTCTGTGCAGTGACCGTGAAATCACATTTCGAGACCCAATAATGACATGACAGTGACTGAATTCATGAGGTGGGATCCCAAGAACCCTATGTTGAAAATTTGGGACCAAAACTCCCAAAAATGGCCGAGATATCACCCTAAATCAAAAACCCCCAATTTATGCTATTATCCAGCTTACCGGCATTTCTTCAGTTCACGGTCAGTTTTGAAGAGTTCAGACGTGTCCCCGGTCCAACAAAGATTGTCGGGCTGAACTCCAGAGATAAGTATGGGGTGGGGGTGTGTGGGGAGGTGAGGTGTGCAGAGGGTGGATGCGGGTTGGGGAAAGGGACCCAACAGCGAGGGACTGTTTTCTTTGTCTCAGATAATAAAAAATAAGACATCGCAGGAAGGTTTTTCCTCTTGCAGATTGCTTTGCAGCACACTAGGGTGGGCTCCTAGTGTGCCACCTGTGTTTTTGGGGAGGGGGGACTGAAGCCAATGGGGACTGGCCCCCCTGTCAGCAAAGAAAGTGTGTTTGGGGGAGCATGATGCCGAGGAGGGATTGGGTTCCCTCATTGGCAAATGAATTAGGGAAGGAGGCATGCCGACAGGGGGATTGGGCACCCCGATGTCGGCATTTATGGGGACTGTGAGAGGCAGACAGTGACAGCCACCACCATGTTTGCTGAAATGTTATGCCTGGCAAGGCACGCCCTGCATTGACGGGTCGCTCCCTCATTCCAGTGGCGAATTTGTTTCAAGTTGGCGGCACACTTTTCAACTGCTGTCATACACAGTGTGCTGTTTAATTCGTGACACAGAGCTCAGCCCAGAAAAGCAGTGGTGCCACTGGCCACAACACAGCTGCACCTCCAAAACCCCTGCTATTCCAAGCTACCGCAATATGTTACATAGGTTACGTAGGTTGGTACAGAGCTTTTTAAAGACCAAAGTCCATTTAGCTCACCTACTGTATTCAAGAAAACCCAGAGATATTTTTAATAATTAGGTAGGTGTCTAGTTTATTTTTAAATTCATTCCTTGTTTTGCTGGCCACCACCTCAATTGGGAGCCCAGTTGGGAGCATACGCAAGACAGCATGAAAATGTTTATAAATCCAGACTAAGTAGAATATTTTTAGCAAGAGTACACAAAAATGGAAATAAATGTACCTTAGTGAGTTCATGCAACATGTATTACTACAATATGTCACCATACAAACAAGGAAATAACATGAAAAGAAGTGTTAAAGTTTAGCCTTTTGAAGCTGTTTTAATAGAAGTAGACAAAAGTTAAGACAAATGCACTTTATTTGAACTAAATGTTATGTATCAGTGCAATATGTAACTTTGATTGATTACAAAATGTACTATGTTCTATTTAAACAATATTTAAGCAATAAGGCACAACAGGGTGTGAGTTATTGGGGATTTACCCATGCCTTGTGTGGTGTGTCACGAGGCACAGCTGAGTGACTTAACCACACAAGAAGTGGGTAAATCACCCAATAACTCACACCTTGGAGTGCCTTATTGCAATTATACAATGGACCTATCTGCAAAATAAATTTACAATGTGTTTATGTTTTTTATAAATGCCATTCCATAGCTGTGGGTTATGCAGGATCTACCCATGGTCATGTGACATGTTTTGACCAATGAGGTTACATGATTTTCACATACCATTACTAAAACTTAGTATATGTAGTAGTTTATTGGTGTTTAAAGCACTAGTACTAGTTAACCAGAACATGTTTACCATGTCCCAGATTTTTGTTTTGCCTGGTAGAGAATTTTTTATTTCGTTTTTATTAACCAGAAAAAGAGGCCTAGACAGGTCTGTCTATTTTCAGCCTCTTCCCTGGGCAGGGGAGATACAGATGGAAACCAGCTGACATTGAACCAGATTAAGCTCTTGGTGGCATTTGTTGTGAAATAAACAATATTAGTTTATATATGATGCTTTTTGCTGTTTTCTGATAATTGTTTCCTTTGATTTTTTAAATAAATGTATAATGTTGTGCTAATTCACAGAAAATGTTGCAGACAACATAACAGTTCCTGTTTGCACCCTTTGTTTACATAGTTTGCTCCTATGAACCCTGAGCAGACAAAGGAAGGGGTGGCTCATGCCAGCTGTATCAAACAAAACAACCAATGAGAAAATGGCACTGCCCCTTTTTCCTCAGAATCCAACATGTCACGCCTGGCAAAGGTGTGCGCTAAACTATGAGAAAAAATAAAGACTATGAAGAAAATCAAAACTAATTGGAGAGAATGAATGAAACGAAATGAAACATTAGATGTGGGGCTTGCCAGGTACTATAACGGAGAAAATAGCATTTTTATTAATAGATACTATTTCTTTCAAACAATGTTCATAATAGTTGAGCAACTTTGTAAAAATAATAATAATGTTGACTGCAGACTATATTTCAGAGATGATTTGTGTTAGGGATGTTACTTTTAAACTGTAATCTGTTACAGATACAAGTTACTCAAAACATGTGTTCGCGTTGCAATTTCTTATTACGTTTTGTTAGGAGAGTAATAAGTGACTGTCATAGTAAATCGTATCACTTTTTATGTTACTTTATATGACTTTATTGTGTCTTCTTTAGATACACTGTAAATGAGAGTTTTAGTTTTACTTATGAAAACAGGTTCTAGTTCTATGAGAGCAAGGTTGGTACATCAGATGACTTTAAGCCCTGAATTTATTTCTACCTAGTGCTGGTAAAACATTTGAGAATGCCATCATTGAAAGACATGAACTGCTCCCAGCCAATAGTCACAGCAAACTTATATTACAGTAACTAGTTACTTTTAGGAAAAAAGTAATTGTTACAGTTACTTGTTACTTTTTCTCGAAAGTAATACTGTATAGTACTATTACTAGTTACTAACTAATAATTTTACAGTAACGCATTACAAGTTACTAGTTACTCCCCAACACTGGAAATGACACATGAAACAGTACCAAAGATTGCAAGTTTCTTTTTCTTTTTTTAAGGCAAATCGATATCTTTTTATCAGATGCATACAGTTCTGTTTTGGTGCCTCTGTACTAGGGTAGGAAGTTGAGGTGTAGCCCAGTGGTTAGACCTCTCAATTGTGACCTAGAATAGGCAGGTTCATAGAAACAGGCAATAATAGCAGAAAAAGACCACTGGTCTATCCAGTCTGCCCATAAGCCCTAACAAACCCAGGACCTATTGTTCATGTAGGGTTCTAACCCACACCATCCACCCCATGCTCCCTGTCCTATTGCTATCATCCTGAGCAACCACTAAGCCCTTCATTCTATCTCAGCCATGTTTAATACAACTGATAGTTTTGGCACCCACTACATCAGCTGGCAGATTGTTCCACAGCTCCAGCTCCCTTTCTGTACAATAGAATGTTCTCACTTCCCTCTTGAATGCCCCCCCCCATCAGTGTGCCCCTGTGTTCTTGGCTACCTGAGTAACCTTCTGACTCCCCACTGCTCTCAGCACTCTCTCTGGTCCTCTGAGAAGGGCCTCCGAGCAATTGCCAGGGTCTGGTTGAAAACATCAGGGAGTGCTAGTTCACGGTAGCAGGACCAGCCCTGTGGAATTTGCTCTCAAGATCTTTGAACGAGGCCCCCTCATTGGAGGCTTTTAAGTGAGACCTGAAGACACACCTATTTAGGAAGATGTGGTGATCCACAGATAGTAGTGAGCACCTGACTTGTAGTGTAACCACTTTCACCACTTACCAAGTGCTCCAGGTTCATTCTAGGAAGATGGAAAGGGGTTGCAAGAAGAGGCAGACAACAACTTCAAACGCAACAAATGGTTTAGTCATGGATAAGAGCAGGGGTTCAACCACTGTAGGCAGCAATCACAGACACACTGAAGTACTTTACTCTAGGAACTTGTGGGATTTGCTATAACTCTAAGATTTCTGTGTTTGTCACCACTACTATTACTTTATCAGTACTATGAGTCTATCACTACTACAACTCTATCAGTACTGACTCTATCACTATTACAACTTTATCAGTATTATGACTCTATCACACTAGCCAAGGGTTGTTAAAGTATGTTCTGGGTTAACCCTCACTGCAGCCATGAAGAGATGATGTGCAGACAAAAGGATACTCGAGGAAAACACTTCTAGGGATGAGTGAACCACACAGGGGCAAAGCACAGACTTTTCCAAGGACTCAGAGGCAACTGCCTATGAAGTGGGATTCAACAGAGGATGCTTCTCATCCCCAAAGAACAGACTTGTAGCCCAGAATAGGTCACAACAGTTCACCAGGCCAGATGCACTTGAGAAGAAAGATGAACTGATGGACACAGGAAGAATGATGGATGCCCTGTACAGGTTGTTCCAGACCACCAGGCAGGAAGCACAAGGAATTGGTCAATTAGTGGAAAGTCGTGGCAGACCATTGATCACTCGGGAAGATGGATGCTTTGTCCCCAGCATCCATCAGGTCAGACCACTGACTCAGTTGTCAAAAACTTGGGATCCGGTAGCAAAGACATCTTGCAGCTTTCGTCATCTCACAGCTTTCGTAGTCCTGGGTCTTGAAGCTTTCATCATCACTGAGAAAACAAAATCCCACCTCACTATGAATCAGAAGCCTAACTATTGAGCTGGGGTGTCTCCTAGGGTGACTAGACTTTCCTTATTGGGGTGGAGCAGTAGCAATGTAGATCAGTCAGATGGGGCCTGGCTTGACTATCGGTTAACTCTAGCTCGTCACCCACTAAAATAATCCACAAGGTCGATGGAGAACACAGCAATCCATTCACAGTAGCAGTGGAGGAAGATTACGTCACTTGGTAGCCAGGATGCAGAAGTCAATAGCACAGTCACTGAAGAGGCAGTATAGCGCAGTGGTTTAAGGCTCTGAGCTGCAAACCTAGAGACCTGTGTTTGAATCCCACAGCCCCTATTTGCATACTGTGTAACCCTGAGCAAGTCACTTAACTTCCTTGTGCTCCCAGGTCACACCTGTAAACAAGCTTTCAGCTTAGTGTGATTCTCCTGGCAAAATAAAACAAAACAAAAAAACTACAGGTAGTTGAACCCAAGTCAGAGCACTTGTGAGGCACTGGTTGCTATTCAGGGCAATTGCAAGGCACTAGAGGCAGTTCGGGCAATTGTAGGGTGCCAGATGCTGTTCAGGGCAATTGCAAGGTACTGGGAGCAGTTCAGGCAATTGCAGGAGTGCCAGATGCTGTTTGGAGCAATTGCGCAGTTCTAGGGGCAAATAATCAGCTTTGGGGCAATGTAACACAGTTCAGTCAGTTTTCAAGCAATGTAACACAGTAAGGCAGCTTTCAGGCAATAAATTTATTTCAGGCAGGTTTTCTCATGTATTGCCCCTTTAACATGCCCCGAATGCCCTCTTGCCTAATGCTAGCCCAATTAGAGAGCCACTAGCCATCTCCTTCCTTGGCCACCTCTATAGACAGTCTGAAGATGGTAAATATTTTAAAACCCCTTTCCCCACCTATGCGACCACAGTCGTTGTCTTAACACACTACTTATAGATCAGGGGTCCCCATAAACAGATGTTTGAATTCAGGGCTGCTAAAACCCCACTGGGTGTCAGGAACTAGGGTGTAACACAGGGCACCTGGGTTTGCTGAGCCCTTCTTAACTTCTCTGGCTGTGCCCCTTTTAATTCTGTATCACTAACCTTTGCTTAGCCAACTCCTTACAGGGCTTAATGTTACTGGGCCCCTTTAAACTATGGGCCTTTCTTACTGGGCCCCTCTTAATCTGTGGATTTACTCTGCTGGGCCTCTTTAATCTGAAGGGTTTATCTTACTGGGCCCCTCTTAAAGCATGGGTCTACCCTATTAGGCCTTCTTCCACCAACCACAGGCTTGCCTTTACCCCTTTAAGGCACCTTCAGTGCATGGCCCCTTTAAATCTTTTCTTAGGCCTAAGCAAGGCCTGCTTGTCACTTCCCTCTGGCTCCACCTTTGCTCTGCCCCTTAATAAGTATTTAAATCAGCTCCCCCTTTGGGCCTTTATGTTAGACCTCTCTTATGGGTGTCGCTAGCCCATTGAATATTAAATTTTTTAAATTCGCAGTCCCTCCTGACACACCCCCTTTTCAGCCATTGGCTGTCTTTTTCAAGCACCCTGAGTGCTTTAAAACAATTTAAACTGTTTTATTTAAATCTTCTGGTGGCCAGCACCTGGCCGCTGGTGCTGCTGCTGACTTACCACCCCAGCCCAGGGTGAAGAGGATTGTTCTGGGAGGTGGAGGTGTCTGGCAGAGGGAAAGATGTGCAGGTAATGCAGCTGCTGACTGGGGTCCTTATGGGACATCTCAACATCCGACGGTCTTCTCTTCACTCGATGCAGCTCTTCTTATGCCACCGACGGGGGACTGGAGCAAACTTTATTTTAAAACAAAATGGGGCTAAACTGAGCCCCTACCATGCAACTGATGGGACTGGACCACCACAACACACTCTTTTGGATGCCGCCGCACCACCGAAGGACCACCACACCAACAGGACTGGACGGCTGCCAAGGGGGGCAAGAGGTGGACCACAGGTAAGCCCTTTTACAATGCTTTACTACCTGTGTTCCCTCTCTCCCTCACACGACCACCACGATTAGGCTTTTTTCCTTTGGAGTGCCTGAAAGCACTCACTTCAGGCTCTTCTGTGCCTACAGCAACCGGCGGTGACACCCAACCTCCTTCCTGGACACAGCTACTCTGGTTAACTGGCCAGCATTTGGGACACATGTCCCTGGCAACACTGGCCACTTCCTAACAGTCCAGCATGAGTTGGACTTTAGAAAAATGCTCCCCTGGCTTGCACTGCTTTCAGGGGGTTGTAGAACGAAGAAGCAGGTGGCCAGGGGAAGCAAGAAAACAAAAATGTTTCTTTTATTTATTTTTTTATACTACTGCTTCTGCTGGCGGGGGGGGCACACTACATAGGAGCCCCACATGCCACCCCTCATGCTGCCCATGCAGCCCAGGGACCATAAAAGGTGACAACGTCATTCTGTTTTAATTAAATTACTCTCGGGCCCCACTCTACTTGGGGCACAACAAAGGCTCTGGGGTTTTAGTGGTTCCTCCCAGTTTAGTTTCCTGATCCTATATTACACTGTTAATTTACTGTTGTATGTTTTTAACGTGTCATGTTTTATGTACTTTATTTCATCATCTGTACCCTGTACAGTGCTTTGAGCCTCAAGGATAGTGTGCTTTATACATAAAATTTTACTTACTTACTTCTTGGTCTGCTACTTATGACAAATAGTTCCTCACAGTTTACCTTGTTCATTCCTTTCAGGATCTTGAAGGTGTCTATCATAGGTTCAAATCCCACCAAAGACACATGTTCACTGTGTGACCTCCCAGTGCATCAATCCTCACAGCTCTAAAACTGGGCAGAAGCAGAACCCCATTGAAAAGGAGATGCTGCCTCTCAGTCTGGCTATCCTGGGTAAACACATGGCAAATAAAATATCAGTGATTCTGTTTCAGAGTTTCAAAATCAGAAATAACCAGTTTTGTACTATAATTTGGGCTTGTCCACAGTACAGTTCAGTACTCTAAAAGTGCATCAACATAGCTGCCTGATATACAGTATGAAGTTCAAACCATTACTATTTAACTAATGTGCATTTCCTTTGCAAGTGGTATTTTATTTAAACAAAATCATTTACATTCCAAATAATTATGGTAAACAAACATGTTCTGAAATGATAAAGTGATGTTTACATGATTAATCCATACTAGAGTCTGGAGTATGCGGAACAAAACAGATCCTTTGCTCATAAACAGCCTTATAAAATGGGTAGGGAAAATTGTTGTTTTGATTGGTTACTAGCCGTGCGTTAGAAGTGTCTATCGCACAGCTGCCGACTAGTTCAAGTAACCACAGCCGCATTGAAAAAAAAAAGATATTAAGAAGCAAATGGGACATTTATTTTTCCAAATCGCCGCCATTTTTCCTCCACTAACTCGTTAACTGATACACTGCTACTGATCTCACTTGCCCACCAGAAGTCATCCTTGCTGCCTTGTCATTGTTAAGTACTCCACAGTCATCAGGAACACATACATTAATTTAAAAAACAGTCTTTTACTTTATTTTTTGTTATTTTTACATCGTGGCTATGCACCCTATAGCCAACGCACTTTCATTGTTACTTACCCCTCTATGGTTGCTTTCATTCAAAACTACATTCCCCCTCTCCTGCCCAGATGCCAGTCTGCCCTGCCAGCAGTCCTCTTACCTACTACAGCCAAAACTCAGTAGCTGCGCAAACAGTTGAAAACATAGGTTCAATATTAACAGCTAGGGTTTCGGTGTGTTGTGGTTTAACTTCATCCTGCCTGTCCACCAGCTATCGGCCCGTACAAACAGTTTTTACTCACAAGTCTTTTTGTGTCAGTGTCTCACAGCTGTGAGCATCTAACCGGCCCAGGAATAGGAGCTCACATTTTCTGACATGCATACAAATAATGTTGCACTCAAACACACTTCTGAACAGCAGAAAAAAAATAGCTGCTTCTAACAGGTTGCTCCAGTGCGTGATTACCGCTCTCACATACCCCATCACCTCATTCACTCACCTGTCTGCATATTTCAAAGTTAATCAAAATTGCACCATCTAACAAACATTCCCCACTGAGGTGATCTTTCTCCTGCTACACAGTGGCACAGTAGGAGCCGCGATCTTTGCTGAAGCCGCTGCAGTTTTCCTCCCGCCCAGTCCGGCTGAGCAACAGCACACTGCTGGATGTTATTTTAGTCGATAAGCCTCATCTTTCCTCACACGCTGGAACATCTTTGCTGATGTCAGAGACCATTGCTTCACTGCTGCAGTCAGGTCACTGCATCATACAGGACCTACAGCTAAATTTCTTACAAAAAGGTCCCATCGTAACTTTGATGTGGCTGCCTAAGTCTATGAGTTAGAACACTCACCACACTGGCAAGACTTCTACTTTGCTAACACGGTAAACTCGGCATATGATATTTTCCATGATATACTTGTTGGGGCCCTAAACATGTATGCCCCATGGTAAAAATTTGCATAAAAAACAAAACATGTCGTTGATTCTCTGCCAAGTTGAAAGCTGCATTGCTTGGTATGGATAAGTTGTGGAAAAAAGCTTGCCGAACTAAGCTTGACTCAGACTGATGTCAATTCAGAAGGGCATGCAATGCTTGTACGAAAATGGTCAGAGATGCTAAGGCAGCATTTTATCTTACCGAATTAGATTCTGCAGCAAAGTGGCCCTCCAAATTCTGGAGGACAATCAAGAACATGTCCGAATATATGCCTGGTAATTCCTTGCCACCTAGGATAACTTGGGAGGCAGTACAGTGCAGTGGTTTAAGGCTCTGAGCTGCAAATCTGGTGACATCCAGCAGATCAGACCTAGGTTTGAATCCCAGAGCTTCTACTTGCATACTGTGTGACCCTGAGCAAGTCACTTAACTTCTCTGTGCTCCCAGGTCGCACCTGTAAAAAAGTTTTCAGCTTAGTGTGCTACTCCTGGTTAAACAACTAAAAAAAAAAATAAATAACTGGGAGTACTACTATCAATGATAAACCGGGAATCCTAGATGCATTTAACAATCATTTTGCCACAGCTGGCCTAGCTTTCGACAATTCCCCTGTATCCCTTATCTGCTCCCAATTAAGTGTCCCATGTTCAGACTCTCCTGCCCCAATACCTGGCTTCTCATTCCACCTGGTCTCTCTGAAAGAAGTTGAAGACCTCATGCTCCAATTGGATATTAATTAAAGTGCTGGTGCTGATTCGTTGGATCCTTATTTCCTTAAAATCACCTAATATGTCATAGCTGTTCCGATCACCCACTTATTTAACTTATCATTGTCCCAAGGGCTTATTCCCCAGATCTGGAAAAATGTTCATGTCATCCCCTTGTTTAAATCAGGGGATCCCTGTGACCTTAACAATTATAGACCAATTTCCCTCCTCCCAACTTTGTTGAAAAGATTGTCAGCAACCAACTAAGGGACTACCTCGAATCCAATAACCTACTAAACCCTATGCAATCTGGCTTTAGAACTAAACACAGCACTATTTCAGCCCTTGCCAAAGTAACAAATGATTGGTACTGAGAACTGGACAGCAGAAACTTTGTCTGTGCTGTATTTCTAGACCTTAGTAAGGCTTTTGATACAGTGGATCATAGCTTGCTTCTCTCTTCTCTGAAGAGTATAGGCCTGGACTCAGTTTCTTTGCATTGGTTTACTGAGTACCTTGTAGGATGGCATCAGCAAATTAAGGCTGAGGGTGAGCTATCCACACTGAAACCTCTACTGAGGAGATTACCACAAGGAGCTTTGGCACCGGCAGCGGAACAGGATTGCAGCGAGGATTGGGAGGAAATGTCAGTGTGAAATACAAGGTATGAAACTGCACCTGAGCCTGCAACCTTGTGCAATTAAATGGGCAAAATTTGGGGGGAACCATGTACTATATAAAATAAAAGATAGGGAACTGTGTACCAACAAGGCCGTATTTCCATCTCGGGGAGTTGATGACATCATAGGGACCTCTCCAGCTTCACTCTCAAGGTCTATGATGTCATCAACCCCCTTGATGGAAGCTCACCCTTGTTGTGCACAGTACCCTATCCATTATTCTATATGTTGTGCAGGGATTGCCACTCTAACTAAGAAGCTGTTGTACCTAAGTTCAAAGGTAATAGAACACTACTGTACCCTTATATGGTACTACAACTTTTTTAATTAGAATTTATACTTGAGTCACCTGCCTTTTTTTTGCTTAGTTTCACTTGACAGACACACGCACATATACATACACACACACACACACACACACACACACACACACACACACGCAGAACATCATCATTACTACTAGTGCCACCACTGCCCCTAAACAGAAAATATTTTTTCCCCCACTGGTTTAAAAAAAAGGTATGTGCTAGGAGGAATGGGGCAGTTTTCCATGGGAGCTTGTTGGGTTTCTCTTTTTTTTTAAACTAATGAAAAACAAAAAGGGCTTCTGTTCAGGACAGCACACAAACACAATTGCTTTTTTGTTTTACTTTAAAAAAATATTATTAAAAATAACACATGGGCAATCATGCACAACTTGGCTTAGTTTCCATCTCGGTATTCTTTTTTATGCATTTATTTTTTTTTATTTATTTTTTAAAGTTGGATTTACAACCTTTTAGTCAGGGACTCATTTACAAAGGCACCTCGTCGCAGGGAGGGTAGACGTGGTTATAGTGTGAGATACAACAGTGGTGACATAGAGGTGCAATACAGATAACAAAAGAACACAATATAGCAGTGGTTTACGGGATAAAGTTACATGCAGTAAATAGCAATTGTGTAAAGTATAACAATAGTAGAAGTCACAACCCTGGTCATACCGGGGAAATACCTATGCGGAAGAGTGTGGGGGGGGAACAGGGGTGAGGAAAAGAAATAAAAAAGGGGGGAAAGCAGTCCAAAGGACATTGTCAAGGCTATGGGCCAGAAATGGAGAGGGACACCAACATTAACTTGATTAAGGGCAACTACAGCTTCGGGTACCAAAGAGGTGGTTACAGAGAGCGACTTTAAAGGGACCAATTTTGGTAGACTTAGTGACAGAAGGCAGGAGGGAGTTGAACCATGTGGGGGCACGGTAGTGGAAGGACCTATTCTGATGACATCTTGAACTTCCCAAGCTTTGCTCTTGAGGTCCCTATGTTGTCATCAAAACCCCATGATGTGAGTTTCCATCTCAGGCTTCGGGTGACTTCAGGGACTGCTCGAGCTGTGCTCTTAAGTCCCCTATAAAGTCATCAAACCCCTAGATGAAAACATGGCCCTGTTGTGTATGGCTGCCCATCGATATTCTGGAACCAGAAGGACACTCGGCTCAATGTCTAGAGACTTCTGTAACCCCCACCCCCCTGCCTTTTTGCAAACGACTGTTTGAATCTGACAGCAGTACCAGGTAGGGACTGGGTTCAGGGAGGAATAGGTTACTCAGCACAAGGGCTAGGTTTGGCTACTCTGCACAGGGGCACCCAAGTAATTCCAAACACAGGAAGCAATAACTGTAATGTCCAATACCAGGAATGGGATTCTAAAGTGTGGCTTTTATTCACATCCAAGCAAAACAACAAAGCATAGACGGACCCCCATGGGGCTACACTTCTGGTAATGCAGATTAAAAAGAATCAGGAACACTTCTTCAACACTCCAGCCCTCAGGCTCTGAACCCACCGGGCACACAGCCCGGCCTTGCATGCTGCTTTCGGTACACAGACCGAACTTGTACACTATCTGGGATTCCCAGGCTCCGCTCCCTTGCTGACCACTCGGACACCTTCCATTTGTCATGGAAACATTTGTTGGTGGCTCCCTAAACCACCTAAGAGCAACTCAGCACCATCAGGGAAACTTCCTTTTGATCCCACATCTGGGTACTTTCCTCAGGCACTGGCCAAGTACCTGAGAGAAAGTAAAAGTGCCACAGAGCAAATCCGTAGAGGTGAATTTGGTTACTACTGAAGGGGGGGTCTCCCACCTCTCACTTCCACAGTTCTTACTAGCCATTTCTCTGGACATTAAACATCTCTTTCTGTAAAGCTTGGCAATGTAGATTAAAGGGTAAATTTATGTCACATTTCCTCTACTTGTCTTGCTTTCCCATTGTGCTGGACTTGAACATACTTGAATTAACCGGCAATGTCTATTACACTAGACCTCCTACAAATTAAGTAGTCCAATCCCCACGTTCCAACAGTTCAGGTGAAAACATAGGCCCTATGTCAGAGCAAACTCACCCTTTGGTTGCAGGTGCCCCACAGGCGATTCCTCACAGGAATTTCTTTCCCACAGATTCTGGTGCCGCAGCACAACTTGAAATAAGGCAGCTTCTTCCTTAGCCGGAACCAGGAGGGTTGCCCCTGGAAGACAGACAACCTTTCCACCCCCATCCCCTCAGGGATGGGGCACATGGACCAGTAACAGCGGTCTCCACCACTTCACAAACAGCTTACTGTGTTCTTCTTCTGGTGGAAACACACACCTCCCTTTAGTAGCTCTATGACAGAGCTTAAGGCTCTGAGAGCCTGTCCACAGACTGCTGTGCTGCTCCTCTCTTCAAGACTGCACACAGACTTTGTTCAAAAATCCCCAACATTCCATCCTAACTCCCAACTGCAGATTCCAGTGTGGCTCATGCAGCTGTGAGAGTTCTATGGTGATGTCATCCCTCAGTCTCAGCTGAGACAGAGAACAAAGTGAGACAGTGTGAAATTCATTTAACTGGAGTTTCACAAGCTGCCTTCCCTACCTTCCACTAGGTCTTACTGGGATTCTAGTAACCCCGGGTAACAGTGGGGTTACACTCACCCTGGGCCAGGAAAATGACTGTCCGCAGTCATTATTTACCCAGCTTAGGCCATCTCATCCTATGTGCTACCTGTGGAGGGGGGTGATCAGGCCCCCTCCTACCATGTGCTAGCACAGACAGGCAACACTAAGGGCCTAGAGGTTTTTGGTTGACATATCAGCCTCTGCTCTACCCACTAACTATGGGTGCCTAGTGGCTGTGGTAGAACTGTCCAGAGCATAGCCCTAATAGATCAGCACTGCAACCCCTACTGCAGGTCAGGGCCACAGCCTGTCTATCCCCCCCTAGCCCTCTAGGGAAAACCTATCTGCCTTTAACTCAAACCCCAAAACAAAACTAACAGGAGACCTCCCCGACCTTGGGCACCATACAACCACACACTAGGAGCTAATACCATACCATTACATTACTCCCTCACTCCCCCACAACCATACCTGTGGAAGAAAAGGGTTACTACACAGTAACAACAACAACAGTACTTTAAATACTACACACTAAAGTACTAGTGAAGAACTCCAATGAGTCCCTCCTCCTCTTCTTGTCTTCTCTTCTATCTTCTTCAGGAACACCTGCAAGAAAAAGAAAGACAACACACACTCCTAATCTGCATACACAGTCTATCTAAACTACTGCCATCAAAACACTGGAGAATCCCAAAAACAGTATTTTTTTATTTTTTTTTTAGAAAAGGTAGAAAAAACAGTAGAAAAACAATGACATTATTTACAATACACATTTGGGGGATGGAGTGCCCTAAAACTCCCATCTAGTGACCACAGTGCCCGAAGGCTAATCCATTAAAGAGTCTTTCCTGGACCGGAGCCCAGTGAAGCACAGTTCTAGCAGGTCAAAGTCCTGAAGCGTGGAGTCTTTGAGGACAGTTCACACATCTGGAGTCTGCTAGTGTAGGGTGTGTACTGCAATGTCATAAGAATAGAAAAGTTTGAACTTACCAGCTCCTTGTAAAACAAACAACCCACCGACCTGCTCCTCAGCCGAAGACTCTCCCTGGCAGCACTCTTCCGATACAGCTGGGTGGACATCTTCCGGGAACGACAGGAGGGCACATCTGGAAACTGCTGGGCTGATGTCATCTCTGGAGATGGAACCTTGGAACAGGAACAAAAAGGAAAACAGCTGGTCTGATGTCATCCGGTTACCAGGTGATGAATCAGGATCAGCTGGGCTGGTGTCCTCTCTAGATCTGAAGTCATCTGGTGGGCCAGTCGATGGATTCTGGAAAGTCAGTACACTGTAGAAATGATGAATGTGGGGCACCTGAGTCCTGGATGTCCATACTGGTGGAACAACAAAGGCACTGCAGTGGCTGGAGTGGCAGCACTGGCTACCACTGCTCTGCTTTCCCGTTGGTAGGCATGGGCACATTTGCAGGGAGGTGTTCGCATTGAGGCCAATAGCACAACGGGTCAGGAGCTTGAATTATTACCCCGTCTGGGTGCACATAATTCACACTGTGAAAGGTTTCACGTCCCTCTCCATCCACTATTCGAACAGTGTCCATTAACAGTGTCCTGCCTCTTTTCCACTGGCTGTATTTTTCATGAAACATTCTGTTCCTGACATGCTTGTTTGCACCAGGATGCACACATTTCATTGTGTCGGCCCAAATCCAGGATTTCCTGCTGTTCTCAATCTCCTCCCAGACTCTTTGAGGAAAGGTAGGAAAGGATATTCCATAGATTTCATTTGCCTTCCTATGAACCAGTCTCTCCTCTTTACTAGCTTTGGTCAACCTGAGACTACTGGCCTGGCTTGGGGGCAGCAAGTCCTGGTTCTGCCAGCTAAGCATTCTCAAAGAGACAAAAAATGGATTTCTGACTTCTTCTTGCACAGCCAGGGTAGTGGCATCACCACTCTCTTCCGTGCATTCCTCTGAGGCAAGAGCTTGAGGCTGTGTACCCGTTCCTTTTTCACAAAGCCACATAGGTTCCCCCTCTTCTTCTTTTTCACTGAGAATCTGTGCCCAGGAGTGAGCCATCATCCTCACTCCTGAGACTATCCATTCTTCGCTGGGCGTGGAGGTCGATACCTCCCATTCAAAGGCCTCCCTCATCTCGTCTTCTCCTATGAGACTTGGGCTAGGCCCCCCTCTCCAAGGGTCTACTGAAGCTCTGCCTGATTTGTCTCTCTGTGATCTAGCATAAGAAACATCAGCAAATTGTTCTGTCTGCAAATCTGCACCCTCTAGCTTTGTGCCACACTCCCCCAAGGGGTCTTCTCCAACAGGCTCCACCTGGTGCTGTGTGCTGCCAACTGCAGATTCTTGAACTTTTGCCCATGTGGGAGCCAAATGAATGTTGGGCACTTTAAACAAGCCGTATTTCTCTAAGCACCCCGAACAGTGCGGTACCATGAAGATGCCCCCTCCAGCATTTAAGCATATTAAGCACACTTGCACTGGGTATGCAGCAATCGCCACATGAAGAGGCAGTTGTCCTCCATAGTAACACCTCTCAATGTCCCTTAACTTGTTTACTTCTGCTGCTACCACAGCCCAGGCATGATCCGGGTAGCGGGCTCGTCCTGAGGCCATGACTGCAGAGAAAAACAAACAAATGCTCACTGTTATTGAAAGTCCCACATCACTGAACACTTTCTTTCACTTTCAAAATGGCTCCTCTCTGCTGCTGTGTTTACATTACTACCCCACCCTGTAATGGCGGCGGCAGCACTCCTGTGCATCAACATTCAGAAATTGGGTCAAGCCACTGCGCATCCGATTTATACACACTACTGATAACTTTGTTCAAAACTGCACAAACTTGCACTGTTCTTTTTCCTAGCACATTTATATGATTTACCACAGACTTTACACTTGCTGAAAACATTTCTCTAGCTCACAGTCCCTTAAAGCCTCAGTTATTTCAAGCACAGGATTGCCTGTTCTCTTGCTGCATATCTTGATACAACTCACAGTCTCTCTCGTGGCTTTGAAACTTACACTGATGCTGAACCCATAACTATGCTCACAGTCGATGGCTTAACAGGCTTGCTTTTGCTGGTAAAACTTGACACAGTCTTTAATTGCAAAACGACTACACTGCTGCACACAGATTCAGCTGGCTTTTGGCAAAAATCACTTGTTTGAGCAATTATTTCTGTTGGTACTCACTGTTATCAGTAGCTGTTTGCTGCGATGAAAAACGGCCTGCAGTCAGTCTTGGAGGCCTCTGGACAGAAGCGGGTTGGCAGTCCTGCCGATCGTCCCTCCGATCACCGCACTCACAATCCAGTCGATCGAGATGCGGGTTGAGCCCGATTTTAGATGGAAAAGTCCTTTTTTTACACTTTTACAGTGCTTTCAGTCACCGCGACACTCTTCTGATAAGCCAGTACACGCACTCCACTCACAATCTCTCTCAAATGCTGGGCAGTCGCTGTAGAGCTGGCTTGAGGGCGGGACTGATTGCAGTCTCACCAATCACATGACGCCATGCAAATGAGCTTCTTTCCCTCACGAGTGCCCTTCTCCTCACGGCGATCATCGAGCGGGCAAATTTAAACTGCAAAAAACACTTTTTTTTTTTTAGAACTGACTCCACGGTGGGAGCCCATTTCAACCATTTGTCATGGCCATTAACACAGCAAGTCTCTCAATTCACTAGAAAGAATTTCCAACGCCCAGGGCACAATTCTCCTGTTGCTACCCCTAGTCTTCCACACTTTTCTTTGTCACACAGTTTTTCAAAAGCTGTCAAAATGCTGTAAATTTTTTGATGCAGGACAAGGGGATGCTCTCTCAGGCTTTACTGCTCCTTGGTAAACAGTTGGCATTTAACAGCAGCACATGGACAACAGCACACAGCAACACATTAGTTAACCTTGCTTCAGCTTTTTGGGCTACCCACTGCCAGATAACCAAAACGCTAGCCCCTTGCCCGAGCACCTTTCCTCCCTAAATTAAAAATCCAAAGCGATGCCTCCATTTTGTAACCCCCACCCCTGCCTTTTTGCAAACGACAGGTGGTATGCTGTTTGAATCTGACAGCAGTACCAGGTGGGGACTGGGTTCGGGGAGGAATAGGTTACTCGGCACAAGGGCTAGGTTTGGCTACTCTGCACAGGGGCACCCAAGTAATTCCAAACACAGGAAGCAATAACTGTAATGTCCAATACCAGGAATGGGATTCTAAAGTGTGGCTTTTATTCGCATCCAAGTAAAACAACAAAGCATAGACGGACCCCACAGGGCTACACTTCTGGTAATGCAGATTAAAAAGAATCAGGAATACTTCTTCAACACTCCAGCCCTCAGGCTCTGAACCCACCGGGCACACATCCCAGCCTTGCACGCTGCTTTGGGTACACAGACCGAACTTGTACACTATCTGGGATTCCCAGGCTCCGCTCCCTTGCTGGCCACTCGGACATCTTCCATTTGTCATGGAAACATTTGTTGGTGGCTCCCTAAACCACCTAAGAGCAACTTAGCTCCATCAGGGGAAACGTCCTTTTGGTCCCACACCTGGGTACTTTTCTCAGGCACTGGCCAAGTACCTGAGAGAAAGTAAAAGTGCCACAGAGCAAATCCGTAGAGGTGAATTTGGTTACTACTGAAGGGGGGTCTCCCACCTCTCACTTCCACAATTCATACCCAGCCATTTCTTTGGACATTAGACATCTCTCTGTAAAGCTTGTCAATGTAGATTAAAGGCTAAATGTATGTCACATTTCCTCTACTTGTCTTGCTTTCCTGTTGTGCTGGACTTGAACATACTTTTACTTGGCTTAGCCCATTGCTCTAGGCCTCCCACTGATTTAGCAGTCCAATCCCCACTTTACTTTACTCTTTGTGCTGGACTTGAACATACTTGAATTAACTGGCAATGTCTATTATACTAGACCTCCTACAAACTAAGTAGTCCAATCCCCATGTTCCAACAGTTCAGGTGAAAACATAGGCCCTATGTCAGAGCGAACTCACCCTTTGGTTGCAGGTGCCCCACAGGCGATTCCTCACAGGAATTTCTTTCACACAGCTTCTGGTGCTGCAGCACAACTTGAAATAAGGCAGCTTCTTCCTTAGCCGGAACCAGGAGGGTTGCCCCTGGAAGACAGGAAAACCTTTCCACCCCCATCCCCTCAGGGATGGGGCACATGGACCAGTAACAGCGGTCTCCACCACTTCACAAACAGCTTACTGTGTTCCTCTTTTGGTGGAAACACACACCTCCCTTTAGTAGCTCTTTGATAGAGCTTAAGGCTCTGAGACCCTTCTCCACAGACTGCTGTGCTGCTCCTCTCTTCAAGACTGCACACAGACTCTGTTCAAAAATCCCCAACATTCTATCCTAACTTCCAACTGCAGCATTCCAGTGTGGCTCATGCAGCTGCGAGAGTTCTATGGTGATGTCATCCTTCAGTCTCAGCTGAGACTGAGAACAGAGAGAGACAGTGTGAAATCCATTTAACTGGAGTTTCACAGGCTGCCTTCCCTGCCTACCACTAGGTCTTACTGGGATTCTAGTAACCCCAGGTAATGGGGGGGGGTTACACTTCCACAAAGACACTCCACTGTTAGTGCACTATTAAAAAGTATTAATTAATAAAAATACTTAAAAGCACAGTATAAAAAAATAATAGCAACCCCCCCCCAAACAGAAGTGTTAATGTTTCGCGTCGCCCTGATGCTTTTTCAAGACCTGGCTTGGCTCTGTCTACTAGTGTCCTGAGAACGCCTTTTTTCTTGATTGGTCAGTTCTCTATATTCTGACTCTGCCTGGCTTTGGTGTGCAGGCCACCATAATTGATTGCATAGTGGTTACAATATGTGATGAGGTTTTAGACTGTCTGAGTCAATATTACTGACTAAATTCATTACACTACCTTAATTAAAGAATTTATGTATTTATTTATTAACTGTTGTGTTCAGTTATATATTCTTAGCCAGTGCACAGTGGAAGTCGTGGTTATAGTAGCTTGATCAGTACCAGTCAAAGCTGCTAAAATGGCAATACATCTTGCACGTCTTGCAGTTCTTTCCCCTTCTTCACCTCCATGCCCCTCCCAAAAGACTCTATTTCTGTCAGGGTATTAGGTTAACTGTCACTGGCATGAGTGCATTTTATTTTATATATTTATTTTTATTTAATCTTGGTAACTGGGCAAGGCCCCTGAGGCACAAATGCCTGTTTTCAGGGGCGACCTGGGAGCACTGGAAAGGTTAAATGACTTGATCAGAGTCACATGGTATGCAAGTGGAGGCTGTGGGAATCAAACCCAGGCCTGCTGGATGTACCAAACTCATTCACATCTTGTTACTTTAACCTCTAGGCTATACTGCCAGCAGGAACCTAATATATGGAAGAACCCAGTATATCCGAGATATATACTGTATTGTGCGTACATGCAGGTGCACACATCAAAAACCTCATTCTACTATGAATATAGTGCTCACAGTCCTATATCATCTGCAGCCTCCTCATAGAAACATAAGGTGCTCTACCACTGGTACTGGACCCCAGCTAAACTCCAGACATTTGTCCTCCTATGCAATGATCCCTGTAGGCAATGTGGCGCTATGGGGGGATCTTTATTACATAGTGTAGCGTTGCCCCTATGCTACTGCACTTTGGTGCAGCCATAAAGTATGAATGCTGAAAAGTGGTTGGTTCAAATTGCCCCCTCTCCCCTCAACTGCTCCTATTGGGTCCCCCCCCCCCACCTGCATTGGTCAGATCACTTGGTACTCTTGCTGAAGGCTGGCATGGTGGCTAAAAGTCTGCTTCTCCACAAATGGTGAACACAGGAAATACCCACACTGCTGGAGTAGCAATTTGTGCTGAATACCCTGTCTGTTCAACTTAGGATGTCATATGTAGGTAGGGTATACTCACATCCTTACGTATGAAGCTTATCTGTCTTCCCATCTATGTGTTTTTGATCTTCTCTTTCCCTTGAACTCCACCCCCATGATTACCCCCCCCCCCAAGGTTCTAGTTCGATTTGGTCTTGTTGTGCCTGGCTATGCCCTTTTTGAGTTGATGTATACATTTTGATCTGTGTACCTGTTATAATGATTGGAATGTAACCACGTGTTCTTCATTTTATATTTGAAATACTGTCTTTTCTTGTTATGTTTTGTAAGTGCTGTTGCTGATGTGTTTTTGTTTTGTTTTTTTGTGGATTTTGTTTACCCCTCCTTGCACCGCCCCCCCAGACTCTCTCTGGTGGGGACACTCGACTCACCATCCATCCCGCTTGCCTGAAAACTCAGTCCTACCATTCAGTTGGCCCAGCTTCACTCCATCTCTCCTGGTGCCCGTTCCCTCAGATTTAAGCCCCACCCCAGGGCAGGACTGCCATTCTCCTCTGTTGACCTATCTGGAATCTGGATGGGCATCCTGGGAAGTGGAGGAGCACCGAAGGCAGCCAACGCATTCAGCGTTGGGCGTAGAGGGTGGTCCCTGGTCCCCACCTTCTCCTACCAGGGATCAGGGATTTTCCTTGTTCCTGTTCCCCTGAGCTCGGATGTGCAATGACATCCTGCATGCAGTGTATGTGCTCCCACACACACTTGTAAGACATCCGATGCAGCTCACCCTCTACTTGTGAGCTGCTAGATGCTGTGACCCCCAGCATCCATTAGGAGTCCCCAGAACAGCGGCTAGGCAAACCTCCCACCCCCAGGAAGGGAGAGCAGTCCTCCGGATGCTCAATCCCTTCCCATCCCAGCCGACCCTTGATGTCCCAGGCTCGTTCCTGAACCCGGGTCACCGGCATGGCATGAGGTGTGGCACCCAGCACCTCAACCCTCAGTGCCACCCAGCCAGCTACTCTGCTGATGTGTTTTAATATTTCAGAAAACGAGATTAACTGCAAAAAAAAAAACTATTTCTCCCAAATTGGTGATATAGTTATCTTGAAAAGACTCGGCATGTATGGTGTGTTTTGTTGGACTTCCTATTCCCATCAGTGTTAATTATGGAGAAATAATTGCACAGCAGTTGTACATTCTGATTGGTTAAGACGGTCATTCAGTCTTAGAAACAAAAAGCCCTAAAGAATGTTGCCACGCCACATGTTCTTTCACTTGCAACATGAAACAAAAAATAATTGTCAAAAGTTGCAATAAATCTAATTATTGTTGAAGCCTGACATTTCCACTCTGATTTGCCACATTGTTTTCTAAAAGAAATTATTAGATTTGAACAAAACTGTTTGGAAAAGTTATTTTGGTTAGTAGTATTGCTTCATTTGGTATACTGAACACATATGTCTGCTAATACACTTCCTTGGAGAAGCCCATTTCCTTAAAAATAAGTCTGTGTTGAGCTTATGATGATCTATTGTTTCATCAATGTTTTTTTCTTGGCTGTAGTCAGTCTTAATTGCAGAAGAAACCCAGTCCTATGTCTGCAAAAAGGGAAAGGGCCCACCACACCCTTCAACCATGTAAGCAATAATACCTGACAGGGTGGGTGGTATTGGGCAATACCAGACCACCCAGGGGTGTAATGAGGCCCGATGCCGCAGGCGGCGGGCCTTATAGCCCCTGGAAGGTCCAGTATTGCCCACACCACCCACCCTGGAGGGTATTATTGCACTTAGAAAATGGGCATCAGCTTAGATTTTTTTTCCAGTAGTTAACAAATGAGTACAACACTGAAAAATATAACCTTAAAACAAAAAAAAAAAGTTTAATGGTAAAATAGTCCCTGCTTAACACAGTTGCCTTCCCTGCCTAGTACAGTTGCCAGTAGAGGGCGCTGCTACAGAAGGCTAGGACTTCGGGGAAAGTCTTTGAGGAATTTCCTGTGATTGTAGTATCTGGCAGTTTATTTTTGTTCCCTCTGTGGCACTTCTATTCAGTTCTCGCCCCTCACATTTAGTTTAAAGTAAGGTCTGAGCACCAATATTGGTTTTTAGTGATGTGCGTCTCATCTCCCTGGGCTATCTCCCCTCTCCACCAACAGCCACCCATGTCAATTGATGAAGGGTTGCAGCAGTTTATGTTGACATCGCGATCCTGCCTGCCCTCTGCGATCCATCCTGCCCTCATGCCGAAAGAAGAGACTGACATACCTTGACTGAGACTGGGAGATCAGGTACAAAATAAGTGACTTTTAACTCACCACTCATCTTCATAAGTGATCACGGTAGTGTGGGGCCAGGAGTGAGCGAGCGGGAGGGTAGGTGGAGGAAGTCGTGTCATTGGAGCAGCAGACTAGGATTTTCAGTTGTGGGGCTGATTCTATGTTCACTGACAGGGCAGACTGAGAAAGCGGTGGCAGACAAGTAACAACAAAAAAAAGACTGTTTTAAAACTGGAAAGGAGGTGATCACGGTAGTGTGGGGCCAGGAGCAAGCGAGCGGGAGGGCAGGTGAAGGAAGTCATGTAATCGGAGCAGTAGACTAGGATTTTTCAGTTGTGGGGCTGATTCTATGTTCACCGATAGCCGGGCAGACTGAGAGAACGGTGGCAGACAAGTAAAAAAAAAAAGAGAGACTGTTTTAAAACCGGAAAAGAGGTACACATTTTTTCTGAAACTGGCTGTTGTCTAACGAGCGAGTGTGTGTGTGGGGTGGGGGCTCACACTCTCTTGCTAAGAGATGGAAAAAAAATGGCAGCCATTTGAAATGATGTGCCCAGTGCTTCAGCCAATGAGGAAGCAGGCTGGGCACAAGAATATTTGGCTGGCCATGTGGCAGGTTTGGACTGGGGCCTTTTATTTGGTGGGCATCTATTGTCTGACAGATGCCCACCTAAATAAGTGTCTCAGCCAATCAGAAGAGAGAATGGTCTTTGCCCATTTTCTAATTACCAGATATTGGACTGGCACCCCTCAAAATGTGGAGCACAGCATAAGAGCATAGATGTAAAAGTTCAGACATAACCATTGTTTTATGTTCTATATTTACTGTTTTGCAGTTTAACCCTCCTTTGTGTAGCAGTTTGAGGAGCATTTTGTATCAAAGACACCATAGAAAAATAATTATTAATGTGTAGAGCATCACATTCACTTATAAGGGAGAGTGATGGGCCATTACTGCAGGGGCAGGGAAAAGCTGGCAAGGGAGGAGCTAGGATGATGGATGGAGAGATCCTTGTAAGCAGTGAGCATGAGGGCCTTAAGTCATTGAACGTGGACAAGGCTCCAGGGCTGGATGGGCTGCACCCTAGAGTTTTGAGGGAGTTGGCTGAGGTACTGGCAGCATTACTGGCAGACTTGCTCAATGCCTCCCTGCAGACAGGGTGTGTGCCTCAGCACTGGAGGATTCTGGTAACTATAGACCGGCCAGTCTGACATCTAGTGTAGGTAAGCTTATGGAGACTATCCTAAAAGAAAGCTTGGTGATCTTCTTGGAGGAGAACGGTCTTATGGATGACAAACAGCATGGGTTTGTCTCCAGGAGATCATGTCAAACGAACCTGGTTCACTTTTTTGACTGGGTGACAAAAGCCCTAGATTCCAGTTGGGCGGTAGATGTCCTGTGTCTGGATTTCAGCAAGGCCTTTGACTCGGTACCACATGGCAGATTAGCTAGTAAATTGAGGAACCTGGGAGCAGGGGACAAACTGATTAAGTGGTCTGGTAACTGGTTGGGGGACAGACATCAGAGGGTGGTTTTAAGGGGAACTCTCAACTCCTAAAGCAGTCACCAGTGGGGTCCCGCAGGGTTTGGTATTGGAGCCAGTGCTGTTTAACATTTTCATAACTGATAGAACAGTTGGAGTTAAGAGCAGACTCAGTCTATTCACTGATGACACCAAGATAGGTGCAGTGGTGGATGGGGTAGAGGGAGGAAAAGGCCTCCAGGAAGATATGGGAAGGCTTGAACAGTGGTCAGACACTTGGCAGCTGGATTTAAATGCTAAGAAGTGCAAAATCATGCACTTCAGAGTCAGAAATCCAGGGTACAGTTACCATCTGGAAGGGGGTTCAGCTGTATGTCTCTGAGGTAGAAAAGGATTTGGGGGTAATGGTCACAAGGAATATAATCTACTTGTCTCAGTGTAGGAAAGCAGTGGCAAAAGCTAATAGAATGCTGGGGTGCATTGCTAGAGAAATCACCTCTAGGAGGGAGGAAGTCATTCTGCCACTGTACAGATCCCTGGTGAGGCCCCACTTAGAGTACTGTATACAGTTCTGGAACCCATACTTAAAGAAGGACATAAGGTTACTGGAGGGGATCTAGTGGAGAGTGGCTAAAATTATCAGAGGTATGGAGGGGAAGCTTTACGAGGATAGGGTTAAGGCATTTATGTTTGCAAAGATCTAACAGCTCTGAAGAAGCCCTGAAAAGAGGTTGATACGTAAGCCAGCAATGTGCTTCTACTGCTGTCCTTTCCTGGTCTCACCATGTTACAAAATGTTTGAATAAAGACCGGTGGTGGACTAACCCTTGGACTCAGTCTCTTTCATGTGGAATCCAGTGTGGTTGGTGTGTGCAGCTGCTTATTTTGTTTTCGAGCCTCAACATGTACCTATTGCAGGAAAGAAGGGATGGGGTGATATGATCAAAATCTTCAAGTCCTTAAAGGGCATCAACAGGGTTAGTACAGAGGGCATGTTTCGATTAAAGGGAGAAGGGATTACTAGGGGGCACAGCCTGAAGTTGGTGGAGGATAGTTTCAAGAGAGAGGTGAGGAGGCATACTTCAAAGAGAGGGTGGTAGGGGGGATGGAATGCACTTTCTGAAGAAGTGGTATCTCTTAAAACAGTGGAGAGCTTTAAAAGGGTGTGGGATAGGGTCAAGGGCAAGATACTAGACAGTGAGAAGCTGAGGGGGAAAAGAAGGAGGTAAGGGGGGGCAGCAGTAGGAGTCTAACCTGTGTGCTGCACAATCGAGCTGACGTGATAGGCCATTTGGCCTCTATCTGCTGGTATTTTCATATGTTCGTAAGATATACTTCATGATTGAGGATCAAATGCTAAGGGAGGAGTTGGGTTTTCTATTTGTAAACCTCACTTCTAGATGGTTGAAGGCACTCAGCACAAGCACCTTGTACTTCACAACCCATCTGGGTGTGTACTTTACAAATAGAAAGGAGCACCCTGTCATGTCTTATTGCTTCATCAAAATCTTTATTGATCGACATAAGTTATTACAAGAGAATAATGAATATATGATAGACAAAATACATTACTGCAAAAGTAGTACAGTAAATATATTGATATAAGCGTCAATAATAAAATAAAGTTAATATTGAAGAATCCTATATAAAGAACATATAAGTTATTGCAAACCATCAGCCTATGCCTTAGTTTGTGTTATGATTTTACCTTGAACAAACCAGGGATGCCCACTTATGAACTACTACTTTCTCTAACAATCTTTGCATTCAGGGAATACTGAAATTATCTTTAGCTTTAGAATAAGGAAATAGAAAAGGTCTAATTTTTACTTAATTCAGGCACCCTGGAATGTACAGTAAATAAGAATGACAGGAGTGGCTCAGGTCTGGCTACCCACACACTGTCCCCTGATACCTCATAATCTCTAGTTCCATATAGGGGGAAAAGGGTGCTCAGGAACCTAAAAAGCAGTAGGTCTGTGCCCAGATCCTTACATTTATTTATTTATTTATTTTTATTTATAGTTTTTGTTTACCTGGTAAGTACCATAGCCAAGGCATGACTATTTTCGGGCACGACCGGGGAGAAATACATACAATAGACAAGGAATAGACATTAGAAATTAAACAGGATGAAACACAACACAGAGCAGTACAAGAATTTGACAAAGATCAGTGAGTTGGTACAAAGTTGGTCAAGATTTCACCGTTAGGTTACAGGACATGACAATGGTTCACTAACAGCACTTCAATTGATACAGGCAAGAGTGGCCAGGATACAGAGCGATGCAAGATACTGACAAAATCAATGACTGTGCAGAATTAAGACAACATTTCACAGTAGGGTAACAGGACAGGTCAGCAGTTCAGCTACACAGTAACAACAATACATTTCTGATTTCAGACAAATGTGGTTACGTACACGTGAAGAGGAGTTATAGACTGACAGAAACATAAGTGCATTAAGAGCATATCCCAGTGGGTTGGCCGAGTTGGATACAGTATGCAGCAGTGGAGCAATATGATGAGGTCAGAGCCATATTAGATTCAGGGAGGTTTAAAACAAGCTCAGGAGACCTGACTAAGGAGGAAGTTGTGACAGTTTGTTTTAAACTGGGTATGGCTGGGTGCTAGGCAAACATTAAGAGGCAAGGAGTTCCATAGTTTTACCGCCGAGTAAGAAAAAGCTAGGGTTCCTTTATTAGATTTGCATCTCTGTGTTGTCAGCAGTGATTTGTCAGATGATCTGAGGCCATGAGATGGGGGCAGAGGATTCAATAGTGAGGCCAGTGATCCTGGGGTTCCTCTTCTTATAACATAGTCGGTCAGGGAGCCCAGGGCATAGGTTCTAGCTGGAGCAGGGGCTAGCCAATTTAGGTCAGCATAGTGCTGACAGTGGTGCATGGACTGGGGTGAGGCCGAGGCATATCTGCAGATGCTATTGTAGCTGGTATCCCACTTTTTTAGAAGAGTGGTGGATGTGTTAAGATATGCGACTACCCCATAGGATAAGGACGGGAGCAAAATCCCATGCGCTATGGCTAGTCTAGCTGATTTCATAAGGATATAGCTAGTTTTGTAGGCAGCTCCAATTTTGGCATTAACTGATTTGCAGGAAGATGTTATGTGCATATCAAAGTTGAGGTTTTCAGCAAGGAGAATTCCAAGGTACTTGAGAGAGCGTACAGGTTTTAGTACCACACCATCGTGACCATATAATACTATAAGGAGATCACGGTTGTTGTTTAATTTGACTGTAGATCCAAACAACATTGTGTGCATTTTATTAAGATTAAGGATGAGCTTGTGAGTGGTAAGCCAGGACTGAATAGACTTGAAAGCAGTGGTCAGAGTCTGGTTTATATGGTGTATATTCTTGTCATTACAGTATAATACCAGGTCATCCGTGTAAAGGATAGACAAGCAGTCAGGGCTATTTGATGATATTCCATTAATAAAAATGGAGAAAAGAAGGGGTCCTAATATCGATCCTTGGGGAACTCCTAGGTTGTTTGCCACGGGGCTTGACTCAGCAGAATTGAATCTAACAAGCTGCGTTCTATTGGATAGATAGTTCTTAAACCAGGCAACTGAGTTAGTTGAGAAACCAAGTGCTAGGAGACTGTCTAGTAGGAGTGGATGGTCGACGAGATCAAAAGCCTTCATCAGATCTATGAAGATAGAACCCTGAGGAGGCCATTGTCCATGCAGTTAGAGTGTCATTTGTGAGGAGGAGTAAGGCTGTGGAGGTGCTATGACCTTTCCAAAAGCCATGTTGGATAGGTGAGAGGAGGTTATATTTAGTCATATATTCAGTGACTTGAATTGACGCAAGTTTTTCCATTAATTTGCTCAGTACTGATAGTATTGCAATCGGCTGATAGTTAGCCATATCTCTTTTATCTTCTTTCTTTAAGACTGGCGTAATTCTGACCAATTTCCTTACAGCCAGGACAACACCAGTGCAAAGAGAGAGGGTAAATATCCATGATAGCCACCGCACAATGAATGGTGCAACCAGCTTTAGTAATTTGGGTTCTAGGCCATCAGAGCCTGTGCTAGTACTGTCAGATATGATGTTCAGAAGGCCTAAGACATCAAATTTGGAAAAAGCCTTGAAATAGAATGGAGGGGGAAGGGTATCAGGAGTGAGTGGGGCGGTGGGAGGTAAAGGCTGACCATAGGGGAAGCCCAATGTTAGGCTTGATAGGTCAGAGAATTGTTTATTGAATGCTTCAGCAATGGTCCTGGGGTTGTTACAATGGGCCCCATTTATGATCATTTCATCAGCCAAGTAAGTATTTTTTGCACCCAAGAATGATTTGATATGAGCCCAGAACTTTCTGGAGTCATTGGCTGCTTCCAGCAGGAGCCCTTTACAGTACAAACTTGCTAGCCTAATCCTCTTTTTGCAATCACTTCTCTGGGCCCTGTAGGTTTGATAGTCAGAGGTGAGGCCTGTTTTGCTGTAATGCTTCCAGCTTTTATCCCTAGTACGCAATGCAGTCAGGAGATCTTTATGTAGCCACTTTGTGGGTGTTATGCAAACCCTCCGGGTAACACGGGGTCTATGTCTGTCCTGCAGTGCACGGAAATGCTCTAGGAAGTAGTCCAGTGCCGCTTGTGCATCCAGGGACTGGATGAGATAGGACCAGTCAATAGATGAGACTTTGTATAGGAACTTAGCTTGGTTTAGGTTCGCATAGTTCCTGAAGGTGATATAACGTGGGGGTTGCGTCAGTGAGCAGGAGTGTTGCCACACTCAGAAAATAGGGGAGTGATCAGATATACTGTCTGGCATGGTACCAGCCTTCACAATTCTGTCAACTCTGTTTGTTAGCACCCAGTCCAGTAGTGTGCTTGATTTTTCTTTAGGGGAGATCCTTGTGGGCTCAGTGATCATTTGATGGAGGTTAAAACTCTGGGTTACAGTTAGGAGTGACTCATGAGGGTGACCAAGCCAGTTCTGATTCATGTCCCCTAAGATAAGCAGTTCATTTTGGCCTGCCAGTGCTAATGTATCCTCCAACATATTAGTGAGGGCAGACAGACCTCCCTGGGGTGGATTATAAGCCACAGCTATATGTAGATTGCTCCCAGGCGGAGAATTGCATGAAGGGATTTGCAGACGGAGGCTTGAGGTTTGGTTTTCAGCGAGACATTTAGGTGTGCCTTATAGTACAGCGCAACTCCCCCGGCCCGCTTAGAAGATGACCTGTCATTTCTTATAAGGCAATAGCTTGGTAGTGAGCAGGCTGTGTCAGGGGTGAGGGGCTTGAGCCACGTCTCAGATAGGCATAGTATATCCAGGTTATGGGTGGTGACCCATGCCTCCAGCTCTGGAACATATACATAACATAGTATATACTAAATTATTATATTTAATCATTTGTAAGTATATTTAAGTTCTGCCCAATGATGTAAAAAAATTAGTCATATTTTTAATTGCCCCTTCATCTTCTGTGGACAGTAAGTTCTTCTGGAGTTTCTTCTTTGATAGAAATAACTTACCAAGTTTGTGTCTAATAAAGAGATTTATTTGATTTAAAAATAATGGACATATCATTGTTAGATGGTATAGATCACCAAAGATAACCAAGCCACATTTACAGACGGGTGGCAATTTTTTGATATCCACGTTTGAGCATGTTACTTTTGTAATATTTGAATCTTAATTTTTAAAGATATGCCTATCCCCAAGGTCTGTTAGAATAGTCAAGTGTGGTTCTAAATGTTTTTTTTTATTATTTTGGACAATCCATTTACATACTTTTTGATTCTTAATCAGGGCCATTTTTCTTGTTTATTTTGATAGTTAATTCTACCCATAATTTTATTCATTTTAAAGTCCCATTGTTCCAGTAAAGGGAAATAAAACTGGTAGCCATATCTGAAAGAATGTGGTTTAATTTGTACAAACCATATCAATGGTAGTGAGAACTTATTTATATTATAATCCATTATTTCATCTAAGGTAGCTGTTGCCCTATTTTGCTCTGGGTATGTTTTTTTCCTTTCAGACAGAACATAAGAAGATTGTATTCTAGTTGGGGTTGCAAACTAAAAATCCTTAATTCTTCCCTAGCTAAATCTGATGGCACTGAGATCAGTAGCCCCAATAGTCTCTTATATAATATGCCAAGGGGTTTATTCAAAGATTTAAAATCATAAATCCACAGATTTCAAAGCTTTATAAAAATTTTGCTGAATTATTTACTTTTATGCAAAGGATAACAGCTGCAAAATTATTGCCACTGAATTCATGATGGAATCTCATGATGGACCAATACATTTTTCAATATTATTAAATATCACTCAGTATCATTCAAGAGCCAAGAAAAAATGGTCTCTCCATGACCTATTAAATAAACATCTAAGGCCTGAGTATTTGTAATTTAAAGCCACTTCCAGTTTATTTTTATTAATGAAAACTGACAGATTCAACCGTTTTGAGATAAATGCCATCAGTGTTGTTTTTTGCATATTTATCTCCACATTTTTAGCCCAACAAAATATGGAGAACCTGTTTAATTGTCTTTACAATCCTAACCTTGAAGTGATGAACAGAACTACATCATTAACATAGGCTAAAGCACCTACTGGAATTAAGCCAACCTTGGGGTTATTAAAAGTGTAATCCTTCATTTCCAAAAGGATACTTTTAATGTATACGTTGAAAAATGTTGGTGCCACCAGGCATTCTTGTTTGACCCCATGTTAGTAGCGATTTTTTCAGATCGCTCCCTTTTTAAATGTAGTACAAACCTAATTCAAGATACAGTATTACTGCGTAACTCAAAAATTATTCTGAGAATATTTTCTGGCACTCCAAATTTTTCCATCTTCAAACAAAGTTTTTATCTATTTAACTTACTGAACACTTCACTAAAGTCAACAAAGACTTTATATAATGGTTGATTCTTACTAATATTGCCTTTTCTCTAATAATATAGCATAAGGCAGTTGTCTAATGTTAACCTATTTGCCTTAAATATGGCCTGGGCCTCTGAAAGAATTTTGTTATCAAATGGCCAAGTCTGTAACTTCTCTAGAATAATTGTAATGAAAATCTTCTGCAAATTATCACCTAAACTGATAGGTCTATACATCTGTGGGTCTTGCTTGCCATCTTTTTAAAATATATATAGTGGTAGTGCCCTTCCAAGAGTCTAGATATGTATTCATCCATAAGACTAAGTTAAAGAAATGGTAAAATATGCAATCCACCACTCAGTATTCATTTTGTGTGTATCAGCCAGAATCAATTCAGGTCCCAGAGCTTTATTTAAATGTTGGGGGTGGAGACTGCCCATTCAATTTCTTGTTTATAAAACAGTGTGGTGTCAAGTTGTTTCATAGAATTATCTCTAAGTTAATAACTTTCTGAGTTGCTTTCATTATAAAATAAATCTTTAAAATAATTTCCCAGACATTGGGTGTGATTACTGCTGATATGTTTTCAAAATTAGCAGTGCCCTTCGTCACCAGGGTCCGAAAGGTCCTGACATCCTTAATGCATGCTGCATCATTCAATTTGTCCCAAAATAAATCTTTGGTAATTTGTTTTATCCCTTTTTATGTTTGCTTGTGTGCATGTGCAAGAAACATTTCATCACAGCTTGGGAGAGAAGTGAGGTTTTGGAGGTGGGGCACTGTGGGGGCCAATGCTCCCAGTGCCTTTTAAGGCTTGGCTCGCTTTCCCCAATGCAGTGGCACGCTGCAGCTGACACTAGTTCAGCCAGCATGCCACCACCTTGAAAGGATTCCGCCGCTGCAATGAGAGAGAGACCCGTCATTGCAGGGCGGTCCCTTGCCTGGTGTAAAATTTCTTTTAACATGGCGGTGGGCAGCGACTCTCGCCCCCCGCCTCAGAGTCCCAATGAAAGCCATCTTGGGGGTTCCCAATCCCCCTGTCGGCATGTCCCCATTCCCAGTTTATTTGCTGATGGGGTAGCCCAATCCCCATCAGCATGATGCACCTCTCTCCCCATTTGTTATGTACCAAGGGAGTGCCCAGTCCCCCTGGGTTCATGAGCTCCCACTTCCCCCCACCACACTGTATGGCCAACAGAGGTGCCCAATCCCCACTGGCTCCAGTACCCACCTCCCCAACAAACACCTGGCCAGGTGGCATGCTGGGAGCCCACCCCAGCATGCCAAAAGTGTCCCGCAATGTCTTTAATTTTAAATCCTGTAAAAAAAGAAAGTCCCTCGTTGAGCCCCATGCCCCCTTCCCCAACTCGCGCCCACCCGCTGCATGCTCTACCTTTCCACACACTCCCTCACCCCATACTTACCTCCAGAGCCCGGCGCGACAATCTTCGGTGGACCAGGAACACGTCTGCACTCTTCAAAGGCAACCACGAACTGAAGAAATGCCGGTAAGCTGTATAATTGCATAAATGAGTTTTTTAAACTTTGGTGCATATCTCAGCCATTTTTTCAAATTTAGGCACCACATTTTCAACATGGGGTTCTTGGGACCCCACCTCATGAGTTCAGTCACTGTCATCTCATTATTCGGTCCCAAAAGGTGATTTTGTGGTCACTGTGTGAAATCACCTTTCTAGACTGATTAATGAAACAACAGTGTCACTGTTCATGAGGAGGGTTCTCAAAAAACCTATGTTGCAAATTTGCTGAAAAAATTCCAAAAAATGACTGCGTTATGAGCGTGTGTTGCGCAGTTTCTATGTATGCATGTAACTTAGTGAATTTGTAATATTTTCACTCCAGTTTTTCAACACTGGCATTTTTCCACACCTTCTTATGAACAGTACAGCTGTCATTTTTTACATCCTGGCCAAAATGTGTTTTTGCACTCCCGGCGCAGAATAGCGCAATCACTTGTGGGAAATCAGTGTTTGGGACAGAGTAAGAAAATCACAGTGACACTGTTCATGAGCAGAGGTTCTAAAATGCCTATGTTGAAAATTTGGTGACAAAAGTCAATAAAATGACTGTTACAAACGTGTGTTGCGCAGTTCCCACGCACCCTCATAACTTTGCAAATCTGTAATATTTCTTTCCAGATTTTCAACATTGGCAGTTTGCCACACCTCTTTATAAACAGTACAACTGTCATGTTTCATATCCTGCCTGAAATATGTGTGCACATCTGGTGCACAATGGCACGGTCGCTGTTGGAAATTAATGTTTCGGACAGATTAAGAAAATCATAGTGACAGTGTTCATGAACAGAGGTCACAAAATGCCTATGTTGAAAATTTGGTGAAATAATTCCACTAAATGACTGCAGTACAAGCATATGTTGCGCAGTTTCCACGTACACTTGGAACTCTGAGTATTTTTTATATTTTCACTACAGATTTTCAACACTGCCATCTCTTCACACCTCCCTATGAATGGTACAGCTGTCATTCTTCACATCCTGCCTGATCTGTGTTATCGCACATGTGGCGCAGAATGGCACGGTTGCTGTGGGAATTCGAAGTTTGGGACTCATTAACAAAATCACAGTGCCACTGTTCATGAGAAGAGGTCCCAAATGCTTTCATGAGGTGGGGGTCACAAAAAGGCCATGCTGAAAATTTGTACTGCAAATACCAACACACGCCCGGGGCATTAGGGTTTCTAACCATAACGTCCCACCCTGTACAGACTGACAGGCATCAGAGGTGTAACTTTGGATCACCAGCTGTAATGCTTATGCCATCCCACCCTCACCTTGAAGCCAGTGACAGGCATCGAGGTGTGCCTTGCACTCTTCAGCCCCAGACTTCACCCCATTCTCCTGTACTGCACCCATTTCAGCGTATGTCCTTATGAAATGGGGTGACTATGAAGTCAAACACCCCAAGGCACACCTCAACACTTGTCAGCGTCAACAGGATAGGGTGAGGTGAAATGCCATGAGCATTATGGGCAGTGACCCAGAAGCAATGCCTGTCCATCTCTGCAGGGTGGAGGTGGGATTGGCATGAGTTCAGTACTTCACTGCCACTCCTATTCTGCATCTGTCTAACTCCTGCATGTCCAATGATAATATCAGCAAGCAAACATTCGGCATTGACAAATGCTTGTTTAATTTAGCTGTGTAAGTTTTCTTTGTTCATCAGGTATCCTCACATTTTGAGATGATCTAGCAATTCACCCCCTCCCATATGGTTAGTATATGGTTCTACTTTCTTTTCTTATCTCTACATTCCTGATTAAATCAAGTTTCACTCTAAAGTAATTCTTCTTTATTTTCTATATATAACATATTTTAGTGCCCTCAAAGACAAACAACATCATCTCATAAACCTTTTCTGGACATTCAGTCTTACTGCTTACAAAATTGGCTTTTCAATTGTGCTATACAGCTTAATATGAGTCATTTATTCAAAATATCACTGAATAATATGGGCCAGTATCATCTCCAATTGGGCAGAGGTGGCTGTGAGAGAAAAAATTAGACATTTTCCCTTATAGCGTAAGGCAGTTGCAAAATATGGAGCCCATTCTTATTCTCTGATTGCATGGGAAGATTTTGAGGTTACCCAAAGGGAAAACAAGGATTTTATGTAATGCAATTAGAATACTTTAAAAACATATTTTCAGAACAAAAAATCATACTACTGTTATTTGTTTTGCCTCTATATGAACCCAAAAAGTTTGAAAAGGTTACAAAAAGCTTTTTTTTAAAGTTCTTGAAATATTTCTGAAAAATTAAATTACAGTGCATTGATGCACTAAAAGACTGTAGATATGGTATAACCTTTGTCAATCTGACTCCAAGCTTTCATTAAAAAAGTATTACGTTTCTAGCCCCAAAGGTTTAAACATTTGGTCTTTTTTTTTTTATTATTAGTAGTTTTATTTCCTGTTTTGCCTGACCTGACCCCATCCAGATCAGTCCCCTCAGCTGCCCAGCATCTCTGGTTCTTACCTTTATACTCTGGTCTGTCCTCTGCCACAGGATGTTTGGAGATGCCCAGTCACTGACTCACTGGTGAGGAGTCTGCAGGGAACTGGGCTATCCTCCATCTGCAGTTGGTTTTTTTTCCTGCTGAAATTCTCTTCAGAGACTTCTCTAATCTCAATGTAGGTGCCCTATACACAGACCTAGATTATACAGATTGGTCCCCTCTCTACTAGACATCAGAAACAGAAAAAGTATTTGATTTCTTTGTAACCACAGTACAGGCTCTACAAGACAAACATGTCCACTTTAAAAAAACGAAGAGTTAGAGGTACACTGACTAGATGGATGCACAGTGACCTTCTAGCATCCCTCAAAAGGAGGGATAAATCCAAATCAAATCAAAGCCAAACACTCACCCAGTGGATTAAGGGGAATTCAGAAGGCTGAGAACAAATAGCAAACAAGCCATACAAGCTGCAAAAAGCATCTACTGTAGACAACTTCTCAAAGCGTTGATCAGCGACTCACAAGGCTTCTGGAATCACATCAAGTCATTTATGAGCCAGGATAAAAGCTCAACTGTATCTGACAGGACAGTGGATGGGGTGAATTGCAACAACACGGGCCAGATAGCAAATGCCCTAAACGCACACTTCTCTGACCTCAAGGAGTATACGTAGATGATGGGACAGGCTTCGGCCACTAAGGATTGCACAGCTATTTTAGTCCTGCTATGTTTTAATCTCAGGACTGTCTCCATAACTGAAGTTCTATGTCTCCTAAAATCAGTCCCGGCTTACGAATCTGCAGACTCAGATGGGCTACTACTGAGATTTATAAAAATGGCCACCATGCGACTAGCTGCTCCAGTCACCAGGCTTTTCAACCTGTCCCTGACTACAGGGACTGTCCCAAAACTCTGGAAAATTGCCAGGGTGGTTCCAATTTACAAAAAGGGAGACTCGAAGAACATTGATAATTACTGACCCATTGCCATCCTATTGGTTCTGAAGAAACTGCTGGAGAAGGTCATAGCCACCCAAGTAACAGAACACCTACAACTACGCAACCTACTATCCCAGGATCAACATGGGTTCAGGAAGACACACAGTACATCAACTACTCTTATCCGGTTTATGAATGACGTAAAGATGGCCATAGATAAGGGCATGTTAACAAGTGCTGTCTTCATAGATCTCACAAAGGCGTTTGACCTTGTGGATCACCCCCATTGTTAGAGAAGCATTCTACAATGGGTTTCTCACCTGTAGCTACTTCCTGGATGGCTAGCTACTAATCTGAATGACAGCAATATGTACAAATAGATAAAACCAAATTGGAGCTCACCCCCACAATCGTGGGTGTCCCTCAGGGATCAATAGTAGGTCTCTTACTGTTCTTCCTATTCATAAACAAGTTAACCACCCTAGCTGACCCATGTTCAGCATTACTATACGCAGATGACACGGTGCTGTATAGCAGTGACAAGGACCTATCAACCATTAACTCAAGCCTGACCAAGGCTTTTGATCGCACACAGTCTTGGCTTATGGAAAACAGACTACTGCTGAACTCTAAAAAGATGTTCGCCATGATCCTCAGCTCTGCGCCTAGACTCAAAGTCTGTTCTAGCATGCTAACCATCCCTGGTCCACTTGGAACACCACTCAATGTTGTACAGTCCTTTAAATACCTGGGAATCACCCTGGACCCATCCCTGGACTTCAACCTCCATCTATCCATAATTTGAAAGTCAGTAAATATAAAATTAGACATGCCCATACCTCATCTGCTAGACTAGCCATTACACAGGGTGTCCTGCGTCCAAGCCTTACATATGGTCTCATCACCTAGCTGGAAGCCAGCAAGAAGATCCTTAGCAAATGGAACATGTGCTATGACAGTATTTGTCACTTTGCCCTGTCTGTGTCCCGGAGTACCCATCACTGTCTCCTATATTCCAGTCCAGGATGGCTATCCCCATATTCCTATATAACCTACATGGCTGGCTGCACAGTTTATAGTATTATAAGATCCAGCATGCCACCTGCACTTGCCAATATGTTAAAGATACTCACCGAGTTAAAACTTGGGAGATTTGAACCACCTAGTTCGGTGTCTTACCGCCTAAACTGCTGCTGCTGTTAATGTGGCCCCAAATCTCCCAATCGTTATTAAAACATAGCACTTGTAAAATTTAATTTACCAGGTCTCCTGTACTTCCCGGTTCGAAGATCTGCCCCCACGCCATTCCCGCACTCAGCAAAGTTATGACATGATGCCAGGGAGAGCACGGGGGTGGGTAGCACTCATGTAGAGTGCTGATTATTGAGATCTGCTATTTTGAGCGACTCAACAATAGCGCTCTACAAGAGAGCGAGTGGTGCAATACGGCACTATATCCTGTATAGCGAGTACAGCAAGGAGCTGTACTCACTATTGCAGGATATAGTATCCTTTGAGGCCGATTCCCACCGAGCTGCTTACATAGCGTAGTGGTGTACACCATCACTTGCAATGCAAGCAGCCCCGGGTTCGGGCCTGGCTAGAGGCAGAATATTTTTTTTTCTGAGTCCAATAACTTGCCCTATGGTCTGCACCCCCTCGGAATTGATTATTTACATTTGGGAGGGTGCAGGGGACTTGCCCCCCCGCAAGGAGGGGCGCGGGGGTCACAGTCCCCCACATAAAAAAATATTTTTGTATGGTTTTCTTAAGTATTGTAGTGACCGTCACTGTTTGCGATGGTCGGTTCAATATCCATCACTCTGTTGACCACAGGGTCAAGTTTGTTCGCTCTATGTGATAGGTGGACTTTCAGACTTGCCTTTATCACATAGAACCGCAGGGACGAGCTCCATTATAGTCCATGGGAGCTACTTTAACATCAAGTTTATGTGTTACAGTGACCGTCTGGTGATTTCTTAAGGGCACCGGCCTCTTGTTAGTCACCCAGTTTGGGAATGGGAGATTAGGGGCCACATTAACAGCAGCAGCCATTTAGGAGGTAAGGCATTGAAGTAAGTGATGTATACCGCTAGCCTGGTAGATCTCTTTAAGTAGCACCCCACAGGCATACTTGTTGAGGTCTGCCAACAGGCTGCTCTTTGATGTCCCAAAATGTATGACAAAGATGGGTGAGCAGGCGTTCTCAGTATGTGCACCGAACTTTAGAACTCTATCCCTGTATCAGTAAGACTCGTTCAGTCACCAGGTCTTTAAGAGCGACCTACGCGAACACCTCATGAGCACTGACTCATGTTCATGCAGTATGATCCAGAGTAATACTGCCCAGCTAGGATTTACCGCTCACCAACAAGTTTACATGACTTCATCCAGTTTTGTATCCGAACTGCTTTTACATTACTATATCCAAGGTTAGCTATCATGACCTGACCAATGTTAATGCCTTGCTGCATTGCATTTCTCCAACCATAGGTGTATTGTATTACCTGTTACCTACTGCTTACACTGTCAATAACTCCTAACTGTGCTGCACCACCTGCCGTGCAGTGTGGAGCTGTGTTAACCTGTAATTGTCACCATGTATTTGTATTACCTCTGCTGTCTGCAACTCTCCTGAGCCATGCTTGAAAATAGGAAATACCTGTGTCTAGTGCACCTACCCAGTTAACAAAAACAAAATAAAATATGTCCATTCCCTAACCTGGGTCACCGGTGTGGGGGGTGGTTTGGCACTCACTGCCTCAGCCCACACTGTACCACTGTACTGGGTCAATTTGGCCATTTGAAAGAAAAATGAAATCTTGAAGTCAGTTTGACATGATTATATCATATTGAAACACTTTCATTGTGTCGATATGCTGAAATGCATTCCTTTTTTTTGAAATAATAGTTTATTAAGGTATTTTTCATTTGACAGAAAGGTTTAAAGTACAGCCTCCACATATGTGGACCATATTTCCATCACATGGTGTATCCTTATAACTAGACAGTATTAAAATGGACATAGGGTTTTGATGTTCAGCTTTATATGTGTGGGCTTTGGGAGGTAGCCTTTTCAACTGACATGTCCGGAAGGGCCTCACACATAATAGAGATGAGGAATAGAGTCAAGCCCCCCTAAAAGTGCTGACTAATATCCTCTAACCAAAACCCTGTAGTACTACCCATATCCAGTTTGAAAGTTTTCATTAATAACAGTACCAATATCAACTTGGAAGAATGATCTGTTCCATAGGCCGCACCACATGGAGATTCTTAAGAAGTTAATGGGAGAAATAAATAGCAGTCAGCAATAGAAAAGAAAGTGAAAAGAGTCAGGTAGTATGGAGTAGAGAAGAAGAAAAAAGAAATAAGAGAGAGAGGAGAAATAAGAAGGCCTAGTTTCGGTGAGAAAGAGAGAGAGAGAGAGAGGTGTGCCCGTAGAATAAAAGATGCGACAAGGGTACTATTTGGTTTCCAACATGAGATATCAACCAATGTCTGCAACATCTTTATTTTCTTTATGAGCTTGAAAATGCAAGAAGGGTAACCATCCGGCCGTAAATCTGTCAGTTTTGGTTCTTAACTTGGCAGTTAGCTGTTCCATTTGCTTAGTTTGCAAACAGATAGCACACCATGAGTCTACTGTGGGGATGATTGGATCAAGCCATCATTTGGTGATTGCCTTTAGTGCTGCTGCCACCAACATATTGAACAGCAAAGTCTGTGACTTGGTTAACATGGCTTTAGGTACTAGCCCGAATAACCAGACCTCTGGAGACACCAGGAAGCTGGCCTCAAAAATCTGGTTAACCCAAGATTGAATTTGATCCCAGTAAGGTCTGAGTTTCACACAGGTCCAAAAAATATGGGTGTGGGTGCCTTCTTCCCCGCACCTCCTCCAGCAGAGACTGGTGCCAGAGGTTCCAAAGAACCTGGTTACCACTTTCCATAGAAATTCTCTCAGGGAGGGGGAGGCAGAGGTGTGATGTATCTCATCCCAGACCCTTGTCCAGTCCCCCTCCCAGAGCTTAATACTACCCTCCTGCTCCCAGTTGGAGGCCAAGTCTGGGATACAAGAGGAGTCTTGTGTGCCCAGGACAGAAATTAATCTAGAGATCAGGCCTCTACTAATGTTCTGCTGGAGAAAGTGCACCAGCTGCCCTAGCAATGGGTGCGGTTGTCCCACCACCTTGGTGCTGGACCCCCCTCCTAGCAGAAAATGTCTAACCTGTAAAAACCTGAAAAGAGCCAGGTCAGTGGCACAGAGGGCTGAGGGGCTGGCGCCTTACCTCAAACCATGCCTGCGACCCGGGTTCGGAAACGGACTTGGGATGCCAGGGGTCAGCAGGGGAGGAGAGGATTGAGCATCCGTAGGACTGCTTTCCTCTCCTGGGGTGGGTAGTGGGACCACTTCACTCTGCAGTGGCTCCTGGTGGAGACCAGGAGCACTGCATGAGCGTAGCAATAGAGGGAGGGATCAAGAAAAACAGAAAAACACCCAGGATTGGCCGGATGATGGCGGACAGCATACTGACGCCTCCAAAGAGCCTCCTGTGGAAGTTCCACCTACCTCAGCAGTGCCCTGGGGCTGAGAGAAGAGTGTACTGGGTATCCCCTACCAGTGCCTTCCCCCTTGGAGGAGGGAGACCCACCCAGGGAAGGGTTACGCCAAGCTACCTCGGGCATCAGGCTGCAATATGAGGTAAGGTGGGCTCAAGGGGGAGGAGTAGTAGGAGAACGTCGGAGACCATGGCTGCCCGAAGGAGTGGTGGATCCTGAGCACGTAGGGGTGGAAAAAAGAAATAATGCAAAAAAAACTAAAAAAATCCTGGGCTGGCCGGCCCGGTGGCGCTGAGGGTTGAGGCGCTGGATGCCACACCTCGCGCCCACGCCAGCGACTCGTGTTCGGGAGCGGACGAACGGGCTGTCAAGTCGCGCTGAGATGGGATTGAGCATTTTGAGGACTGCTCTCCATCTCGGGTGGGGGATTTGGTCAGCCGGTGCCTGTCTGACCACTAGCGGAGGCTGGAGGACCAACAACACGTAGCCGCCAAGACTAGGGAGGGCGGGGCGTGGCTGATGCTTGACTAGTGTCTTGTGCCACGGGAGCATCTGGCCGCCTCAGTCACTAGCATCATTGCATGCCAGCCCCGTCGGGGAGAAAAACAAGAAAAAATGGGGCCCGGCCACGGCGTCGTTCCCTGGTGCCATTCCTGGAGGACGCCTCCCTGGCATGGATCCGTTGTGGTGGGTCGAGTCGCTCCTCACCACCCTGCTGCGAAGGGTAAGTCACGGGGTGCGGAAGGGAAGGGGTCTCATGTCCAGGAATGGCACCGGGGGAACGGCAGAGTGCAGGGGGGTAGCCGGAGCTCCGAAAATAACACCCAAAAAAAAAAAAAAAAAAATCCTGGGCTGGCAATTTAAATTCCAAGCTTAGTTGCCGGAAAGATTTAAAGATCCCCTTGTCAAAAAAGTGTTTGACTCTAGCATGTCCACTGCCAAACCGTCTGGGTGACCCCTGCATCCAGTTGGAGTGGAGCAAAATCCAAACATGCCCTGAGTGGTGTAGAAGGGCTTAACGTATTTGGTAACTGTAGTTTTTTACATCCATCCATCCAGACCAGCTTTGTAGAAAGCGACTATGGGTTGTTAAAAGCAAGCTTGGAAAGTCCCTCTCTGCCCATAAGTAGTAAATCTCTCACTCTTACCACAGGAGTCAGGGGTCTTTCTAATTCAGTCCACAAAGGGGGATCCTCCCCCACACAGAACTTGGCCAGGGCATCCAGCTGAGCTGTCCAGTAGAATATCCTAAAATCTGACAGACCCAGCCCCCCGAGGCCTTCGCCCGGAGCAAGGTATGCCATCTAATATGGGGTGGGCGGTTCCTCCAGATAAAACGAGAGATAGAGGATTTCAGCCCTCTTCAGAACAGGTTAGGACATTTCAGAGGGACAGCAGAAAAAAGGAATAGAAATTTTGGCAGCACATTCATAGGAATACACTCAAATCTGCCTGTGAGAGAATGTAGGAGGAGATTCCACCTGTGGAGATCTTCTTGCACAACCTGTAACAGCTTTAGGTAATTCACCTTGTGCAATCTCTTGATATCTCTAGGAATCTGCACCCCTTTGTATCGTAACCAGTCCTTTACCCATTTAAATTGACCTATCTGAGGGAGAGGAGACCGAGCATCAGCCCTGATTGGAAATTCCTCAGTCTTTGTCTCATTAATATTAAAGCCAGAGACTGCTTCAAGCTCTGCTAGCATTGTATTAAGAAGGGTAATGGAGCGTTCTAAATTTGAAATATAAAGTAATGTATCATCTGCATAAGGCAAGATCCTCAACTCCTCCCCCCACCCTCATTTTAATCCCCTTATAGTCCCCAGATTGCCTGACCCAGGTCATCAGGGGTTCCATACTGATAGCAAAGAGGAGAGGAGAGAGTGGGCAGCCCTGTCTAGTTCCTCTCTTTATTTCCAAAGGGACCGAGGTCTCACCACTGGCCCTTACTCGGGCTTTCAGATGTCTAGAAAGATTGGCCATCCATTGGAAACATTTCTCACCAAAACAAAATCTCTGCAATGTTTGTTGTAGAAAGAGCCAATTGAGCCTGTCAAAGGCATTTTCTGCATCTAATGCTATGGCTGCATTGGTGATATTTCAAGGAAGGGAGTCTGCTGCGGAGATGGCATTGAGGAGCAGGCGGATATTGTCTTGGATGTGTCAGCCAGGTATGAATCCGGTCTGGTCCGAATTAATTAGGGAAGGGATGATGGCCTGTAATCTGGTGCTAATCAGTTTTGTAAATATCTTAGCATCCTGATTAAAGAGGGAGATTGGTCGGTAGCTCCCACACTTGGTGAGGTCCTTACCCTGCTTAGGTATGAGGGGAAAACAAGGCTTCCTCCCACAAGTCTGGCGCAGCTCCCGGACCAGGTGCAGCATTGCAGACTTTCGTCAACAACGGCACAAGCTCTCAAGCAAACTGCTTGAAAAATTCAGCTGAAAAGCCATCAGGACCTGGAGATTTGCCCATTGGTAGGGTTTTAATCACCGCTAGTACCTCCTCATCCTCAGTGAAGGGGGATTTGAGTGCTCTTCTCTGCTCCTCTGTCAAGGCAGGAAGCTCCACCCTGTCCAAGAACTCTGAGATCTGTTGTTCATGATTTGCTCCTCACTCCCTCCCATACAGTATTTTGTAATAATTGGAAAATTCCTCTGCTATATCTTCTGGTTTAGTTAAGCAATAAGCCACAAGGGGGTGTGGGTTATCGGGGGATTTAACACGGCTGGAGTGGTTTGCCCATGAGGTGCAGCCGAGTGGGTAAATTCTCGCCAGCCATGGTAAATCCCCTGATAACCCACATCCTCCAAGTGGCTTATTGCAATTATACCATGGTTAATTTTTTTACTATAATAAAATACAACTTTTAAAGAGGTGGCTATGTTTGTTTATTTTTATTGTATTTATTCCTGGGCTGCAGATGATTAGGATTTAGATTACCATTATTTGCTCATCAACAGCCAGTGGTTATCAGAGGATTTACACCGGTGGTAAACTGCCAGTCTGACCACTTCATTGGCTGTTGACTTATGTCCATGGTATAATTACTCATAAGTCAGAAGCTTTTTGAGATTTCACCTCGGTGATGTATCTCTCTGCTTCCTGCTTTTTAAGTCACAAGGCCAACAGCCTGCCCGCTCTACCCCTCCCCTCATAGTACTTTTGATTGGTAAAGCGCAAAGAGTTAAGGGCCTTACGGGTCAGCAACTGATCATTCTCCTCCTTGGAAGTCTTCAGTCTAGATAGCACCTTTGGGTCCCCTGAGGCTTTATGTTCAGCCTTTAGTTTATTTATTTCCTACCAGTTTTTTGCAACCTTTGCTTTGTGTCGCTTATTCTGAAATGCTGACTGATTAACATATATCCCTCTAAGAACTGCTTTGAGGCTGTCCCAAATGAACTTCAAGGCTGAGTCGGTCTCTCTATTCTCCTCGGTGTAATGTAGTATTGTGTCTTTTATCTTGTGAACTAGGTGCCCATCATCCAGCATGCCCGGATCAAACCTCCAGCCTCCCCGTCCCAACCTAGGGCTCCACTGTATTCGTGCTTGCACCATCGAGTGGTCAGAGAAAGTGACTGGGTGGATGGCCACCTCTTGAAACAAATGGGCTCCCATCTTGAAAGTATAAATACGGTCTATTCTGGAATAGGACCAAGATGCTGGGGTGTAAAAGGTATAATCCTGTCAGTTGGACTGTACCACCTCCACACATCTACCAGCCCCCTTTCTTCTATTAGGGTCTTCAAAAGTCTGGAGGTGCCCGTGGGACCCCTCTGTGAGGAGGGGATTTGTCTAAAATACAGTTTTCGACCGCATTCCAATCCCCAGTACACATACATTGAGGGGAAAGAAAAGGTGGCCAAATAGGAAACAAAATGTCCCTGAGGAGGGGGTAGGTGCATGCACAGAGTGCATTGGGGTGCCTCTCAGTTCCCCTGATAATATCATCCATCGACTGTTGCCCTCGGTCTGACACCCCGTAATCCTGAACAGGAGGCCCCTCCTGATCAGGATCACCATTCCTGACCTGGCAGAGGTGGGGTGTGAGTCCTCATGGACCTCTCCCACCCAAATCCATCTCAGTTTCTCATGTTCCCCTTTCGATAACTTAGTTTCTTGTAAGCACCCAGTGTCACAGCCAACTCTGTGCAACTCTTGTAGGATTTTAGTTCTTTTCACCACATTATTAATACCCTTGACATTGATAGTGCAAATATTAAAAGTACCCATATAAGAGGCTATGGTCACTCTTCCCTGCCTCTCTCCCCCTCCAACCCCTTCCACCCATCCCAGGCCTTAGTGAAGAAAGAAAAGACCAGTGTGTAGAACCTGTACAGAAGAAAAACAATTTCCTGCTTAAAACTGCAGAGTAACATTGAGAACATGTACAGAGTCCAAACGAAGGACAAACTTGGGTCCCCTAAAAGGGGCTGATGTAAAGTAACCTCACACCAAATCCGCAGAGCCCTGCTGGTGAGTTTAGGGTACCCCCCCAAGGGGGTGTGGATTCCAAAGGAAAAACTCCTTGACATCCATAGACAGTGGAGTAAAGCACAAAATGTGCCAAGACAGAGTCTCCTGCCACTGAAGTCTCTAACCCTCCTCCCCTGTCCGGACTGCTAAAGTGGGTGGCTGCAATTTGGCCTCCCACCAGAATGATATGCATATATACTAACATACTATTTGCCAGCAGATTAGGCCTTACGGTATATCGAGTCTGCTCGAACCGTAGATCCTTAGTTGGGTGCCGAGGCCCTCCCATCCCTTGTGCTCCAGAACCCCTATCATCCATCCCCACCCCCCTGGGACAGGCCATCATCTGATACATCCACTTTCTGTGTCTGTCTCACCCTCTCTTGAAGCCCTCCACTGTGGATCTCTGAACCAGCTCACCAGGCAGTGCATTCCAAGGGTCCACCACCCTCTCAGTGAAAAACCTCCTCCTCTTTTTCCCCCTCACCCTTCCACCTTCCGACTTCAAACAGTGCCCTCTGGTGATACCTCCCTGCTTTAGTCTAAAGATCCCCTCCATGTTTACCCTATTTATTCCCTTGAGGTACTTGAAGACCTCAATCATGTCCCCCCTGTCTCTCCTCTCCTCCAATGAAAACAGGCAGAGCTCCTCAAGTCTGTCCTCATACGTCAAATCCCCTAGCCCTCATATCATCTTAGTTGCCCTCCTCTGTACCCTCTCCAGGAGCTGTATGTCCCTCTTCAAGTGTGGTCTTCAGTACTGTACACAGTACTCAAGCTGTGGTCTAACCAGTCCATTGTACACGGCAGAATCACTTCCTTGCTCCTAGAGGTGATCCCTCTTATGATGCATCCCAACATCCTGTTTGTCTTGCTAGCCGCTCTCTTGCACTGCTCAGAGTTATTCATACATGCATCCACATGACCCCTAGGTTTTTTTCCCCTATTGAGGCCTCCAGCGCCTCCCCTCCCAGGGTGTACCTGTGTTTAGGGTTTCCCTGACCAAGATGCAACACTTTGCACTTGGTGATATTGAAATTTATCTCCATGTGTGAGCCCAGCTTCCAGGGTGTCCAGGTCCCTTGCAGGGCCAACCTCCCCTCTTCTCCCTCAACTACTGCTCCCATCTTGGAGTCATCCGCAAAGAGACTCATTTCACACCCTATACCCTCCCTGATGTCCAATATGTATGCATTAAACAGGATCGGATCCAGGACCGAGCCCTGCGGTACCCCACTACCAACCTCTCTAGGGTTCAAGAGCTCCCCACACTACACTATCCAACACTAAAAAAATAGAAGGTTGAGCCATCCTAAGAAATTGTTATAATTCCCTGTAACGCAGTGGGGAATACTTATAAGTGCCTTGTATCAGCCTTGCCCTTTCCCTACGATGAAGCTGGTTAGTAACAAAAGGGAAAGTGGCTGATTCACTCCATGGAGATTTTTTCCTTTTTTAACCCTTTTCCCTCCTCCTTCAAAAATAATAATAATAATTATAATAAAATTAATTTAATTAAGCACCTTTCAAAATTTCAAGGTGCTGTACATCAAAAACAAACATAAAACATATTCAATACATTCAATAAAACAAATATAAACATATATAAAAACCACGATTTCCTGCACCAGTTGCCCCAATAGCTGAGCACAACAGCATTTTAGAGACCTTAAATCTCTCTTATTTTTATAAGTCTTAACACCAAGTCCTGAAATGCTTGACCCAGAGTTTTTGGTAGGAGTCATGAAATGTTCTGCAGGGAACATTTGAATCGAAGTGGCATGCACAGTTCCCCATAGTAGCTGATTTCAAAAAGGCATTAACACAAAAGATATTTAGCATGGGCCATTTAGAAAATGAGAAGTACTTGCACGTTTTCCATCACCATCATGTTATATCCCAAGGGGTATAGATGCAGTCTATTTATTCCATCAGCGAACTGTTCATGCGATCTGAAAGTCAAAAGCCCAGGGGAAGGTCCGGAAAGGACCAGACGCGGCAGTCCCCTCAGAAATAAATCTCCTGGAAACTATTCCCTGCCGTCTGGTTCCATTCCCAGAGATCCTGCAATAAAATCCAAATTCCAGCCAGTGAACTCATCCCTCATGACTGGGCCATCCAGGCTGTCCAGAGCCAAATGGAGGACGGCTTCACAGTTGAAGGTATATTCATTTATTTAGGTGTTTTGGGACCAGTCATTTGGCAATGTCTGTGTGGAGAGGGAGAAGGGAGTCTACTCGTCTTCTGCCAGGCCTCCTACCTCCTGGTGCTATCTGCCACAGACTCTCCTCTATCTCCAAATTAGCTTGCTCCTCACTGGTGTCTGGCACTGGGACCCTGAGGATGTTTAGCTTAGGGGTCGCCTGCAGTAGGGTATCAAACACTTGTATACCTTCGGCATCTTGAAGCCACAGCTTAACTGGGTAGCATAGGAAAGCTTTGCGTCCCTTTTCTCTGAGAGATTTAACCACAGTCAGGACTTTTTTCTGTTTGACCATCATATGTGGGGGAAAGTCCTGATCAACACATACACGCTGTCTAAGTTGATACTTTTCTTACTCCAGGCTTGTTGTAGGATTTTATCTTTCGTTATATACTTTAGAAATTTAACTCGGATTGCATGAGGGAGGGCTCCAGGTTTTGTTCTTAGGAGCCACCAAGCGATGAGCTCTTTCTATTTCCAGCTTGTAATCTTCTGGCAAGTTGAGCTGCTAGTGAAGCCATGAATCTATGTAAGCTGCCTTGTTGGCCTGCTTCATGCCTTCTGGTAAACCCAAAATTCAGATGTTGTTGTACCTTGCTCACGCCTCCGCATCTTTGGCTCAGAGTGTTAGTACCCTTTCTCTAAGGTAGAGGTAGGCTAATGAACACCCGCAGGCCATATGCTCGTTGCTGATCATTTTCATGTCGGCCTCCACCTCCGTGGTGCGGGATTCCAATTTTTTTGAAGTCGGTTTGCAGCCCAGAGATTTTAGCATCTATTCTGTGCAGAATCTTATGCATATGATTCCTGTCCACCTTCATAAAGGTGGAAGTTGAACTGGAGTTTGAATCTGCACCTGAGTCTTCCTCATCAGCTGATGTCGTAAGCATGGAGGAGTGGGACATGGCCGGGCTGATAGGCCGTGCAGTTGTCTGCCTCACGGAGTTACGCGCTGGTGTCCTAAACTCTTTTTTGGGGGGGATTTCCCCATCCTCTGGTGTACTCTGGGGATGATATCCAGTATTAATTGACCCCAAACTGTAATGAATGGCTACCGATTGTTCCTTGCTATCACCCTGAGTTGGAGGAGTATCGGGGCTAAACTGCCATTTGGGTCGTGACACAACCAGAAGTACTGAAATGCATTTCTGCTGTATTGATATACTAATACAGTAATGCATTTCCATTATATTGACAGAAAGAAGTAGTTTCAGTATATCAACATAGTGGAAAATACTGTATATGTATAGTACATTGATATACTAATAATACACTTACACGTTTTTTAAATGAAGACAATTTTTAAAATTATTAAAATTTTGCTAAAAGTAAATACTTTTTCAATTGACTGTCAGTACACATATTGATGTACAAATAGTACGAATTCAGTTATGTACAGTTGTAGCCACTGACATGTTTGGATAGTTCCTGAAGTTTCTCTGATAACTCTAGAGAAATGTTTAGCCTAATCTCTGTAGAAGGCCACTCCACCGCTGCAGCAGACGCTGACAGCGTAGATCAATGCAGTAACTCACAAAATAGCTTGGTATCCAGGTTTTCTACAGTAAAAGTCATCGCACTCGAAGATTAGGTGCAAATACTTTTTATTTCTTCCTCTGCGGCCTCTCTCTCTCTCTTTCTCTCTCCTCGCTTCTCCTCAAATTCAATTCTCGCTCCTGCAGCTGCACCTAATCCTCCCACCGGATCACTCTTCCCATCCTTCCACTCCCTCCTTTCTCCTCCTCCACATCTCCCATCCTCTAACTCCCTTCCTTCCTTAACCCTTGCTGCAACTCCCCCCCATTTCCCCCTCTTCCATTGCACTCTTCCTTGTTTACCTGCTGATAGCTTCACTACCTCTTGTCTACATATTTTTGCACTTCTGCACTTTTTTTTCTGTTTTTTCTGCACTCCCTTGTCACTATGGCTGGTCCCTCTCTCCAGTCCCCTAGTGCACCTGCCAGGCTATGCCACCAAGGGGACGGGGATCACTCCTATAGTGCCCCACTTCTATTTCATCTTCTAGAGACCTGGATAACCCCGTGGTGGAGCAGAGGTGACCCTTACCTCCGAAGCTTCAGGGGACCGTGCAGCTGAAGTCCTCCCCAGTCCCTCTGCAGTCATTGTTGGTGTGAGAGCCCTTTGCCTAGACCAGCCATGGGATTGTTCCTTGTTCTGGTCTCCACCCCTGCCAACATCAGCACTCCGAGGAGGACCAAGGAGATGGAGGTGCATAGAGACGCACCTCTACTCCGGTCCTCGGCTGACATCGACCCCTCCCCAAAAAAGTATAGTTGGTCAGTTCTTCCCAGCAGCAATCTCCCTGGACAGGAATACTGCCTTCTTATGGTTGATTGCCCCTTGGTATGCATTATAATGCACACACAAGGCCAGTTTGTCCGCATCCAGGCCGGATCTCCTCCAGCAGTGCTCCAACCTCCAACCCTTCCTTTTCATCTCCCTGAGGTCACCATCAAATCAAGGAGACCTCAGGTACAAAGATTTGGGGTGTACACGGACAGGTGCAAGGGAGTCAGTGGTGCCAGATAGAACCCTATTACAGGAGTCTACCATAGCACCAACGTCTCCGACACATACATTTCCCACATCAGATAGATCAGCTGCCACCAGAAAATCCTCTGGGGTCAAACCCCGTAAAGGGTGGCAGGTCATCATCTCCGTAGGGGGAGGGCATCTGGTGGGAGCCCTGAACGTGAACTGCACCGTGCAATGATCGGACCGACCCACCTGATCAATCCCGAGACTATCTATCTCAAGCCCCAGTGAGAACACCAGATCCAATGCATGGCCACCCTGATCAATCGCAGCAGAAACAGCTTGTGACAGGCCCAAAAGAGACATAATTTGGAGGACACTATTTCCCGGCTGAGAAAGTTTGACATCGGACCAAACATTGAAGTCCCCCAGAATAATACATCAGGGGGCCTCCAGTGTTTCACTGGCAACGAATTCAGCAATTTCCTGCAGAAAATTCCCCACCATGCCAGAAGGGCGATAAACCAGGAAGATTCTGCACCCTATACCTGGACCCCCACAAATGGCCATGCACTCAAAAGAATCTGGAGCTCCCACTGGGTACACGGTGAAGCTCAAGTCAGATCTAAAGCAGATAGCTAAACCACCACCCCTAGGCTCCTCTCTAAGGCAGTGCACTACAGTATACCCGAGGGGAATGGCAGCCTCAAAACCCGGGCCTGCATCGTCCCCAACCCAGATCTCTGTAATGCAAGCCAGCTCAACAGAGGAAACCAAATCCGCAATAATTGTGGTCTTATTCCTAATTGACCTGGCATTGCATAGCACTACCCTCAGGGGATTTGTGGGAAAGGTAGCCCTACTGGTTACCTGACCACATTGTCTAGTGGAAACCCTGGGGACAGGCACCAAACATCAGCATAAAACGAGACTTTCTGTTCCTCCTGCCCAATTGTAATGCCTTTAATGACTGGGCTTTGCCATATTGCTGTTGCCAGGGGTTCCAGACTCAGGGCAAGTAATAAAAGGGACAGGGGGCACCCCTGGTGTGTCCCCCTGCCCAATTCAAATCTCTCAGAGATACAACCATTAACTCTGACTGTGGCTTCAGGTTTAGTATGTAGGGTTTTGACTGTGTGAAGGAATTTGGGACCAAATTGAAAAGAACGCAGAGAAACATTTTGAAAATGCCAATTAACTCTGTCAAATGCTTTCTCTGCATCCAAGGAAATTGCTAGCTGTAATTTAGGGCTGGCATTCTAGGAGGAAAAACTGTTCAGGAGATGGCAAATGTTATCTTGGATAAACCTTCCTCTAATCAAGCCCGTTTGGTCTGGGTGCACCAAAATTGAGATATGCTTTTGCAGCCTATTGGCTAGTATTCCTGTAAAGATTTTCAAATCAGTGCAGAGTAGGGGGATAGGCCAATAGGAACTGCATTCAGCGGGATCCTTCCCTGCCTTATGGATAATGATTATCTGTGCTTGGCACCAAGATGATGGACAAGTCCCCCTTTCTAAAATGTCACCAAAGGCCTGGGTCAGCATTGGGAGTAACGTCTGAGTATATTTTTTGTACCATTTAGCTGGTAACCCTTCAGGGCCTGCGAATGACTTCATATTATGTAACCCTTTAATGTTCCCCTTAAACAAGGCAGATCAGTTCAGCCTGGGAGGCGGTGCCAGAGGTATCTCTGGCAGACATAGAGTATAGTGGAAGGCTGAGCAAATGTAGTGTTCCGCTCTGTGGCTATTGCTTGGTTGTTGTTTTTTTATTTTGGTTCCGATCTATGTTCTCAATAAATTTCACACACTTTTGTGTGTTTTAAAATCTAAAAATCAGTGTTTGAGTTACTTAGAAACATAGACTTTGACGGCAGATAAGGACCACTTGGCCCACCCAGTCTGCCCATTTCCCTTCCTATTGGATAAGCTGCAGATTCTAGTTAACCAACAGCCTACTTCCTGCAACCCCCTACAATTGCCTTATGTCTGTCCCATGCATGTTTGAATTCCCCCACTGTTTTAGACCCAACAACCTCCCCAGGAAGGCAGTTCCATGCATCCACCACCTCTCCGTAAAAAAAATTTCCTCACATACCCCTGAGCCATCCCCTTCTATTTTTAAATTGTGCCCTTGTTCTTACACATCTCTTTTTCGAAAGATGCTACCCTCCTGACTTTGTTGATTCCCTTGAGGTACTTAAAGTTTCTATCATGTCCCCTTGTCCTCCTTTCATCAAGGGTATACATATTAAGCTCTCAGTTTCTCTTCATATGGTTTCTGATGCAGACCCTGCACCATTTTAGTTGCCTCCTCTGGACTGCTTCCATCCTGTCTATGTCCTTGTGTAGATGGGGTCTCCAAAACTGCACACAGTATTCCAGATGGGGTCTCAACAACTGTCTGTACAGAGGGATAAGCACTTCCTTTTCTACTTGTGATGCCCTTCCTATGCATCCCAGTATCCCCCTGGCTCTCCTTACTGACTTCTCACGTTGCTTACCCACCTTTAGGTCATTTGATATGACCTACCCCAGTCCCTTTCCATTTTTGTTGTTGTTAGTACCTCCCCTGCTATTGTATACTCTTCTCCTGGGTTTTTGTTTCCCAGGTGCATTACTTTGCACTTCTTTGCATTGAATCTAAGTTGCCATATGTCTGACCATTCCTTCAACCTTGCTAAGTCCCTTCTCATCCTTTCTACCCCTCACCTTGTGTATCAACTCTGTTACAGATCTTTGTGTCATCTGCAAAGAGGCATACCATTTCCTCCAGACCCTCTGCAATGTCACGTATAAAGATGTTAAAAAGGACTGAACCCAGTACTGAGCCTTGTGGTACTCCACTAGTAACCCCCCTTTCTTCAGAATGTGTTCCATTCACTATTACCTTCTGTGTCCTGTTGTGCAGCCAGTTTGCTATCCAGGCTACCACCCTGGAACCCACTCCCAGGCTGGCTAACTTGATTATTAGTCTTTTGTGCAGGACTATGTTACATGCCTTGCTAACGTCTAGGTAGGCCATATCCACAGCCCCTCCCTGGTCTATTACTTTGGTCACCCAGTCAAAGAAATCAATTAGATTCATCTGACATGACTATCCTGCTGTAAATCCATGCTGCTTTGGGTCCTGTGCCCCGCTGACCTCTAGGTACTCAACAATTCTTTCAGAAGTGATTCCATCATTTTCCCTACCACTGAGGTAAAACTTACAGGTCTGTAGTTTCCTGCTTCTGCCTTGCTCCCACTTTTGTGAAGCGGAATCACATCTGCTCTCCTCCAGTCCTCAGGTACCACCCCATCCTCCCATGATTTGTTAAAAAGTGTGGTCTGTGGTGTCACTAGGTCCTCCCTTAGTTCTTTTAGGATTCTGGGGTGAATCCCATCAGGCCCCATTGCTTTATCCACCTTGAGTTTTAGGAGTTCTTTCAGGACTCTTTCTTCTGTAAATGTACTGGTGTCAACCCTCATCCCAGAGTGCTTTTGTTGTTTGGTTTAGGTAACTCCTCATCTTCTTTTGTGAATACTGAGCAAAAGTATTCATTCAATATCTCTGCCTTTTCACTGTATCCCTCTGCCCACCTCCCCTCTCCTTTATTAATCTTCACTATTCCTCCCTTAACCTTTCTATGCTCCCTAATGTACCTATAAAAGGTTTCATCCCCCTTCTTAACCAAGTTGGCTATTTTTTCCTCGGTTTGGGCCTTTGCTATTCTGACTGCCTTCCCCACTTCTTTCTGCTTTAATTGATACAGTTCCCTGTCGTGCTCCTTCTGTGATTCCTTATACTTTCTGAATGCAGCCTTTTTCTCCTTAACCTTCCCTGCCACCTCTTTTGAGAACCATAGTGTTTTTTTACTCCGCTTTGTTTTCTTTATTTGTTTCACACAAAGGCTTGTTGCCTCAATGATAGCAGTTTTGATTTTTCTCCATTGTTCTTCCACCCCTCCTTTCTGGCCATTTGCTAGTGCATTCCTCAGGTATTCACCCATTTTGCCAAAGTCGGCCCTTCTAAAGTCCAGTATCCTTGTTTTTCTATGGCTTGTCTCCATGGTTGTGCTTATTGTGAAGCACACTGTGCAGTGGTCTCTTGTTCCCAGATGTCTACTGACTTCTAAATTTGTGATCCTCTCTCCATTTGAGAGTACCAGGTCTAGTATTGATCCCTCCCAAGTGGGTTCCAACACTAGCTGTCTAAGGCCTGCCCCCTGCAGGGCATCGAGAATGACCCTGCTCTTGGATGTGGCCACAGTACATGTCATCCAGTTAACATCTGGCATATTCAGGTCCCCCATCAACAGTATCTCCCTTTTTCAGCCATTTTGAGAATGTCATCTATCATTTTCTTGTCCGTTTCCTCCCCTTGAGATGGGAATGAAGTTGTCCATTCCCACACCTTATCACAGTTGGTGTCAGAAGTGGGATCAGCTGATTGTCCAGGCTTGGAGAGGGAAGTCAGACATGGATACCAGTCCTGGTATCAGGATAATGCCAGACAGACATGGCAGATGACAGTGAAGAATGGAAGAATGATATTGCTACTGGAATATCAACCCAATCCCAGACCCAGAGGACCAGGGAACCACTACTGCCCAGACTGGAATCCAGTGTCAGGTGTAGAATACCAAAAGAGAAGGAGGGGACCAACTTTGATGAGGAGGAAGACAATTTGAGCCTAAAGGAAGAGGACACCAGGATGCCTAGAGAGGAGCCTCCTGAGGGGATCCCCGATCTGCTAAGATGGCTGGCCATCCAACAGCTGGAAACGGACAGAGAAAGAGAGCAAGAAAGAAGACAACAAGACATAAGGTGGGCTGAGACCCTAACAGTGTTGCAAAATGTGGGGGTTGGCCATGGGAATGGCAGAGAAGGGGCTAACCCTAAGGACATAAAACTGACAAAAATGACTGCCACAGATGATGTTGAGGAGCATTTGACTACTTTTGGAAGAGTTGCAAGAGCATGTGGGTGTCCCCTAATTAATGAGTAGCACATTTGTCCCCATATTTGACTGGAAAGGCACAACTTGCTTATAGCAATTTGGACTCTAGAAGTACAAACTCTTATGAACTAGTAAAGAAGAAGCTCTTGAAAAGATAATGACATAAACTCAGAAACTTATAGACAAAGATTTCGGACACTAAAGCTCCACACCCATGACAACCCCAGAGAAACATTTACCCGATTGAGAGTGCTGTGTATGAAGTGGTTACAACCAGAAGGCAAATCTGTGGCACAAATTATAGAGATTTTAGTCTTGGAACAATTCATACAGATTCTACCACAAGTGATCCAAATGTGAGTGAGAGAACATAATCCTGAGACAGCAGATGTAGACATCCCCCTTGCTGAAGGACTTTGTGGTCGCTCACCAATCCTATAGGAAAAGTACCAGAGCTCCAGAGATACCCACTCCTACGGTTCAGCAAACAATAAACCCCAACTAAACTGGTTGCCCTGGGATTCATGAGGGAAAAATTGGGAGTAAAAACAATCCAGGAGACAGAACCTTTCCACCAGATATTATTTGTAGGAACTTTTGTTTGTTTTTTATTTATTACATCCACATCTTACATCTAATAAAATATTTACTTTCCATTATCAGAAATCATATAAAACATCCTTAGAAGTTAAATTACATATAGGCTTAAGGTATTTTACTAAGACAAAATAATATATTGGTAGATGAAGGATATACAAAATAAAAGTTAAACTCCACAACGGGGGATCTCAATACAGAGGAAAGACGAAAAGGGGAAAGGGGGAAGAACAAAAAGACAATTTAAATTCTTATGGTGCTAATCAATCTTGTTATGATATTTATATAATTCAATAGGAACCAAATATTATAGTATACAAAGGGTGGTATACGATAAAGCAAACTCAGGGGCAGCGGGTATATGTCACAAGCTTACAGTGTATATACCATTAGGAATTAATATTCACTGCAACTGAGCTCACAGGTGAAACAAAACACATATTAATATTGATTTAAAAATCAGTACATGTTCATTCAGAAACTTCTTTTTTTGTGTTTATTTTGTAACATGAGCAAAAGTTATAAATCAATTATTTTCTTCTTTCAAGTAAGGCATCTCTTCTTCCAAATCTAACTCATCCTATTGATTCTTTTCAGAATGTTGGAAGATTTTTATCATAATGTACTCAAGTTGTTCAGGTTCAAAAACCAGTGATTTTGTCTTCATCACATGATAAGGAACATTTGGCAGGGTAAAGAATTTTGAAGGTTGCTGTAATTTGTAGTTCTATAATTTAAACTGTGCCTGAGAGAGCACTAGCTCCTTAAACAGTTTTTGTATCTGTATACCTGCATTTTTACTTGTTAGCACTTCAGCGCGAGTGGAGCCCTACAGTAGGCAGAGAGGTGAGGTGTGATATACACCTATCCACCAACCTAAACTATTTCTGCATCTTTATTGGGCTCACCAACTATTTTAACCTTATGCCATGCATGAGTGGCTAATTTAGAACTTTATTTTAAAACACAGTCAGTTTCTGTGGTGTGAAAGCACTCCCGTAAACCTTGGAAAGCTACTTCCGGGTTACACCTCTGTATAAATTTGGTACTGCTGCGAGCAGGGTGAGTGAATCATGTGTGGAGATGCATGCAGAGACACGCCCTTTGGTGCGTGGTACGCGTGTTAAGCGTAGGAAGCGCAGTGAGTAAGCTAATGTTAACCCCAAACAAGAAACGGACCATCAGGTAGGCCTTACTAAAGTTACAAGGAATTGTTTAGTGTTATCTATATTCCAGCTCACTGCCAGAACTAGATTACAAAACTCATACGTTTTGAACATGGACTGTAGCGAACTCTTAAAAGGGAAGTTTGGCACCAAATGTACAATGTGTGACATGTACTTAATTAGCGATGTCCCTATTGTGGAGGAACAATTTACATGCCTTAAATGTAAACAAAATGAGGAACTAATGGCTGAGGCATCTTTATTCAACACCAGATTAAAAGCACTAGAAGTTAGTCAACAGAACATGCACCAAAGAATGAAAAACAATATAACTGATCTGATACCTATACAAGGTATGGTAGACGTGGGGGAAACTAACAGTCAATATCTAGTCTCTGCATCAAGCACTTCATCATAAAATAAAAGTATTCAAAGAACACTAAGCATGGTCTCCTCTAACACAGCTGCCCCTGACTTGACAAAACATAACAAAAAAAGAACAAGGGCTGAGGAGGGGGGAGAATATACAGATGAAAACTGGTATCACATTCAAAGCACAAGACCAACAAAAAAAGGAAGAAAGGCTGATAAATTTACTATACCATTATATAACAGTTTTGACCAACAGTTTTGACCCATTGACACAAACATTGGAAGACACTCAAGTTACCTACCTTGTTCATAACATTTCTGCCCCCTCTGTAATAACACTGGATAACACCATTGGAACAGCCCTGGAAGTATTTTTACCACCACAAATCATCCCACCTTTAATATCTTTGAATAACATGACTGAGAAAATCCCAGAAATCTTGTTACCATCTCAGAACAATACCCCCAGTAACAATAACATACATGAGTGCACAAATAATGACAATGTATCATTGCAAGAACAAATATATATATATATATATATATATATATATATATATATATATATTAGGAGATTCAATGATTAAATACATGGACAGGTACTCAACCAGAGGCAATAAAGAGAACACAGCTAGCTGTGGTTATAGTGGGGCAAAAATTAGTGATATAACTTCCATATTGCCAGGAATCTTTCAATCAATAACAAATCCAAAAATTGCAATCTTACATGCAGGAATGAATGATATTGGGAAGCATGAGGTTGATAGCATTATTAAAGATACTAAATTAGCCATTAGGACACTTCAAGATTTAAATGTAGTACCAATCATCTCTGAAATTTTACCAGTACCTAGGGCAAGTTACAACAGACAAAAAAACATTAAATCATATAACAACTGCTTGCAAAGATGGTGCTTGGAAAATAACATTGACTGTATTAGGACTCCTGGGATGTATTTTTCATAAAACACTATAAAAATATACTATGGTAAAAAAAAAAACTAGTTCTCAAGGGGTAAGGGATTAAATCAAATTGCATATTGAACACATTTCAAACTATACAAAGAAAACTGCATCAAAAAAATAACAATATGGGTCTTAATTTTTTATTTATGAATGCATGTAGTCTGCACCATGAAAAATTGGATGAACTTGAAATAATTCTAAAAAGCGACAATACTGACATAGCAGCAACAACTGAAACATGGTTGGTGAACTCTTCTAGTTGGAATACTAATATAAAAGGCTAACAAACGTATTACAAAAACAGAACAACTAAAAAAAGTGAGGGGATTGCCTTATTTATAAAAGAGAGTATAATATATAAACCTACAAATGATATGACTGATAATACTATTGAAATTATGTGGGTTGAAATTATAAATAATAAGCAAAAAAAAAATTGTTAGTAGGAGTATGTTATAGACCACTAGATACAGATATTACAACCGATGAGGCTTTTCTAAAAGATATTTCAGACAAAACCAATAAAGACATTATCATATTAGATGACTTCAACCTGTCGGGGATAAACTGGAGTAATGGTATGACTAGAACTCACCAGGAAAGTACTTTTCTCTAAATGTGTGAGTCTAACAGCCTAACAGTTAATCTCTGAACCTACCAGAAATACCAACATTCTGGATTTATTCTTAACTAATATTCCTGATAACATCTACAATACTAAGGTAAAGGACCCCGTATTAAACTCAGATCACAATACAATAACGTCTGATATCAATTTCATAGCCCATAAAATGGAAAAACAATTGTTAAAAATTATAATTTTGCCAGTATTGATCGAATCATGGACACCATATACACTTGGGATTGGGATGATGGTCCGACCAGCCCTGAAAAATTATGGACAAAAATTAAAAGTAAAATTCTTGAATTAGAAGCAAAGTTTGTCCCTGACAAAACTATTTATAACAGTAAGGAGAAACTACCTATCTGGCTTACATCCTAGAATTTCCAAATTCATAAAAAAAAAAAGAAAGGCATTCAGAGCCTTCAAAAGAGACAACAGCATCTACAACAAAAACAAGTATAAAGATACTCTTAGGAAATGTAAAAATAAAATTTTAACTAAAAAAAAAACTAAATTTGAATTTAAACTACCATTTATAAAAGATGGGTGGAAGAGTTTTTTTCTCTTATGTTAACAACAAAAAATCTACTCAAAAACTGATTGGTCCCCTCAAAATTGGGTCAACGGAAGTTACTACCCCCTTAGAAATGGCAGAGGAATTAAATACTTACTCTTGTTCAGTTTATAACAAAACTAGTCCTTCAAACATAAAACCGTCTGCAAAAGCAACTTCACCAGATAAGAATATGATAGAAATAACCAAAACAGAAATTAAATTACAGCTTGACAAACTAAGCGAGCAATAATGCCCGACAGGGTGGGCGATATTGGGCAATACCGGACTGCCCAGGGGTGTAATGAGGCTGACGCCCGCGGGTGGAGGGCCTTATAACTCCTGGGCGATCCGGTATTGCCCATACCGCCCACCCTGGAGGGCATTATTGCGCTTAGAAAATGGGGGTGTTTGTACAATAAATAGACAGAGTCAAGGTTTGCAGTGTAAATAATAAATAGTTTTTAATTTTTTAATTTAATGAGTAAAACTATGTTGAAGAAAAAAAATAGTCCCTTTTTGGGACACTTCAAATGAACATAAACACTGGTAAACTGCGTTTTTTAAACTGTTTACTTAATGGTGTGGACAAAACAAGAAATTGTTGAGGGTTTCATTTATTTTTGGTAGGTAATGAACTGGATTGGGCTGTTAAACGTGCAGTTGGAGAGCTGGAAAACATTGCTTGTTCCTATCGATGAGCTGTCTGTAGGTGGCAGCCTGCTGGACGTGGTCTGGTTTGCTTGCTGATTCTTGTCCTGTTCTGCTGCTTCAGATGAGGAGTCTGGGTTGATTTCCATTTGGTGCACTTAATATAGAGCTCCACGCTTTTCGATCAGATGTGGATGGTGCCCAGTACGTGACGAGACTTTGCTCTGATCGGTGCACAGTAACTGCGATGATTTCATTTGTTGTTAGACCTGCTTGTGAGAGGAGCTGCACTGCTGTGGTGCATATACTATGGTTAGTATACTACTGAGAAAGGTTTGCTTCTTCACTTAATTTGGGCATCAAGGATCCTAGGTAATTTTTGCCCATTGCTTCTTTGCTGTACCAGTAGGTTAGATGATTCAGCTTTTCTTGTGGTAGGCATTTGGGGTGGAGGTAGAAACTTGTGGCGTTAGGTGGGCACTTTTCAAGGTATTTTAAGAATGACGTGACAGGGCAGAGTGGGCTGTTTCTCTGCTCGAAGATGAAACCTCTGGTATTTAATTTATTTATTTCCTGAGGATTTTTGTGGCTTTTGGTTTCCTGATCGTGGCTTAAGGTGATATAGCGATTGCCTGCTTTGTCTTCTTTTATGAGGAAACTTTCTCTGGTTAACTCTCTCAGTCCTTCCCTGCCGCACCTGGCCATGTGTAGTTGAACGTCAAACCACATTTTTTTCACTAGCCCAGGCGTGGTTTCGGGATCTAGGGCTGGACTGGCACGTAACTTGTTTAGGTCGGCTTCTGTGATTGCAGGGTAGTGGGTTAACTTATCTTTGTGCTGCTTTCAAAGCCGTTTCAACACAGCTTGCAGGACGTTGTTAGAGGATTTAAACACTGGGTCAGCGATTATGCTTACGGGCCTTCTAATGTCCATGGTGCCTAAGTGGTGGTTTATGCCTACTCGCAGAGCACAGTAGCTGGCCACGGAGTAGTCAGACCCACTTGTTGTACGGACCTCGGCGTAGAAGCACCTGAGGTATTCATTCAGGATTTCAAAACTTATTGTTTGCCACTCAATTTTAATGTTATTATGTGCAGCCCACTGTTCAAAAACTGAAATTGCCCACTTGGTATTTTTTACTGTGTTAACCTCTTGCCATTCGCTTTCTATGGTGTCTAGCTGTGTGTCACTTAGCGCCACAAAACGGTCACTTACTTTTGCTTTTTTTTCCTCAGGTTCAGTTATTTTTGGCTCTGGTTGACATTCGTCATCCTCGTTGAGTACCCTGTTTCTTTTTAGGATGTTGAGCAAGTCAAAATTGACAGGATAGTTGTCAGATATTTTTGAGGTGCCAGCTGATTTCTTGTCGCCTCACCAGGTTTGAATTCTTTGACAGTGCGGCACTTTGATATCTCAGCTGGTGTTTTGGTTAGCTGACCGGGAGTTTTTCCTTGCTGGTCATCTATTGAAAGTTAATGTACCCCTTTTTTAGGGGTACTGGCCAATCAGAGTCCAGCAAAGGAAAAAAATGTTTTCTAAATATCAACAAATCACCTGGACCTGATAAATTACACCCTAGACTAATAAAGATGATTTCTAATTGGTTAATTGATCCATTGCATAAAATATTTACTATGTCTTTATCTACTGGAATTATCCCTACTGACTGGAAAACTGCAATGGTCACTCCAATATTTAAGAAAGGTTCCTCTAGTGATGTGGCAAACTACAGACCCATTAGTCTAACCAGTGTACTGGGGAAACTATTTGAAACTATTCTAAAGAACAAATTAGAGGAAGATATGACAAAAAAAAGGGATAACAGAGTCATCACAGCATGGTTTTAAAAATTCAAGATCTTGCCTTACAAGCAATTTAATATTCTATGAAAAAGTAAGCAAAATCATTAACAATAAAACACCTGTAGATATAATCTACTTCGATTTTTCTAAAGCATTCGACAAGTTGCCCTACCAAATTCTAATTGATACAGTAAAATGCATAAATTTGGAATAAATAGTTTATTGGTGAACTGGGTAGACGAATAGTTGAAAAATCATATACAAATTGTCAGCATTAGGGGATATCACTCACCCGTTGGACTAGTGACCAGTGGTGTGCCACAGAGTTCAGTCTTGGGGCCAGTGTTCAATGTATTTATTTCTGACATGACCTTAAATTTACATAATTTGGCCATAAAATTTGTAGACGATACCAAAATACTAACTAAAGTTAAACAAAAGAAGACATCAAACAAATAAAACAAGACTTAATTACATTAGAGGTTTGGGCACAAAATAACGGCATGTTGTTTAATAATGAAAAATGTGTTGTTATGCACCTTGGTGAACAAAACAGCAATCAACTATATACATTAAATGGCTTAACACTAAGTACTGTTACTGAAGAAAAGGATCTTAGTATAATCATATCCTCTGATTTAAGTTTTGGAAAACACTGTGGTCACCTGGTAAACAAAACTAATAGAATAATAGGTTGCACTAGAAAATCTTTTGTATCAAGAACTAGAGACTGCATAGCCTCTTTACAGAGCCTATGTCAGACCCCACCTAAATTATTGTTCCCAGTTATGGAGTCCATACCTCAGGAGGGATGTGTCTAGACTTGAGGGTATTCAGAGACGGACTACCAAAATTATTTATAACATGCAAAATAAAAACTATGACCAATGTCTGAGAGAGCCGAGTATGTACACCTTGGAACAGCATAGAATAAGGAGGACTTATTAATGTTTAAACTTTCAAGAGACCCGGAATTAATGACTGAACTAGGTATGACATTTGTCTCCAGACCATGCAACCTTAGAAGTCATAACTATCAACTACCGCTAACCTATCCTAGATGTAATAATAGAAGATTCTTCTTCACACAAAGAATTATTCCAATCTGGAATTCATTGCTAATACATCTTGTAAATTTAACTAACATTGAATGTTTTAAAAACAATTTGGACACCTATCTACTACAAGCTCAGTAATTCATTCCAGTACATTGGAAGATGCACTTATATAGGTATTTCACCTTCTGTGCATCTAACACATCCTAGTATATCTGCTAAGTCATATTTATATTTCCAAAACTGCTTTCTGTGTTGCAGCGTTTCTGGAGCAATATCAGGAAAAATGTGACAGATTGCTTCTTTAAAGTGTAAAGCACTGCTTTTCCTAGCAGTGTTTAGTATCAAGTCCCGATCTGTCTCGAATGCCAATGAAAAAATAATTGTACTTTTAGGACCTGTTGTGTCTTTGAAAGCATTTGCTGTATTCTGATCCTGACTTAGCAAAGCCGCAGAGTCTGGCGAGAGTAAGTTGAAACTAACATCTTATCTTGACAGTTTCATATTCATGGCTTGGTAAGGTTTCTTAAAGGGGACCAGAAATGCCCTTGTTACAAAAGGGAGGTTGGTATCAGGAAGTTTCAAGACAGAAATAAACAGATCTTTTAATAAGTCTCTCAGTAACTCATAGCCCCTCTCATAAGTGTTAGGAACACTGACCAACCTCAGATTTTTGTAGCGGATAGTGTTCTCCATGGCCTCATTTTTCCTCTGAAGCCCAAGAATTGCCTTCAAATTGGTAGTTGCTAATGCTTCATTAGTTTGCATTTTTTGTTGAACCTCTGCTACCTGTATTTGAAGCAGTGCCTGTGTTTCACATACTCTCTTCATTTCAGATTTCAAATTTCTTATATCAAGGTCAAGCTTATCTGACCTGTCAATTGATAGGTTCAGTTTTTTATCAAAGGAAGATAAGAAAGTAAATATATTTGAAAAAGAAGCCAACACTTCCTTAAGAGATTTAAAGTTCAGCTTTGTAGGTAGAGTCAGGAATGGAAGAATCGCAGGAGAGGAGGGGAGTGTCTCAAATCAGAATAAGAAGTAGAAGTTTGTAGAATACCGTTATCTGAGGTTGCTCCCTGTCTCACATTGTTATGCTCCTTTGCAGACTTTTCCCCATTGATGCTGTATGTTTATCGAGTAACTTCTGCTGCTGTTGCTGTTGTTGAAAGACGGGAATGTCTTGCGAATCCATAGAAGGAAATATCACCTGTGGTTCAGTGACAGGGAGAACAAGTTCCTGAATTTTGTCAGGGAAGTTGCCAATAGAGACCTACAAAACCATGGACGGACTCTGGACACCCGATGGCGCTGGCATCTGCTTCTCCCTAATACTAGGTGAGCTGGTAAGATAGCGATCCAGTGGACCTTTCCTGATAGGTGTTTCTACATCCGACAACGAGGAAGAATCTTTCTTTCTCTTCTGCTGTTCTGCTACCAGGTACTTTTTGGTTTTAGATGAGATAAAGCCAGGTTTAGGAGCTACTTTTTTCATATTCAGCCAGCGTTTCAGGATATGGTCTTTAGCACTCTTTAGCATGAGCATGTACCCATCACCATCTTGGGCCTCCCCCTGCCTATCTATCATTTGTAGAAACTGTAAAGGAAAAAGACATATAGCACAATTCTGTCCTACAAAGAAAGAACTTGCCTATCTGGCCATCTTGAATACTGGAACTTTTACAACATAACTGAAAGTGGGGAACCAGCCTACCATAGCCCTATTTGAATCTGGCAGCAAACAGACTTTGATATGACCAGAATTAATACCTACAACAGAGAGAGACCCCCAGATGAGTGTGGTATATGTCCACAGAGATACCCATCAATACCCCACAGCTAAAGTGTACTTACATATTATGGGCACAGTAGAGTTGTTATAGCCAGGGAAATACCGATCCTGCCAGCACTTGTTGTTCTTGGTAATGATTTTCCCGACTTTTCTTCTTTGATCTTACAGAAAGGTACTGTGGCTGTAGTTCCCACCCGAGCCCAAAGTAAAAAAGGACAAACTATAGGGGAACTGTTTCCTTTTGATGAAGAAGTGCTAGGGGAACCTGGGAAGCCTAGAACATCTAGGAATACAAAAAAGAAAGCCCAGAAACAGTGGCACTTAGAAAGGAGGGGATTGACACCTGAAAATGTCACTAATGTATTTGTGAAAGCTAATCTTGTACAAGAGCAACAGGCAGATAATAGTCTAACTCCTTTTTTCCTACAGGTGGGGAAACCAAATGAGCCAGAAATGATCATTCAAAATCAAATACTATACAGGGTTTGTACCCATCCTGTTACCCAAGAAAAAATTGAACAGTTAATGGTACCTACCTGTTATAGAAAAGATGTTTTATATCTAAGTCGTGACCTACCTTGGGCAGGACATGTGGAGCTGGAGAGGACACTGGGTCATTTAACCCAGTGTTTATTTTGGCCAGGGATACATGCAGATGTGGCAAATTACTGTAAAGAATGTAAAGAATGTCAGCTGGTGGCCCCAGTAGGAAAAAGGGAAACAGTACCTTTAATGCCCTTACCCCTGGTTACAACACCCTTTGAGTGAATCGGGATGGATATTATGGGACCCCTGACTAAGAGTCCAAAAGGGAATAGGTTCATCTTGGTTATCACGGACTTTGCAACCAAATCCCCACGAAGCCATTCCCATGTGGGCAGCCATTACCCCAAGAACAGCGGAAGAACTGGTTAAACTATTCAGTAGGTTGGCATCCCTAAAGAGATTCTTACTGATAGGGGCAGTAATTTTAATGCCACCATACTGAGGGAGCTCTATTGTCTTCTGGGGATAGTTGCAGTAAGAACCTCGCCCTACCACCCTCAAACAGACAGGTTAGCAGAGTGCTTCAATCAAACCTTAAAGCGCATGTTGAAAGAAATTTGTTAATGATGAGGGGAAGGACTGGAATAAGTTCCTCCCATTTATCCTGTTTGCATATCAGGTGGTACCCCAAGCCTCTACAGGGTATTCCCCTTTTTCATTACTTTATGGGAGGAATCCTCGAGGCCCCTTAGATATTGTAAAGGAGTACTGGGAAGAGGGTCAGGACTTGAAGCACCCTGGTATAGGGGCATATATGAAACAGCTGAGAGAACAACTAGTGAAATATACCCAGAGAGCACATGAAGCCAATATACAAGCCCAGAAAGTACAAAAAGAGAGATGCGATCAAGGGACAGGGAACAAATCTTTTGTGGCAGGTGAACGTGTTTTATTGTTGCTACCTACATCCTTTAATAAACTTCTTATGAAGTGGCAGGGACCCTACTAGGTCCTGAGACAAATAGGACCCATAACATATGAAATAGAGGCCCCTGACAAGAGATCAGATAAGAAAATCTATCATGCCAATCTTTAAAGAAACGGCATGAGGCCCCCATGACATGACTTGGAATGTTGCTACTTCCTGAAAGTAAGGAGAATGAATAGGAGATGGCCTATAACTGGCTAGAAACTACTGAGGGGTTGGTTGAGGTATATATTAACCCTACTTTAAAAACATGCAGAAGAAAGAGCTACAAGCTCTCTTGCATGAGTACCCCAACACCTTCACTAGTTCACCAGGTAGAGCCACAGGGGTGAAACATGCGATCCAGACTAATGCCCCCCATTAAAGAAATAACCTTATAGGCTTCCTGAGAGGATTCGAGGGGAAGTCCAACAAGAGATCCAGAAGTTGAACTTTCCACTAGTGCCTGGAGCTCTCCCATTGTCATAGTACCAAAGAAAGAAGGGGGTATGCAGTTATGCCTTGACTTCAGAGGCCTTAATCAAGTGGCTCAATTTGATGCATACCCTGTGCTCAAGGTGGATGATATACTGGACTGTATTAGGAACGTCAAGTATATATCCACTCTAGACCTCACAAAGGGATACTGGCAAATTCCTTTGGAGAGATCTTCTAAAGAAAAGACAGCTTTCAGTACCCCGATGGGATTATTCCAATTTAAAATGATGCCTTTTGGATTGCATGGGGCACCTGCCACAATTCAAAGATCTATGGACCAAGTGCTAGCACCACATAATAACTTCTGTGTGGCCTACTTGGATGATGTGGTTATTTTCAATCCTAACTGGGATACCCACCTCGTACATTTAAGAGCCATAATTGAGTCCATTAAAAATGCAGGAATGACTATTAATCCATCAAAATGTGCCTTAGCTATGAATGAGACCTTCTATATGGGTTTTGTGTTAGGCAATGAGTTGATCTAACCGGAAATAAGTAAAGTAGAGGCTGTAGCAAATTGCCCTGTACCCGAGACAAAGAAACAAGTTAGGTCCTTTTTAGGTCGCACAGGGTACTACAGACGATTTATTCCCAACTTTGTGACTATTGCTGCCCCACTGACTGATTTGACAAAAAAGAAACACCCCAATAAAGTGAAATGGTCCACAGAATGTAATGAAGCATTTCAGATCATCAGAGCTGCTTTATGTTCCTCCCAAGTTCTAAAAAGTCCCGGTTTTAACTACCCTTTCGAGGTACATATGGATGCCTCAAGTACCAGTATTGGGGCAGTTCTGACTCAAACAATAGAAGGAGGGGAACATCCAGTAGTCTATATCTTGAGAAAACTGCATGATAGGGAAAAGATACTCCACAATAGAACAAGAGTGTTTACCTGTTAAGTGGGCCATCAAAACTCTGCATTTCTATCTGTGGGGGGCTCTCTTCATGCTACCTAAGCTTTGGAACTCTCTCCCCCCAGCACTTCAAATATCTGGATCCCATGACCGCTTCAAAAAGGAGCTGAGCTTACATCTATCCCTTGCTGATCTCTGCACTTGTTTTAATCCTCCCTAATCCACTCACCCTCCAGATGCTGCCTGGCCTAACTTTAACCTCCCTACCTCATAGCGCTTCTTACCCTTAATATCTCCTTGAGAGTTAATCTACCCCAACTCCCCCCCCCACACACACACCCCTGAGTCATGTTTCAGAGGCCGTGATAATGCATCCTGCCCAGTCAGGAATTTGCTCTTGCCTTGTTTCGCTGCCTATTTGAATCTTCATTGTTGTGACTAATTTGAACAATTTTTCTTTGCTGCTGTATTGTGGTATCTCTTCCTAGACTGTGTAGGTTTTCTATGCCTAAAAATTCTATTTGAATTTCATTGGTTGTTATTGTCCTGGCTGCATGTATTCATTACTACTAACTGTTTTGACCTATGCTATTGTAATTCCACTGTACTCATTCTATTTACCTGTCTTTGATTGTTGTACTGTCCCGGGTCGTGCCTGAAAATAGTAATTTCATGGCTAGTGCACCTACCCGGTTAACAAAAACTAAATAAATAAATAGTTACTGATCACAATCCCCTCTGCTCTCTCCAACAAATGAAGGAAAACACAATAGAATCATGAGGTGGTACTTGGCCCTCCAGCCTTATAAATTTGAAGTGAAACATCAGTCTGGAACTCAGCATGTTAACACTGATTTCCTGTCCCGATATGAAGCTACTATTGTAGGAAATGCTGAGAATTTATGAATTCCGTATGAAGTATTTTATTGCTCAGACACCCCAGGGTAATGCTTTATAATGAAAAGTTGAATGTTACCATCATATGAATATAGGTAATGTGGATACCTATGTCTTGTGTTAAGGGACCCTGGGGTGGAGCTTTCAAGAGGGGGTGGGTGAAAGCTCCATCCTACTCTTTGGAATAGGGTAGGTTGTCTTTAAAACCAGTTTGCAAGCATACTGATTTTTGCTTCACCATGGGGGTGTGTGGTGGTGTCAGCAGGATAACCCCCCACACTTTTTTACACCCTGGCACCCTGGGCATTTTTCTTATTCCCTCTTTTAAACTAAAGACTACTGCAGCAGCACTTCTTTCCCAGTCTTCTTCTCTCCTGTATTTCAATTTCTACTCTAGTGGATTTGGCCACCCACATGAGTAACCTTTACCCACTGCACTGCCCCCTCTATACTTTTCTTGTTTCCTCCCTGCCCGATTGCCTTAATGCTTATCGGCACCTCCCTGTGCCTTTCAATATCTGCAGAGCCAGAGCATTTGTATTTGCCAGCACTAGTTGTCAAACGCTCTCATTTTGGACTTAGCTGGTATGTCAAAAGGGGAAAAAGAGATAATTTTCCTTTGCAGCTAGTCTAGGTTTGTGGTTAATCTATATTTGTAGAAGCTAAAACTCGCCGAGCTGTCTCACCCAAACTTCAGCACAGTTCCAAGGAGAAGAAGCTTCCAGTACGGACATGCTTATCAGGCTGGCTGTAGCTTCACTTTCCAAATTTGGATACTCCAACCACCTGCAAGATGTCTGTACACTCCTAGAGCCACTCATTTGTTTTCTTCTGGCAGTTGAAGGCTGTCTCAGTGTGGCACCCACTATGGTGCCAAAATTTTGAACCGAGAGTCCTTCCCTAGTTAAAAAAGCTGTAGAAAAATAGCATTGTGTTAACCTTGTTTAAAACAAAACCCTAAAGCAGGCCTGAAGGTGCTGAGGCGCTGGATGCCTTACCTCACACCACACTGGCAACCCGTGTTCGGGAATGAGCACGGGCCACCGGGGGTCGGCTGGGGAGGAGAAGGATTGAGCGCCCAATGGCTGCTCTTCTTCTCCGGGGGGGTTACCTGCATGCTCCCACTGCAATACCGCCATCTAGGGGAGCCCAGGTGGAAGGTGCAGTAGGAGGGAGAAGCAGTATAGGGACAGGGCAGAGGGGCAGAGCAGGAGGCACGTCTCAGTGCACCTTCTTGCTCAATGCCCCTCATTGCACGACGACATCAGGGACGAACAAGGGAAAACCATCCTCGTCTCTCTTAGGTGATGACTCCTCACTGCACATCCTGAGGCTCATTGGGGCAGACTCCACTGTACCGGTCCATGTCGCAGCAAGCAAGATTTGGGGGAGGTAAGCAGGGAGTACCTCCTCACCCTACCCGGGGTTATCTGGGCACCTAGGTTAGTGGAACCGTGTACTCTAGGGGCAGACCCCAACAAGAGAGGATCATGCAGGATGAGGCAGTCTGAGAGAGTGGAGAGAGGGAGCAGTAAGGAGCATAAATACAGGGTAAAAAAAAAACTCATAAAAAGAAATGCTTACACATTTTGTGGGCAGAGTATGTGGCAGCTGGTGCAAGACACGACACGGGATGTAAAAATGCATGGGACAGATGTTAGGAGGTCTAACAGCCTCTGTTGTAGATATGCTGGTCTAACAGATATTATATTTTTCCTTTTTATTTATTTACACCAAGAAGAAAAAGAAAAAGTATAAATAAATAAAAACCCATGACAGGGACTGTCCCATGAAACAAAACACTACCTAAGAGTAAGAAAAGGAGAAAGGTACAACCATTCCAGATAATTTTCTATTACCATTGCTTGTTTGTTGTGAATACCTGGGGACATGTTCATACCTTCGGTAGGTGTGGGACCTTGCTGTTGCTCCTAGGGATGGTTCTCTGCGACTGCCTTCTAGGGAGCCAGTGGCTCCAGACTGATGCTATTTACGGTGTGACATATGTCAATCACCAAGAGGTGGGAGGAGCTTTGTATCCCAAAAGATGTTTTCTTCTTTATTTCTTAATAAAAATATATAAACAGTAATAAATTATGTTTATGATCATTTTTGAAAAGATTTTGTGTCATACTGATTGTGACATGGACAGCCATTTCTGAGTGCTGTATGATCATTTTTTTGTAATATAAAAATGTGTATGGACTGTCTCCCATGAGAAATGCTGAAACAGCATGTGAGATCACACACACACACACACACACACACACACACACACACACACACACACACACACACACACACACACACACACAGAGGTTTTAGATACAAGGTGTTACCTGGAAGGCCTGAAGCTAATTATAGAGTAGAACAGGCCTTGATCAAGGATCTCCTGGTTTATCTAAGCTAATTACAGGCTGGAAGAGGCTTGAGTTGAGCATATCCATTTTATGACGTTTCAAGAGGAGGAAACCAGGTTTAGTACACTGGTGCAAAATCATAAATGCTGTGGTGTCTGTGTGAGAGAGGATACTGATCATAAGATCAAAGAGAGTCATTTGAAGAACATGAGTTATGCTGAGGTTGCAGAATTTAATACTTGGAAAAGACATCCTGTTTTTGTATAGATATATTTTTTATATATTCGGACAGAGGAGGAGCTAGGTGACCTCACACAAAGGGGTTGGCAAATACAGTTTTCTTTAAGGAATATTCTGTTTTACTTCAGAGACACTTCTATCTAGACTCTGACAAAGAAACGTCTGTGAGCACTTGAAGCAGGTATTTAGAGAGAGAAACCAATCTAAATATTGTAGTAGGAATTGCACTGTTAAAGCCTTGTTCTTTTAATAGATTTGTATGTCTTGTGATATAATAGTTTTGTATTTTATGTGTTACATATTTTTATCTATTTTAGTAAAACTCTTTTTAGAGCTCACTTGGTCTGTCTTTGATTTATTTCATTTGCAAGAAAAGTATATATGGTTATAGCTGACACTTGGCATAAGCTTGAATGGTGCTACTTGGAAAGAGAAGCGTTTTAATCTGAGGTCTTTTATTACAGTTTTTAAGGGTTCATTTCTGTACACCTGGTTAGGTGCCCGTAGGCAAAGATATCTGTCCCCCAAAGACAGAATTATCTGAGCCTGTGCATTGGGTATGCTAGCAAGAGGTTCACAGTTTGAATCCCACAAACTTGAGACCAAAGGTTGATTGAATCCACAAAAACAGACAAGAGGGTTACCTTGTTCTGTTAAACTGTTCACAAGACTGCGCTCGGAAGTTGGCACTTTAGGAGTAGAGGGCTGATCTGCTGAGTGGGTTTGTGACACTGATCCCCCATTTCTTTGTATTAGTGCAGAATCTTTTTTTGTATTAGATAGGGAGTGGATCAGGTGACCTGGTTGTCCTATAAAAGGACCTCCCCTTAAACAAGACAGATCGGTTCAGCTTGGGAGGCTGTGCCAGAAGCATCTCTGGCAGACACAGAGTATAGTGGAAGGCTGAGCAAATGTAGTGTTCCGCACTGTGACTATTGCTTGGTTGTTTTGTTTTTTTATTTTGGTTCCTATCTACAGTATGTTCACAATAAACTTCACACACTTTTGTGTGTTTTAAAATCTAAACAACAGAGTCTGAGTTGTCCATTCCCACACCTTATCACAGCCACTGAATGCCACAGTCTGTGACTCCTGCAGATTGGGCCCAGGGCCAAACGCCATCCACAGTTCCAGCTTCTGATTTACAAATCTCCAGACGTGGCTTCCTGTGACTGCCACTGATCAGGCATGACATCACAGACCAAATGCAGCATTTCAAACAAGCCTGAAAGAAATTCTTCAATAAATACCAGGATGTGGCTCCCAAAACTGCTGTGGACATCACTCTCTCCAGTGAAGACACCACCTGCCCTCACTAGACTGGTGATAGAACAGCTGCTTGTATGCAACATTGGTGCCATCTACTGGCCAGAATGCAACACTAGAATGTCCAAATAGGACTATTTTGTTTTTCATTTTATGCTTTCATTTTATTTTATTTTTATCTTTTGCTAAATTATATGATAGATGTTGTTATAAAAATAAAACGTATTTGCAAATGTGAATGGACCCATTCCATAATCACAATAATGCACTCCAAGGAGTGCATTGTGATTGGATAATGGCACTTCTCGGTGGTCTTCAACCTTCTGCTTCAAGCCAGCCAAGGCCCCATTTACCTAGGGCTTTCAGGGGTTGATATCCACCGCTTTCAGCTAGTGCAGAGTGCGGCAGCCAGGTTGTTGACTGGTACTTCCAGGGCCAGTCACATAACACCTGTGCTCCGCGGACTGCACTGGCTGTCAATACAGTGGCGGATCACTTTCAAGGTTGGGTCACTGACCTATAAAGCCCTACACAACCAGGGACCCCATTACCTGCAAGAGCTCCTTCGTCCTTACCATCCCCTCTGGCCACTCCGATCCACCAACAAGTGATTGCTAGAGATTCCCAGGGTCCACTTAAAGACATCGGGGGCCCGATCTTTTGCTTATGGCCCCGACCCTGTGGAATTCTCTACCTCGTCGAATTGCCTGACCATCCAGAGTTTTAAGGTAGCTTTAAAAACATATCTGTTTAACCTAGCATATTCAGATTAGTTGTATCAAACAGTTGCTCGGCATACTCAAATTTTAGAAATTAATATTTATAGTATTGTAGTTTTTATGGATTTTAATTTTCTGATTATGTGTGTTTTAAATTGTTATCCTGGTTTATGTACAGTGCCTTGGATTTAGAAAGGCACTTTATAAATAAAGATTCGTTCGTTCATTGATTCATTAACCCAGTACAATGCACCCCCGTTTGCGCCTTATTGCTTAAATAAAGTATGTTTATATGGGACGATACTGCAGGCATTCCATTAAGGAGAACCACAACCTTTTTTTTCTTATGTGCTTTCTCTAAACAAAGCTTGATGATGGCTCGTCCTGCATTTAAAGTCTCAGTAATGCCATTATTGCACCCAGCCCATGACAAGAGGCTTGCAGACCATACCTGTCAAACAGAAACGGTCAGCTAAGTCACTGTATATTTAGGCCTTGATTTAGATTTTGTAAATACAGTATTCAAGGTTGATGAGACATTAAGGACCCGATTGTGAAAAACATTTTAACATGCAGTTTTGTTGCCAGTTCAAATCTTAAATTACTTTTTTTCTGGCAGAAAATGGCAGCTCAGAATCCCCAAGGATAGAACCAGCATTTATCACTATCATAAATGATGGCATTGTCCCTAGAAATTCTGGGCAGGCATGCCCCGTCCTCTTAAAAAAAAAATTGCAAGTACAAATGTTTTCAATACTGAGCCCTACAACATTGTAGAGAGTGGTAAAAGCTGTTGTACTATTACCAGTACCAGGGGAAAAAACATCCACAGAAAATGTGAACTGGATGCAACACACCACGTGAGATGAATACACTGTAAGAATGTGCTTGAGCATTCCACCTCGCATATCATCTTTTATACCATGTGGAGAAGCATTTACAGCAATCCAAGCAATCTGATTGGCTAACACAACAAAAAAGGCATGTAGTTATTAGCCCATAATTACACTCCTGCACTAGTTTTCTCTACGCTAACCACATCAGGGCAACACATGAAAGAGTCAGTAGACCCTAGAATTACACTGTCTAACATACAAAGTGCCAGTCATTCAGCCGCACACAAAGACAGAACATAGATGATTTACCTTGCTCCCAAAAACATGTGCCACTGGGTGCAGCACTGCACCATGACAGGAAACATTGTTTTTAATTTCAAATGAACAGCTAAATAAACTCTGAACATTGCTGGATATAAGGTTCTTGATTCTAGTCAAAAGATGTTTTCAACAGGGGCTACTTTATGTTCCAACTGTTAAAAATAAAAATCTGTTTTGAAGCATTAGGAAACATGTTCAGTTCAATTTTTTAAGCATTCACTTCATCTCCACATGTAATAAGTGCTTTAGAACACCTCAGGGATGTGTCATTATGGAGAATAATTGCACTTGCTCTCAAAGGTTTTAAGGCACTCAGCACAAGCACCTCATGCCTAACAATACATCTGAACATATAAACATATAAATGTGCCAGCAGATAAAGGCCTTATGGTCTATCTAGTCTACTAAAGTGTGCAGTTCCCACTGTGCTTACAGAGGGAACTGCTCCCCTCCCTACATCCCCCTCGATTGATCTCAAATACCCGCTCCCCCCTCCCCCTTCTACCTGCAACTTCCCCCTCACCCTGTCCCAACCTCTCTTGAAGCTGTCCACCATTTTTAGGGATATCACCTACTCTGGCAACTCATTCTGCTAAACCACCACCCTCTTGGTAAAAAAGTGCCTCCTATTCTCCCTCCTGAACCTTCCCCCCATCAGCTTTAGGCTGTTACCCCTAGTGGTCTTGTTTTCAGTATGACTGAAGAAGCCCTCATTGCTCACCTTGTTTGTACATTGTTACTTGAAGCTCTTAATCATGTCTCCCCTCTCCCTTCTGTCCTCAAGACAGTACACATTAAGGCCCCAGAGCCTCTCCTCGTAGGTGTTGGTTTGCTGGCCCTGGATCATCTTGGTCGCCCTTCTCTGCACCATTTCCAGTGAGTTGATATCCTTCTTACGAAAATGGCATCAATACTGCACACTGTACTCTAGGTGCGGCCTCACTAGAGACCTATACAGTGGCAAAATGGTAATTCCCCTGACTATGCATTCCAGCATCTGACTGACTTTGACTACAGCGTTCCTGCAGTGTGCCTAGTGTTTCAGGTCACTCATTATAATTAAATCCAGGTCCTTTTCTTCCTCTGTCCTGGCTACCTGCACATCACCCAACCAGTATTTGGCCCCTGGGTGTTTCACTCCCCCAAGTGCATAATTGTACACCTTTTAGCACTGAACTCCAGTTGGCAAATACCCAACCTCTTTTCTAACCTAGCCAGGTCTTTCCGGAGTGCCTGTCTCCCCTCCTCCATGTCCACCCTCCCACACAGCTTTGTGTCATCTGTGAACAGGTAGATCTTTCCCTTGATCCCATCTGCAGTGTTATTTATGAATATGTTAAACAATAGCACAGAGCTCTGTAGACCCCACTGGTCACAGGCATAGCTTCTGAGAGTTCCTCTCCCCTTCCCAACCAATACCTTTTTGGCTTCTGTCCTGGAGCCAACTTCTAAACCACCCAACAAGCTTAGCCCCCACCCTCAGGTCTTCCAGCTTCCTGACCAGTCTCCTGTGAGGTACAAAGCTGAAGGCCTTGCTGAAGTCCAGATACAGGACACCAACCGCTAGGCCCTTGTCGAGTGTCCTGGTGACCCAGTCAAAGAAGTCAATTGGGTTAGTCTGTCAGGACCTTCCTGACACAAATCCATGCTGCCTCACATCTTGGAGCCCAGTATCCTCAAGAAAGCTCACCAGTCTCTCCTTCATGATGGTCTCCATTAGCTTGCCCACAACTGAGGTCAGAAACAGATTGCAGTGCAGCCAGCAGAATATGGCAGTGCTGGTACAGGCAGCTAACCCAAAGACCAAAAATGAAAATAAAGAAACTACACTCGGAGGGGAAAAACAGATGTCAGGATGCCAGATAAATGCAAAGAAGTTTTATTTAACTCCCATGTGGAGGACAACCAAGCCCCAGCACTTCTATTGAGGTCAGGCTGTCCGGTTTGTATTTCCCTGGTTCATCTCTTGGCCCATTTTTATGGTGAGGCAATACATGTGCAATTGTCCAATCCCAGAGCACAATCCCCAACTCCAGATAGGTGTTAAACAGGTCTGCGGGGGCCTGCCAGAGCTCTACTAGTCTCTTTAGAACGCTTGGGTGCACGCCATCTGGCACTGGGGATTTATTCTTCTTCAGAGTCCTTAGGTCCTTAGGTACCCCTCCCACTTGAATGACAACATCTGTAACTTACCCCATCCCTGTCCCCACCCCCTGATGCCTTATGGCACTGGTTCATCCTTTCTGCTGAAGGCTGAACAGAAGTACTTCTTTAGTACCTCCCTTTCTTTTCACTACCCTCTGCCAAACCATCTTCTTTTTTTAATCTATCTCATCTTTTATGTTCCTTTTGTCCCTTATATATTGGAAAAAGTCCTTCTCTGCCTTTTCACCCCCTAAGCTTCCTTGTAGCCTTTGTCACTCTAACCACTCTGCTCACCTCACTTAACACAGCAGAATAATCCACCCTGTTCTCCTCCTTCTGTGTACATTTGTAGCTCCAGAAGGCTGCCCTTTTGTCACCTCCAGGTTTTGTCACCTCCTTGCCAAACCAGTTGGACTTTTTGACCTTAGCTTTCTTACTTTTGATTTTTGCACACTCACTGGTGGCCGCCATTAGTCCTTCCTTTATAACTCTCAATTTCTGTTCCACATTCCTCTCCATCCTGATCCCAGCAAGGTGTCCTACTAGAATTTCTCCCATCCTACCAAAGTCAGCCCTCTTGAAGTCCCAAATCCTTGTCCTGGCCCTGCCCGTATCCAGATGGAACCACATCATGTGGCGGTCACTATCTGCAAGTGACACATCCACCTTCACATTCTGAACATGCTCACAGTTGGACAGGACCAGGTCCAGTACAGCCCTCTGCCTAGTGGGTTCCATGACACCCTGGGCCAGGAAACCTCCCTGAAATGCATTCAGCAGTATTTGTTCCCTAGCGCAGGAGGTAGCCAGGATTTTCCAGTCCAGCCCAGTTAGATTGAAATCCCCCATTATTGCTACCTCCCCCTTACTGGACATTTCCTTGATTTGGGTCCCCAGTAACTGGGAAGGTTGCCTGTAGACCACCACCATCCTTAGTTTCCTCCCCTTAGTGGGTTGTAACTGTACCCACATGGCTTCACCCTCTACCTCTTCCTCTCTGGTACAGGTTATCCCCTCCTTCATGTATACAGCCACTCCCCCGCTTCCCATCCCCTTATCTTTTCTATACAGTTTATACATGAGAACTGTGAGATCCCAGTCATGGTTTTGTGTGGCCCACATCTCTGTGATGGTCACTATGTCCACCTTTACCTCAGCCATCAATGACTGCAATTCTGCCATCTTGTTTCTCAGGCTTCTGGCATTCACAGACGCAACCCTCCACTGCGACCCAGAACTTCCTTACTCCTGACCTGCCCCCCACCCCTCTTCACCCCCAGTCACCCCTCCCTATCTACACCCTTCTTATCCCCATGCTGTCCTGATTGAGGGGAGGCCTATCGGCTTCCTCCACTAGATGACTAAGGGTGCTGTGCAACCTGCTGCTCCCCATCAGTTTAAATTGATTTTTTTCCCCCAAGAAGTCTCCCAGCTTACCCTTCAGGACCCTTGTACCCTTCCTACTGAAATGCAACCTGTCTGGTGCATACAGGTCTTTGTTATCTCAGGTCCTCCCCAGCCTCCAATGAGCCCATATCCCTCCTTATCACACCACTCCCTAAGCCAGCCGTTAAATTTTCAATTCCTGCCTTCCTTACCGTACTAGCATTCAGGACAGGAAGCACTTCCGAGAAGACTACCTTCCTCCCTGCCTCACTGCCAATCCTTCCCACCATCCCTGAACCTCTCTTGCACCTCTCCCACCTCATATCCTGCAAGGTCATTCATCCCCAGGTGCACTATAATGTGAGGTGAGGTCTCCCCGACCCACAGACTGTGCTACCAGAATCCCAATCTTCCTTCTATCATCCCTGGCATACATTCTACCCTCTCACAGCTTGCCTGTGACTCTCTTACCTCACCATCTCACCCTCTTCACTACTGAAGTCCCCAAGTTTGCTACCCTCCATCCTGGGACCTCCCTCCTTTCTGTCTATCCTGCTACCCAGTCCCACCTTCCTCCCCTTCCTTTGTCCTCCTGTATTACTAACATACTAACATACTATTTGCCAGCAGATTAGGCCTTATGGTCTATCAAGTCTGCTCGAACCTAGATCCTTAGTTGGGTGCCGAGACCGGTATTCTTTTCTGGCCCCCCACCCCAGCTGCCCCTTCCGCATCCTCTTCTTCTAAGCCTTTCTGCCCCCCCAGCACACCGCCATTTCACCTTTTTGCTCACCGCTCGGCCTGCCCTCTATTTTTCCTGTCTGCTCCACCCAATCTGCCCCCTCATTCTCCTTTGTCCACCACCTCTTCCCTGCTCCAGTTGCCCTCTCCCTCTCACTGAACTCAGCTTCTCCTGCCCCTCATCCCTACTTTCCCTAATATTCCCCTACTACCTCCATCCCACCCCATCTCACTGCCCCTCCTCCTTCCACCAGGTTCCCGCTCCCCCCTCCGTCCAGTGGGAGGAATCTGTTCCACACCAACAACTCTGGAGATGCTCCCACTGGCTGCTCCCCCCATTCTGCTTTACCTTTTCCCCTTACAGTTACCCACCCCCCTTCCCTGGGCTCACTCTTCCACTGGGGGAAGGGGACCCCAGGGACCTGCCTAAGCACCTGTTCCTTCCTGCCCCCCCTTGGCTCTCCTCCCTCTTGTGTCCATTTCTGCTCCCCTTCCCTTACCACCTCCAAGCCCTGTGTCTCTTCTGCCCCTCCTTTCATTGCCCTATGAATAACCCCTGCCAGTACAACTATTTCCTGCCTCAGCTGCCACACCTCTATCCTCAACTGACTAAACTTTCTATAAACCGGCACCTCCCATCTCCCAGAGTGCTCCCAGAAATGCCGCTGCTCCACATCCCCTGCACCCACAATCCTTCCTGCCCCGTGCTGTCGCCACTGCATGCCCTGTGTCCACATATTAAGTTTCTAGGCTCTCCTAATAATGTATTTAGACTAACCCCCTTAACCTTTGAATCTTCTAATTAGGACTAGGTGTAGGTCTGATTTAAGAATGCGCTATATGCCTTCCTGCTAGATTTCCTGCCTGCTAACTCCCTGTAGGCTGACCCTAGATAGGAAGTAGCTCAGATCCTCAAATATCACCGTTATCCCACCTGCTAATCCCCCTGTAATCCCATTTAGGCTGATCCCAGATAAGCATACCTCGCAACAGTCCCTCATTATGAGGGACATTCCTCATTTTACCCCTTAAAATTGCTCTGACCTTTATCCGTCCCTCATGGAAAAGGTGCTGCCCACACAGAGAATGTGCTGTAAATTCAGACTTTAAAGCAAAAATTCTTAATATTCTAAAATACTAAATCAAAAATAAACTTTGTACAAGTAAACACTATGGTTTTCATAGTTTTCTGAGCTTGTATCTCCATATTTGAGGATGTGTCCCTCATTCTGAGGGTCTGTGTCCCTCATTGTCCCTCATTTTGAGTGTCCAAAAATGTCCATGTCCCTCATTTCAGTGACAAAAGGTTGAGAGGTATGCAGATAAGGAGTCGCTGAGTTCCCCTAATACCACTGCTACTACCAGCTGCTGACACCAGAGACCGTCACTAGGTAGGGAACAACTTCTACCTATATTGCGCCTTTATTTACTCTTCCTTTACCCTTACTTACCTTACCTGCTCTCCTTTTGGCAGCATGGCATGCAGCCTGTGGTCCTCCCTTCAGACATTCTGCCAATGCCCGCAAATGCCACTGAGTCAGACACCACACTCCTGCTTGATTGGCACTCATGCTTCATGGTCGCTCATGCAAGGGTCGCTTGGCTCTCTGGGTATTATATAGGGAATACAGTCACCCTATTGACTGACCTTAACCTGGCAGCATGCTGGCCCACCAATCAAGCTCTCACAAACTCCCACTCTCAACCTTCCCTCTGCAGCCCTTCTCCTGACCGCCCAACAGTCACAGACCCAGCATTTCAGCAGTTAGTGTTACACTTAAAAAAAAAGAATAAAATCCTCAGCACTTCCCTGCTCTTATGATCACTCGCTCACTCCAGAATTCCCTGATCTCAACTGGGGTTGGAATGGCAAACTTGGCATATTGAGCCCAGAACTACAACTGCCATATTGACTGGCTGTAACCTGGCAATCACACTGGGCACCAATCAGGCTGGGTTGCCTCTTACAAACTCCCACACTCATCACTCCCTCTGCAGCCCTCTTCCCTCTGCCCCTGCATTCCAACGGTTAGTGTTACAATTTAAAAAAGCAATAAAATCCTTAGCACTTCCCTACTCCTGTGAGCACCCACTTGCTCCAGCAGTCTCCAAGTACCACTGGTGCTGGAATGGCAAACTCAGCTTCTTGAGCCCGGGACTATAACAGCCCTACTGACTGGCAGTAACCTGGCAACTAGGCTGGCACCAATTGGGCCAGGTTGCCTCGTACAGTCTCCCATCCTCATCACTCCCTCTGCAGCCCTCCTCCTTCCTCTCAATCCCCCGCAGTCACGAACCCAGCATTCCAGCAGTCAGTGTTACAGTTATTAAAAAAAGCAATAAAATCCCCAGGACTTGTCTAGTGCTACATTTGCTCACTTGCTCTGGCAGTCCCTGAGTTACCCTCAAGCTGTGCAACTATTTCCCCATAATCACACACCCTCTTGCATCTATCTGCTTATGTACCTACTAGAGTGATACCATAGCAATAGAAGGATGCAGTGCTTTGCACCAATTTTACTGGCATTATATAGCTGTTTCTGGATAGTTTTAATTTTATCTGTGTGTAATTATCTGTACACTTCACTGCACTGGGGCTTTTGATTAAATGTTAATAATAAGTAAGAAGTATCCCCCAACTCCGTCACTTTCAACTGCTTTGCATCACTGTCTTGTGTAAGTGACAACAGCCAGAACAGGTACCCGCCAAATTAAAACTTTGGCTAAGTCTAGGGCCATACGTTACTGGGGCAGATTACTGGGAATGTTGGACAGTATATTGCTGAGGCACTGGCAGGTCTTTCAGATATCATGTGTGCAACTTTTGTTTTTCAGTGGATCAAGGAGGTTAGGAACACTCATCACAGTGTAATAGAACTGGGACAGAACTGGGAAAACCAGCAATGGTTGCCAAAAGAAATTCTAATGGGAAGTTGTATAATAAGAATACATTATATTAATAATCAGGAGGATTTAGCTGGAATCCAGGACTCTAAATTTATCTGAAAATGAAACAAGTCTTCTCATGGCAAACATAGTTTATTTATTTATTTGTTTATTTATTATTAATTAGGCCACACAAAGCTTCATATAGCATTTATCATTTATGAAAACAGCCTTTTTACTAGGCTGGTTTGAAAATGTACCTCTTTGATCAAAGAATCTGCCCATGCACGCGTAATGATATGGAAACTATCAAACATTATCTTCTGGTATGTCCTACTTATGATTATCTAAGGAAACATTTTCTTGGCCCCATAATTGAGAATTTATATTTGAGTTCTGTCTCTTCGGTTATATATTTATCATCTATTTACAAGAAGAAGAAACTGGAGATCATTACTAACTTTGCTTATCAAGCTCTCTTGATTAGGTGAAAACTGCCCCCCCCCCAAAAAAAAAAAGCTTAAAAGAAATTATAAAGGAAGGAACCATTTCTCTCCATCTATGTGTTTGGAAACTTATTGACAATGCTAGACTATATGTAATTGGACACAGTAAACTTACTACTATCTAAAAAAATTCCATTTATGAGTCTGACTTTATATCAACATTGTATCGTCACCTCTTTCCATTTAACTAATAGTAAGACTTGATTGCAATTTTTTATTGAAATCTGATACATGCACTAGCTTTTATTGATTTCATGAATTAACGTGTAAAATTTTGTATAAAACTTGTTCTATATATATATATATATATATATATATGTTGGCTTTTAGCCAAGGGGAAAGCCAAGGGCTGTAAAATAAACTTAAACTTGTATAACCCCTAGGTGGCTCTACCCCAAGGGCTACTACCCCTGCCTGCTTGGCTACTAGCAGGTTAAGGGGCCTGAGTTCAGAAACGGGTGCCTCCACCCAGAGGTCAGGGTTGGTAGTAGTCAAACTAGCTGGGACACAGCCCTCTGGGACACTGTAACCCCCCCTCATTTTCTGCTAGTGGCCCACACAATAATTACTTTCACAATACCCCTGATATGCTTTGCCAGTACTCACACAATTTACACTTACCACCAGGGTCTGTTTCTCCAGTTCGACCCTGAGGACCCCCTATAAAACAAGGTTAGACAGAACAAATGGCAACAGTACAATACTTCGGGCACAAACCGGAATCACAGTCTGGTTGAATTGCAGAAAAACAGTAGATCTGCTTTATTCAGGGGGTGTGAACAAGGGAGGGGGAAATCAGGTTAATTAGCTTAATTACCCTATCAATCACACAGCTGTGCATGTAGTCGGAGTCCCTACCACAGTCACACTCTCTGGGTACCCAGGTGAAAGGAAAGGTGGGCTAGCCAGGACCGTTGACCAGGGTAGGCTAGCATTGCAGCTGGTTGGGGCCCTGAAATGGAAAAGCAACTTGCACAACACAATATCTGTAATCCGGAGCCAGATGGATCAGTTCGAGAAAGAAAGGAACAACACAGCAATCAGATGGCACACTCAGATTTAAATTTAGTTGCAGGGGGCTACCCTGGTGGTTACTCATGATACCCAGAACTGGACACAGGATGGATGACAAATCGAGACAGAAGATGAACTCTCTGGAGTGCCAGGAGAAGCAGGGCCCACATGATTCACCGTTGCATCATTCCTGTTCAGTCGTGGAGCTGGGGGCTGCTCCCCGGGCAGGTCTTTCATCAATGGCTCTTCTCTGTGCAGTAGAGTAGTCTGGCAAGCACCTCGTGGCATGGCTCAGCTGCATGGGGATAACCGCTGGTGCAGTCAGTTTGGGCTGGGTACAGCTTCCAAGAATCAGCACACAGTTCACACAAGGGGGGGGGAGTAGATTGCAACCCCACACAGTACACAGCACATTTATATGCACAGGAATCTTACAGTACCAGGCCAAATGCTCCCCTTTCATGATCGCACAGTCTCTGCATAGACCAGGAGCTCAAAAGTAGCTGGAATTCCTCACCGGCCAATTGCATGCAGCAAAATCTTCGGTCCTTTACGGGTTCAGCCTGGATGCACTTCAGTGGCTTAATTCAGTCTCACCACCTCGGATTTAGTCCGAATGAACTTTTCTTCTTCCTCTCAGGATAATGGGTAGACTTGCAGGCCTTAAGCCAGGTCTTCCCACAGTTCTCCCACTCGAAACTACGCAGACACTTGCTCAACTATCACGAGCTGCTTCTAGCTCAACTCCCAACTTAGATCTGGCTAGCCAGCAGAGAGCTCGTGGGATTTCCCTCAGATCCACAAGGTTCGGTTGGTCAGATCAGCTGTCAGTCACAGCAAAAGCTCCCCCTTTAGTTACAAAAAGGTGCCAACAGTCCAAAACTACAAATCCCAAGCTTGTAATCCACACAGTTTGTTCAGTCAGGCTCCATTTTAGAGTCCCCAAGTACTGATTGATCCAATTCGGCAGTCCAGGTCCAAAATGGTGGAGACAATCAGAACAGTCCTTGCTACAAAGAAAGCAGGTTAGAACAAACAGCAATATTGGTGTCACTCTAAATGATTTTCAGCAATTAGTTACATCTTTCAACAGAGCTCCCTCTACACAATTAGCGATGGCAGAAACGAAGCTATTTTTCAACAGCCTGGGTGGGATTTGAGCATGCCAACACTCTGCCCCCCTTTCAGATTAATTACCATTGCCACTAGCAGCTCTTAAAGTGACAGTACATGGAGGCCATGCAGGCACTCATTGGCAATACATTTAAATGGCTATAGCGCCGAACACCAACCGGGCAGCGAGCATTTATGCTAGCTGAAGGAAGACTTTTCAGGAACCCCCATTTGTAGGAGGGTTACACTTGAATCTGCTACTTGGAGTTATACTTTCCATAATTTTCTATAACCAAGTAATAAATAAAAAGTCCCCCAACTCCTTCTCTTGAAACTACTTCAGCATACATTGACATCCCAATCTTGTGTGAGTGATTATAGTGAGAGAGAGAGAGAGAGAGAGAGAGAGAGATCCTGACCAATTGAAGCACTCCTTTCCTCTGCAACTGAGATGCTCTTACTCTATGGTGTCGGATGCTACATGAAGTTCAAAGGGTTTAGTGTGCATGTAAAATTCTGGTTTACAACCCACCCACCCATGTTTTGTTTATTATAATTACTAGTAAGCATTTTTAATTACTGTGGCAGTTGTGTGACTAGTGCTCATGCCACTCACAGTGCAAGTCTGATTGACAGGGAACGATTACAAACATCTGGCTGTTATGCATTTTTGCAAACTGGTTACCCCAGCATTAAAAATGCTCACTAGCAATTATTATAAAATAATGGCTGGAAATGAAGTGTAGGGTTATGGTAATGGCTGGAGACTCTCATATATGTTTATATGTAGAGTTGCTGTGTCTCGCAATAAAAATCCATTCTCAAGTTCTTTGGGTGTGAGAACTGTGCAGCAAATTTTTTTTTCAATTATTTTACTCACCACTCCTCCATTGGACTCTCTCCGGGGTGGACACATGGTCCGAGACTGTCTCTCATCTGCCTGAAGCTCTATCCATCCTTCTCTGGTGCGAAGGACCCCCTCCTCAGGTTGCTAGCCCATCCCCCCATCTCTGAGTCCCCCAGGGAGGGAGCACCTTACTCCTCAGGTGCTCTATCTACAGTGTTGTGGACTGCAACCCTTTTGGAAGGGACCAGATCTGGTCGTCAGATGCCCAACAGTGATGTGGGGTCCTGACCTCTGGCCCCACCATCACCTGCCAATGGTGAGAGGGGTTTGTCTTGTGATTTACACCCTTTCCCCATCCCCCCCAACAGAGCCTGAGCATGCAATGACACCAGGGATGTCCATTGCCGCTCTGCAACCCACTATTGAGCCCGGCACATTGCAGTACCTCCAGTCACCACTGGGGGCTGCTGTGATGCTGGGCTTAACCCCTTGACACCCCCAGATAGAGGAGAGCAGTCCTACGGATGCTCAAACCTCCCTCTCCCCTGCCAACCCCTGGCAGCCCGGGCTCGTTTCCAAACCTGGGTTTCTGGTGTGGCATGAGGTGTGGCGTCCAGTGCCTCATCCCTCAGTGCCACCGGGCCGGCACTGTGCAACAAACTTAAAGAGCAGCTGACACCTTCAGGAAAACTTTACCAAAACAGAATATTTAGACACAGTCCAGCTTGTATTGCACATCAGTTCTGTATTCCACCTCCCCATTATTTATTACTGAGGTCATCTGCATAAAAACGGGATTTTTGCTCCTGAAGAGTTCATCTGTTCCTGCTTTCTTCTTACCTGAGGTCATAATGCACTGATTGTGACATCACAGTTACTCCCACGGCAGCAGACTGTGATGTCACAACAGAAGATTATGATTTGAAGTAGGGAGTCAGCTATAGAGACAGATGAACCCTGAAGGATAAAGATCATGTATTCTTGCAAATGTTCTCAGTCATAAATACTGGGGAGGAGGAATTTTTAGAATATAAATGGAAGCTGAATTGTACCTAATTATTATGTTTTTCAAAGTTTTTTTAAGGTGTCAGCAGCTCTTTAAGCAGTTCTGGCATACAATGGACTTGAGAAGGCATTCAATAACCAGAGAAGATACTGGAAGTGTTCACATCAACATATAAATCAAGATGAAGATGTCTGTTTCTAAAAAAAAAAATGAAACTTGAATTTAAACTCAAAATGCTTTACTTTGCAGAAAATCAGAGAAACTGTTTTGAGAGTAACAGACTTAGAACTTAAGAATTTTAGAACTATTAGCATGAGACACCCTCTCATGGTAATAAGGGTTCCTGGAATGTTTAGAAATAAACAATCTTGACTGACTAAGAACAATGTCATGATTTATAATGTGCAATAAAACAACTGGAATTTGTACTATAAAAACGTTCATTAAAAAAAAATTAAAACTTAGTTTATATAGTAGCATTGTGGCACTCCAGGAGTTGGGTTACGTTTGTTGGTTAAAGAGCTAGTGTACTGCCTAAAACTAATATCAGTTTTTAAAAGCAGTATGCAGTTACCTTTGATAGGTGAGGAACTTGTTTCTTTTTCCTTTGATAATTTACAATATTTTTACCTGATGTTAGAAGGTGTAATGGGTGGCACAGCACTCTGCTGGCAGCTGATATAACTAGCTCTGTTCCTCCCATTACACTATTAGAATTTTGACCTCACTGACTGTGACATCACAGCTGTTCAGAAAGGTCAGTCCCCTGTGATGTCACTGTCAGTGAGGTCACTGTTCTGCTGATGATGTAGTAGGAGGAATGATATGGAATAAGTAACCCCCCGACTGTTAAGTACAAGCTTGTATTACACACTAAATTAGTGTAGTGGCATCACAGGCACACACTAACGAGGTATGAAGTAACAGCAAGTGCTTAACAGTTGATTCGTTTTATTGTATATAATAGCAGCCTGTTTCAAAAACTCAGTTCACTGGTTAATGCTATTTTCTATGCATTTGTTATGATGTAAGGCTCTGTGTGATTTATTTTTTTATGTCTAAACGGGGGTGCCGTTAGGAGAGCACCCATGAGCCAAAGCAGCTGCCTTAATCAGCTTGCTGTCCAAGCAGTCTTTGTTGTTGGCTGGAGTGTGACACTGATTAGGGCAGCTGTGTGGAGAAATAATTCACATTCTGCAATGTGAATTATTTCTCTGAATGTTCCAAAGAGTGAATTATTGGTTTCTACTGATGAAACGTGCTGATTGTATATTATAACTGGATATATGGTGCTATTCCACACATTCAGCATAATACTATCACAAATAAAAACTTTATATGAGTAAAAGGAAAAAGAGGTACTTCAGAAATAAGAAGTTACAACTGACTACGTCTGAAAATGTCTAAAATTTTTCTGTTGGCTATTTTTGGCTCTACTAGCTTGTAAGCTTTACCTTGTGCATTATGTAAGGATTAACCCACAACAGAGCATGGGTTTACCAAGCATTAATCCACACCTGGGGGTGAATGGGGGTGTAAGGCACAAGGCTGCAGGTCAAGTGACTTCAACCACACAGGATGGATTAATACTCAGTAAACCCATGCCCTGGAGTGGGTTAAGTCACTTATAAAATGGGCAGTTTTAAGTTAGAGGATTACCTAAACAAATATTAAAAAAAAAAGTACTGTCTACATGCATTTGTAATAAAATAGTTATTCCGCCTAATGGATTTGCCCTAGTGAGGATGCCGTAGTTGTAGTTCTCCACTATGTGGATTTGTGCTAATGAGGATGCCAAAGTTGTAGTTAGAGATGCGGCAAATTTTGCCATCAAATGGCAGATGTTTGCCCATGAAAGGTTGAATTTTGCCCTCGAATGGCAGAATTTCACCTGCGAATAGCAGAATGTTGCCTGTGAACAACAGAAATTTGCTGTTCGCAGGCAAAATTCCGCCATTTTTGGGCAACATTCCACAATTTGTGGATGAAATTCACCACATCTGTAATTGTAGTTTTGTACATGTCTCTCTGGTGGAGTGATCTGACTAGGTCACTTTATACTGCTGTCAATCAAGAGCTGTAGTTTGGCAAGGCAACTGTGGGTTTACTAAGGCTTAATCAATGAGGTTTGGAGAATTTCGATTTTTTTTTCCGACCATTTTATAATGTCCATTATTCTCCCAGGGTTATATTAGCTAACGGTAACCCAACCCCCATGCCTTATTGTTTAGTAATTTTTAAATTTTGCTCAATAAGTGAGGCATGCCAAAAAAGGATATTGGTGACAGAAAAGCATTTTGGCTCAGTATGAGTCCCTTTTCCATTTGTTGATATCCTGTATTTGTCTACCTGTTTCCCTCCATTGACCCCTTCTGCCAGCATCATCCAGCCCCATCATTTACACTCCCCACCCCAGGATTTACGCCATCTGTTTGATTACCTTTGTGGGTGCTTTGGTGGGTGGTGCTGAGCCTATGGGGTCACCGGCATCATCCGTCAGTGTCAGATTTCTGCTCCTGATTTTCTCCCTGTCCGGGAGCTGGCATGCATGCATGCAATGACTTGCACATACAGCATCAAAATGCTGCATTGCCTGCACCTAGCTGAAGAGAAGTGCATCTGCTGCTGCACCATCTAGCCTCCACTAGGTGGCAGCCAAGAAGCAGTGCATGCTGTACCACGTTCCCGAAGGAGGACAGCCATCTGAGGACACTGAACCCTCCTTCCTCCCAGTGGCGAAGCTAGGGGGGGCTGTGGGGGTGGTCACCCCTCCTGGCTGCCCCAGTGTGAGTAGTGGTGCCCCACCACCATCTTTATTCAATGTTTAGTGCCCATTGTGGAGCCCATGATTGACTGAATGGCTCCCCTTGGCTTCCAAATGCTCCCAAACCTGGCTCCACCACTGCTTCCCCCAGCTGGCCCCTGAGTGGCTCTAGTCTATTCCCCCCAGCCTGGATCACCAGTGTAGAATGGGGTGCCTTAGCCTGCCCTGCCACTGAGCCTGTTACCACGTCCTCTTTCAATGGACTTCAGCAAAGAAACTAATTTCTGTATCATATATATTTGCTAGTAGGCTTATTTCCCCAACTGGAAAAGCTCCAACCTTTTTTTTTAGTATCTGCATGCATCTATATACATATATATAATATATATATTTATATTTTACCTTTGTCTTCATTATTTTCATAATAAAATGAACAGAGTTCAGTCCTCATACAAGGTGACAGGAAGCCTTTAAACTTAGAAGCAACAAAGCCCCCCCTAGTCTTAATGACCTACTAAAGACCAAACCAGACAGGTGCCCACTCAGGTCATCAAAATGATCTCTCCGCAATATCCCCCAGACTAGGACTCAAACAGGGGCTATGTCCTTTGCCACAGCAATTCCAACTATCTGGAATGCTCTTCCCAAAAACATTCAAGAATGCTCCCCACTTGAGGTCTTCAAAAAAGGCCTAAAAGGGCACTTACTAGAACGCAGCTCCTGCAACTGCTACCACTGACAGGATCTTAGATGTCGTAAAAGGTTCCCCCAGATACACCGTCTCCATGCACCCAACTAGTCACTTCAGGCTAGACGTAAGCGCTAACAGGTCACTAAAATATTACAAAGATCTCAGCTGGTTCTGGGACAAGATGACCATCTTACCTTATAGTACAGGATCTAGCAAATGTCTAGTATTGGTAACTAATATTGCCTTAGAGTATAGGATCTACCGAATGTCTAGGGTTGATTGTTTTAGTACTATAGTGTATCATCGTAACTATTCTAATGTGATGTATGACTGACAGAACTATCCATGTTTACTGTACTGATCCAGTTTGTGACTTATCTCTGTAATCAATGCCGGGTCAGCCCTTAAAAAGGACCTACTGAGGCACAGTAGGGTTTACCCAGTCGGCAAAATTCAAATAAATAAGTGGGAAAATATATACTTTCACACATTAAAACACCAAAAATTGATATTCACAAGTATTTCACCCTGTAATCTTCCACTATAGGAATGGGAAGGTGGGGGGGGGGACAAAGTTTCTATGTCCTATTAAGAAGACCATTAATGCCATCCTTCTCATTCGCCTTGGAAGATCCCCAAAATAAGGTAGAATATATATACAGGTAATTTAACACAACTATGAAGAGTTGCTGTTGATCCATGTCAGCAAAATAATATAGCAGTAAATCTAAGCTCTAGACTACAAGATAGGTCACATCCCTTTAAACATCTATAGGCATTGAACCTGCCTATGAAAAGACACAGTGCAAAACAACTGCAAGCTCTAATACAATGATAAAAACAACAGCTATTAACTGTATGGTAACACTGAAATAGCCACGGTAGCAACCGACCTAAACCCCCAGACAGCAGGCTATGAAAAGAAAATGGCATTCCCAACTTGTGGGGTCTGGTGGCCTGTGCACTATCCCACCCCTTCTGTTTATACAATTGCCCCTGCTTAAGTCCAGAAAGTCCAATGTACTGTAAGTTGTATACATGAAAATACTCATGCTATTAAACATTGCACATTCCTCCCCTCAAACTTACTGCAGAGAAATATGACCCTGTACTGTCCCAGCATATTAGGTACCTCATTATTCATAGTTCTTTCTCAAATGGCATCAGTCACCTCCCAACAAATTTTTTTCTCCTCCTTGGCTACTTTTGGCAATATTTCGTGCCGCAAACTCTACTTGAGTCATAGGGAGCCATCGACCTTCATCACTAGGATCTGAGAATTGCAGGAGTTTCCACTGTAAGTGATGCAGAGTTGGGCCGGCAGCAAGCATGAGTGTACAGTGCTCAAGGCCCAGAGGCATAGATGATCTGCATAAAATTTCTTCCTCCAGGCCCTGGTTTGGAAGAAAAGATTAGGGAAAAGTTTACATCCCTGACATTAATGGCCATGGGGTAAGTTATTCGTACTGCTGTTACTATCAGATCTTTGATTTCCACCCCCAAGGTCCTTAGCAACACTGTGCGGGGCTGATCTGAGGTGGAGGGTCGGACTCTGGGATTAACTCAGCATGCACATTTGAACGAGTACCAATTGAAGTCCTCTAGTACCACAATAGAAAATTGTAACCAGTCTACCAAGAATTGCAGCAGGTCAGTGCCCTCCACTGCCTCTGGCACCCATACAAAATGGAGGTTGCCTGCTTCGCTCTTCATACTCCAGGGCCTCCAGTCATCCCTTTAGGCTCAAATTGTCCTGTGTAAGAGTTGTAACCGTAGCCTGTGAGGTCATTATCCATTTATCTGTCTCCTGCATAGTGACTGAAAGTTCATTTAGCACTGCACCCTGCCTTTTCAATTCAGTAGGTGTTTGCTCAGTTTTGGAGACGATGGCTTTCGTGGACTCCAGAAGTTGTTTCCAAGGAGGTTCATCATTCAGTCCCGTAGGATGCTCAACCACATGGCTTGAAATCTCTCTGGCCAGTCCCGCTGACTGGGATGCTGTCTTTCGTATTTCCTGCTGCAGATTTTTGGTTCTTCCCATTATTTTTGATATCTTCTGAAAGCTTACAATCTCAGGTAGGTAAATATCCAAATGAAAGGGCTGTGTGCAAAGTTTATTAATGATTATTTTAAAAGTTTTACAGAGATACAATGCAGAGCCAGTGGATAAAGCATCCTGCCTCAAGAACAGCTCTATAGTGCCCCCTTGCACAGATAAATATGATTGTGAACAAAATCATCTGGGAAAAGGTATACTACTGTATGTTAGTAAATCCTTGGAGACCATTCATACAGTTATAAGAGGGGTCTCAGGCACATTATTAGGGTGTAAAAACAAACAAAACAAAGCTTAGCAGTTCTGCTACCCTAAGAATGTAAGCAGAAAGTCAGTCCAGTGGCACTGAGTTTTGAGGCACTGGATGCCTTACCTCGCACTGCGCCGGTGACCCAGGTTTGGGAACGACCTCAGTCGTCAGGGTGCCGGCATGGGGGGGGGGCGGGAGGAGCAGGACTGAGCAAGCTATCAGGCTGCTCTCCTCTGCCGGGGGTTGGAGGGGATGGGTTGTTGCCACTCCCATAGTTCCATCCCCACCGGCTGGGATAACGTAGGCAGGCAAGGACAGCAGTATGGGTGGGCAGAAGGGGCTGAGCTGGCTTCCAGTGTGCCTCCTCATGCATGTACAGCCATGTGCTGGGGCCCCGGGGGGGAGGGGGGAGTACGGGGAGAAAAACAGAAAAAGCCCATAAAAATCTTTATAAAAAAAAGAATGTAAGTGGAACTGCTCTAGCAACCTCAGAGTGATTTCCAAGGATGTAGTAATATATTATCGATCAAGGGAATTTAATACTATATATAAAAAATGTAAAAATGATCCCCGAATATGCCCATTTTCAGGGCACCTGCATGTGGGATGCTATTTACAGAATGAGCGTCTCATGAATAGGGGAAAGGAATGTTCCTATTGGTCAGGAACGCTCCCTCACTCCATAAATTTTAGAAAGATGCTTTAACCACTACTGGGATATTTCGTATTCAACAACGGGCTAACTGACTGATGAATTATAGACATTTTTCAAATTTATGAATGACACCTTTCCATTCCTTTGACTCTGAATAAAATAATCTTTGCATCCCCTATGATTCTGACCAAATGAGGCATTGCAAGCTTTACAGTTCTGACAAAACAGGGTTCTGCAACCCTTGTGATTCAAAAAAGAAATAACTCAGCTTTGCAACTCCTATGATTCTGATGAAATGGGGTTTTCAGCCTCTATGATGTTGATGAAATGTGGCTTTGAATACTCTATCATTCTTATAAAAGGTGGCTTTGTGACCCACATGATTACGATGAAACGGGACATTGTAACCTCTCTGATTCTGATTCTGATTCAAAGGAGATTTGCAATTCCATACAGTTATGAAGAATTTGTCTTTGCCACTTTACGGTTCTAATAAAATGATTCTTTGTAACCCCTCGATTCTAATGGAATGGGGTTTTGCTATTTGATTCTGATTACTAGATTATTCAATTTTGCCAGACAGAAGAAGGCTATGAGCCCATCGTGACTGTCTCTCACCACTTAGTGAACATCATGTCCTTTTAGATATTTGTCCACTTCATTCTTAAATTTGCCAAATAAATTAATGCTGATTAGATTCTGGGGCAAAGTGTTCCATAGTTTTGGGGCTGTAATGGTATAAAAATTGTCCCGCTTGTTAGTATTGGCCCTTGGTATAACTAGTTGTAAGTTATTATGACTCCTCAAATTTGTTGTCCCGTTCTTTTGGTCAGTCTTGCACAGTCTGGAGAGTTATGGGTCATTCAATATTTTGCATAAAAAAAGTATATCCCACCCCGTTTCCTTCTGTCCTCGAGACTATACATATCCAGCTTATGAAGTCTATTAACATAGGGAACATTCTTAAGACTGGGAACTAGCTTGGTTGTTCTTCTCTGAACACTCTCCACCAGCCTTATATCTTTTCTTAGATATGAAGACCAAAAAGGGACCCCAGGATTTAGGTGCGGCCCCACAAAGGTCCAATACAGGGTCGTCATAGAACTTTCATTCCATGAGACAAATGCCTTTCTTATACAGCCCATACGTCTATTGGCTGTCTGGGTGGCTTTTTGACAATGATTAGACGAGTCAAGATTGTTTAAAATAATGCCCAGGTTGTGCTCTATACATGTTTGAGTGCAGCACCATTTAAGTGGTAAGTTTTGATAAGGTTGCTCCTCCCTAAATGAAGGATAGTGCATTCCTCTGTGTTAATGGTCAATTTATTAGATTTTGCCTATGCTTAAATAGTACTCAGGTCCTTTAGTAGCCATAAGTATTTTTTCTTCTGTGTCAACTTCCCCGCTTATTTTGGTTTCATTGGAAAATGTAATTAAATTATTTACAATGTCCCTGTGCATGTCATCTATAAACAGACCAAACAGGGCTGTGACCAGGACCAATCCCTACGGCACGCCACTAGTAAATTGGCCCTCATTTGACAAATGCCCATTTACTCTCACCGGTTATAGAAACATAGAATTTGATGGCAGATGAGGACTGCTTGGCCCATCCAGTCTGCCCATTTCACTACCTAATGGATAAGCTGCAGATCCTAGTTAACCAGCAGCCTACTTCTTTCTACCCCCACCCCTTAGAATTGCCTTATGACTGTCCCATGCATGCTTGAATTCAACCACTGTTTTTGACTCCACAACCTCCTCCAGAAGGTCGTTCCATGCATCCACAACCCTTTCTGTGAAAAAATACTTCCTTACATTACCTCTGAGCTGTCCCCCATCTTCAAATTGTGCCCCCTTGTTCTTGCACATCTCTTTTTTTGAAAGATACTACCCTCTTGGACTTTGTTGATTCCCTTGAGGTACTTGAAAGTTTCTATCATGTCCCCCGGCCTCCTTTCCTCGAGGCTATACATATTAAGCTCCCTTAGTCTCTCTTCATACATCTTCTGGTGCAGACCCTGCACCATTTTAGTTGCCCTCCTCTGGACAGCTTCCATCTTGTCTATGTCCTTGCAGAGATTGGGTCTCCAGAACTACACACAGTACTCCAGATGGAGTCTCACCAACTGTCTGTACAGAGGGATAACAACTTCCTGTTTTCTACTGGTGATGCCTCTCCCTATGCATCCCAGTATCCCCCAAGCCCTCCTTACTGCCCTCTCACATTGCTTGCCCACCTTTAAGTCATCTGATATGACTATCCCCAGGTCCCTTTCCATTTTTGTTGTTGTTAGTATCTCACCCCATTGTGTACTCTTCCTGGGTTTTGTTTCCCATGTGCATTATTTTGCATCTTAGCATTAAATCTAGCTGCCATACATTTGACCATTCCTCTAACCTTGCCAAGTCCCTTCTCATGCTTTCCACCCCACCTTGTGCATCAACTCTGTTGCAGATCTTTGTGTCATCTGCAAAGAGACATACTTTTCCTTCCAGTCCTTCTGCAATGTCGCTTATAAAGACATTGAAGAGGACCGGTCCTAATAATGAACCCTGCGGCACCCCAATAGTAACCCCACTTTCTTCAGAGTGGACTCCATTTACTATTACCCTCTGTGTCCTATTCTCCAGCCAATTCTTTACCCAGGCTATCATCTTGGGACCCACTCCCAGGCTGGCTAACTTGTATATTAATCTTTCGTGTGGGACTGAGTCAAATGCCTTGCTAAAGTCTAGGTTGGATTCTATTCATAAACCATTCTTTGACCTATCACAAAAGGAATGGGTTAAGCCCTAGATTTTTCAGCTTGGCAATTAATTTATAATAGGACACATAATGGAACACTTTGCTGAAGTCTAGAAAGATTACATCTACTAGTACCCTCCTATTCAAACTATCACTGATCCCATTATAAAATGCAATCAGTGATGACATGGGTTTTGAAAATCAATTTGATTTTTATGAAATAGTGCTTTGGAACCACTAACATTCAAATGAAATGGTATTTGCAACCTACATAAGCCTGATGAAATGGGGTTTTGCAACTCCATATCATGCTTTTGAAGGCAACTTTACAACCCAAATGATTCTAATGAAATGGATCTCTGAAATCCCAACAATTCTGATGAAAGGGGTGTTTGGACACTCAGTGATTTGGATAAAGTGGGTTTTTGCCACCTCTACAATTATATTGAGATGATGCTTTGCCACACATATGATTCTAAAAAGATGAGGCCTTGCCTCTCCCTCTCCCACCAACTAGAACTGCATTTTAACCCTTAAGCTGCCAACAGAATAAGAATGTATAGGAATTTTGGACTGATATATCAGTCAGCAGCCCTGCAAGGATTACATTTCATGCTTGTACTGTAGGTCTCCAGCTGCCTCTACAGCCAATCAGGGTGCAGGAAGCATGAGGAAATGGCCAATCAGGCAATTGTGTTGGGCCAAGGACACCCCCTCTAACGCTTAACCTTCTGCAGGGCAAGCAATCCCCTACACACTGAGTTAAAGCACCATTGCTTGGGGTGGCAGTCAGCAGATGATACTTGCCAAGTGCTTCCTGTCTAGTGTACTTTGGTCTAAAGGTATGTCTTGATATTAAGGAGATACATGATGGGCATGAATGTGATACGGAAAATATTTTCACTCCTTTAGAGTGACCACCGGATATTCATGAGTGGTAAAGCCACTAGTGAGTATCCAGAGGTCACTGTGCAGGAGTAAAAATATTTTCCATATCACACGAGTGCACATCATGTATCCATTTTATACAATGGGGCCCCTATTGTTGCAAAAGTTACCATTTGTTTGGGTTTGCGCAGGTGTGATTACTGGAGTTATCACACTGTGCTAATCTTTTCCATTTTTTTGTTTCAATGCACCCTCCTCCCCCCCTAGCTGACCACTCTTTCGACTCTCCTAGGTCCCCTGTCTGCTTGCTCACCCCTGACACCGGCCTCCTACGGCATCATGACCCCGGGTAACCCGGTGTATCCCTTCGCTGGACAGATCCTCCTCCTCCTCTGAGAGAGAAGGCACCACTGGGGGCATCCAGTGTACTCTTCAATTTGGCCCAGGTGCCACTGAGTTGAGGTCAGTTGTCAGGGCCTGGCAGCAGCAGCAGGGACCAGGGACCACCATCCAGCTGACCAGAGAGCAGTTTCCTGGATTTCTCCCTGGGGAATGGCATGCCACAGACATCAGGGCATACACTGAAGTCCGCCACTCCCCCAATCATCCAGACCCTGATGTTCTGCTACACTCCCGGCACCCCCAAGAGAAGCGAACCATCCTTGGAATGCTCCACCCTTCTCCCCATCTGGCCCTCCAGTGACCCGAGTCTGTTCCCAAACCTGGGTCACCGGTGTTTCGGGCAGAAATCCAACCACTGTGCCGACAGGCCGGCAATCTTTTCCATTTAATGATAACATGCCCCTTGTACAATTATGAATGCAGATTATATTTGGGGAATATACTGCCTAACTTGGACATGGAACCTAGATACCAGATGAATAGTCTATTGAAATCAACCAGGGATGACCACCTGGTTAATTTAGTACAATTTCTTCAAACTATTGGAAAGAAAAAACTACATATTGTAAAGGTTAAAGAGAGTACTGGCTGAAAATAATCAGTATGATGTGAAGGTATTTGAGTGAAGCTGTAATCTGAAAATACGACTGACAATGCTTATGGACAACTGTGCCAAAATTGAAGCAAGAAAGTAATTTCTATACAATATGAAGGTGTTAGAGTGAATGTGCAATCTAGTAACAAGATCTATAATTCTCTGAACAGTTGTGCAATATGAAATATGTTAAGTAATTTAGACTTTTATAACAACATTGGTTTGTGTAAAATAGATTAGGATATAGAATTATACTTTAGACTATGTATGAGTAAAATTTTTTTATAAGTAATAGTTTTTAATATGTATGTTTTGTAATGACAATGTTGTTTGTTATACAGCAAAAGAACCTAACCACTGCAGTGAGAAAACCTGTTTTATCTAATGAGTTATCTGCTCACCCCTATTGTATAAATATATATATATGTTATGGTAGCACGGTAGTGCTACCATAATTAGGGTTGAGTAGCCTTTTTAAGGTTAAAGGGTCAAACTTTGCACCTTAATAACTTTGCCACCGTTCAACAAATTTGCCTGAAATTTGGAATGTATGATCAAGAACCATACATCTTGGGATCTGCCAACATTCTTAGTGGTTGGATATATGACTGTAGAGTTATAAAGTGAGATCTGCACATACATTTACAGTTTTTGGTAAATTCTTTGCTCGCGCCTACAGGTCGCTTGGTTTGCATGACCAGTCTGAAAACTTCAAGAAACATGCAGCTAGGGTCCCTGATGTGCCTTTTGAAAATTTCGTGAAAAAATATTAAACGGTTCAAAAGTTATTCAAAAAACAAGTTCCCACTGTAAGTCAATGGGAAAAGTTAACAAAAAGTTTGACAGTGTCGCAAATGCACTTTTTAGTGTCGCAAATGGCCCTAGTAGTGTTGCAAATCTGCCATTTTGTTTTCAGTTGGTGATCAGAAAAATGCTTGCCATTTAAAATTGGGACCCTCTAGGAACACATTTCTTTTTGTGTTCACCTAGTCAGACCCTCAGGATGCTAGCCATGTTTTTATTTTGAAGTTAAACACCCCAGAAATATGTTTTTCAAATTTCTGGAAAAAGTAGTGTCGCACTCACGACACTTTCATGATTTCATTTGCAAAAGTGTCGTGATTTGAGAAACTATTTTGTGACACTATGCCCAAAATAACAGGAATTCTTTGTCACCCTGCTGCAAAAGAACAGTTTGGTCTATTGGGCTGAAATTTGGAAGGAAGACAGCCAACATGCCACAGATGTGCCTTTTGATGGTTTGGTGAAATAATATTGGATGGCTGCAAAGTTACAGCACTCCAAATTTGACACTTTTTCCCATAGGATAACATTACGGCGTCCGTCGCACCCTTCGGGGCCTGTATCTCGAAAATGGTGCGAGATACAGACTTTTTGTCAGAAAAATGCTTAGCCCCCCCCCCAGATGGGGGCTATGTACAAAACTACTCAGGAATGTCATAATTCATATGAAATTTTCATTTTTTTTCTATGTCGTATGGTTCCTGAGATATAAGCAATTTAGTATTTCAAGTCCTCCTTTTCTGCTCCGAGGCCCATTAGTATGCATACATTCTTTGTATTCACTGTCTTTTTCAATGCAGTTTTTGGGGAAAAGAAGGGTGTGCCCTTTTGTTACTGTACCAGTTAGCATTTCCAGTTGCGTTTCCGTTACCGTTCGCATTACTGTTCCCGTGTACACCACCGTGTGCGTTACAGTTTGCATTTTTGTTTGCCCTTCTGTTTGTGTTACTGTTACCATTTGCATTTCCATTACTGTTTATGTTTTTGGATTTTTTTGTATCAGCCTGTGCATTGCCATTTGCATTTGCGGTCGACCTTCCATTTGCGTGTGTCTTTCGTTTTGCATCATTGTTGCTGTTACCGTTGCCATTGGCGTTTTCAATCACGTTGCCTTGACTGTGCGCATTACAGTTTGCATTTCCATTTCTGTTTCCTTTGGCATTACTGTTGCTGTTACCATTACCATTTACATTTCCAATTGCAGTACCGTGACCGTGCACATAACGGTTTGCATTTCCATACATGCTTGCATTTCTGTTTCTGTTTCCTTTGCCATTATTGTTGCTGTTAACATTACCATTTGCATTTACAATAGCGGTTCCATAACCGTGCACACGGTTTGCGTTTCTGTACATGCCTGCATTTTGGTTTGCGTTTCTGTTTTCTTTGGCATTACTGTTGCTGGTACCATTACCATTTGCATTTCCAGTTGTGGTACTGTGATCATGCATGTTACCAGTTGCATTCCGTATGTGCTTGCGTTTGCGTCTCTGTCACTGTTCACTTTGGCGTCACTTTGTGCTTGCGTTTCTATTAGTGTTTGCGTTACCATTTGCATTTGTGTCACCATGTGTGTAACCCTTTGTGCTTGCATATGCATTGCACTTACCGTTACTATGTCACAAAAAATCATGTGATTGGAGTGAGGGGCTCGAAGGTCCCGTGCTCCCACCACCACATTACATTCACTATTTATAGTCCACATTCTCAAAAAGAAGGGAAATTCATGGTAAAAACTCTGTTTAATGCATCAGTTAGGGTTGTTCCACAGCAACAAAAGTGAGGAAATTCGATGTTAGGGTTGAAAGCCCCCCCCCTTGCACCACCCCACTCCACCCCACAAACCGGCATCGGGGTGTACGTTGGGGTCGTCAGTCCTAACTCTCACCCCATTCTCCTATACTTCACCACCTCAGCTTGTTTGCACATGGAATGTGATGAGAGTTAGGGGCCGGGCCGATGACCCCAACACACACCCCGATGCTGGTTGGGGGGACGGAGTGGGGGATGCAAGGGGGGGGCTTTCTACCCTAACATCAAATTTCCTCACTTTTGTTGCTGTGGAACAACCCTAACTGATGCATTAAATGGATTTTTTTGCCATAAAAAAAATATATATATGTAACTTGTGTTTTGGAACTGATTTGGTTATCTGGCAGGACACCCTTACATTATTTGCTCCTTTGCCAGCCATACTCAGTTTCTTTACTTCCTCCTTAAGGACACTATATCTTAGACATGCACATTGATCTTAGTCTGTGTAATTGTAGGTTTACCTTGCACTGCTGTTACACAGGATACAACTGGTAGTCACTTATGGTCTACCTCTGGGTGTGTCAGAGCTGGGGTTCTTTCACTCTGATGCCTTGTGGGTTTCTTCCTTTACCATTGCAACCTTGATATGTTTAAATAGTTTGCCTTTGATCTGCACTGTTACTAAATATTAGCTGGTGTTATAGTATTTTTGATTCTTACTACTTCTAGAATCTATTCTTTCTCACAACTGGGCTTCAAGTTGGTCTTACTGTTACTGGGGTTACCATTATCTGGTCACCTATGTCTGTGTAACTCCATGATACCGTGGTCTAATGCTATGGCATCCCATTGTTTTTTTTCTTCATGTGATTTTTTTCCTTCTCAAACACTTTAAAGAGCTAGGCCTGAAAATAATATTAACTTTCTAAAGTAGTGAATTATAACTTCTTATATTTGAAGCATCTTTTTTCCTTTCCCTTTTTCTAATTAGAAGATTTTCTACCTGGAAATACTTGCTGTGATGTGTATGACAGCACTCTACCTGGAGGGTGACATAGTTCTGTTCCTCCTCATACAGCGGCAGCATTATGACCTCAAGGATTGTGACATCACACCTGATTAAGAACAGCCAATCACCTGCTGCAAGACTGGTCACTTGCGATGTCACTGGCGTCATAATGCTGATGTGGTATTAGGATGGCTAGAACTAGATCTGTCTTCAGGAAAAGTGCTGCTCCTTACATGGCACCTAATACTGTCAGGTAGAAACATTTCTAATAAGCTAATGGAGAAAGAAGAATACTTCAGAAATAAGAAGTACTAGCCAGTGTTCTGGTTTAACATTAAAATAATTACAACAATGATATTTAAAGTGCTACTTATAAAACTCTTTCTTTTTAGACAAGGAATACCCAACCAGCTGTATTTTTTGTGATGGTGGTAGACCACTCTGTGTTTGCTTCAAAATGGTGGTGACCGCATGGCACGGCCTGATGCTAGAGTCTCTGTCTACTACATAGGGAAGTCTAGGGTAAGTGGCACTAAGGGATCCCAGTGAGATTCTACATCACTGAAAATCAGTTAATCCTGACTTTAGAGGGGTATATCCCCTTCTCTTACTCTTAAAAGTGGCACTGGGTAACTCTTAGGCATTCTATAGCTGAACACGCTTTGGTAGCCTGTCTGTGTCTGACAGCGTGTTATGCTCTGCAGCTCCTTAAAACGTTTAAACCCTAAGCTTTTCTCATTGATCAATCTGGAGCATATATATGTACACCTGATTTAAATTACAACTGTTTATTGTTCAAATTAGTTTGCTTTCAACTGTTTTACGACCTGTATTGAACTGTTAGAACTAATTGTTATAACGAAATGGTAATGATTAGGCAATGTCATTAAATCTGAATTTTGGAAGAGGGGGGTCCTGTCAGGGGTATGTTCATGTTTATGACAGGGATTCTGTGCAATTCTATATGCAGGGACATGGCCTTCAGGGCACTCATAGCCAGATTACTTCAAAGGGTTTCATTCTGTCAGCTTGAAGTAGCACTCCTCTCAGACTGTCATCCACCGTCATGCTGCATATGGCCAAAACTGGGCTTTCTGGGGCTTTGAACTATATATGGTGTAAACCCCCAGTATCCCAGAGGATAGCTTGGCAGAAGACACCAGGAGAAAGGACTGCTGTGTGACTGAACTTCTCTGCTGAGACTAAAGTAGAAGAACTTTTGTATTTGGACCTTTAATTTAGGGTAGAAAAGCTAAGATACAAAACAAAAACAAAAAAAAAGTATGTGTTTGGGTTAACTGAACTGAATGGGTAACTGAAGAGTTATCTAGGTGTAAATCTCAGGTGACTGAAAGGACTTAACTGCTGTGAGGTTTAAATTACTTGTGGAAAGATCTGGTAAGTAGGGGGAGTGGCTTAGCTAGAAGGAAGCTACATTTAAAGACTGTCTTAGAAAGATTCTGCTAATAGCTTGGCAGAAGACACCAGGAGAAAGGACTGCTGTGTGACTGAACTTCTCTGCTGGGACTATATTACCCTCCTTCCCTCCCCTCCACCCAAAGCTAGTTCTATTTTTATAGGCACAGGATTTGACGGACAACAGGAACTTCCTGTTTAGGGGCAGGAAGTGAGTGATCACTGAACCACCAAGGACCCACCATCCTAGAAGGGCAAGAGTAGCTCTCCAGCCCCCTCTAGCTGCTGGAGGTCTGCCTCTGAACAAGTAAGTGGTCTACTGAGAAATATAGGATATTCTTGTCTCAGAATGGGACAATCAGGAGCTTAAAGGGCACACAGGCAGAAAGTAAGGAGAGAGAGAAAAAAAACAGAGGAAAGAGTAAGGATTGCAAACAGTTAAGGGCCAGAAAAGACATGATTGGAGTGGTGCAGTGCAGTGGCTGGAGCAGCAGTCTTCCGGAGATGTTCTGGAGGATGCGGTGTTGTCCCATCTGCAGGCACCTCTCTGGGCTGAGGGAGGAGGTTGCTCATCTCCAGGCTGAGTTGGCCAGGATTTGTGGGACCTCCTCTTCCATCCAGGGACCACCAGTGCCACTGCCATTGCCTCAGAAGTTGCCAAGAAAGAGGAGCGGTTGGACACAGTGGGCCCAGGAGGGTGAGGGTGGTGGAACAGGAGGTGCATCCTTCCAGTTGTACCTCTCCACACCCTATGCCATTCTGGCAAAATGTGGTTCCTCTATGGAGGCACCCACAGTGGAGACCAAAGAGGATGAGGGAACCTCCACAAAGGAGACCCACAGGAGGGTGGCAGGGGACCCCTGCAGGGAAGGAAACAACTCCTGGTGGGGGACTCCATTGTTAGGAAGGTAGAACTGGGGAAGGAAGGGAGAGGGAGGTAAGGTGCCTGTCTGGCGCATGGCTTGGAGGGACAGGGAGCGAATCCTCAGGATTGCGAGCAGCTGCACAGGGAGGGAGCTGGATGTCATTGTTCACCTAGGGACAAATGACCTGGCTAAGAAAGGGATTAGAGAAGTGCAGGAAGAGTTTGTGGAATTGGGGAGGGCCCTTAGTCAAGTAGCATGCCGGTAACCTTCTGAGGTGCTACCCATCTATGGCATAGGAGGCTAGGTGTTCTGTACCATGGATTCAATCAGTGGTTGAAAACTGGTGTGGAGCTCAGGGATTTGGCTTCATTGGGGACTGGGGGTCCACCTGGAGTGATGCAAGCCTATACTGGCATGATGGGCTGCATCTGTCTGGGAGGGGAACCAGGATCCTAGGTGATAGGTTTAAATGCTTCATTGGCAAGCTTTTAAACTAGCCAAGGAGGAGGCACTGGAAAGGAGCAGGAAAATCCTAGCCCCCAAACAATCACGGTAGTAGTGCAGCAAACACCAACATAGAGGTGTCGAGTAGGAGAAGAGCAGGGTAAATGGAGAAAGTGACAAAGGCAAGAAGGACAGGGATGGGGCAAAAGGGGTAAGGCCATCAGGAAATGGAGGGTAATGAGTACCAATGCCGTAGTCTGGGCAACAAGCTCCCTGAGCTGGTGGCCTTAATGGAAGAGGGATGCCTGGATATCGTAGCAGTCACAGAAACATGGTACACAGAGAATCATGACTGGGATGTTAACATACCAGGGTACATAACCTACAGGAGAGACAGGTAGGGGAGAAGAGTGGGAGGAGTAGCTCTCTATGTAAAGGAAGGGATAAAAGCAACTGAACAAAAGAGTAAACAGGGAGGACAGGAGGCACTGTGGGTCACCTTGGAGACTGAAAGGGCACCACAATCTGCACAGGGTTGTGTACAGACCCCATGTCAGGGGAAGGAATGGACAAGGATATGATAGAAGGCATTCTTAGAATGGCAGAGAAAGGAGATACTGTTGATGGAGACCTGAATATGCCAGATGTTAACTGGAGCACATTTGCTGCAGCCACATCCAAGAGCAGGGCCATTCTTGATGCCCTACAGGTGGCAGGCATTAGGCAGCTAGTTTGGAACCCACTCGTGAGGGAGCAATCTTAGACCTCATACTCTCAAGCGGGGCAGTGAGGAGGATCTCAGATCTAGAAGTGGGTTGCCATCTGGGGACAAGTGACCATCAAACAGTGTGGTTCACGTTAAACTCAGCTACAGAGTCAAGCCATACAAAAGTGAGGGTACTGGACTTTAGGAGGCTGACTTTGGCAAGATGGGAGAGTGCCTCAGAAAAGCACTAGCAAACAGGCTAGAAGGAGTGTGGAGCAGCAATGGGAATTATCAAAACTGCCATCACAGAGGCAACAAGCCTTTGTGTGAAGCAAATAAACAAATCAAATGAAAGAAAAGCCACTATGGTTCTCAAAAGAGGTGGCTGTGAAAGTCAGGAAGAAAATATAGCATTCCGGAAGTATAAGGAAACACAGAAGGAGCAGGACAGAGAGCTGTACCAGTTAAGGCAGAAAGAAGCAGGAGGGAAGTCAGAATAGCAAAGGCCCAAACTGAGGAAAAGATAGCTAACTCAGTTAAGAAGGGGGATAAAACCTTTTATAGGTACATCAGCGAGCGTAGAAAGACAAAGGGAGGGATAGTGAGGCTAAATAGAAAGAACAGTGGGTGGGCAGAGGGGGACAGTGAAAAAGCAGGAATACTGAACAAATATTTCTGCTCAGTATTCACAAAAGAGGAGGGGGAAGTGCCTAATCCAATTAACAGAAGCACTCTTGATAGGGGGGTCGATCCCAGTCCTTTCACAGAAGAAAGGGTTCTGCAAGAACTCCTAAAACTGAAGGTGGACAAAGCAATGGGTCCTGATGGAATTCACTTCAGAATTCTAAAAAGAATTAAGGAAGAAACTAGTGAAACCACTGGCTACTCTTTTAATAAATCATGGGAGGATGGTGTGGTACCCGAGGACTGGAGGAAGGCGGATGTGATTCCCTTCACAAAAGTGGGACCAAGACAGAGGCAGGAAACTATAGACCTGTCAGTCTGACCTCTGTGGTAGGGAAAGTGATGGAGTCACTTCTGAAGGAAAGAATAGTTGAGTACCTAGAGGTCAGTGGGCACAGGATCCAAGGCAGCATGGGTTCACAGTGGGAAGGTCATGTCAGGCACGAATCTAATAGATTTCTTTGACTGGGTGACCAAAGTAGTAGACCAGGGAGGGGTTGTGGACATGGCCTACCTAGACTTTAGCAAGGCATTTGACACAGTCGCACACAAAAGATTAATAGTCAAATTAACCAGCCTGGGAGTGGGTCCCAGGGTGGTAGCCTGGGTAAAACACTGGCTGAACAACAGGACACAGAAGGTAATTGTAAATTGAGTCCACTCTGAAGAAAGGACGGTTGCTAGTGGGGTACCACAGGGTTCAGTATTGGGTCCAGTCCTTTTTCATGTCTTCATCAGTGACATTGCAGAGGGACTGGAAGGAAAAGTATGCCTTTTTGCAGATGACACAAAGATCTGCAACAGGGTTGATACACAAGGAGGCGTGGAAAGGATGAAAAGGGACTTGGCAAGGTTGTAGGAATGGTCAGAAGTATGGCAGCTAGGATTCAATGCAAAGAAGTGCAAAATAATGCACCTGGGAAACAAGAACCCAGGGGAAGAATACACAATGGGTGGGGAGGTAGTAACAACAACAGAAAAGGAAAGGGACCTGGGGGTAATCATATCAGATGACCTTAAGGTTAGCAAGCAATGTGAGAAGGCAGTAGGGAGGGCCGGGGGTATACTGGGATGTATAGGGAAAGGCATCATCAGCAGAAAACAGGAAGTTGTTATCCCTCTGTACAGACAGTTGGTGAGACCCCATCTGGAATACTGTGTCCAGTTCTGGAGACCCCATCTCTGCAAGGACATAGACAGGATAGAGGCAGTCCAGAGGAGGGCAACTAAAATGGTGCAGGGTCTGCAAGAGAAGCCATATGAGGAGAGACTAAAGGACCTTAATATGTATACCCTTGAGGAAAGAAGGGAGAGAGGGGACATGATAGAAACTTTCAAGTACCTCAAGGGAATCAACAAAGTCCAAGAGGGTAGTATCTTTCAGAAAAAGAGACTTGCAAGAACAAGGGAACACAATTTAAAGATAGAAGGAGGGCAGTTCAGGGGCAATGTGAGGAAGTATTATTTCACAGAGAGGGTAGTGGATGCATGGAACAGCCTTCCTGCAGAAGTTGTGGGGTCTAAAACTGTGGGAGAATTCAAGAATGCATGGGACAGACATAAGGCAATTCTTGTGGGGGTAGGAAGAAATAGGCTGTTGGTTAACTAGGATCTGCGGCCTATCCTGTAGGTAGGGAAATGGGCAGACTAGATGGGCCTAGCGGTCCTTATCTGCCGTCAAAGTCTATGTTTCTATGTAACAAGGGAGTGAAGAGCTAGGTATTTATTACTGTGACATTCCTTATTGCACTTGTCCTATACTCTAAATCAAGTATCTTAGTATGTATGTTCATTCATATAAAATTCTTAAAGTTGGCCGGCTCTGTGGCACCGAGCGAAGGGGTTTGCTTGGCACACTGGTGACCTGGGTTCGCACCCCAAGCCCAGGTGTCAGGAGCAGAGACCGGCAGGGAGGGAATTCAGAGTGTTCTTTGGGCACTTTCCTCCCAGGGGTGGGTGGGCCTTAGGCACCTAGTGGTGGCATGGGTGACATTCTAGGCAGCATGATGCCTCGACATGCCACCAAACATCCCCGCCCCAGGTTACCTTCATGACTGCCTCATTGTGGGAGGAGGGGAGTGAGGAGGGCAGAAAATAGAAAACTGCCCCCTGGTTGACCAGATGATGGCCACCGGTCCCCATCATCATGAAGCCCCAGAAGTGTCCGAGCCAACCCTGCCACACCTAGGGTACATATCTGTGACTATGGCCACTTTTACCCCAGAGGGGGGGACCCTCCCAATGAAGGGTTATGTTGGATTACTTGGGGCTGCAGCATTGAGGGGTAGTGGATGGTGATGGGGCAGAGTGGCAGGTGGGGCGTAGGCAGCCCAAGAGAGTGGCCGGCTTGGGAAGCCTGAGAAGGAGCAAAAGAAAATTTATAAAGTTAAGAAAAAAGAACTAAGAAGAAACAACTGACTTCTTTAAAAAAAATTAATAACATTTTCTGCCTCTGATTTTTGTCATTACTAGGTTTTTAACCCCCCATCTCCCTGACACGTCTCTCCACTCTTCTCAAAAATTTCTCTTTTACCTTTCCAGATACTTACCACTCAACAGTGATTCTCTATTCTCTAAGTAAACTTCTGGAGAAAATAGCAAAGTATGCTTGAAGAAATGTTGTGAGTCAATGACTGCCCTTTTAAAGCTACCAAATGAAATTTGTAAAGGGGTACATAATGGCTTATTATGGGGGGTGGTATTTGTGGACTGAAGGATTTTGACCTTGTAAATCATGACCTCCTCCTTAACAAGCTTTCTGTTGTAGGCATTTCTAACACTGCTCTTCAGTGGTTTGTGAGCTACTGCAATGGTTGATGTCAGCAGGTCAGGATAAGGAACTCTTTCTATAGTCTGACAAGTATCTCTGTTTGTGTTCCCCAATGCTCCATACTGGAACCGTAGCTTTTCTTCCTCTTCATTAATGACCTCCGTAAGTCTAGTACTCCCTGTTGTGGACCCCTCTATGTGGGTGATGTGATAATTTATTTCAGCTCCAATAATCCAGCTACACTAAGACAGTATCTAGATATGTCCAGGGCTGTACCTCCAATGTAACCCTTGGGTACCTTGTATTTGACTGTAACCTATTATAAGTAACATTATTATGTAACCTATGTCTACTCTAAGTTTAATGTTCTGCACCTGTACTGTTCTTACTGTTGTAACCACACTATGTAATTCTGTTTACCCCCGCCCCATGATGAGGTGCCTTTGTAAATGAGTCCATGATGCAAAGGTTGTAAATCCGACTTTTCTAATAAATAAATAAATATTAGCAGGTCAGTCCAGTGGCACTGAGGGCTGAGGCACTGGTTGCTACACCTCGTGCCATGCCAGTGACCTGGGTTCGGGAACGGACTTGGGCCACTGGGGGTTGGCAGGGGAGGGAAGGGATTGAGCATCTGGAGGACTGCTCTCCCTTCCCTAAGGAGGGATCTGGGTCTCGTGCCACTACTTAGTGGCCCCTGATGGAAATCAGGAGCAGAGCAAGGATGTGGTGCTAAAACAAGGAGGAGGAGCGGCAGCGGACATCAGCATGCAGGTGCCATGATGTCATTGCTCATCTGTGCTCCTCTGGGGAAACTAACAGAAAAATCCCCAGAGGACCAGGGAGGCAATGAGGGCCCCAGAGAACTGGCCCCACATCCCCATTGCCAGACCATTCCTCCGATGGTTCTAAGCGCCACCCACACAGGACGGACCCTCTAATTTCAGGAAGAGCCAACAGGTAGGTAAGGTGATCCCTCTCACGGGGGGGGGGTGATCCAGGGGGCTGGGAAGTCCTGGTGGGAGGGACCAAAGGAGGAGGGTCTCAACGAGGAGTAGGAGGTCCGGATTGAGTGGGCACCTCCGAGAGATGCTCCAGTCCAATGCTGCAAAAATAGAGTTAAAAAAAAAGACAGTTTATTAGCACTGACTTTCATAATAGCCAAAAAACTGGTTGAAGCAAAATAAACTGTATTGAATACTCAAAAACTAAAGCCCTGCTCTTCGGTTCAAAATATAAACTTTTCTCAGGGTCCTGTAGTTTCTATGTCTCCTGCCTAGATAGCTCTTTAGTTGAGGAGGTACTTTTCTTCAAGAATCTTGGAATTCTTCAGGATACCTCTCTTGATTTTTCCCTTCACATCAGGACTACATGTAAGGTAGTCAATGCTAACCTTGGCCTTGCTTATGGAATGAGAGTTAATATTACTTTGATTCTACTGCTCAGCCTTTATTACTGTGTCCTGGTTTACTTGTACTCCTCCAGGACTACTGTTGCTAAATGGAATGTAGTATACAACAATATCTGACGCTTTGCACAGGGTGTCACTTAACTCACTCATCACTGTGACTTGCATGCTTCCCTGGGCTGGGTTTCCTCTTCCTTGACGTGTCCATGCTGATGAAAAGAAACAGGTACAAGAAACCCATTTGGTTCACAAACAAGGTCCAAATGGCAACCAGAAACAAAAGGGAGGCCTTTCTCGGGTTCAAAGAGAGCCAAGGGGTAGGCGAATGGGAAGATTACACCAAAAAAAATAAATAAATAAGGAAACCAAGAGGGCAGTAAGGGATGCAAAAGCAGAAACTGAGCTCTGGATTGCAGAAGAGATAAAATCAGGGGGAAAAACACTCTTTTGGATTCATTCAAGAAAAAAGGAAAAAAGGAAAAAAGGGGGAGGGATTGCAAAATTATTGGACGGGAATAGACTGGTAGAGGAGAATGACCAAAAGGCTGAAGCCCTGAACAGCTTTTTCCTCTGCTCAGTATTTACCATGGAGAAAATGAGACCAATGCCAGAAAATGGGATAAGGGTAGCCAGCAGAGGGATCAAGATAATGGAAGCACTGACGTTTACCATAGATGGGGTCAAGGAGGGTCTGGCAGCCCTCAGGCCAGACAAAGCACAGGGGCCAGATGAAATGCCCCAAGGATACTAAAAGAATTGGCAGAAGAGTTAGCTAAACCTCTGGCACATCTATTCAATAGCTCATTGAGAACAGGAGTGGTACTGGGAGACTGGTGGAGGGCTGACATAGTGCCACTCCACAAGGGAGAGGGTAGAGACGTTGTGGGGAATTGCAGACCAGTTAGCCTCACTTCTGTTGTGGGAACGCTAATGGATTCTTTAATCAAACAAGACCTCATGCAATACCTAGAGGAAAACAGGCTCTAGGACAAAAAGCAACACAGATTCATGACAGGGAGGTCATGCCAGACAAATCTTATTACTTTTTTCGACTGGGTGACAAGGGAACTAGATAGGGGGCACAAAGTTGACCTTCTCTACTTCAATTTCAGCAAGGCATTTGACTCAGTGCCACACAGACAACAACTGAGAAAATTAGAGGACATAGGGGCTGCAAAAGACATTGTCAGATAGGTGCATAACTGGCTCACAGACAGGAGACAAAGGGTAGTGATAAATGGGATGAGATCAAATGAAGGCTGGGTTACAAGTGGAGTTCCTCAGGGTTAGGTGTTGGGCCCTGTCCTGTTGAACATATTTATTTTTTTTAATTTTTTTTATAGTTATTACTTTTTCTCTCCTTCTGCTGGCTTGTATCAGGAGGGCATCCCCAGCCCCGTCCCCCAGCATCCTCCAGCCGATGCTGACCTAGCCCCAGGGCTTGCCCCCCTGGCAGGGTCGGCAGGGGGTCGAACTCCCCCACCGAGGACCAGATTAGGTGGCCAGTGCCATGGCTAGCCAGGAGCAGAGCCTGCGAGGTGCCCTCCGCCATTCTGCACGCCGGTATCTTTTTCCTCCTGTTCTCCCAGGAGTCGGGACCATGCCATGACATCAGCAGAGTGGATCGTACACGTATCCACATGTGCTCCCTCCAGACATATGGCCCAACTCCTCCCCTACTTGTGGTGCGGCACCCTTGTCCTCCAGCTTCCGCCGGGGTGGCGAGCAAGCGCCGACCACCAAGGACCCCTCTCCCCGGAGAAGGAGGGCAGTCCATCGGATGCTCAATCCTTCTCCTCCCCTGCCAACCCACAACGGCTCATGCTCATTCCCAAACACGGGTCACTGGCGTAGCACTAGGTAAGGCGCCAGCACCTCAGCCCTCAGCGCCACCAGGCCGGCTTGTTGAACATATTTATTGGTGACATGGTGACGGTATCCAGGGCAAGCTTTTCCTGTTCACAAATGTCACTAAGCTGGGAGGGTAGGTGGATAGCAAGGAAGGGGCTAGGGACCTATAAATGGACCTCCAAAAATTAGAATGATGATCTAATCTGTGGCAGCTGAAATTCAACACAAAGAAGTGAAAAGTCATGCATCTGGGAAAAGGGAAACCTAGGAGGGAATATTGGCTGAATGGGTTAGACTGAGCACCTCAGAGGAACAGAGGAACCTGGGGGTCATCATTGCTTACACCATGAAAGAAACACGCTAATGCAATAAAGCATACAGCAAGTAAAACAGAATGCTGGGATGCATAGGCAGAGGGATCAATAGCGGAAACCGAGAAGTGATTGTCCCCCTCTGTAGATCTCTGGTAAGACTGTACCTGGAGTACTGCGTTCAGTTTTGGAGGCTGCACCTGAACAAGGACAGGGATACACTGGAGGCAGTGCACAGGAGGGCAACAAAGATGATCCAGGCCCTACAGGGACTCACCTACGAGGATCAGTTGGCATCATTAAATATGTACTCGCTGGAAACAAGGAGGGAGAGAGGGGACATGATTGAGACATTTAAGTTCCTGAAAGGCATAAACAAGGTGCTGGAGACAGAGGAGCTATTCCATAGGATTACCAGCTCAATGACTAGGGGACATGAGTGGAAACTGAGAGGGAGGATTTTCAGGAAGGATCTAAGGAAACGCTTCTTCACTGAAAGAGTGATGGAGCCATGGAACGTCTGTTAGCAGAGGTGGTTGAAGCAGGCACTGTAATGGCTTTCAAGCATGGGTGGGAAAGATACAGAGCCCAATTATGGGACACTACAGTAAAGCAAGGTAATCCAGGCTGGGGTAGCTCTCAGGATCACTAACAGGTCCAGAGTATCTCATGGCAGACTGAATGGACCCTCAGTTTCCTACTGCTATCATTTTCTATGCATGTATGTACAGGCTGCTTTATTGACAAGCTGATCAGAATTAATACCCGCATTTGCTTGTTTACTATGGTACGGTCCCCTTCTACATCCTAAAATTTACATTTTAGTGACACCCTTTCACTCTTTGGACATAGGTGCTCCTTTAGAATAGGTCAAGTAGCCTTCTGTTTCTCAGCCCTCAAGCTCTGGAAATTTCTTTCACTCTCAGTTAGATGTTCAATTCTCACTGCTACTTCAGAAAAATATTACAGAAACACAGCCTAAGCCTAACAAAGTGTACCTGCTCATACTTTAGGTTTTGTGTCTCCTATACATGAACTGTATTAAATTTCAAATTACTTTGTCTCTTGGTCTGCTGTTATCTAGCTCTGTATTCTGTCTTGTACTTGAGTTCACGCAGTAACTTCTTATGCTGTAACTTTGTATTAATTTTGTCACCTGTACATGAAATGTCTTGTATTTTCATTTACTATGTCTCTTGGTCTGCTACTATCTAACAGGTCTGGTACTATCAAACATTGTATCAATTTTTGTAAACTGCTGTTGTCATGTATTGCTAACTACTTTCTTTACTCTGAACTACCAGGTCATTCCTTAAAATAGACATTTAATTGCCTAGTGTACCTACCTGGTTACCAAATACTAAATAAATTAATTATTCTGGTCAGATGAGGTCTTTCAGTCCACATGATTCTGAATAATTGATTTTTTTAATCTCAACAACTAATTGAAACAGAAGTTTGCATTCCTTGTGGTTCTGATGGCATGGACTTCCGAACACCCAAATGCTTACACAATGGTGCTGTGCATTGCCAGTGAATCTGCTTAAATGAGGTTTGCAACTTCTTGGATTCAAATAAAGTTGGTTTTGCAACCTCTGGGATTCTGATAAAATGGTCTCTGCTACTTCTGATGAAATGGGGAATCATGGGCTGGCCCAGTGGTGTGGAGGCTGACACACTGAGCACCCCACCTCCTGCCATGCCAGTGACCTGGGTTCAGAAAAAAAACCAAGGTCACTTGGGGACCAGTCAGGGGAAGGATGCTCGAGCATCTGGAGACTGCTCTGCTACTTTGGGGGATAGTGCACTTTGCTGCATTACTGACACTTAGCAGAGGCTGGGTGTCAGTAGCAGCGGACACCTCTCAGAGGGGCAAGTGGAGGCATAGGGTGCATGCAGCATCTTCACATCGCACATCCATGCCATAGGACAAGTGCTGCACTCAAGAATCGGGACAAAAATGATGGTGGAAAAGCCCCACTGGGTAGGATAATGATAGGCCCCGTAACACTGACTGAATACTGGTTCATACCAGGTATGTCCCAGAAATGGTGGGGGCTGGGGTTAAACAAGCTGGGAGCCAAAAGAGAAGCCAGTGGTGAAATGGGAGCATAAACAGAAGGTAAAGAAAAAGAAATGGAGACATGTAACTCCTATTATTCTTATGACATGGGGGGTTAAAATCCAAATCTAATGATAATGGTATAATGATGCAAATGAGTATTCAATAAAATTGTGTTGAGTTTCAAGTATGTTGACACAGGAATCTCTGGCCAGTACCTCTCATCCACTGATTTATGTGTTAATGTATTTCTTATTCCTAGTAAGAGCCATCAGACGTTCCACCTATAACTCAATATACGAGGCTCTGCAAGGATTTTTAAAGCTACATCCTCCTTGCCCTCTGGGCAGCAAGGGAAGTGAAGTATATAAGAAAAGGAGGATTCCATTACGCTGTTATACAGTACTTTTCTGTTCTGGCTTTCCACAGCATCAACACTGATTTTCCAATGTTTTATTTTTGCCAAACAGACCTCCCTTAAGAGGGTAGCCGAGGAGACTTCTCCAGTCTGGGTAACTTCAATCTGTTCACCTTCCAGGCCGAAACATATGGCCATCTGTCTGCTTAGGACACTACCCTGCAATAATTCACATTAAGAAATACTGTAATAAAAAAAGACCATAGGGTTTACCATGCCTAGTCCCCCAGATGAAGGCACCAGATACGTTACTTCTTTTTTCAACTGGGTTCAAGCAGCTGTTCCAGACAGCTTGGAAGAAAATACCATATAATCAAGCTTTCACATCTGGGGTGGGAAAACATAGCTTAAAAACAAAACGCATGAAATAATAATAGTTTTAACAAAAAAAAAATTTTACCTTTGAAAGAGCCTTACCCTTCCATAGGTCCACTTTCTTTTAGGCTACTCCCAAAGACTGTTCCCAGTTTTCTTTGACTGTATCTGACCTACCAAATGTGATACCAAGAACCTTCATGGACTGGTCAGTTACATAAATGTCCCTACTGATTCACAGGCCAGTTTCACTGGGTCAGCTCCAAGGTGTATCACTTTACTCTTGTGAAGATTTGTCTTTACACCTAAACAGTCATATAATCTTTAAAGAGCCTCAGTGCATGTTCACCATCCTGTGAATCTTCTATGAAAAGGCAGACATCATCTGCAAAAGCCAGGAGTTTTATGCTAGTGGTTATATATACTAAGGCCAGAGATCTCTTGACATCCTTGGATTTTTCTCAACAAAGGATCAATTGCAAAGGTGTAGAGCACAGGGCTAAAGAGACACCCCTGCTTCATACCTATGGTAGTTCTATGACATTGCTTAGCCATCCATTAATGTACGGTACAATGGTAGCTCCAGTACACAATGGCTTTATCCAGTTGATGAAAACCATGGGACCCCATAATTTTTCAAGACCACAAAAAAAGGAAATCATGAATTACCCTATCAAACGCCCTTTCCTACTTGAGTGCCAGGAAAAATCTGGAAACCTGATCTGAATGACTTCTTTGAAAAATTCTTCAAATAAGAAACAAGTTATCATAAATTGACCTATGTGGTAGGGAGCAGGTCTGAAAAGGAGATATTACCAGAGCTGCAATGGGGAGCAACATAGCTTGCAAAATTGTAGATAACATTTTCATTCTATATTCAAGAGGCAGAGGGACTGCCAATTTTAGGTCCAATTTGTCTCCTTTTTTTTTTTGTCAATTCTTTTTCTCTCCAGTCGCGACCCTGAGGTCCTCTCTCAGGCATCCTAGCCTTGTCCTGCCCACCTGAGGATCCCCAAGCTAAGGCTCCTCTCTCCCTCCTCTCCGATGGCAGCACAACTAGCTAAACCTATCCAGGGTGGGTCGCCCCCTCCCACCTGGGTGCACTTCAAGTCAGGCTGTTTCACCAGATGAGGAGTGGATCCTGGGAATCGAAGGCCACCCATGGAGAGCCCAGAGATAGGCATGGTGGAAAGGTGCCATCGCCTGATCCTCGGCGCTGGGTTTTTTTGTGATCTGGTTACGCCCCCCCTGATGTGGGACGTGCAATGCTGCCCTACCTGAAGCAGGTGTTCCCACCTACATCAGAGAGGCAGCTGCCTGATGTTGCCCAGTAGTGTACAAGCCCAATGCGTAGCAGTGCCACTGGTTACCACCGGGGGCCACTGTTGCACCAGGCTACCCCTGGATCCCTCCCCCCGAGAGAGGAGAGCAGTCCATCAGATGTTCAATTCTCTCTCCCCGCTGACCCCCGACAGCCCGGGCTCATTCCTGAACCCAGGTCGCCAGCATGGCATGAGGTGTGGCGTCCAACGCCTCAACCCTCAGCGCCACCGGGCCAGCCATTTGTCTCCTTTTTTAAAAATATAAATGAGAAAAGACTGCAACATAGCCAAAAAAGGGTCAAAGTCCCAGATCCAAATAAGCTGTTGTAAAGGGTCTCAAGGTCAGGACCCAATAAATCACAAAATACTTTATAAAATTCACCAGTCAGGCCATCAGGGCCTGGTACTATATTAGTACTGAGGTTTTTAAAGAGGGGCTCTGGTCAAAAGTGCTACATTGCAGAATTAGAATAAGCATATCCCCAATAAATCTCATACCAAACATTAGGTTTCTGTCTTACTTCGTTTTAAAGTTATAGGCTATTTTGTAACCCTGATTTCACTACCTGTTCAAAAAAGCCAGTTTCAGTGAAGAGGTGCTAATGATGTCACCTCCTGAACTCACAGTCTAGCCCTCCCTGTTAGCAAGCTTATAGGACCTGATGCTCCAAAGTTAAAAGATCATTCTGCAATGGTTTTCACAAGTAAAACAGGCAGCACCACTCTAAAAACAGTGTTATAGAATTTGTGAGTTTCCGGTTTTGTAACAGAGTTGACAAATTTGTATTTTAATGCCTTTTTGGTGTGGTTTATTTCTCCAGGGTTGCAGGATGCTGAGTCAGCATGCCTCCAGGCTGCTGATATCATGTAAACTGCTACTCTGCAGTGCCTCTTTGGAACTGCTACAAGTGTTGCAATGTTGGTAATTGCATTGCTGTTTGTCAGTGTCTGCTCCACAATAAGTTTCAATGGGGGCCTTATATGTGTTAATTCCTATTGTAACATAGCATAAAAAAGGAAAAAGAAATGAAGCACTCAGATTGGTACAAACACACCATGTGGTACAGTAGAAACCATGGCCTCATACCATAGTAGATCATGGTTTGTGATGTAATACCTTAGCAATCCACTACAGGTAAGAAGCAGTACACAAGTGAAAGCAATATGCAAATAGTTTGTAGTTCATAGTTGCCCCAGCCTATATTTGCTAAGGGTTTTTCTGGCACAGGGTTGTTGATATTTTCAAGATTGTTCTATGTTGTAACTGCGACAGAAGTTCATCAGTTACTAAAGATTGTACATTTAAACTCCACATATACTGTTAAGTATGCTGCAACAATATTTCTTTAGAAGTGAACATTTACATACTGTCACTATCCCTTCTGATCTACTGCTTTCTAAGCAACTGTGGGGACAATGCATTGTGGATGACTGAATAACATTATCTGTCCTAGTCTTTTCTTGGTGAATACTCAGTGGTAAAGATGATGCAGCTTCTATAACAGAAAGTAAAAATAACAGACACTAAGATAAACAAAGCAAAATCAAAGAGAGAGGATACTTCTATGGGTGAAAAGAAAAATAAATTGAGAGAAAAAGAAATCAAAGAAACAGACTAACAATACTAGTCAAAACAAGAATTTGAAAGGCGAAAGCAGTAAACGTTATGTTGTTCTATGTCCTGCTGAGTTAGATAGTTTAGAGGGAAAAATAGTGAAAATAATATTCCACAAAATAGTAGTTGTTCAATAAAGTGTTTTTCAGATTGGCTTAATTCAGTACATTTGGAAAAACTGTGCTTCTGCTACTAGGATTGTTTGACAGCCACCTATTGATCTGCAAAGGAACTGCAGGAAGAAAACTAAAATGTACCATAGCACACTCCCATCATGCAGTGCAGCCCATATCTTCTAATACACAGAGAGGAAAATCAAAGCACCTAGAATAGAAAGTGAATTGCAAGTTTTTGAAAAGTTGTAAAGTATGTTTTGATGTTAGAAAGTTTAAAGCTTGTAATGAAAGTTATTTTAACAAAAGTGAAACAGCAGCCACAATATTTCCAATAGTTGTGTTCCAATTGTTTTGAAGTATATGTACATCGTGTTTAACAGCTCAACATACAGTATACTGAAAGTAAATCAGTGTGATTGTATTTATTTATTCAAAGGCTGTTAGTCATACACTCTTTGTCATGTTACAAGTGGATTAAGCCACTAAAAAGGATGGGTCTACAGTGGAATTAATCCATGGTTGGTTGGTTGGTTGGACCCACTCAGGTTTTGGCCTCGTGGGTCAACCCCCCCAGTCATGGATTAATTCCACAGTAGACCCATCCTTTCTCATGGCTTAATCCTTACCTAGTGGTGGAAATGTTAACCCTAGTAAAACAATTATTGTAATGTGGAGTACAACGCAGATGAGCGTGAATATAGCTCAAGTAACAGCCTGTCAATGACAAAACAGAAAATGAGCTCTGCTCATCTGAGTATCCCATTCGTTCATACTTTGATGATGAATAAATTATTGATTGATTGATTGAGTGAGTGATCAAGCATTGAGCTGGCTGCTGCATAGAAACTCTTAATAAGGTTTCAAAACAGCACTACCTTTCCCGCACCCATTTACAGGGTGATGGAATAATTGATTTGAAGTGCCATCCTGAGAAATCACCTCAATTGAATGATAGGTGTGAATGATCACAGCCTTTCACCACATCAGAGATATCCAGTCTGCAAATCTCACATTAGTGTGCTGTGACTTAGCATCCAGCAACCCAGGAGAAAAAGACCACAACAAAAAAGCACCAAAAATATGAATTTGTCAACTTTGTTGCAAAACCTGAAACACACATATGTTTTAAAGCAATGTTTATAGAATGGTACTGTGGATTTTACTGGAGAAAACCATTTGCACATAGTTTTTAAACTTTGGAGAAGCAGGACCTGTAAGCTTACTGACAGGGAGGGCTACACTGTGAGTTCAGGAGATGACATCATCAGCATCTCTTCACTGAAACTGACTTTTTTGAACAGGCAGAGAATTTAGGATTGTAAAATGATTTGTAACTATTAAGCAAAGTAACTTAGGGATGTCAGTTTTGGCATGTGGGTGATTGGGGCTATGTTAATCCATATTCTGAATGTACTGATGCCGGTAATTTGTCACCATAGTCCCTCTTTAATAGCAACAAAAACTTCCTCCAACTGAATAGGGCTTGTAAGATTACATACTAAATTATCAAGGATAATGGGTACTGAGATGTCTGGGAAAAAAATCTTCCACAGACAGTTCAGATACCTCCAAACCAAACACATTTTTGGCCCAGTGCTCCACTATATGCAAAATGTCTCTGGGGCTGACATGGGTTGCCCTGAGCATCCCACAGGGATTTCATTATCCTGGGTCCAATCCTATCCTTACATCTTTTAAAGGGATCTAGAGTTTGTCTTTTACACTGGGTACCAGACTGCAGTCCAAAGTTCAAGGATTCCCCTTGATCATATTGAAAAGTTTTCATATTCTCTTTCATCTCAGTAATCATTACTACACTAATCAGTTTACCAGTTACCTGTTGCAAAATTCAGCTGTGATTTTTTTCCCTAAGGTCTAGGTATTTAAGATGAAGAGTAAGGGAAGTTTTTATTAGAAATAACAAACACAATTACAGTTCTGTAAAAAAAAGGCAGTGTTAAAGAATACAGGTACAAAGGAATAAGCAGGAAAAAACACACAAACTAATATACATAAAAAAAAGTCCCTACTGTAGAAAAGAAACAAGCATTTGTCAATGCCGAATGTTGTACGTGCTGGCATTCGCTTTGGTAGAAAGGAAAACATTTTGGGCAGGATGTGAAAATGACAGCTGTACAGTTCATAAGGAGGTGTAAAAAAATGCCAGTGTTGAAAATGTGGCATGTAAATATTGCAAATTTGCGAAATTACAAGGGTGCGTGGGAAATGCACAACATACACTTGTAACGCAATCATTTTATGGACGTTTGGCACCAAATTTTCAACATAGGCATCTTAGCACTTCTGCTCATGTACAGTGTCATTGTTATTTCCTCAAACTGTCCCAAAAAGTGATTTCGCACACCGACCGCGCTATTCTGCACCTGCCGTGCGAAAACACATTTTGGGCAGGATATGTGAAATGACAGCTGTACTGTTCATCAAGAGGTGTGGAAAAATTGCAACGGTGAAAATCCAGAGTGAAAATATTACAAATGCACGACGTTGCGAGTGTGCATGCAATCTGCCAACGCACGCTCGTAACACATTCATTTTATGGAGTATCATCACCAAACTTTCAACATAGGCATTTTAGGACCTCTGCTCTTCAACAGTGTCACTGTCATTTTCATAATCTGCCCCGAACACTGATTTCCCACAATGACCATGCTATTGTGCACCGAAAGTGTGGAAACACATTTTGGCCAGGATGTAAAAAATGACAGCTGTACTGTTCACAAGGAGGTGTACAAAAATGACAATGGTTGAAAATCTGGCATGAAAATATTGTGAATTCGCAAAGTTACAAGCCTGTGTAGCAGCTGCGCAACGTATGCTCATAAAACAGCCATTTTATGGATGTTTTCCACCAAATTTGCAACATAGGCTTTTTGAGAGCCCACCTCATGAACAGTGGCACTGTCATCTCGTTAATCGGTCCCAAAAGGTGAGTCCATGAAGTGACTGCAAAATCACCTTTTGGGACCAATTAACAATATGACAGTGCCAGAATTCATGGAGGAGGGGTCCCAAAACCCCCATGTTGAAAATTTGGTGTAAAAATTCCCCCAAATGCCCGAGATATGCATTAAAGTTGAAAAACCCCTATTTATTCCATTATACAGCTTACTGGCATTTCCTTAGTTCACGGTTGGCTTTGAAGAGTGCAGACATGTTCCTGGTCCACCGAAGATTATCGTGCGGACTCGGATGTGGTATGGGGTGGGGGTGTGGGGAGGCAGGGTGCTCAGTGGGTCGGTGCGGGTTGTGGTGGGGGTTGGAAGAGTATGAGGGACCGTTTTGCTTTACAGGTTAAAAATAAATAAAAGACATCGGGGACCGCTTTGGTTTTAATGGTGCTTTGGCATGCTGGGGTGAGCTCCCAGCATGCCACCTGAGTGTGTGTGTGTGTGTGGGTGGGTGGTCTTGCCGAAGGGGGATTGGGCATCCCTGTCAGCAAACAAGGAAGGGGGGGTGCAGGAGCCAAGGGGGATTGGGCACCCCCTCGGCAAGCAAAAAAGGGAGATTACATGATGCTGATGGGACTGGGCACCCCATCGGCACACAATAAACAGGGGTGTTGACAGGCAACAGTGGCAGTCACTGCCACCATGTTGCCTGCACGTAGGGGGAGGCGTGTTGTGGTCATGCTGCATGAGAGCTTCTCTCTCATTGCAGCAGACCTTTTCTCTGATCTCTTTGCCTGATTAGCTAGGCAGGGTGTTGGCCCCTGCTGCTGGCTGATTGCGGAATGCGGGACGCACCTACTGGTGCGCGCCCTGCATTCGCCCAACAGTGACCACACCTCCAAATCTACACTACCACAAGATGTTGGCTGCTCAAGTGCGCCAGCATAAAAAGAGTAATGACCAAATTGAAAAAAAAAGGACTGTTCATGCACAGCAAATTAGGATACACTACCAGTATATATAAGAAATAAAAAAGGGGGGGGGGGGCACAAGGAAGACACATACTTACATTTATTTATTTATTTATTTATTGTCTTGGAGAAATGCCTTTGAGCTAGAAGCTCTTTTTCAAAGGTTCCATGTCATAAACAGGCACACATTACAGGCACACAAGGTACAGTAAAAATACAACAGTCAGTTATACAGGATAAGTGCCAACAAGCTGAGGTGGGTAAAAAAATATGAGGTAATTACATGCAGTCCAACAAGAATTTATAGGCATACAAAATACAGTAAGTACAATGATACAAAGTTTGCACAAGCAAATTTGATAACAACAACATATATAATTTGTAGTTCAGGTAGCAGTCAAAAACTGACTTTGTTGGGCAGGAGAGTGAACAGGGAGATGAGGAGGCCGTATGGAACTGTAGTTGAGTAAAAAGGTGGGGGGGGAGGAGGAGGTAGAGGGAAAGTTAGATGGGCAGTGTGCTATGTGGTAGAGGGGGATTAGTGACAGGTAAGGTAGGTAGAGTGAAAAGAGAGTGTGGGGGTATGGGAGAGCAGGTGATGTTAAGGGGGGTGGGAGGAGTGGGGAGAGGAACTCAAGTGGTTGCAGTTGTTTAGGACTGGCAGTCGCAGCTGCTAAGAGAGGAGAGGTGCTGCAAGTGTTTACTCTTAAATGGACCTAGTGAATGTTTATCGACTACAATAGATGGGAGGTTATTGAACCAGCAAGGCACTTTGCAGGCAAATGAATGCTGTGCTTGTGCCATTCGGTAGAAAGGGACTTGGAGAGATTTTTTTGCCATACCTCTTGTGTGGTATGGGTTGGTAGCTGGATTAAGTAGTTTTTATAAGGCTGTCTGGGTTGAGCTGAGGCAGGGGTTTTTTGCCTATGAGACAGACCTAATATTTAATTCTCCCATCCGGATTTAGCCAATTTGTCTGGGTGTACATGTGGCAGGTATTGGTTAGCCTGTGGGTTCCTAAGACTAGCCTACAGCATTTATTTAAGGTAGTCCTGAGTTGTTTTTTTTTTTTTCAATTTAAACTTTATTAAAACAGTTTTAAAGTAAACATACAAGAATAATAAACAAAGATACCCAGGACCAAGGCAAGGCACCCCACCAACCTCCATATTCATCTTACAAGTCCCCCTTCCATAATACATCTAACAAACCAAAGCTAAGAGTCTTACAGAAAAACAAAAACAAAAATCAGACCAGTTCATAATACTCAAAAAGTGGGGTCCAGAACCAATATCCCTATATCCATTGCAAAGTCCTGAGTCTTTTAAGGGTAATGAGCGCTATGCACTTTTGGGGGGGGGAAGCTACTTGCAAGTATCTGGGGCACGTAGCCACTCTGCACCCACTGCACCCCCCATGCAGCATTCAGAAAGGGGGACGCGCAGACCCACTGCACCTGATCCCCACATCAACAGACACCTCCATGTTAGGGGCATTCCAGGGGCATGCCAGCACTATGCAGTATGCACTAACTCATGTAGTGCTGGCCACATGGGTGCAGAGGGTGGCGTAGGGTACACCAGGGTAGACCCTGCCATAACCCTCTGTGCACCCCCCCATGGTCACCACCCTCTGGTTGCTGGGGGTGCCAGATAATGCTCCCTGTGCTGCCCCTGCCCATTAGGCAGCCAGCGAGGGCAGGGGCAGTGGGTAGGATGTGTGCCCATAATGCTGGGCAGGGCGCAGCACTGGAAGGTTGGGGGGGTGTCAGACCGTGGCACAATGTAGATGGGGCATGGCTGCTGGTGCAGGCTGGAGGCAGGTCCTGACACTGGGGACATGCAGTGTGCTGGGAGGGCACCATTTACTGTGGCTGGGGTGGGGACCACCCAGCCATAGGGGCCATGCCATGCAGGGGCGGCATGCACTACCCTGGGCCCATGCATAGCAGTGTGAGGGATCCACTATTGGACCCGGGATGGGCATTCCATTGGATGCCCACCTGGGTCCACGACTCCAGCCCCGGCCACCCTGTAGAGACCTGCACACCTGGGGGAGGAGCTGCAGACAGGTGGCCAGCATTGGTGAATGCCGGTATGGCACACCTGTCCATGGGGTGCAGGGGAGCAGGTGGGGTACGCAATATTTCTGCATCCCCCTGCCCGCTTAGCATAGTGCCCATTGTCTGTCACCACCCCATATACCACAAGCCCATAATCAATGATGGAGAGGATTGAGCTTTTACCTGTGAGTACCAGTGCCTCAGGGATCCTACTATGTCAGTGTTTGTACAACAGGCCAATTCTAATATTGACAGCCTTAACAACATGATCAACATGGTGTGAGTAGGAGAGGTAGCTATCGACAGTGACTCCCAGGTACTTGAAAACTTGTACCTGTTCGAGTGGAGCTAGCATATTGTTTTTTTATTGTCAATGGATAGGATTTATGCTTGTTCTGTGGGTTTGCAAATAACATTACTTTGGTCTTTTTATACTTTAAGAGTAGCTTGTTGTTGGTGAACCATGTCTCCACTGTGGCAAAGTTATTTTGTAGACGGACCTCTAGTGTTAGTGGGTCTGGGCTGCTGGCAAAGATGACAGCATCATCTGCTTTTAGGAGTAATTTTTCAGTGCAGACTGTAGAGTGTTGGTTAAGGAACAAGCTATACAGGAGGGGACCCAGGATCGACCCTTGTGGAACACCTGAGATTACTAGCCTAGTGTTGGAGACAGAGCTGTTTATTTTGACCTATTGCATTCTGTCAGTTAGAAAGCTTTTTAACCAGTGCGCAGCATCACCTGAAAGACCAATGGATTGAAGTTTACTGAGAAGTATGGCATGGCTGACAGTGTCAAAAGCCTTAGTAAGGTCAATGTATATCGCCCCCACAAGCTGACTCCGATCTAGGGCCTCATGAAGAGTGCCGGTGTATTCAAGTAGAGTTGCAGATGTACTATGTCCCTTCCAGAATCCATTATGCTGGGGACATTGCAGTTGATACTTATCTAGGTAGTCCACCAGTTGGTCGGAGACTATCCATTCTAGCGCTTTGGAGAGTGGGAGAAGAATAGAAATGGGGTGGTAATTAGCAGGGTTCGCTCAGTCTCCGCTTTTGTGGACCACGGTGACCATCGTAGCTTTCCATCTCTATGGGAATTGCCCATATCTGAGGGACAGGTTGAGGATTTTGGTGAGCAGGGTTAGAACTTTGTCCAGTGTTAGGGCGATTAGTTTCAGGTCTAGTATGTCATTACCATGTCTCGATTTCCCAAGGGACCGTAAGAGGTATTTTTTGGATTCAGTTTGAGATACTTCCTTAAAATAGAAGGGGTAGGGTCTGGCGGGGGGCTCACTGTTGGTACCCCTAGTGTCTCCGGGGCTGCTCTTGGCTGCCTCAAGAAAATCAGGTGGGAGTATGCTGCTAAGGTCTGAGAATGCAGTGTTGAAAGTGTCAGCTATCGCTTTGTGGTCCTGTGTAATTTCCCCATTTACTAGGAGCACAATGGGAAAGACTTTGCTAGCTTTGCCTGTGAGGTCCTTTATGTTGTCCCAGAACTTTTTACCATCACTCCAAGTTGTTGTGAGACAGTCTTTGAAATGCTTTATTTTGGCATTTCTGATCGCATGCGTACATGTGTTTCTTGCAGCTCTATAGAGCTGAAAGTCAGCCTGTTTACCATATGCATTGGCTTTTTGCCAGGGGTGGTCCCTAGTATGCATAAAGTCCATCAGGGTTGGGGTGATCCATGAGTTGGTAGTCCCCTTAATTATGCACTTTTTAATTGGGGCAAAGATGTCACAAGCTGTGTTAAATGAGATGAGATCTAGGGCCATGTCGTCATCGACATCCTGTAGGGTGTCCAAAGGGGACCAGCTAAGCTGGCTGAGGTGGATCTTCAAGAAATATAATTGTCCTCATTTTAGGACCCAATTTGCTGAGATTTTGGAGGGGGTGGTTACTGTTTTATTGGTCCAGTGGCACATGATCAGAGAGTGGTCGCTGAGGGAATCAGCGTGGACTGAAGTGTCTGAAATCCTTTCTGGGCAGTTGGTTAGGATCCAATCAAGTAGTGTTTCAGAACCAGTTTGGCAATTGATAGTTTGATAGTGTCTGTGGTGCAGTAGGTAGCACACTTGCCTCTGAGGCCAGGAGATCAGAGGGCTGTGGGTTCAGTTCCCACATCTGGCACTTGGGTTAATATCCCAGTACTGACACTGTAGTGCAGCATGAGAGGGGTGCTGCACTTCTGAGGTGCCGTCTTTCAGATGAGACATTAAACCAGGGTTCCATCTGCCAGGACTGGTGGTAGTTCAGGTGGATGTTAAAGATCCCATGGCACTTATCGAAAAAAGAGTAGCGGAATTTCTCCGGTGTCCTGGCCAAATTTCCCTCATTCACTAAAAATACCACCAACAACTTAATCTGATTGGCATTCAGTTGGCATTCATCTGTATCCCCCTCCCCCGGGTCATGCCTGAAAATAGGCAGGATTTGTCTAGTGCACTTACCCGGTCAACAAAAACTAAATAAATAAATAAAATTGATTCTAGTGGGGGAGGTTATCATTTTGGTGATGTTAATACTGGTGAGGGCATCTCTGTAGAGGGCAGCCTCTTGGGACAGCCAGTTGATACTGAAGTCTCCCAGGATAACAGCTTCCCTGTTTTGGCACATACCTTTTAAATGGTCAATTAGTTTGGAAAAACTATTAGACTGCTCTTTGGGTGGAATATAGACTGTGAGTATCATGAGGGATTTGCTTTGTGCACCAAGTAGTAATTGAATAGCTAGGACCGGAGCATTTTTGTCTGTGGCAATTTGTGGGAGGGCGTGCCCCCAGAAATGATCCCTAATGTAGACTAAACAGCCTCCACCTCTTTTTCGTAGTCTGTCCTGTCTGAATAGAGTGTACCCAGGTAGCATTATGGTGGCGTCAGGAAACTTTGGAGAGCCAGATTTCTACCGGGGAGAGCACATCAGGATTGTGCTGAGTTATCCATTCCTGGAGTTGGTCCATTTTGGGCAGCAGGCTACAGATATTTATTGAGGCCAGCTTTAGTGTATAGGTGTGCATTAGTCCCTTCACAACAGAAAGGGTCCTACAAGAGCTCAATAAGCTCAGAGTGAACAAGGCAATGGGATCTGATGGCATACATCCCAGGGTACTAAAGGAGCTAAGGGTGGAACCAGCAGAGCCATTATCAGAACTGTTTAGTGAGTCTATGAGCACAGGAGAGGTTCCAGAAGACTGGAGAAGGGCTCATGTGATCCCACTCCACAAGAATGGTAGCAGGGAGGAGGCAGGGAACTACAGACCAGTCAGTCTTACCTCAGTAGTGGGCAAGATTATGGAGACACTCCTTAAGGAAAGGATAGTGCAACACCTGGAATCCATAGGAGCACAGGATCCAAGACAGCATGGGTTTACAAAAGGAAGGTCCTGTCAAACTAATCTCATAGATTTCTTTGACTGGGTTACCAGAGTGGGGGACCAAGGGGGAGCAGTTGATGTTGCCTACCTTGACTTCAGCAAAGCTTTCGATACTGTTCCACATAGAAGATTGATTAATAAGCTCGGTAGATTCGAGGTGGGTCAGACGTTGGTCAACTGGGTGGCAAACTGGTTGATGGGCAGAAAACAGAGAGTGGTGGTAAACGGTATAGTCAGAAGAGATGCAAGTCACAAGTGGGGTACCTCAGGGATCAGTCCTGGGGCCAGTCCAATTCAATATCTTCATCAGTGATATTGCAGATGGACTGGAGGGTAAGGTTTGTCTGTTTGCAGAGGACACCAAGATCTGCAACAGAGTAGATGATCCAGATGGGGTGGACAGAATGAGAAGAGATCTGGAAAAACTAGCAAAATGGTTGGAAGAGTGGCAACTGGGGTTTAATGCAAAGAAGTGCAAGATCATACACATAGGGAAGAGAAACCATGAAGCTACCTAGAGGCTGGGAGGGGAGTTGCTGGCAGTCACAAGGGAAGAAAGAGACTTGGGCGTCATCATCACCAATGACCTGAAATCATCCAAGCAGACCACTAAAGCAGTAGATAAGGCTAGAGGGATGTTGGGGTGTATTAGGAGGGGTACCACAAGTTGAAAGAGGGAGGTAATAATCCCTCTTTACAAGACACTGGTTATGCCCCATCTGGAGTACTGCATGCAGTACTAGAGCCTCTTCACAGAACATTAACCAAATTGAGGCAGTCCAGAGAAGGGCAACCAAAATGGTGCTGGGACTGCATCAGAAAACATATGAGGACAGATTAACTGAGCTCAATATGTATACCCTAGAGCAAAGGAGGTAGAGAGGTGATATGATTGAAACATTCAAACATCTTAAGGGAATTAACAAGGTGAAAGAGTCTAACATGTTTCAATGTAAGAAAAATAGCAGGACAAGAGGACACGGCATGAGATTAGAGGGAGGCCGATTAAGGGGTAATGTGAGGAAGTTCTTTTTCACAGAAAGAGTGGTGGATGCATGGAACGGCCTACCTCAGGAAGTGGTGAATATGAATATAGTGCAGGGCTTCAAACAGGCATGGGATAGGTATAAGGCAGCAATACAGATGAGTATGAATAGATAGGCCATTGATAGAGCAAAGGCCAGTGGCATATTCATAAGGTAGAAAAGGAAATGGGCAGACTGGATGGGCCTTGCAGTCCTTATCTGCCGTCATCTTCTACGTTTCTATGTTTCTATGTTAGTGTTCCAGAGCTGTTTACCTTGCTATGTGACATCCGAGGTAGTCCAGGGTTTGGGAGAATGTTACTTGAGAGTAACAGTATCAACAGAGTGGAACATAGAAGAGTGTCTCTTAGTATTTTTAGAACAGGGGTGCGTTTGAGCTAGATTTTTTTTTATATACAGTAGTTCTTTAGTTGGAGTCTTGACAGGGAGAGGTAGGGTTGCATGAGTAGGGTCAGTTTTACAGTATCATTATGTAGGCACTCTGTGAGATTACAGGGTCTGCGTTTGGGATCTGCCCCATGGTTATCGGTGCTAGGGCTGTGATGTTGTATTACTTGATTTACGATAGGATTGGGGCAAACCTTTAAGGGCTCCATTGAGATCCTTAGGTAGAGGATGATTAAGAGTGGAGCTAAGAGATGCTGCTCCTTTAGTCTGAGCATCGTGTGTTTGTGCCAAATTGTGCTATTAAGTTTTAGGTTCAGGTTTATTGATTGACCAATGGTCATTACAATGTGACACGACAGAACATAATCAATAATACTCTTTAAAAACACATCAAGATACAGCTTAATAAATATTAAATAAGCTAACATATTTAATTCTAAAAATACTGCACTTTTGATAAATTCCTTTCTGTTAGTTCTCCTCATGTGCGTAGTTCTTTAAAGGGGGAGTCTGGCCAAAAGTGTTACAATGCAGAATTAGAATCAGCATACCCCAATAAATCTCATACCAAAAATTAGGCTTCTATGTTATTTCATTTTAAAGTTATGAGCTATTTTGTAACCCTAATTTCACTTCCTGTTCAAAAAATCCAGTTTCAGTGAAGAGCCACTGATGATGTCATAACCAGAACACACAGCCTAGTCTTCCCTGTCAGCAACCTTATAGGGCATTTTTTTCCAAAGCTGAAGAAACTATAGCTGAAGTAATCATTTGAAATAAAAAAAAGAACTGACATAGGGTTGGCTACAGTGCTTGCATTTCCAGAATGTTCAGGTACATGGTTCTGTGCTTTAGAACATGTTAGGAGGTGGTTTTGGAATGCAGCACTGAACTAAGGTGTACCGTGTAGAATGCCAAGATGTTACATAATTTTAAAATGTTGGGGGGGGGGGACATGCAATCTTGGGATGTGGCAGGGATGCACTATCTTTTTAAAAAAAAGTTAAGTCAACTTTATTGAATTTCAAAATTACGACCAAGAAACAATGTAATTTTACAGAACATTGAACATGACCAGCTGCTACCCCCTCACACCTCCCCCCATCTGTACTCCCTCCTCCCCCTCCTTAAGGAGTGTGATGCGCAAACCAGAAAAGGAGGCTAAACGGAAACAAAGCCACGAGACTAGCATATATATATATATATATATATATATAGTGGAGAACCAGAGGAAACCCAGAAGGAGACCCTTAATTCAGACAGAGGGTATAACGCTTGCCCCACTTCTTACTGAAGAAAGGCATACCGTGTCGAGTACTGGCAATCAGGCTCTCAGTCAGAGACAAAAGGAAAGCCTGTGTAGCCGTTCACGGTATGAAATTAGGGTTTGGTCTAGCCAATGCTTAAGGACCAGTTTTGTGAGTGCCAGAGGGATGAAAGCCATATGATATCTCCTTTCTGTGACCATGACTTGAGTGTAATCACCTATGATACATGTTTTAGGGGTGAAAAGGCCTTCCACCCCTAATAGGGGGGTCAACCCATTCTTCAATTAGTTCCCATAAAGGTGCAACCTTTTCACAAGATCACAAAACATGTAGAAGTGTGCCATCTTCTTTGACGCATCTGGAACAAGTAGTTGAAAGAAAAGACGTCCCATCTTAAACAGCTTAACAGGGGTGTAGTACATGTTATTTAAAATGTGGTATTGGGTAAGCCGTAACTGGTCCTGAGTTAAATATTTATAAGGGATGCACCATCTTGAAATGTGATGGGACACTCAGTCATGGAATGTAACAGGAACACACATTGAGGAATTTGGCAGGGACTGGCAATTTTGGAATATAGTGGGGATTCACACAGTCGGACGTTAACAGGACACATCATTTTTTTTCTGAAATTGCTTGTCCTTGCCACATTCCAGAACTGCACACACCCACCACATTTCAAAATTGTACATCACATCCTCACCACATCCTGACAATGTGCGTCCCAGCCACATTCTAAATTCATGCATCCCAGTCACATTCCAAAATTATAAATCCTCGCCCATTCCCAAACTGTGTTTCAGTGCCACATTCTGAAATTGTGTCACAACTACATTCTTAAACTGTGCATCACTGCCAAATTTCTAAATTGTGCATCACTGCCACTTTCCAAAATTGTGCATCACTGCCACATTCCAGAATTCCGCATCACTGTCACATTCTGAATCTGTGCATCACTACCACGTTCCAAAACTGTGCGCCACTGCTGCATTCTGAAACTGTGTGACATCATCACATTCCAAAATTGCACATCACTACCACATTCCAAAACTGATCATCGCCATATTCTTAAATTGGGCTTCACTGCCACATTCTGAAATTGTACATCACCGCTTCATTCTGAAACTGTGTGTCACTATCATATTTCAAAATTGTGCATCAAGGAATCATTACTGATGGGGGGGGTGTACAGTTATTCCCCTACAGAGGAGGAAAAAGATCTTGGCATGATAATAACATGGCAAAGAAACCATTCATTGCAACGCAGAAAAGTGACAGCTAAAACTAATAAGATGCTGGGCTGTACTGCCAGAGGAATCACATCCAGCAGAGGGGAGGTTATCCTGCCACTGTACAGGTCATTGGTGAGGCTGCACCTGGAGTACTGCATGCAGTTCTGGTGCCCCTACTTAAAAAAAGATGTTAAATTGTTGGAGGGGGTCCAATACAGAGCAACCAAGATAATCCTCGGTATGGAGGACAAACCCTATAAGGAGAGACTGAGGGAGCTCAACATGTACTCTCTGGAGGAACAGAGGGGTAGAGGGGACATGATATAAACCTTCAAATCTATAAAATGCATAAATAAAGATGGTACAGAGGGAATCTTAAAATTAAGAAGAGGGAGGGACACTAGGGGGTAAATTTAAATTTGGAGGCTGGTAGATTCGGAAGGGAAATGAGAAGGCGCTATTTCACAGAGAGAGTGATGACAAGGTGGAACACACTGTCTGAGAGGTGGTATCCTTGAAGATGGTGGGCAATTTTAAGAGAGGATGGAACAAAGTTAGAGGGAAGGTCACCAATGAGGCACTGAGGGGAAGGGTAACAGATAATATGGGTATGAAATTGGATATGCGGGTAGGAGGGGGAAGCAGCTGCAGTGTAACAGACTACTAGCTACACACTCAAGCAGACTAGACAGACCATCAGGCCTGTATCTGCTGGCATTCTTTGTATGTTTGTATGTTTATAGCACCACCACATTCTGAAACTGTGCATTATCACCACCACATTCTGAAACTGTGCATCACTGCTACATTCTGAAATTGACTGTTATCACCTCATTCTGATATTGAGTATCACTGACAAATTCCAAAATTATACATCAGCACCACATTCTGAAAACTATACATCATCACTGCCACATTCCAAAGCTGTGCATCACAGCCACATTCCAAAATTGTGTGTTACTGCCACATTCCAAAATTACATGGATCCACCACATTCTAAAATTGTACCTTCCTACCACAGTCCCAAAATTGCCCATCATTGTCACATTCTAAAAATGTGCATTCCCACCATATTCCAAAATTGCATGTCTCCCCCCCACACACACATTCTGAAAATGAGTGTCACTGCCACGTTCGGAAATTGCATGACCAAGCCATATTTTAGAATTATGCATCCCTAACTCATTCTGACATTGTATGTGACTACCACATTCTGAAACTGCATCACCACCACATTCTGAGAGTCCACGTCGATGCCACACTATAAAAATGCATGTTGCTACCACAATCTGAAATCAAGCAACCCAACCACATTTTGAAATTATGCATCACCCCCACATGCCAAATTTAAGCATCCCTGACACATTACAAAATTACATATCCCTGCTACCTTCTTCAACTATGTGTATGTGTCTCCTGCATTTCAAAACTGTGTATCTCTGACACATTCTAAAGATATATGACACCGCCACGTTAGGAATTTTAGCATCCCTGCCACATTCCAATATCGTATGTCCCAGCTACTTTCTGAGATTGTGTTATTGCTGCATTGCACAATTGCAACCTGGTGCCATTTCAAAATCTCATACTTGCAGTATTCTAAAGTCATATTTGCCACTGCATTCCACCCCCAACCCCCACCACTTTCTGAAGTATTGTACCACGCATCTGTACATTATGGAAATGCATGCGCTGACTCACCCAGTGTCAGTTTTCCTTTTTCGGATGTTTACTACAACTGTGGTTTTATGTAAAGTGAGAGAAATAAATCCTACAGGATAGCTTCATGGGGAACTTGGCTGCAAGTTCTGGTTATGACATCACCAGTAACTCTTCACTTACTGGATTTACTGGATGGAATGGGACAAAAGAAGGCACAAGACCCATCGAGATTGTCCCCCTCAACAGAGGATCATTAGTTACCACGATATTGAGAGTTGAGCCATAAGTCTAACTGGGATTTAAATGAATCAAAACTAACTATATTAATCAATTCTTGTGGTAATAAGTTCCAATGTTTAGCAACTCTGATAGAAAAGAAATTATCACTTTTTTTTGTATTGGACCACTCTACTGCTAATTGCAGATTATGACATCTACCCACTATTCATTTGTCAGCAAAAGTGAGTCCACAATGATTCATTAAGATGGGAAATTTAAGCAGTTTGTATACAAAGAGAATATCCCCCCTATACCTACGCATTTCTAGGGGAGAGGGTCCAGTTTCTTTTAGTCGAGATTCATAAGTAAGAGAATTAAGCCGTGGTACCATTATGGTGAATCATCTCTGGATTTGCTCCAAATGAGTAATGTCACCTTTGAGGTAAGGGTTCCAAAAAGATGATCCGTAATCCAATTGGGATCTAATATAAGCCCTATATAGAGGTAGTAAGCAGTGTTCAGACTTACTGACAAATGTTCTTCTGATTTGCTTCAGTAGAACATTATATCAACTTGTTATAGGGATAATTAAGAGATAACTTGTTATCAATTAATTATGCCCAGATCTCTTTCATTAGTGGTGGATTTTAACATAGTATTATAAAGGTAGTAATTAATCTGTGGGTTTTTGTTACCAAAATAGAGGACCGAACACTTGTCAGTGTTAAAGGTCATAGAATTGTTCAATGTCCAAGATTCAATATAGAGAAGGTCATTTTCGAGAGATCTAATGGCAGATATGGAGTCAACCCTACCACCCAATTTCGTATCATCAGCAAATTTAGATAAATGACTATTTGGGGAAACATGCATGTCACTTATAAAAATGTTAAATAGTAAGGGGCACTGTGGGACTCCACTAGTAACCTGACCAGTTTGTGGAAGGGAACCATTAATTTTTACTGCTTGGATCCTGTTTTGCAGCCAGCTTGCAGTCCAGTTAACAAGACACATTGAAAAAACAAATTTGACTAATTTATTAATTAGAATTGAGTGAGATAGTTTATCAAAAGCCTTGCTGAAATCAGGCAATATGACATCAGATGGAATTTTAACGTCTAGGTATTTACTAATATTGTTGTAAAAGGAAATTAAATTAGTGGAACACAAATGGTCTTTTATAAAGCCGTGCTGTGTCCTATCCTGGATACCTAAATTGTATATTTCTTTTTCAAACAGGGCCTTAATTAGCCGCTCCATTACTTTCCCTATTATTGATGCAAGGCTAATAGGCCTATAATTCTGAACATTGGATTTATTTCCGTTCTTATAAATAGGGACAACAGTAGCAGAGCGTCAGTCATCTGGGACATCTTTCTCAAGTCAGGATTTATTAAACAACAACACTAACGGGATGGCCAATGATTTAGCTGTCTCAAATATAAACCTTGGGATTATATTGTCAGGGCCTGGACTTAAAGTTTTATTTAGCGTTAATAATGTCTGGAGAATCTCATCATAAGTAAAGGAAGGAATTTGGGACGTATCATTAACAGTTACAGGACATGCATCTGGTGGATTGAAAACTGAACAAAAATAGATATTAAAATTATTAGCTGTTTCAACATCTTTTGTAATAGGATTCCCATTGTTCAATATTGGGCCTAAAGTTTTATTATTAGCTTTCTTATTATTAATGTATGAAAAAAAGATTTATGACTTGTCTTTGAATGGGCTAAATTAAATTCAAATTTAAGTTTAGCATGTTTAATTGCTGATTTTAGGGAAGAAACCACAATCTTATGTTGATGCTTGATATAAGGTTTTGAATTCCTTTTAAGTTTTTGGAACAAAGTCTCCTTTCTTTTAATTAATCTATTAATGGATTTATTGAACCAAATAAGGATTTTTACCTTTCTTATTATATTTTTTTATGGTGTTAATAAAATTTTTTTCCAAGTAATGAATAAAGTCTTTTAGTTCAAGTCCATGCACAGTTAACTGTTTTATTCCTGAAATTTCCCCCCACTCAACTTCAATGATTTTTGTATTAAGTCAAAATTAGCGTTGTTGTAGTCCTTATATGTAGAATTATTAAAGGGTTTAGGAATGTTGATGTTTATACTTAAATTAATTGTATTATGATCACTATTTATGATTGGAGCTAATATTTTCACATCAGAGATCATATTCTCAATATTAGTGATAACTAAGTCAAGTAAATTACAGCCCCCTAGTGGGTGAATCTAACAATTGTCTGAGACCATGGTCTATGCAGGTGGTGACAAATACTTTTCTTGTTCTGTAGTGCCAAGGGAGGATACCTAGTTGGCGCCTGGAAAATTAAAGTCACCCAAAATCAAAGTATCTCCCATACCAACTATATCAGAGATAACATTAATTAGATCGGAAGTGTAAAGCATGTCTGCAGATGGGGGTCTATAGCAAACACCCAATATAAACTTAGGGTGACCTTTAAGTTGGATAGTGACCCATAATGATTTTGTAGAGGTGGGAGTAAGAATTTCATAAGATGAAATATCTTCTCTATCATATAAACATACTCCTCCCCCAGCCGATTTTCTCTGTCCTTGTGACAGAGCTTGAAATTCGGTATTTTCCTGATGCAGCCTGAGGAGGAATCCCACCAAGTTTCAGTAACTGCTGTGATATGAAGATCCTGTTGAGAACATTTGAGCTCAAGTTCAGACTTCTTCAATTGGTTTAGAGATCTTGCATTAAATGATAAAAAATTGCAGCTCCTGTTACTTATGTAACTCCTCACCCCTGCCTTTTTGCAAAATGACAGGTGGCATGCTGTTGAAGCTGACAGCAGTACCTGGTGGGGACTGGGTTCAGGGAGGATTAGGTTACTCGGCACAGGGGGTCTAGGTTTGGCTACTCTGCACAGGGGAACCCAAGTAAATCCAAACACAGGAAGCAATAACTGTAATGTCCAAAACCAAGAATTGGATTCTACAGTGTGGCTTTTATTCACATCCAAGCTGAACAAACAAAGCATAGATGGACCCCATGGGACTTCATTCCTGGTAATGCAGATTAGAGACAACAGAACACTTCTTCACATTTCCAGCCCTCAGGCTCTGAACCCACCAGGCAAACAGCCCGGACTTGCACGCAGCTTTGGGTACACAGCCCGACTTGTACACTACTTGGGTTTTCCCCACGGGCCCAGCTCCCCCCGCCAGCCACTTGATCCACGGTCCATTTTGGGAAATTAACCAGTTTTTCTGCTGTGGCTCCCCAAACCACCTTAGAGCCTTCTACTCCTAGAGGGAATTTTCCTTCCAATCCCACATCTGGGTACTTACCTCATCACTGGCCAAGTGCATGAGGCAAAGTAGAAATCCACAAAGCAAATCCGTAGAGGTGGACCTGATTACTAAAAATGGGGGGGGTTCCCACCTCCAGCTCCCACAATCCATACCCGGCCATTTCTCTGGAAACTAAACAACTCTTTTCTGAAAGCTTGGCAATGTAGATTACTGGGTAGACGTTATGTCACATCTCCTCTACATGTTTTGACTTCCCATAAGTGCTGGACTTGAACATACTTTTACTTTTGGCTAAGCCTATTACTCTCGGCCTCCCACTACTTCAGTAGTCCAATCCCCACTATCACACAAGTCACAGGGTGAAAACATGGGCCCTTTAGAAAGAGCAGAAACTCACCCTTCGGCTGCAGGTGCCCCACAGGTGAATCATGAACTCTTCCTGTTTCCCAAAACTCTTGGACCAAATAAGGCAGCTTCTCCACTAGCAGAAGTCAGGGGGTTGCCCCTGGAATATGCAGGCTAAACTTTCCTGCCCCATCCCCTGAGGGATGGGGCACTGAGACCCGATTCAGCGGTCTCCACCACTTTACAACTATCTTCTGTGTCTCTCGTTAGGTGGAAACACACACCTTTTCCCTGAATGTAGCCTTATGTCAGGGCTGAGGCTCCACGAGCCTACACAGAGCTGCTGTGCTGCTCTCTCAGCAAGCTCCAAACTCCAACTGACCTACAGACTACCGTTCAAACCTCCCAACATTCTACTCCAACTCCCTGCTGCAGATTCCATTGTGGCTCATGCAGCTGTGATAGTTCTATGATAATGTCATCCCTCAGTCTCAGCTGAGACTGAGAACAGAGTGAGACAGCGTGAAATCCATTTAACTGGAGTTTCACAAGCTGCCTTCCCTGCCTACCACTAGGTCTTACTGGGATTCTAGTAACCCCAGGTAACAAGGGGGTTACACTTAAATATTTGTTAGTCCCAGTTAGAGAATTGGCAGAGTGACCATTCTCCCCCAAGCATGTTAGTTTAAATGCTTGTTAATAATGGAACTTATAGTTTTACCCAAAATTGTACTCCCACATCTGCTGAGATGAAGACCATCCCAGCAGAATAGTGAGTCCCTTCCGTAAAAACTCTCCCAGTGAAGAATACAGTCTATGTCCTGTGTAAGACACCACTTTCTTAACCATTCTTTTATAGTTTTAATGTTAGCAGTGACAATGTCAGTTGCTCTTGGCACTGGAAGAATTTCAGAAAAACAGACTGTACATCCCTTAACAACAAGTAAATTGTATATAGCAACATAATCCTTTTTTATCTGTGAAGGGTGCATACTGTTAATGTCATTAATTCCTATGTGTACAATGACAAGTGGGTTGGGTCCTGCATTAGAGATAATTTTAGGTACCATTTTTGTAATATGAGAAATTTTAGCTCCCCGGAAACTAGAACATATACGATTGGCTTTATCTGGATTGCAAATAGCCCTACCCAGATGTTTGATTATGGAATCACCTAAAACAAAAACTTGACAAGACAGATTTCTAGAAATGGGTGAGTCACATGCACCCATGAGTATGTTCGGTTGTGGATGATCTGTGGGAATATTAGTACCCATCCCTAACGTGTTTGGTGATAATAACGTATCTGATGGTTATACTTTGTTACCCAAATGGGGAGTGGGATGAGAAAGAGACTTAGTGGGTACTAATGGCAGGGCAGCTGGGGAGTTATATGCTTTAGCAGTGTCATGCTGAGAACCTCCCTCTGATCCATGATAGGTGAGAAAAGGCCTGCTGACTCCGATAATACTGAGAAGGCATTCTGGGTTGGTAAGAAAAACTGTTCTGCCTTTCAGCCCTTTTTGAATGCTCTAGTTATTGGGACCTGGGAATAATCAATATTGTAATCTGGGCCTGCTTCAGTGTCCTCGACTACATCTCTTCCCCGCTTCCTGTGCTGATTTAATGCTGGAGTGCTATCCTGATCGATGGTGACATTATTAATAAGTAAGGGTTGAGAATTAGTAAGAGATGTATTATAATTAAGGATCTGTGTGGATGTTCCTGGCTGGGAACCAGTACACAAACCTTCACTCGGTGGGGAGCTAGGCTGGGGAACTCTGTCCAGCTGTGTGAATCTAAGTAACATATCCTTCTGACTATTCTCTAATTGAAGTAGCCTGGCAGTAAATGTGGTGATCTCTATGTTTAGTTCCTTATTAGTGATACATTTGTCACAGGTAAAGGCTGAGTCCGAGCAAGGCAATAGTTGAACCAACTGATACATAGAGCACAGATTGCATTTAATACCCATATCACCATCTAACGTCATGATGGTAATGGCGGGGGGGGGGCAATAGCAGTTATACAGGACAGAGTAGGGGTATCTACTAGAATGTTCACTGTAGCAAGTTTAGCTCCAGTGGATAAAGAATTTATATATAAACTGGACTAGGTGAGTTACACAGAATCAGTTCCCAAGATTCTCTAAACAGCCAATTTAAATGAGTACTTATGACCATTTCACCGCCTATAACACTGAACACACCAAACATGTGCTAGGCATGTGTCTTTGCAAGCATCTTCGCATGCAGGACGCATGCTCGCCCAGCTCATGCTTGCCCTGCTCACTGCAGGGCAAGCAGGTAAAAGGCAAGTCTGACCCAGAAATGAAGTCCGAGATCATGGAGCCCAGTGAACAAATTTGTGCAACAAAAGTTTTAAAATAGCAAAAAATAACAAGTAGAACCACTCAAGTGTAGTTCTAAGTGATACTACTTAAACTTGCTTTCTTGAAAAGGCAGTGAATTTTGGGTTCCACAATTACTTGTAACTTTTAAACAAAGTAACTTAGAGATCTCATTTTTGACACGGGGCTGATTTGGGATATGCTGATCCAAATTCTGAATTTACTGATGCCAAAAATTTTGACCAGTCTCCCTCTTTAATCTTTTTCTCTAATTTTGTTCATATGCATAAAATAATTAGCTAGTCTATCTATCATCCAATCATCTTGCGTATGTACCAAGATTACTAACAGTGTTTCCATATCCATATTTTGAACATTATTTATAAATGGACATAACCACTACTCTCTTTCTCTAACATACCTTTGGCACTCCCATACAACATGAGTAAGATGTTTCATTCCTCCCTTACTAATAAAGCATTCAGCATTTCCTCCAACTGTTTTTTCATGTCTCAATTCCAACACATTACTAGCAAATCTTTCAAACTTGTACTTAATAAACATATTTCTCAAAATAGAGTCATTAAGAGAGTCTAAATAATATTTATATCCAAAGTGTAAATTGTATTTAGCAAACCATTTAGAGTAAGCAGAGGAAGCCACATGATATAAGTGTTTTAAGTTCCAGTAATTAGTTATTTTTTTCTGGATAAACTTGTTATATTTAGTACTTAATAGTATGTTCTTTTGTACATATTTTCCTAGAAATAATCATTTGTACTTAATCATGTAGCTTCTTACTTTTGTCAACCAAGCTGATTGTTTACACTTTAGTTGATACCAATTATTTTTTCCAGTAGACACATAATGGGCAATCTAGTCTTTTTCATCCTTGTTATTTTGGACCAGTAGTTCAAAATTCTACCATCTACTACATCATTTATGTTGCATATTGCCAGTTCTGATCTAATGTATGAGGCCAGGCAAGAGTGTCCCAGACCCAAAGCATTTCTTAGCATCTTAAATAGTGCAGTAGTCAGTTTGTCCCTATTTTTTATATCTCATACTTCTACACCATATAGAAGTTCAGAATTACATTTTGCAGGTATTGCCTTTATGAGTGAGGAGGGGGGTCCAAAATATCAGCATGGGGAGAAAGCACTGTTGGGGGGAACTTCCAGTAGGTGCTGAAGCTCGATATCCATGGAGGAATGAGGAAGTGCTCCTGCATCACAAAAAAAGCAGCAGTTGATATAGTGGTGGGGGCTGCCATGCCACTGTCCTATCGTGTCTCTAGATCAGTCAGCTTCTGTTACGGCTCACATTGGGGGCCAGTTCAGAGGCAGGAATGAGGCCCTATCCTGTAAGTAACTTTAAGCTCCAGGAGATGTTCCAGTACAATAAGGGCATGCAGGAGCTGTAGCAGGATGAGCAGGGTTTGCAAGCAGACAGAAAGCTAGTGCAGGGGAGGCAGGCGACTCAAGCTGCCACTTAGGAAAACTCTCTGTCCTGGTTACTGAAGGAGCCACATGCACAGCCCGTGGAGGTTGTTCTGCAACTACAGAGAGCATATCACCAGTGTTGGAAACATTGCATAAGGTGAGACCATAAGAGATAATGGAGAGAGATTGCAGAGGCACAGGAGAAGCAATAAGGGGTATACATAAAGCTGTATTAGTCAACTGCATAACCTGGGAAACAGGCACAGCAGAGTCCAGTGCAGGTAGGGGGCGCTGCTCCTTAGGGGAGAGATTTCGTTGAAGCAATGGTGTACACTGTTGTTGGGAAAAGAGTTTCTCCTTATAAATAATGAGCATCCTCCTCGGCCATTAAATCAAGGAGATGTTTTTCTTACATTGTAAAGTGTTCCATAGTTTGCGATCCATCGCAACAAGATCCTCAGATGTAGTAGCAGGGACATCAGGCAGCAAAGGCAAGACAGCATCCAACTTAGATAGATCCCATGAAACACGAGGAAAAAGAAAATCCATTTGACAAGGTAATCCATCTTCAGCCCTAAAAAATAAGGCAGAGGGGAAAGGGGCTTGCTTTCCTATACATGCTGCATCCACTGCTCCCAACCATTCCAGGTCCACCAACTTAGATGGGCCAAGACAACAGCTGCCCCTACAGCAAAGAATAGAGAACTTTCCTCAGTGTCATGGCCAACACAGACCCATCAATAAAACGGGTCCATGTACCCCCCCCCACACACACATATACACACACACACACACATATACACACACACACACACACACACACATATACACACACACACACATACACATACACACACACACACACACACCTGAAAACAAGCTATCACCACTTAGTGTGCCTTTCCTGGTCAAAAACCGTAAACAAATAAAATTGTACTTACTGTGTTTTAATTAGAAACACTCACTAGAATAACATAAAAAGCCTGTTGAGATGGAGCAGTAACAGAACCGGCACCAATATTTAAAAATGTGATTCTACAGGGAAAAATCAATTACAGGTTTAGTGAGGTTCTTTAAAGAGCGAATGTGATCAAAACCAGCAGACAGAAAAATTTTACAAATTTTAAGACGTAGTCACTGGTAACGTTTTATTTCTGAAGTAGTTTTCTCTTTCTGTTTGCTCATTAGAAAGTTTTCTATGTGAGAGCATTAATAGATATATGGAAAAGCAGTCTGCCTGGCAGCAGACATATCAAGTTCTATTCCCTCCACTACATCATCATCAGCGCTGTGACCTCACTGACTGTGACATCACTGGTAATTGATCTGGCAGCCACTGAGTGGCTCTTCCTAAGTAGTTGTGGTGTCACAATCAGTGAGGTCACAATGCCAATGATGTAGTGAGGGGACTAGAACTAGATATGTCAGCTGTCAGGCGCAGTGCTGTTCTACAAACCACTCCTACTACCATCAGTTAAAAAATCTTCTAATTACCCAAAGAGAAAAGAAAAAGCACCTCAGATATAAAAGGTAATAGTTGACTGCTTTTACAAACAAATATTCATTTTCGGCAGTACACTGGCTCTTTAAATAACTTAAGCATGTGCTGTACTGTGCTTTCATTGACAAGATGTTTCAGCTGTTACAATTTACTATAGAATGCATTTTTTTTCATTTTCTTTTTATATTCAAAATTTTTATTAAGTTTTCAACACAGGAAAAACAACAATGAAAGATTACATATTGCAAAAATGAACAGAGTTAACAAAATTATTATTAATGCTAATAATACTTAATAGCTATAAACCTATCTTAGATGTCAAGTCAAGTTTATTGGCAGGAAATAACTCCATTAAGCATGCTCATTTACAAGGAGGTCCTGAAACAGGCAAAGTAGTACAAAATATACAAATGGTACATGCTATAAGATATAACAAAATGAAATAATTATAAACAGTAAAAATATGCGCTGGGCATCACAAACATCACAATTTACACTATTACAGGTAATAACAGATAGTACAATCAAATACAAGGTGTTCAGTAGGTCGTATCGTTATGACATTAATCAAAATCTGAGCAGCTGCATTATGTACAATAATTCTTGATGTCTGGTAGTTTGAGACAAGTGCAAAAAATAATAGTCTGATCAAGGGAGGCATTTAAGCAAGAGAGAGAAAAGGGAAGGTGGGGGGGTAGGTAGGTAGATGTGCATTAGGACCAGATAGGTTGAAGGATATGAAGGGACAGAAGAGGAGTAGGAGGTAAAGACAGAAGAAAGTGTGGGTACAGGGTGGATATAATCCCTTAGGGAGGGATTTGTATGCTAAAGCCATCCAAAGGAGTCAGTGTGGGGTTAAGTAGTTAGGAGAATAAGAGTGGAGTATTGATTATATAGTCGAATGACATGTACAGGAGTCATACAATTTGCTGTAGGCCAGTTTTTGAAGCTACTTAGAGGAATTAGGTTTTGAAGTTAAAGGCTAGCTTGAGCTTTGTTCCAGATGTAAAGCAAGCATATACTATTTCTAAAATAGAAAACTGTAAGTTCAATAATCTATTACTTAGGGTGTTCTAAATTATTTAGTATCTAAATATACAATGTGTCAATTTGATAGAGATGTGATGATAGATAATTATTCCATTTCATGTTATACTGTTTCATTTTGCCCAAGGCAAAATGTGAGAGACGTTCATTCATAAGTATTTAAAGACTCAATCCACAAATCCAGGGTGGGAGAACTGGTAATTTATTTAATTTTCAATGGTCCTTTCCAAGGTTTACAGCACGTCTTGGTAGGCTGTATAAAAAGCTTGTGTAAAAACAATTTGCCTCGTACCTGTTGACTTCACAGTGCCTTTGTTTATGACATCATTGTACTGAGAAAGACAACAGAATGTGATGTCACAAGCAGCAATTGTGTGGTTAGCAGGGAACAGTCAGACGCATTTTGAAAAGCTCAGCGAAACAAGTACTGCATTATTTGCAGTATTCAGTAGACCAAGAACAGGAAAAGGGACAAAATAACAAATAACTAGAAAACAATGACGTTAAAACATAATTGGTATAAAGCTAGTAGTTTTAAGTTTTTTTTATAGCATAGAGTTTCTCTTTACTGAGCAAAAGTAGAAAGAAAAATACTTTAGAAATAAAAAAATAACTATTTACAAAAAGTATATAGTATATGTGTTACCCCACTCCCTGTCCCATGCACTACATTAAGATTTATTTTATATGAACATTTTTATCCCCTCCCATCTCTCACCTTGCATTTGGGCAATCTTTAGTTACCGTCCATCCCCCACTAAACCCAATGATTCAGCATGATTCTCCCATGATTCTGTTCTCAGCTGCAGGGAGTTCTGAGAAAGGGCACACTCCCCAGTCCAAGTCTGGAAGTCCAGTGTGGAAGCTGTCATTAACAGTGGTAACAGGGATTTGGTTCCCCTGCTTTTCTCCTGGGCACAGCCTTCTGTTCCATCTTGTGCGCACACATCTTGTCCCTGTAGCAGGAGCGATCTCCACTGGCCCAGCCATATAGGTTACTGCGGGGCCAGAACCCACTGCCATCCCTCCCCGACAGAGACACACTGCTGAGCAGCAGCTGTCTCAGTCTGGCTACTGACACGACAGCCTGAGTCTGCTTTCGGACTTGGATCATCAGTTGCACATTGGTCATCGGGGCAGCCTTGAAATGTCTTTTTAGGCACAAACAAGCGCAAGCTTGTAAGCACCTATTGCAATCATATGTGCTCTTTTCTGTATTCAGTCAAGTTCAAGGTTACATTCAGTTTGAGTGATTCGGCTGCATGATGTCATTGATAATGTTGGTGATAAAGCTTTTAGGTCTTAGCATAGGGTTTCAGACCTACACAAGCCTGGGTTCAGTCCTCAGTGCAGAACAGTCTTTCTTTTCCACTACAATTCATGTAGAATGAAAGAAATTAATGGATGTCATTGCTGATGTCAGTGATAGAGGTTGCACTGGAGATGAGCGACTTGTTGCTCAGCATGCCTTCCTGGTGAAACATTTCAATAGATAAAAATAGAGTTTCAGCAAGGTTTGAAGCAGACTTTCAGAGCATTAAACTGTTACTTGTTTGCTGCAGTCAACTTAATTCTTTTCTAGCTGACACACTGAGACTTTTCTACATTTGAATGCAACTTGGTGCTAAGCATTACAATAGTACCCCGTTTATCTGAACCTCTTTGGGGACATCTGACCAGGTTGGCTAAACGGGAGAACAGATAAATGGGACAGTCATTAAAATGACAGTAAGGGAATGGCAAGTTAGTGGTACAGATACACAGAGACGACTGGGGCTAGAGGAATAAAAGAACTGGCCGGCCCTTCGGCGCAGAGGTTGGATTTCCGCTTGCGATGCCAGCGTCCTGGGTTTGGGAATGAACCTGGGTCGCTGGAGGACCGGCCGGGGGGAGAAGGCTCGAGCGTCCCTTGGACTGCTCTCCTTCTCTGGGAGGGAGGAGAGGCTGTGTGTTCGGTGCAATAGCGGCACCCAGCGGAGGCTGGGTTCACCACAGTGCACCAACACTGTAATAATTCAGTGGTGGGGTGGATGCTGGTCGTCATTGCACATCCTCGCCCCTGCTTACAGGGGGGGGAAAAACACATCCTGGGTATCACTATGAAGCCCTCCCCCTGGGCTTTGATCAACCTCCAGTGTCAGATCTCCCAGCCAGATACAGTAGCGTGGCACTGGTAGGGGAATAGTGTCGCAACCCCACCCTCTGGGAGGCAAGCCAGGGGTGACAGAGGAGAGCGCTGGCAATTGCTGGAGGTGGGAGCCCAGGGGGGCCATGACCAGGGCTGAAACTGACAACTATGGATGCCAGAAAGTATAAGTAAAAAAATAAATAAATAAAAGAACTGCACAATTAAAATGTTCCAAAAGGAATAGAGTAATACTGCGTATTACTGAAAGTAATCAGCCTGAGGTTTTTGTTTCAAGCAGTCGTACTACTTTTGATAGGCTGTCTGCTGGGTTGCTCTCAGCAGCGTGACCTGCGCTGGATCAGAATCAGGCTGACTTTCCACGTAAAGTATGCATTTGCAAAACAGATCAACTGCCTCTGAATGTGTTGGCAACGCGGGGGATCACTGTTTTCTTCATCCTCCACATCAATATCTTCTGCCTCTGCGCTTTGCTCCTTCTGCGCCAATTCAATGATCACTTCATCAGAAAGTTGCTCGTGTCCCAGGTTCCCGACATCACAGTTCTCCCACTCTTCAATTACATCTTTGGATAGTGGGTTAGGCAGCAGATCATCATCACAGTCTGTAGGGGGTAAAAGATCATGTGGGTCAGGGCAGGATTGTGGATCATCGCGGGATGTTCGAATCTCACCTTTGACCCCTGCCTTACATATGGTTTCTTGCTGCACCGAGTCCCAAGTCTCTGCTCACATGTACACAACATCTTTAAGTGACAGTGCTTTTGTTATGTCATTTCTAGGCAACTGTTGGTTTGCCTCTGATAGCATAGAATGGAGCGATTTTTTTCTGTATCCCCGCTTAAACTGTACTTCAAGTTGGTAAAAAGTTAACTACTAAACTCCACTGCAGTTGTGGTGGGTGGAGGTCTACACTTACTGCACGGTGTACATTCTAATGATATGGGTTTCTTGTGTAGAAACCTTCCGTTTCATTGTGTGAAATGATAGCGGAGTCGCAGAGCACCAAGACAGTAGTTGGAGCCTGCCTGAGTTTGAGTCTCAGACTGGAACATTTTTTTTCTTTTTACCACATGGGGAGGATGGCTCTCCTCTCCCTGGGGTGGGTTCGGGGGCTCCTTGGCGCAGTACTGACCTGTGCCTGGAACATAAGAGGAGGACCGCAGCAGACGCTTACAGCTTCTCTGTGTAGGCGTCACTGCACGTCTGGCTCCTAGGGGTACTTATGCAAAATAATCCTCTCCCGGCAGCAGCATGAAGGCCACCGACAGACGATATGATCTAATGGGCCAACCAAAGCCCGACAATTGGGGACAAGGGCTTATAGTTATGCGGTCTCCTCTCCCGGTTCCCCCTAGCTGGGGTAGGCCCAGCCGTGGGGGGCAAGTCACAGTCCTCCTCACTCCAGCGGTCATGGCGGAGCCTGGCTCCACCTAAGGGATCAGTTGAGCGTCAGCGTACATGGCCTGAATGGGGTAAGTATACCCCAAGCTGCAGTAGACTGCATAAAAAAGTCTAAAAAAAAACTATTCAGTCACAAGAAAGAGTAGTGGAGGCTCAGCAATCACAGTTCATGAGACCGTTTTCTTCCCAAAGATACGTCTGACTCCAGAGGCCCTAGTGCAGGAACTGAGCAGATTAAAAGTTCAGAGTCCTCGGGGGGGTGCGGTGTCTGGTGAGGAGTCAGGTGACTGTGCCGGTGATGAGGGGGCATAAATAGAAATTGCAAATAAATAAATAAATGTTCAGAGTCTGTATATTTTGTGAGCTGTATGTGTGCGTACTTGCACACATGTATGTGTCTGTATTATGCAGCATATGTGTGAACATTGTTTAGCATGCATATGTATCTTTTAATACATAAAAATGAGATACCCACACCCCGGCACAACTCATTACCGCTTGTATTTTGATTTATTGTAGTTATAGCCAGGGGTCGGAATAATTGACAGTCACAAACACTTCTATAGGTCTGAATTTGAAAGCCATTGCAGTTTTATTTGGAAATAAAACTACTTCCCGGATCCTAAATTGTGGAAGTCAGTAATATTTTTTTAATTTACTATACTTTGACCGCGTGTTCATCAAGCCAGGCCATCTCAGCCCAACCCCCTCATAGCCAGCCTCGTTGCCTGCCTTCTCCATGGAGTTTCCTTCCACCAACCTGTTCTTCCTGGCTTGCCCTCCAGAGTAGAACCACCGGGAGTGGTGGTTGGTGCCTCCAGCTCCCCACCATCAGAGTTTCGGGCAGTCGGTGGTGGGTGTCACAGTTGGTGGTGCAGAGCCTGTGATTTGTACGCTGCTTAACGCTACACATCCAGGTGGTTTTCGTTTTTTTCCTGCATGCCCCTAAGATGCAGACTCTGGGCCCAGGGACGCACATGCATGTAGATGCATTATTGTGTACTTCTACACTCTTCGCTTGACCTCCAGCTTGCACCACCACCTGTGGTCACCTAGGTGGCGGTAGCTCAGCAGAGTCTACGGTCCCACCTACCCCGAAGAAGAGAATGTTCTCTGGGATGTTCAATCCTCCTCCAACTGTGGCTCATTCCTGAACCATGTTCATCGACATCACAAGCAGTAGCACTACCACTACCAGCAGACGTCCTTATCATAAGAGGATTCTCATCTTCTCATATCATTTTGTAACAGAAAGGAATTTGAAATATTTTTTGGAAAAGAATTTGAAATGTCATTGGTAAAATACACTTTCCTTCGCAAAAAAACAATCATTTTTAACTTTCTTTTAAGGTAGAAGAGTTGGATGTTACCTAATTTATTTTTCCCTCTTTGGTAGTCAGTTACACGTCCCCCTTAATTTATGTATTATTTTTTTTTTAATTTTCTTACACTCTAAAGTTGGATTCTTCCAAAATCTAGTTAACCAGAGCCCCAGCTGTAAGTTTGTGTTTTTTACGTCTAGAAACTTGCATTAAGTGAAATCAGGACTTGCACATGAAATGTACACACTTTTGCTGGAGTGAGCAGAGGATCAAAAGGAAAAAGCAAAATTGACGTTTTGCTGCGTGGGACAACTTTGCAGTTGCCTCTGTGGAGAACGAGGAGGAGGTACCCTGAGCTCCTTTTATTCATTCAAGAGCTCAAGTGAAGCAGGTATTCCTGCAAATGGTTCTTATCAATGAAGGTCCTCCTTCATATGCATACATCACCAGCCCCCATGAAACACACTGCAACTCTCCCATCAGAATTAGCAAGTGATCGGACTTTACAAAAAAAAAAAAAAGTTGCGAAAGTGCATGACGTCACTCCCACAATGCCCCCGCACAATGGCTCCTGTTCAGAGGCTTGGGGGTGAGGAGACTTTCGGGCCCTGACAAAAAAATTCCTAAAAAAATTGGAAAAAATTTGGAAAAGCCGTATCGAGAGGAAAAAATATCGGAAAAGCGATGCGGGGGAGCCCCTGGTAAGTTTGACTCTTGTTTCGGGGAAAATGGGGGCGGGGGTCCCGGTGAAATTGACCAGTGAAGTGCTGGAAACTTTTTGCTAGGCAAGTTTGCAGCTTGCTTTTTTTTTTTTTTTTTGGTAAGTTTCAGTAGTATGGCTTCTCCATGGCTCTCGTTTTTATTATAGGATCATTCCGTGTCTAGTGGTGGGCATTTCAATATAATGCATCGAGTTTTACACGGATCATCCTCTTTTAAAAGAAAATTGCAGTTAGGTTAGGCGAACTTCGCGGCAGCAGTTTAGTCGCCTGGCTTGCCTGCATGCTCAGCATCTGGGTTATTTAATTTTGTGGGTTTTTTTTACTCTGTGTGATCTAATGTTGCGAGAAAGTGTGTTAATTTAATCAAGGGGTTACCTGATATTTTCAATTACATTGTATTCGTTTTTAGTTTAGCTGTAGACGGAAAAAGAAGGCTGATAGTAGGTTCCGACACTTTTATCTACAGGATTGATGCACAACATGTACGGTTAGCTTTTTATTGTTTTAATTGGGGTAAACGCGTAAAGGTTTTTATATTGTGATTTTTTTTTGGGGAGGTGCAGTTTACTGATTGCATACATGCTGGTTAAAACACTTCCCTCGGTTATAGAAAGATATAAGGATAAATGTGTTTTTACTGTTTTGATAGTTTAATTTATTTAGCGCTCAATTAGCAATTTAAATCGCCTTTTCCACACAGATCTGATGTTTTAAGGTGCGGGATTGGTTTCATGCACCGTTAAAGCCTCACATTTGTACGTTGTAAACTTGCTAACTGTTGTCTTCAGGCTCCTTTCGTTGTGGTTAAGGTCCGCTTTTTTGTAGCTGTTTGCTCAAGAGAGGCAGGGAAGGGGTCCCAGCTTCTCTGCTGAGATAAACAGGCTTTTAAGGAACGAGCTGCCCTTGCTGTTATGCCGTGTGCTGTGGGGGGAAACCTTATCAATTTCAGCTTTCGGTTTTATGCATTGTGCCATACTTCCTTGTGTTACATGTAGCACACTTGTTTAAACATCCCCGTAGGTTAATGTTGCTTTATTATTATGTTAAACCATGTTTACTGTTTTTCACTTATGGAAAAGTGTTTACACGTTTCCTTTAACAGATTATTCTGCACAGGTTTCTGTTTCTCATTTGGAGTTTACATGCAGTATGCCATACTTTAAACATCACTGTTAATATTGTATGCTAAATGTTTGTTAAACCATGTGTACTATTTTTCACTTAAAATTGTTTACACCGTTCCTTTAATGGATTATTCCCTGGATTAAGCAACAATTTCCGTTTCTCTTTCTCCATTGGGGTTTCCAAAATTTATTTTGCAGAGGGGATTGGTGTTAAATCAATCCAGTTAAATGCCTGATGTTAGATAAATGTATAATCGCCCTTGACTTCCATTTGAAGTCAAGGACCTAGTGAGTCTTTTTTTTTGGGGGCTGGCAGGTACTTGTTAAAATGCTGGGGATGGTTTATGGATGTACAGGGCAAAACTACATTGTGCATGCTTCAGAAGAAAATGTTAAGTCTTTTTAAAAACTGTCAATTCACAAATTCACTTTGTAAGCTAAAAAAATCTGTTTTCTTTTACTAAAGTGATATTAGTTTCCAGAGAAAAAATGCACAGTGCACAAGACGGCCCCAAAAATCAAATTTGAGAAAATTCATTTTGTTTTTATTGCTGAAGGCATTTTGCATGAAAATAGGATCTTAGCCATTTAGACATGTTACTGCAGCTTTTCCTGCTTTGTTGTCATGATCTTCTGCGTATGTCATAAGCATAATTTCCATAGCAACATGCTGTAATGTCACAGCAGAGGATTGTGACTGCAGTGCAAGGGGAAAAGCACCCAGGATGGATGGAGTCTGCCCTGCACATATCTTTTGTGCTAGATTGGCGTGCCCAGAGAGTCAGCATTTTGGGGAATGCTATGAGATTGGAGTTTTGCTGATGCCAATTGTAAGTGTTTTGCAGAACACTGGAAAATCACTTTTTATTCTTTATTCCAAAGTCATTCCTAAGACAGTTGTTTTTTATCCGCAAAGACAGACAGAAGAACTGGGTTAGTAAAGTGGTACCATATATACAGGAAAAAAAGCAATAACCTAGTAGATGTATTTGCTTTTGATTAAATTGCTGATGTCTGAATGTTCTTAAAAGTTTGTGTGAGACAAGTAGCACTGGAGTCCCTCAACTCTGAAGGCAGTGTGATTGGGTTTTATTACACTGTTTTGTTTTTAAAGGTAGTGCATGTGCCTGTAAGTAAACCCTTGATTTGACTGTATGCTTTGCATAAAAGTGTTCAGAGCCTGGTGGCTTTGTTAGGGTTAAATTACACATTTTCTCTGCAACCCAAAATGAAGCAAGTGTGCGTGTTATGATTGATCTTTCTGACTTCACCAGTGGAAATGGTGCAGACTTCTTTGAATTTTCACTGAGCAAGCACTGAGAATGAAAAGAAGAAGCAAGAGTCTCACAATAACACAGCCCCTCATTCAGACAGCAGTGTGGCTTATCTGCTGGTTGTGAGCTAGTTAGAACTGTGAACTGTTCCAAAGAGGTGTGTAAAACACAAATTTTGTTTCCTTGATAAATGCCTTATAACAGTACTGTAACATTAGTACAACACATACACTGTCCTGTGAATCGTTCTTTTTTCTCTATCGCTCAAATGGTTGGTTAGTGGAATGGTTATGACGACAAACATTTGTATAGCATGTATGTAGTTGCATAATGTGAACATCCTTTCCCAAAATTAAAAAAAAAAAGTAACATAAAATTGCTGTTTTCACAAGAGTTTAAGTTGTATATGATGGTGGTTGTAAATTTTAATAAAGCAGTGTTACTGAGAAACTTGAGTGTAGGTGACCCCCTCCCCCCAATGTTTACTTTCAGAAATGTGTAAAAGTCAACAAACTCCCCTTAAAGCTTTGTTCCTTTTTAGTGCCCTTATATCTCTTATTTGTTTAAGCCATTTTTTGTTACATTACTAAGCTCATTTTCTATTGCCTTTGTAACTATCCTGAATTCCTCTCTCCTTCATAGCTAATGCACTCTAATTTCATACAGCTGAGCATTCTGGGACATCAGTTACGCCATTCTGTGACATCAGTTACACCATTCTGTGACATCAGTTACGCCATTCTGTGACATCAGTTACACCATTCTGGGCCATTCAGGTGAATTGCATAGAATAGTGTGACTGATGTGATGTCAAGGAAGCAGTAGCTGCGGAGGAGAGGGTAACACAGTGTAGAGCTGAAAGCACCCTGAAGCTGCATTATTAATTAACCAAAAATTGGACAGAACATATCGGAACAAATGACTGACTTGAAAGGAGACTGGGACGGTGGTATTTAACAGTGTAAGATTAATGTCTGTGTACCACCTTTAAGGTTTATGGGTTTTGTTGGTGGTCAGAGGGGAAGCAGCTGCTGCCTGTTCATTTGATAGGAAGCCGAAGAGAAGTAGATGGGAGGGATTTTCTCCTTTTGTCAAACTCCATGGAGGAGGTTTTAGAGGTGGATTCTTTCCACTGCATTCCCCCTTCCAGGCAGTCTCTACTTCTGTTTATGTGGAGCTTACTGACTCATTAAAAATCCTGTCATTGAGGTAATTTTTGCATTTGTCAAACTAACATGTTGCTTTTTGTGCTACAAAGTAAACTTACAGATTTCTGTTTGCACAAACTCTGCAGAAAATCGTCTGTCCCTATGAGAATGTCTGCAAAAAACAATTGCTGTAGTATGAGTCCTTTCCCACAAACATTCTCGCCTAAACAAGTGCCTGATAAATCAGGGTAGACTTAAAGAACTTATATAAAGCACTCAAACATACTCTCATGAGAAGAATTTGTCAGTTGCATTTTGATGGGTAGAAACCTTTCTTGTCCCATCCCAGAGTTGGGTAAATAACCACTGAAGTAGGTATGGATGGGAAGCAGTATAGCTGATCTTAAAACATAGAAGAGAACTTATTCAGGCTACAGCAATATTGACCGGCAGACACTACAGCTGATGCATATATAGGGAGCAGCTGTATGTATGTATGTATGTGTATATATATATATATATATATATATGTGTGTGTGTGTGTGTGTATGTATGTATATATATATATATATATATATATATATATATATATATATATATATAACATTACAACTTGATGGGATTAATTCAGGTTAAAATTCTGATATGTGTTCAACCCCTGAAGAAACAATTTTTGTTTCTTAACCTTGATCTACTAGGCATATCTTTTTTTTTTTTTTAAACCAGGAATGCACAGCTGAGCCACATTATTGTTTTAATTCGTTGTACTGAGCGCCAAGCTTAGCAAGAGCCATTTGTCATATCTTGCTTGTTCTCAGACTTAAATGTAATTGAAACCTTTTGTATTCTCGTCTGCTGTATCTGTATTATAAAATTCAATAAAAACAATTATTAAAAAAGTGATTAATTCAGGTTACTGAATATAACCCTGTTCTTACTTCAGTTTTTTTTCCCCTTAGACTTTTTGATTGGTGCAACCTCAAAAGACAGCTAGTACTAATGCAGGGCAGGTCGCCCTCTCTCGCTAAGTGACTCCTGCAAGGCATAGACAAGACTAGGAGTGTATAACACACTACCCACTGTCCCAGGGTTACTGTCATCCTTTTGCTCCATGCACATTTCCTTTTCTGAGCAAGCAACACACCCGTCCATGCTGCACAGAGACCACAGTTTGCAGCACTGTGTGACATTCAAAGTTTAAAAGCAGTGAAAAGTTATTTTACCAAAAATGGTGGCATTTTCACCATACTAAACGTATACCTTTCAGATTTCTGCTTTTTTTTTTTTGACAGATTATGTGGCCATATATTGAAAATGGTTTTCATGTGCTATGTGGTTGTTTTCATCAAATTTAAAAATTACTTTTTATTGATAGGAAATTGACTACCTATAATTTCTTGCTGATGTACTGTATCACCAAAATTCATAAATACTATAAATTCTGGGGATGTCTCCTAGAAATCCCAGGAAATCAATGTTTCAGCCAAAATGGTATTTTAAAATTTTGCCCAAAGGACTGCACTGAGCGTGCTCTCTGCCAGTTGTATATATCCATATTCAGACCTGACAAGAGACTTAAAAATCTTGCTATCTATGTAGAGTGGCACCAGCCAACATGCAATGCAGTACTTTGCAGTTACTGACAGGTCAGAAAATACTGCATGACAAAAGTTTTGTAATTTGCATCAATTAAATCAACTCTACAAACACTGTAAATGATAAAAGGAAACTTCCCCCATCCTAAGAATGTTTTTATGTGAAATCCCATTCATGTTAATGTTTAACTGTAATGGTGTTAAATAAATTTGTAAAAGAGTTTCAAAACATTTTTATCGCAAGCTAGAGTTGTAGTTTCTAGAATGCATGCTTTGCATTCTGTAAAAAGACAAAATTAGTATAAGGGAGAAAATGAAATTGAATGAAATTCATTGTTTTGATATGTATTTAAAAAACATAAAATGGAATACAATAATAGGTTGATGTGGAAAAAACACATTTATCTGCACTGGTGAGCGATAAGACCCATAACTCACGTTCTGGATATCTGAACACTCGTTTGGAGCTAAGTGTGTGTTATTTTTCCATTGCCACCCATTATGTGTCTGAGATATATCACACTATTATTAATGTTTTAGGTAAGAGTTTCAGGTTGAAACTGCACTTCTTTCCATTGTAAAACTCTTCATCTGGCTTACTGTTCTCTGTGTTCAATTTCCAGAGTCTTAGTGAAAATAATATGTTGTACAAGAAATAACTTGTGTGTTATAAGTGAAAATAAGTAGTCCTCCTAAAATAGCATGCATTTACTCAATTTACGTACCACTGGTATGCTTGTATGTTAAAGGGGTGCAGTAGTACTCTTATATTAGTATTTAGTAGGCACTATAAAACCAACATAACTACTAGAGCATATCATTTCAAATTAATTGATGAAAGAAACAAAAAGAAGTAAATGTTTCACATAAAGAATAATAACTGTGTGGAACACTTTACCACAACAGATAGTTGAAAGTAAAAACCTAATAATTTTCAAACAAAGGCTAGACCACTATATGGGAAACAAAAAATTTGATTTCCACCCTTAATGTTTTGGGTGGTGAAGTCATTAAAAGGCTTAACTGCCTACTGAATTTGTATCTTACTATGAAACTTCCATGTTAAACATTCATTTTTGCACCTTCATACTGTGGCTGTACCTGATTGGAATAACCTGAAACTCAACATGGTATAGTTGATGCCAGGATCTCTGGATTCTTTAAATTTCACTTGGTTGTGGGGTTTGAAAGTGCTAGAATGTTGAAAATACATAAAAATAGGGCTTTTAAATTTGTTTTGTTTTTCTCATCAATGGCACAAAAACAGCTGTGAGTTGAAGCCTTAAACTTTCAGCTTTGTTTAAAGTTTGGCCCAAGAATGATTCTTTCATAGGTGGCTTTACATAGAATTTTATGTCAGATAAGGACCGCTTGGCCCACCTAGTCTGCCCATTTCCCTACCTAATGGATAAGCTGCATATCCTAGTTAACCAACAGCCTACTTCCTCCTACCCCCCACTAGAATTGCATTATGTCTGTCCCATGTAGTCTTGATTTTCCCCACTGTTTTTGACTCCACAACCTACTCAGGAAGGCTGTTCCATGCATCCACAACCCTCTCAGTGGAAAAAATACTTCCTCACATTACGTCCTAGTAGTCCCCCCTCTATCTTCAAATTATGCCCCCTTGTTCTTGCACATCTCTTTTTTTGAAAAATGCTACCCTCTTGGACTTTGTTGATTCCCTTGAGGTACTTGAAAGTTTCTGTCATGTCTCTGCTCTCCCTCCTTTCCTTGCGGGTATATATATTAAGCTCCTTTAGTCTCTCTTCGTATGTCTTCTGGTGCAGACTCTGCACCATTTTGGTTGCCCTCCTCTGGACAGCCTCCACCCTGTCTATGTCTTTGTGGAGATAGGGCCTCCAGAACTGCACGCAGTACTCAAGATGGGGTCTCGCCAGCTGTACAGAGGGACAACAACTTCCTGTTTTCTACTGGTGATGCATCTCCCTATACATCCCAGTATTCCCCTAGCCCTCCTTACTGCCTTCTCACATTGCTTGGTCCTCTGATATAACTCCCCCCAGGTCCCTTTCCATTTTTGTTGTTGTCAGTATTACAAAAATAAGTGTAGATTTTAAATTTAAGAAAATATTTATTCATGCACAGTTTAATTGTTTTCGCCAATTTTTTTGTAACTGGATTTTTGCAAAACTGACGTAAGTCACTTTTGTGAGTTGGAACCCATTTTGAGAGAATTCTTGTGGTTTCATGAGCTCTAGTAGTCACAAAAGTGGGGGATAAATAAGAAAAACCATTGTGCATCAAAAACAAGAAAAGGTGTTGGAAACAAGATTTTTTATGGTTAGTATAGTACTCCTCATTTTCAGATACGCAAAAATGATGAAATGGCGCAGAGTGAAGAGTACTTTTTTAAATGAGACATATCATGTAATACAACACCACACAAGGTTTTGTAGATTACATTTGCCTGTCTCAGGATGTCAGTATAAAAGATAGACACTCATTCAGTTCGTATAAGGTACAGCATGTTTACTGCATTATTGCAACAAGGCTCCAAAAATGAAAAAAATAGAAGAAAATAAATCCATTACATAGCATTTGTCAGGATGCAACTGTCAGGCTCGCATAACATCGCTGGGATCCTTTTCTCAGCTGTGCTTCAGACTGCATGTCCTTCCCTCTCACAGGCTCTGGGCAGACTGAAAAACTAAGACCACTTGCATCTGCTTTCAAGGCTCCAGCCAGACTGAAAAACCAAGTCTGTTTGCAACTGGCTCCGAGCAGACAGAAAAACCAAGGTTGTTTTATATCAGATACCATTATGAATTTAAAATAAAACAAATACATTCTCCATAAAAAGAAGGGAAAACATCCATTTTCTTTTTCAGCAGCCTGAAAAAATGGCTCTTTATATTGTCCTGCATCCTTTTCCCTGTCGAGGGAAAATGTTTCATTTATACTAAATCTGGCTTTCTCCGACACCGTACCACTACGTAGTATGTAATATTTTCAATGTACTTAGGCAGTTCAACATATTTTAGACTATGGGCCCCATTTTCAAAAAGATAACGCGGCACAAACTGGGTTTGCGCTGCACTAGCTGTAAATCATGCTGGCTGTTGGGGGGGGGGGGGTTGCCTATATTCAAAGGACACTTTTGCACGGCAAAACTCAACGGCACTGGCACACAGAAATGTGTGCCGTGCCCATGCTTATGACGGTTCCCTTATGCATATGTGGTGCAGTGCAAAATTCAGAGATTTCAGAAGCACCAGACACATGCTTATGCAGTGCAGTCTAACGTTTCTGAAACCCAGCCCTTAATGGCTAGAGAGCGTCCAGGGCGCACTCCATAGACCCCTACAGGGACTGGATTTAAGTTTTTTTTTTTCCTATACTTCATTGTTCTGATTTGGATAAATCGAGGCCACCGCTCAACTAACACTACCCTTATTAGTCGTGCGGTGGCCTTGACTTATCCGTATCAAAACTTTGAAGTATTTAAAATACTACTTTAAATCCAGTCCCCGTAGTAGTCTATGGAGTGCGCCCCCAGTGCTCTCCATATAATTTACATCACGTAACGTGCTTGCGTGGGGGTGGTGCTCAGAACAGGGAAGTGGAAGGGCTAGGCAGCTCAGTCCACAGAGCAAAAGCACGATCCCTTCCCTCCCAAAAACCATGGGTCTAAAAATGATAATTTACTTATCCAGGGACTTGAGCAACTTGCGCTGTATTTTATGGGGCATTTTACAAAAGGGCAGGAAAGGTGCCTTTTAAACCAGTGAAACAACTGATACCAAGGTTACAGAATTCGGAGATCCGTGCACATGCAACACCCACGTAAAATTTCAAGCTACTCTGTCCAGAGATGGGTATATACAGGTGCAAAAACCAGGGTTTACCTTATAAGTGTTTACTGAACTATATATATATATATTTTTTTTGTGTGTGTTAATCACATACGTACAGGTAGGACTTCAGGCAACTCCTTTGCAGAAGTATTGGACTTCCAGAGATAAGGTAAAAACTTTCACCGTGAAGGGGGAAGGAAGTATTAATTAGACCTAGTAAAACAAAAAAAAATGAGGCAGAATCCAGTTTTGCAGCTATTGAAGTCAGAGTAGTTACTTTCTTAAGAATATTTTGCCTCTACTTCATTATAACTTCAAAAATTAATTTGTTTTAAACTATTGGCTTTCAGAACCTTGGAAGTATTCTTCGTGAACTAATTCAGGTGGAGAAACCACAGGGATGTGTAAACATGCAAGGGACCTCTTTCCTAAAACAGCTGGCAAACCAAAAAGGCCAGATAAAATGGAATTTTTTCAAAGCCTATTTGTAGAAAGTAACTGTATCTACACACGTTTTGAGGAACTTGAGTTGTTCATTTTTAAGCAGCAGCATTTCTTTGTCTGAAAAAAAAAAAAAAAAAGATTGCATTTTTTTTTTTGGTAGTAATTTTTTTTTTTGACATCCTTAGATTCATTATCTGTTTATTTTTTTTTAATATAGCTTTTTACCATTTGGGTTGCTAACCAGTCTACCCTGCCTTTCCCAGACCAGCTCCCCCCCCCAACCCCGTGGTGGAGCCAGAGGGGGGAGGCTGTTTTTTATCCCCACCAGTGAACACATCCAGATTGTGCCGAGGTGCCCAGGTGGTGGTGTGGGTCCGGAGAGCTGTGTAGTGCGCCAGCTAACCCTCTGGCCCTGTCTTCCCTATTCTGCCCTGTGTGAGTAACGGTGGCGCAAGTTGCACTTGCGCATTGAGGCTCATATGCAGCCCGGAACCTGCAGTCATTCCCCCCCCACCCGGCATTCAGAGCTGTCACCAGACCTCTGCCTGGTGGCAGACAAGAGCCAAGTCGGCAAGCTTCCCTGATCTGGGAGGAGGGAACTGCGTGGCGCTGCTACATCAGTCTGCCTCCCCCAGCGCTGACAGGCCAGGCTCAGTTCCTGAACTCGAGTGGCTGGTGTGGCATGATGCAAGATGCCCAGTGGAGCCTCAACCCCTCAGTGCCACCGGGCCAGCCTATCTGTTTTTTTTTTTTTTTTTGTTTTTTTTAATTCCCTCATTTATAGCTAAAAAAAACAAACAATATTTTTTAAATTACTGACTCAAGGCATTGACGATGGCAGTCACTAGCAAAAAGCTGTTCTGTTGAGGGTACTGTTACTGTATTAGGATGGTGCCAGCACATGTTTCCGGTGGTAAACAACACAGCACCACACCAAGATGTTTAATTTTTTAATGGGGGGGGAATGGCCAGAGCACAGAAACTTAATGTTTCAAGACTTCGTGTCTCAGTTTAAAAATGAAGTACGATGACAAGAAAAACTATTATGTTAATGTTTTTGAAAAACCATTATTACTAAAGTGTAAGATACTTTTTGTCAAGTAACAAATACTGCAGCTTTAAAAAACACAGTTTTTAAACTTTAAAATATAGTAGGAAAAGAAATACAGTATGTAATTTATAACCCCATGGTTATCCCTAAACACCCCTTTCGATTGCAAGTAAAGAAAAATAATTTTTTGTAGGTAGCTGTCCTCTACTTTGTGATGTAAGCTTTAAACGTTCTCTTTAAGATGCATTTTATCAGTGTGGTGATTTGTGTATTGTTCAGGTGTTTAGACATTTTGTTTGGGACACGTTTGTTTTGGGGCAAATTAAGCTGTAAATCCATTGGTCTTCTGTTTATCTAGAGGAATTTCTAAACAGTTTTGAGCAAATTCAGTCTAATCTAGCCTAACAGCACCTTCATGGGGGAGGGTCTTTCAGTTGAGGAAAACAAATTTGAGATCGACTTACTCCTCTAACCACAGTGAAGCTAATACCCCCTCCTCCATGCCATGGTGGTGGCAGAGCAAACATGTGCTTCCAAGCAAGCTCTTGGGCACCAGCATCCAATGTGCATGGCATCCTCTAACGCAGCAGCACATAGGTGGCAGGCTCTAAGTCTTCAAATTGTAAAAGATACCAGGCTAGGCTCCGTTCCTCCGTGGCTGGCTCCTACTGTATGTCTTGTGACAAACCATCCTCCTCTAAGACGAAGGAGGTCCAATGCTCATCAGACGCCTCACCAGGTTGGACAGACATGGACACTACTCAGAGACAGGATGCAAGTCCTCCTCAATGACAGACCCTCCCCCACCACCACCACCACCTTTTGTTTTCTAGGCAGCTCTTGACTAGTTTCCGTTAGGAGACTCACAAGAAGAATCCCATGATTGAGATGCTTATGAAGGTGGTGAATCTTCTCATTGAGGCCATGGGCACTTACCATTAACAACCCCCCAAAAAAAAAAACACACAAAAACCCAACAAACAAACCAGGAAAATGGGATTTTCACTGGGCACCACCAGATAGTAGCAGTAAGCAGCCGGGCTCTAAGGCATCAGACTGCGAATTATGCCAGGCCAGGCTGTAAGGCATCAGACTGCGAATTATGCCAGGCCAGGCTCCGGCCTCCTATGGCTGTCTCCTACTGCCACTCTCGTAATACTGTTTTCCAGCCCCTTCATCTTCAAAGAGGCTCAAAGCTTATCCACCTCGGGCTCGGCTGGGCATACAGGGGCTGTGGCAGTTAAGGCTTCCGCATGGGCACGCAGAGAGCATAAGACACCAGCTCTGTGGCTCACCAAAATCTGCAAATGGCTGACAAAGATACCGCAGTGGGATTTCCAAGCTTTAGTGTATGTGCAACAGACCTCAGTTGGCGTAAAGAAATCTAACCACATGCACCCTAAAAGCCGCTGCCATGTCCCAGAGGATAAGGCACGAAGCTCAGCTAAACATGGGTTATTCCGCTTGATCAGAGGAAGACACTGCACATTAGGATGCATGGGCAACAGTGATTGTAAGGACCACAAGTCATACTCAGATTGACCCATTTCTGAACTACAGCACCCCCTAGAGGCAAGACTATGGTTAGTTGCAGACCGGCAGTAAGATGTCCATTTAATGGATTGTCAGTCATCGTCTGGTTTCGGATATCCTCCACACCAGGAATTCCTCCAGCAGTCTCCACAATCCAGCCAAGGTCTGAATGATTTCATGTCTTTATCGGCCATCCAGCTAGCTCCCCCCCAAAGCAGTGGGGCTTGGGCTTATATTTTATTTTATTTTATTCACCATTCTCAAGATGATGGAGAGCATTGGCGTCATCCTTGCTGTCGCAGCCTTACCAGATTGTTCATTGTACGAGCAGTACTGGGGGTACTCCAAAAGCCTAAAAATGATCCCATCCTCCTAAAAACGATGCAATAAAAAAAATTAAACTTTGGCATCCTTGAATTCCAGGGAACGTAAGGGTCCACAGGGTGGAGGAGGAGTGTTGTTTAAAAAACAAACAAAAATTTTTTTATAAACCACAGATGTAATGGTTTGCACGGTGACAATCAAGTTTGTCACCATTTACTGAGGAGAAGATCTTCATATCGCATTCAACATAAATTTTTAAGTACTGGGGGGTACATCAGAGGTTAAGTTGGTGCAGTACCCCCCCCCCCCGAGGGAGAAGGGCATCCATGTTCATCCTTATCTGGATGACAGGTTCATTAGGGCACTGTCTTGGACTACAGCATTGGAGGCAATGCGGGCAGGTCACCAGAGCATTGTAGTACCATGGAGGCACAGTAAGAGTCTACTGCACATAACAAACACATCCAGCTCCTCGGGATCAGTGTCTGCACAGCAGAGCCACACGGTCCCTCATGGCAGTCAGAATATGGCCCCTTTCACAAGCTTGAGAGAAACTCTGAAACAAGACTGCAGCACCTGCAAGGGTAATTATAGGTGTGGAGTTTATAGGAGACCAGCATCAACTTAGGGCAGTGAGCCAGGCATTGCTGTACCCTGCCTTCAGCTCCACTGACTACAACTATGGAATATGCAGATATAAATCCCTGGTGACTCGGATCTCTCTGACACCGTTTGTGAGCTCATAGTTCAAATAGTGCCAGTAGTGGGGTGTCTAGTCGGACGTGACATCAGTAACCCTCACAGTGACTGGCAGCAGGTCAGGCTGTGGGACAGTGCTAGGTCTGGCATTGGCTCTAGGGGCATGGAGATGAATGGAAGGGATGCTTCCTATCGCAGTTTCTCAAGAGTGGAACTCTATTCAGGGTGCTGCTGACTTCAGAGACAGATTGAAAAAGCAGCACAAACCACACGGCAATGGTGATGGAAGCATTTATGCTAGATCACTGGGCAGAGATGAGCATGCTGTCACAGTCACAGATGGTCCACGGTGGGCACAAATTTACTGGCCACACCGAATGACTAGAGCGACACAAGCTCTTTGCAGGGGAGCAGGTTCTTGCCTAGCAAGTGCTTTGCTTGGTTTGCAGACACTAGGAAAACTCTTATTCGGGATCGCGGGGCATACAGCTGCAATGCAAAGGCCCTCAGGTACCTTGACATATACTGGGAACACCAGTTGCTGGGAATTGACTGCCTGTCACTGTCATGCACTGTTTGCCCTGCTGTACGCATTCCCTATGATCTCAACATTTGCCACACCCCTGCAAAGGGATATATGTATCCTGATCCACATTGGGCTCTGGGTTACATCACAAAATGTGCAAATGTGGGGTGGAGTTCACATTCGGGAAGTGGAAGGGATCAGGCTTTTGGCTCCTCTGAGCTTAAATAAAATCCATTCCTTCTTGAAAACCCTACAAATAAAAAAATTGAATTTTTGCATCCTTGAACTCTGGGGGAGGTAAGGGACTGTGGTGTTGTTTTGGGGTATTTTTGTAATGGGGCATGAAAGGTGCTCTTTAAGCAGATAACTTCAGACAAAACTGCAACAAAGTGATTATTTACAAAGTATACCCAAGGGCAGAAAGGGGTGTTGTATAAACCGCAGATGTAATGGTTTGCACAGTGACAATCACATTTGTCACCATTAGTGAGGATAACATCTTCATATCACATTTGTGGCTTTGAAACTGATGTGTTATTGGCCTTGCTGTAACATGGAGATAATACCCCCTGTTTATTTAACAAAAAAATACCCATGCCTATCGGACGAGTTGACATCATGGGCATGAAGAAACAATATTAAAGGGTAACAGCACTAAGAGTGGAGCTACTCCCAATTTGCACTTTGTGCACAAAACTTTTTTGGGGTTTCTTTACTTACTGTTTTACTACAGTATGGTAGATTGTTATCAGACTGAGTCTGTTGACATTTTCTGTAACTGCAGATCCTGTAATACCCTACAACTGAAGTTAAAGCTTGACTGCAGCAGTGGGAGAGTATTAAATAGCCTACAGTGCATTTTAGAATTTTTATAAGCTCTGATCTTTAGTTTTTTGGTCCCACTGTCTTGGGGCTACGTATAGTCACTAAGAAATGCTAACTATATATTATTCCTTAAAGAGCTACTGACGTCTCAAAGAAAACTTAAAAAAACATAATAATTAGGTATAATTCTGCCTGCATTCTATTTATATTTGATATATTGCTTCTTCTCATTATTTACTACTAAGGAAATTTGCATGAACATATGATCTTGCTCCCTTGGAAGTCTTTTAGAGTCCATCTGCCTCTCTAGCTTACTACTTACTTCAAGTCATAGTCCTCTGTTGTGACATCACAGTCTGTTGCCACGGGAGTAACTGTGATGTCACAAGCAGTGCTCTGTGACTTTAGGTAGGGAGAAAGCAGGAACAGACAAACTGTTCAGGAGCAAAGATCCTGTTTTCATACAGATGACCTCAGTAATAAATAATGGATAGGAGGAATACAGCACTAATGGGAAATGCAAGCTGGACTGTGTCTAAATATTAGGTTTTGTTAAAGCTCACATGAACGTGTCACCAGCTCTTTAATGATTATAATGAAATAATTTATTTTGACATAAAAAAAAAAAAAGTACAACCAAAGGCTACATTTCTGAGGCCGTGGATATGGTTCTCTTATCCCCATTCTGGCAGTTCCCCTGGAATGATGTTATAGGCCAGATGTCTTCCAGCTAAGCTTCTCCCACCACTTGTGCGGTATATCCCCTGACTCCGCCCCATGACGTCAGATCTATCTTTCTGCTGGAAGAACAGGTCACCTCCTTCTCAACTTCCACTAAGGTTATCTGTGCCATAGGTGAACATTAATTTCGATGAAGTTTTTGTTATTTTAAGCACTTGTTTTATGGTTCCCTTGACTCTGTCTCGGGATCAACAGAAACCAGGCTTCAAATTCTGCATTAGGTGCCAACAGATGTCAGTTACCAATCCACATGGCACATGCGTATGCTGCCTGGGCGGGCAACACAGCATGAATGGGTGCAGCCTATACAAAAGTATGCTTCCAGAGTTCCTCAAGGACAGGAAACTCCGGCTTTCATTGGGATGGCCTTCGGAGTGGGCTCTGAAGAGACCACCCTAAGGGCTGTAAGAAGGCCTCGGCAGCAGCCAGGTCAGCTAAACAGCTTGCGGCCCCTGAGCGGAAGCGCTGGCTGCTGTGGCGGGCACCTCCTTGGTCTCGGCACTGTTCCTTGGGGCCAGCATCACAGGGTCTTTCACCAGAGAATTCTGTGAAATATGTGTGGCCCTCCAGACCTTGGGGGAGAGCTCTGCTCTCCTCTTTGGTGCTAAAAGCAAGTACCACTGGCACTAGTCCTGGGACCAGGAGCAGTCCGTCCTCGTGGTCTTTTGACGCATCCTAGCACTTGATGGCTGTTAAACACCCCTTGGCTTGGGGGGGCAGGTCAAGGGCTCTCTGTTTTCCCCCATGGAGCCAGATGACTTCTGACACTGGTCGAGCAGGGTACCGAGATTGTTCTCGAGTCTGTCGACCAGTTGTCAGACAAGGTCGAGGAATTGATCTCCCAGACCCCCTGGCTTTTCAGTCCTCACCCAGGAGGATGTGGTTCAGTTGGCATCTCTGTCTGGCTCACCACAGGGTCAGCCTCCACCCGTGATTAGGTCTTTGGCACCTGTGTTGCTTAACATGGGCAGACATGTGGTCTACAGCAACCCACTGCAAAATTCCTCTTGCCATCAGTGGTCACGGTCTAGGCGCACTTACTCTTGGTCTCGCTTTGCCATCAATGTTCCTCATCCTCGAGTAAGGAGAGACACCGTTGCAAGATGCTCCTCTGGCAACAGTGGGTCATTGTGGAGCAGGATAGGGTTCGAGCCCCCCCCAGACCTTTGGTTTCCTGGCTACTACCAGTGACATGCCTGCTGGTCCATACCGTGCAACTACAACCCACAGCTGCTTCTCCACCTTTTCGGATGGAGCCGCCACCACTACAGCCAAAGGTGGGCACTCCAACCAAGGAAGTCATCTGGGTGGCCACCGGCTTGTCGGGCCAGTTGTCCGTGAGGTCCATGGTGAGAAGCAGCCACCGACCATTTTTGAGGGGTCTTTCGAAGCCCCAGATTATGTCTCTATGGTCTCTTCAGAGACTTCAGTCTTCACAGCTTGATTTTAGGAGCTTTCTGCCAAGCATGGCCCAGTATCTTTTGGGGGCATTTCTTGGCTTATTTCAGAATCCATGTCTGTCTCACCTAAGCCAGTCCAGAAGAGGACTAAGTACCCTTTCATGAACATTCTGGATCAGGACGAGTCCTCTGGGGTTGCCTTCCCTGTAGCTGATGCTGTTGTGGGACTGGCTCTGGAACTTTCCAGTATCCAGCATTCTGCTGGCACCTTCTGCCCATATGGACTGTAAACATGTGGTCCCCATGGGCTCCCTTTCTGGGTTTTTGGATCACTCATCTGCAGAGGGACTGGTCACTGATTTGGTGTTCCATAAATCTAGACAACAGGACATGGAGAAACCTTAGGACAAGGAGCCTCGTAAGGTTGACTACACCTCTAAAAAGATGTATGCTGTGGTGTCTCTAGGTCTTTGGAATACACTTCCCCAAACTGTTCGTAAAATATAAGGACATTCATTATTCACACAGACCATTAAAGACTTGTTACTATTTGCTTGCAAATGCTTCTAACATATTTGTAATATATCTGTTTATGTAAAATCTTTTCTGTATTTAGCGTCTTGTAAAATATGTTTTATTCTGATTGTTTAATGTGTCTTTATGTTCAATGTTTTAGCAACCTTAGAATAGAACTAACACAGGAGTAGTGGTGCCCCTCCGACAGCAGTCGCTGGTACCGCCAAAAAGCTGCCCAGTGATGGGTGGGGGCATCGTCCTTCCTTCTGTCCTATCCCTGACTGCTCTCCTTATCAGAGGTTGGCTACATCACTTTGTTACCATGCTGGTCTGCTATCACAATGGACAAGTAGATGTTGGACATAGTGGGCAGAGGATTGTCTCTGGACTTTGAGACTCTCTTGCCCTATTGCCTGCATATACTTTGAGAGTCCAGGTTGTCCCATGACATGCGGTATGCCTTAAGGGTGGACATCACTCAGCTCTTTGTGAAAGGGGCACTAGCCAATTAGAGTTGCATGTCCAGGTGATTCCTGGTCCCAAAACGGATGGGGGCTGGCATCCCATACTGGATTTGTATGGTCTCAACCAGTCTGTGAAGAAATGCAAGTTTTGGATGGTCACTCTGAGCCAAATTATACCATCCCTGGAGCAGAACTTGTGGTTCTGCTCCTTTGACCTCCAGGGTGCATTTTTCCATTCATTGATCCCCACCTTCAGTACCTCTGGTTCCGTGTGAAATGGACCCTCTTCCAGTTCCAGGTCATGCCCTTCAGCCTCTCCTCACTACCCTGGGTCTTCACCAAATGCATGGCAGTGGTGATGGACCATTTGCGGTGCCTTGGGGTCTGGGTGTACCCCTACCTGGATGACTGACTGTTGGCCAGTCCATCCAGAGAGGTCATGGAGAGACGACAGATCTGGCTGTCTAGACTTGTCAAGACTTAGGCCTACTGGTCAACCCGGATAAGTCCAAACTGGTACCAAAGCAGGTGAGCAAGTTCATTGTGGCAGAATGAGACTCCATGTGGGCCAGGGCCACCTCCTTGCGGACGGAGCACTGGATCTTACTGCTATTGCCCGATAATTTAAGGTTGGGCTCTCTTGCCCTGCCTGGGATTTCCTGAGGCTGCTGGGAAACATGGTGTCCTACATCAGCATGGTCTATTGGGCCTGCTAGAGGATGCTCCACCTTCAGTTGAAGCTGGGTAATCAGAAATGCCTAGGCCACTTGGACCAGTCGGTCATAGTGACCTAGCCAATGTTGGATGCCATCTAGTGGTGGCTAGTCCCAGAACATCTGGAGGAAGGAATCCATTTGTTGAAGGATGTGTCTCTGGTGGGATGGGGATCGCACCTGGGAGACCACAGAGCCCATGGGTTCTGGTCATCCAGGGAGTCCTGTCACCACATAAACCTGCTGGAGCTCCGTGCAGTGTGCTTTGCTCTGATGAAATTTGCCCCACTAGTCAGGGATCGGGTTGCACAGGTCCAGACAGACAACACCACAGCCATATTCTACCTGAACAGGCAGGGCAGAACTCACTCCCTTCCCCGTGTTGGGCGGCTTTCCACACCTGGTTTCTCATGTGCTGCTTGGGTGCAGATCTCCTGGCGATCCGTGTCGCAGGAGAGAACAGTCAGCTGGCACATCTGCCAGGTAGGAGAGATGTCGCACAAGTGATTCCTGAATCAGGAGGTAGTGAACTACCTGTTCTCCCTGTGGAGCACACCCTTGGTGGACCTATTTGCCTGCTGGGAGAATGCCAAAACTGAGGCTGTTTTGTGCCCAACCCACAACCCAGGACACTGCTGGGGGAGGCCCTGAACACCAAGCCTCATGTATGCCTGTGCTCTGATCCACAAGATGGTGGTCAAGCATGGAAAGACTAGGCGTGGAGGATCATGATAGCTCTCAACTGTCCATGGTAGTTCTGGTACCTGGATCTCCTTGGCTTTAGCAGTTGGCCTCTGGCGACTGTCTTTCCACCCAGACCTGCTGACCAGACTATGGGGATGGTCCTGCACCTGGACTTTCACTCCCTGCACCTCACTGCCTGGTTCCTGAACTGGCTAGAGTTCCAGGCCTTGGTTTTCTCGGAGGATGTTCTCCATGTTGGGAAGGCCTATAGGAAAGGGTCAACTTGCAGGTGCTGTGCCTTCAAATGGAAGAGATTATCTATTTGGTGTCAGGGCAAGGGGCTGGATCCCCTTGCTTGTCCTGTAGCTAGAATCCTGGACTACTTTTTTTCACTTCCCCAGCTAGGACTGTGGGTGATGACGCTTAAGGTACACCTGGGAGATATCTTTTCTTAACAGGCGTGGGCTGGTAAGCCAGCCTAGGAGAGGGTAGTCAGGTACTTTTTCAAGGGCCTGGACCACTTGTTACCTGCATGTAGCACCTCCACTGTGGCACTTACTGCTGGTTTTGACAGTGTTTACGGGCTGGCTTTTCGAGCCAGTGCACAGATGTGAAATCTCTCACCTGTTGTGGAAGACAGCCTTCCTGGTGGCCATTATATCAGTCAGAAGGATTGGGGCACTCCATGCACTTTCGGTGGAGTTTTCCTACCTGGTCTTCCACAGGGACAAAGTCATCCTTTACCCCAGCGCAGAGTTCCTGCTGAAGGTGGTATCGGAGTTGCACCTTAACTAGGTGATTACCTTACTGGTTTATTTCTCTTTGGAGGCTGACCGCAGGCTCCATACCCTAGACCTAGGTGCTGCCTTAATATGCAGACAGCGCGGCTGGAATTCGGGGACAGGCTCGCCAGCTGTTCGTCATCTATGCTGAAGCCGTATCTAGCAGACTGGTGGCAAAGTGGATGATTGCAAGGTGGATTACTTCTTGCATTGACCTCTGCTGTAGGATTGCTGGTGGAGAGCCTCCTGTAGAGCTTAGGGGCCCATTCCACCAGATATACCACTGCTTCAGTGGCTGCTTCCTGAATGTCCTCATACAGGGAGATCTGTAGGGCTGCTACCTGGAAGTCAGCAGACACTTTATTCTCCCAATACTGCACGCCCTGGAGTCACATAGGGATGCAGGTTTTGGACCACTGTTCTCCGATCTTTGTTACGCTAAGTAGGTGTGCGTGCCTTTCTCCCTCCTCCTGGAGAACTGCTAGGAGTCTACTAGAGTGTGGATAAGTGAACCATATCCTCGCTTTTAGAAGACTAGGTTACTCACTTATAAGTTTAGTTCTGGAGTGGTACATGAATCCTGCTTCCATTGTGTAAGACCTGACATCATGGGGTAGAGTCAGGGGATTTACTACCCGGGTGGTGGGAGGAGCATAGCTTAAAGACATCCGACCAATAACATAGTTCTAGTGGAACTGCCAGTGTGTGGATGTGAACATATACCGCTCCTAAAATTATAGTTACAGATAAGTAACATATTGTTCTAGGAGCGTGGATATGTTGTTCATCCACACTCTGGCATGTCCCTTTCCCCTTTAAATCTGGCCAGAAGTCTTCAAGCTGGCTCCTCCCACCCACCCGGGTGGTAAATACCTCGGCTCCACCCCATGACTCCAGATCTTCCTTTCCACTGGAAGATTCAGGTTCCCTCGTGCTACTTTAGCAATTCGTAGGCCATGGATTCACAACGTCAGTTTTCACCGCAAATTACCTTAAAACTTGTCAGAGTTCACGACTCCAATTACAGCGCATCGGACATGGAGGACAAATTGTCCCCTGGATTTCGCCGGTGTCCCTGTAGCCAGAAAATGTTGCACACCAATCCCCACCTCTCGTGTGTCTATTGCCTAGGTGTCGTTCATGACACCACATCTTGTACCTTCTGTTTGGCCTTCCATCCCAGCGTTCTGGACAACCGCAAGGTGCACCTAAAATTGGGAAGACTGGAGCTTAGAAACCCACCGGTGAAATCTAAGGAGACAAGGTGGGCAGTTTCCGCAGCCGCAGGATCCGCCGAACAGCTGGAGCAGATGGCTGCTTTCGAGGAGGAAGAGGCTCAAACTTTGGCCAGTCACAGTTTTTTTTCGTTCCTCTCAACCTTGGCTGTACTTTTTCGGGCTCCTTTAGGGAGTTGTCAGTCTCTCCCCACTAAGGGTGAGGCGCCCTCGGGCTCGCACTCCTCCCACCCTCGGAAGAGGGACAAGGACCCCTAGTTGTCTTCCTCTAGAAGGAAATGCTCCTGGGACCGAGAGAGGTCCGTGTCCTAGGAACACGCGGTCCAGACTTTGATCGCGATCGCTTCCTCGGCCACCGGCTTTACGGACCTTCCGTCTGGTCAAGGCACCAAGACTGAGGAAATGGCTGAACCGGCCGAGATTACTCTCGACCCAATCGAGCCTTTATCATCGACTCCGGTCGACGATTCCTTGGAAAGGACGCCTGTCCTTTCCTTTCCCGATGAGGAGACACTGCCCTCAGGTGTCCTGATTTGAGGAAAGGTGCTGGAACCTCGGTTCTCACCGACTTAGGTGTCCCCCGATCGACCGAACTGACCCCATCGGTCTCGATCGAGGTCCAGGGCCCCTTCGGTAGAACGGCTGAAAAAGGACCACAAACACTCAAAAAAGAGGCGCCGCTACTGGTCTTCATCCTCCCTCGGACGCAGGAGAGGCTCGGCTGTGGAGATTTGATGGGCAACAGCTGATTCTGACCGGGCAGAAGCCGGCTCCAGCGGCTGCCCTGGCCATCACTTGGCTTCCACCTCCTAGGCCGATGCCGACCCCTCTGGAACCGAAGGCCTCGGTTCCACCACCCATGGGTCCGGCACGTATCCCGCTCGGCCTATTCCGGTTTGTCCACCGATTTTGGTGGAGGCACCACCTAAACAGCCTCAGGAGGGCTCCCTCAAAAGCGGACCACACAGACACCGGGCTTCCCCGACATCTGTCCATTATGGTCACCCCCGACTGCCCCCGGTGGATCAGAGGGGCGTAGGCAGTAGCCATTGTACCCCGACTCTTCGGACTCCGACGACACGGGGTTACGCTCTCATCCGGGGGATGATGAGTCCATGGCGGACTGGAGGAAGGCCTTTTCTCCTTTTAAGGCATTCTCTGCCTGATCTCCGAATCCACCGGATTGCCCCTGGAGCCCATCCAGAAAAAATCAGAGTACCCCCTTACGGATATTCTGCAAAGGGGGGATACCCCGACGGAGGCCTTTCCAGTGGCCGAAGCCATCGTTGACCTGGCCCTTGAGCTTTGGCAGCGCCCTGCTTCCTGCCCAGCTCCATCTGCCTGCATGGCCCACAAGTATACGGTGCCTATGGGGTCCCTGGTGGGGTTCACAGAGCATCCTTCGGCCGAAAGCTGAGTTACTGCCTCTCTGTTCAGACGTACTGGTAGCTCGGCCAACACTGACCGACCCCCGGACAAGGAGTCCAAGAATATGGACCATTCTGCCCGTAAGGTCTGTGCGGTCAACTCCTTAGGCCTTCGTCAGGCCAGCTCGGCTGTTGTTATGCCTTTCTTGGGTCATTGGACGAAGTCCTCCCTGATCTCCCGGCGGACATGCAGACCACAGTGAAGCAAGTCCATGATCAGGGCCGTGCTATTGCAAAACAGCAGCTCCAGATGGCCCTGGACATTGGAGATTCCTGTGCCCACTCTTTGGCAGCCGCAGGGGTCACTTGCCGAAGGGCTTGGCTGAGGCTATCCTCCTTCCCGGCGGATACCCAGCACAAGTTAACTGATGTGCCCTTCCTAGGCACCGACTTCTTTGGTCCAGGAGTGGCTGGTCACTTGCAGCGCATAGAGCAGTCCAGTGCCACCTTGGATGCTACCTCTGTGAAAGGTTCTTTGGGCAAGAACCAGCAGAAGCACAAGAAGAAGCCCTTTCAACACTCTTACCCTGCGGTTAGGCAGCCCTCCTATCAAAGAGGCCAGCAGCAACAGCAGGCTCAAGCGTGGCACCCCAGGCCCAAGCAGGGTCCTCAACAGCCCCGTAAAGGAGGCCGAAGTGCCAGTCTAGGAGCCTCCTCCTCCTCCTCCCTCTAAGCCTGCTCAGTGACGGGTTGGGGGTTGCCACCCCTACACCCATCACGCCAGCTCTGGGTCCTCCCATGGGGGGCCAGCTCCACCACTGTCTTTCCGACTGGTCCGATATCACCTCGGACAGGTGGGTTCTAGAAGTGGTCAGCCAGGGACTGCCTTTGGAATTCGAGCAGTACCCTCCCAGCCAAGCCCGTGCCCCTCGGGAGGAAAGGATCTCAGCTTGCACTCAGTTGGCTCTTCGAGACGACATAGCTCAGCTCCTCCGCAAGGAGGTGGTAGCTCCAGTGCCGGATCCTCCCACAGACCCAGGCTTCATGTCCAGGTACTTCCTGGTGCCCAAGCGGATGGGGGGTTGGCACCCCATCCTAGATCTCCACAACCTGAATCAATATCTCAGGTCCCGCACCTTCTGGATGGTATCTCTGAACCAGATCATACCATCCCTGGAGCGAAACGTGGTTCTGTTCACTGAATCTACACGACGCATTCTTTCATGTCCCAATCCGTCTGTCCCATCAACGGTTCCTCTGCTTCAGGGTCAAGGGGACCCTGTACGAGTTCTGAGCCATGCCATTCAGTCTGTCATCGAACCCGAGGGTCTTCACCAAGAGGATGGACAATGCGAAGGTGATTCTGGTAGCCCCAGACTGGTGGCGCCAGTTCTGGTACCTAGATCTCTTCAGCCTCAGCTGCAGGCCCCCAGAGGGGCTTTGTATACCACCGGACCTGATATCTCTGAACTAGGGGAAGGTATCCCATCTGGACCTTCAATCCCTGCAGCTCACAGCCTGGTACCTGAGCGGCTAGATTTCCAGGCTCTGGGTCTTTCCGAGGATGTCTACACCATGGTGGAGGCATCTCGTAAGGAATCGACCACGAAATGTTACGCCTTCAAATGGAAGAGATTTTCCATTTGGTTTCAGGGTAAGAGTCTGTACCTCTTATCCTGTTCTGTGGCTAACATTCTCTACTACCTTGGTCTTCTCCAAAGGGATTCATGGTCATCCATCTTGGTACCTTGGCACCATTTTCTGCTTACCGGACGCGGGCCGGTCAGCCGACATTGGTGCAGGAGACAGTGGTTGGGCGCTTCTTCAAAGACCTGGATCACATATCTCCTCCAGTGTGTGAACCTCCACCTCTGTGGGATATGTTGCTGGTTTTGGCAAAGCTCATGGGCAAGCCATTCGAACCCATGCACAAGTGTGAGCTCTCACACTTGTTGTGGAAGACAGTCTTCCTGGTGGCTATTACATCTGCCAGAAGGACAGGGGAGCTCCAGGCACTTTCGGTGGACTCCCCTTATCTGGTCTTTTTCACAGGGACAAAGTTGTCCTGTGCCCCCTCCTGAAATTACTCCCAAAGGTGGTATCTGAGTTTTATCTTAACCAGGTGTTAACTCTGCCGGTATACTACCCTAATTACACCTTGGATGCCGAATACATGCTCCTTTGGACCTGAGACATGCTCTCTTCTATTATAAGGAGAGAATGATGGAAATTCATGGAGAGGTTCGCCAGCTGTTTGTCACCTACGCTGAAGCCGCTTCTGGCAGACCTGCAGCCAAACTGACCAATGCAAAGTGGATTACATCATGCATAGGTCTGTGCTATGAGTTTGCAGGCAAGGAACCTCCCAGAGGGATAAGAGCTCTTTCTACCCGCCATACTTCTGCATCGGTGGCTGCATCCAGGGACATCCCTATCCAGGAAATCTGTCTGGCTGCTACCTGGAAGTCAGCTAACACCTTCATTACCCACTACCACATCAACCTTGAGTCACGCCAGGATGCTGGTTTTGGGGCCTCGGTTCTCCAGTCTCTATTTCCCAAGTAGGGGGTTTGCGCCTTGCCTCCCTCCTCCCGGAGAACTGCTTGGAGTCTGCCAGAGAGTGTAGATGAACAACATATCCACGCCCCTAGAAGAACAGGTTACTCACCTGTAACAGTAGTTCTAGGAGTGGTATATGTTGTTTATCCACACACACCACCCGACCTCCCGGCTTATGGCGCAGTACCTTGCTTCCAGCGGGCTAAGATCTGGCGTCATGGGGCGGAGCCGAGGTATTTACCACCCGGGTGGGTGGGAGGAGCCAGCTTGAAGACTTCCGGCCGGATTTAAAGGAGAAAGGGACATGCCAGAGAGTGTGGATGAGCAACATATACCACTCCTAGAACTACTGTTACAGGTGAGTAATCTGTTCTTTTCTGCTCTACATTAGACAATCACATGACAGACTAAATAAAAAAAGAAAAAAAAAAGAGAGAAATGATGTTTCTGTGTCCACAGTATAATTTTAGAATGCATTTGTAATTTTTGACCAAGAAGGGTATAGTGAACTGTGACAGCTTGTTTCCAGGCGCACCCTGGAGGTGGGTTACCTGGACCTGTACTGTTGACAGGGGGAATGTTGAGCAGACGCAGGGAAATTTCCCAATTCGTATGATAACTGGCCATGCCACGAGATCTTTAAGTTCCACCTGCACAGCCCACAGAGATAGACAGAATGGACCTCTTTGCGGATGACTGAAAATTGGAAGCACTGGCTGATGGGGAGGAAGTGAGAGAAACGGTCCAGAGGGATCTGAATACCCTGGAGGGTTTTTCAAGGAGGTGGGGACTGAGGTTTAATCCAGGGAAGTGTAGGGTGCTGCATCTGGTGGTCAGAAACCCAGGTCATGTATACACGCTGGGAGGGATCTCACTGCAAGCCACAACGAGTGAAAGGGACCTGGGGGTGGTGGTAGACACCAGAATGAATATCACTGAAAACTGTAGAAGATCTGTGGCAAAGGCAAACAAGATTCTGGGCTGCATAGCCCGGGGAATAACGTCCAGGAGGAGGGAGGTGATCATCCCTCTGTATAATGCCTTGGTCAGGCCGCATCTTGAGTACTGCATGCAGTTCTGGAGACCTCACCTTAGGAAGGACATAGCATTATTGTAGAAGGTTCAGAGGAGGGCAACCAGGATGATACGAGGCATGAGTGAAAGAACCTATGAGGGAAGGCTGGAAGTCCTTGGGCTATACTCACTGGAGGAGAGGAGAGACAGGGGAGACATGATTGAGGTATTCAAATATGTGAAAGGGATTAACTGGGGCAGAGGCAAAGAAATGTTCAGGTTAAGGAAAGGGGGCACAACCTGGGGACATGAGTGGAAGTTGGAGGGGGGAACCTACAGGGGAGAACGTAGAAGGCATTACTTCACTAAGAAGGTGGTGGAGCTATGGAATGCATTGCCCGGGAGTCCAGTGGAGCAGGGCACAGTGGAGGGCTTTAAGAGGGGGGTGGGACAGGTGCATGGGTATACTGAAGCCGAAGTTGACCCTCTTGGGGGCATGGGGGGAGCTAGCACCCAATAGGGGCTGGCTACTGAGCAGACATGAAAGATCGTTAGGCCTATTCTACTGGCTTTTAGTATGTAGTATTTTAGTGGTCCCATTAGGATTGCACATTAGGGGGCTCGCTGTACCCTCTTCAAAATATATTGAGGGTGCAGTTTACCTCTCCCACCCCTCCCTGCACCCCAGCTGGCCACTCCTTCGGGCCGCCTGGGACCTCTGTGCTGCCCATCACCCTCACCACCATCTGCCACCCCATATCTGCAGTACCCCAGGTAACTCAACATATCCCGTCATCAGGAGGGTTCTCCTCTTCCAAGGAGAAAGTGCCAGTAGGCGTAACCAGTTGGCCTGGGTGCTGCTGGGGTCGGTTCCAGCTGTCCGGGGCTCCGCGGTGTTGAGGGTCCGGCAGCCGTCATCCAGTCAGCTGGGGTACCATTTTTCTCCCTCAGGAGTGTTGCATGCCACTGACATCAAGGTGCACGCCGACATCCGTCATGCTCCTAGTCAGTGGGGGCCCAACACAGTGCTGTTCCCCTGGCTTCCACCAGGAGCCAGCAAACGCCAGGCCACAGACCCCTCCCTTCCCCCGGGAGAAGGCAAGCAGTCATCAGATGGTCAAGCTGTCTCCCTTCGACCAGCCCGCCGGCGCCAGAGTCTATTCTTGATCCCGGGTCATCGGCGTTACAAGTGGAAATCCAACCACTGCGCTGATGGGTCAGCAGTTTACTCTTTCTGTACACTTTTTTCTCTAGTGCAGGTGGTGCAGCTATCACTGCTACGCGTGGAGAGCTTCAACCTCTGCTACTGGGAGGCAGGAGACCAAAATGGACGTCCCATATGCTGTCCCTGGGTGGCCCTCATATCATAGCCCTGCAGTTTATTTCCTGCCTAGCTTGAGAGTAGGACAGAATTAGACATGAACGGGTGCTGCTGTTCGATCTTTCCCTCTATTTTCTCACCTGCTTGTCTTCTGCCTGTTCTTGTTGCGGTCTGCAAGTGGAGTTCATGTGGTGGCCACCTCCAGGGTGAGCTTCCTGTGTCAAGCACTGGTGTTCGCTTTGAAAGGAGGTCCCCGACAACAAGCAAGATGGCAAAGATATGACCACTAAACTGCCTGCGTCACCTGATGCCTGTAATGGACAGGCTTCTTTTTGCAGAGACTGCACCTGTGAAGTCTACTTTTCACCAGTGAGGTAGGTTCAGGTAGTGAATGCAACTCTCCACAGTTCCGGTGCAGATTGTAAACCTGTGCTTGGAGCAGATGTGGCAGTGAAAGGGAAGTTTTGGATGGTGCCAAGACAGTGAGCAAGTCCTGTAGAAACCACTGCCCCACCGTATTTTTGTGGGTCATCTCATAAGGACAGAGAGGATGTTATTCAGGCCACTGGGGTGCAGGATTCTGTAATATTGGAGGAGGGGGCAGCAGGGCTTAAAATTGAGTTTTGGGTCTGGGGGGAATTACACCCCAGGGTCTTCCAAATGGGGGAAACCCACATTTTTTTGGGGGGGGTACATTTTGGGGGGATTTTACTGAAGAAAACAGCATTTTGTTTGCTGATGTGTGAGCATTAATAAAATTTACACTTATAGTTTGATGTTTTCTGGTCATCGTCTCTTTTTTTTTCACCAGTGTGTACTGCTTGATGACGGACCTGACTGATGTCAGAAGAGTAAGGAGGTGCAAGGCAGGGAGGACAAGACTGAAGTCCCAGTAGAGAGAGTAAAGGAAGCCCTCAGGTCCCTTTGGATGGAGAAAGCACCCGGGCCAGATGAGATACATCCCAGGGTGCGGAGGGAACTGGCGGATGTCCTGGCAGTCCCTCTGGCGGAGCTTTTCAACATCTTTCTGAGGACTGGGTGGGTGCCCCAAGACTGGAGGGTGGCCCATGTTGTGCCGATCCACAAGGGGGAATCAAGAGAGGAGGCAGGAAATTACAGGCCCATTAGCCTGACATCAGTGGTCGGCAAGGTGATGGAGGGTATTGTCAGGGGAAGGCTAGGGGGGTTACTGGAGCACACTGAGTGCTTGGACGATAGGCAGCATGGCTTTGTCACGGGAAGTTCGTGCCAGACTAATCTTGTTGAGTTCTGTGACTGGGTGACGAGGGCCCTGGACCAGGGTAGGACAGTGGACGTCCTCTTTCTGGATTTTTAGCAAGGCATTTGATTTGGTACCCCACAGTGACCTGCTGGCTAAGCTGAAGGAAATGGGGGTAGGGAGACAGTTGCTAAGATGGATAGGAGATTGGCTCTCTGAGCGTACTCAGAAGGTGGTGGTTGGAGGGTTAGCCTCATCCCCAAGGTGGGTTACTAGTGGGGTTCCCCAGGGGTCAGTGCTGGGGCCACTCCTGTTCAATGCCTATATGTCAGACATCAGGAGTGAGATGAGTCTTTTTGCAGATGACTCAAAGCTAGGTGCAGTGGTGGATGGGGAGGAGGGGAGGGTGGCCTTGCAGGAGGACCTGGAGGCTCTGGAAAGGTGGTCAGGAAAATGGAAACTAAAGATCAATGCGGGGAAGTGCAATGTTCTGCACCTGGGAGTCAGAAATCCAGGCCAGGGGTATACCCAGGGAGGAGACATGATTCAAGTCACGGAGGGACCTGGGGGTAGTGGTAGATGTCAAAATGAACAACTCTGAGACCTGTAGGAGGGCAGCGGCAAGGGCAAATAGGATGCTGGAATGCATCGCCAGGGGGATTACCTCCAGAAAAGCGGAAGTGATCCTTCCACTGTTCAACAGCTTGGTTAGGCCATACCTCGAGTATTGTGTACAATTTTGAAGACCACATTTAAAGAGGGACATTACACTCCTAGAGAGGGTCCAAAGGAGGGCAACCAAAATGATCTGGGGCCTAGGGGAGAGGACCTATGAGGAGAGACTCAAGGAGCTCGACATGTACACCCTGGAGGAGAGGAGGGACAGGGGGGACATGATAGAGGTCTTTAAGTACATGAAAGGAATCAATAAAGGAGGCCCAGTCAGGGTGCTCCAAAAGAAGGAGGGTGGGGCAACAAGAGGTCACGGGTGTAAGCTGGAAGAGGGTAGGCTCAGAGGGGAGAAGAGGAGATGTTATTTCACTGAAAGGGTGGTGGAGCCATGGAATGCACTGCCCAGGGAGCTGGTAGAGATGGAGACTGTGGACTGTTTAAGAGGGGATAGGACAGGTACAGGGGGAGGGTAAATCTGATCAGGTACAATACAGGTGGAACATGGGACTGGGGACAGTATAACCCAAGGGGGAGGGGGGAACACCAAAATCGGCCCTCAGTGCGGGTGCTGAAAATCCAGCAGACTCGAGAGACCGTTAGGCCTATTCTGCTGGCATTTTAGTATTTTAGTGCAATTCGGTACAAAATTTTGCATTACTATTACTACTCCCCTGAAAGGTTGGCGTCCATGGGACTCCGGCTGGATGGGAACTGCTGGAGATGTCAGAAAGAAAATGCAGACCTACACATGCTTTGGTCCTGTCGCCGGATTAGGGAAATCTGGAGAAAGGTACATAAAGTATGTGAATCAGCTCTGAGATTGAAAATCCCCATTACGCTGAAATACCTCATTTTGGGGATAAAAACAGAAGATGTGCAATTGTCTATGTAGCCGAATTCTGTTGTGTGGTCTGCTTCTTTAACGCTTAAAAGAATTTTGCTCTCTCACTGGAAATCTTCCTCTTCACTTGACTATAAGGAATGGAGAAATAAACTGAGCAAGGTGATTAACAATGAGAGATTGGCATTCCATGCTTTGGGTAAACGTGAACTGTTTGGAAAGATATGGCTCCCCTTTTTACATTATTTAAAAACCTAGTGAGTTCTTTATGAGTGGCGATAGCTACTTTATTTGATATAGGGAACTTGGTTCTAGTCTCAGCCCAATAGCTATTATTTTTCCTTTTGATTGCTTTCAGATAGTGCCTATAAATGGATTTTAAACTATGATACTGTAAGATAAACATTTTTAAATGTTTACTTATATATTTTGTTAGCGCATTTGATATAGATTGATGAAATGCAATATATAACCTGTTTTTTATGATCTGTAACATACTGAATGCAATTTGTTGAATATGTTTTGTTTCTGTTTGGTAAATTCAATAACATTTCTAAAGCAAAAAAAGAAAGAGGCATCGACAGGACTTGATTCCGTTCACGATCATTTAAAAAAACTAAATAAAAGAGAGCGCGGGTCAGACTATAGACAGCAAGCATAGACAGAATGAATGGAAACACAGAAATGTTGAGGTAAAATAAACTGCCCCTTAAGACCTGTCTGGTGAGTAAGGCTCAGACCTGAAGTATGACCTGTCTAGTGAGTAAGGCTCAGACCTGAAGCTACCGTAAAAAATTGTCTCTTTTCTTCTGTTCATTTTTCTCTGTGTTTTCAGCTCTTTCAAAATTTACAGTTCCTCTACTTCTACCCAGTTCTGAGTATCATTAAGTTCTGTAAGTTTTTATTTCACAGAGTTACTAAATTTTGATTTCATTTGGTTCTGAGTACTGAAACCACATTCACATTCAGCTCTAGCCACTGGTATAACCATTGCAATCTGATAAATGTGTTCAAACTGGAAACACACCTGGATGTTGTTTCAGTATAACTTCAGTAAATTGCTGGAATCACAGAGATTGCTAAAAATCATTTAAAATCATGATCTGTTATAGTAAAATGAATTCCCTTTTTAGCAGATTCTGTAGCTAGGTCAGAAAAGTTGAAGTGCTGCACAATTTTGTCTTGACTCTTCACTTATAGTTTTTAAAATCATCTGGCTGTTGTGCAGCTGTGGCTGTCTTGACTTATTTAACCTGTCCTGTATACAAATCTGCTACCAGATTGTTGGAAAATAGTGATCGTAAGACCAATATATAAGACCAGCAAATTGTTATGAACTATAGACCTATTTCTGTCTTGCCTGCTTTAGAAAAACTCTTAGAGAATGTGTGTTTTTTTTGTCCAACTGACTAGGCATCTAGAAAATAATGATATATTTACACAAGATCAATATGGATTTCGAGGGGGTATGTGGAGGGATTGTGGGATAACAGCTGGACCAGACACCGAACTTCAAGTTCAACACACAGTCTCTGTGTGATGTTTATTCAGAATGCTGGAGATGACCTTAAGCAATGGCATATCCCTGCTTCAGTACATCAGTTTGCAGTAACGGACTATGCATGTCCTTTCTCTGCACTTAACCAGCACCTACTGACGTTGATCTCTGATCTAACTTAACAGTTGAGATTCAGTCTCCACCCCTATGCGGACCTTGTTTGCTTGGATGGTGGGGGCTCAATTAAAAAAAAAAAAGCTAAAAACAAAGAACCTCCGTGCAGAAGCACTGAAAAAAGGGTTACCCAAAGGGCACTGGCAACAAATCAAGTTTCAAAGAAATACAACATCACACATGTTCAAGTTCATGTTTATTGCAGGAAATAACTCCATTGAGCAAGCTCATTCACAAGAAGGTCCTGAGACATATAAGCAGACAAGTACACGTTGCATAATAACAACATCACAGTACAGTAATTAAGTACAGTTTCTGGAGATGTGGTACATAATGCTTAATTTGGAAATAACCCGATAGGTAATAAGCTTGGAGTGAAGAAAAAGGAATGAGAATGAAGAGTGGAATGTGTATGAGGAGTTAACAGACATAAAGTAGGAAAATGAAAGTATGGAGGAGCAGGAGGGAGCTAGAGGGCTAGAGGGTGTAGGGGGAATTGGGTGTAATTGAGGGAAAGGAAAAGTAGAAATGGAGTTAGGGGTATGGGGTATCAGGATAAATTAGGGTAGAGGTAGCAGGAGGGGGTAGGTGGGAGTAAGAGAGACTAGGAAATGGAAGACTAAAGGGCGAAGGACAGTAGAGGGAGTGGCTATAAACTTCTTTTAGTATACTCATGGAGGACATTTTGGACTAGTGGTCATGGGCAAGTGCTAGAAGAATACTTCTGAGCTGGAACTATTTCCAGATAGTTGCGAGGTATGGAGAGGAATAATAGTGGTGATAAGGTTTAGAAACAGCTACAAGTGTCTCTTATTTTGGATGCAGCCAGCCTTTTGAAGAAATTGACAGAGACTGTGCTAGACAGTTTCAGTGTGGATTGGAACTGGTTCCAGAGGGTTGGAAGGGTACTTGATATAGCACGTTTGCCAAAGGAAGTGCGAGTCCTCGGTACATCAAGGAGGATGAAGTCCGTTTTCCTAAGAGAGTAGGCACTGTTTGAAATACAGATGAGGGATGTTAGATAGCTTATTCAGGATTAACTTGAGAGTCCAGATATCCGTATGAAGCATACATCTAATCGAAAGTGACGTCCAGCCAACAGCTATATACAGATCACAGTGGTGGGTTTGGTAGGGTAAGTTTGTAATGAACCGTAGAGCATGATGATAGAGGACGTCCAATTTTCTTAGGCTTGTGACAGCTGAGGAAGTATAGATTAAATATCATAGTTGAGTAGAGGGAGGAATGTGGCCTGAACGAGCCTGATTCTAGTATCTAACGGAGAGAGAGACCTGTTATGGAAAAAGAAACCAAGCTTGGCTTTTAGCCTCCTTGACAGGTCCTCAAGATGGTCATTGAAGGAGAGCTTGTTATCTAACCAAAACCAAGATATTTGAATTTGGAGACCACTTCCAAGGGTTCTCCTAAGGAGGTGACAACAAAGTCTTTGGGGGGGTCGGCGGAAGAGGTGGAAGAGGAATTAAGAGTGAGGATCATGGCCTTGGTTTTCTTGGCACTGAGGAGTTTAGCATTAATAAGATTAATTTCTAGTTGGGCAAAATCAACTTGTAATACGTTCCTCACTTCGAAAAGTGTTGAACCCGATGTATACAGTACTGTATCATCTGCAAAGAAATGCAGAGTGGAGTTGGTTATGTGTGGGGCTAGATTATTGATGTATAGGGAAAAGAGGATAGTGCCTAAGATGGAGCCTTGCGGAACTCCCCTAGCAATCGGCAGGGAGGCTGGAAAAAGGCCATCTGCTTTGACATTCTGGGTCCTTCCAGTTAGGTAGCTGGTAAACCACTGGCGGTAAGTGGGGTAGCACCTATTTTGGTAAGGCTACTAACTAGTAGGTTGTGGTCAACAGTGTCAAATGCTTTGCTAAGCTCTAAGAATACTGCACCAGTGATTTTCTTAATATCCACAGCAGAGACCCAGTCGTTAGTGACTTTAGCCAGTGCAGTGACTGTGCTATGATTGGGCCGAAAGATGGATTGTGCTGGGTTGAGGAGTGAGAAAGTTTCAATATGGTGCTTTAACTGAGTATAGATACATTTTTCCAAGACTTTAGAGAGGATGGGCAAGATTGAGATGGGCCTGTAATTTAGGTCGCATGGGTCCCCTGATTTAAATAAGGGAAAGATGTGGACTGATTTCCAACAAGAGGGAACTGTGGCAGTGGAGATAGAAAGACTGACTATGTGAAGGATAGGGGCAGTGAGCTGGAGGTAGCCTAGTTTTAGGAAGAATGGTTCTAATCCATCATCTCCAGCGCTTTTCTTTGTATCTAATTTAAGGAGTCAATCTTTGACAACTTTAAAGTTGATAGGGAGCAGCTGGAAGGGGCAAGTCAAGGTTTGGGAAGTGATGTTACTGCTATCTTGGTTATTAGCACAGTCTGCATATGGTGAGGAGTTGAAGGCTAGGCCAGCTGTAACAGAATGGGAGTTGATTTCTTCAAGGATTTGGCAATTACTCTCCACAATCCTACCACTGCTGAGGAGCTTAGATGGTATAGAGGGGGCAGCAGGCCGACCTTCGATAGACTTAAGTGTCCTCCAGATTTTATGGGAATTCCCTTTTGCATGTTCGAGGGTGGAAACATAATAGTTTGCTTTAGCTGAGCGAGTGCATTTGACACAGGCATTCCTAGCTGGTCTAAATGCCTGCCAATCTGCCGGGCACTTAGTACGTCTAGCTTTCGCCCAGAGCGTGTCACAGTTTGAGTGTGGCCTTAAGATCTGTTGTAAACCAAGGGTTGGAGGTGTTGCGCATTCTAACGTTGACCAAAGGGGCATGCTTGTTAGCCTGGGCAATAAGGTTGTCATTAAGGACTGCAACGGCCGCTTCGGTTGTTTTAGCGAGGTAGAGGTCTTGCCATCTGACCTTGCCTAAGTCAGGCAAGTATTTCGATGTATTGAACTTGCAATAGGACCGCTTTGTTATGAGCTTGGGCTGGTGGCTAGCTTTTGCTTGCAATCTTGAACAAACTACGACCCCATGGTCACTCATGTCGTTGTGGAAGACTGCAGAATGTAGGATTTTGTGGGGATGTGTAGTTAATATAACATCGAGAAGTGAGCTATTTGGCAATCTTTAAAGTATTGACCCTGGTAGGTTCGTTAACTAGCTGGGCAAGGCCAACTTTGTCACAAAAGGATTTCAGATTGCACGATTTAGGGGAGAGCCAGTCCATATTCAAATCCCCTAGGACTGTAGTTTCAGAGTTGGCAGAGATGGTTAAGGATTTAAGAATGTCAAGGATATCAGTGTCACCACCTGGGGACCTATAGCCACCAATAACTGTGATACGTTCGGTAGACGGGAGGTACAACTTAAGGGATACTATCTCATATTCCTTAGATTTTGATTTACAGTAGATATCGCTTACAGTATACTTAGTTTTAGCATAGATTGCCACTCCGCCCCTCCAGTGTCCCTATCAGCCCTATGCAGATTGTAGCCCAGGAGAGTAACTTGTTGGTCAGTAATGGTCTTTTTGAGCCATGACTCAGTAATAACAATAAGATCTGGCTCAGTGTGTGCAGCCCATACTAGTAACTGATCACATTTTTTTACATAATTCCATAATGCAAAGCATTATGGGATATTTGCAAATCACCATGACATTTCAGATTTGTTCAGTTTACAGCAATTGACATGCATTTTAAATAGCATAACTAACTTATTTTTATAATAGTCGCCTAGTACTTTTTAGCATTACCAAAAACACCTAGTGCCATGGTATTTTCAACATTTACAGGTTTCGTAAACATAAGGTATATGCATCAAGGTATTTTATGACATAGTGCTATTACATATTAAATCCAACAATGATAAACACAACCTGTTTTACATACGCTTGAAGGTCACTACAATAACCTCCCTGTACGAGGATCTGAGAGGGAAAAGGAAAATTAAAGAGGACACTATAGCATAGTCAAGAAAGGGAAGGGGTGCCCATAGGTGGCCAGCCTTCTGGACTAGTAGTTGTAAAGGATAGATTAGGCTAAGAAATAGAAGAACTGTTGCAACAGATTTAAGGAAAAGTTGGTCCTCGAGAGTGGCAGGAGCTCCCTGTCACAGGGTCCAGCATGTTGACAGCCTTGGTCAGGTTAATCAGTGAGATAGATACTGTAGACGTGATAATATGGAACGTGGAATGCTCACTGGGGGACATTTTTAATGACCTGACCAAGGCCTTCCACCTTGTAGACCACCCTGTACTGATTAGTAAACTAGAAAACATAGGTGTAGGGAGCTATACATTCAACTGGTTCAAACATTATTTGTCGTTAAGAAGACAAATAGTTGAAACTGGATGCGTAAAATTGTCAGTAAGGACAGTAAGCACTGGAGTACCACAGGGATCGATTTCTAGGCCCGCTCCTATTTTCGGTATTTGTAAATGATCTGCTAGAGATCTGCAAAGAAGTTTCAACCATAATGTATGCAGATGATACAGTACTTTATTGTGCTGATAAAACGGGAATGGACCTAGAAGAGAAAATGCAACCAGCATGGCATGCATTACAACATTGGTTTATGGAAAATAAAATTTTCTTAAATGAAAAGAAAGCCAAAACAATGGATTTTGGAACTAAACAAAGGACTGCAGCTAATGGTAACAACATTGTAGTATCAAGGATGAACAGACATTGTTTGGGGATGTACCTAGTTTTAATTATCTGGGAGTTATGTTAGATAGAAATAACAAAATTCACTCAAAAAATTAATAAGTTGGGCTATTAACATTACAAGTCAAAGGAACCATAGTAAATCGAGTATTTACTTGAATACTTTAATGAAAGAGTGGTGGACAACTGGAACACCTTACCAGACAAGATAGCATCCTGTGAGACGGTAGGCAGTTTCAGGAGAGGTTGGGACAGGGTAAGGGATACTGGGAAGAGGGGGGCAGGAGGGACAGCTGCGAGATGAGATGCTAGCTGCACACTTGAGCGGACTCGATAGACTGTGAGGCCTGTTTCTGCTGGCAATTTCGTATGTTGTATATCTCCCAGCTTTAGAATACAATTCTGTCACATTGGTCAAGTTACCAAAGTCAACACTTCAGAAATATGTGGTTGCATTTAATATTATTAGACTTGCTGTTAATCAAAGTAAACAGAAACATCATTGTGATTTATATCAAAAGTTTGGAACTATACATCCTAAACAGAGAATTTAGTATTCAACATAACATTTTTTTCGTAAGGTTCTAAATACAGAAACATGTAAAGTTTTAAGTAACAGGTTAATAAGAGTAAAGAACAGTAAATCATTGTATACGTTACCACTAAAATATTACCAAGAAAGCTGAATTAAAACCAAGGTGGCTGAATGCTCTTTGTCCTTTTACGGCTCTAGATTGCTAAATGAGATTCTTATACAGGAGTTGGGTATTCAGTCCCAAACATGTATTCAAAAGAAATGCAGGGAATCATTTAAAGACATTTACCAACATGCAATTGTTTTGTCAGTGCTTGAGGAGTTTCATATCATGCTCACCATTCATCTGTCTAGTGGTATTTATGTACATATTGAATATTTTTTATTTTTGTTTTTATTGCATGATTTTTAATCGGTGTTATGTAAATCGTAATTTTGTAGTGTCATACGCATTGTGTACTGCCTTTTTCCCCAGGTGTGGCTGAAAATGGGTCTTTGACCTAGGCCACTGTCCTGGTAAATCAAATAAATAAATTGGGTTCTAAAGAGAGAGAGAAATCACTTATTGGCGGCTAGTCTCCATTATGGGTGCGCATGGGTCCACGAGTCACCACACCCGCGGTACATGCGCAGTGGCCATATTCTCAGCCACTGGCCACCACACGGACCCCTTCTGTGGCCCCGTCCCCGGCACGCAGCTGCACAGGGGTGGTCATCCAGTGGGATGCCAGGACTTCGTCCACCAGTGGATCACCTGCGCCCACAGGGCACCCCAGCATTACAGTGGCTGTGGCACCAGGGCGGGTGGGTTGCTGGGGAGGGTCACACCCAGATCTCCAAGTGGATCCTGAGGGCTGGGGGGGGCTTCCCCATGCCCCTGCTGCACCGCCACAGATGGCAGTGGCATTCCTGGGGGGGGGCATTCTGGCTACATCTGGTGCCAGGTGGCCTAGCCTGCGCCCCCTCGCCCAGTGCTCCACCCTTTCAAGAATAGCATGGCGTGCGGGCATGCCCCCCAGACCGCCCCCCCTTTGCAGATCTCATTGTGTGGGTGGGGGATTGGGTGTGTGCCAGACTCGCACCCCTTTAGAGAATTGGGTGCAGGGGCCACGGAGTGTCTATGCGCCCCAGATACTTGGCACGTAGACATTTTGCACAATAGAGAATAGCCGCCATAATGTCTAAGGTTTCTTGGGGGAAACGTCTGTCCAATTCATCACTTAAAGCACTGATGTATCTGCTCTTTAAATTATCAAAAGCTGGTCTCTGAGTGTGAATGTTGAAGATTTTATCACCTGTGCACTTTACTGCCTTCAAGATCAGTATAGAAAGTGTCTCTGATGGACCTGGGTTTTCACTTAAAGACCTTACAGCCTCTTTTGTACTTGTGTCTACTGGTAGCACAGTATAGAAATAGCATTTTTTTTCCTTTAGAAATCTTTTGAAAGAAATAAAAAATATGTGACAAGATGCCCAGTATTATGTGACAGCTACAAAATGAAACTGACGTACAGACTGCAACAGTCCTTATGCTTTGTCACTTATCTGGAGAATCAGATGAAGTCATATGTTCTAAAACAACGTTCTTGAATCTTGCACACAATAGACTCTGCACGAGTAAGTGGACAGCCACAGAACTGCATGAGGTTGACAGTACTTCAGAACTGAGTCTTCCAGGCCTTTCTGTAGTTCTTTTAATTTGTTACTTCTAATAGTGGAATTACCGAAGAAAATAAAAAACGGACCTCAAGTCTCCTTGATATTTTTCACTTGTTCCACTGACAGAGCTGCATAACTGGCACACGGGGCCAACCAACGAGCTGTGCAGTGTACTCCAGTCAATTCAGGGTTATGGTCAGTTCTTAGCTCTTTCACTACACCTTGACAACAGCCAGTCATAACCGATGCTCCATCAGTATGGACAGTAGCAATTTTTTTTTTTTTTACCTGCTGTAATGCCTTTCTTATTCAGAGGTTGACATAGTGCCTGGTAACGTGTCAGCCTTACTATCAATAACTTCTATATCACAATAAAAGTCAGTATATGGGATATTGCTGTCTAAGTACTGTACGTAAACTTGTAGTCTGTTGCTACTGCTAATGTCTGTGGACTTATCCAGTATCAAGCTTACCACTGGGCTGTTCTTCATCTCCATTCCCCATTCCCCTTCCACTACTCCCCCTATTGTACCCTCCACAGCCTCTTTCTCCTTATGCCCTGTATCATCGGCTCAGGTGCTAAAATTACTGATGTCTCTCAACCTAGACAAAGGTAAATGTCCCTCTGGCCTTGACTCCAAAATGCTCCTGCTCTCTGCACCTACCATAGCCCACCCGCTTACCCTGCTTTTCAACCTATCATTTAAACTCGGAACAGTCCCCAACAATTGGAAACAAGCCACAGTCATTCCCCTTCCTAAAGGAGGGGACCTCTCCTCACCTTCTAGCTACTGCCCTATATCCCTGCTCCCCATCCTGGCCAAACTCCAAGAACATCTTGTGCTCTCCCAACTCCACCAGTATCTCGAGTCTATAAACTTCTTAACCCCTTACCAGGCTGGCTTCAGGAAGAATCACTCCACCACCACCTCCCTCCTCCGGCTCACAAACGCCATCCTCACGGGTATGGACAAAGAGGAATTAACAGCTGCTATATTTATTGATCTGGCAAAAGCTTTCGACACCGTCTCCCATCCCTTGTTGCTGGCTAAACTTGCTGTAGCCGGGCTGTCGGCAACTGCAAATAACTGGTTCCACTCATACCTGTCCAACAGGTCCCAATCTGTCCGTGTTGGCTCTGCTACATCCACCCTACTCCCAGTCACCAGCGGAGTCCCCCAAGGGTCGGTTCTCAGCCCACTACTGTTCTCTATATTTCTCAACGACCTGCCTGCAGCCTGCCCGGCTCTGACCATCCACATGTGGGGCGATGCGGTGTTGTTCAGCCTCTGGCCCATCCTCTAGTGCTGTGACAGCCTGCCTACAGAAGGACTTCGACTCCGTCCAATGTTGGCTCATCTAAAACCAACTAGTCCTAAATTCAAAAAAGAAACGTCTCCCTCACCTTTGGCTTCCGGCCCAAACTCACATGGCTTACTGCGCCACCTATGTTCTACACTCTGGACAGCTCTCCACTGGAGGCCTGCACCTCCTAATGTTATCTGGCTAGATCAACACCTTAACTTCTCTGCACACATTGATGCTATACACAAAAAAATTGAACCCCATGTTGGGAGCCCTCTACCGGAATAAAAATTACATACCCCTGCCAACCAGGCAAGAAATAGTCCAAAAAATGATCCTCCCTATATTTGACTATGGTGATATTGTCTACTGTGCGGCCCCTCAAACCTCCCTAGCAAGGCTAGACCCCCTATTTAACTCCTTCTGCCGTTTTTTGCTGGACCGCCCTCCCAGCACCCACCACTGTGTCCTCTACCAATCCTTGAACCTCACCTGTCTACACAACAGAAGATCACTTCACTGCGCTAGAACCTCTGCAAAGTTCTGGTCACAGTCACTCCCTTCCTACCTGTCATCCTCCTTAACTGCCCTACCCCCACCATCCTATGCGCTCCGCAACAGCGATGCAAGGCTTCTGCATATCCCACATAGATCCACCCGGTCCGGCCAGGCTGCTTTCAGCTTTAAGTTGCCCAAATTATGGAATTCCCTGGCAGCCGATGTTAGACATTCTACAAGTACTCCCCAACTAAATGCCCTTCTCAATATGCACTTTTCTACCACCTGCTCCTGTAACCCCCCTAACACCCCCCTCACTCCTGTACCCGCCCAGCGTAAGAATCAAGTCTGGTTACTCCACTGTTTTGACTTGCTTCACTGTAAAACACTGTATACTGTACAATAATCTGCCTACCCTCAATTGTTCCATTCACATTATGTATGTTACCCACTGCTGTTCTATTACTCATTTTGTATGTTGTTTCTGACTATATCATGTTCCACTGTATGTTTTGTTCAGATTGAATCATGTTCCCACTGTAACCCCAAAACCCCAGGGCGCATCTGGAATCGAGCGGTACTCTGCTCAGCATGCCTTCCTGGTAAATCTCTTCAATAAATAAATAAATGTCCAGCTTGTCCACCATGGTCTGTGCACAGTGGCCTCATGCATTTGAGAAGGTCTAGCCACATTCATGTAGGTGCCGTAAGCCCCCCTGCTTTGAAGTTTTTAATGAATGGATACTCCATTTCCTTGAGTAACTGAACACATTCAACAAACATTGTGTTATTAGGCAGTATAGCGCAATGGTTTAAGGCTCTGAGCTGCAAACCCGGAGACCTGGGTTTGAATCCCACAGCCCCCACTTGCATACTGTGTGACCCTGAGCAAGTCACTTAACTTCCTTGTGCTCCCAGGTCGCACCTGGAAACAAGCTTCAGCTTAGTGTTTCTCTCCTGGTTTAAAAAAAAATATATATATTTTAATTGCAGCAACCACACAATGGGGTTCTCAAAAGGCCTTTAAATTGCTCATTACCCCATACAGTAGCCTTTTCTTTTTTTTTTTTTAATGCCCCCTTCTCACCCCGGTACTTCCTCACCTTCAGGAGTCTCCAGCAGCCTTGTGCGTCCCTGCTCGTCTGTCGGCATTGGGTGCAGTCATCCCCCCACGCTGCCTTGGTTTGAACCCCCAGGCAGGTACGAGGCTGGGCTCCCCCTTCCACCACCCCGAGCATCTGTGATTTCATCAGGGATCCATCGCCCGTGCCAGCAGGGGCCCTGGGATTGGGGCCTGAAGCTCTGTCTACAGGGAGCACCGGAGGGTATTTTCCTTTTTCATCCATCCCCATAGGACATCTGCACGCTAGTAGAGCCTAGGAACGACGCACGGCACAACATGCTAATGCTCCAGCTCCCAGCAGACGTCCTCCCTCCCTGCTACATGTGGTCCTCGCTGCACCTCCACCCATGGTCACCCAGGTGGCGGTATCGCAGTGGGACCCACATCCCACCCCACCCGGAGGAGGAGAGCAGCCTCTGGGCACTCGATCCTCCTCCCCCCGGCCGGCCCTCCAGCTGCCCGAGTCCGTTCCTGAACCCAGGTCGCTGGCACCGCGAGTGGTAACCCTACCGCTGCGCCGGCAGGCTGGCACAGTAGCCTTTTCTATTGCCTTTGCCGTCGCCTGATGGTTCCTTTCAGTGTCCCATTTTTTTTTTTTGCGTGTAATGCTTTATTCTAGGGACGTGGATATGTTGTTCAATCCACACTGTTTGGCAGGTTCCTTGCCACTTTAAATCTTGCCGGAAGGTCTTCAAGCTGGCTCCTCCCACCCACCCGGGTGGTAAAACCCTTGGCTCCGCCCCATGATGCCAGATCTTCCTTACCGCTTGGAAGATCAGGTTCCCTCCTTAACGCTCTGCGTTTTAGGCCTGGATCCTAACACTTTGGAATTTCCGAAAATAATTTTAAAGTTTACTAGACTACAGTCTTCATCTTCCCTCGCGGCTGCGATGGACAAATCCATTCCCGGCATCCATTGGTGCCCTAGCGGGCAGAAGATGTCCCGGACCGATCCGCACTCCACGTGCGTTTACTGTCTGGGTCTTGACCACGATCCACAGGCCTGCGATCTGTGCAAGTCCTTCACGGCTTTGGTTTTTGAGGACCGGGCTGCCTGACTACAACTTGGGCGCCCCGAGAAACGGTACCCGCCGGTGAAGTCGAAGGAGGCCTGTTGGGCGGTGTCTGCGGCTGTGGGTTCCGCGGAGCAGCTGGAGCAGTTGATCGCCCTCGAGGAGGAGGCGGCCCAGGCCACTTCATCTTTCTTCTCGGCCGCGGCATTTATCCCACTCTCTTTGGGCTCCTCCTACACTGCTTCTTTTAAGAAGCTTTGCCAGTCCTTCTCCACCAAGGGAGAAGGGCCATCAGGACATGCCAGTAGGTCGAAGAAAAAAGAACTGAAAGGTAAGTCCCACCGTCGATGTTCGTGAGAGCAGGAGAGATCCCCTTCACCGGACCGTCGGCTCTCGACTTCGGTCGAGGTTGCGGCTAAGGCCACTGGCTTCACGGTGTCCCGACCAGGTCAGCTGGCCAAGACACCCGTCTGCGCGGTCGAGATTTTTCTCAACCTGTTGGACGGGTTGTGGACTGGAGAAGCCAACAACCCTTCTTCACCAGTTTCCCCAGTGGTAACCGAGAACTTGCCCATGCCTCCTGTGCCGAAGTCCCCGGTCAAGGACCTTGAACTGAGGGGTGAGCGGGTTTCCCCTGCTTCCTCTCTGACCCGCCCTCGGCAACCCCGAAGGTCTCTGTCCCCTTCCTTGTAAGGTAGATCTCGGCACCATGGAAAGTGACGTCGCCGTTCGTCCTCTTCGGAGGATAGGCTCCGACGTAAGTTACGCCAGCACTACGAGGACATGATGTGGCAGCAACTTTTGTTGACCGGTAACAAGCCGACTCAGTCGCCTTCTCTGGCCATTAAATGGCTGTCACCGGAGCGACTGAAGCAACCCCTCGTATTTGTCGATAGCCAACCCCAGCACCGGTTGTTTGGCTGAAACCGGCTGCTTCGCCCATTGTGGAACCACCGCCTCCGCAGCCGAAGACTGGGACCCTGACCAAGGATTCTCGGTTGGGTCAGGGCTTGCCCCACATGTTGTCGGTCACCCTCACTCCCAATTGGCCTCGGCAGGTGGAGGGTGGCTCAGGCACTCCGGCAGCTGTTCGTAGACTCCTCGGAGTCTGATGACTCCTCCCTGTACTCCAGGCCCATTGACCTGGAATCTGCAGGGGGTTAGTTGGTGGATGAGAGCCCATCCTCATTCTTGGGAATTCTTCGACTCATCTCAGAATCCACTGGGTTGCAGCTCGAACCCGTTCAGAAAAGGGCACGGTATTCCCTCACGGATATACTGGACCGAGGAGATTCCCCTACGGAGGCCTTCCCAGTGGCCGAAGACATTGTTGGCTCTGCCCTGGAGTTGTGCGCGGCCTGCATCTTGTCCGATGCCTTGACCAGAATGGCTACATAATCTGTGTATCCCCACAGTTCCTCTCGGTTTCTGGGCACCTCTCTGCGGAGGGGCTGGTGACCGACAATGTTTTTTGGCGTTCAGGGAACACTAGGGACATGGACAATCCGCCCAATAAAGAATCCAAAAAGCTGGATTATTTGGGACGGAAGGTTTACACTGCTTCCTCGCTAGGCCTTCGACAGGCTAGCTCAGCTGTACTGATGGCACATTTTCACACACCCTTATGGGTTTCCTGGATGAGGTGATTCCCCATCTCTCAGCTGACCTTCAGACAGTCAAGCAGGTGCAGGATCAGGAAAGGGCGGTGGCTAAACAGCAGCTCCAAACTTCCTTGGACATCAGTGACTTTTGTGCCCGATCAGTAGCGGCTGCAGTAGCCATGCGCCGCAGAACTTGGCTGCGGATCTCCACCTTCATGGCGGACACCCAGCACAAGCTGGCAGACGTTCCCTTCCTGGGCACTGACTTGTTCAGGCCAGGGGTGGAAGGCCATCTCCAGAGGATTGAGAAGTCCAGTGCCACCTTGGACTCGGTCACGTCTGCCCAGAAGGACAAAGACTGCCAGCAGCAGCGTAAGCCCTTTTGCCCCTGCGACACGTCCGGCCCAGCAGCACCAGCAGGCTTACACTTGGTGCCCCAAGGCCAAGTCTGCCACTTCCTCCAGTGGGAAACTTGGAGGGAATGGTCTAGGAGGCCCCTCGGCCGGCCCTTCCTCCAAGCCTGCCCAGTGACGGGTTGTGGGTGTCGCCCCCAGCCTTGTCACTCTTCCCTGGGCTCCCCCCCATGGGGGATGGCTCCGCCACTTCCTTTCTGCCTGGTCCGCTATCACCACGGACCACTGAGTGTTAGAAGTGGTCAGCAGGGGTCTGCCTCTGGAGTTCGAGCAGTCCACTCCCTATCGAGCCATCGCCCCACGGGGGGGCAACGGGCTCCGATGCCTCTCTGTCGGCTTATCAAGCCGACATTGCCCTGCTCCTCCAGAAGGAGGTGATCAGCGAGGTGGCAGATCCTCCTCCAGACCCAGGGTTTGTGTCCAGGTACTTCCTGGTCCCAAAGTGGACAGGGGGCTGGTGCCTCATTCTCGACCTACACGACCTGAACAAGTTCCTAAGGCCGTGTACCTTCAGGATTGTCACTCTGGCTCAGATCATTCCATTCTTGGAACTAGGCATGTGGTTCTGTTCTCTAGACCTCCGTGATGCATTTTTTCACGTCCCAATCCGTCAGTCTCATCAGCGATTCCTCTGATTCAGAGCAGAGGGATCTCTTTACGAGTTCTGGGCCATGCCATTCAACTTTTCTCTAGCTCCCAGGGTCTTCGCCAAATGCTTGACAGTGGTGGCAGCATTCCTGCGGCGCCGAGGAGTCCGGGTGTACCCTTACCTGGATGACTGGCTGATTGCAGCCCCCTTCAGGCTGGAGATGGAGGGGTCCAGGTATCCGGCCCTCTAGGTCTGCTCTCGGATTGGCCTCCTCATCAATGAGGCCAAATCGGAACTTGTGCCATCACAGGTGATTTAATTCATCTGGGCAGAGCTCGACTCTCTTCGAGCTCGCTTCCGGTGGACAGGGCCCGAGGTCCTTTCCTCTTTTGCCTAATCATTTCTGGTTGGGCAATTGTGCCCTGCCTGTAACTTCCTGCGACTTCTGGGCCTTGTGGCGGCCTGCACCAGTGTGGTCCATTTGGCCCGCTGGCGTATGCACCCCCTGCAGTGGGGGCTGGCCAACCAGTGGTCACAGTGCTCCTGTCCTCTGGACCAGCTGGTGACAGTGACCCAGGAGATGTGGGATGGCCTGCAGTGGTGGTTCGTCCCAGCTCATCTGCAGGAGGGTATCCCATTTGTCCGCCCCGGGCCGACGGTCACTCTAACGACCGATGCCTCTTCGATGGGTTGGGGTGCCCATCTGGGGGATCTCAGGCCCACGGCCTCTGGTCTCCTCAGGAGTCTCGATGCCACATCAACCTGCTGGAGCTTCAAGCGGTACGACTAGCCTTCGCTCAGTTTGTACGGGGTCAGGTGGTTCAGGTCCAGACGGACAACACCACGACCATGTACTACCTCAACGGTCTGGGCGGGACGCACTCCTTGCTTCTGTGCAAGAAGGCTCTCTGCACCTGGTCTCTCGTGATCAGCCTGGAGGCAGATCTCCTAGCCATCCATGTGGCAGGAGCCTCCAACAGTCTGGCCGATGCCCTCAGCCGGAAAGGCACTGCATCTCATGAGTGGTCTCTCCTGCTGGAGGTAGTGCAAGACCTGTTCTCCCATTGGGGCACCCCTCAGGTGGACCTGTTCGCCTCCAGGGAGAATGCAAAGTTGAGGCTGTTTCACACCCGCCCCCCTCAGCAGGGCTCGCTGCAGGGGGATGCCTTCTCGAGGCCGTGGACCCCAGGCCTCTTCTACGCCTTCCCTCCATTTCCCTTGATCCACAAGGTGCTTTTCAAGGTGAAGAGGGACAAGGCACAGGTGATTCTGGTAGCCCGAGACTGGCCTCGCCAGTTCTGGTACCCAGATCTCCTCAGCCTCCGCTCCAGGCTCCCGAGGCGGCTTCCAGCCCGCCCGGACCTGATCTCAGTCGACAAGGGGAAGGTTCTCCATCTGCACCTGATGGCCTGGTTCCTGAGCAGCTAGAGTTCCAGGCCGTGGGTCTTTCCGACGAGGTCCTCAACGTTGTTGAGGCATCCCGTAAGGAGTCGATCAGAAAATGCTATGCCTTCAAATGGAAGATTTTCTCCATTTGGTGTTAGGACAAGGGGTTGGATCCCTCTTCCTGTCCTTTGGCTAGTATTTTGGACTACCTGTGGTCCCTTTCTCAGCTAGAGCTTCGGTCGACGACTCTTAAGGTGCACCCGGCAGTCATCTCTGCTTACCGGGCACGGGCCAGCAGGCAGTCAGTGGCGCAGGAGAAGGTGGTCAGGCACTTTTTCAAAGGCCTTGATCACATATCCCCTCCGGTGCGACAACCTCCACCTCCATGGGATCTGTTGCTGGTATTGGCTAAACTCATTGGCAAGCCATTTGAACCTATGCACAGGTGTGACATCTCTCACCTGTCGTGGAAGACCACCTTCTTGGTGGCTATTATGTCAGCCAGAAGTATGGGGGGTGCTTCAGGCGCTTTCCATCGAGCCTCCCTATCTGGTCTTCCACAGGGATAAGGTTGTCCTTTGCCCTCACCTGAAGTTCCTTCCGAAGGTGGTGTCAGAGTTTCACCTTAACCAGGTGTTGGCTCTGCCGGTGTTCTATCCCAGTCACACCTTGGAGGCCGAATATAGGCTCCATTCTTTGGACCCTAGAAGGGCGCTTGCTTATTACAAGGAGTGGACGGCTGAAGTTCGGGAGAGAGGTTCGCCAGCCATTTGTCACCTACACTGAAGCCACACCTGGCAGACCTGTTGCCAAGTGGACGATAAGCAGGTGGGTCACCTCCTGCATAGATCTCTGCTATAGGTTGGTGGGCATGGAGCCTCCCAAAGGGATAAGAGCTCATTCTACCCGCCATACCACTGCTTCGGTGGCTGCTTCTAGGGACGTCCCTATCCAGGAAATCTGCAGGGCTGCTACCTTGAAGTCAGCACACACCTTTATTTCCCATTACCACATTGACCTTGAGTCATGCCAGGATGCTGGTTTTGGGACCTCAGTTCTCCAGTCCTTATTTCCTAAGTAGGGGGGTGCACGCCTTGTCTGCTAGGAGTTTGCCAGACAGTGTGGATTGAACAACATATCCACGTCCCTAGAAATACAGGTTACTTGCCTGTAACAGGAGTTTTAGGAGTGGTATATGTTGTTCATCCACACGACCCACCCGACCTCCCCGGCTTCGACGTACAACCTGGCTTCCTGCAGGCTAGATCTTGTGTCATGGGGCAGAGCCGAGGGTTTTACCACCCGGGTCGGTGGGAGGAGCCAGCTTGAAGACCTTCCGGGCAAGATTTAAAGCGACAAGGAACCTGCCAGACAGTGTGGATGAACAACATTTACCACTCCTAGAACTCCTTTTACAGGTGAGTAACCTGTATGTATGTGCAGTGCTACCAGTGTGGATTTTTTTTTTTTTTTTTTTTGTAACGAGTGTTTTTAAAAGTAATGGATGTATTACAAATAGAACAGCTCATCTGGTCACTCTCTTTATCAAACAGTAACCAGTTGTAAATATTTGGCCACCTTTGTTGGAATTTATCTTGATTTTAAGAGGAGCTGCAGGTTTGTGCAATATCTGTTGCATCTTGGCTCGTCACTTAGTAATTCTTGTGACTCAGGTTCTGGTGCAGGATCTTGTACTTCTACTACGACTTCTTCATGTGGCCTTCTGGTACTTCCTCAGGGGCCTCTTGCACATTTGGTTGCTTTCTTTTCAGTCCGGTCATTAATGATGCATGTTGTGCCTTGTCACAATTTTTTTTGTCGAAGTTTTTTTATTTATTTGAAAAAGTTTCACCAGGAAAGGCATACTGAGCTACAATAGCTCATTTCCAGATGCGTCCTTGGGGGAGGGGAAATGGGAAATAATATTTGTGTATTCAGTAAATGAGGATACAAACATTATCAGATGTGTTCCAGTACAGTAGCTGCTGCTTGTTTTGTTTTACAGGGTTTCTTGTGGATTTTACTTGGTAGAAGGTTATTTCTTTTCTTTCGTACTACTTCTAAGGGGCTAGCAGGGTATTGTTTTTGGGGCTGTTAGAAGTTTGAAAACTGGTTTGGTGGTTGTAAGTGGGCTCATTTGTTGGATGTTTCACTGTGTAGCAGGCTGCGTTGGTGGAGGCCTATTTCTTCTGATTTAAAACCTATTTGGTGGGATTTGCTTGGGGCTGTTTCTTTGGTTGCAGGGCCTGGAGGGGCAGACACAGGGCTGATACACTCTCTCGAGAGTCGGGTGTAGGCCCTAATCCCACCCTCCCCACCCTCCCTCCCAGAGCTCTGCTTATTTATAGGAGAACACTTGCCCTGCAATTGGAGGAAAAGGCTGCAGGTGCTGCTCATGTAGTTCTAGCCACTGGGAGCTGGATTGAAAGGCTGAGAGAGAGGAGCTTAGGGAGTTGTTTACTTCCCTTATAAGTTTACTGTGTTGTACTGCACCTAGTAACAGGGTTACCGGTTTACTGTGGGACTGTATCTAGGATTCGTGGGTGACCTGATTAGTCAGCAGGGGTGTATCTTGGACTAGTGGGGAACCTTGTGGCTCACCCAAGGAAACCTACTTGGAGGGGGATGGGACCACACGTCATTAGGGCCGGCATCTTTGGGAGGGTGGTGGGGTGCACAAGGTGTGGGGCAGCCATGATACTGGACTGGGCTTAGAAGTTCGGTGGTTGCCCAGTGTGATACCAGCTGGCACAGCTTAGGGAGGAGGTTGCAGGGATTAGGAGACAGCTGGGGGGGGAGGTATGGTTGGGGAAGAGGGTAGGGGATCTCCCACGGGGTTGCACCAAGCACTGGGGAAGGGGCATAGGGAAAGGAGTGCAGGGAATACTCTGGGGTCACATAGGGACCCTGGCAGAGGGGGCCCAAAAGGAGAACACCACCAAGGAAGCAGACAGGTAACTGGGGACCCTCACAAAGGAGGGGCCAGAGGGACAACATTCTCAGGGAAGTAGGCAGATGGCTGGGGCTAGACAGAAGGAAACAAGGTGGGGAGGTGGATCAGACCTTGCTTAGTAACTGCTTCAATTCTCTTCTTCTGCTTGAGGATGGGGGGGGTGAAGTAGCCATGACAGGGTGGTTAGAGATGGAAAGGAGTGGGGGGCCCGATAGCAGGAGGAACAGAGGGGATCCTGGAATGCAGGAAAATGGGGGGAGCAGTGGATCAGAGCAGGAGGGGCAGGGGAAGAGGGAGGAAAGGGCAAGGAGAAGGACCAGAAGTACAAGGAGGATACAGTAGAGGGAGCTGAGGGTTTAGGCCAGGGGAGCACGACAGGCAAGGAGGGTCTGATCGGAGACAGGAAGGAAGGGAGGATGAGCCAGGCTAGTTTAGTGGATGGGGGAGAAGGACCAGTCACGAGCAGTGAGGTCGGAGTTAACGAGGTACAGAAGGATTCTGGGGAGAAGGAGAGGCATAGGATCGGAGGGGAAGGGGTGGCCAGGTTAAATAAGGAGGGGGCGGCATGTGGCACCCAGATAGGGGGAGGAACAAGGAGCCGGCTGGATGGAGGGGCCGGTAGAAAGGATGAGGGACATGGAAGGGGGGGAATGGAGGAAAAGGAGCGGTCAGAGTGCTCCTGTTGGGGGATTCTATGATCAGGGGTATGCAATGGGATAGGGAGGGAGAAGCCTGGCCAGTTAGAACAAAATGCTTCCCTGGACTAACTGTGCACAGGGCCAAGCATGAGGTATATCAGCTGGCAAAGGATTGTGGGAGTTCCCCGGACATACTGGTCCACCTGGGTACAAATGACATTGAGGGAAATTGCGAGCTAGAGATACAGGCAAGATTCAGGGAGCTTGCCAGGGTCTGTCATGACATAGGATGCATGATTTCCTTCTCAGAAATCCTGCCGGTGCCAAGGGCTAGTGGAGAACACAAAAGGAAGATTAAAGAGATAAACCAGTGGCTCAGGGAGTGGTGTGAGGCCAGAGGGTATGGGTTGATGGGGGATTGGAGGGAGACCTGGGAGGATAAGGAGCTGTATACTAGAGATAGGCTCTATCTCAATTTGGAGGGGAGGGGAATCCTTAAGTTGAAAATAGAGGGGTGCATTGGTGAAAAGTGGGGTTTAAACTTGTGAAGGGGAGGATGGGAGAAAAGGCTGTCGATGGGGGTCCGATAAAGGAGGGACTCTGTTTCCACCCCCCTGGGGAGCTGGAGGAATGCGGGGAAAAGGCCGACTGGTAAAGTGCAGACCAGGGGAAAATGGAATCCCCACGGGAACACGAGCAGGGGAAATGGAAGTATAGGGAAAGGGTGGAAGGTAGTCTTGCTAAATGCCAGGAGCTTGGTAATAAAATGCCTGAGTTCCAGGCGATAGGTTAACTGAGGGAGTGGTGGATGTGGCAGCGGTCACTGAGACCTGGGCCACCGCAGGATTACGACTGGGACCTGAACCTGGAGGGTTACACTATGTTCAGGAAGAACGGGGGGAGGGAAGGAGAGGGGTAGCAATAATAGTCAAAAACTGCATTGGCATAGGGGGAGTAGAGGAGGCGGAGGGAACCGTAAAGGCGATTTGGGTCACCTTGATAACAAGGGGGGGCAAGAGAGTAAAAATAGGAGTGGTGTATAGACCCCCTGCGCTGGCTGAGGAGGAGAGTCTGGTGGCAGATGTTGGGAGAAACTGCAGATTGGGCAGGGGAAGGGTGGTGATGTTGGGGGACTTAAACATGCCAGGAACAGACTGGGAGACTATGATATCCTCGGTGGCCAGGGAACAGAGGTTGTTGGATGTCTTTCAAGACGCATTCCTAACTCAGCAGGTGGGGGAACCGACCAGGGAGGTGCAGGTACTGGATGTGGTCCTTGCAGACAGTGACCAGATTGGGGGCCTGGAGGTAAGGGACCCATTGGCGGGGAGTGACCATGCCACAGTCTGGTTCTGACTGGACCTAGGAGGGGAAGAAGGCTGCACAAAGACGGGGGTAACTGACTTCAGGGGGGTGGATTTTAAGGAAATGGAAAAGATCCTTAAGGAGCATTTGGATGTGATTGGGCCAGACATGGACGCTGACAGTAGGTGGGAAATAATCAGGAGAGGGGTGCAGGATACTGCCAGCACTTGTGCAAGAGTAAGACGTAAATGCGGTAGGGGCCGAAAACCCTGCTGGTGGACCAGGGAGGTCCAGGAGATGGTGGAAAGAAGGCAGCCCAGGCAATTCAAGTGCTCAAGGAGTGAAAGGGATCAAGGGGAGTATGAGCTGATGGCTAGAAGGGCCACTAGGGTGCTGAAGGCGGCTGCAAGGAAGGAGCAGAACCAGGCCAAGGAAATTAGGAGAGGGAACAAGGGGTTCTTTAGATACATTGGGGAAAAACGAAGGGTGAAGGGGCAGATTAGCAGGATTAAAACAGGGGAACAATGGGCACAAGACCCGGGGGAGCAGGCTGAGGTACTAAATGAGTACTTCACCTCAGTTTTCACCAAGGAAAATGGGGGTGCTGCATCATACATGGGAGGAGACAGTGATACTGGGGGGCCCTTACCGATCGGGGGTCTGGGGAGAGGGGAGGCATCACTGGCAGGAGGAGAGGGAAGGCTAAGCAGGGAGAAGAGGTAGCAGAAGTGGAAATCACAGCAGAGAGAGTGAGGGAAGCCCTCAGGTCCCTTAAGATGGAGAAAGCACCGGGGCTGGATAAATTACATCCCAGAGTGCTGAAGGAACTTGCGGATGTCCTGGTGAAACCCCTGGCAGAGCTTTTTACCATCTCTCTGAGGACAGGGTGGGTGCCCCAGGACTGGAAGGTGGCACATGTAGTGCCTATCCACAAGGGGGGGATCAAGGGAGGTGGCAGGGAACTACAGGCCTGTCAGCCTGACATCTGTGGTGGGCAAGGTGATGGAGGGCATTGTCAAGGAGAGGCTGGGGGGGGGACCTGGAAAAGTCAGGGTGCCTGGACGATAGACAGCATGGATTCATCCTGGGGAAATCGTGTCAGACAAACCTTGTGGAGTTCTATGACTGGGTGATGAGTGCCTTGGACCTGGGTAGACCAGTGGACATCCTCCTTTCTAGACTTCAGCAAGGCATTTGACTCTGTTCTTCACGAGGGCCTGTTGGATAATCTAGGAGAAATGGGAGTGGGGAACCAGATGATCAGATGGATAGGCAATTGGCTCCAGGACCGGACCCAGAAGGTCGTAGTTGGGATAGTCTCATCCCCAAAGAGGGTCATTAGTTGGGTTCCACAGGGATCAGTCCTTGGGCCCCTCCTTTTCAATGCCTATGTCTCTGACATAAGGACAGGTATCAGGAGTGAGATGAGTCTCTTTGCAGATGACTCAAAACTGGGGGTGGTGGTGGATGGGGAGGAGGGGAGGGTGGCCCTACAGGGGGACCTGGAGGCTCTGGAAAGATGGTCTAGAAAGTGGAAGCTGAGGTTCAATGCAGGAAAATGCAAGGTACTGCACCTGGGGAAACCCGGCCAAGTGTACACCGGGGGATGCTACAAGTCTCGATGGCTGAGAGGGACCTGGGGTGGTGGTGGATGTCAAGACAGAACAACTCAGAAACTTGTAGGAGGGCAGCAGCTGGGTCAACAGGATGCTGGGATGCATCACTAGGGGATCACCTCCAGAAGGAGGAAAGTGATGCCCCTCTGTATAACTGCCTGGTGAGGTCACACCTCGAGTACTGCATGCAGTTTTGGAGGCCACACTTAAAGAGGGACATTAAACTCGGAGAGGGTCCAGAGGGGGCAACAAAATGATTTGGGGCTTGGGGACAGGGCCTATGGGAGAGGCTCGAAGAGCTAAATATGTACACATTGGAAGAGAGAGGGACCGGGGACATGATAGAGGTCTTCAGGTACATGAAGAGGGTAAATAGGGAGAAGCAGTCAGGGTGCTTCAAGGAAGGATGAGGGGCAACTGGAGGGCATGGGTGGAACCTGAGGGGAAGATTCAGGGAGAAAGGGAGGTGCAACTCACTGAGAGTGTGGTGGAGCTATGGAATGCACTGCCAGAGGGCTGGTGGAGGCAGAGACGGTGGAGGGGTTCAAGAGGGTGGGACTGGTACAGGGAAGGGTTCTGGAAGCAAAATCCAATGCAGTGAGAATATCTGGAACTGGGAAGGGAGAAGCCAGAGAAGGTGAGGGGGGCAGCAAGGTCAACTCCCAGGGTGGGGGCTGACCAAATGAGCAGACGCGAAAGACCGTTAGGCCTATTTGCAGGTAAGTTAGTATGTCCCCCCCACCCTCCTTTCCTCAAGGGTATACATATTAAGCTCCTTTAGTCTCTCTTCTTAGGGCTTCTCTTGCAGACCCTGCACCATTTTAGTTGCCCTCCTCTGAACTGCCTCCATCCTATCTATGTCCTTGCAGAGATGGGGTCTCCAGAACTGGACGCAGTACTCCAGATGGGGTCTCACCAACTGTCTATACAGGGGGATAACAACTTCCTGTTTTCTGCTGGTGATGCCTCTCCCTATACATCCCAGTATCCCCCAGCCCTCCCTACCGCCTTCTCACATTGCTTGCCAACCTTAAGGTCATCTGATATGATTACCCCCAGGTCCCTTTCCATTTTTGTTGTTGTTACTACCTCCTCCCATTGTGTAATCTTCCCTGGGTTTTGTTTCTCAGGTGCATTACTTTGCACTTCTTTGCATTGAATCCAAGCTGTCATACTTCTGACCATTCCTCCAACCTTGCCAAGTCCCTTCTCATCCTTTCCACGCCTCCTTGTATATCAACCCTGTTGCAGATCTTTGTATCATCTGCAAAGAGGCATACTTTCCTTCTAGTCCCTCTGCAATGTTACTTATAAAGACATTAAAAAGGACTGGACCCAGTACTAAACCCTGCGGTACCCCACTAATAACCCCTTTTTCTTCAGAGTGGACTCCATTTACAATTACCTTCTGTGTCCTGTTCAGCCAGTGTTTTACCCAGGCTACCACCCTGGGACCCACTCCAAGGCTGGTTAATTTGACTACTAATCTTTTGTGTGGGACTGTGTCAAATGCCTTGCTAAAGTCTAGGTAGGCTATGTCCACAGCCCCTCCCTGGTCTACTACTTTGGTCACCCAGTCAAATAAATCAGTTGGATTCGTCTGACATGACCTTCCCGCTGTGTACCCATGCTGAACCACAAAGTCCATTACTGCGAAATCCTCGTTGCTGCAGATACTGCTGCTGTCACGGTTCGTTGTGCAGGTGTCGCAGTCATGGGTGTATACTACAAATGATGAAGTAATCTAGAAAACACAGTAAGAGCAACTTGCATGTGCTGGGTATGCCAGAAGGAGCTAAGGGGGAGAACATGCAGGACTTTTTAAAACAATGGTTGCCAGACCAGCTATAGATTAAGACTTTACAATCTTGAAAGCTTTCAGAATATTCCATGAAGTGGCCGCAGTTGCCAAGCTAGGAACAAGCTAACTCCCCGCACACTCCTAACATCCTTGGGTTCAACACTGGAAAGAGATGTCATTCTTCTAAAAGCCAAGCAGAAGGAACAGCTAGAGTGGAGGGATGCCAGAGTCCGTCTGTTTCTAGATCTGAGCTACGAGACCCGCCAGAGAAGGAAAAGCTTTGATTGGGTCGGGTCCCTACCAGATTACGACAGCTGGGGATACCCCAAACATTCCTGATGCCTGTAAGCCTTAAAATTATCTATAGAGATAGGACCTACCAGTTTTCAGAGGTAGAAGAAGCAGCAGTACTCCTGAAAAAAAATTTAAAGGGAGTTTGCTGCTTGAGACGCTGAGTTGGATCCTGAAATGGAGGACAACTAAATGAGGTACAGGTTTTATCTGCCGCTACATGAGGAGTTAAGAGAGCTGTGTTTCTTTTACAGCTTGTAAGGTTAACATGTCCTTCTGATCTTTCTAACTTTTCTTGGACCTTAAAACTTGAACAATGTGTTGTACTGCTGATAACAGAATGTACAGGGGGCATGCACAACTAAAATGGCATTGAGTGGCACACTTTGTGTCAACCCTGCACAGCATCTTCTTGCCTCCAGCCGCAGTTTGGCATCTTAATGACTTTCCTGGCAGTGCGGAGGCTCCGTTTACACCACCAAACTTTCGTTCACTCAGTTGTCCGCCAAGCAAGAGTTTCAACAGCTCAAACAGGAACATTTTTTTTTTTTTTTACTAGCCATAAAGTTAGCAATTCTATAGCGGATTGAGCTGAAAGACTTAAAAAACAAACAAACAAAAAAAAAAAAACTTGAATATCTCGTATGAACTGAGTGTCGGACTCAAGTTAATGTTTTTCAGTTCCTCACCTTCGCACTTAAACTACTGCATTTCATTCGTTTCAGCCAATGATTTATTGTTGAAAGAAGCACCTTCCAGTGTATATAGGTGCTAGTATAATACAATGTGGTTTGCATATGGAAACATAGACAATGACGGCAGAAGAAGACCAAATGTCCCATGTAGTTTGCCCGGAGTTCCCTATCTGCTCAGGGAACTTTTGTCCATACTGGGGTTTTTCCTTCCTGGTCCATCCCCTTTCTCCCTGTACTACTGCTGCTGGCCTGAGCAACCGCACAATCCTTCACTCTTGTCAAAGCCATGCTTGAAACCTGTTATGGTCATGGCACGCACCACCTCTGCTGGCAGACTGTTCCATGTCTCCACCACCCTTTCTGTGAAATATAATTTCCTCACATCACTCCTTAAACCTCTCCCCACCAGTTTCCAATCAAGACCTCTGGTTCATGACTCTGTACTGCTAAAAAGCTCCCCGCAGTCCGCTTTGTTTATTCCCTTCAGGAACCTGAAGATCTCCGTTATATCCTCCCTCCCTCCCTCACCTGGTCTCTAGTGTGTACGTGTTCATTGCCTTGAGAGAGTCTTTGTAAGATCTTCCCTGCTGTCCTGGAATATCTTGGTCAGCCTGCGTTGCACTATCTCCACCCTGTCCTTTCCTCCTTTAGGTGAGGGCTCCAGAACTAATCACAATATTCAGGGTACAGCCTCACCAGTGACAGATACAGAGGTAGTACTCCCTCCTTTTTCCTGCTGTCAATACCCCTTCCTGTATACCCCAGCATCCTAGAAGCCTTACTATAGGTCTTGTTACACTGGCTTGATTGTTTGAGAGAGTCACTGATGATAACTCCCAGGTCCTTTTCCTCTGCTGTAGTGCTCAGTTTAACCCCTTCCATCCAGTACTTTGTCTTGGTTTTTCTCCCTAGGTGCATAACCCTGCATTTTTTGGCATTGAATTTCAACTGCCAAACCTTAGACCACTTCACTAGCCTTTGTAGATCCCTCTGCATCCCCAGATCCCTTCGTCTCTAGCTACCCAACTGCAGAGCTTCGTGTCATCTGCAAAGAGACACAACTTGCCCAATATGCCCTCTCAATGTTGCTGATGAAGATATGGAAGAGGACAGGGTCCAGGACAGATCCTTACAACACCCCACTTATGACTTCCCTCTCTTCTGATTTAACTCCGTTAACCACCACCCTCTGCTGTATCTCCTTCAGCCAGTTTCCTACTCATCTAACTGTGTCCTTAGTCATGCCCAGGTCCTTCTGCTTGTTCATCTATCTTCTGTGTGGCATCAAGTCAAAAGCCCTGCTAAAATCGAAGTAGAGTAAGTCCACAGCATGGCCATTATCTACTACCTTTGTTACACAGTCAAAGAAAACAATTAGGTTGGTCTGACAAGACCTCCTTGCCACAAACCCATGCTGTTTACTGTCCTGTAGGCCATTGCTGTCTAGGTGGTTCACAGGGCCCTCTTTGATCAGTGACTACATCAGTTTACGTATTACAGAGAGGCTGACTGGTCTGTAATTCTCTGGTTGCTCTTTATTCCCCTACTTGTATAGTGGGACTATGTCCGCTACCCTCCAGTCTTTCTGAATTATTCCTGTCTAAATTGAGTTATTGAAAACCCTACTAGGGGTGCAGCCAGTTCCACTAGAACCCAAGAAACATAGATTTTGTTGGCAGATATAGAGCCTTGACCCCCAGTCTGCCCATTTTCCCTTCACTCTGGCGGCGACAGACCCTGTCTGACCTTTGCCTGCTACCACACACCCCAACACACATTTCAGGAATGCTCTTGACATTCGTCTTTATGCTACTTTCAGGCAGGGGCCCCCAGTGTCTTCCCTTGTGAAGGCAGAGCAAAAGTAATAGTTAAGGATGGCTGCTTTATGTTCATCTTCTAGTACTCTCTTCCCCCTTGTAGCCTAACAATACCCCCTTCCTACTTCCTTTTTATCCTTAAAGAGAGTCACGATGAAAATGCCCTGCACCTTACCTATCGGTGCCTTGCCACCAGAGTATCCCAATAAAATAACGATGTCTGCAAAGTTGAAAGTAATTAAAAAGTTAAATCGCTCGTAAAAAATGGGTCCCAAGGACTCCCTGTTTATTTTTTTTTTCTGCTGCTCCAGCTCCGCCCTCGTGCTCACTAGCATGATGACCAGATGTCAGTGAGAGCGCGGGGGCGCGCTCCATTATTTGCAATAGGCAGCAGCTTTTCTATGCGTTTTAAATGATATAGTGACCACTTGGCAATGAAACGTGGGCACTGGTTTACTGGTATTAACTTGTAGTCTGTAGCTAACGTCTCTGTGCTGTAACTGTTAATAGGGGCATAACTGATCCATACTGTAAAGTTGTTGGGTTGATGGGGCTGGGTTGGCTGTCACGAGGTTTGCTGTTGATGCGCAAGCAAAGAAATAGGACTAATTGCAACTCCCCCCCCCAAAAAAAAACAAACAAATGCTGTCTTATCAGTTTGATGGAGTTTATATTGTTGTGTGTCTACCTATTGGTTTTTGTAGTGAAATTTCAGTAAATCACTGAAATATAATTCAAGAAAAAAAAAAATGGTGGCCAGTAAAGGTGTTTTGTAGAGTGCAGTGCTGGTCCCACTCTCTGCAATGGAATTTCATCACCTTTTTTCTTTTTTTTTTTTTGAAGCCAGTACACCCAGGGGCGGTGGTGATTGGGGTGCAAAGTGAGTTGTGCGAAGAGGGTACTTCATTATTAACTGAGGGTAGTAGGGTGCTAAGTGGGTTGATGGGAAAGGGGTATTTTATTTATGGGGGTAGCTGGGTGCCAAGTGGGTTGGGGAAGAAGGTATTTCATCATTAACTGGGGGTAGGTGGGTGCTATACGGGTAGGAAAGGTTAAAGAGACTCGCCAAGCTAACGCAGTCAGCCCCTGCACCATACCTATCGGTGCCCTGCTGCCAGAGTTGCCCAATAAAATAACGATGTCTGCAAAGTTTAAAGTATTAAAAAGTTAAATTGCTCGTAAAAACATGAAAACCTGGTCCCAAGGACTTCCTGTTTTTTTCTGTCGCCCCAGCTCCAACCCTGAGCCCACTAACATGATGACGAGATGCCAGTGAGAGCGCGGGGGCGCGCTTCATTATCTGCAATGGGCAGCAGCTTTTCTATGTGTTTTAAATCATATAGTGGCCACTTGGCAATGAAACGTGGGCACTGGTCAACTAACAAGGCCTTTGTTAGTTGACGGTCCTATTTCATTGCCAAGTAATCACTATCATTTAAAACAAAACTGCTGTCGCTGCAATAATGCAGTGCACCCCGCGCCTCACTGGGCATCTCGTCAGCCTACTAGTGAGCGGGGCCGGAGCTGGGTAGCTGGAAAAAAAAGGAAGTCCTTGGGATCCAGTTTTATGATCAATTTAACTTTTAATTGCTTTAAACTTTGCAGACATCATTATTTTATTGGGCTACTCTGGCGATAAGGTGCAGGGCATTTTCATTGTGAGTCTCTTTAACTGGGGTAGTTGGATACTAATTGGGTTGAGGAAGGGGTATTTCATTATTGATTGGGGTTGTTGTGTGGTAAGTAGGTTGGGGTGTGCTTATTTCATTATTAACTAGGTAGGGTAATGGGTGAAAAGTGGGTTGAGGAGAAGAGCAGAAGGCATATTTGTTCATTACTTGGGCTGTGGGAGGGAAAAGGGTGGGGGATGGGGTGCTAAGTAAGTTGGGGAAGATTATTATTATTTTTTTTTTTAATTAGGCCCTGTCCACACTAGCCTTCTTGTAACATTACCTGCAGTCTGTAACGTTACAAGAACAGAAAACACGGATCATGTCCATGCTGTAGCACGGTATGTGCTACGAACCGTGTTTAAAAACCTGATCGTTGCAGGTCTTAGCATAGTTTCAGACCAACACGGTTGTCTTAAACCATGTTAACAGTAGTGTGGAAGCAAACTTTGCTGTAACATGGTTTATGGCAACCTCCGACGACTTCTGTGGCTTTTTTTAAGGCTGCCACAAAGAAAAGGGGATGATTTACTTACATCCCGACCTCACAATGAGCACCCAAACTCGATGATGTTTTTAACCGGATCCATTACCATGCCTGTTCACGAGTATCCCAGCATACATTATGGCACTTGCAGTGCCTTGCAGTATTGCTGCAAGCATGCTTAGGAACTCGAGCGGGCAAGCGTGGTGTCAGATCGCAGTGTGGATGCTCCGATAACCGTGCTCTAACACGGAAAAACAAAACGTTTTCTAAAATGTTTTTAAAACAGAAAAGAAGTCAGGGTTTTAAATAAGCTAAAAAACTGATTAGCAGTTTGACGTCTGAAACTGCTAATTAGTTGTGAAAATGCATAGCACTTGGCACAGATTGATTAGCAAAATAAAAAAAAAATGATATAGTTTTATTAATGTTGTGTACTGTGTCATGGACTCGCTCAAAATAATGGTTAGCAGTCTACTGCTAAGCATTTCTGAAACTCGTTAGCATTCCCCCGTTTTACTCAGCGTTTTGGTATGCTATACCAGCCATTTAATACTGGGAAGTGTGAACAGGGCCAGGCTGTTGGGAGGCAGTGTTATGAGGGTGGGGGAAGGTTTAACAGTTTAACGGCCTCTTCCCTCCGCTTGGCTACTTCACCAGCAAAGTACCACTGGCACAGAGTTGGCCCTAGTTGTTTTTTTGTTTTTTTTTTACATGACTGTATTATTTGCAAGATATAGAGATATGTGTGTGCGTACATATATATATGTATGTGTATATTTATATGTACACACATACACTCATGATATAATTTAAATATTTTTTTAATTTTAGTGCAATGATTAGTCGAAGGAAGCGAAGCTGATGGACAGAACCCATCTCTGATATAAGGTTCTGAAATTCAGAGTTCGGGGGGTGTTTGTGTAACTGAGCCCTGCTGATGCCAATGGTGTGACATTTTTTGCTGAAAGTGTCTTCCACTGTCTTTCATAAGACTAAAAAAAAATTGAAATGTTCAGCTACCATAAACTCTGTTCACAGTGATCAAAAGTTATATAGGTTTTATTGCTGGGTAAACAACTTTGTAATTGTGCCTTTTTTTTTTTTTCCCAATGTCTCCGGTGGCGGTGCGACACAGGTGTGGGGCCTGGATAGAAACAGAGAAGCAGATTGATTCTGTTTCAGCAGGCAACTGACGCATCCTAGTTGTGCCACCTGGTCAAAAGGACTTTCATGTGAGGATATAAATTCCATTCTATCAGTTCAGCTTCATTCCAGTTGTATGCTCTCTTTTTTTTTTTTTTTTTTTTTTTAAACTTTATGTTTATTGTTTTGATAAAACAAAATAGTTTACATCCATCTGTAAGGCATCAGTTGCTGCACAGATACATCCAATGTACATCAGGTTTAAATAAGAACCTATACAGAGTTGTCTAGGAAATGGGGGGGAAAATACAAATTAATTTATTACACCGCAATATACCTGAAAGAAGCTGCAGCTGTCTAAGGCTTTTGGGGTACAAAACCAAAATGTGTCATTTTAGTATGATTTTAACTTCAACATCCAGTGTTGATATGTCCCCAAGTCCATAGTAAGATACCTTAACATATTAAGTGCCCATATAAGTAACCCCCACTTCTTTAAATCTATATAAACAAGTCATCAATTGAAGTACCCTTTAACCATAACTCAGACCTAGCTATCATAAAGGGAGAATAGTCTTCATTTTAAATTAAGAAGCCCGTTAAAAATATCCAAAAAGTGAACTGTGGGGAGAAAAACAAAACACATTAGGCATTGTACTTAAGTTCAAGCACGATCGTGTTCAGGAATGATCCAAGTTTCTTCATCATCAGAATCCTCCGATCGATGGCCATCCGAAGCCTGGAACTCCCGACTAATGGCCTCCACTTTTTTCCCCGCTTCCAGCGGATCGTTGAACTGAAACAGGCGACCACTGTAATGAATCCTGAGTCTAGCAGGCATCAGCAGCGAGTGGGAGACCCCCAAGGCTCTAAGTCTGGCCCGGACTGAATCAAACTTCTTCCGTCTTGCCCTTGTAGCAAACGAGAGGTCCAGGAATAAGTGCACCACTTTCCCCTCAAAAGACAGTCCATCTGCGGATCTTGCAGCCTGCAACATCATATCCCAAACTGTAGAACTAGCAGTAACCAAGAGGACCACTCTCGGTAAGTCTCCACGTGGACCAGCTGCCCGGGGTGTTATTCTTAAAGCTTTCCACAAGTTATCAGCCATTACTCCTGGTGGAAGGTTTAATACCTCAGGAAGCCACGCTTTCAAAAAAGTGATGAGCTCTGCCCCTTCGGCTCCCTCAGGAAGGCCCACAATACGAATATGGGAGGCACGATTAGAGTTCTCCAATGCTTCAAGCCTGTAGCATAGCTGGGCATTCTCTTGGACTAATTTAGAGGTAGTTGCTAACGCTTGGGTGGCCACTTTCTTAGCCGATGTAGCAATGTTAATTACCGAGTCAATTTTAGCATCTTGCTCTACGAATCTCTGGAGTATTGACTCCACTTTTATATCAATGGCCTGCATGGCTGATTGCAAAGCTTTCCATGGAGGTTCTGACCCACTAGAGGGTAATGTAGTTGAGGCCTGGTCTGGTGCTGTAGGTTGGGTTTTCAGTCCGCTGCTGGTCATTTTTTGCGTTCTTCCCATATTTCAAGTTTGGTATCATTAGAGTCCAGAAGGTTTTGTCTATACAAATCTGTGCTTGAAATTTGCTTCTTTCGACTTGTTGAGTGATTTTTAAGGTTTTATTTCAGTTGAAGTGAGGAGCTTCTCTCGGGCACGTCTTGCCAGATAGCTGCTCAACAGCGCCCCCCCTTTCCTTGTTTTTAATTACTGTATATACTGTACCGGCTGGGTTTTTGCTCTGGCTTTAAGATGTATTCATAACAGAACGAGTCATGCACTAGTAACAGAACGCAGTACTGTTTATTAGAGTAGTAGATCGGTAGATTTATTTGGGGTTTTTTTTTGGTCTCAAAAAAAAAAAATACACAAGAGACTCCAGGCTTAATTTGAATTTTATATCTTTAGATACAGAACCTGAGATGCATTCACTTCCAGTTGGAACAATATCTTTTATTAGTGGTTGATGGACAACGTCTCCAGTGTTAATTTAGAGACAGAAATAGGTGTTTGTGATGCATATAATTCTGTAAACCCGTCTTACTCTTATGTGCCTGTAATGTATTTTGTATGGCTATGGCAATAAAGCAGTTTAAAATGACAACATAGAGGATAATGTATGGTCTTCTATCGGTAACCGGTCTGTTAACCATCGAGAAGTCGCCAGGGCGACCTTGTAACCCTCGAGAGCGAAGCTCGAGAGGTTTACATCGCCATGGCAATCTCGAGATGGTTAACAGAACCGGTTATCGGTAGAAGGACCATACATTATTTTTTACAGTGTATGGTCCCAAAGAAAAATGAAATGGCTCTTTACTTTAAAATAAAGTCACCGCCAGGCGATCAGTTGTCCCTTACCACCGCGCGCATCCGCCGGTTCCCGAGTGAAAAAGGCGCGACATATGCGAGATCGATCCCCATTGTTAACCTATCGATGCTACATCACATCGATAGGTTAACAACAATTCTACGTCACAACGATGGTATAACAACCTTAGGAAATGACGATTTCCTAAGGTTAACAGCATTCTACCATACATTATATAGAATGTGTTGGCAGATAAGGACCGCTTGGCCCAACCAGTCTGACATTTTTTTTGTTTCATACAGGGTCTGCAGTTTGCAAGCATCTGAAACATTTTTATTCTCTCTGTCCTGCGAAATGCCGGTGGCTGGGATGCCATGCATAAGCATGCACGCATAGTATGTTGCCACACGGCATCGGCCAGCGTCTCCTAGCCCCTATGGCGCACCGACTGTGCAGCTGCACCCGTAGTCCCCCAGGTGGTGCTGCTGCATTGTCGCTCTGCCTTCCTCCCTGGAGAGTGGTGGTGTCCCTTGGGATGCTGAGTCCTCCCACTGACCAGCCCCAGTGTTGCACGCTTGTTTCCAACCCCAGGTCATCGGTGTTAGGAACGGTCACCCTACAGCTGTGCTGACAGGCTGCTTGTAATTGTGCTTTCCATAATCTTGATTTAATTTAGATAATTAGGATTTTTTTTTATTTAATGGTGACAAGCACTTCTGATTATACATTTCCATAATAAATTTTTTTTTTTTTTTTTTACTTTTTATTTATTGGCTTTTCATATAGAACGTATACAGCATACATTCCGTCCTGGAAACATCAATGGAAGCATTAAACATAGAGGGGAAAAAAACATATTTCCATTGTGATACAGGAATTACAGTATTTCCAGGTTTTTGCTAAACTAGGGGTGGAACCCCAGAATATAATCAAAGTCCAAATACTAATAAGTCCATAATTCTGCATAACTGTAGCCCAGGAGCAGATGGAATGATAAGTAGGCAAAGTCCTTTAAGTTTGTAACAGTAGCTTCACTCTTTGAGCAAGGATACCACCTGTATACCTACAGTTATAGGAGAAGTCAGTGGGAAAGATCTGAAGGCAGCACCCACAATGCCAAGTGTTAATGGTGAACCTGTCACTGACCACACTGTTATAGCAAATTCATTCAGTAATGCTTTCACTGATCTATGCAGTGTGCTCCCACCAGAGTTCTTCATCCCTGTTTCCACCCCTCTTGAGAACCAGCTCTGATAACCCACTATCCTCTCATCCGCCGTTCCATTTCAGAGTTGTCACCACAGGTGAAGCTAGGAAATACTTCCTAAAGGTCCTAGGCAAGTCACATTTCAGTGGTGACTCCCTTGACCTTAAATTTGTTGCGCTCACTTTGGACTCTATAATTGGATCACTGACGCACATTATAAATACTTCAAGACTCTCACAATTTCCACAACTATGGAAAGCAGCTCTAGTTACACCTGTTCTCAAGAGTGGGGACAGAGCCCTATGGGAAAATTACAGACCCATCTCAATTCTCCTGCCGCTATCGAAGGCTGTTGGAAAAAATAGTCGCGGATCAGCTGATTGAATAGATAGGCATAAAATACAGTGTCCGCAGCTGCATGGGATTCGTAAAGGGCACAGCACCACAACTGCACTACTAGAGTTCACTGGGTATATCCACAGCTGTGTTGATAATGGAGCACTCCCTCACAGGTGTGACATTTATTGATTTGTTGAAAGCTTTCGACACGGTAAACCATGTCTTACTGCTAGACAAGCTGGCAACTATAGGGCTCTCCCAGGATGTAGTCACTTGGTTCAAAAGTTATCTCTCCAACTGTTCTCAGCAGGTTAGGATTGACAGTGTTGTATTGGACAGTCAACCAGTCCTCTCTGGAGTGCCCCAGGGGTCAATCCTGGGCCCCTATTGTTTGGTATCTTCCTGAATCAACTTCCAATTGCCAGTCACTGCTGAATTCTGCTTTATGCAGATGATGCGGGTCCTGTTCTCAAGTAACACAGACCCCCTGGTACTCGAGTGTAGACTCCAGAATAGTTTCTCTGTCGTTGAGAGATGGTTCAAGGACCACAAACTCATTATGAACTACAAGAAAACCAAGACTGTGTTGTTCTTCAGTCCTCAAAACGAGCACCGCTCCTTCCTTCTCAGCATAAAAAATGAGTCTGGGGGGAGGGGCTCGTTGGAACTAGTACATAACTTTAAATACTTGGGTGTCACACTTGACAGCACCATGTCGTATGCCAATCACATAGACACCACGGCCAAGGCTGTCAACACCCGTATAGGCCTGCTTTACAGGCACAAGCAGAGTCTTACCCCTGAAGCCCTCAACACTACAATACTTAATTCCATTGTGTTGCTTGTCTACTACGGGCTAGTAGTCTATGGCTCTGCAACAGACTCAGCCCTGCGCCGAATCATGGTCGCCTTAAATAAAGCCTGTCACCTTCTAACCAGGTCCGCACGGCTTACACATACATGTGATCTGTATGCTCATGCTGACTGGCTCCAGCTCTCAGGCAGGCTCGAATTCCAAACCTGCCTCATGGCAAAGAAAGCTAGCCTGGGCCTCTTGCCAGTGGGGGTATTGAATCTCCTCTCCCCCTGTGAATGTAACTGCCCCACCAGAAGCTTGGGCAATATGATCTTTAAGATCCCCAGATGTCACAGGGTCACTGTGACCTTGGAAAGGGTAGGGGTGGTGGTCATGGGTGACCTTAATATGCCAGGGGCTGACAGGGACACTATGACATCCTCTGTGGCCAGGGAACACAGACTGATGGATGTCTTTCAGGATGCCTTCTTGGTCCAACAGGATGCCTTCTTGGTCCAACAGGTGGGGGGGACCTACTAGAGAGGGCCGGATATTGGACGTTGTCCTAGCGGACAGTGACCAGATAAGGGGCTTGGAGGTGTGCAGTCCACTGGCGGGTGGTGACCATGCCACGATCTGGTTTCTGCTGTATCTGGGGAGGAAAACCACACTAACACAGTGGCGGTAGACTTTAGGGGAGCGGACTTCGTAGGCATGGGTAGGATTCTGTGGGAGAGGCTGGACAAGATTAGGCCAGATATGGATGCTGGAAGCTTGTGGGAGACCATTAAAAAAGGGGTGCAAGAAGCTACTAGGTCCTGTACAAAAGTAAGGTGAAAGCATGGTAGAACCAGCAAGCCATGTTGGTGGACCAGAGAGGTACAGGAAGCAGTGAGGGAGAAAAAGACTGCCTATGCACATTTTAAGCGCTCAAGGGGATAAGGAGCGAGGAGAGTATGAACTGACGGCCAGGAGGGTCACCAGAGTGGTGAGGGAGCCAAGGCAGGGATGGAGCAAAACCTGGCCAGGGATATCCGGGGGAGGGGAGGGATTCTTTAGATACATAGGAGAGAAGAGAAAAGCGAGGACACAGATCAGCAGGATTAGGACTGGGGGGGGATGGGCTCAGGAAGCAGGGGAACAGGCAGAGGTACTAAACCAAGTACTTTGTCTCAATCTTTACAGAGGGAGACAGGGGATCCCTACAGCTTGATAGGAGAGAAGAGGAGCCAACAAAATCGAGGGGTCAGGCTGAGACCAGAGGACTGAAAGAGGCTAGGGTACAGGCTGGGCCAGACCCAGAAGGGGTTGGGCGGGTTGCATGGAGGACTGGGGGAGGGAGAGATCACAGTGGATAGGGTGAGAGGCCCTTCGAAGCTAAAACTGATAAGGTGCTGCGGCTGACGGACTACATCCAAGGGTTAAGAAGGAACTGGCAGAGGAGCTGGCAGCATTCTTTAACACCTCTCTGCAGACAGGACGGGTGCCCCAAGACTGGAAGGTTGCTCATGTAGTGCCTATCCACAAGGGGGGTATAGAGAGGAGATGGGGAATTATAGGCCTGTCAGTCTGACGTCTGTAGTAGGCAAAGTAATGGAGAGCATTATCAAGGAGAGGCTTGGGAGGCAGCTGGAAAGGTTAGGGCACTAGGATGATAAACAGTATGGCTCTGTCCCGGGGAAATTGTGTCGGTCCAACCTCGTAGAGTTTTATGACTGGGTGACGGGGGCCCTGGACAGACGTAGGCTGGTGGACGTCCTATACCTGGATTTCAGCAAGGCGTTTGATTCGGTACCCCATAGTGGGCTGATAGCAAAGATGGGGGGTGGGAGGACAGGTGCTCAAGTGGGTGGAAAATTGGCTTTTAGGGCGAATACAGAGGGTAATGGTCAGTGGGATAGTCTCCTCCCCCAGGAAGGTAATCAGTGGGGTCCCCCAAGGTTCAGTATTGGGGCCACTCCTGTTCAATGCATATGTCTCAGATATAGGGAGGGGGGTTTAGGAGTAGGCTGTCTCTCTTTATGGGTGACTGCAAACTGGGAGCACTGATGGACAGGGAAGAAGCAAGAGAGACAGTTCAGGGGGACCTGGATACCCTGGAGGGGTGGTCAGAGAGGTGGGGATTGAAGTTTAATGCTGGGAAATGTAAGGTACTTCATTTGGGGGTCAGAAACCCGGGCCATATATACATCCGGGGGGGGGTCACACTGCAAGCCACATTGGGTGAGAGGGATCTAAGGTTGGTGGTAGACATTAAAATGAATAACTCCGAAAATTGCCGAACCACCGCAGCCAAAGCAAACAGGACATTGGGCTACATAGCCTGGGGAATTACGTCCAGGAGGAGGGAGGTGATCCTCCCTCTGTATAATGCTTGGTCAGGCTGCAACTCGAGTACTGTGTACAGTTCTGGAGACCTCGTCTGAAGAAGGACATAGCACTGTTGGAGAGAGTCCAGAGGAGAGTGACCAGGATGATTCAGGGCATGGAGGGGAGGCTTTATGAGGAGAGACTGGAAGAGCTTGGGCTGTACACACTGGAGGAGAGGAGAGACAGGGGAGACATGATGGGGGTCTTCAGGTACATAAAAGGAATAACCAAGAGTGGAACCAAGGAGCTGTTCAGGCTAAAGAAGGGGGGAACAACCAGGGGGCATGAGTGGAAGCTGGAGGGGGAAACATAGGAGACATTATTTCACTGAGAGGGTGGTGGAGCCATGAAATGCGCTGCCCGGGAGGCTGGTGGAGGAGGGCGCAGTGGAGGGCTTCAAGAAGCAGGGGGGACAGGTACAAGGGGAAACTGAGGCCAAAGACCCTCTTGGGCTGGGGGGCTGGGAAAGCGAGCACCCACTAGGTGGCTGGCTACCGAGCAGACATGACAGACCATTAGGCCTATTCTGCTGGCTTTTAGTATGTTAGTATGTAAAGCACGTTAGGTGCACTTACAGCTGTTATATGCGGGATAGTTTTCCTTCCTCCTTAGAGGCGGAGGATTGTGAAGATAATTCCTTAAGTTTTCAAATCAAACCCACACAGCTCATGGGCATAACAGTGCAGCCAAACGGACATTACCTGCTTTACAGTTATTTACTACCTTCCCCCCCAAGATGTATCTAAAAGCATTGACGATCCGAATTGTGTATATGGAGAGGTTTGGCACCCTCATGGTATGTATAAAAATTTATGTAATGCAGTGCTTGTGACTAGACAGTATGTTTGAAACTAATAAACATAAAGTTTAAAAAAAATTATATATCTCTTGATGAACCAGGCGCAGCTTTGCTGGGAACAAGATATAGTGTAAGGTACACTGAACTCACAAAGTTTTGTCCTCACCCCCTCAAACTTCTGCTGCTGCTGTTGAGTGGCATAAGAGATGTCTGTGAACAGGTGCACAATATGCCCTCGCACCCTTAAAGGGCCCAATGACTTTGCCAAGTTCAAAATGCGATCTCTGGTGCCCATACTGTCTGCCACCACCATAAGCACTTGAGGAGTGTCCTCTGATACACGCCCATGTAGCAGCGGGAGGCTGGTGGAGAAGGGCACAGTGGAGGGCTTCGAGAAGGGGTGGGACAGGTACAAGGAGAAACTGAATCTAGAGAAGACACTCTTGGGGGCTGGGGGGGTGGTGAGGCGGGCAGCCATTAGGTTGCTGGCTTTCGAGCAGACAAGACAGACCATTTGGCCTATTCTGTTGGCTTTTTAGTATGTTAGAACCTGGTACACCTTCACAAACCACCATTCTGAAAAATCTCCCTGGCCCACAGATTGCTCCAGTAGCCAGTCTTTTATGAACAGCAGGGGATGATCCCCTTCCAGACCTTCTGGGAGACCGATCAGGTGGGTATTAGAGCACCGTACCTAGTTCTCCAACAGTTCCAATCTGCTGTTTACATGCTGGGACTCCTTTGCCCTTCCCACCATCGTGGCATTACATTTGTCTGCATGTTGTTTTAGATCGTCGACGGAGGTATGTAATTGCTCCACAGAGGATTCCACTAAAGTGATTCGCCTAGTGAGACCATCCAGTTTAGAGTTCATAGCAGTCACTGAAGTAATAACAGTTGGTGAGTTTATGGGCCAACGACTGCAGAGTTTCTTCAGCCTTGGCGCCCTCCACCACACTCAGCACAGCCAATCTCATAGCTGGTCCTCTTGCCATTGTCTGCCCATAGTCTTTCTTTTTCAGATTGCCCATCTCATTCTTGAGATGTTCCGCTGCCAATCGGTACCCTTTTTACCACTTCACAAAGGGTTTAGACTGCAAAATAATCACTTTTGAAAAGCAAAGATGCAGACCTGCGTTTCTTGCATCCATGCAGCTTGGGTTCCACAGTACCCCCCAGATAGTTATTTTAATCAGATTGTTTAATATGATTACTGTATTTTTTTGTTTGCTGCAGTGTGTGTTTTGCATTTGGCCTTCTCAGTATTAACACTGTTGGTTTATGGGTTTGCTGAATATCCTGTAATGTCAGATTAAAGGCTCGTTCACATGACCGACTGTGAGCCATTGTCAGTGGCTCACAGCGGACAGATTGGTGCCCTGCCAGTGTGTGAACCTTGCCATTTTGGCAGTCTTCTGTTGCGTGGTGTTGTCACCATGACCCCTCTTTCCCTGGGTTTGCGGAGTGGTTTAGGTGGTTTCCTGTGCCGACTGAACAGGCAAACCACCCGCATCGCTACAAGTCCCCACCGACCCAACAGTGACTGGAACAACACCCAAATCCATAAAAGGGACACTGAAAGCACCAATGCCATGTGAACTCAGCTCTCTAACGTTTCATTTAAATTTTTTGGAACGATTAGGAAGTAGCCACTGTGGCAAGGCACAGTGTGAACAAGCCTTATGATTACAATGTTCTACAGCGTAACTGATCAGAATGGAATAGTGGGAACTGACATCATGTTATGTGCTAGTTTTCACTGCCACTGTCTTGTGGAGTGGGTCCACTTCCATGAATGGTGTGCAGTGCTACAGTCATTTCCAGCACGTCCACTCATGGGAACTGCGGAGTAGTGCAGGCAGTTTGGCTCCCGGCCCTCATCCTATTGTTTTGTTTTTAATGTTTGCCATCTGTTGTTTTTTTTGTTTTAACCATGGCTTTTATCCTCTTGTCTTCCACTCTGTCTACGTTTGGCTGGACTCCCCTAGCGTGATCACCCACTCCCTCAGGACTTGGTACCCAGACAGTATCCTCATGACTTACTCCTCGTGATGGGGTCTCCGGGGCGGGCCCTCGCCCCCTGGAGGAAGTAGTATCCAGTGGTTGGGATGCCTAGTCGGTGCAGTTGGTTTTGCGAAAGTCTGGCATCATCCAGTGCGAGTGATGGTTTTTCCTCCGTTTTGCCTTCCCATAGAAGTTCTGGTGTGCAAAGATGTGTGTGCACTTGCATATGCAAGCCACATCTATGTCTGCCGGGAGCCCTGAACTGCATGGACACCCAGTCTCTACTGGAACTCATTCAGGCAGTAGAGTTGTCTCTGGAATGTTCAAACCTCCCTCCCCTGGTCATGCCCCCGGTGCCCCAGGTCTGTTCCCAGTTGCCAGTGTAGCATTCGGCAGCACTAGCGTCACACTACTGGGCTGGCCAGTGACTGCATATTTAAAAAAAAAAACTTCCACCTCTCTACGTGCTCCCATTTTTCGGCTTCCAGCACAGAACCGGATAACTTTTTTTTTGTTAATATTAAATAACTCACCCTCCTAATTTCCTTTTGTGTGTGCTTCCTTTCGTCACCCTGAACCTGGTGCTCGATGACTGTTTGTTTTAAGAGCCCACTCACTCCCATACTGTGTATATGAAACATAGAAACATAGAAGTTGACGGCAGATAAGGACCGCAAGGCCCATCCAGTCTGCCCATTTCTTTTTCTACCTTATAAATGTGCCATCGGCCTTTGCTCTGTCAGTGGCCTATCTATTCATAGTCATTTGCATTGCTCCCTTATGCCTATCCCATGCCTGTTTGAAGCCCTGCACTGTATTCATAGCCACCACTTCTGTGGTGCCATTCCATGCATCCACCACCTTTCTGTGAAAAAAATTCTCACATTCCCCCTTAATCGCCCTCCCTCTAATCTCATGCTGTGTCCTCTTGTCCTGCTATTTTCTTATATTTAAACATGTTAGACTCTTTCACCTTGTTTATGCCCTTAAGGTGTTTGAATACCTCGATCATATCACCTCTCCTCCTTTGCTCAAGGGTATACATATTGAGCTCGTTAATCTGTCCTCATATGTCTTCTGATGCAGTCCCTGCACCATTTTGGTTGCCCTTCTCTGGACTGCCTCAATTTGGTTAATGTCCTTGTGAAGGTGTGGCCTCAATACTGCACTAAGTACTCCAGATGGGGCCTAACCAGTGTCTTGTACAGAGGATTATTACCTCCTCTTACGACTTGTGATACCCTTCTAATACACCCTAACACCCCTAGCCTTACCTACTGCTTTAGAGGTCTGCTTGGATGATTTTAGGTCATCAGTGATGATGATGATGCCCAAGTCTTTCTTCCTTTGTGACTGCTAGCAACTCCTCCCAGCCTATAGGTGGCTTCAGGGTTTCTCTTCCTATGTACATGATTTTGCACTTCTTTGCATTAAATCCAGTTGCCACTCTTCTGACCATTCTGCTAGTTTATCCAGATCTCTTCTCATTCTGCCCACCCCATCTGGATCATCTACTCTGTTGCAGATCTTGGTGTCATCTGCAAACAGACAAGCCTTACCCTCTAGTCCATCTGCAAGGTCACTAATGAAGATGTTGAAGAGGACTGGCCCCAGGACTGATCCCTGAGGTACCCCACTTGTGACTTGCATCTCTTCTGACTGTATACCATTTACCCACCCACTCTCTGTTTTCTGCCCGCCAACCAGTTTGCCACCCTGTTGACCAACTTCTGACCCACCCCAGCCTACCCAGCTTATTTTATCGATCTTCTATGTGGAACAGTGTCAAAGCTTTGCTGAAGTCAAGGTAGGCGACATCAACTGCTCCCCTTGGTCCACCACTCTGGTTACCCAGTCAAAGAAATCTATGAGATTAGTTTGACAGGACCTTCCTTTTAAACCCATGCTGTCTTGGATCCTGTGCCCTCTATGGATTCCAGGTGTTGCACTATCCTTTCCTTAAGGAGTGCCTCCATAATCTTGCCCACTACTGAGGTAAGACTGACCGGTCTGTAGTTCCCCGCCTCCTCCCTGCTACCACTCTTGTGGGTGGGATCACATGAGCCCTTCTCCAGTCTTCTGGGACCTCTCCTGTGCTCAGAGACTCACTAAACAATTCTGCTAATGGCTCTGCTAGTTCCTCCTTTAGCTCCTTAAGTACCCTGGGATGTATGCCATCAGGTCCCATTGCCTTATCCACCCTGAGCTTAGCAAGCTCTTGGGATCCCTTTCTTTTGTGAAGGGAGTAGTGCTCACCTCCCTCCCCCTGTGTCCATGATGCTGGGCTGTGGGCCCTGCCTACCTTCTCTTCAGTAAATACTGAGCAAAGTATCTATTTAGGATAGATGCCTTTACAGGGTCCTCCTCCTCACATGCTCCCTTTCTCCATTGCTTAGCAATACCCTCTCTGGACTTTCTCCTTTCACTAATGTATCTATAGAAAGTCTTGTCACCTTCTTTACTGTTGTGCTAGTGTTTCCTCAGTTTGGGACTTTGCCTGCCTTACTGCCTTACCTGCTTCCCTTAGGGCAGTTTGGTATGCCTCCTCATCTTCATCCCGCTGTGTTCCCTTATATTTCCTGAAGGCCAGCCTTTTGGCTCTGACCTTTTCTGCTACTGTATTTGAGAACCAAAGTGGTTTCCTTCTTCTTTTGCACTTCCTTTTCTGTCTAACACAATGGGATGTTGCTTCAAGTATTGCATCTTTAATGCTTGCCCCACTTTGCCTGTACCCCCTCACCTGTGTTTCTTTTTGCCAGGGCTAGCTTAACTCTGTTGGCCATCTTATCAAAGTCAGCTCCTCTGAAGTCCCATATTTTTGCCTTGGAATGGGATGATTTAGATGTAGTAGCCAAATTGAACCATACCATGTGATGGTCACTGGCCCCAGGTGACCTTCTACCTGGAGATCTGTGATCCCTTCTTTGTTAGTCAGTACTAGATCTAGGATAGCCCTGTCTCTTGTGGGTTGCTGTACCAGTTGTTTGAGGCCCTCCCCTGCAGGAATCCACTATGAGTCTAGTTCTGGCAGATGTTCCTGCTGGTATTGACCAATCTGTATCCGCATGTTGAAGTCTCCCATTATCAGAACCTCCCTTTAGCTGTCATGTTTTGTATATCTTCTAACAGTAATGTGTCTATGTCCTCCCTCTGGTCTGGGGCCTGTAGACAACCCCAGTTCTTATGGCTGTCCCATTTCCTGTTTCCAGGGTGACCCACAGTTCTTCTGGCTCCTTATGTGTATTCTGAATTTCTGTAGCTTTGATATTTTCATTAACATACAGGGCCACTCCTCCCCCCCTTTTTGCACCTCGGTCTCTTCTGAACAATACATAGCCAGGTACTGAAGTCTCCCAAGTGTGGTTACTGGTAAACCACGTCTCACTAATTGCTACTATGTCCAGTTTAGCCTCTGACATTATTGCCTGCAGGTCTGGGATCTTATTTCCCAGGCTATGAGTCGAAGTGTTCTATGTTGAACCTTATTCAAAACAGCTGCCTCAAGCTGAAGGGAAAAAAAGTCCCCCCCCCCGTACCCCACTCTCCCTCTGTGTGCACCATTCCTCCAACCTCTGACCCATGACCCCCCCACTCTACTGTAGCATGCGGGTGTTGGGAAGTGTCCATACATGGACCTAAAATGCCTGTAGTATTTCTGCTCCCCACTGTTACAGTGGGGGAGGGGGGAATCATTTGCATCAGTGTGCCCATCCAATGCTCCCAGTCCTGTCCGCACTGATCCGCTGGGAGCACATCAGCAACTCTGCCCCACCTGCAGTGTCAGTGGCTCAGCAGGTTGCACACACTCGCCTCTGAGACTGGAAGATCGCACTCCTGAGGTGCCATCTTTCAGATGAGACATTAAACTGAGGTCCTGTCTGCCTGTTCTTATGGTTGTTCAGGAGGACGCTAAAGATCTCATGGCACTTGTTGAAAAGAGTAGGGGAATTTCCTCACTGTCCTGGCCAAATTTCCCTCATTCACTGGAAAAAAAAAACAAAACACCAACAGCTTTATCTGACAAGGCTGAAACTAGGCAGAATGTCATAGTCCTCCTTACCGGTAAATAAAATAAAACAAACAAAACACCACAACACAGTAAACTTAAACCAAACATGGCAGCTGCACAGAAAGGTAACTCTAAATGCACCTGTAGAATGTCCAAGAAACAGTGGAACAGAAAGTTTTTGCCAGTCAGGGATGTAAATCTGTGGCACACACTAGAGCATTAAACAAAAATAATACAAATTATTTTCTGAATAAACACATTCTGTCTGAATAGAGAATATAATTAAAAGATGGCTGCAAGAGAAGATCAGTTCGGAAGTGTCTAAGTTATAATGCTGGGATTTTCTGGAGAGGTATTACACTGCGAGTCTTTATGATTTAAAAAAAAAAAAAGATTTTTGATTTTGTCCCCTTCGGGAAGGAAGGGATTGTAATTTGGCCTGAGAAAGTGGCCAGCTGATCTCTTCCACCTCCCGGTTTGCTGGTTCTGCCCCCACACACCAAGATGTGCAATGATGTCAGACCATGGTTTCATCAATAGTTCTTTAAGGAGCAGGTACCTAGTAAACTAAAATGCTTAAAATTACCATATAGTAATCCCTTGCTATATAACAAACTGTTGCTGTTCCAGATCAGCTGTTCGATATAGGGGCCTGCTTGGTAAAGTGAGGGACATGGATGGGTACAGGGGATTTTTTGAATAGTGGTGGTCTTCTCGTTACTGTGTTGCAGGATGGTGTGCTTTAACACTTTATTTTGAACAGTATTAAAATCTTTGTGGTGCTCTGTGTGCTTGCTGGTGTAAAACTTTATTTTTATTTCTGTGGCTTCCTGATGTTGGTTATTTTCGTCTGTTTTTGGTTTTTTTCCTTTCTTTTTGTTGCAGTACCTTCTGTAAACAATAATATCAGCTGTCTCACTCTGATCAGGTCTGTTTTCTGACACTTGAACCAAGAACATCCTAACTGGAGCCCACGGATTGCTTCACTGTTCGTTGAAACAGGCTCCTCTGTATCATTGGTTTCTAACTCTCAGTCAGATTTGTAAGTTTCACCAGCTTGCATAACAGTGGAGAGGATATCATTGTCTGACAACTGTTCAAGTGTCTGAACAGAGTCGTCCTGTGTCAGCTAGTTCTCTGTGACCTTTTCTGTGTCTAAAGAATTGTTGATTAACTAGAGGCTGGTTACCATATGGACAGTTTCATTTGTATTGTCTGCCTCGCTGTCCTTATCTGCGTGCAGTAGCTCCTTGAATGCCGACCTAAGCATGGCTACCCAGCAATGTACTACGGTGCCTTCAGTGACATTATCCCATGCTTCGCCAGCTAATTGTGGTAATGTATGGAGATTAAGTTTTTATTAGCCACCTGAGTCCCAGTTTTGACTGCCGTGAGATCACTGCCCAACCTCTATATTAGTAGTAGTAATAGTAATTTATTTAATCAGTGCCCAATCCCAGAGGCTCTGGGCGCTGTACATCATAAAATTAGAACACATAAACAAAAAGAACGATGTAGCAGCAAGTCATAAAATACAAACAGCTTAAAATGTGTACAGCACATTTAGCGGCATAAATGACATAAAATTAAAACCAGTGGAACTAATTAGAGTCAAAAGCTTGGCTGAAGAGGTAAGTCTTTAGGCACCTCTTAAAGGCCACTACCGAAGGAGCCTCCCTCAGAGCTCTGGGGACCGACTTCTGTAAGGTCAGACTAGCTACCTTTAAAAGTGTGGTCCCCTGATTTCTTGAGCCTGGCCCTGGGAACCACTAGGAGGTTCATCTTGGGGGAGTAGAGAGGGTGGGCGCCCAAGGGGACAGGAGTGCACTAGGATAACACAGGCCCAGTCTTTGTAGTTTATTAAACTGACCTTGTAGGAGATTCGCCACTTCACCGGCAGCCAGTGCAGGTTACGCAGGACTGGGGTCACATGACATGACCTCAGGAGGCCTGTCAGTAACCTGGCCGCTGCATTCTGCATTAAGGGCAAGTGTCGTATCACCCCTCCACTACAGGGTTTTAAATAATTGATTAGCACTTTTTTCCTTGGGACAACGCTAACTGTTCAGGAAGCATTTATATAGGTTTTCTAGAAGTGTTATGTTTGTTAAACACAGTGAGTTAGGTGCTATGCATTTTCACAATGTTTTATAACTTTTATGAGCAAAACGCTAATCAATTTTTAGAGTTAAATAAAACCCTGCACTAACCCTCAGGTACAGAGCATTACAGTACTGGAGTCTGGAAGTCACAAAGGCTACATCAATGAAGGCATGTCTTCCAGTGGGATCCAGGCTTTAATCTGGTAGATGTTTCAGAGATGGTAAAAAAACATTCCTGACTGCAGATGACACCTGAGCCTCAAATGTCAGTCTTTCATCCAGAAAGACATCCAAATTCTTCACCTTTATTAGAGGCCACCAGACTAGAAGAACCAGGCCTTGTCTCTCTGCTGTGGGCTCCACACCCTACTGTCAGCCAAGCCCAATCACCAGGGAGCCTGCTAAAGGACATCCAGTCCTGGATCTTGACTAGGCATAAATTCAGTACATCGAGGCATCCTGGGTGCAAATGACAGATATCGCTGAGTATCATCTGCATAGCAGTGAAAACCCAAGTCATACCGTGTAATGTTGGCTGGGGGCAGCATGTACAGTTGTGAACAACATAAGTGAGAGGATTGAACCCTGAGGCACTCCACAGAGCAGAGGCTTCAAGAATGAGGAAAAGTTTCCATCACCACCCTCTGCATCCTGCCACTTTGGAATCACTCAAACCAGCTGATTACTCTATCAGTGAGTCCACAGTACTCTCTGATATGGTCCTGCAACAAGCTATGGGTCACAGTATTAAATGCTGACGAGAGACTGGGTAGAATGAGAATTGACTGTTCTCTTCTATCTCTGGCCCTTTGGAAGTCCATTATATACCCTGACCAACACAGTCTCCATACTATGCCCGGATCTAAATCCGAACTGAGGTGACGCAAAGATTTTAAAGGCTGTAAGGTGGGTTTCGAGCTGCAGAGCCACTATCTTCTCAGTAACCCTTCCTAAAAAGGGAAGGTCAGAGATGTCTAAAATTTGCCAAGTAGTCTGGGTCCAAAGACTTTTTTTCCCCAGAAGGGGTCCCATCAGCGCTTCTTTCAATGCACTCAGAAAGGACCCCTCCAAAATGGAGCACTGGACTATCTTGGCAAACACTGGACCCAAGAATCCAACACAGCTCACTAATAGTTGATTTGGACGGGGGTCCTGTTCAGAAAATAGGAGCCGGAACTCAGAAGTCACCCCACACACCTCTTCTGCTGAAACCAGCTTAAACTTGCCGCAGACGGGAGGAGTGCTCCTTATGACAATGCAGTCTTCCCCTTCCCCCGCCAACTTGGCCACAACAGCCCAGTTGGGGTTATCCCAGACCTGATTAAGGACACCCTGTTGGAGAAGAGAAGAACTGAACAGACTCTTCACACTGGGCAGATAAAAATGTTTTTACTGGCTGGAGACAGGCAGAATATAACAACCTGTCCACATTCTGGAAGGGTTGAGCTAGTCTGTTCCTCCTCACTGCAATCTCCTGGGGCAGAAATGCTGCCTACTTACAGGAGATTGCCCTCTGATACTCACCGTAGTGAGTTCTCAAAGCCTGTCTCTCCCCATCTGCCCCAGACTTCTGCCAGCAATGCTCTCTGTGACCCAAAGCCTTCATCTCCCTAAGCTCCTTGTCAGATCTTGGGGATCTCAGGTGAGAAGACCTGGGTTGCATATGAACTAATGCAACAGTATTGAGGGCAGAGGCAACAGCCCTGTTATGGGCTGCCACTACTTCCTCTGATCCTGTCCCACAAAAAGCCATCACACCCAACCACCTGAAGTCCTGCTGGGGACAGTCCCATTTAAAGGGCGTCAGTGAACCATCTCCACAGGGAGAGGACAACGGGAGGGGGTCCTGAATGAGAACTTCACAGTGCAGTGATCCGACCAACTGACCAGATCAGTCTCAAGGTTGTTTATCTTGTGCCTCTCAGTGAAAATACTAGGGCCATGGCATCATTGTGTTGGTGGGTCGCAGTAGTAACCACTTGTACGAGGCTCAGTGAGCTGGAGGAAATCTTGACCAAATTGTGAGAGTTCATCGACCCAGGCATTGAAGTCACCCAGAACCAACCATCTGGGTAACTCCAGTACCCTCTCAGTGACAAAACCTGTAGTTTCTTGCAGGAAATTCCTCTTGTGCCCCAAAAGCTGGTAGACAAGAAGGATCCTACAGCCTGCACCTGGACCCCCATGTACGGCCATGCATTCAAATGACAAAGTACCTCCCACTGGGTACACTATGAAGTTCAACTCGGATCTAAAGCAGATCACCATTCCCCCACCTCTTTGATCCCTCTGCAGGCAGTGAATCATTGGGAATCCAGCTGGGTTTGACACCTCCAGAATGGATCCTGCATCGTCACCCAGCCAGGTCTCCATTATGCAGGCCAGATCCACCATGGAACTCAAGTCCAATATAATAGCGGGTTTGTTTCTCATTGATCTCACTTGCACAACACTGCCCATGGGGGATGAGTGGAGACTGCTGGCCTACAGGCTACCTGCCCATTCGCTCCCATGGGAACCCGGGTATGGGAACCAACCACGTCTGGCCTCCCCCTAGTTCCCATTTTGTTCCAGGGCATCTCCTGGTCTTCACCACCCTCATAATGCCCCTGCCCCGTTAGACCCCCTCCAACCCCTACCATCCCCACTCCTCATGATGCCCACCTCCCTACATTGTCTGTATGCAGCTGTTTGTTGGGGGGTGGTCGTCAGAGGGCCAGTGGTCTAGCAGCTGGGATGGGGAGTAACTAAACCTGAGTAGCTCCAGACCCACACATATTATTCCACTGGTCACAAAATCCACCACCCAGCCAACACCTGCTGTTAAAACGCACTTCCCTTAAAAGAGAGTACGCACCATAGCACAGACCTTTCACTAACCTGACTCTAAGCCCTCAAACACTTACACCAAAAATTGCACAAAATCTAATACAATAATAATTACCTACCCACCCAAATCAAGCATACACTAATCTACATTACATTCTTAGCCATTATTTCCTCCCACCCCTTCCCCACCCTGGAAATAAACCCACTGCTAAATAAATAAATACATAAAGCAGAGTTACAGATTGGTAGGAGAATCCGATAGGAACATTCAGTTAAGGTGCAGAGTGCAAATAGCAATAGTGCAGTGCAAGTCCGGCATTTTAAAAGTGTCACGAAACCACAAAACCAGGCTGTGCTCTAGCCAGAGCAAGTCTAGAAATATAGTGCAGCAAATGCGATGACCCCCATGCAGCTCTCTCACCACTGCTGGGGAACATACACAGCAAATAGGATAGTAAGAAAAGATTTGGACCCGCAGGTCCCATCACTACCTGTGGCCCAGTTCTGTAGACCTCTTAGACTGTCCAGGTTTTTCTTGCTCAGTCTTGAGCCACACAAACTAAGCAATCCTTGAGCAGGGAAGGCCACCCCCAAAAAAAAAACATGAAACTCTACTTGGCATGTAACTCAGCAGCTGAAAATGATGAAACCGATGGTCGAAACAAATTAAAGTCCTTCCTTCCAGAAGGAACAAATGGGGACAAATGACTTGGAAGGGAACAGTGAGCTAGAAATACAGGCTAGGTTCTGGGAACTGGCAAGGGTTTGTCACTCTATGGGAAGCACAATTTCCTTCTCTGAGATTCTGCCAGTACCAAGGGCAACTGGGGATAGCAAACTAAAACTTAGAGGGGTGAACTAGTGGCTTAGGGATTGGTGCAGGGCAGAGGGGTATGGGCTGGTGAGAGATTGGGGAGATACTTGGGAGGATAAGGGGCTTTATGCAGGGATAGATTACATCTCAATCTGGAGGGGAGAAAGATCTTGAAACTAAAACTTGCTGGTTTTATAGGAGAGAGGTGGGGTTTAAACTTGTAAGGGGGAGGGTCAAATGAGATTGGCCTCAGAGAAGCTGTTTGTGGGTCCAGGTCTAGGGCAATTGAAGAGTGAGGGGTATTGTGATGTAAATCTAAGGAAAATTGGGGAGAATAAGGACAGAGTAGGGCTGGGGAGATTGGATATGAAGGAGAGGTCGGGGTGGAGGATAGTACTGATTAATGCCAGGAGCATGAGCAATAAAATGCCTGAGTTACAGGCTATGCTGGCTGAAAGATCAGCGAATGTGGCGACAATTACAGAGACATGGGTCGCTCAGAGAAATGATTGGGACCTAAATTTGGAGGACTATAAGATATTCAGGAAAGATAGGGAGTGGGGGGTTGCGCTGATAGTCAGAAATGATGTTGTGGTTGGTGGGTGGGAGGCTGAAGGAGGAGTGGAGGCAATTTGGGTAACCTTGCAAACGAGGGGAGGAAAAAAAATTGAAAATGGGGTGGTATATAGGCCCCCCGCAATTGAGGAGGTGCTGGAGGATAAACTGGTTGAGAACATCAAGGGTCATTGTGACCTTGGTAAGGGTAGGGTGGTGGTCATGGGAGACCTTAATATGCCAGGGCTGGACTGGGATACCATGACACCCTCTGTAACCAGGGAACAGCGACTGTTGGACGTTTTTTCAGGATGCTTTCCTGGTTCAACAAGTGGGGGAACCTACTAGAGAGGGGCGGATATTGGATGTTGTCCTAGCGGACAGTGATCAGATAAGAGGCCTGGAGGTGTGCAGTCCACTGGCGGGTGGAGACCATGCCACGGTTTGGTTTCTGCTGTATATAGTGGGTGAGGAAAACCATACTAACACAGTAGTGGTAGACTTTAGGGGAGCGGATTTCGTGGGCATGGGTAGGATTCTAAGAGGTTGGACAAGATTAGGCTGGACATGGATGCTGGAAGACTGTGGGAGACCATTAAAAAAGGGGTACAGGAGGCTACTAAGTACTGTACAAAATTAAGACGTAAGCATGGTAGAACCAGTAAGCCATGTTGGTGGACTAGGGAGGTGCAGGAGGCAGTGAGGGATAAAAAGGCCGCTTATGCATATTTTAAACTCTCAAGGGGGGACAAGGAGCGAGGAGAGTATGAAATAGCAGCCAGGAGGGTCACCAGAGTGGTGAGGGGTGCCAAGGCAGGGATGGAGCAAAACATGGCTAGGGATATCCAGAGGGGGGGAAGGGATTCTATAGATATATGAGAGAGAGAGAATCGAAAAGAGAGGACGCAGATCAATAGGATAAAAATTATGGGAGGATGGGCTCAGGAGAACGGGCAGAGGTACTAAATGAGTACTTTGCCTCAATCTTTTCAGGTGTAGACTGGGGATCCCTACAGGCTGATGGTAGGGAAGAGCATTCAGCTAAGGTGAGAAGTTGGTTTGAGAACAGAGGATGAAATGAGGCTAGGGTACAGATAGGACCAGACCCAGAAGGGGTGGGGAGGTTGAGTGAGGGGGATAAATGGGAAGAAATCACAGTAGATAGGGTGAGGGAGGCACTTCGGAAGTTAAAGACTGATAAGGCGCTGGGGCCGGATAGGCTACACCCGTGGGTTGTGAAGGAATTGGCAGAGGAGCTGGTAGCTCCACTGGCTGCACTCTTTAATATCTCTTTGCAGACAGGATGGGTGCCCCAAGACTAGAGGGTGGCTTATGTAGTGCCTATTCATAAAGGGGGGTCTAGAGAAGAGATGGGGAATTATAGGCCTGTAAGTCTAACGTCTGTGGTAGGCAAAGTAATGGAGAGCTTTATCAAGGAGAGGATTGGGAGGCAGCTGGAATGGTTAGGACACCAGGATGATAAACAGTATGGCTTCATTCTGGGGCGATTGTGTCAGTTCAGTCTTGTAGAGTTTTATGACTGGGTGACTGGGGGCCTTGGATAGACATAGGTCGGTGGACATCCTATACCTAGATTTCAATAAGGCGTTTGATTCAGTACCACATTATGGGCTGATAAAAAAGCTGGGGGAGATGGGGTGGGAGGGCAGGAGCTCAACTGGGTTGAAAATTGGTTCTCGGGGTGTTTACAGAGGATAATGGTGGGTGGGATATTCTCCTCTCCTAGGAAGATAATCAGTGGGGTCCCTCAGGGTTCGGTATTGGGGTCGCTATTGTTCAATGCCTATGTCTCAGATATGGGGGGGATTAGGAATAGGTTGAGTCTCTTTGCGGATGATTCAAAACTGGGAGCTCTGGTGGATTGTGAAGAAGCGAGGGAGGTCTAGGGGGATCTGGATACCCTGGAGGGGTGGTCAAGGAGGTAGAGACTGAAATTTAATGCTGGGAAATGTAAGGTACTACATTTGGGGGTTAAAAACCCAGGACATGAATACACCGGGGGGTCACACTGCAGGTCACATTGGGAGAAGGGGATTTAGGGGTGGTGATAGACATCAAAATGAATAACTCTGAAAATTGTCAAAGAACTGCAGCCAAAGCAAACAAGATACTGGGCTGCATAGCCAGGGGATTTACGTCCAGAAGGAGGGAGGTGATCCTCCCTCTGTATAATGCCTTGGTCAGGCTGCAATTCGAGTACTGTGTACAGTTCTGGAGACCTCATCTGAAGAAGGACATAGTGCTGCTGGAGAGGGTCCAGAGGAGAGCGACCAGGATGATTCAGGGCATGGAGGGGCAGCCTTATGAAGAAAGACTGGAAGAGCTTGGGCTTTACTCACTGGAGGAGAGAAGGGACAGGGGAGATGTGATAGAGGTTTTCAAGTATGTAAAAGGAATCACTAGGAGTGGAATCAAGGGGCTTTTTAGGCTAAAGAAGGGGGGAACAACCAGGGGCCATGAGTGGAAGCTGGAGGGGGAAACTACAGGGGGGAGCGTAGGAAATATTTTTTCACTGAGAGGGTGGTGGAGCCATGGAATGCGCTGCCTGGGAGGCTGGTGGAGGAGGGCACAGTGGGGGGGGATTCAAGAGGGGGTGCGACAGGCACAAGGGGAAACTGAAACTAAAGAGGACCCTTTTGGGGGCTGGGTGGTGGTAAGGCGAGCAGCCATTAGGTTGCTGGCTTTCGAGCAGACAAGACAGACCATTTGGCCTATTCTGCTGGCTTTTTTAGTATGTTAGTAAGGCAGCCAGTTGGTTTTGCTTATAGTGATGCTTCCTCCAGCCCGAGGCCAGGTACCGTGTACCAGGGCGGGTTGGTCCAGGCACTCATACATTCCTCTACTGAGACTCAGCCCCACTTCATGGCTCCTCCAGCAGCACTCCTGGGTGGTTGACTCGGTAGTGCGGGAAACAATATTGTACAACTTCCTAGGCACAATGCAGAAAGCAGCCTTTCAGATTCCTGGTGCTGGGTCTACAAACAACTGCACTGCTGCAGTTACTGACAGTGCATATGAGTGCAAAAGGACAACATAAGGCACCACCAGTGATCGCTACACCAGAGATCCTCTCTTTAAAAATAGTGAACCTAAACTCTTAGACTGTCTCACTTTAAAAAAGCCCTCACTCACTCTGGGTCCCTACTCCTGCACGCTAACTGCTACCAGTACCTAAAACGATAATGGCTGAGAGCAAGCACTAGCGGTGTGTACTTACTGCGGAAAAACGTTATAAAAGCTTTGGATTCTCCATTGACTCTTAACTGCATAATCTGATTAAAAAAACAACCTACTTTAAAGCTTCAGAGTTTGCAATATGAAACAACAACAGAACTCCACGTTGACAGCCTGCCGGAGTGCGAGTGTAATGATCTTTCAGTACAGTTTTTTAAATGTGGCAGTAATGCCACCATCTGGAGGCAGTATGAGTGAGGTTATGTTGTAAAGGAACAGTCCATCCCGCGATTTCAGTTCAGACTTGGGAGGGTGTGCTGGACCTTTGATGCATGAAGAAAAAAAAAAAAAAACACCTTTGAAGGCTGCCTTTATTTCTGTAACTGAGCAAGCACGGAGGGGTTGAAACTTTAAAAAATCTAGGAGCAGAAGATTTCTGCCATCATCCGGTGTTCTGTGTTCCAACTGCCTGAGTACTAGTTTGGGCACCCACAGTTGCATGATGAAGGCACTTGGGTTTCAAAACTTCCCAGGGGTTTCATTTTCTGGGGCCCTTTGACGCTAGTACAATCAATCAATCAATCAATCAATCAAAATCTTTATTTATTCAGGCGAACATCATTGAGCATAGCTCATTTACAAGATGGACCTGAGTGGTCATAACAAAAAAGGTTACAGAGTGTATACAAAAACATGATATTGAAATAGCACAAATACAAACATTTATGAGTGAGATAGATGTACAATTATTTACATATATACAAGGCAAAGGACAGTACAGAATAGTACAGAATAGATGTCTTGCACTGTTTTTGCCAAACTTAAAGCAGCAGCGTTTAACTGTCAAAAAATTCATCATATAATTATTTATTTATTTTTTTTTAGCAGAAATGTTTTTCAGACATCATTAGATTCATCTATGGTTTAGTTTTCTCAGGTATTTTTAAAACCGCTTTTACAGCCAGTTTTGTAGTTACTGACTTGCATAATTAAAGATGGCCAACTCTCGCAGTTTATAAAAATCTGTTCCCTCGAGGTTACCTGTTAAATGGACAGACTAGTATCATACTGCGAATGTAGTAAGATGATGCCACCTATGTTTTCTTATGGTAGACAGCACATCAATGTACCAAGATATTTCATTTTTTCATGGCACATTTGCTACGGGAATGGGGACTTTTGAAAATGTTAAAATTACATATTTTAGTTCATGAATGAAAGAAAATGAAAAGAAAAAGGTGTATATTGATGTTTTTGCCAGAAAAAAACACAGTATTGCCAAAAGAAAACTACTTGTATGGTGATTAACAAGTAGCGCAGCTTTAAAGTCCTTACTTTTGTTTGTCTCACAGTGACTTGATAGTGTCATATCAAGGAGGAACTTCCCAAACTGGCTAGTTTCATTAGCGTTTTTGTTCTGGCAGCCCCCCCCCCCCCAGTCAGGCAGAATCTGTTTCAGTCTGTGCAAAAACTCAACTGCAGCAGTATTGTTAAAGAAGTGTTGTACCTAAGAATGCAGTGCTTATGTTAGAAAGGCCACAATCATCTCATGGAAGTTTTAAAATTGCAGTCTTCGCCATAGATTTCTCGGGCAAATTGTCCAGCCTTTTCATGAACAATTGACCCCAAGACAGGTATACCATTGCCACTTTGCTGTATAAACCACAGCTGTGTGACCCTGTCCACTACCTCTGCCACATCCGCCCAGTGCAGCTGCTTCCATTTAAGGGCATCTACTTCAGAGCACTCAAACAAATTCCTTTTGTGCTCCTTCCTGTTTTTACCAAGTGCAGGTTGTTTACTTTGAATACCAGGAGCCGCTGGACATTTTTGTATGGCTTTCTCCTGCTGTGAGCCAGTCCAACATGGTAAGCTTGGTGTACAGTGCATACCCTGACCGCTTCATGATGGACTGAATGTGAGTGCTAAGTCACGGCCGAACATATACACCGATCTAGGTTAAGTTAATTAAGCAAGAGCCACGCAGCACATTCGCTGTAGCCTAGTTCGCAATAAAAGGTTCGGTGTAGCGAGGGAGCACTGTATTTACAACAGTTATGTTTAAAGGGAAATTACATCTTTCTTTACCTTTTTTTAATGTAATTGGGAGTTTGGGCATTTCAGTGAGATTGCACCTCATCTCCCACAGCCTCTGTGACTGCCCCCCTACTCCCCATGTACCCTCTAACTCTCCCCCAACCCCATTTATGGTAGCTCCCAACCCCTCCACACCTCGTGAACAAAGCCTTATTTTTAGGCGGATTTGCTCACACCATCAAAGCCATTTCTGTCTGCCTCCAGCTGTTTGCCATTCCTGTATGGGGCAACATTATCTTTTTTTAACTATTACGTGCAATATATGTTTCTGTTACTCAGTTTACTCAAGTAGCCTTTGCTCTGTATGTCTATGATACACTAATCTGTCTACTGAAATTGCATTTATGCGTATGATGGTGTTTTTAGTAATTAGTTTGCCTGTATTGTTACTTGTCATTGTATGACATGGAACCTACGCAAGAGAGTCTTCTGACTCTTAGGTTATTGTAATCCAATAATTAAATAAATAAATAAAAACTTTTTTTTTTTTGGTAGGGTTTCTTGTTAATACTGCCTTTTCCCTGCTTGATACTCTTTTTAGAACTACTGATCAGTTCAGGAATCTGATGACATTGTATATGTTGCAGTGCAGGAACTCTGCTCCGCTGATGTCATCATGTTTCCGCATTGATCAGTAATTATAAAAATGAAGGTCGGCGGGAAAAAAGGCAACATTAACAAGGAATTCCAATAATAGTAACAACAACAAAAAGAAAAGGTTACTTCAAAGTGAATACAAGAAGGATGGTGAGTAAGGAGGGTAGTATTTTTTTTTATTTGGCACTGTTTTGAAACTCTGAGCACCTTATATCAAATAAAGACACAAATGTATAGAACATTTAGAATAAAGAAAAGTTACAGTAGGGAGAATGTATAGGTTATACACGCGGGACCATCGGCACAGTAGTAGATTTTACTGCTCATGACGCCAACGAGCTTGGTTTGGGAACAAGAATGGGTCATTTTGGGGGGGGGGGGATTGAACATCCTGTAGGATGCTCTCCAGGGAGGGAAGGGGTTGTTGCCTCCACTGCAACACTGCCATATGGGGGACCGTGAGTGACTGTGCAGCGGAGACATGTTTCAGCACACCCACGCATGCACTCCAGGAGTGAGCCTTTTGCATGCAGATTTCTCCGTGGCTAGGAGAAAAAGGAAGAAAGTGGCCCCCAGCTGCAGCAGTGGATGATGGTCCTCCGTAAATGTGGACGCAGCACTGCCTCCTGCCACATCGCATGATACAAGAAGTTCTAGTTGCCCATCCTGCCTCCTTGGGGGTGAGGGGGGTGGGTACAGCCACAGCTACATGGAGGTAGGTAGTTGCGACCAGGGGTGACGAGGGTCCAGTAGCCCTGGAGTGTCCTGAAGGAGGGTTCTGCAGAGGGAACAAGGTGGGTGTAAACAGAAAATAAAAAAGAAAAGGCTATACACATATATCCAAAATGTATAATTATAGTTAAAAAAAAAAAAAAAATTCATGCTCTCTTAAAGCGGTAAACCCTTATAGTAGTAATATTTATTAGTTGGTAGAAAACTTTCATTATATAGTTTTTGTAAATGTAACCCCTAGATGGCGCTATCCCAGGGGCTACTACCCCTGCCTGATTTGCCACTAACAGGTTGAGGGGCCTGGATCCAATGGCGGGTGCCTCCACCCAGAGGTCAGGGTTTGCAATAGTTAAACTAACTTGGTCACAGCCCTCTGGGACACTGCAACCCCCCTTTCTTCCCACTAGTGGCCCACACAATATATCAGAATTACCTTCACAGTATACACTTACCCCAGGTCTGGTTCCGGCACTGGGACCTCCTGTGAAATGAGATACAGTGCAACAATCACAGTACAGTACTTTAACATAGACAAATACCTCAGGCAGTATAACTTTGCTGAAACAAGCAGCTCTGATTTATTTGGGGGATATAACAAGGACAGGGAAATCAGGTTAATTAGCTTATCACTTTAATAATCTACCTATGGCTCTGTGCACAGGCCTATCCCTATCAGTTACTGTCCCTGGGTACCCAAGCCCTAGTGGCTAGTCCAAACCGTGGCAGCTGGTGGGGCCCTTTCACACGAAAAAGAGAATTAAACAGTCAGCAGTACAGTAATTCCATTTGGATTTAATGCGGCAATTCAACAGGGAGGCGACCCTGAATTAGTACTCACGACCTCCAAATAAGATAGAGGTCCTTCAGTGTCAGCAGGACTCACTTGAGGTGCACAAACCTCTTCACAATCCATATAAAAGAAAGCACTATACCAGGCAGGCTGCATCTGTATCCGATCGCAATTGCACAATACCGGAGAACACACAGCAGATTCAGTTCCTGACAGACCGAGTGTAATTTTCAGCAATTCCTCCAGTCTTCTACAGGGTGAGCCTGGTTTTACTCTTCAGAGATCCTTTGATTCTTTTCACAGGACGGATTCAGTCCTAACAAGCTGCAGACCGGAACTCTGGGCCTTACACGCGTTTTGACTAAAACTGCACTGAAAGCACAGGGCTCCTTCCTTCTTCACCTGCCAAAGCTCAACTGAAACTCCAACCGACAAAACCGGCACTTCCTTTGAGTTCCTCCCAGTTCTTGACTGGATTGGCTGTCACTCACAATAGACTGCTGCTGTTGGTCCAAAAAGGTGCTGAAGTCTAAACTACATCTCCCAGAGTCACTGCCCATACAATCCTCCTGTGGCTGGCTCAGATTATGAGTCCAAGTTCTGATTCGTCCAAGGCACCATTTTAGAGCTAGCTTACCCACACTGATTGGTCCAGTTCAGCAGTTCAAAACTAGAATGGGAACTAGCAGACACAGTTCTGACTGCAAAGAAAGCAGGTTAGACAAACTGTAATTTCATTATTACTCTAAATAATTTCTGGCAAACAGTTACATCTGTCAGATAGGTTCCCTTTGCACTCCTAGTGACTGCAAAATGAAGTGAATTGGCAGCAGCTTGAGTGGTACTCAATCAAAGAAACACACAGTCCCCATACAAACTAATTATGTCTGCAAGCAGACAGCTCTTAAAGAGACAGTACCAGAGGTTCTAAAAACACTCCTGATAAATGGCTTAAATGCCAAACACCATTCAGGCTTGGAGCATTCAAGCAAGCTCCTGAAGTCTTTTGGGAACCCCCATTTGCAGGGGTTACACCCTTCCTAGCCTGGGAAAGCTTGCGTCCGTCAAGCAAGTACCCCATAAGTTTCAACTGCAACCATACATTTGCATTAGGCTCGCACATGTAATCATCAGTCAATATATCATTTTACCAAGAACACATTTCTGAAGCATTTGCAGTACGTCACTTACACAGTATTACATACACATTGTACCATAACTCAAGTTATTACCTCTTGTACATGAAACCTGAAGAGAGGGGCACTTCCTATCAGTTACCTTGGGGCTGGATGGGGCAAGGGCACCATACTTAGAGGGCAACACAAGTAACTTGGAGTTAGCACTGATGCTCAGTTTGGGCAATGAGCTCGGGGACACATACACTCCTTTATGGACAACATTGAGAGGCAAGTCCACAGGCCTCCCAAGTGAATCATAACTGAGGTGCACCACAGGCTTTACAGCTCGACCAGTCTTTCTAGGGGGAACTGTTATAGTCTCTGCACTCTGAGCCTCATTTTCAGCATTGTCCTCACTTGTCAGGGGAGTCTCCATGGGGGTAGAGAGGCTAGAACTTGGGGCACTTTCAGCTCCAGGAGTTACAGTTTCTGAGTCCACAACATTTGGCCTGCATGGAGAGCTTTCGGACACTGGCAGTGGACTGTCAGGGCACTCAAAATACTCTTCTTGTTCAGATTGTATCACCAGTCTGCCCCAATCTATCATTTTCCTCCTGAAAGCTCAAACAGTTCAACCATGCACAATGATTCCATTTCATCTGATCTGATGCTTTGCACTTCACTTTCTGGGAGCATTGGCTCCAGGGATGAAGCTGGGGGCTTAGACAGTCCAGAAGGCCCAGCTTCATCTCCAGTATTGACTAGGGATTGCCCCGAAACAATTGACTCAGTTCGAAGAAGGATAGTATTCAAAGTCACTCTCACTTTCTTCCGATATGGACTGACAGTCATGCTCAACTGGGACTTGTGGAGAACACTTTAACTTTGCTTCTGTAGGTGCAGACTTTCTTGATCTTTTCTTGTGAGCAGCTCTAGTCACTGGTCCAGAGGGGCATCTTCTAGGGCTCAGACTCAATTAAGATTTGTCCAATGGGCAGTAAATGATTTCTATGCATTGTTTTACATCTTTTGAATTATTCTCAGGCCTCGTTGTACACTGGCAGATCATCTAGTTTGCCCACTACAATGTGAGGGAGATGGTGCCATCTGTCAGCAATCTTGTGCTTGCCATGCAGTCCCAGATTTCTTAGCAATACCCGATCTCCCTCCTGGAGTTCCTGTGCTTTCACCTTTTTATCATACCTTTCTTTGTTGGCCAGATTTCTTTTGGCAGCCATGGTTTGAGCCAGTTGGTACGCATGAGTTAGCTGGGCCTTTAACTTTTGCACATACTGTAAATAGTTGTCAGCTTGAACCCCATCAGGAGAGACCCCAAAACACACATCTACTGGTAGTCGAGCTTCTCTTCCAAACATCAGGCGGTAGGGGGAGAATCCAGTGGCATCACTTTTGGTGCAGTTATAAGCATGTACCAGGGTGCTAATTTGTTGGCTCCATCTAGGCTTGTCCTTTGGGTGCAGGGTGCCTAGCATATCTGCAAAGTGCGGTTGACGTTCAGGCTGTGGGTCCCCTGGGGGTGGTAAGGAGTGGTTCTGGACTTTGCACTCCCACAGAGAAAGCATCTCTTTGATCAGGCGACTCTCAAAGTCTCTCCCTTGATCAGAATGGATTCTTTGTGGAGCCCCATAGTGAACAAAAAGTTTTCAAGTACTTTGGCCACAGTGGATGCTTTCTGGTCTTTGGTGGGGAAAGCTTGGGCATATCTCGTGAAATGGTCAGTGACCACCAGCACATTACTGATATTTCTTTGATCTGACTCCAAACTCAGAAAATCAATACAGACCAGCTCCATGGGTGCACTGGTGGTGATGTTAACAAGGGGCAGCCCTCTGGGCAAAAGCTTTCCTCTGTAGCTAGCGACTACAAGTTCGAATGTGTTGCTCCACATCAGCCCCATCTCTTAGGCCAATAGAATCTGGATCTCACCAAGTCAAGTGTTCTGTCTATACCAAGGTGCCCCATGTGGTTGTGCAAGGACCTCAGTACTGAGTCTCGAAGGCAGTGGGCAGCACTAGTTGTTGTTTGTCTACTTGTCCCCTCTGTCTACTGTTTCTCTGTATAACAGTTTATTGATCAGTTTCAACTTAGGACTTCTTTGTATAACAGTGCAGTTCTCAAATCAGTGGGCGTAATTTGGACATCTTTTCCTGCATAGAGGGCTTCTAAAGCTGCTTTGATCATGGGATCGCTGGATTGAGCCGCCCGAATACTGTCATTGTCCAGCTGAGACAGTGCACCAATGTCTATTGCAGAAAAGTGGCAATAAGCAGCAGGTATGCAATTCTCAGAGGCTCCCAAGCAATCCACCATGCAGTCCACTGCGTCCGTGGACATTTGTTCCTCCCTGTCAAACTTCCGGCAGAGTGCCGAATGTCAGGTTCTGCCAATCGGACCCAATCATTCTGGGGAACAGGCCTCCGGAGAAAGCATCAGCATCTATGTGGTTCAGACCTGCTCGGTATTCGAGCATAGTCATATGTAGATAATGCAGAAAGCCACCTATGGCCAGTGGCATCCAACTAGCTGAGGTCTGCACATAGGTCAAAGGATTATTGTCAGTTTTACTAGTATTTTAGCCCCATACAAGTACTCATGGAATTGGTCAACAATAGCCCACTTCAAAGCTAGAACTCTAACTTATGTACAGGATAGTTCTTTTCGGATGGGGTCAGGCTTCTACTGGCAAAGGCCACTGGTCTCAGGCCATTCTCGCTCTTGGTACAACACAGCCCCCAACCCTTGCAAGCTAGCATCAGTGTGCAGGGCGTAAGGTTTTCTTGGATCGGCATAGGCCAGCACTGGAGCATGGGTAAGTTGATATATGATCTCATGAAAAGCAGTCTCACAATCAGGAGTCCAGCGGGCCCCAAATACTTCACTCGGATGAAAATACACTCTTTTCAGTCTTGAGGACGCTGACTTTTAGTATTTTTGTGGGTTGGGGATACCCTTGAGTAAGGTTAAGTAAAGGCGGATCACTCTTGAATAGTCCTTGATGAGCGCCGATAATAACCACAGAATCCCAGGAATCTTTGCAGTTCTTTTAGATTTTTGGGCTGTGGCCAGGTGGTCAAGGCCTCAACTTTACTTGGGTCGGTCTCTATTCCTTGGTGGATACTATGTGTCCCACATACTTTACTGATGTTTGAAAGAATTGACACTTATCAATGGACAGTTTAAGGCCAAAGTCCTCCAGTCGGTCCAATACCTTAAATAATCTGCTCTCATGTTCCTCCAGTGAGCTGCCAAACACAATAACATCATCTAGGTATACCAGGCACTCTAGTAAGTTCATGTCCCCACTGCACGCTCCATCAATCGTTGAAAAGTGGCTGGGGCACCTGAAATCCTTGAGGCATCCTCATGAATTCATGAAGCCAGCGGACAGATAAAGGCCGTCTTCTCACGGTCCTCTGGGGCCATCGGGATCTGGTAGTACCCACTCGGAGATCCAGCACAGAAACCACTTGCTCCCGTTAGGCAGTCCAAAGCATCCTGAATGCGGGCATTGTGTACTGATCAGGGATAGTCCGCCGGTTTAAGGTGCGATAATCCACACACATCCTTACTGTTCCATTCTTTTCCTCACTACCACAATGGGGAAGCATAAGGGCTTCTGGATTCTTGTATTACACCAGCAGCTAACATCTCTTGCAGATGCCGTCTCACATCATCTATGTCAGCAGGTGCCAGGCGTGAGACCTCTCACGAAATGGTCTTTCGTCATGCAGCCGGATATTGTGCTCAGCTCCTTGCACGCATCCTACATCCCATTCCTTTAAAGAAAACACCTGGTCTCTCTGGGCAAGCTTCTCACTGATCCTCACTTTCCATTCAGCTGGCAGCGGGAGTTGCGAAATCAAACAAGTCAGGCGTTACTCTGTCATTCTTCCTTGAACTCTTGCTGCTGGGTAGCACTGCAGTGTCTGCACAATGCACATAGCAGGATGCAACCTCTGTTTACTCAATGTCTCTTTCAGACACATTATGAACTTGGACCATTACCCTTCTGGCATAAGCATGGGCTCTAGCGGGCAAAATACTAGGCTTGACCAGCAGTCCCTCTGGCAATTTTCCATCGCCTGGTGCATCCAACATTAATATTTTATTCTTAACATCCTTTCTGATACGGACCTCTCCTGTAAGGTACACTGGGCATTTGGCCCAGGATCAGAGACTCAGGATCCTTCTTCCATACAATTCGACCGGTTCCTCTGGTTCTGTTTTCAGCATCTCTCTGTGCCTCATAAGCCTTCTTAATTAAAGCCGAACTCTTAAAGCTCTACTAGTCTTTGACCCCTGTTTTTCATAACACAACTGTGCCAGCCTTCCGAACATATGAGCATTTGTTCCAATCAACAAAGGGACACCATCATACAGTCCAGTGGGGACACACTAAGGCTAGGGTCTCTACTTGTTGCCACTCCAGCCCACGGAGGTGGGGAAAGACAGCCAAATTCGGATATACCCGAATAGGGTAGGCCTTCTCACTTAACCCCATACATGCAGTCCTTCTAATGGTTGTAAGGTCGTCTGACAAATGCTTCTGATACCAATCCTGGAACATAATTGTCACTTGGGAGCCACTGTCTAATACAGCTCTTGTAGACACTCCATTCACCTTTACAGTGGTCTCCATGGAGGACCCACTATTCTGGACCAGTCTGGAGGGCGGTAGTGGGGGCCTGGGCAACTGACCTTGCCACAAGAGGACGTGAATTAGCATTTTGGTGCCCTCACTGGGATCATGTCGTACCTCTTAACCACTGATTTCTTCTCCGAGCTCTCCTTGTAGCCTATATGCAACTTTGTCAGTGTCTTTTGGGGACTGGCATTCCCTTTTCATGTGCCCATCTTTCCCACAATTATAGCAAAACATACTTTCTGGAGTTTGAGCTGGCCGAGCGCCACACTGGGAGCCAGGGCGGGTATTACTAACTGGAAACCTGGGTGCCATCTCTGTCAGCGGGCGTGATAAGCATTTGGAGACATCTCGTCAGTTTCTCCACTTCCATGGTCAAGGAATTGAGTTTGGAGCTGTTATCAGCTGAGATACATGGGTGGGTACCCCACCCCATAGCAGATGCAGTCGGATATAGGTCAGGGCCCGTACTTGCAAGTGGCCTTCATAAAGGACTGTTTTGAATTCCGGATCTCTCAACAGTTCGCCCCATTGTGGCATATCTTTTTCCTTGTCAGAGCACTCATTGACTGTCAACCTCTGCCCTGAACTTCACTTGATGGGTCACCCTCAGTCCTACGAGTCGTAACCACAGCTGTTGGTGCAGGTACCTCCGAGTCGCCTTTTCTCAACTCCTTAATTTCTCTCATTAACTCATCATAGGAGGGTGGGATTCCAGTCGATTTGCCAGGCTTAACTGAAGCAACAGCAGTTCTGAGAAGGGGCAGACTTAAGATTCTGTCCAGTCTGGTTGGTCCAGTTCAATCGCTGGCAAACTACCCTTTCTGAGGCATTCTTGCAACAATTTTTCCAGCGAGAGACATACACAGACAACAACCCCCTTGGTACTGTTGTGCATTTCTTACTCTCCACCATAGGTCCTCATCAGAATCTGGGCTCCCATACACATTCTCCAAGGCCTCAAGATAGGCCTGTGCAGTCGCTTCAGGGTTACTGGCCCGTTTAGCACGGATGGTAGCCAGGGCAGGACCTCGAGGCTCTCACTAACCCTCTTTGCTTTAGCCTTCGAGCATTGCCATTCTAGCACTTGGGGGCAACATAGTCTATCCAGGTCTCCCAGTCATCCTCCCTTTGGGGGTGGGAGGGTGCCAGAGAAGATCCTCAACCTTCGTAAGAGTCGTGACTAATGGCAGGTGCAGAAATAGGAGTCTGCATTGGTTCAGCCACCATTACGGGCACTGGAGCAGGAGAGGGTGTTGGGGAGGAACACCCCAGGTGGCAAGAATAGTTTCTTCAAGTCCTCCACAGTTTTCCCTCTCCCAGCAACCATTCAGCAAATTTCTCCTCAAAAGTTTCAGATAGTGGTGGGGCTGATTCCCCCGGTCTTTACTGTCCTTAGTTATCACTCTCAAGCAGTGAGGGCTCCTCTGGGGTAATGGTCTGTGGCACTTTGGAGCTATCTATGGGATCCTTAAACTCTACTAGGGCCAGGAAAGTGTGGGTGAGCAGATTAGCATGCCGACCCACCACCACAGGGTTTTTGTAAACCTTCCACCTTGGAAAGTACTCCCTGCACAGTGTCCTGATTGATACCCAGGGGATGTCCAGGATAAGCATAGCATTTTGGGGTTCCATCTCCTCCCCAGTACACCACCTCACCAGCCGGTGCACAGCCACTTCTGTCGGGTACCCATTTTTCTTAACAGTGGTTCGTAAATATGGCCACTAGAGGACACACAATCCCAGCGGTGAGCCTCAAGATGTAACCCCTAGATGGCGCTATCCCAGGGGCTACTCTGCCTGATTTGCCACTAACAGGTTGAGGGGCCTGGATCCAATGGCGGGTGCCTCCACCCAGAGGTCAGGGTTTGCAATAGTTAAACTAAGTCACAGCCTCTGGGACACTGCAACCCCCTTTCTTCCCACTAGTGGCCACACAATATATCAGAATTACCTTCACAGTATACACTTACCCCAGATCTGGTTCGGCACTGGGACCTCCTGTGAAATGAGATACAGTGCAACAATCACAGTACAGTACTTTAACATAGACAAATACCTCAGGCAGTATAACTTTGCTGAAACAAGCAGCTCTGATTTATTTAGGGGATATAACAGGACAGGGGAAATCAGGTTAATTAGCTTATCACTTTAATAATTACCTATGGCTCTGTGCACAGGCCTATCCCTATCAGTTACTGTCCCTGGGTACCCAAGCCCTAGTGGCTAGTCCAAACCGTGGCAGCTGGTAGGGCCCTTTCACACAGAGAAAAAGAATTAAACAGTCAGCAGTACAGTAATTCCATTTGGATTTAATGCGGCAATTCAACAGGGAGCGACCCTGAATTAGTACTCACGACCTCCAAATAAGATAGGGTCCTTCAATGTCAGCAGGGCTCACTTGAGGTGCACAAACCTCTTCACACATCCATATAAAAGAAAGCACTATACCAGGCAGGCTGCATCTGTATCCGATCGCAATTACTGCACAATACCCGAGAACACACAGCAGATTCAGTTCCTGACAGACCGAGTGTAATTTTCAGCAATTCCTCCAGTCTTCTACAGGGTGAGCCTGGTTTCTACTCTTCAGAGATCCTTTGATTCTTTTCACAGGACGGATTCAGTCCTAACAAGCTGCAGACCGAACTCTGGGCCTTACACACGCTTTTTGACTAAAACTGCACACTGAAAAGCACAGGGCTCCTTCCTTCTTCACTGCCAAAGCTCAACTGAAACTCCAACCGACAAAACCGGGCACTTCCTTTGAGTTCCTCCCAGTTCTTGACTGGATTGGCTATCACTCACAATAGACTGCTGCTGTTGGTCCAAAAGGTGCTGAAGTCTAAACTACATCTCCCAGAGTCACTGCCCATACAATCCTCTTGTGGCTGGCTCAGATTATGAGTCAAGTTCTGATTCGTCCAAGGCACCATTTTAGAGCTAGCTTACCCCACACTGATTGGTCCAGTTCAGCAGTTCAAAACTAGAATGGGGAACTAGCAGACACAGTTCTGACTGCAAGAAAGCAGGTTAGACAAACTGTAATTTCATTATTACTCTAAATAATTTCTGGCAAACAGTTACATCTGTCAGATAGGTTCCCTTTGCACTCCTAGTGACTGCAAAATGAAGTGAATTGGCAGCAGCTTGAGTGGTACTCAATCAAAGAAACACACAGTCCCCCATACAAACTAATTATGTCTGCAAGCAGACAGCTCTTAAAGAGACAGTGCCAGAGGTTCTAAAAACACTCACTGATAAATGGCTTAAATGCCAAACACCATTCAGGCTTGGAGCATTCAAGCAAGCTCCTGGAAGTCTTTTGGGAACCCCCATTTGCAGGGGGGTTACATAAAAAATGTATTTCTGTCCGCCTCAGATTTCATACTAAGTGTATTTTTCAGTTTTCTCAGATATCATTAAAACAGCTTTTACTTGGCCCGGTGGCACTGAGGGTTGTGGCACTGGACGCCACACCGGTGACCTGTGTTCAGGAATGAGCATGGACCGTCAGGGGAAGGAGAGGATCGAGCATCCAGAGAGTGCAGGTCAGAGGGGCCAGATGAAGGGAGGGTGCTGCAGGACTTCTGCCGACATGCACATGCCTCTACACGCGCATGTCCTGCGTGTGCACCCCAGCAATGGGGAAGGGAGAAGAAAAGAGGAAAAACACCGGCTGCAAGATGATGAGCGATCTCCCACAGGCTCCGCACCCAGGCAGGGGTAAGCCCCGATAGTAACAGGGCTGGGAGGGGTCGGTCAGAAGGGGGCAGCCGGGGGCAGAAGGAGGATAAAGTGTCCTATAAAAAACAAAACAAAAAAAAAAAAAGGTTTTCACAGCTCATTTTGTAATTACTCACGTCATTAAAAGATGACCTCCACTTGCAGTGTGTTAAGGATGCCTGTTGAATGTGCATGCTAGATTGTTAATCTGGATATATTAGAATGGTGTTGCCACATGTTTCTGATGGTAAACTGCACAACCCTGTACCAAAGTATTTAACTTTCTCATGGTGGGCATGGCATGGTAGCGAGAACTTTTAAAAGCTTCAAAATCCTGTATCTTGGTTCAGGAATGAAAGAAAATGAAAAGAAAAATGGGTATCTTTAGATTTTTGCCAGAGAAGACTTTATTTCCGAAAAAACAATATGGTCACCAACATGCTGCTTCTTTAAAGAGGCTCATTTATTAATAGTGGCCATCATAGTTTCAAAACCCCGTGGAAAGCGTTTTTAGATGTGGTCTTTTGGCAGTCTGGTATTATTGATCACGAAGTTTACCACACATTGATGCTATACCTGCCACCATGTTTTAGAACCTTTTGATGTCACTGAGGGTGAAATTGAATGTGTTGGCTTACCCTCACCCTCCATAACATTACAAAGTTCTGAAAATGATGGCACTGTAGCATAGAGCAGAGTAAATATATCTGCAGACCATTGCTAGTTGCAGGTTTATGTCGATGGTCGTGCACAGTTTTTCTGAGTGATTCACTTGTGTTTATTAAGACTCCCAACATTTTGCATTGTTTTTTTTTTTCAAGGGGACCCTGTAACATAAATTACAATTCCTTTTACAAAACTATGTCTCATAAAATCACTGTGTTTTGCACAGTTTTCAAAAGTTCTGAGTTTCAAATATGACTGCTTGTATACAGATACAATTATAATTAAGTCAAATTAATTCAGATGAAACCCATCATCATCATCATCATTGTAGCACCCAGTGATGGTGACGAGTCCCAGAAGATGCTCTCCTCCAGGGTGGGAGGGTGCTGTCCTCCGCTTCACGTCTACCACCTGGGTGACTACAGGTGGCAGTGCTGGTAGGTCTGATAGCAGGCAGGTGGACACTGCATAGCGTGGATGTAGCCATGTTGGTGTCCATGTACGCCATGTCTCCAGGGAGGATGGGAGAAACTTGGAAAAAGGCCCCAGTACCTCCACAGTGAGGGTCGTGGCAGCTCCCCGGCCACTACCTTACCAGCCCAGCACAGCCTGACAAAATGCGAAAGTTTGGGGGTAGGGTCACCCCTTCGATCCCACCTGGGGGCACAAGCCAGAGCTCCATGGAGGTAAGTGGCCATAGCTGGGGGAAGCTCGGGAGGTGGCTGACAAGACCTGAGGGCTACAAGGGGACAGGACAGAAGGGTGTATAAACAGAAATAATAATAAAAAATGTTGGTGATGTGTTTTATTTGACTTAAAGTATATTTTAATTTATGTTGGTGTCCCCCTGAAGAAGCCTTACAAGGTGAAATCTCGAGGTCTTGACGCAAGCGAAGCTCTCAGAAAAATTGGGCATGGCCAATTTTTTGACTGCGAGCGGTCATCTGTGGGTGTTTGACATGGTTCTTCTCTTCGTCTTGATCAGTTCCACAGCCTTCTTGTCTAAGAACTTTGTGACTGCCTGTGAAGAACAGTGATTGTTAGTAGCAGGTTTACTCACTACCACATTTAAAAGAGCCCACTTTGATCTCTTATCACACATGGTGATATTTATTTATTTTAGTTTAGTTTTTGTTGACATAGGTAAGAGATCAAAGAGCTGTGACATTGTATGTGATGCCCGTGAGGGGTCATCGTACATTTATTTTATTTTATTTATTTAGTTTTTGTTGACCGGGTAAGTGCACTAGACAAATCCTTCCTATTTTCAGGCACGACCCGGGGGAGGGGGATACAGATGAATGCCAGCTGACCTTGAACCAGATTAAGTTGTTGGTGGTATTTTTAGTGAATGAGGGAAATTTGGCCAGGACACCGGGGAAATTCCCCTACTCTTTTCGATAAGTGCAATGGGATCTTTAACATCCACCTGAACTACCACCAGTCCAGGCAGATGGAACCTCTGTTTAACGTTTAATCTGAAAGACGGTACCTCAGAAGTGCAGCAGCACCCCCCCCGGCCCAGTGTTGCACTACAGTGTCAGTACTGGGATATTAACCCAAGTGCCAGATGTGGGAACTGAACTCGCAGCCCTCTGATCTCCCGGCCTCAGAGGCAAGTGTGCTGCCTACTGAGCCACTGACAAAGTACATGTCTGTTTGCTCTACTGCCTTTGCAGAGTGAACAGGGTAGAAATATTCTTGTCCCTTTGAGCTATAAATTTTTTAATTTTACTTCTTTAATTTGATCTGTATGTAACCCCCCCCCCCCTTGTTTAACTAGCAGGGCTGCTCCTCTCACCACATAGCGTCTAGGGGCAAAAGAGAGGGATGGGGGTTTACATAAGTACACACATTTCTTTTCTAAGCCTGCTATCACAGACAGGCAACCAAGTGTAGCAACTACCTGGCACACACCTGGTGGGACCATTTACCATGGCCAGCAGCCCAAGTCCCTGGGAGAAAACGTTTGCTAGCAATTATGCTAGGTTTGCACTTCTGGACAGGGGCACCCAAGTAAATCCAGGCACAGTGGAAGCAGTAACAGTACTGTCCAAACCAGGTTGGGATTCTAGAGTGTGGCTTTTATTCACGAAACAGAGTAGGAGTAATCACAAAGCGAAGATGGACCCCAACAGGGCTACACATACTGGTATTGCAGATTCTCCAGAGTACAGAAATTCATGACATTCCCATTTAGCATAGGGTAAAGACACAAAACAGCGAACGCTCTGGGTCTGAAATGGAGATTGGTACACACGGCCAAAACTGGTAAATTTCCCATTGAGTAGGCACACACGGCCAGTACTAGGACACTTCCCCATAGTTCATGAGGAATGAAAGTGATTACACATGACCACAAATGAGCACATCCAGGCTCAAAATCATCCAGCACCCACTATATTGAGGTGAACTGAAAAGAGAGAATCCAAAACCCACATCTGGGTAACTATTTCTATCAGGCACTGGCCAAATGTACTGACTGAAAATTGTACTGGTGCCCAAACTGAACCCGGAGAGGTAAACTGGTTACTCCAGATGGGGGGTCTCCCACCTTTTGCTCCCAAGTTTATACTCCGACGTTTATCTGGTTAATAACACCCTCACAGAAACTTGTAGATATCTTGAAATTTTTTTCACACTTAACATACTACAACACACCTCTAAGGTGTCAGAAAGTTAAAAGTTCTGTACTTGGACAGTCTCTCACTGGACTCCAAACATAGGCAGACACTTTTAAAATAGAAACAGTCTAGATGACAGGGTCCCTTTGTCAGAGAAATTCATCATAGGTATTGCAGGTGCCCCTCCTAGGCTCACACAAAAGTAATACTCACAGATCTGAAGTTGTACAAAGGCAGCTTCACCAGACAGACTGGATTGAGGGGATTGCCCCTGAACCCTGAAGATTGCCCCCATCCCTCCTGGGATGTGGTAAAGGAAAACCTACTTGGCAAGGTCTCCACCACTTCAGTCACTGTCTTTTATGTTGTTGTTCTTCTAGGGTGAGAACAAACTACCCAAAACAAAGAGGTAGCTCTCTGTCAGAGCTAGGTGAGGAGCTGCACAGCAAGCTGCAGCCTCCTCCTGGAACACCTACTTAGGACTGACTCCACTCTAACTGAACATTCTAAAGCTATCTCCCTAGAGCTGGCAGAGTGCATGGCTTATGCCGCTGTGAGAGTTCTAAGATTACATCATCCTCCAGCTAAGCTGAGGCTGAAACCAGAGTATGACATTGTGAAACCCATTTAACTGGCATTTCACTAGCTGCCTTTCCCTGACTGCCACTGGTTCTAACTGAGATTCTAGTAACCCCTGTGAACAAGAGGGTTACACCCACCCTCAGCAAGGAAAATGACTGTCCCTAGTCATTACCTACCTGGCACTGGACCATCCTACCCTATGTGTTACCTACGGAGAGGGGTGATCAGGCCCTCTCCTACTATATGACAGGCATAGGCGGCAACATTAAGGGCCCAGAGGCAATTGGCTGACACATCTATCCCTACACTGTGATCTTACTATGGATAACCAGTGGTCCTGGAAGAACTATCCAGAGCATAGGCCTAATAGACCAGCGCTGCGGCCCCTCTGGCCAGTCAGGTCCACAGCCTGTCTATGCCCCTAGCCCTCTAGGGAAAACTTATCTAACCAGAAACTTACCCAAAGGGAGGACCTCCCCCTAGCCCAGGACACCTGCAAACCAAAAACACAGAGCTAACACTATACATAAGCATTACACTCCCACGTTCCCCCACAAATACACCCATGGAAGGAAAAGGTTAACACATGTTATCAACTACTATACTTTAAAAAACACTTTAAAGCACAAAGGAACTCCAATGAGTCCTCAATCCTCTTCTTGTCTTCTCTTCTTTCTTCACCAGGATCCACCTGAAAGAGAAAAGACAAAACACACCCCAAATCTGCAAAACACACAGTATAACAACAATAACCCATATCATCAAAACACTGGAGAATCCCAAAAATATTTTTTAGAAAAGTAGAAAACAGTAGAAAATATCAACATTATGTACAGTACACCTTTTGGGGGGAATGAATGCCCTAAATGTCCAAACTAGTGACAACAGTTACGCCCGAAGGCAAGGTACATAAAAGAGTCTCTCCTGGGCCAGAGCCCGGTGAAGCACAGTTCCTGAAGTACTGTAATCCCAAAGGGGAGAGAGTCTTTGTGGACAGTTCAACAGTCTGTAGTCTGCCAGGTGTACAATGTGTGTAACCCACCCCTCACCGGGCCCCCCCTTGTTTAACTAGCAGGGCTGCTCCTCTCACCACATGGCGCCAAAGAGAGGGATGGGGGTTGTCACTACAGTTGAGTTTACTAGTGCATCTTCTTCTGAGCCTACCATACACAGACAGGCAAACCAAGTGTGACAACTACCTGGCACACACTTGGTCGGACCATTTACCATGGCCATCAACCTAGGTCCCTGGGAGAAAACGTTTGCTCACAATTATGCTAGGTTTGTACTGCTGGTCAGGGGCACCCAGGTAAATCCAGACACAGTGCAAGCAGTAACAGTTCTGTCCAATCCAGGTTGGGATTCTAGAGTGTGGCTTTTATTCACATAGAGAATAATCACAAAGTGAAGATGGACCCCCACAGGGCTACTACTACTGGTAATGCAGATTACTGAGGTGCAGACATTCCTAAATTCCCATTTAGCATCGGCATAATGAACACACACAGCAAAGTCTCAGGTTCTGAATTACACAGCGAACTCTCTGGTTCTGAATTACACAGCAAACTATCTGGTTCTGAAATGGAGATTGGCACACATGGCCAGAACTCGTACATTTCCTCTTGACTAGGCATACACGGCCAGTACTAGGACACTTTCCCATATTTCATGAGGAATTACTGGTGGCACCCTCGACCACCAAAGAGCACATACAGGCTCACAGAGAATCCAACCCATGTCTGGGTAAACTATTTTCTTCAGACACTGACCAAATGCACTGAAAGAAAACACAGGGGCCCAGACTGAACCTGGAGAGGTAAACTGGTTGCGTGAGATGGGGCCCCACCTTTTGCTTCCAATTTTATATGCCGCCATTCATCTGGTTAATACCACCCTCACAAAAAACTTGTAGATGCTATCTTGAAATGTCTTTCACACTTAGCATACTACATTACATACCTCGGAGGTGTCCGTTAAAAGTTCTGTAATTGGCACTGTCTCTTCACTAGACCTCAACTTTAGCAGACACTTTTAAACAGAAAACAGTTTAGGTGACAGGATCCCTTTGACAGAGAACATTCACCACAAGGAATGCAGGTGCCCCAGGGCTTTTCCAAACTAAAGTCACAGGTACTCACAGAGCAGTTGAATCTCAGGCAGCTTCAACACAGTCGAGACTGTACCAGGGGATTGCCCCTGAATCCTGAAGATCGCCCCCATCCCTCCTGGGATGGGGTACTGTGAAAACCACTTAGCTTGGTTTCCACCAATTCACCACTAGGCTGTACTGGCTCACACTAGGGTGAGAAACAAACAAAAACACTACAGGTAGCTCTCTGACAGAGCTGAAGAGAGAAGATGCACTACCTGCAACCTCCTCCACTGACTCCAACTTCAGACTGAATGAACATTCTAAAGGTAACTCCCTGCAGCTAGCTCGAGTGTGGCTTATGGTGCTGTGACAGTTCCATAATTACATCATCCTCCAGCTCAGCTGAGACTGAAACCGGAGAATGACGGTGTGAAATCCATTTAACTGGCATTTCACTAGCTGCCTCTCCCTGCCTGCCACTGATTCTAATGGTGTTCTAGTAACCCCTGGGAACAAGGGGGTTACACTCACCCTCAGCCAGGAAAATGCCTGTCCCCAGTCATTGCCTACCCATCACTAGACCATCCTACCCTATGTGCTACCTACGGAGAGGGGTGATCAGGCTCTCTCCTACCATGTGCCAGGCATAGGTAGGCAACACTAAGGGCTCAGAGGCCATTAGCTGACGCATCAGCCCCTACACTACAATCTTACTACAGTAGCCAGTGACTCTGGAAGAACTGTCCAGAGCATAGCCCTAATAGACCAGCACTGTGGCCCTTACTGCAGGTCAGGACCACAGCCTGTCTATCCCCTTAGCCCTCTAGGGAAAACTTATCCAACCAAAACAAACCTACCCAAAACAAGGGAACCTCCCCGCATCCCTGGACACTTGCAGACCAGCCACTGAGCTAACACTGTACACAAGCATTACACTCCCACACTCCCCCACAACTACACCTGTGGAAGGAAAAAGGTTAACACATGTTAACAACTACACAGTACTTTAAAGCACAGAGGAACTTCCGATGAGTCCCTCCAATCCTCTTCTTGTCTTCTCTTCTTTCTTTGCCAGAATCCACCTGAAAGAGAAAATGAGACAAAACACACCCCAAATCTGCAAACACACAGTACAACAACAGTAACCTGTACCATCAAAACACTGGAGAATCCCCAAAAATATATTTTTTTAGAAAAAAGTAGAAGAGTAGAAAACAGTAGAAAATATCAACATTACGTACAGTATACCTTTTGGGGATGGAAGGCCTTAAATGATCCAGCTAGTGACAAACGGTGCCCGAAAGCAGGGTCCATGAAAGAGTCTCTCCTGGGCCGGAGCCCGGTGAAGCACAGTTCTTGAAGCACTGTACTCCCAAAGGGGAGAGTCTTTGTGGACAGTTCAACAGTCTGTAGTCTGCCAGGTGCAGGATGTGTATTGCAATGTCAATAAAGTAAGAAAGTCTGGACTTACCAGTTCCTTGAAGAAGGAAAAATGGAACAGCACCTTGATCTCCCGCCGAAGACTCTCCCAGGCAGCATTTTTCAGATAGAACTGGGTGGAAGTCTTCCAGAATACAGGATGATGAACTGGAAACTACTGGACTGATGTCATCTCTGGCTGACGTCATCTAGGAGATGGGACCTTGGAACAGGAAAGGAACAGCTGGGCTGATGTCATCCGAAATCCCAGGCGATAAATCAGGAAAACAGCTGGACCGATGTCATCTTGGTCCGATGTCATCTGGAAGGCCAGGTGATGAAACTGGAAGGCACACTGCAAGGCTGGTGAATCTGGACGCACCTTTGGATCCTGGAATACCAGACTGGTGGAACAACATGGGTATGGTAACAGCTGGATGGCAGACATTGGCTACCACTGCTCTGCTTCCCACTTGGTAGGCATGGGCACATTCACAGGACGATGGTAACATTGAGGGTAGTACCACAATGGGTCGGGTGCAAGAATTGTGACCCTGTCTTGGCACTCATAATTCATATTATAGAAAGTCTTGTTTCCCTTATCATCCACAAAATGTACAGTGTCTATAAACAGTGTCCTGCCCAACTTCCAAAACTTGAGTTTGTCTCTGACAACTTTGTCTCTGACATATCGAGTTGCACCTGGATGCAGGTTTTTGGTTGCATCTTCCACTAGCCAGGCTATCCTGTTTTCTCAATCTCCTCCCAGACTCTCCGAGGAAAGGTCATTCCATAGATCTTGTTTGCCTTCCTACGAACTAGTATTTCCTCCTTACTACTCTTCATCAGTCTGCGATCCCGGGCCTGGCTTGGGGATGGCCAGTTCTGGTTCTGCCAGTGTCGCATACTCAAAGGTACGTAGAACCTGTCCCTGATCCCTTCTGAGGGCAGGGCTGTGGAGTCACCAACTTCTTCTCCTGATTCCTCCGAGGCAGGAGCCTGAGGCTACAGACTAGGACCTTCAACGTAAAGGTACATAGCTTCTTCCTCCTTCTCCTCTTTCTTCCTCACTTAGGATCTGGGCCCAGGAGTGAGCAATCATCCTCACTCCCGAGACAGTCCACTCTTCACTGGACACCTCCCAATCTAGGGTTTCTCAAACCTCATCGTCTCCCACGAGACTAGGACCCTCTTTCCATGGATCCACTGATTCTCTCTCCGCACAGTCCATCTGTGACGCAGGCATGGAGACATCACGAGGAATCTGCTCTGGCAGTACGTCTGTACCCTCTTCCTTTGTGCCACACTCTGCTGGGCCTCGCACAACAGGTTCAACCTGATGCTGTGTGCTGCTACTTGCAGGATCTTGTAGCTTTGTCCAAGTGGGAGCCAAACAAATCTAAGGTGTCTTGGACAGACTTTGCTTCTCTAAATACCCTGAACAGTGAGGAATCATGAACACGTCCCTTCCAACCTTGAGGCACATTATGCATACTCTCAAAGGGTATCCAGGAATCGCAATATGAGGAGGCAAACTTCCACTGTAGAAACATTGCTCTATTTCTTTAAGCTTGGTAACCTCTTTAGCTATCATAGCCCGGGCATGATCCGGGTAGCGGGATGATCCCAAAGCCATGACTGTAGAAAAACACACAAAAGTTCACTGTTATTACTAAGTTCACTCTGCTTGGAACAGTCTCATAAAATGGCTCCCTGCTGCTGTGTTTACATTACTACCCCACCCTGTAATGGCAGCAGCAGCACTCCTGGTGCATCAACAGTCTGTATCTGACTCAAGCCACTGCACGTCCGATTTACTGCATACTGATAAATTTTACTCAGACTGCACTGCTTTTCTTCCTCAGCACATCTATATGATTTTTTAGGACTTTACCATTAGCTTTCAATCAGTTTTACTTGCTTAAAAGTCACTAAAGCCACAGTATTTCTTGAATGGGATTGCCTGTTGTTGCAGCCTCTCATACAACGCACAGTCTCTCTAGTTGCTCAGAAAAGGATAGTGTTGCTGAATCCATAATACATGCTCACAGTCTAATGCTCAGAATTCTTGCTTGGGTTTTGATTACTTTAAACAATAGTTCTTTGCAAAATAATCACACTGTTTACACACATCCAGCTGGCTTTTGAAAAATCACACACAGTTTGAGCTCAGTTTAGCTGAATGGTACTCAGTGAATCAGTAGCTGGCTTGCTGCGATGGAAATCTTGGCCTAAAGCCAATCCTGGAAGGCCTCTGGGTTGAAGTTGGCTGGCAATCCTACCGATTTTTCTTACGAACACCACACTTTCTGCCCAGTCAATTGGAATACAGGTTGAGCCCAATTTAGCACAGAAAAGTCTGTTGTTTTAACTTTTAGAACGTTTACAGTCACCACGACGATCCTCCTGGCTACCAGCTCATACACCACTCGCTCTCCCCCTCTCAAACACTGGGCAGCACTCTGAAGCTGGCTTGTGGGCGGGACTGATTGCAGTCTCACCAGTCACTTGACTCCATGCAAATGAGCCTCTCTCTCTCTTCTCGTGCTCTTCTCCTTCACGGCGATCGTTGAGCAGGCAAAATTTAAACTGCAAAACAGCTTTTTTTCTTTCAACTGTAACTTCGTGGCGGGAGCACCATTTTAAACCATTTTTCTTGGCTATTTCTCTAGTGACTCCCCCAGTTCACAGAGCAAGCATTTTAAACTTTCAGGGCACAACTGTCTCTGTTTCCCACAGTTCACAATACTTTTTTCCTGTCACAACATGAAAATTAAAGCTGGTAAACATTCTTTTTGATGCAGGACAAGGGGCACACACAATCTGGCTTTACAGCTTTTTGGTAAATGTTGGCACAGTCACAGCAGCACATGAACAGCAGGCACACATCGGCACATACAGATGGCACTACTCTGGGCAAATTCCTTATGTGCAAAGCTTCCTATTTTGGGCTACCAACTGCAAGACAGACAAAACGCTAGCCACAACCTGAGCAAACATCTCTTGTTTTCTCCCAAATTCAAACACGTCCACAGCGGTGCCTCCATTTTGTAACCCACCCCTCACCGGCCCCCTTGTTTAACTAGCAGGGCTACTCCTCTCACCACATGGCGCCAAAGAGAGGGATGGGGGTTGTCACTACAGTTCACTTTACTAGAACATCTTCTTCTGAGCCTTCCATACACAGACAGGCTCACCAAGTGTGGCAGCTACTTGGCACACACCTGGTGGGACCATTTACCATGGCCATCAACCTAGGTCCCTGGGAGAAAATGTTTGCTCACAATTATGCTAAGTTTGCACTTCTGGTCAGGGGCACCCAAGTAAATCTAGACACAGTGAAAGCCATAACAGTTCTGTCCAATCCAGGTTGGGATTCTAGAGGGTGGCTTTTATTCACATAAACAGAGAATAATCACAAAGCGAAGATGGCCCCCCCCCCCCCCACAGGACTGCTCCTACTGGTAATGCAGATTACTGAGGTGCAGACATTCCTAAATTCCAATTTAGCATAGGCGTACTGAACACACACACAGCAAACTCTCTGGTTCTGAATTACACGCGAACTCTCTGGTTCTGAATTGCACAGCGAACTCTCTGGTTCTGAAATGGAGATTGGCACACACGGCCAAAACTGATACATTTCCTCTTGACTAGGCACACACGGCTAGTACTAGGACACTTTCCCATATTTCATGAGGAATTACTGGTGGCACCCTCGACCACCAAAGAGCACATACAGGCTCACAGAGAATCCAACCCACATCTGGGTAAACTATTTTCTTCAGGCACTGGCCAAATGCACTGAAAGAAAACAGAGGTGCCCAAACTGAACCCAGAGAGATAAACTGGTTGCTCGAGATGGGGGGTCTCCCCACCTTTTGCTTCCAAATTTATACACGGTCATTCATCTGGTTAATACCACCCTCACAGAAAACTTGTAGATGCTATCTTGAAATGTCTTTCAAACTTAACATACTACATTACACACCTCGGAGGTGTCAGAAAGTTAAAAGTTCTGTAATTGGCACTGTCTCTTCACTAGACCCCAACTTTAGCAGACACTTTTAAACAGAAAACAGGCTAGGTGACAGGATCCCTTTGACAGAGAAAATTCACCACAAGGAATGCAGCTGCCCCAGGGCTTTTCAAAACAAAAGTCACAGGTACTCACTGCTGGCACTACTCTGGGCAGATTCCTTATGCGCAAAATTTTGGGTTACCAACTGCCAGACAGACAAAACGCTAGCCACAACCTGAGCAAACATCTCTTGTTTTCTCCCAAATTCAAACACATCTCAGACGAGCCCCCATTTTTGTAACACCCCCCCCTCACCGGTCCCCCTTGTTTAACTAGCAGGGCTGCTGCTCTCACCACGAGCATCTAGGGGCAAAAGAGAGGAATGGGGGTTTACAGAACAAGTACACACATTTCTTTTCTAAGTCTGCTATCACAGACAGGCAACCAAGTTGGCTACTACCTGGCACACACCTGGTGGGACCATTTACCATGGCCAGCAACCCAGGTCCCTGGGAGAAAATGTTTGCTCACAATTATGCTAGGTTTGCACTTCTGGACGGGGCACCCAAGTAAATCCAGACACAATGGAAGCGATAACAATACTGTCCAAACCAGGCTGAGATTTTGTAGTGTGACTTTTATTCACGAAATAGAGTAGGAATAATCACAAAGCGAAGATGGACCTCCACAGGGGTACACATACTGGTATTGCAGAGTCTCCAGAGTACAGAAATTCCTGACATTCCCATTTAGCATAGGGTAAAGACACAAAACAGCAAACACTCTCTGGTTCTGAAATGGAGATTGGCACACACATCCAGAACTGGTACATTTCCCATTGACTAGGCACACACAGTCAGTACTAGGACACTTTCCCATGGTTCATGAGGAATGATGGTGGTACACGACCACAAAAGAGCACATCCAGGCTCAAAATCTCCCAGCACCCATTATACTGAGGTGAACTGAAAAGAGAGAGTCCAAAACCTATGTCTGGGTAACTATTTCCATCAGGCACTTGCCAAATGCACTTACTGAAAATTGTACTAGTGCCCAAACTGAACCCGGAGAGGTAAACTGGTTACTCCAGAAGGGGGGTCTCCCACCTTTTGTTCCCAAGTTTATACTCGGCCATTCATCTGGTTATTCTTATACCTGTATAAAAACTGTCTCTCTCCCCGGCCGAGGCCCTCCGACTCGTGGGTCACATCATCCATACTGTCCCTTGTGGATTATGGCTGCCGTGTATGGTGCTGCTGATCAGACCGCCCTCAACAAAATTCACATTACACTAAACAAGGCCTGTAGGCTAATTTCAGGGTCCCTAGGTTAAACACACTTGCCAGCTATATGCAAAGGCCATGCTGCTTGACCTAGATGAGCTGCTTAGATATCAAATCTGTATCGTAACAAAAAAAACTCTCCTTGGTCTATCCCCACCAGGTTTGACAGCCTCCATTCGCCATGCAAAATCCCTAGTACAAACTCGAACCTCTGGCAAAACCACCCTATCAATTCCCCAGGGGTAGGACCTCGCACGGTCAAAGGGCTCTATTGCTACAGAGCCCCATCCTGGTTCAACACGCTTCCCCTCACTATCTCTGATGCTCCCACGATCTCCTGTTTTAAAACCTCCCTCCGAAATCACCTATTTAATACTCGAAGCTGTGACTGTTACTAGTTTGATCTTGCTCAAATGCTGCGACAAAGCCACCTGAGTGGCTGCATCCAATAATAGACGACAGCCTGGCTTTAATAATTTATTGTATGCCTCATTGTTGAAACATACCTGTTTGAACCAATTTGTTGTACATCTCATTGTTGTAACATACTGTTGTACTGTGTTTGTCATTTTTTGTGATGAGGTACCTTTGTAAATGAGCCCATGGCTCAAAGGTTTGCAAACTGATGTACAAATAAATAAATAAATAACACCCTCACAGAAACTTGCAGATGCTATCTTGAAATGTTTTTCACACTTAACATACTACATGACACACCTCTAAGGTGTCAGAAAGTTAAAAGTTCTGTACTTGGACAGTCTCTCACTAGACTCCAAACGTAGGCAGACACTTTTAAAACAGAAACGGTCTAGGTGACAGTGTCCCTTTGTCAAAGAAATACACCTTAAGTATTGCAGGTACCCCTCCTAGGCTTACACAAAAGTAGTACTCGCAGATCTGAAGTTGTACAAAGGCAGCTTCACCAGACAGACTGGATTGAGGGGATTGCCCCGAACCCTGAAGATAGCCCCCATCCCTCCTGGGATGGGGCAAAGGAAAACCCACTTGGCAAGGTCTCCACCACTTCAGTCACTGTCTTCTATGTTCTTCTTCTAGGGTGAGAACAAACTACCCAAAACAGAGGTAGCTCTCTGTCAGAGCTAGGTGAGGAGCTGCACAGCAAGCTGCAGCCCCCTCCTGGAACTCCTGTTCAGGACTGACTCCACTCTAACTGAACATTCTAAAGCTATCTCCCTAGAGCTGGCAAAGAGTGTGGCTTATGCCGCTGCGAGAGTGCTAAGATTACATCATCCTCCAGCTCAGCTGAGACTGAAACCAGAGCATGACATTGTGAAACCTATTTAACTGGCATTTCCCTAGCTGCCTTTCCCTGACTGCCACTGGTTCTAACTGGGATTCTAGTAACCCCGGGGAACAGGGGGGTTAAATATATGTGTGTGTGTGTGTGTGTGTGTATATAACCCCCCCTATAAATGGGGGTTCCCAAAAGTCTTCCTTGGGCTTGCCTAAATTCCCACTGCCAGGCTGGTGTTCTGTGTCCTAGCGATTTAAGAGTTTGCGTGTGAGTACCCTGTTAACCTCCGTGCCTGTCTCTTTTAGAACTGCCTATTTTGTGGTGTAAAATTAATCGGGGCAGGGGCCAAGTAGTTTCAGGATTAAGTCCCACCCAGGCTGCAGTGTTATCGCTCCATTCTGCCATCGCTAATTGCGCAGAGGAAGTCCTACAAGGATCTGGGACTGTTTGCTGTTTATCTGCTTTAATAATAATATTGTAGTTTGTCTAACCTGCCTTCCTTTGCAACATGGACATTTCTATATTTGCACCACCATCTTGGTTCTGGACTGCCTATTGGGACCAATCAGTACCTTTGGGGACCCTAAAATGGTGTCTGTACCCAGGGGTCTTGTGGGAGTGAATTTCTGTAGGAATTGTAGTTTTTACACTTTGGTGCCTAAATGGACCTGGAGGGGGAGCTCTAGCTGTAACAGAGAGGTGGATCAGCCAACCGAACCTTTTGGATTTTCTAAAGAGGGCCCAGTGCTGCCTGCAGCAGAAGTCAGTCTAGAGTTGGAATTAAGAGAGTGAACAGCTCGAGTGATTTGAGCAGCTGCTTCTGCGTAGTTCGCGCAGGAGATTGGTAGAAAGGCTGAGTCTGGCCTATGTGTCTGCCAACCCTCGTGAAGGGAATCTTTGGAAGGCTTAGTAGTCGGACTGCATCCGAATCTGAGTGCGACAAAGCCACTGAAGAGTGACCAGATTTAAACCTGAAGAAGACCGAAGATTCGCTGTATGCAATCGGCCTGTCAGGACATCCAGTTGCCACAGAATTCCTGGTTTTGCTCAGAGACACTGATATTGCTGCCGGACTGCTATCTGCATTGTGGTATGGTGATTGCTTTACTATAAATGTGCTGTTTGCTATTAGTGGGTCGCGATTTGGTTCCTCACTGTTTAATTGTATCACACTTGCTGGAAGCTGCATCCAGCATTACCGGACTGAGATCCAAACTGTATCACACTGGCCCTGCCCAGCTACTCATGCCGCAGAGATCACCATCGACGAGAGACTCACCCAGGGATCAGCCCCCTGCTCAACATCTCGAACAGGAACAACACCTTAGTGCTTTGTGTGGGCCCTGCTTCTCCTGGCAAACCAGCAAGTCATCCTGCAAGTCTCCATTTCGTCCATCCTGTGTCCTGTACTGGGTAGCGTGAGTAAACAACAGGGTAGCTCCTTGCAACAACAGCTCAAAGTGTGTCAGCTAATTTAGTTGTTTTGTATAATCATCACAAACTGAGCCTCCTGGCTCCGGATTACAAATTGTGGGTTATAGTGCATGACTTGTTTTTCCATCATAGGGCCCCGACCAGCTGCAACGCTGGCCTACCCCGGGCAATGCTTCAGGCTAGCCTTCACAAAAGTGGGAGCAAGACAGAGGCAGGAAACTACAGACCTGTCACTTTGACCTCAGTGGTAGGCAGAATGATGGAATCACTTCTGAAGGAAAGAATTGTTGAGTACCTGGAGGCCAGTGGGGCACAGGACCCAAGGCAGCATGGATTCACAGCGGGGAAGGTCATGTCAGACAAATCTAATTGATTTCTTTGACTGGGTGACCAAAGCAGTAGACCAGGGAGGGGCTGTGGACATGGCCTACCTAGACTTTAGCAAGGCATTTGACACAGTACCACACAAAAGATTAATAAACAAATTAGCCAGCCTGGGAGTGGGTCCCAGGGTGGTAGCCTGGGTAAAACACTGGTTGGACAACAGGACACAGCGAGTAATAGTAAATGGAGTCCACAGTGAAGAAAGGAGGGTTACTAGTGGGGTACCACAGGGTTCAGTACTTGGGCTGGTACATTTCAGTGTCTTTATAAGTGACATTGCAGAGGGACTGGAAGGGAAAGTATGTCTCTCTGCAAATGACACAAAGATCTGCAACAGGGTTGATACACAAGGTGAGGTGGAAAGGATGAAAAGGGACTTGGCAAGGTTGGAGGAATGGTCAAATGTATGGCAGCTTAGATTCAATGCATAGAAGTGCAAAGTAATGCACCTGGGAAACAAAAACCCAGGGGAAGTGTACACAATTGGGGGGTGAGATACTGACAACAGAAATGGAAAGGGACCTGGGGGTAGTCATATCAGATGACCTAAAGGTGGGTCATCAATGTGAGAAGGCAGTAAGGAGGGCTGGGGGGATACTGGGATGCATAGGGAGAAGCATCACCAGTAGAAAACAGGAGGAAGTTGGCCCTCTGTACAGACAGTTGGTAAGGCCACATCTGGAGTACTGTGTACAGTTCTGGAGACCCCATCTCCACAAAGACATAGACAGGGTGGAAGCTGTCCAGAGGAGGGCAACCAAAATGATGCAGGGTCTGCATCAGAAGACATATGAAGAAAGACTAAAGAAACTAAAGATGTATAGCCTCGAGGAAAGGAGGGAGAGGGGGGACATGATAGAAACTTTCAAATACCTCAGGGGAATCAACAAAGTCCAAGAGGGTAGCTTCTTTCAGAAAGAGAGATGTGCAACAACAAGGGGGCACAATTTGAAGATAGAGGGGAGACTGCTCAGAGGTAATGTGAAGAAGTATTTCTTCACAGAGAGGGTTGTGGATACGTGGAACAGCCTTCCTGAGGAGGTCATAGAGTCAAAAACAGTGGGGGAATCAAGAATGCATGGGACAGACAATAAGGCAACTCTAGTGCGGGGTAGGAGGAAGTAGGCTGTTGGTTAACTAGGATCTGCAGCTTATCCGTTAGGTAGGGAAATGAGCAGACTAGGTGGGCCTAAGTGGTTCTTATCTGCCATCAAATTCTGTGTTTCTATGTTTAGCCTACCCCACCAACTGGGTACCCAGAGTGTGTGAGACTGTGTTGAGGGACTCTAAAGTGCATGCCTTATAGCCAGATTGAATCAGTACTTCAACCAGTCAACCTGATTATGCCCCTTCCTTGTTCAAGTCCCCTAAATAAATCAGATCTAACTCTTTTTGCATTTAATCTGACTGTGGTTCCAGTTTGTACCAAAAGCACTGTACTATTGTTATCTGCTGTGCCTAACCTTGTTTTACAGGGGGTTTCCAAGGTCGAACTGGTGGACCCAGGCCTGGTGGTACGTGCTAACAGTGTGGCGATTTGTATGCTGAATAGGGGCTATTGTGAAAGTGTTGGTTGTGTATTGTTCAGACCAATAGAGGGGAAAGAGGGGGATTACAGTGTCCTGGAGGGCTGTACCCAGGTTAGCTCAGTTACTAACAACCCTGTTCTCCGGGTGGAGGCACCTGTTTCAGTACCCAGGCCCCTTAACCTGCAACTAGCCAAGCAGGCAGTGGTAGTAGCCCTTGGGATAGCGCCACATAGGGGTTACATGTGTGTCTTCACGTCTCTCCCCCCCCCTTCAGGCTACCATGACTAATTCCCACATCTTCCCAAAATTCATACATGGGGGATCTAGAACCACTGTATCATAGTAAAAGCCAGCAGAATAGGTCCCATGGTCTAGTGTGTCTGCTCGGAAGCTAGCCCCCTACTGGGAGCTTGCTCCTCCACCCCCCCAGCCCCAGAGGTGACCCTCCCTGGCCTCCGCTTCCCCCTGTACCTGTCCCAACCCTTCTTGAATCCTTCCACTGTGGTCTCTTCCACCAGACTCCTGGGCAGTGCTTTCCATGGTCCCAGCACACTGTCTGTGAAGAAGTGTCTCCTGCACTCCCCCCTGTACTTCCTCCCCCCTTCCAGCTTCCAGTCGTGCCCTGAATCCCCTTTACATACTTGAAAGTCTTGATCATGTCCCCTCTGTCCCTCCTCTCCTCCAATGCGTACAGATTGAGTTCTTCCAGTCTCTCCTCGTAGATCCTACCCTCCATGCCCTGAATCATCCTGGTTGCCCTCCTCTGGACCCTCTCCAACAGCGCTATGTCCCTCTTAAGATGGGGTCTCCAGAACTGCACACAGTACTCAAGATGCGGCCTAACCAGGGCATTATACAGAGGAAGGATCACCTCCCTCCTCCTGGAGGTAATCCCCCTGGTTATGCAGCCCAGTATCCTGTTTGCTTTTGCTGCAGCTCTTCGACAATTCTCTGTGTTATTCATTTTGCTGTCCACCACTATCCCTAAGTCTTTCTCGCCCGACGTGACTTGCAGTGTGGTCCCCCCCCCCCGGGTGTATGCATGTCCCGGGTTTCTGACCCCCCGGATGCAGCACCCTACATTTCCCTGCATTGAACTTCACCCCCACTTCCTTGCCACCCCGGGTATCAGATCACCTCTGAAGGGCCTCTCTCTCCCCTCCTGCCCGTCAGCCAGTGCTCCCAGGTTTGAGTCATCCACAAAGAGACTTAACCTACTCCTAACACCCCACCCTATGTCCGGGACATAGGAATTGAACAGGAGTGGCCCCAGGACTGAACCCTGGGGGACTCCACTGATGACCCTCCTGGGGGAGGAGACTATCCCTCCAAACACTACTTGCTGTATTCACCCTGTAAGCCAGTTTTTCACCCACCTGAGCAACTGCCCCCCCCCCATCACCCCTCAGCTTTTAGTAGGCCATTGTGGTGCAATTGAACATGTACTGAAATCCAGATAGGGCGATCCACCAGCCTATGTCGGTCCAGGGCACCCATCACCCAGTCATAAAACTCCACCAGGTTAGTCTGGTATGACCTCCCCGGAACAAAACCATACTGCCTGTCATCCAGGTGCCCCAACCTTTCCAGCTGCCCCCCCAGCCTCTCCTTGATAATGCCTTCCATAACCTTGCCTACCACAGACGTTAGACTAACGGGCCTATAATTCCCCATCTCCTCTCTGGACCCCCCTTGTGGATAGGCACCACATGAGCCACCTTCCAATCTTGAGGCATCCACCCTGTCATCAGGGAGATGTTGACTAGCGAGGCCAGTGGAGCTGCCAGCACATCTGCCAGTTCCTTCAGCACCCTTGGATGCAGCCCATCTGACCCCGGCACCTTCTCAGTCTTTAGCGACCGGAGGGCCTCTCTCACCCTATCTGCTGTGATTTCGCCCTCCCATCCACCCTCCTCATGCATCCTCTCCTCCCCTTCTAGATATGACCCATCCCTGCCCTAGTCTCATCCAGTCCTTCAGTCTCCAACTGACACCTGGTTCATTGGGCTCCTCTACTCTCCAATCGGGTTGGAAAGATCCCCCACCTCCCCCAGTAAAGACAGAGGCAAAGTACTCATTTAGCACCTCTGCTTGTTCCCCAGCTTTCTCCTGTCTTTGAGGGTAATGCATTGTTCCCCTCTGCCAGTTTTGAACCATACAGTGTTGTGGTCACTAGACTGCAACTGTCCCCTGGTGATCTCACACACACCCCTTCCACCACCATCTCCGAATTGGTGAGTACAGAGTACTGCAGTGTATCAAACCGTGCCTGACTCCTGGTGCTGTTTACTGCCAGGATATTTCTGTCTGTATCCAGCAGGTTCAGGCCCACCACCAACACGAGATCCCCTTTTGAGTCTCCCCTTCTGATTTCTTCCCCCAACACTTGTATCGTTCTCCTCCGTCTGCCCCGGTGGTCTGTAGACCACCCCTAATCTAATCATTTTACCAGCTGCTGCTGTTAGTTGCACCCAGATTGATTCCACTTCTCCTCCCCTTCCTTCCTTACAGTCCCATCCTCTCTTGCCTTCTTCCCCAAGGCTACCATCCACCTCTGCCCTTACCTCTGTGTCTTCTAAGTAAAGTTATACCCAGGAACAACTGGATCTCAGCCATTATTACTACCGGCCCAAGTCTCTGTGCTGTAAGTTGTAAACTACAGAGTTTATAATTAAATAATTTGTGTCATTACCAAAATTCAGAAAAGGTAAGAAAAAACAATTAGAAAACAAACCAAATTCTTTAAAGCATTATGTAATTTATAGTCTGGTCCAAAGGAAGAAATGTGCGAGAGGTACTGGTTTGGGGGTGCATCTGCAAGGGTGAGCCAACACCTTGGAAAAATGCAAAAGCAACAAGTCTTATGTGCAGCATACTCACAAGGAGAGAGCAGGAGGCAAAAGTTCAGAAAGTTGAAATTAGCTCGTCTCCAACAGTCCCCTCTAGGCTACTGTAAAATGTACAGATCCACAGGCAAGTAGTCGCAGTAACCACGTACGCTTTATTGAGCATGCAGACAAACGGCTCATGAGTACTGTAGAGATAACGACAGAAGACAGTTGCTGACCATTATATCCAGTGACGACACACCACCAAGGATACTCCAGTGCGTCGCTTGGTTTGAGTTTCATCGGGACGGGCTGCATAGAAAAATACACCCCTTGCCGAAACACCTCATTGCAGTGTAATGAATATTCATGTGATCAAGATCTGCAACTCTGTCCATTTTATAGTAGCCCAGAAACAATTCTTGGAGACGCAGCCAATTTTTAGCCTTTGGATTTTTGCCTCCTGCTCTCTCCTTGTGAGTGCGCTACACCTGGGACTTGTTGATGTCATTTGTAGTATTGACATATACAAACAGAAGCTACAAACTAATTCTTAAAAGCTGGACTCCAAGCTTTCAGTTAAAAAAAATAGTTTCTTGCCCCAACAGTTCCAAAGTTAAACCTTTCAAAAGATAATTTCTTTAAAATGTGATCATTTTGGAATTAGGGCTGGAAACTTAATTGTTGGAGACAGCCAAGTTGATATTAATATGCAAAATTGCTTCAGCTACCATATATCACTATATAAAAACATAGAATGGTTCACTGAAAGTCCTGTTATTTTTAGAAACTTATTATATTGACATGTGTAGATATGTAGCGATGTGAGAACTATATTGTTAGGTCTGTTCACATTGATTGGACTCTGAGCATTCATTTACAAAAAAAACAAAAACTTTGAGGCTGTTTCTCTGGTCCTCACCCCCCACTCCCAGTCCCGTTACCCGGCTTCTTATATCCTTACCGTAATCCTCATTTTGTCTCCATGGCTTATCGCCACTTGGTGGGGTCGGACGATCCCCCTTGTACCCTGCCTTGCACAGGATGTGGTTATTAAGGGAGGCCACGTTACCCGTGCACGGCCTGCGACGGGTCAGTGTCCCGGGTGTGGGTGTAAAAGATGGGCCTTGATTCAGTTTGTGTAAGTTACAACACACTTGCTGTGTGATTTTATTTCAGCAAGGTTCCAAAAATGAAGAACACGAGGAAATAAAGGTAAATAAAAGAAAATAAATCCATTACATAGCATTTGTCAGGTTGCAACAGTCAGGATCATATAACATCGCTGGGATCCTTTTCTCATCTGTGCTTCAGATTACTTTGAGGACATGAAGACTGCATGTCCTTCCCTCTCACGTGCTTCAGGCAGACTGAAAATCCCAGGCTGCTTGCAAATGTTTTCAAGGCTGTTTGGCTCCGGGCAGTCTGGAAGAACAAGGCTGTTTACAGCTGGCTTCGGGTTGACTGGAAAAACAAGGCTTGTTTACCTCCAATACCATTATGAATTTAAAATAAAACATGCATTCTGTAGTCTTTTCCTTATTGAGGGAAAGTTTTCATTTATACTAAATCTGGCTTACTTGACACCAAACCACTATGCAGTATGTAACATTTTCAATGTACTTTAGATAAACATAGTTTATATCATATGTGCTGCATAACAACCGTGCAGCAAAAAATTGCTTCATGTTTTAAATGTGCAAATATTTAACAATGGGTATCTGCTTTTATATTGGCAAATTAAACTGTGCTAGCTAGCTATTACATTCTTTGGTCACTTTGAGTCATGCAGGATGCATTTTAGAGGGACTTGAAAAGGAAACGTAGAGTAAAGAAGAAGAAAGGGGCGCATTCTGTAGGTGGCCATCCTGACAGAGCAGGGAGAGGACAGTACGGTATAGAATAGTTAGAATGCCGTTGCAACAGACTTTAGAAAAAGAAATTAGAATAGAGTCCCTTTAATATTTAGATAGAGTGACCAGCCCTACCACAGTCAGACCTTTATTCAGCCTTCTGGCCTTTTCCTCCTTTTCTTCCCTGTGGGCGTCAACATGACGACACGTGCTAGCTCAGGCACACCTAGCATGTTGAGTGCGTCAGCATTCTCCATCCCATGTGCTGCTTCAGGTGCACTATCATCTATGATCACCCAGGTGGCAGTGGAGTACTGGAGCTGGCTGCCCTCCCTCCCCAATGGAGGAGAGCATTCTCCGTGATGCTTGGTCCTCCCACCACCGGCCAGCTCCAACAACCCTAGTTCTTTCAATCCCGGGTTGCCAGTGTCGTGAGTGGTAGTGGTATTGCTGCCCTGATGAACCAGCTTAAAAGCAAAACAAAAAACCCTTAGGTTTCTACGCCTGATTGTTCAGATGTTACTGCTTTTGAAATCAAATTTCAGACTTCCGGTTGGGCTTCCAAGCAGCATGGCGGTGTAAAAGCAGAGCTCCGCTACACCCCTCGCTAATCTTCCCGATTTGACGCTTTCAATGACAAACAATTTAAAATAAACAAGAACTAAATATTGGGGACATACGTAAGGAGCATTGCAAAGAAGAAAAATATTAAAAATTGAACAAACTACCGGCAGCAGTGAGCAGAATTAAATCAAGCAGCAATGTTGGCCCAGGAGCCATCCGACTCGGAACACACTCAAGCGCCAGCAGAACGGCAGGACCAAACGACCACACCAAATAATAAAGCGAGAAACAAACGCATAAAGTTAGGTACTATATACAAGGAGCTATTATCGTTTTGTGCAGAAATTAAAGATCTTTACGGAGAGCTTCGCAGAGACGTAGTGAGCCTGGAGCAACGAGCTGATGCATTGGAGAGACAGGTAACAGCAGTGGAGAACAGAGTAGATGACATGGAGAATACAGTTCAACTCTTACAAGATCAGTGTGTACAATTGCAAGAAAAACAAGAAGATATGGAAAACAGAGCTCGCAGAAAGAACCTAAGATTATATTGCATCCCTGAAGGCTCAGAAGGTCAGGACATTACTGAGTTTACTATTGCTTTGCTCAAAACAGCTCTTGAATTGCCCTCAGATATTTATTCAGTTAACTTTAGAGAGAGTTCACCGTGCACTGGGCCCACAGCCTACAGATCCGAATGGTGGGCCTCAATCTATTATTATGCGCTTTCTTAGCTACGCAGTCAAGGAGACAGTTTTAGCAGCATGGCGAAAGGGCAAGGTCTTTTACGGCAAACTCGTTTCTATGTTGATAACGACTACGCTCCACAAATTATGCGTAATCGCAGAGCATATGCTGACATTTTGTCAGCTTTGAAGGAGGCAGCCATTAGATTCACAACACCGTACCCAGCTAGACTTGTGGTGCAACTTTCATCAGGAAGGAAGGAATTTCATACTGCGGTGGAGGCCAGAGAGCAGCTCCTTAAAACGGGAATTCAAATAAAAACAAAATCCACACTAGGATTACAGAAAAATGACCCACCGCACTGGCATATGGTGAATCTGGGCAGAACACAAAATGGCAGAGAAGTAACAAAGAGGGGGAACATTTCTAATCGTTTGGCAACTTTTCGACGATTGGCAAGGGGAAGAACCTGACTGACAGCAGCTGAAGCTTGGCTTGTGAGTTCTCGATGGTCCTCTAGCTAGAGGTCCCTGAAAGCTTATGACTGATGAGAGGGGCTGGGAATTCAGTTGTCTGAACTGGGATCTTTATAAGACGACAACCCTCTCACATGATGTTGGACAGAGAAAAGGAACGTTTAATAATTTTACCTGCAGAAAATTTTGCTATAACAAAGAAACATGTAAAACATTTGGTTTAGCTGTTTGAACAGGCCCTGACGATTGCTTTGAAGGGGGCAACGGATATAACTTTAAAGAGCAGATTATAGTGCTCTGCTTGATTTGTTTTAGGGATAAACTGATATAAGGGTCTGAGAAAAGTTGCCTTAGTTGTATACTACAGAATTTACTTAATTATGAAATAAATAATTTACATTGTGGGGGGAGCATCTCCAGATGTTACGGGGAAGCCCATTTCAAACCAAACACAGACAGGCAGGGTATTCTGAGTTAACATTTGGATTTTTATGTAGCTTGTCTGCATATTTCTCTTTATTTTTCATTTGGGGAGCAGGATATCCCCAGGAGGCCTGGGCATTTGGTGTTACCAGATAGCCTCCGGTGACCCCAGACTATCAGGAAGCACATTTAGGGAGTATTTTTTTAAACTCCCCTACCTTGGAAGTCAATTTTATTTGGAATACAGTGTATGTACATAGTTTTCAAGACAAAGGTCAGACATATACTGATAATTTGTTTCAGATTTCAAAAGGTTTGATAAGATCGCAACAGGAGATGTTTAAGAATAAATTGGATGGGAAAGGCATAAAATGTTTCAAAAAAAGTGACGCTCAGAAGGATGACTCTAGGGGGGACATCAGTATGGTGATCCCCCAGGAATTAGATTATTAAGACGGGGACAACAGGAGAGAATATGTTTCCATAAGGGAATAAGATGGCTACTCAGATAGTAAAAGCACTCTTGCTTAATATAAATGGGCTTAACAACCCCATTAAAAGGGCCAGACTGTTCCAATATATCAATAAACACCCCAGTGATTTTTATTATCTCCAGGAAACACATTTAACAGACAAATTGAACTGGTGGGGGGGGCAGGTTTTTGGTATATGCGTTGTCCTTCCCTAAAAGGAAACGATGAGGAGTAGCCATTTTAATACCTGGGACCTCTCCTTTTCATTTAGAAACACAGTGCGTAGATTCAGAGGGAAGGTATGTAATCTTAAAAGGTACCCTTTATGGGACAAAGGTCACATTAGTGAACGTGTATTTTCCTCTCTTACATCTGTTTGTCATTTTAAAAGATTTTTTGCAAAGCTCCTAGACACTATGCACGGATGTCTCATTATAGGGGGAGGTATCAATTTAACTTTGACACCTCGGTTGGACTCCTCTGCACCTTCCAGATATAGGCTAACATCAGCTCAAAGATTATTTATCTCAGCTTGGAGCATTGGGTCTAATCGATGTATGGAGACATTTTTATCCTCTTTTTGGGGGATATACATTTTTCTCCCCTAGACACAACTCTTGCTCAAGACTGGACTACTTTTTCATTTCAAAAGAACATTTGGACTGCTTACAGGATTTAACTATAGGACCTAGATTTCTTTCGGATCATTCTCCCCTATTTTTGAGGCTAGATTTTAAAATACCAAGGAAATCCACTGGGTGGCGCTTGAATACATCTTTTCTTAAGGATAAAGCTTTTAGGGACAGCTTTAACTCAAAAATAGCGCATATTATTGCAGAGAATTCGTCCCAGGAGACATCCAACACAATAGTTTAGGATACTGTGAAGGTTGTGATCAGGGGGGAGATAATTGCGTATTCAGCATACAAGAAGAGATATTGGGAAACACGATATGGTAAACTACATGAGAAACTATGGGAAATGCAAACAAAATTTATTCCTATTACCACAGAGGCCCAAACCCAGATAATCAGACAAAGGCTGAGCTCCAGAAACTTTTAGATGAAAAAACACAACAGGCGCTATTTTACTTGAAAACGTATAGGTATGAGGGAGGGCCAAAAGGGGCGAGAAATTTAGCCCGGAGGCTTAGGGGACATAGGACAGCCACAGTCATAACACATTTAGTGGATCCGAGAGAAAACAAGAGCTCTTAACTCACAGCAGATACTGCAACTGTTCCAGAAATATTATAGGCAGCTATATGAGAAACCACAAGGTCCAGAATTTAACAAAGTTGAGGAATTTTTTTAACCCCTTATATTATGAAAGCTAACTAAGGAAATGTAAACCAGATTAAAAGCCCCTATTAGATCAGAGGAAGTCAGACGTGCCATAAAAGAAAGTAAATAATTAAAACCCCTGGCCCAGACGGATTTCCATCCGAGTGGTACAAGACTTTTAGTAAACAACTGACTCCTTTACTACTAAACAACTTTTTAGAAATTCAACAGGAGGGTTCCCCTCCTCCATCATGGGATTTCACTAATATTTCACCTATCTTAAAAGTAGGCAAACCAGCAGATTTAACTACCTCATATAGGCCAATATCCACATTAAACATGGACTACAAGTTATTTATGTCCATGTGGGCACATAGACTAGAGGAAATGTTACCATATTTGATTAATTCAGATCAGTCTGGGTTCATTTGAGCCAGAGAAGCTACAGATAATATACACAGAACGATCTATTTGTTGGACCACTTAAATCAGAGACAGATACAGGCAGCGTTGCTCAGCCTTGACGCAGACAAGGCTTTTGATCGCGTCAGTTGTCCTTTTGTAGGAAACTTTACTGAAGTTTGATTCCTGGAATTCTCTAGCATGATACAGAGAATTTATGCATCTCCGAAGCATATGTTAAAGTGAATGGACAGTTATCTTCAATGTTACAGCTGGGAAGGGGAACTAGGCAGGGCTGCCCACTTTCCCCCTTACTGTTTGCCATATATATTGAGCCATTGGCTGAAGCCATAAGGCAACATCCTAATATTCAGGGGGTCCCTTTAGGAGGGAGGGATTTTACCATATCATTATACGCAGATGACGTATTACTAACACTCCTAGAACCTGAAAAGTCCATTCCTGCTACCCTACAAGTGATAGATAAGTTTTCAGAAATAGCCAGATACAAAATAAATATACAAAAAACAGAGTTATTATCTTTAAATTTCACTCCCTCTCAGTCTCTGAAGAACCAGATCCCTCTGAAATGGAGAAATAATAAGATTAAATATTTGGGTGTAAGTATTCCCCAGAAACCGGAACATTTGGAACCGTTTAATTTAGAGCCTCTATCGATAGAGATGGAGAATTTAGTTGGGAATGGACACACCAGGTATTATGTTTTTTAGCTCGAATACAAGCTATTCGGATGACCTTGTTTCCTAAGATATTGTATTATTTCCAGACTTCACCGATTATTCCATCACAATTCTACTTTGCATCCTGGGCTAGAATTTTTTCGAGGTTTGTATGGCCTGGGCAGCAGCCAAGGGTCAGATGGTCTCTGTTACAGTTACCAGTGGCAAAGGGGGGGTTGTAATCTTCCAAACCTTAGAGATTACCATAAGGCAGTAACATGTAAAATAATGATGACATGGCTGAACCCTCAGGTACAGAAACCATGGAAATGTATTGAATTTATACTAAATGATCTTGTAAACATTATCCCCATTATATTTGCCCCCCAAATTCTTATCCCCAGTTACAAAACTTCACATTTGGAACCCGTTTACGTTAAGGGCGTCTACTACATTAACTGAAGTTTTTGGTTATTTTAAACTAATCGGTACAGAAAGTGTATCTTTGGATATGGGTGCTGTTCGGGGCCATCAAGAATGGCAGAAAAAAGGTTTGCTTTTGTTATATCAGTATCTGGATGTAAATGGAGTACTGCCTTTTGCCACACTACAGGCAAAATATCAATTCCCCATACACAATATTATAGATATTTACAGATTCGGACATTTATACAGAAAGAATTAGCATTAAATACTCTGCCCTCTCTCGTACCTATGTTGATGTCCCTTTTAAGGGACGCTGTAGAAGGCAGGGAACAAATTCATTTAATTGGACAAATATATAAAGCAATAAGAGACTTTTGGAAGGAATCCACTGAGGATATCTTGGGGAGATGGAATAGAGAATTAGGGACTCAGATAACTTATGATAAATGGTTGGAACCTATTCCTCACTCAGTGAGAGTATCACAGTCGTCATACTGGTCACAATATATATGGAAATGTCGTAGTAGATATTTTTATACCCCTGACAAAATTGCTAAATTTGTATCTATGAGGCATGGCCTTTGTTGGAGAGAGTGTGGAGAAAAAATGGCAAATATAACATATTTTTTGTGCCTGTCCGAAAGTTACCCAATACTGGTTAGATATAGAAAAGAGCATACAGAATATTGTGGGACCAGAAATTCAGTTATCCAATCAGGTGATTCTGCTTTATATTGGGGAAGATGGAAAAGTTCCACCAAGTAGAAGTAAGTTATACTTGTACCTGGCAGCAGCTAAAAAGGTTATAACTCGTTTATGGTGAACAGCTAAAGTACCCACCCTCTCTCATTGGCATTCATTGATGACTGAGATATATTATCTAGAGAGAATAGTAGCTTCTAGAGCTGGAAGGATGTCACAGTTTGAGCTCCAGTGGAGGTCATGGGTTTTCTATATCTCTCCTCTGCATTTGTTCCCTGATACAGCTATTTGAAAGTAACCAATTTTTGTAGGATATGAATTTTGATCTAGTGTCATTTGATATATAACAGAATGATGATGTAGAACATGAATTGCCATCCTGAAGAACATTCCATGTATTGTAAGACAAAAGAGCAATACTGTATAGATGAACTCCTGCTGTTATTTATATATATATATATATATATATATATATATAAACCATATAAAAAAACAATAAAAAATAAAGAATATTAAAAAAAAAGAAATCAAATTTCAGGTGTTATAAAACATAAAAGATTATTTTTGGAAATGGTGGTAATATACTAGTGGTTCTTCTGTCTAAGAATAAACACATTCTTTTCTAGTTAAAGGAGAATTATGGGCAAGTTTGAAGCCCTGACCGATGTAGAGGTTGGGGCTTCACTCCCCCAATCCCCCCCTGCACTCACCATAAAAAATAAAGCATTTAATTACCTCACTGCTCGCAAATTTCTGTTAAGCCCTGGTGCAGCCGGCATATTTAAATATGGCGCTCCGCGCCCAGTCCGATCTTGCGCCTAGTAACGCGAGATGACGCGTCACTGCTCCTGACATAGTGGTGCCCCTATGTATGGAAAGAAACTGATGTCCATATCTCTGGTGCCTGTTGGTATTTTTACATATTTTGCCTAAATGCCACGCATAGGCCAGCATACACATGACGTTTAGGTGAAATGTGTAAAAATACCGATAGACACCGGAGATACGGACATCGGTTTATTTCCATACAAACTCAATCAATGTATTATATATACTCCGATATTAAGCTTAAATATACAGTACATCAACAAATATTATAAAATTAGTAAATACTAACATCAGCGAACTCAAAAATAACCATGGACAAATTAAAACATGAAGTCAGGAACAGGAAGGGCTATAAAGCAAAGTCTGGGAAGGCCTGATTATACAAGAAGGCCTTGAGGTGGGTTTTGAGTACCACAACAGAAGGGGCCTCTCTAACACCTGAAGAAAGAGAATTCCACAGGATGGGGGCAGCGACACTAAATGCTCTGTCACCAGCTGTTTTTAACCTCGCCCTGGGAATCGCAGGGAGGCCCCTAGAGGAGAAACGGAGGGAGCGGACCGAGACAGCAGGTGACCACAGTCCTCATAATGTATACCTCTCCCTCTGTAAGGATTTCACACTTACCCATGGATGGTTTATAGCCACTAGACACCTGGTCAATGCAAAAAAACCAAAGACCATGCTTTTTGGATCCAAACATAAGATTGCTAAAAGTTCCAAGTGCCAGGCTGACTCCCTCCACATCCAAGCCCCAGACGGTACCATCCTTGAACATGTATCTAGATACAAGTACCTAGGAGTCACCTTGGACCCCTCCCTCACTTTCCAAGAGCACATTGGATGACGGTAAGAAGGATCAACCAACAGATCGGTGTCTGTCGTCTGAGACACTTCCTGACCTCGGAGGTGCGCCTAGCAATCGGGCGGGGCACACTTCTCCCACTGCTAGACTGCAGCTCTCCCATAATATCCCAAACCTCCTCTTGTCAACTCGCTTTTATTAATACTGCCTTATAACGGTGTCCATCAATTCATACTCCTAATCTCACTTTCTACTCACCACTGCCCTTTATATGCCTCACTAGGATGGCTCTCCTCCAGGCCCGCTGAGACCTCTACATGAGCACTCTTGGCCACAAATCATTTTCCGCAGGAACTGCATCCCCATTGGCCAGATTTCTTACTTTTAAACACTACACAAGGGATTTGAAGTCTTCTCTCAACACCTACTTAATCATCCCCGATCCTCCACTGATATGGGACAGAGAGACTTCTGCGTCACTGCCCTGATGTGATTTTGTAACGTGAGGGAAGGGTCCAAGGTAACTCCTAGGTACTTGTATCTAGGTATGTGTTCAAGGATGGTACCATCTGGGGCTTGGATGTGGAGGGAGTTAGTCTGGCCTCCCCCAAACTTTTAGCAAGGCATTTGACACAGTCCCGCACAAAAGATTAATAAACAAATTAACCAGCCTCGGAGTGGGTCCCGGGGTGATAGCCTGGGTTAAACATTGGCTGAACAGGACGCGGAGTGTAATAGTAAACTGAGTCCACAGTGAAGAAAGGGGGGTTACTAGTGGGGTACTGCAGGGTTCAGTACTGGGTCCAGTCCTTTTTGATGTCTTTATAAGTGACATTGCAGAGGGACTGGAAGGAAAAGTATGTCTCTTTGCAGACGACACAAAGGTCTGCAACAGGGCTGATAACACAAGGTGGGGTGGAAAGGATGAGAAGGGACTTGGCAAGGTTGGAGGAATGGTCAAATGTGTGGCAGCTTAGATTCAACGCAAAGAAGTGCAAAGTAATGCACCTAGGGAACAAAAACTCAGGGGAAGAGTACACAATGGGGGGTGAGATACTGACAACAAAAAAAATGGAAAGGGACCTGCGGGTAGGTACTGTAGAACTGAAAATTATCGCGCTCGCTAAATTTCGTGGTTTGCACTGAAGATATTTGTTCACTGCAGTTTTAATTTTGCGGTTTCTCTATCAGCAGTTATAGTACCAGAGCAAGCACTGAAGTACACCACTAATTACATGCAATGCTGAGCAATTACATACACTGTAACACCTTCTGCATATAATCCCCAGAGCCCATTCAGAGGTAAAGTGATCCTGCTGTAAGCTGTTGCCATTGCCAAGTGATTAAAAATGAGTCATTCACTGTAACTGTAACCGCTTACTTCCCTGTATCTGCTGTTGCGTGTAGCAGTTCGAGTGTGCGGTTTCCAGTCTGCAGTGTCCCTCGTTCAGTGGCGGCAGAGAAGTAAGAGTGTCAAACGGGAGTACTCATTGACGCAAGAGATTAACCCTGGAGCTCTCAGCGATTCAGCGGGAGTGTCTTTAAAGACCTCTGATAGTGTGGTGCAGGAGCTACACCGAGCTTCCCCACCTCCCAAAAAAAGACTAAATGATTATTGTCGTTACAGCCCTGAGCTCAGGTATGAATTTGGGCATTATGCAGCAACAAGGGGTATAATGAATGCAGTTCGTCGCTGCCACAGCAAGTATGGGAAAACCATCAATGAAAGCTCCGTGAGAAAATTCAAGGCTGATTACCTGGACAAGATAAAAAGTTCAGGCGATCCAGCCTTAGTTGAACACTGCCTGCCTACAAAGCCATGGGGTTGTCCGACTTTACTGCTCGACGATGTCGAATTAGAAATGAAAAAAAATCAAGAGCTTTTGAGCCAAAGGCGTGGTAGTAAATGCTCGCGTAGTGGCTGCTGTAATGGTCGGTGTGGTCAAAGTTACCAACCACAAGCTGCTGGCAGAATATGGGGGGCTATCACCATAACCAGGCAGTGGGCCTGGCATATCTTAAATCGCATGGGTTATGTCAAAAGAAAGGGTACGAAGGCTGGACGAAAAACCCGAAATGACTATGAGTCACTGAAGGAAAACTTTCTGGCTCGTATAAGTAAAGTCTGCAGACAAGAGCTAGTGCTGCCTGAGCTCATTATCAACATTGTCGAGATGGGGGTTAACCTTGTCCTCTGTAGCCAATGGACTATGGCGGAGTCTGGGGCACGGCAAGTGGATGTGACAAGGCTTGGGGACAACAGACAAGTTTTCCTACTAATGGGGTGCACTCTGTCTGGTGAACCCCCCTCCAGGTTATCTTTCAGGGGAAGACAGAGGCCAGCCAGCCAAACTATTGCTTCCCAGCAGAGTGGTGTATTATTCAAAGTGAAAATCACGGGGCAAATTTACAGACAGTGTTGTGTTTTATTGATACCATCCTAAAACCTTACATTGCCAGTGTCATAAAAAAACTACAATTGCCCTGTGAGCAGCGAACCCTGTTGACTATGGATTTGTACAGGGCGCACACCACTGCAGATGTCCTGGCGAAGCTGGAGAGCGAGGCTATTGTGCCAGTATTTGTACTGGCATCATGTACGGATCTCCTTCAACCCCTAGACTTGGCAATAAACAAAATTTTCAAAGACTTTCTGAAAACTGAATTCACGGACTGGTATGCTGGACTAATTACATACCAGATTAACTCGGGGTCTCAGCCAGATGCAATCAAAGTGGATTTAAAAATGTCATCCATTGCCAGCCCGGTGGCGTTGAGGGCTGAGGCGCTGGACGCCTTACCTCAAGCCACGCCGGCGACCCATATTTGGGAACGATCACGGGCCGTTGGGGGTCGGCAGGGAGGAGAAGGATTGAGCGTCCGGGGGACTGCTTTCCTTCTCCGGGGTTGGGGGATTTCAGTTGTCAGTGCTCCACTGGCCCCTAGCAGCTGCTGGAGGGCAGCGCGCCAACGCTGTAGTTAAGGGGAGGAGATGGGGCTGACGCCTGGAGAGAGCGCATGTGAAAGCGTATGTGCTCTCACCGCAGGCGTCATTGCTCGCCCCATCTCCACACACAAGGGAGTAAAGTGGAAAAAATAGCCCCGGAAGAATGAAATTGTCCCTGCAGCGCCGCCCCTGAGAAGGCACCTCCCTGGCATTGATCCGTTGGGGTGGGTTGAGTCGCTCCCCACCACCCTACCACGAAGGGTAAGTCGAGAGTGCACAAGGAAGGGGGTCTGATCTTCGGGGGTTGGCGTCGGAGTGACAGCTGATGGTAGACTTGCAGCCAGGAGCTCCGGAAGAAATACCATACAAAAAAAAAAAATAAAATGTCATCCATTAAATCTAGACATGCTGGATGCCGGCAGGATGCCGGATGAGAGGCGAGAGGATTGTATCCATGGGTTCACACGAGCCGGTATCTCCGAAGCTCACTATGACTGTCTGAACCAGGTACTGTAGGACACTCCTGCAGTAAGTAAAACCGGTGAATACAGTAAATTACAGTACTCTGACTGATGCTCTTGTTTCTTGTAGACTGATGCCCCTATTGTGACTGTGAGTGGTGACAAGTGAACTGCAGCTAGCCACTTAAAAAGGTAATGAATGACACCGCAAAGCTTTAAATGTTATGGACAGGCTCAGTGTAGCAGTGTAGCGAGACAAACTTTCTTTTCTTTGTTTTTCAAGCTGAATAACTGATGGCTTCAACAGAGTTCATGCTGCGGGCGGCTCTGTCACCCTTCCGCTAAAACTGAATTTTTAAACCTGTTTTTTTTTTTTTTTAATCGATAAAAGATTAATTACTGAACTTAATGTTTGCTGTTTAATTTAGCGCCCCTACTGTCCCACGAAAATAGCGAGAATTTTTTTAACAGTGAAAATTTTCAGTTCTACAGTATATCAGATGACTTAAAGGTGGGCAAGTAATGTGAGAAGGCAGTAAGGAGGGCTGGGGGACACTGGGATGCATATGGAGAGGCATCACCAGTAGAAAACAGGACGTTGTTATACCTCTATACAGACAGTGAGACTCCATCTGGAGTACTGTGTGCAGTTCTGGAGACCTGATCTCCGCAAAGACATAGACAGGAGGCAGTCCAGAGGAGGGCAACCAAAATGGTGCAGGGTCTGCACCAGAAGAAATAGAAAGATATACTAAAGGAGCTTAACATGTATACTCCCGAGAAAAGGAGGGAGAGGGAGACATGATAGAAACGTTGAAGTACCTCAAGGGAATCAACAAAGTCCAAGAGGGTAGCATCTTTCAAAAAAAAAAGATGTGCTAGAACAAGGGGGCACAGTTTGAAGATAGAGGGGGGACGGCTCAGAGGTAATCACCTTAGGTCTCAGGGGTCTGCCACACTCAAGGTACCTGTGACTAGGACCAAAATGGGTGAAAGGGACTTCGCAGCATGTGCACCTAAACTTTGGAATACCTTCCCGACCCAGGTTCGTGCTGCCCCCTCGCAGGGCAGCCTGCGCTCTTCCCTATGGAGCCATCTTAAAGTTGCATCGGCCTGTGGATGTCAAAAACCCCCATATGTTAGCACTTGCACCCATACAAAACTGCCCCCATAAAATGTAGTATTTCTGTACTGCTCCAAATTTGATGCAATGCTTTTCTCAAGATGTGTAATCTTACCTGTAGTCTCTTGACATGTAACCTGTTCCTAATCATGTGATGTGTAATCTTACCTTGTAGTCTTATGATGCATAACCTGTTCCTAGTTATGTGATGTGTAATCTTACCTTGTAGTCTCATGATGTGTAACCTGTTCCTAATTATGTACCATGTTGTCCCAAGTATGTAATTTCCTGTACTCTCCCGGGTCGTACCTGAAAATAGGCAAATTGCTTGTCTAGTGTACTTACCTGGTTAACAAAAGCTAAATAAATAAATAATAATGTGAGGAAGTATTTTTTCATGGAGAGGGTTGTGGATGCCTGGAACAGCCTCCCTGAGGAGGTCATGAAGTCAAAAACAGTGGGGGAATTCAAGAATGCATGGGACAGACATAAGGCAATTCTAGTGGGGGATAGGAGGAAGTAGGCTGTTGGTTAACTAGGATCTGCAGCTTATCCATTAGGTAGGGAAATGGGCAGACTAGGTGGGCCAAGCGGTCCTTATCTGCCATCAGATTCTATGTTTCTATGCCCCAAAACTCTGGAATACCCTTCCTGCCCCACTTCTTTCCATTGGCACCACATCAGCCTTCAGAAGAAACCTGAAGAGTTTACTGCTCTTAGCTTCTACCTGCAAGTGCCCACCCTAACCTCAGTTCCGCTACTCCTTGATCTTGTTTGTCCAGATTCCCTAGCTTCAGGTCTGTAATTATGTTCTGTTCTGTCAGGTTTACCATTATGTATTGTTATGTCACTCTGTACTGTTCTTATCATTCCTAGTGTTGTTACCTACTGCTGTACCATACCCATGGTTGTAATTTGCTTGTCAAAACTTGATATTGTTGCTCCTAATTCCTCTACCTTACTGGACAATTAGTTATCAATGTCATTGTACTGTTGGACCATACCACTTAAGCACTCAGAGTCCTTGCACAGTATATTGCGTAATAGTCCCCTAATGCACTATATGGCCTTCAAGACTATTGTACAGAATCACACAAGTTAGCACTCTGATGGTACTGCTTGTTCTCCCGGACCTTTGTTCAGTATCCTACGTTAGCACTCTGTTGCACTGTATGTTCGCACTACCCATGTCATGTTTCCTTTTTGTTACTGTATACACCATCTTTATAGCCCAGGTCGTACCTGAAAACGGTCCCTGGGATCAGTGTACTTACATGGTTAACAAATAAATACAGTACATTTTTATTTATTTTAGTAGTAGATTTTCAGGAGAATCTCTTTCATCAGGCAATGTCATCCCACCCTCTGTCCCCGTCTGGCTCAGAGCTTCTTCGCTCCTGTCTCTCTTTCCAGGACGGTATACTTGCTGTTTTTCTACCTTGTCTGGTAGCGGGAACCTTCTGTTCTCTCTCGGTTCCCCAGGAGGCGGTCCTCTGAGTATGATTTCCAGCACAGAACTGAGGAGGGTGCGGGGCCACCCATGTTTATATAGTGTAGGACTTGGAGGTCTGACATTGTGGGTGGCCCCTAGCAGACTGCTGGCAAAAAAGTTTCCATGTGGTCCTGGCACCTGACGGCGGTAGTTCATTCCAAGATTACATGCCCTCGCCATATTCTAACACTGCATGTCCCTCATTCCAAAATTGTCCTTGCCACATTCTGAAATTGTCCTTGTCACACTCCAGAATTTGTGTCCACATAGCATACTTAAATTTAGACCCAGCCACATGCTGAAATCTCATCACTGCATTACCCTGAAACTGCACACAACCCTGACACTCCAAATCCTTGCACACTGCTGCACTCCAAAACCACCTCCCCGCCACATTCTAAAGTACAGTATCATGCATTCTGATACCAAATGCACTACAACCAGCACAGTATTAGTTTTTAGCCCTCAAATGATTACTACAACTACAATTTTTTTAAACTTTGGGGAAATAAATGCTAGAACGTTTCTGGCGGGGAGGACTAGGCTTCATTTCTGGAGCGAGCATAATCAGTAGCTCTATGTGAAATCAGGGTTACAAAACAGCTTACAAATTTTTAAGAATGTAACTTAAAGACCTAATTTTTGATATTTTTATTTATTTACTGAGATCTTGAAGAATACCCATGAGCAGATGCTCATTGACAGGTTCTATGTCAGATACATTAGACAACAGGATGCCTTGATCTAAGGTGTTATGGATGAATTCGGTAAATTCGAGTAGGGCCATGATGGTACTGTATCCGCCCTGGAACCCATGTTGCTCTGGGCATAGGAGTTGGTATTAATTAAAGTATTCCATCATCTGGTCAATCTGGTCAGCCACAATCTGCTCCAGAGCCTTGTAGAGCGGCAGAAGTATGGAAATCGGTCTGTAGTTATTATGTAAGGACCTGTCCCCACTTTTGTGTATGGGGGTTACTGTAACAGACTTCCATCTTTAGGGAACTTGGGAGTGGAAGGGGGATAGGTTAAGTTTTCTGGTTAGTAGTCCAAGTATTTCATCCAGTGCCAAGTGAACAAATTTGAGGTCTTATTGGGGATGTGCTGATCCTAACTCTGAATTCATTACTTTTGAGTGGACCCCGTCTTTAAATGTTTTGCTGCATCTGTTAATGTTCAGACATCTTCAAGACATTTGAAAAACGTAAGTGTAAGCTGTATTTCTGCTTTGTAGTCTGAAGGTAATCACGTGGTTACACAGAAGCCTTAGCCTAAAACAGAAAATATTTTTGCTCCAAAAGGCTAAATTCTGTTTTAACTGCTCAACATAAACTATGTTAGCAGGTGTAATATAAAGAACAGTTTTTGTCTTTTTGTTTTTCTTCTTAAAGTCTTAGGATAACACAGATCCTCATTTTTTTAACTATTCTTTGCTGCCAGGGCTACTCAAGATAACTGTGGTGGCTCGGGTTTGCAAAGACCTGTGGCATGTATTCAGAAATCCCAACCATCACATTATAATCTGACAAGAGAAGCCACAAGAACAGTGCTGTAATTTAAAGCCCTGAAAATTGTCACGTTAAAAGGGGATTTTTATAGGGAAGGGAATGTTCGCTCTACAGTTAAAGTTCTGAAATGAAAAAACGTTTGCAAAAATTATAGGCGACATGTGACAAAAGCACGCACAGCAGTTTAATAGAAAGCACAGGCAGGGATGAGGAGCAAAGATGGTGGGTGGGGAAAGTCGCAGGTTCTGGCAGCACTGAAGGTTATTCGATTTTTGTCCATCGGTGGTTGGTGGTACACTGATGTCAACCAGTTGTTGCCAGGAGATTGTCGTCTGCCAATTGGTCTGCAGTTTGTTTCTGTGATACTAAATAAATACACGTGCAGAGTCCTGGTTTCACTTTTCAAACTGAGATTTCAAATGGAAATACCTCTCATGTTTGAAAAAGGAGTGTATTCCCGAAATCAGCTGAATTAATGGAATACATCCATATATTTAGTTGATAGGACTCCAAAATCGCCCAACTCATTCATACATGATCAGCACAACAGAACCGTCAGGAATGCGCAGACCCCTCAAGATAAGGTTGGGACTTTAATGTCATAGTTTTGGGTCAGATAATAACAAAAAAGTATGCACGAAGTGAAAAACAGCATTGTCAGGGACTGTAGACTTGTGGCAGGCACAATAAATAAACGGACACTGAAAATGTCAAAACAGCTGTCAGTAACCCTATAAAAGAGTTACAGAAGGCTTCTGGGCCCTGTAAACTGGCAATTTGCTTATTTTTATAATACTTGGCACTGTGTTTTTATTTTTGTAGTTTCTGGATTCATTTCAAGCTTCCCAGTAAGATAAGCATGAAGACTTGCTACATTGGTGCATTTTCCTAAGTTTATCTTCCTCTGTCATTGTATGCAAAACCAGCGGAGATAATGAGAGGACCCCTATCTTTGTGTTCTTTTTTGTTTGTTTAACAAAGGGTGTATGCCTACTGCAAACTGTAGTAGGGCTGCACTCTCTAGATTGGTGGTTGAGCCAATGTGCTTCCAGTCCATCATGTGTAAGTAGATTTCCCTTTTTCTCTAGTCTTATAAGATGGTCTGCTTTAGCACTTTGTTTCTTAAATTTGAAACGGTAGAAGGAGTACTCCTTTTGTAATATGGTTATTACCCAGGTTTTCTTCATTCATTCTCAGCTGCTTTGTGAGCTGTTATTTAAGAAGATTAGCATGCTGTATATTGCATCATCTTAGTCGCATTATAGATCACTAATGCGATTTCAGCTAATCAGTGCGCAGAGCCACTCTACCTCTTGAGTACAGTGTGCTCAGGTGTAGGAGCGCTAGGAGGGAGCACTCCACTTTGGTGACAGGGGCGAGGACAGCACAATTATATTAAAAAAACAAAACAAAAAAAAAAACACTATTTTAAATCACTAGGGCCTCTGGGGGATGTCTCTTATGGTATAAGAGACTCCTCTTCTGAGGTTCGGGTGGACAGAACCACTCATCTTCGCCTTGTGATCCTCTCACCAGAATCTCACGCTTAATCTCTTATAACATAAGAGACATTCCATTGCTGCCCTATTAAAGAGCACCTTTGTGGTGTGAGTACTCACAGCCTCTGAAGGAACCTTACCTGGCTCCGAGTCAGATATGAAAAACATTTTCCCATGCTGCCGCTGGAGTGAAGGGGTTGGCATTGCTCCTTATAAGCCGAGCAGTCGTGGGTCTAATATTAAAGGCAGAGGTATACCGAGATATACTTGACTGTCTGGAACCTCCCCCACAGAGAACAGAACAGAGATTTGGGTCACTCAGCAATGAGCACTGACTCCCCAGCGGGGAGCTGGCACCCAAAAGAGCTGGGAAATGGACAGCTCTGGCTGCGGATACCCTGCTCCCTGAATCTTTGAACAGGCCTCAGAAAAGGACACACCAAGCACTCCAGGCAGCGGATATAACTAGAAGATTATTGGTGGACAGAGCAGCTGGGGTGATGGCTGCAGGATACCAGCCAGGCCCAGACTGGACTGAAGAGGACAAACATGATGCCTGAAGTCCCAAGGGATAGCACTCAGCTGAGGAACTAGTCAGGCTGAGTTTGACATATCTAATGACTGTATGAACTTTACTCTCCAGACTTGTGTTTGAATAAAGAAGGTGTAATATGATCTAGGGACATGAATATAGTCACGATCCACACACTGGCAGTTACACCGGAATTGCTGATTCGTTGGACGTCTTGAAGCTAAGCTGCTCCAACCACCTGGGCAGTATTTCCCCCTTCCCTGACTCCGCCTGTGATGTGATATATCTTTCTTTCCGCTAGAAGAACAGTTCACCTCCTTCGAGGCTTTCCCTTAGGATTAGTGCGCTGTAAGTGAACCTTACTTTCGAAGGTTTTCAACTTCAGCGAATTACTTCCTGGACTCCTCTCTATGATACGATGATGGAGCAACAGAAGCTGTGCTCAAGTTTTGTGTTTGGTACTGGCAAAAGATGTTGATCACTGACCCGCTCAACACATGCCTGTACTGCCTGGATGGGCAGCACAACGTGGCTGGATGTGGTCTCCGCATGTTGATGTTGCTGGTATCTCATGAAGATCCGAAACATCACCTACCCCTTGGATGACCTTTGGAGGGGGATCCCAAAGACATCCCAAGAGCCCACAAGAAGGTTTTGGTGACTGTGGGGTTGATGCAGCATTTTGCGGCCCTCAAAGTGGAAGTGGCAGCCACTGTGGCGGGCATCTCCTCTGTTTCAGCACTTTTCCTGGCTGGAGCCAGCCTCGGGGGTTGGAGGGATAATTTACGGAGGAATTCTGTGATACATGTTTGGCCCTCCAGACCTTGGTGGAGAGCCCTGTCCACCACATGGCAGGAAGCACAGATGCCACTAGTATAGGTCGTGAGACCGGGGAGATTGAGGTCTTCGCGATCCCTTGACTCTTTCAACTGCTAAACTTTTTGGTCTAGATCCTTCCGGTTGAGGGACAGGTAGAGAGCCTCTTGTTGTCGAGGCACAGGTCAGGATGAATAGGAAGACCAGGAGCAGTTGTTAAATTCTCAAGTAGCATTTTATTATTATCAATAACAGTAAAATAAAAAATGGAAATTGTTCAGTGGAACTATTTCAAAGGCAGTACAAACAGAGAAAACAAGGTCCTTCATCTGAGGGTTCATTTTCAATTCCAAATCTCAGTCTCTGTCTCTCACTTTCTCTCTCTAGCAAAAGCATTGCTGCTCTTTTTAGAAGTCTTTGCCTGGGGACTTGTTAAGAGACAACCTGTTTCTCACAAAATGTTCTTGCCAGTTTCTTTGCAGAGCAGATTTGCGAATAGAACAATGTCCCAAACTGGCTCCCTACAGACAGCTCTGCAAAAGAGTTTGCAAACAAGCCTGAGAGGAGCTCAAACAAGATCTCAGGTTAGCCCCCTAAATTCCAAATAGCTTTTTGCAATCAATTCAATAATATAACTATATACATTTTCAAACAAAGGGATCTCAGTATCACTTAACGGTTTCACACAAATGTTCACATATATTTTTATAACTGCAGATATGCAAGGAGGAAGAAAAAATAGAGACAGCAAGTGAAGGCAGAGAGATAGTGAGAGGCAGAGAATCACGAGACCGTCGGAGTGATCAGTTCCTAGGTCTCACAAGAACATTTGGTTGCACAACCAGACAGACAAGAGACAGAAAAGGAGAGGATAGAACAGGTCCTTGCTTTAAACTCTTTCTGCATAACAAATAGGACAGGGTCTTATCCAACCCTGTCACACTCCTCAGAACCCCCGTCATGCTTGTTGACTTTTACTCCAGTTGAACAGGTAGTGGAAATTTTCTTCAAGCCTGTCGACAGCTGTTGGATGAGATCGAGGAATCAGTCTTGCAGACCCAGTGCTCCTGGTACTCACGCAGGAGAACGAGGACCAGTCAGTGTTCCCGACTGGTTCCTTGGGAGCACCCTCCACTGGCAGTTGAGCCCTCTAAGCCTGTGCTTGTTAACATGACCAGGCATGTGGTCTGCCATAACCATCCTGAGGTCTCTTCTTGACCTTGATTCCTTGGGTCAAAGGTTGAGGTCAAAATCTTGGATCAAGGTGCTCACGCTCTTATTCCAGCTTGACTGGGAGGCGTCACTGTCAACACTCCTCATCCTCAGGAGAGGAGAAGTACCGCAGAAGATGCACTGGTGCTATGAGTAGCTTCTTGGCAACAGTGGCCCATTGCTAGGCAGGGTAGGGCTCTACCAATTGGATCTCTGGTAGCCTAGCAGCCACCAGTGGTACCCTTGCCGGTTCACGCCACAAAGGTGCTTCCCACAACTCCTTCTCCACCTCTTCAGTTGGAGTTGCCGCCACCTCAGCCGAAGGTGGGTGCTTCGACCAAGGAGACTCATTAGGCCAGCAGCTTGTCAGGCCAGTTGTCTGTGCAGATCATCTCTGGTGGTCCACAGTGACAAACGGTCAAGGCCCATTTATGAGGAGTTCTCGGATGACTCGGATCTCAAGTCCACGGGCTCCTCTGGGACTGTTCTCCTTGACTGGGGCTCGGTTGGGGACCTTTCCACCGAGCATGGTCCAGTGTCCTTCAGAGCGCTTCTCTGCTTAATCTTGGAGTCCATGTCTTCTCCCACTGGAACCAGTCCAGAACAGGGCCAAGTATCCCTTTATGGACATTCTGGACAGGGATGATTCTTTGGGGGTTGCCTTTCCCATGGCCAAGGCCATTTTTTGACCGGCTCTGGAGCTTTTGCAGCATTCGGCACCCTACCGGAACCCTCCACCCCTATGGTCTGCAAGTATGCAGTCCCTACTGTGTCCCTTTCTGGGTTCTCTGACCACCCTTCAGCCAAAGAGCTTGTGTCTGATTCGGCCTTCCACAAATCTGTGGGTTCAGTGGATGTAGACAAGCCTCCAGACAAGAAGTCCAGGAGGACTGACCATGCTGCAAAAAAGGTTTATGCTGCAGCATCCTTGGGTGTCCATCATGTGAGCTACATTGTAATGATGGCTAGGTTTGGTCACTCCCTGATGGGAGTCTTCAACACTATTCTGCCTCACCTTCCTGCTGACCAACAATCTGGTGAAAGTCACCTGAGGCCAGAGTCAATCAGTGGCTAAACAGCAGCTCCGGATGGCCTTTGGCATGGGTGACTCCTGTGCCTGTGCCATGGCATTGGCTGTCTCCATGCATTGCAGGTCCTGGCTGCACCTGTCCACCTTCATGGCAGACAACCAGCATAAACTAATCAATGTCCCTTTCCTGGGCACTGACTTCTTCGGCCCTAGGATGGAAGGATCTCTCACCTGCATCAAGAAGTCCAGTGCTGCCCTCGACTCAGTGGCATTATCTCAGAAGGACCAGAAGAAGGAGCCTAAAAAAAACAGGCTTTTCAGTATCAGTCCTATCAGCCACAGTGGTGGCAGCCCCAGCAGGGACAGTACCTTGTCTGACATCCCAAGCCCAGGTTTAGGACCCAGAGTTCTAAGAAAGGCTGGGCAGGATAGTAGTGCCCCTCCAACTGTAGCAGCTGGTGCCCCCACAAAAGCTGTCCAGAGATGGGTTGGGGGGGGGGCGTCCTTCCTCCACCTGTCCTGTTCCTGTCTGCACTCCCAGTTGGGGATTGGCTACATAATTTCTTGCCATGTTGGTCTGCTATCACAGCAGAGAAGTAGATGTTAGAAGTGATAGGCAGAGGGCTGCCTCTGCATTTCGAGGCTCTCCCGCCTTACCAACTCCATGCTCCTTGGGAGTCCAGGTTATAGCAAGACATGCTATCCACCCTTCAGGAGGACATCGCTCAGCTCTCACAAAAGAAGCCATAACCCTGGCCAGTCAGGGTTACGTGTCCAGGTTACTTCCTGTTTCCTAAATGGACAGTGGAGCTTGTGCCTCATATTGGATCTGCATGATCTGAACCAGTTCATGCAGAAGCGTAAGTTCCAGATGGTCACCCTGAATTAGATCATTTCATCTCTGGAACAGAACATGTGGTTCTGCTCCGTGGACCTCCAGGATGCTTTCTTCCACATCCCAGTCTGTCCCACCACTGGTGGCTCCAGTTCTGATTGGAAGGGGTCTTGTACCAATTCCAAGTAAATGCCCTTCTTTCTCTCCTCAGTGCCCAGCGTCTTCACCAAGTGCATGGCTGTTGTGGCAGCCTTCCTGCAACAAAGAACTAGAGAGAGAATAGTGGCATTGCTTTGTGACCGGGTAGAGACACTGAAAACAGAAGTTACCATAACAACCTAAGATTCCTAGGATTCCCGGAGGGTGTGGAGAATCAGAACATGGCAGGCTTTTCGTAGTGAGAGCTCCTCCCTCTCTTTCTTCGACACAGGTGGAAGCCCACTCTGGAGATAGAGCGGCACACCACACTTTGGGGCCAGACCAAAGTCTGTAGACAGACTGAGGCTGATTATAGTTCATTTCCTGAGGTTTCCAGTTAAATAGCTAATCTGTCGTTAGCAAGAGATAGAGGTGAAAAAGTGTCAGTGTGTACCCCTACCTGGGTGACTGACTGATAGTCGATCATCCAAAGAGATGGTGGAGAGATCCAGGGACCTGGCTGTCCAGATCTGTCAAGACTTGGGCCTCCTGGTCAACCCGGACAAATCTGAACTGGTACCGTCACAGGTGATCAGGTTTGTCTGGGCAGAACTCAATTCCCTGTAGGCCAAGGCCCACCTACCTGTGGACCAGATGCTGGATCTTAACCTGCTTTGCCCAGTCATTTCAGGTTTGGCTCTCGTGTCTTGCTTGGGATTTCCTGCAGTTGCTGGGGTACATGGCACCCGACACCAGCATGATCAGTTGGACATGCTGGCGGATGTGCTGCCTCCAGTGGGAGTTGGGCTGTCACTGGTCCCAGTACCTAGGACACTTGGACCAGCTGGTCAGTGATCCAGCTGATGTGGGATGCCATCCAGTGGTGGCTGGTCCCGGGAACATCTGGAGGAAGGAATCACGTATGTCTACCTAGAGCTGACTGTCACAGTAGTATTGACAGACATGTCTCTGGTAAGATTGGTAGGATATCCAGGAGACCACAGAGCCCATTGGTTCTGGTAACTCCCAAGAGTTCCATCACCATATAAGCCTGCTGGAGTTACGTGCAGTGCAGCTAGCTCTGACAGAATTTGCACTTCTAGTCAGGGATCAGGTCATGCAGGTCCAGACAGACAAAACTATGAACCTGAACAGGCAGTGCAGAACACTTTCCCTTCTCCTGTGTCGGGAGGCCCTTGGCACCTGGACCCTTGTGTGCAGCCTGAGTGCAGAGAGAGGCCATGGACCCCAGGCTTCAAGTATGCCTTTCATCCCTTCCCCTTGAATCCATAAGGTGGAAATTGAGGCCTGGACGGAAAAGGTGCGGATGCTCCAGACTGGCCAAGACAGTTCTGGTACTCAGATCTCTTCAGCGTCAGCAGTAAACCTCCATGGCAGCTGCCTCTCCCACCTGGATCTGCTGACCAGACAATGGGATGGTCCTGTACTTGGACCTGAAATCCCTGCATCTCTTGGCCTGGTTCCTGAGCGGCTAGAATTCCCTGTCTTGGGTCTCTCAGATGATGTGCTCCATGTTGTGAAGGCCTCCCGGAAGGAGTCAACTCTCGATGCTACACATTCTCCATTCACTACTCTACCCAGCAGCAGAGCCTGAACTCTGGGATTGCCAGAGCCTGTAAGAGGTAAAGCGTCCTGCACTACAGCCTGACTATTGTGTGGCACTGCGCCCGCCCCAACCACCCCCCACCCAGGGTCGGCGCTTCATTTATTGCTGCTGGCAGGTCACGTGTCACATCACGTGACCTACCCTTCTAAGTGTCCACTTTCCCATTTGCAGCTTATAGACACCAACCACAAGGGGCTGCTGCACTCTCCACTCTAGCTCCTCTTTCAACTCTCCACCCCTTCCTAGCAACTGTTTGCAAACCCTACCCACTAGAGGTCCCTTTGAATCCATTCTGCTATCTACTTTCCTCACTCCTCCCATCAGCCTACCACTAAGCACCCGGCAGTCTCAAACCTGGTACCCTTTATTCCAAAGTCTACTGCCTAACCACTAAACCAACGAACCAGGCCAACATCTTCCTCTACTTTCAAACTCTTAACCCTTCCTCCCTCCTTCTCTGAATTAAAAAACTTTCTACACTCTGTCTCTAAGCTGTACTCAAACCCAGTACCCTTGCCATCAGAGTCAACAGCTCTACCTCTTAACCACTTTGTCTAGCTATTTTATTCCTACTTTCTAGGACTTTTAGTCTCTTACCCCCCTCCCTCTCCCCCCAAACCTGCCAAAATATAAAGTTTTACCACTTCTGTCTTGCTGCTTTTGCAGGCTTTGAACCCTGCACCCTCACTGTTTTAGTCAGCAGTTCCACCACTCAGCTAGCACACCTGTCTATTAATTGTGCAGGATTTCAAACTCTAAAAAACCCTCTAATCCTCAGACACTGCTAAATTGTTGTCTGATTGTTTCTGCAGACCTTGAGCCCAGCTCCCTGCTGCTACAGCCACTGTCTGGGGTCCTTCCTGCTACTCTGGGCAAGTCTTGAACCTAGTGCCCTGTGCACCTCAGGCACCAGCTCTGCCACTGTACCAAAGTGGCAACTACACTTAGAGGTGACCTCTCACTACTATCTCCCCCTCTATCATCCTAGTTCCCCCATCTTTCTTCACTTCAGCTCTCTCACCCTTACCAATTATGCATGTGCACCTCCTGCCCACCTGCCTCTCTCTTCTCCTCCTCCTCCTTTTGCCTTCCACCAACCCTATTGTCCCTGTTAACCCTCAGCCTCACTACTCTAGTGCTCCTACCTACCCTCCTGCCCTCCCCTCCTCCTCCACACACCCCATATGCTCCTCTCCACCTCACCCCCCATCCAGACATTACCTTTCCTCCCCTCCCTGCTCCCTTGGGCACCTGATCACTCAAGCCTTCTCTGCCTGTGCTGCCCTACCCACCCCCTGTGCTATGAAACCCCCTTTCTCTTCCTGTCGCTCCCGGCGTAAACTCTCTTTCTGCCACCCTCTGACCAGAGCAGTTCTCCTCCTTCTGCTCCTGATGGGGAACATACATCCCAACCCAGGCCCTGCCCCCTCCCACCCACCTACTCGGCCCACTGGTCTCCAAATAGCCTCCATGAACATATGCAGCCTGCTGAAAAAATTTGACCCTTACAGTGCTGGGCCATGGCTCATCAACCAGACATCATAGCCCTGATTGAAACCTGGCTGTCCAAATCCACCCTGACTATCATTTGTCTCCCTCCCAGGCTATACCCTATACAGGGAGGACCGAGTAGGCAAAACAGGGGGAGGCTGTGCAATCTACACTAGGGACACAAATATTTGACATGCGCCCCCACCCCTGCCCTTGTAAATGGGGCCCAGGCTCTTACCTCAAACTCACCCCGGACCCTCTAGGGCCTCTCTATCTCACCACTGCCTACGTTCCCCCAAAGAACCAGTACCCAGCCCTGGTATCTTTAACTGACTATCTGGCCTCCCTCCACCATAAGGCGGAACAAATCCTAGTTGGGGACCTTAATGTAAATTGGGTCAGCAGCACCTCTTCCACGATCAGAGACTCATTTGCCGCCCAAGACCTGACGCAACTCGTCACCCAGCCCACTAGAATAAACCCTAAGAGAGGAACCAGCACCCTTCTGGATGTAATTATCACCAACCGACCCCAAAAAATCCAAAACATCCAGGTCCTGCCAGATTCCCCAAGTGACCACTCCCCTATCCTATTTCATTGGGCAGTCCCCAATCCCAAACCCAAAGCCCAGACCACCCTCCGCAGGCGCCTCCACCCTGGTGGGCTGCAAAAACTTAAACTATTCCTCACCCAGATAAACTGGTCCCCCATTCATCGTGCAACCGACATTGACACTGCCCTCGCCTTCTTCTCACACACCTTCAGCATGGCCTGTGATCTCTTTGCACCCTTCACCAAAATCTGATCCAAAAGCAGAATGCACCTGGGTTGCCCTGCCCTTCTACAATTACTAAGAAAGGGATAACCTCTGGCACCTTGCCACTGAAACGGTCGGTTGTCTGATAGGCAGGCTTACAATGCAGCCCGGAATAAGTGCTCTTGGGCCGTCCGGAAAGCCAAGGCCGACCATTACCAGGCCACCCTTACCTCCTCCTGGGGTTCGGCCTGGACTTTCTGGGATAACATTAAACAACTAAATGGAAAATCACGCTCCCCTGCCCCATCCCAGCTCACTAGCAATGGCACTACCTCCACCGAGCCTGACACCATAGCTAACTGGCTCAACACTGCTTTCACTGACCTTAGCTCAGTCCTACCTAGTAATTTCTTTGACCCTCCCCCCAACCAACCTCCCCCTGTCCTCCAGCACCCCAGCTTCCACCTGCGCAAGATTTCTGCCCGGGAAGCCAGACCCATCCTGATCAAAGCTTTGAATAGCAACAGTCCAGGCAGTGACTCACTGACCCCAGTATCCTCAGGCTGGTGCTAGATGAAGTCCTTGCCCCACTCACCAGCCTAATTAACCGATCGCTCTGCCTGGACAATTTCCCACGGCTTGAAGAAACAACCATAATCACGCCCATTCATAAAGGGGCGACAGGTCGTCGGCCAACAACACCGGCCAATCTCCATCCTCCCCCTCTAAAGCCCTCTGGAGAAAGTGGTGGCCATTCAAATCACTGAATATCTGGCTAAGCATAACATCTTATGCCCAGAGTAACATGGCTTCGTGCTGGGTCACAGTACCAGCACTGCACTAATTGAATTCTCCAACTTCCTACACTCCTCCCTGAATACCAGCTCCCTAGCGGGTGCAGTGTTCATCGACCTCTCAAAGGCTTTCGACACCATCTCCACCCTCTTCTGCTGAATGCTCTCTGCCAAACTGGTCTCTCAGCTGGCCCCTAGCATGGTGTCTGAGGAAGGCTATCTAGCCGCTCGATCACAGTATGTTAAAATCAATGGGATACTCTCTGATACCTGTCCCATTCACTCTGGGGTCCCCCAAGGCTCCATCCTGGGCCCCCTTCTCTTCTCACTCTGTCTGAACACCCTGCCCAGTGCATGCCCTGGCAAAATTCTCCTGTATGCAGATGACGCTGTCCTTTTTGCCACCCACTGCAATCCTGTCTTCCTTCAGGACACCCTACAGCAGTCTTTCAATAATGCCGAAGCCTGGTTTAAGGAGCGCAGACTCGTCATCAATCTTAAAAAAAAAACAAAAAAAACAAAGCTATGCTCTTTTCCCACCCCCAAAACAAAGCTAGCAACCACCAACTCTATATCCTTCCTAGTACCAAACAGCCACTGGAACAAGTCTGCTCCTACAAATACCTTGGGGTTACCTTCGACTCAGCCCTCACATTTCACAACCACATTGATGCCCTAACATCCGCCACTAACACACGGCTTGGCATCCTCTTCCGCCATAGAACCTGCCTTCCCCCAAATGCACTCCGGCTCGCTGTTACGTCTTCTGTATTGTCCCTTGTAGACTATGGTCTACCAGTCTGTGGTGCTGCCGACACTACTGCACTCAAAAAAATTCACTTAACCCTGAATAAAGCCTGCAGATTGATTACAGGTGCCCCCAGGCTCTCGCACACCTGTCAGCTGTATGATGAGGCTAAACTCCTTACCCTGGATGAACGACTCCGATATCAAACCTGCCTCCTCACAAAAAAAACCCTACTCGGGCTCTCCCCTCCTGGGGTGACGGCATCCATCCACCGGATCCCACCCACTATTGCAACACGATCATCCAACAAGACCACTCTAATGGTCCCCAGATCAAGAACCAGTCGGGGCCAGAGGTCCTTCTGCTACAGAGCCCCATTCTGGTTTAACTCTCTCCCTGCCCTCATCACCAATGCCACCACCATCTCCAAGTTCAAAACCACCCTTCGAAACCAACTCTTCAACACTCGTGCTGCTCCTGTCTCTGAAGGCAGCCTCCACCTCGACTTCTCATGACAACGCCCACCGGGCGGCTCTCCACCTAGCCCTCCCCACCACCTCTTCCCGGTACACCGTACCTATGTCTAACCTGGCCAGTGCCAGCTGTTTCATGGTATGCCTATTAGATTGCTCAGTTTTTGATACCAGCTTGTGTAACACCTGTTCTCAATTACTTATACCCTGTAACCTAAATGTATTTTGTCTGACCTAAGTGTGACGTGGCACCTCTGATGAATGCCTATTTTTAGCAAACCTGTGCTATGTAACCTAAAACTCTATGTATGTCTTTAATGTGACGAGGTACCTTTGGAAACGAGCCTCTGGCTCAAAGGTTGTATACTGATTTCACAAATAAACAAATAAATAAACAAGTGGAAAAGGTTTTCTATATGGTGCCGGGCCAAGGAGCTTGATCCCTTTGCCTGCCTGTGGCAAGCATCCAGGAATACCTTTGGTCCTTTTCTCAGTTGGGACTGCAAGCAGTGATCCTTAAGGTGCACCTGGTTGTCACCTCTGCTTACTGGGCATGGGCTGGTAAGCCAAATGTGGGCCAAATAGAAGGGGGTTGGGTGCTTTTCCAAGGACCTGCACCACATGTCCCCTCCGGTGCATGAACTGCCACCACCATGGGACTTACTGCTGGTGCTGGCTATGCTCATGGCAAGCCATTTGAGCCTATGCAGGGGTGTGAGATGTCACACCTGTCATGGAAGACAGCCTTCCTAGTGGCCATTACATCAGCCAGAAGGATTGGGGAGCTCCAGGCACTTTCGCTGGAATTTCCCTACCTGGTGACAACGTAGTGTCGGAGTGTCACTGTAACCAAGTAATAAACTTAATGGTCTATTTCACTAACCCACCACAGGCTCCATACCATAGATTTCTTTGACTGGGTAACCAGAATGGTGGACCAAGGGGGAGCAGTTGATGTCGCCTTCCTTGACTTCAGCAAAACTTTTGATACTGTTCCACATAGAAGATTGATTAATAAGCTGGGTAGGCTCGGGGTGGGTCAGAAGTTGGTCAACTGGGTGGCAAACTGGTTTACAGGCAGAAAACAGAGAGTGGTGGTAAACGGTATACAGTTAGAAGAGATGCAAGTCACACGTGGGGTACCGCAGGGATCAGTCCTGGGGCCAGTCCTCTTCAATATCTTCATCAGTGACATTGCAGATGGACTGGAGGGTAAGGTTTGTCTGTTTGCAGATTACACCAAGATCTGCAACAGAGTAGATGATCCAGATAGGGTGGGCAGAATGAAGAGAGATCTGGATAAACTGGCAAAATGGTTGAAAGAGTGGCAACTGGGGTTCAATGCAAAGAAGTGCAAGATCATGCACATAGGGAAGAGAAACACTGAAGCCACCTATAGGCTGGGAGGGGAGTTGCTGGCAGTCACAAGGGAAGCAAGAGACTTGGGCATCATCATCACTGATGACCTGAAATCATCCAAGCAGACCACTAAAGCAGTAGGTAAGGCTAGGGGTGTTGGGGTGTATTAGTAGGGGTATCACGAGTCGGAAGAGGGAGGTAATAATCCCTCTTTACAAGACACTGGTTAGGCCCCATCTGGAGTACTGCGCACAGTACTGGAAGCCACACCTTCACAAGGACATTAACCAAATTGAGGCAGTGCAGAGAAGGGCAACCAAAATGGTGCAGGGACTGCATCAGAAAACATAATGAGGACAGATTAGCGGAGCTAGGGACAACAAGAACTCTTCAGCAGCTCAAGAGGTTCCCCCTGCCCACAAGTGCTCTGTGCTCGTCCTTCTCAAGAATGTCTCCTCCCTCACCCAGATGCCTCCAAACTGGGGGTCAGATCAGGACCCCAGTACCACCCCCCTCCTCCGCCACTCCTACATGTGGATATGGGGTGGATGCAGATTACTCACATGTCATTGTGACTATTGACCATGCCACTATTACAGATGGATGCACAGGGAGAGGAGAGGGTCAGATTCGGGGGTCTCTACCCCCGCTCAGGCCAAACTGTCTTTCTCCCAAAAAGGTGTTATGATTGGTTATTACTACTTAAAACTCCCGTGTTACACAGATCAAAGCAAACAGCTATAGAACTACCTTATCATTGACTTTTTATATATGCTGTTTTGTGTCTTAATAGGTTTGTACTTTTAAATGCTGGAATCAAGAATTGTAAAGGAACCAACAGATGCAACAAACTGGGTGGGAAAGATGGCCTAAAGGATCTTCCCCACAGATCGCACATCGAGTGGGACCCCAAGAATGGGATTATACCCTGTGTCACACAAATACTGTGAGACACTCTACCCTAAGAGACAACCCCCTGCTTCTTATCACCCTTCAAATTGTTAAAGGACCCCTTAAATGGGTTTCTTGGATTGGAAAGGGCATACATTTCCCTGTAGAAAGGTGGAAGGTATTGGATTTCCTGAGGAGGGTGGAAGCGGGAATCGGCTTCTTATAAAAGAGACATCTTGCATTGGCTGAAGCTAGTAAACTTAAGGTGAGCTGGGTTTCCCAGTGGTTTGGCAGCTCTTACAACTCAAGAAGCAGAGGGGTAGCCATCCTCAGCCACAAGAATGTTGCTTTCCAAACAACCAAGACATTTGCTGACCCAGAGGGATGGTACGTTATGAACCAAGGTTTATTGGGTAGTCAGAAGGTCACTTTGTGTAACATATACTGTATGGACCCAGCTGCACGGATTCCACTTTCTTTACATAACTTGCACAAACACTGTGGACACACCAGCGAGGAAAGGTCATGCTGGAGGGGATACCAACACTATCATGGATAATTTCCTGAATAGGAGTAAAGCCCCAGTAGGACCTAGGTCCCTGGCCTCACAAGCCCTGGCTGACCTGTTGGTGGAACTCAGCCTTGCAGACATCTGAAGATTGGTACACCCAAGAGGAAGGGACTACACCTTCTACTCCATGCTGGATCAGTCGTTCTCTCATATTGACATGTGGCTGGTTCCTCAGTAGTGGGTACTCGATCGGATCATGCCCCAGTCTTTTTTTTTTCTTTCCCCTTTTTTTTTTTAATGGATGATGGTTGCGGTTGACCCTCCACCCAGGAAGCAGTGGAGGTTTAATACCTCTCTGCTCCAGGACCTGACATTCTGTAGAATGCTCCAGGAAGATATTACCACTTTGCTCTAAACCAACCACCTGGGGGAGACGGCAGCAGCAGCCCACTGGGATGTGCTGAAAGCATACATCAGAAGCCGATGCATCAGTTCACATCCCATCAGAAACATCAACGGAATAAGGCTCTGGAAGAACAACTCCAGAATCTCAAAAAGCTTGAGGAAAAGTACAGGGCTAACCCTGGCCACTCTCCTCAGCTTCTGGCTGAAACTATTGGTACCAGATACAAGGCCTACCGCCACCCACATCAGAGGGCAGAATTTGTCCTTTATGAGCTCTGGAAACCTTCTGGAAGTTCGTGGAATGCCCAGGGAGACTGCTTGCCTCAAGAAGCATCAAGAACGCTGTAGGATATTGGGAGTCAAGATGTCAAACGGGGGTAGACCAAAACTAGCCCATGGGACATCAATGATGCCTTCCTAGACTTCTGAAGAACTCTATATAGGCAGGAGGTATCCCCCACCCAGGAAGAACCCGCAGTCTTTACTTCCCCTTAAGAGCTCCTGACGTCTTCCCTGCCCCTGAGAGAAGCACTATACAAACCTTTCATTGCCCAGGAGAAGGCATCAGCCCTCAGCTCTGTGCGCACAGGGAAGGCTCCTTGTGGAGATGGCTTGCAGGCTGAGTTCCTGTACTCTTTCAGACAGGTGCTGCTCAATCCACTATCAGATGCACTGGCAGAGGGTAGCCGGATAGGCACACTCCCCCAGTCCATGAGGACTGTGGGGGTCTCCCTCTTTCTGGAACCAGGCAATGATGCACTTCTTTGTGGCAGTTACTGGCCCATATCATTGATCATGTCAGACTGCAAAGCATATACAAATATGATCACCAAGGGAGTAAAAGAAGTCCTCTCTGGCATCATTGATGGCAATCAGATGGGCTCATCTACAGTGACAAGGTGCGGACAACACTCATAGGCTTATAAACCTGATGTGGCAAGCAACAAAAGTCGCACCCCGGTGGCACTCATCTCCCTGGATGCAGAGAAAGCATTAAACAGAGTGAAGTGGACATACCTGTTCCATGCACTGCGCACCTTTGGATTTGGAGAGGCTTTCATCAGTTAAGTCCGTATGTTATACAGCTCTGCATTGGCCTCAGTGGTCATGAATTCCACCCCCTCAGCGTCCTTCGTGTTAGGCAGCGTGACACACCAGGGTTGCCTTCTGTCTCTCCTCCTTTTTGAGATCCCTCTGGAACCATTGTTACAAGCGATACGGCAGCATCCAGATGGGAGAGGAACACAAAGCTCTAGCTTCACAGACAGCATCACACTCCTGCTTATGTGTCCAGAACAGTCTGTACCTGTCATCCTACAATTGCTGCATCACTTTGGCAGACTGTCGGGCTACAAAGCCAATGTAGCCAAATCCCACATACTAGCTTTCGGTTGGAAGGTAGAAAGCCTGCAAGGTTTCCCATGGGGTCTCCAGGCAGCAGAAGGCAAAATGGAAGTACCTAGGGGTACATTTCATATGGAATATATTGCTGACCTGGGGGAGTTTAACCTACTCCCCTTACTCTGAAGCCTGGACAAGGACCTTTCCAGATGGAGTTGCCTACACTGCTCGCACTGAGGCAGAGTCCACACCTTCAGAATGTTGGTAGAGCCGAGGATTCAGTACCTTGTTGACAAGGCTGTAGCCAAAATGATGGGAAGGAAACATTAAAGGTAATCTGGCATGCTGTAAGCCCATTTCTGCACTGAAGGTTTCAGGTCTCAGTATGCTTTCATTTCATCTGGTACCTTAAGGCAACCTTGCTGTGGCTGTTTGGCTTTCTAGCCCTTAGGAACTCATTAGAGTTTCACCCTACCACATACCTTCCCACTTAAAGTGATTTTGTGCACTTCAAGATGAAGTGCAGTCCTTGCATAAAAGTGGAGCTTGTGCTGGCGATAGTCCTTCTGCATAAATGTTGATACATTTTCTGCAGCCATTCTTGAATGGGAGGGGATCATAGTTTGGTCCTGACAATATGGCCAGCCGATCTTTTCCACTTCCCAATTGATTTCCACTCCCCCGCGCTATGACAGGCTATAGGCAGTATAGCGTAAGTGGTTTAACGCTCTGAGCTGCAAACCTGGAGACCTGGGTTTGAATTCCACTGCCCCCCACTTGCATACTGTGTGACCCTGAGCAAGTCAACTTAACTTCCTTGTGCTCCCAGGTCACACCTGAAAACAAGCTTCAGCTTAGTGTGCCTCTTCTGGTTAAACTGTTCCCCACCCCCCCATGACATGTAGCAAGGAAGAGCACTGGGGTGTGCACCATTTAAATGATTGGGGGTATTTTTTTATTAGCATTTTATACATTACGATGGTGAGTTGGAGATTAACAAAGGCCACCGTTTGACTAAAAGGGCCTTGTTTTTTTTTTTTGGGGGGGGGTGTCACTGTGCAGCCAGAGCAAAATCGTGGCTTAGCAATAGAGCTCCGTGCAACTATCGTTAACTTTGATAGATTAAACCTATTTTTTCAAAACTAAACGCTACAGAAACTGCAGTATTGGAGATCGGAATCTACCTAGATGAAGATGGGAAATTCTCGTAAAGAACAAGCGCACGTTTCGTAGCGAAACAGTCTAGGGAGGTCAAATCATGGAAAGTCATGTGTGCAAATGCCAGGAGCCTTAGCAACAAGATGGAAGATCTGGAGGCTGTCATGGTGCAGTCAGACCTGGACATTGTGGCCATCACTGAAACCTGGTGTAATGATAACCACGACTGGAAGTTGGCCATACCTGGCTACAACATATTCAGAAGAGACAGGGCAGGCAGGAAGGGAGGAGGAGTGGCACTGTATGTGAAAATGACATAAGGCCACAGAGATCCAGGAGGAACAAAATGGGGAGAGATACTGTGGGTTGCTGGAAAGGAAAATGGGGCCAGCCATCCACACAGGTGTGTGGTCTATAGACCACCAGCCCAGGAGGAAGAAACAGATAGGGAGTTGATGCTAGCCATCCAGAGGATGGCAGACAAGGTGAGGTAGTACTGGTTGGAGACTTCAGTATTCCAGACGTGGACTGGAGCATCCCAGCAGCAGCATCAACTAGGAGCAGATTTATCCGGACTCCTTCAGGGTGCCTTCTCAAGCAACTGGTCATGGAACCAACTCAGCAGAAGGCAATCTGGACCTTGTGCTCACAAACAGGGACAGTGTGATGGGGTAAGAGTGGGGGAGCACCTGGGGACAGTGGATCACCAGTCACTGTGGTTTGAAATCACAGAAAGAGCAGAACCAAACCACACAAAACACGATCCTGGATTTTAGGGGCAAACTTTGAGAAAATGGTGAGATACTGAAAAGAGGCATTAAGGGAATGGGGCAGAATCTGGGGTTGAGGAACAGTGGGAAGTATTTAAAATGGGGATTACAAGAGCAACAGAATTATGTATTAAGCAGGTTAGCAAAAGGAAAAAGGAAGAGGAGACCATTATGGTTTTCCAAAGAGGTAGCAAAGAAAGTGAAAGCCAAAAAGATTGCATTCAGGCAATACAAAAAGACACAGGCAGAAAGGGATAGGGAGAAGTACCAGGAGAAGCAAAGGGAGGCAGGGAGGTCAGTAAAGGAAGCCAAAGCTCAGACAGAAGAACACATTGCAAAATCAGTGGGTATAGGGGACAAAACCTTCTACAGGTACGTAAGTGAAAAAAGAAAGGCAAAGGGAGGGATAGTGAGACTGAAGAGGAGGATGGGGCTGTGTGGAGGATGACAACAGTAAAGCTGACATATTGAACAGAGTATTTCTGCTCAGTCTTTACACTGAGGAAGAGGAGGGTAATGAGTCTGAATGGAGTACAAGGGGTGAGAATGGTGCAGAATGGACAAGTCCCTTTACACGAGAAAGGGTCCTGAAGGAACTGGAAGTAATAAGAGTTGATAAAGCAATGGGGCCAGATGGGGTGCACCCAGGATCCATAAAGAACTAAGAGATGGTGGCTGAACCTCTTGCTGTCCTGTTTAGCCGATCACTAGAAACAGGAGGTACCCAAAGACTGGAGGATAGAGATGTAGTCCCTTATACAAAGTGGGAACAAAGAGAAGCGGGAACTACAGACCAGTCAGCCTCACCTCGGTAGTGGGAAGATCATGGAAGCACTACTGAAGGAGAGATTGGTGGAACATCTGTGTCAATGGACTACAGGACCCAAGGCAGCATGGTTTCACCAGGGAAGGTCATGTCAGACCAACCTCATTGAATTTTTGACTGGGTGACTAGGAGGTGGATCAGGGAGGGCAGTGGACATGGCCTATCTGGACTTCAGCAAGGCCTTTGACACTGTGCCACATAAGAAGACTGTTGCACAAACTTGGGAATATGGGTGTGGGCAGGACAGTAGTGCAGTGGGTAGGTAACTGGCTGGGCAGCGGGACACAGAGGGTGGTGGTAAATGGCTGTCCTCCACAGAGGAAGAGTGACCAGTGGGTACCACAGGGATCAGTGCTGGGACGGTACTATTCAATATCATCATCAGTGACATCAGCGTAGGACCTAGAAGGCAGAATTTCACTGTTCACTGATGACACAAAGCTCTGTTAACAGAGTAGACACACCAGAGGGTGTAGACAGAATGAGAAGGACCTGCAGAAACTTGAAGAATGGTCAGGGTTTGGCAGTTGAAATTCAATGCAAGGAAGTGCAAGATAATGCATATGGGGCACAAAACCCTGGCACAATATATCAGTTGGGGTGAGGATATAGCATGCACCAAGCCAGGAAAGGGATCTTGGAGTTATCATCTCTGATGACCTCAATGCAGAGAAACTGTGTGACGGGCAGCAGGTAAAGCAAATAGGATGCTGGGATGCATAGGCAGGGCATCACCAGCAGGAAAAGGAGGTCATAATTCCACTATACAAGACACTAGTGAGGCCGCACCTGGAGTACACTGTGCAGTTCTGGAGACCTTACCTATGTAAGGACATAGACAGCGAGAGAAGGTTCAGAGGAGGCAACAAAGATGGTGCATGGATTGCATCACAAGTCCTATGAGAACAGGTTGAAGGCACTGAACATGTACTCCCTGGAGGAGAGGAGGAGAGGGATATGATAGAGACATACAAGTATCTTACAGGGAGGAACAGGGTGCAGGAATGCACTATTTTAAGCGAAAAAGATGTTCCAGGACTAGAGGGCATGGGATGAAGTTGGAGGAGGACGATTCAGAGAAGCGTGAGGAAGAATTTCTTCACAGAGCGGGTGGTGGACAAGTGGAACACCCTGCGAGAGAGGAGTGGTGGGGCTGAAACAATCACGGGATTTAAGAATGCATGGGATAGACATAAAGGAATTCTGGAGGTCAGGGTAAGGGGCAACAGACTCCTGGAAAACATAAACTGAACTACAAACTTAAATGGGCAGACTGGGTGGGCCCATAGGCCTCATCTGCCGACACTGTCTATGTAAACTGCCACCCCTGCAAATGGGGGTTCCCAAAAGACTTCCAGGAGCTTGCTTGAATGCTCCAAGCCTGAATGGTGTTTGGCATTTAAGCCATTTATCAGTGAGTGTTTTTAGAGCCTCTGGTACTGTCTCTTTAAGAGCTGTCTGCTTGCAGACATAATTAGTTGTATGGGGGACTGTGTGCTTCTCTGAGTACCACTCGAGCTGCTGCCAATTCACTTCATTTTGCAGTCACTAGAGTGCAAGGGAACCTATCTGAAAGATGTAACTGTTTGCAGAAATTATTTAGAGTAATAATGAAATTACAGTTTGTCTAACCTGCTTTCTTTGCAGTCAGAACTGTGTCTGCTAGTTCCCCATTCTAGTTTTGAACTGCTGAACTGGACCAATCAGTGTGGGTAAGCTAGCTCTAAAATGGTGCCTTGGACGAATCAGAACTTGGACTCATAATCTGAGCCAGCCACAAGAGGATTGTATGGGCAGTGACTCTGGGAGATGTAGTTTAGACTTCAGTGCCTTTTGGACCAACAGCAGCAGTCTATTGTGAGTGACAGCCAATCCAGTCAAGAACTGGGAGGAACTCAAAGGAAATGCCGGTTTTGTCGGTTGGAGTTTGGTTGAGCTTTGGCAGTGAAGAAGGAAGGAGCCCTGTGCTTTTCAGTGTGCAGTTTTAGTCAAAAAAGCGTGTGTAAGGCCCAGAGTTCCGGTCTGCAGCTTGTTAGGACTGAATCCGTCCTGTGAAAAGAATCAAAGGATCTCTGAAGAGTAGAAACCAGGCTCACCCTGTAGAAGACTGGAAGAATTGCTGAAAATTGCACTCGGTCTGTCAGGAACTGAATCTGTGTGTTCTCCGGGTATTGTGCAGTAATTGCGATCGGGATACAGATGCAGCCTGCCTGGTATAGTGCTTTCTTTTATATAAATGTGTGAAGAGGTTTGTGTACCTCAAGTGAGCCCTACTGACATTGAAGGACCCTATCTTATTTGGAGGTCGTGAGTACTAATTCAGGGTCGCTCCTGTTGAATTGCCACATTAAATCCAAATGGAATTACTGTACTGCTGACTGTTTAATTCTCCCTTTCTCTGTGTGAAAGGGCCCCTACCAGCTGCCACAGTTTGGACTAGCCACTAGGGCTTGGGTACCCAGGGACAGTAACTGATAGGGATAGGCCTGTGCACAGAGCCATAGATAGATTATTAGAGTGATAAGCTAATTAACCTGATTTCCCCTGTCCTTGTTATATCCCCTAAATAAATCAGAGCTGCTTGTTTCAGCAAAGTTATACTGCCTGAGGTATTTGTCTATGTTAAAGTACTGTACTGTGATTGTTGCACTGTATCTCATTTCACAGGAGGTCCCAGTGCGGAACCAGACCTGGGGGTAAGTGTATACTGTGAAGGTAATTCTGATATATTGTGTGGGCCACTAGTGGGAAGAAAGGGGGGTTGCAGTGTCCCAGAGGGCTGTGACCAAGTTAGTTTAACTATTGCAAACCCTGACCTCTGGGTGGAGGCACCCGCCATTGGATCCAGGCCCCTCAACCTGTTAGTGGCAAATCAGGCAGGGGTAGTAGCCCCTGGGATAGCGCCATCTAGGGGTTACATATGTATCTATGTTTCAGGAGCAAAAGGCAAAGTAAATCCTATAGCTCCCACCACGTGCTCCATGCAAGGCCGTGGGGAAGAAACTTTACCTGACTCCGGGAAAGAAACCTTCCAGACACTTGGGGTCAAAATCAGTCTGCTCATCTCCTCTGTCGCAGGGTTGGCAGACAAGTTTGATGGACTGACTAATCGAGTGGTTGCCCTGGAATCTACACCGGAGGCAGTACAGATGGCTGCTGCAGATTCAACCTGATGTGGCGATGCAGCAATGGGAGCAGTTGCCTCCATAGTGAAAGAGTCTACACATTTTAAAGCTAGACTTGATACCCTAGAGAACCAGATACGAGCCACAAATATTCGTTTTCTGGGGCTGCCCGAGGGAGTGGAGGGCGATCACTTATTACTGTTCCTAACAGAATGACTCCCACAATAACATGGTGAAGAAATGGATCCTAAGGTTCAAGCTGTGCAAAAGGCTTACCATGTTGCTCCACGAGGCTGCCTAGTGAATCCTGAGGCCCATCGAACTGTGGTTCTGGTTACTGATGGAATGGGCACTTGGGATCACTTATTGGCGGTAGCCAGGCAGAAGGGGCCCCTATTCTATGACGGACAACCCATCCAGATGTGCGCAGATCTAAGTTATGCCACATGGCTAAAAAGAAAAAAATTTGATGGGGTGCGAGCCACATTACAGGAGGCCAGAATCCCGCATGGAGTGCTATTTCCCGCTAGACTGAGAATTGTACACAGCGGCAAGGTATGTATTTTTTCAGACCCGGCGGAAGTGCTCAAATGGAGCCAGAAATATGCTCACCCTGCTCATACCAGGCTGATGAGGGAAGAGGATTTCTTGGAAGAAGAAGAGACCTGAGGGGTATGCGCTTGTTTAAACGAAGACTTTTCTATCACTTTGATGATGAAAGTCCGTCATAGTTTCCAACACAGAGACTTGCACCTTTATTCGGGGTAATATGGTAAACCTTTATGGACCCAGTAATTTATTATTTTAAAAAAAAAATCTTTACATTCTGATTTTTCCCTGAACTAAGAACGGGACTTAAAGTTGTTTAACAGCTTGTTGACGTCTGTTTATTATTTAGCCTAAACAAAAAGTTTTAAACAGTTTGGTTACATGCTGAATATATACATGAAGCTAATCATTACAATGCATGTTCTTTCCATTAGGATGGGATTGTTTTAAAGAATTTTCAAGTTGTGTTGCATTTGGTTCTAATGTCTTACTATCAGTTTGTTCTGTAGTTACAGATATTGCTAGTTGCAGTATAAATGGGGGGAGCACCTATAGGTGCATAACTGAGAGACAGCATGGTGATTTGTTTAGCACCTATGTTTTAGGTGGGCATATACTGAGATAAATACTAATAACTGGATTATTTTTAACCATGTAGCTCTCATGTTCAGCCTAGGTGGATGTTCACATTGATTAATGATAATTACTGTAACCTTCTCATGATGTATCAAAAGGAATGGGACACATATTAAGTGACTATTAAGAGGTGTGGTGACCTTATCGAATATTGTAACAGATGTGTTATCCTGATCCTGGATATAAACTGTATGTTGTTCAGAATGTGAAAAATGTAATTTGTACTGTTAATGAGGAGATGTGAAATTGCAATGATGAAAATCTGGAGTGAAAATATGAAAAAGTAGAGCATTACGAGCATGTGTAGAAATTATTATACTTGCACTGCACGCATGATCATTTTTGAATTTGTTCACTAGATTTTCAACATGGCCTTTTTTGGACCTCCCTCATGAAAAGTGGTGGCACTGTGACTTCATTAATCTGTCCCAAAGTTGATTGCGACAGCGACTGGCCCTGTGCCACAAGTGCGAAACAAATTTCCCCAGGCAGGATGCAAAAATGACAGCTCTACTGTTCATAAGGAGGTGTGAAAAATGGCAATATTGGAAATTTGGAGTGAAAATATAAAAATTAGAAGTCCGCAATGCATTAGACATGCACCACACACTCGTAATGCAGTCACTTTTTGGAGTTTTTCACCAAACTTACAACATAGGCTTTTGGGACATCACCTCATGAACAGTGGCACTGTCATTTTGTTACTCTGTCCCTAAAGGTGATTCTGCACAGCGACCGCAAAATCACCTTTTGGGACAGAGAAACGAAATGACAGTGTCAGTGGTCACGAGGTGGGGTCCCAAGAACCCCATGTTGAAAATTTGGGGCCAAAACTGCCACAAATGGCTGAGATAGCGACCTAAGTTGAACCCCCCCCCTTATTGATTGCCATTATAGGGCTCACCGTGATTTTTTTCAGTTTGCGGTTGGCTTTTGAAGAGTGCAGATGTGTTCTTGGTCCACAGAAGATTGCAGTGCGGACCTCCGGAAGTAAGTATGGGTGGGAGGGCGCGGAGGAAGCGTCGTAGAGGGAGGTGTGGGTTGGGGAGGGGCTGGCAGGAACTATGAGGACTGCTTTTTTTTTCCCCCAGGTTAAAAAATATGTCACGGACTGTTTTCTTTTTACAGGTGTAACCCTAGATGGCGCTATCCCAGGGGCTACTACCCCTGCCTGATTTGCCACTAACAGGTTGAGGGGCCTGGATCCAATGGCGGTGCCTCCACCCAGAGGTCAGGGTTTGCAATAGTTAAACTAACTTGGTCACAGCCCTCTGGGACACTGCAACCCCTTTCTTCCCACTAGTGGCCCACACAATATATCAGAATTACCTTCACAGTATACACTTACCCCAGGTCTGGTTCCGGCACTGGGACCTCCTGTGAAATGAGATACAGTGCAACAATCACAGTACAGTACTTTAACATAGACAAATACCTCAGGCAGTATAACTTTGCTGAAACAAGCAGCTCTGATTTATTTAGGGGATATAACAAGGACAGGGGAAATCGGGTTAATTAGCTTATCACTCTAATAATCTACCTATGGCTCTGTGCACGAGCCTATCCCTATCAGTTACTGTCCCTGGGTACCCAAGCCCTAGTGGCTAGTCCAAACCGTGGCAGCTGGTAGGGGCCCTTTCACACAGAGAAAAGGAGAATTAAACAGTCAGCAGTACAGTAATTCCATTTGGATTTAATGTGGCAATTCAACAGGGAGTGACCCTGAATTAGTACTCACGACCTCCAAATAAGATAGGTCCTTCAATGTCAGCAGGGCTCACTTGAGGTACACAAACCTCTTCACACATCCATATAAAAGAAAGCACTATACCAGGCAGGCTGCATCTGTATCCGATCGCAATTACTGCACAATACCGGAGAACACACAGCAGATTCAGTTCCTGACAGACCGAGTGTAATTTTCAGCAATTCCTCCAGTCTTCTACAGGGTGAGCCTGGTTTCTACTCTTCAGAGATCCTTTGATTCTTTTCACAGGGCCAGTTCAGTCCTAACAAGCTGTTACACAAGCTGCAGACCGGAACTCTGGGCCTTACACACGTTTTTGACTAAAACTGCACACTGAAAAAGCACAGGGCTCCTTCCTTCTTCACTGCCAAAGCTCAACTGAAACTCCAACCCGACAAAACCGGGCACTTCCTTTGAGTTCCTCCCAGTTCTTGACTGGATTGGCTGTCACTCACAATAGACTGCTGCTGTTGGTCCAAAGGCACTGAAGTCTAAACTACATCTCCCAGAGTCACTGCCCATACAATCCTCTTGTGGCTGGCTCAGATTATGAGTCAAGTTCTGATTCGTTCAAGGCACCATTTTAGAGCTAGCTTACCCCACACTGACTGGTCCAGTTCAGCAGTTCAAAACTAGAATGGGAACTAGCAGACACAGTTCTGACTGCAAAGAAAGCAGGTTAGACAAACTGTAATTTCATTATTACTCTAAATAATTTCTGGCAAACAGTTACATCTTTCAGATAGGTTCCCTTTGCACTCCTAGTGACTGCAAAAATGAAGTGAATTGGCAGCAGCTTGGTGGTACTCAATCAAAGAAACACACAGTCCCCATACAAACTAATTATGTCTGCAAGCAGACAGCTCTTAAAGAACAGTACCAGAGGTTCTAAAACACTCACTGATAAATGGCTTAAATGCCAAACACCATTCAGGCTTGGAGCATTCAAGCAAGCTCCTGGAAGTCTTTTGGGAACCCCCATTTGCAGGGGGGTTACACAGGTGAAAACAAAACGGATTTCGGCATGCTGGGGTGGGCTGCCAGTGTGCCAGACTAGTGGAGGGTGGGATCAATGCCAACCTGGGGATTAGGCACCATGAGGTCAGCTGACAAAAAGGGGACGTGGGGGGCACGTCCGATACTGGGAGTGGGCATCCTGGTGTCGGAAAAACATAAGAAGTACTTTGGCACACTGGGGTAGGCTCCCAGTGTGCCACAATAGTGGGGGTGCCGTCACAGGGATTGGGCACCCTGTTGTTGAGAAAATGTATGTTCAGGCTTGGGGGAGGGGGTGATGCCAACACGGGGATTGGGCACCCCGATGTCTGTTTTGGGGGAAGTGTGTGGTGGGCGGCAGGAGCTGTCAATTATGCGTGGCATGGCTCATTTATTTATTTCACCAGGAAAGACACACTGAGCAAATGTGTTGCTCGTAATTCCAGCCATGCTCATTACTGTGCGCTGTAATGCACATGGCTGGAATTTGCCTGGTTACCAGGGAGGGGGAGAGATCTGCTGCTGCAATGACTAAACTGTCCGTGATTGGAGCGGCAAATTTCTTTCAAGTCCGGTGCTCACACTGAAACTGCCATCATCAGCAGCTTCCCTGTTGATTGGTGGCCGAGAGACGAGCCCCTGAAAGCGTTGGCTGGATTAATAATAATAATAATACGCTTATTTACAAACTGCCTTTCAGATACCAAGGTGCTGAATGATAAACGGATAAAAGCTGTAAAATACATGATAATATAACAGAATAACAGAATGAATAACTCAGCTAAAATCAGGCTAAAATAATCAGTCTGGGTAGGATTGGCCAAACACTGCCACACCTCTACAATACTCTTCTCTCGTCAAAATGTTTCTCGTCCACTGCGCGCGCAAGCAAACGTAAAAAACACGAAATGTCTCTTTAAAGGTTACATTCATGCACAGTGGCCATCATAGCCGAAAAGCTTTTGGGTATTGTACTTACTTGTAGCTGGTAGCAGTCCTGACATATAAATGATTGTTTAATATTGATACCACATTGCCACCATTTTATGAAACCATGTGATATTACGGATTATAAAATGGGCAAAAAAAATCTAGACTTCTGCCCTTCCCAGCCATGTCCTTATCAGGACATAACCATTCAGCGGGCACTACTTGTGCCAACCAAACTGCTGCACCACGTAAAATCAACCCATGTCACTCTGCTCTCCTGCTGCCCTCAGCTCTGATGTGGCTGAACCGGAACAACAGGTATCATGCTACCCCTCTCAGCTATTTCACAAATGACATCTGCTATCTTGGAAGTGCTGTCTGATGAGATACACACACACACACGATCTCTCTCTAATACCCTAAGATTTTCCTTTTTAACTGAAGTCTGACCTGTCTTGCTTGCTGTGGCTCAACCCATCTGCAGTAAACTTAGCAAACCCAGTGCCGCGGCTTTCACATTCGGTTACAGACCCAGTCATCCAACTGTGTTAAAATAAACAAAATCAGACCCGTTCCTCCATTGGTAGTTTTATATAAACTATGTAAAAAAAAAAAAAAAAAAAAAAAATCTTCTATTAGAAACCAGCCAGCCGTTACAGGGGCGATCTAGGAAGTGCTGTCCGAAAAGCGCTAACTACAGCACCCGCAGTGAGACAGGGTCACTCTCACCCAAAGTGGTGGTCGGTGAAAGGCAAACAACCACTGTGAGAATGTGCACTTAGCAAACTGCACAGGTTAGCCTTCAGTTAAAACAAAAAGTTGATTCTGTCAGTGTGTGTGTGTTTTTGGTGGAGTGGAGTCACATCAGACAGCAGTTCAGAGATCGCGATCATCTTGCAGTGGGAAAGCGGTACTCAGGAGTGGTGCATGGATATCTGGTGGTGATACAGCATTGCCTAGCATGGAGTGTATGGTGTGATGCTACTAAAAGCAACAGTGTGCACAGAGTACCCAAGAAATAAAAACTGAGCCCTGTACTGCTAACAAACACTGCTGAAATGAGTTTAACATGGGGACTATTTTTTTTGTGTACTGTTTATGGTATTAAAACCTTTTTTATATTTTGGACTTTATTTTTTTAATTTTTTTTTAATAATTACTTGGTGGCCCATTTTATAAGCGCAATAAGATACTCCAAGGTGTGGGTTATGGCCTGATAAGAGCACTTCCCAGGTGCTAAAGGCACTCTGTGCAAGCGCCTCGTGCCTCATAACGCACTGGGGACGTGCTCTTATCAGGCCATAACTCACACCTCGTCGTTTCTTATTGCTGGCATAACAAGCTGCTCCCAGCTACATGTAGTCAAGCACATGTCCAACATGACATCACAAAGATTTTATAAAGTGGTGTCAATGCAGTATCAATATTGAACAGACTTGGTCATCTCTGTCATACGACTGCTGCCAGCTACAGGTGAATGCAATACCTTGTTTGGGCTTTCAAGTATGATGGCCACTGTGCATGAAAGTTTATTGGAATGAGTCCCTACAGAATGTGAGTTTCTATAAAACTATTACAGAGTTTCATCTCTTTTTTCAGTTTCCTACAGTTTATTTGCTCAGGGTAGCCTGGTTGAGACGCAGGATATTCTTTTAAGTAGTGTCCTGCCTCTACTCCATTGACAGTTAGGTAAACTGAAACACAGCGAGGTCACATGACTTGTTCAGGGTCATTGTCATAAGTAATTGGTTTCCTTGGGATTTTTGAATCTAGATATCCCGGTTCACGGTTACTTGTTCTAAACACTAAGCAGGTGTGCCTCCAGAGCTGTTCAGTAGCAGTGTCTGTGGCTCAAGTAGGGGTTGCACGCTTGCCTCTGGGGCAGGAAGAGCAGACGTTTGCAGGTTCTGGTCCCAAACCAGGAATCTGGACTAATACCTTTTCCTGATACTGTACTGTAGTGCAGCCCTAGGGGGTGGTTGTAAGACTGCGCTGAGGTGCTGAACCTTGGATGAAACCTTAAACCAAAGTTCCTTTCCGCGCAGCTGTGGTGGCTGTCCAGGTGGATTGACGAGCCCATGGCACTTGGAGTCAGAGGTTTTCCCTGTTCCCTGGCCGACATTCCCTGTCAGTAAAACAGGTTCATGTAACACACACACACACACACACACACACACACACACACATACTTGGCATTGTGCCATAATTATAGATAGTATGTAATGCCAACTCTGTAGCCTTTAGATTTTTACAAGGCATAAAATAAGCGGGTTCACATTGCAATTTGCGAATCAAAAAACCAGCAATTGCGAATCAGTTTCATTTTTGATTCGCGATAAGTGCTAATTGAATTTTCCAGGAACACAGGTCTTGGAATGCCCAAATGGCACTATTTTTCACTATTTTTAGCCATCTCCCCCACATTTTGGACCCCCTACTGCTAATCAGCTTTGACCAATTGCTAATCATTTTTCATGTTGATTAGCAAAGGCTGCTAATCAAGTCTCCAACACTAATTTATGCCTTGTTTTACAGCAGTCAACATATCAAACATAACCCTTTCTGTAAAAAAAAAAAAACACAAACTAGAAAAACGACTGTGGTTCTGCTTGGCAGAATCCTGCTAGTATCTTCCTGATTAAAAGCCAATATTCTATCATATGCATTTAACAGGTTTGACACCAGCTGAACTTAAATTACCAGGAGGTTTTTATTTTTATTTTTTTTTATCGAAAGCTGGGACTTGGATCAACATGAATGAGGCCTCTTGACACACGTCAGTATACACCTGTGCACTTCTTATAATATTATGGTGAGAAGTGTATTGCTTGTATTAGTGACATGTCTTGGCGTGTAGCAATCCATGTAAACTGTATTATCCACCATGTAGACTAAACCTGAAGCATTTATATGAACCCCCAAAAAGTTCCTAGCCCAAATGTTTCCAAAGTTAGCCTTTTCAAAGAAGTTATATTTAGACTTGGTCAACTTTGGAACTGGTAGCTCTAGGAACCTGCCCATATACAATCTTGCACTGCAGGCATCTCCCTTACACTTACATACACTTGTATAATCTAATTTCATGGCTTGTTCCCCTCTTCCTCACTTACCAACCTTTTCCTTAGTGACACCCCCTGCTCTCAATGGTTATTTTCTCCTTTTGTATTACCTGTTTTTGTTTTTGTTTACCTTGTTCTGTTCATATGATATGTCTGTCACCTGATCATTTATTGTCCAAGGTCCTCTCTATTCATTGCATAGGTAGGCACCTATGAACTTATGAATGGTCTACTCTGTATGTCTCTGATATATTGTATCCACTTTGACTCACTGTATGTAAAGCGCTTTACTTTGTATGTTCTGATATATTGTATCCTCTTTAACTCATTGTATGTAAAGCACTTACTGTTATCCTGTTAAGTTTCTGCATGTCTGAACTCTCCCGTGTCGTGCCTGAAAACAGTCATTTTATGGCTAGTGCACTTACCCGGTTAACAAAAGCTAAATAAAAAAAATAAATAATTTATTTACTTTTTTCTTTTTGGAGTCGGGTCCACGTGGCTGTGGCATATGGATACAGCTTTTATGTATTGTTAAACTTATCTTTACGTCAGTGTACTATCTATATTGTTAATGAAAATGCAGCCAGACTCTCACTTTTCTAGCAGTATATGGTATGTGCTGTTGCCCTCTAAAATTTCACTAGGATAAAAATGATACAACAGTGTATGCATTACATCCGTTTACTTGGTACATCAATATAAACATCTAACATACCCTCCCTTTCACAGAGCTTTTTGTCGCTGTACATGAGCGTTGGGGTATACCCTATTCTGGCCCATTACCCCCAATCCTTTCAAGGTCCCCGCCCCCAACATTCCCCATGAATCTCCCCTCTATGGCAGGAGCTCAAGGGGGACAGCTGTCACCCCAGTAGCAGTCTACTGTGTGGGATTGCCTTAGGATACAGTGGGGGAGTAGGACCATGGGGAGGCCTTGGAGTGCAGACCATCATATAAATGGTCGTCTTTTTTTTTTTCTCCGTGGTTCCTTCCCTCTTCAAAAAGGGATCTCTCATGGCACAGCTGATACTGTAGAAAGTACATGGTACCTTATTAAAGTTTGGATTCACCGCGTTTGAGTGCCCAAGTGTTTTTGTCGCGTTATTGTCAGAGCACTCAGATTTATCGCAGCACATCTCAGTTGCTGCAGTAACTTCCTTCCCGGGCATGGGGGAGCCATCTGGCGGCCTTGGCAGCACACAGTGCCATCCTGCGGAGAGAGCATGCTGCCTTGTCCCACCTGTGGGTCGCTGCGGCACTGGAACCGAACACCATTACTCCCAGTCCACAGCGGACTACCGAGTGGCAGCTGCTGAGATCTGCCCGCCTACCAACGTTGCGTCCCACGTTTGCTCCCGCTGCCACTGGACCGTTGAGGTGGCCCCATCTAATTATATCAAGTGTTTTCCATCTCCACTTAATAGCTTGACACCTGATTTTTGATGTGCCTTGATGCACGAAAACTGTAACTTGAGGTGGCCAAATCGACTTGACTCCCAAGTTTTCATTTAATAAAAAAATAAATAAATGTAATCCCCACGCCTCTTTTGACTAGTTGGCACCCCCCCCCCATTACCAGACCTAGTACCCACATATGGCATACCATTTACTTTTGGCAGAAATACTCAGGTTGGTACCACCCCTAGCTGTGGGCTCATTATCTAAAGGAAGGGGGTTGGGGTACTATTACCAAAATGAACCTTTGTAACTACAACCAGGTCCAGGGGAGAGGATACTAAGCGTATGCTAGACCTAACTGCTGAGGGAGCCCCAATAACTCCACACAGAAAGAAATGATCAGATTGTCCAGTGCGGCAGCTGGGATTATGCAGTGCGACTTTATTCACAGATGTTACTAAAGCACAAGTGGACCACCAATGGCTGGTCACGGTAAACAAGTGCATTCCTTTTCCAGACCCTCTTTGCTAGGCAGTACAGTTCTCTACAGAAACATTTCATTTCTCTTTCCCATGGTGTATGCACGTGGATTGAACCACACACTCGGAACATCCTCCTGCAGCAATGACCTTTGCCCAGGGAAACCTGGCGCCCATCAGCGAACCAGTTATCCCTGCCTTGTAGACTCCGGATGACGTTCCTCCCACCCTTTGTCCCAACCGACAGTCTCTCCCGTTCCTTCAGGATTACACCAAATGAGCCTCCAGTCCCCACTGAATTGCTAAAGACTCAAACTTTAAACTTGAAATTGACACCAAAGTGTATGAGGGGTCCTGACAGTTGTGAGCTAGCCTTATCTTGGGCGCACACACCTCAGCCATCTCCCTAATGAGGGCAGTTACTGCATCTGTACTCACAAATCCGTTGCTCCTTCCTTTGGGCATGGAAACAACCCAGAAAGCACCCTTTTCCATGGTAGATTGTCAGAAAATCTCACACAAAGTCCTTCTCAAACGCAGCTGTACACACTCTAGGACCATGCCGGGGTCATTGGAGCGGATTACAAATTTTGCAAGTGAAAAGATAACAATTCTACATATTTGTAATGGCACTTCCAGGAGGGGATCGGAGAGTTGAAGCCTCAATCTGTGCAATGGTCAGGGCTTCAACTCTCCAGGCAGATCTCCTTTAAATGAAAGCTTGACCAAGGCTGTTCAAATCAAAACTTTTAGACTTGTGTAACTAAGAATGTAGCTGAATTTGCACTTGCCCCTCATTCTTTACAATGAAATTGGCTCTTTTTTATACTTGACTTTCAAGGAAGTGTTCTTGACCTGGACATGGGGCACTAGAATTTGCACACACCTTTGACCTTTGACATTGTCCTAGCAGATAATGACCAGATAAGGGGCCTGGTGGTTTACAGCCCATTGGCAGGCAGTGATCATGCCACGGTCTGGTTTCTTATGTTCCTATGGGGAGAGGAAATTCGCACTAACACAGAAGTAATAGATTTCAGAGGGGCGGACTTTGAGGGCATGGGAAGGATTCTTAAGGGGTGCTTGGATGAGATAAGGCCAGACATGGATGCTGGTAGCTTGTGGGAGACCATTAAGAAAGGGGGTGCAGGAGGTTTTGAGGGTCTGCGCAAAGGTAAGGTGCAAGCAATGTAGGGCCAGTAAGCCATGTTGGTGGACTCGGAAGTGCAGGAGGCGGTGAGGGGGAAAAAAAGGCCGCCTACGCACGCTTAAAGCACTCAAGGGGGGCTAGGGAGAGGAAAGAGTATGAGTTCCTGGCTAAGAAGGTCACCAGGGTGGTAAGGGAGGGCCAAGGCAAAGAAGGAGCTTAACCTGGCCAGGGATATCCGCAGGGGGGGAAGGGGTTCTATAGGTACGTAGGGGAGAAAAGAAAAGTGAGGGCACAGATCAGCAGGATTAGAACTGGGGGATGGGCACAGGAAGCTGGGGAACAAGCAGAGGTGCTGAATGAGTACTTTGCCTCTGTCTTTACTGCTGGAGGTGGGGGATCCTTCCAACCCGATGGGAGAGGAGCCCACTGAACCAGGAGGTCAGTTGGAGACTGAAGGACTGGATGAGGCTAGGGTAGGGGATGGGTCATATCTAGAAGGGGAGGAGAGGATGCATGAGGAGGTGGGATGGGAGGGCAAAAACACAGCGGATAGGGTGAGAGAGGCCGGTCGCTAAAGACTGAGAAGGCACCAGGGCCAGATGGGCTGCATCCAAGGGTGTTGAAGGAACTGACTGATGTGCTGGCAGCTCCAATGGCCTCACTCTTCAACATCTCCCTGACGACAGGGTGGGTGCCTCAAGATTGGAAGATGGTTCATGTGGTGCCCATCCACAAGTGGGGGGGGAGTCCAGAGAGGAGATGGGGAATTATAGGCCTGTTAGCCTAATGTCTGTGGTAGGCAAGGCTATGGAGGGCATTGTCAAGGGGGGGCAGCTGGAAAAGTTGAGGCACCTGGAAGATAGGCAGTATGGTTTTGTACTGGGTAGGACGTGCCAGACTAACCTGGTGGAGTTTTATCACTGGGTGATGGGTGCCCTGGACTGACACAGGCCGGTGGATGTCCTGTATCTGAATTTCAGTAAGGCATTCGACTCGGTACCCCACAATGGCCTGCTAACAAAGCTGGGGGGATGGGGGGAGCAGTAGCTCAGGTGGGTGGAGAACTGGCTCATGGGGCGAATACAGTGAGTGGTGGTTGGAGGGATAGTCTCCTCCCTCAGGAGGGTCATCAGTGGGGTCACCCAGGGTTCAGTCCTGGGACCACTCCTGTTCAGTTCCTGTCTCGGACATAGGGTGGGGTGTTAGGAGTAGGTTGAGTCTCTTTGTGGATGACTCAAAACTGGGAGCACTGGCGGATGGGCAGGAGGGGAGAGAGGCTCTGCAGGGGGATCTTGGATACCTTATGGGGGTGGAAGTTCAATGCAGGGAAATGTAGGGTGCTGCATCTGGGGGTCAGAAACCCGGGACATGCATACACCCTGGGAGGGACCACACTGCAAGTCACATCTGGCGAGAGGGACCTAGGGATTGTGGTGGACAGCAAAATGAATAACTCTGAGAATTGTCGAGGAGCTGCAGCAAAAGCAAACAGGTTACTGGGCTGCATAACCAGGGGGATTAGAGGTGATCCTCCCTCTGTATAATGCCCTGGTTAGACCACATCTTGAGTACTGTGTGCAGTTTTGGAGACCTCATCTTAAGAGGGACATAGCGCTGCTGGAGAGGGTCCAGACGAGGGTGACTAGGATGATTCAGGGCATGGATGGTAGGACCTATGAGGTGAGACTGGAAGAACTCAATCTGTACGCATTGGAGGAGAGGAGGGACAGAGGGGACATGATAGAGGCTTTCAGATATGTAAAGGGGATAAATAAGGGTGGAGCCAGGGAAGTGTTCAGGCTCAAGAAGGGGGAACTACCAGGGGGCACGAGTGGAAGGGGAAGTACAGGGGGGAGTGCAGGAGACACTTCTTCACCGAGAGGGTGGTGGAACCATGGAATGCACTGCCCAGGAGTCTGGTGGAAGAGACCACAGTGGAGGGATTCAAGAAGGGTTGGGACAGGTACAGGGGAAACTGAGGCCAGGGAAGACCACCTATGGGGCCGTGGGGGAGGAGGAGCGAGCTCCTAGTAGGGGGCTAGGTTCCGAGCAGACACGATAGACCATGGGGCCTATTCTACAGGGTTTTACTATGATACTGTGTCAGGGGTATGTTGAAGCAATGTTAAAGTATCGATACACTAATATTTACATTGAAGTATTGTCTTTATATATATACAATGTAAGCAAATGTTCCTTTTTTTTTTTTGTTTGTATTTTAGACCTTGCTGAAAATTGAAATCACCATGGCTTTGCTTTCCAGCAAACGACCATCTAAACTGTAAAAGAATACAGTGGCCCCTTTTACTTCTGTAGCACACATGCTCGTGCTCTCCAGAATTGGCACAGAACCTCTGAGGGCTTGGGAAGAGCCTTCAGTCCAGGAAGGGGTCAGGCTTGCCTGCTCCTTGGAAGCAAAATATGATCATTTCCCTTTTATGATACTGGATCTTAAAATTATAAATAATGTCTTGTGTCTTAACAGAAGAAAAGGCTTCTGTAATTTGTATGAGGCGTGCTCAAACTTAATGTTGTTTAAATGGAGACCCGTCTCCCTCCCCAGGTCAATTTGGGCTCTTTGAAACTAAAGTGAAGGTTGATAGCCGTCTGGTATTTAGTACCTCTTAATGGCGAATAATCATGAGCATCAGACTAACAAACAGGAACCTGGAAGTCCTGACGAAGCATTTTACATGGCCAAATAATTGTTTTTTATTACTTACTTTTGTAGAAAATATATAGATTCTTTGCATAAAACATCGTTAATGCAGACATTAGGGTTGTAGAACGCAAAGCGCAAAAAGAAGGAAAATGAAAAACATTAGGAATTTGGGTCTCTGGAGTGTTGGCGAATCAGTGGTGGGGTCTTACCCTAATGCCACCCTAATTGTTCACCTTAATGCCCACCCCCTTCCCTCAGCCCATACCTCCTGCCCGAAGTACAAGGTACAGCTCCAACCTAGTGCCTCATAATGATACAGTATGGCCAACATAATCTGTCGGAGCTTTCTTTAGGCAGGGCCCTATGGGCCCTACATGAAGACATCACATTTGACCTCATCTGATCAGGGGAGGGGGGTGGACATTAGGGTGGGCAACCCCAGGTAAGAGTCCACCACTGATTCAGGTTCAGGATGGCTGTATTGTACAGTGTAACCAACTGTTTTCGCAAAAATTCAGTCATTCATAGAACGGTAATTTAGTCGAACTGCGCATGCTCAGAAACACAATATTTTTCTTTAATATTTTTAAAACTGCTTAACAGCTGGACCTAAAAACCACAAAAACACACATCTTGGAACAACCTCTATCAAACATTAAAGTTTCAAGTTTCAAAGCCTTATATTTTTTTAGTTATCCAATGGCAAAAAAAAATTTTCAAAAGTGGAAACTTTTACGTTTTGTTGCACCTTTGCCCCCACTGAAGTGATCCACATGAAATTTACTGGATCAAGAGATCCTGGCAGAGAGTCTGCGCTTTCCAAATTTCATGTAAATCGGTTGAAAGGGGGGGGCAAAGCTATTAAGGTGCAAACATTTGAGTTTAACATAGAAGTGCTCACTCAACCCTAACATACAGGCGTGACCATGCTTGTATAATATATATATATATATATATTTAATTTTTTAATTTTATCTGGTTAATCCTGCTGACTACCACCCACCATTTTAGACGGTCAAAAGACCCAGGGTACCCTACAGCTGAGCTTCTGATAATGTGCATGACAGGCTCAGTTTTTGGAACCATCTGTGTGCCCAATTAAGATAGTAATCTCTGAATGTAAAATAAAAGCACACCTTTGCGTTGGGACTGCCGAAACCAATCTCGAACTCAGGCCCCAAAGAGCCAGATTAGTTTTGGCAGTCTGCAACATGTGTAGCACTTTCTCCCAATGCCCTGCCAGTCCATCTGCTCACTGCTTCAGTTAGACCAATCGTGCCAGAGGATGTCCAGTGTCATTTGGGTGAAGATCCAGAATGGGGGCATTTGGAGCAAGTATTGTACGTGTTGTATGTGCTACTCCTTGCTGCAGAGATTTACTCCTGAACTGAATAAAGATTAAAAACTTACATAAACCAGCCGGCCCGGTGGCGCTGAGGGTTGAGGCAGTAGACGCCACACCTCGCGCCACGCTGGCGACCCAGGTTCGGATGTGAGCCCGGGTTGTCGGGGGTCAGCAGGGGAGGGATAGGATTGAGCGTCAGGAGGACTGCTGTCCTATCCCAGGGAGGGATGTGGGTTGCCACCGCTCTGCAGCGGCTCCTGGTGACGACTGAGGGTACTGCAAGAGTCAGTGAAAAGCGAGGGGGAAGTGCAACAGATGTCAGTACGTTGGTGCTCTGACGTCATTGCACACCTGCACTCTGGGGAACAAGCTACAGGAAGGAAAGTGGCAGCATTGACCACGGCAGCTTGATAGCCACAGCTTCCTGAGCCCGGCGGGACTCATTGTGCACAGTCACATGCCGGTATTAGTTCTCGGCCTGGTGCGGGGACTAAGGGGAGGGTCCCTTTTGAGGGTACAGTTGCATATACTCCAGCTGGTGTGGGGATGTACCTCCGGGGACGTCTGGGGAAGCGGAGCGGTGGCTGTATTCACAGCAGGTCAGTGGCTGCAGGAGGAAACACACAGATGTGAGGGAAAAAAACCTCACATAAACTAATGAATGCAGGGGTGTTGCTTTCCTCCAAAGTCATGTTAGCTCAAATGTTCAATTAACATGAACAACTGTACATTACGTACTTGCTAGCCAGTGGCAAGCAAAACTGGAATCTTAAAATCTAGGTTGTTTAAAAAGGATTTTTGTCTGACTAGTAATGGACTGTTTCTCTCACTCACTGTAGAAACCATCCCTGTGGCAAAAAATTGCGAGAGGAAAAAGACATAAATGAGAAAACGAAATAAAGAAATAGCCACAGAAGAAGGTGGAAAGGATTCAAGGAAGGGGGAAGAGAGGCGATAAAAAGCAGAGCAAAGGAACCCATGTTAGAACTACCACAGACACAGAAAAAGGTAGAGAAAATAATGTCCTGTAAAGCCAGGGTGCCCCATCCAGGCTATTAAATAGCTGGTATAGCACAGCCAAACGCTAAGCAAAACACATGGTAATGCTAACCATTTTCAGAAATGCTTAGCAGTAGACTGCTAACCATTTTTTGAGTGAGTCCATGATATAGTACACAACATTAATAAAACTGTACAATTTTTTTTTATTTTGCTAATCAGTTTTTGCCCAGTGCTATGCATTTTCACAACTGATTAGCACTTTCACGCGTCAAACTGCTAATCAGTTTTTCAGCTTATTGAAAACCCTGCCCATCTTCGTGCAGCCCAGGCGCGTATGCCAGTGGGCTCCCCTGCCTGCTGTCCCTGATACCAGGCAAGGGGCCAAGGTCCTGCTACGGTGACAATTGGAGGTTCGTCCCCAGAAATATTGATGATAGCGTGGTGCCTCCACCCAGAGTAAGGTACTAGTGGGCCAGTTAATCCTCCTGGTACAGCCCCCTTGGATACTGTACCTCACCACCTCACCAACCAACCACTCTGCACACAGCATTCCCAATAACCTTGATACACCATAACCCACAAATCTCAGCACTGGGTAAATGCAGTGAACTTCACTAACAGTATTTGCAACAAACGAATCCATAGTTTTATTCGGGGGTAAGGACTAGAGAAGGGATACCGGGACCAGGAATTCCTGTAAAGAGAAAGAAGTTAATGAAGCTGATAAAACTGTTAAACATTTGGGCCTGCAGGCCGAACCCTTCCCCACTGGATCCAGTGTTCCCAATCAGTCCCTCTGGGTACCCACCAGTTGCAGGCCTGATCGGTGCCGCAGGTTGGCTGGCTGTTGGGGCCCTGAAATATTGTAAAGAACTTAGATTGAGAAAAACACACAAATTCCCCTTTTCCTTTCCAGGAGCTGGGTATAGAGCTCCTTGTTTAGTGCAGCAAAGCAGAAAACTGGTCATCCTGGATCCCTCGGACAGGGTGGACTTGCTCGACGTTCTTGCAGCTGGTCACCTTGATTGCAGCTCTGGCCACTTGTCCCCTTCAGCCACTTCTGGCCCATTGCAGAGCTCTGTGGCAGGACAGCACCAGACCCGGGAGTCGCTCCATAGCCTGGCTCCCCTGATGGGTTGTGGGTGCCCTAGCACCCCAGCAAGCGCCAGTGACCCCCTGAGGCAGTGAGTTCCACTTGGAAAAGGTTAGAGTCCCTCCCTGGCTCTGAGAAGTCCTGAATGTTGGGAGTCCTCCTGCAGTCCCTGCACTGAGTTCTCAGCATGACCAGTTCATAGGCAGTTTTCTCAGTAAAGTCCAGTGCCAATTTAAGTGGGTGCTAGCCTTAGTTCCATGAGGCGCAGGTGCAATCCAACAGGGAAATCCAAGAATAATCGGCCCCTGCACACCAGTCTGCACTTTCCAGCTAAGCAATGTCCACAACCTTTTCTTCACCTGTAGCTGGGGCACAGCTCTCAGCCACTTCAGCCAGTTCGCTCAGGACATGTATAGCACCTGGCTAGCACCCTGATGACCAGAGATGCTTTGCCTCCTCAAAATCACAATTGCAGTTCCACACAAGCAAATGAAACTCTCAGTAGCAACTGTAGCCTTCAGATAATTCACACAGTCTGGGCTGGCCCATCGGCGCAGCGGTTGGATTTCCACCTAAGACGCTGGCGACCTGGGTTCGGGAACAGACCCGGGTCGCTAGAGGGCCGGCCGGGGGGAGAATGATAGAGCATCTTATGGACTGCTCTCCTTCTTCCGGGGGAAGGTGGGGAAGTGCCTGGTGTGAGACGGACCCCTGGCAGAGGCCAGGAATCATGCAGTTACCAGCATTAGCATGAACTGGAAGTGGAGCAGACGCTGGACGTCATTGCACATCCCTACCTCCTGCAGCAAAAAATTGAAAAAAAGGGGGGTGAGTCCTCCGTCTAAATGAAGCCCTCCCCAGGCGTCAGTTGGCCACAGTCGCCAACGGCACTCCCAGCTAGATACTGGTTCTGCTGCACTGGGGGTAGGGAAACCAGTGCCATGGCCCCATCCTCCGGAGGGCAAGCCGGGGTGATCTGGAGGATGTGGGCAGTTGACGGTTGGTGGGAGCCTGGGGGCCGTGACCAGGGCAGAAGTCTGACAGATGGACCTGACCAAAAAAAAAAAAAAAAGCTAATTCACACAGTCCCCTTAGCCAATTCAGTCAGCTAGTGCAGGGTTTTTGAAGCATTGAATTTCTAACATACTAAAATGCCAGCAGAATAGGCTAACGGTCTTTTGTGTCTGCTCGTTTGGTCAGCCTCCACCCTGGGTGCTAACCTTGCTGCCCCCCTCTCCTCCTCTGGCTTCTCCCTTCCCAGTTCTGGATATTCTTGCTGCATTGGATTTTGCTTCCAGAACCCTTCCCCTGTACCTGTCCCATCCCCTCTTGAACCCCTCCACTGTCTCTGCCTCCACCAGCCCCTAGGCAGCGCATTCCATGGCTCCACCACCCTCTCAGTGAAGTAGCACCTCCTCCTTTCTCCCTGAATCTTCCCTCCAGCTTCCACCCATGCCTCTAGTGGCCCCTCCTCCTTCCTTCAAGCACCCTGACTGTTCCTCCTATTTACCCTCTTCATGTACCTGAAGACCTCTATCATGTCCCCCGGTCCCTTCTCTCTTCCAATGTGTACATATTTAGCTCTTCGAGCCTCTCCTCATAGGTCCTGTCCCCAAGCCCCAAATCATTTTGGTTACCTCCTCTGGACCCTTCCAGGAGGGTAATGTCCTCTTTAAGTGTGGCCTTCAAAACTGCACGCAGTACTCAAGGTGCGGCCTCACCAAGCAGTTATACAGAGGGAGTATCACTTCCCTCCTTCTGGAGGTGATCCCCCTAGCGATGCATCCCAGCATCCTGTTGGCCTTGGCTGCTCTCCTCCTACAAGTCTCCGAGTTGTTCATCTTGACATCCACCACCACCCACAGGTCCCTCTCAGCCATCAAGACTTGTAGCATTTCCCCCAGCAGTATTCAAGCAACTTCTCAGTACCTGGGGACTCAAGATCACAGTTCAATCTCTTTTCTCTCTTTCCCCTTCTCGATCCAATTCTGCCACCAGCAATCTCCAAATAGGGCCTGAGTAGGCCCCTGAAGTCCAAAATCCACTCTCTTAGGATCCTCCTGACTCGTACAGAGCCCGGGAACAGACTGAAGAAATCCTAGCAAATCCACACAGTTTCAGCCAAAAATCCAGGGTTCTGATTGGCTAATGAAGCCTATCATGCTTGTTTATTGGGGCATGATGTAGGTGCCTGAATTTGTCCCCTCCTTTTCCCAGGAGTCCATTTGTCCCAGTTTTGGGCGACTACATCATGGATTGGGTGCAAATTTGGGGTCAAGTGTCACAAACATGTCAGCTCCCATTTATTTATATATAGTCCCATACAGTTCAGTGCAGTTGCTTCCCTTCAAAAGTCTGGTGCAGCCCAGCATAATGGTTTATTCACATAAACACCCCACCGGATTATAGCCCCAACTGTCCCCTGTCAAACAAGCCCACTCTCATTCTGTTGATCCCAGGGGTTCATCTTTTGCTGCCGCTGAAACTCTACCCCCCCTAGGCAGCAGGCAGCACTCCTAATTAATATTTATGCAGGGTGCATTAATATTCATGAGTCCTGCTTTTATGTCCAGAGTTCAAACATATAGTCCCAAAGCCCCAAGTGGGTTGTCTGCCGCATTCCCCAGGTCACTCTCCCTCAGTTAGCAAGGGAGAGGTGCCAGGACCGCTGTGTCACTCTCCATTTTGCCCGCAAATCGTGGGTCGACACATCAAAAGTGCTGCTTGTGCATGCACGAGTGCTGTCCCAGAGCAATCATGCCGGCAGCTCACGGACAAGATTCCACGCCTTAACTGGGCAAAATAACATGTGGGGCCGTCCCGGGAAGCCAAGGAGAACTGGACATGGGGGCAATCATGGGCAACCACAGGTAAGCCCCCAGAGGGGGTTACATTTTGTAAAAAATGAAAATATTATACTGGTATGAAAACTTTTTTTTATTTTGTTTATTCTCCCGAGGGCTGGCACCAGGTCCCACTATGCCCCTAAACTCCAACCCATCCCAGTCCTTTGTCTCTCCATGATTTTAATCCCTCCAGGGCACTCCACCTATTTCAGGCCTCTGGAAGGTAGGTGGAGCCAAGTGGATGATCCTCTAGTCAGGTGTTATTCGGATGTTGATTAAGTGACAGTGGGGTTGGGTGTTTCCAGCTAAGGATTCTGTTTTTATTTGGTCCCTCTACTGGACTTTTTACGCTAGTGCATGTGCTTTCAGAATCCCTCCCCTTGGGCTGGCTATTAGGCGTTGATGTGTACCACTGCTCCTGGCAGCTGGTGACCTGGGTTCAGAAGCAATCCTGGATCATCGGGGGCAAGCCAGAGGGAGGAGGATCGAGTGTCTCAGGGGACGCTGTCCTTCTCTGGGGAGGGAGGAGGTGGATTGAGCGTCTCAGAGGACACCGTCCTTCTCTGGGGAGAGAGGAGGATAGAGTGTCTCAGAGGATGCCGTCCTTCTCTGGGGAGGAAGGAGGATCGAGTGTCTCAGAGACAGGATGCCATCCTTCTCTGGGGAGGGAGGAGGATCGAGTATCTCAGAGACAGGATGCCATCCTTCTCTGGGGAGGGAGGAGGATCGAGTGTCTCAGAGGACGCCGTCCTTCTCTGGGGAGGGAGGAAGGAGGATCGAGTGTCTCAGAGGACGCCGTCCTTCTCTGGGGAGGGAGGAGGATTGAGTGTCTCAGAGGACGCTGTCCTTCTCTGGGGAGGGAGGACTTTGTGTTCCGCTACGATACAGCCACCTTGGTGACCACAGCTGGTTGTGTAGCGAAGCTGTAATGGGTGGGTGGAGTGCCTCCTGTCTTGGATGTCTGCATAGTCCTTGCCCACAAGGTGCTTGGGGAGGGGACCTAAGGGGAAAAGACTTTTTGCATCACAGCAGCATAACGTGGTAAGACACAGTTTAGCTTCTGTTTCATTAACTGTATGTATTTATGTCTCCTCCTCTCTTTATTGCTAAAGGGATTTGTATGAAAACATTGTCTTGGTCCCAGTGGCTGCTCCAGGGATTAAGGATGACCAGGGCACAAGCAGGGTACAGAGGGCTTATGTCTGGGCATGCAGGGCAGTTTAAATCCAGACTGTGTTGCCAGGTGTTTATTCCTTCTGGGGTACAACTTGAGCACAGCAGATTTTTACTAAGGCATGTGCCCTGCCTGGTCCTGTCCTGGAGCGGCCTACTCTTGGTACCTCAGGCATTTCCTCCTTATCCTGCTTCTCTCCATGTTTAAGTCATACTTCTGTTTGTGATATCATACTTACTCCCACAGCAGCAGGTTGTGATGTCACAGACCACATTATGATTTCAATGGGAGCAGGAGGTAGATGAGATGAGATCTGAGACACAGAGAGCCTTCTTTCTTTTAAAGAGACACGGTCAACCCCCTTGGGCCTCACATTGTCCCAAGATTTCCTGGACTTGGGAACACCACTAACACATTCTAGCTGCTCATGATGCTGTGGGAGGAGAGAAGGCTATTGCATAGAAACATAGTGTGACATGTGGACAGCCAGTTCTGAGTACACTATGATTTTTTTTTGTAATATAAAAATGTGTTATGGACTGTCTGTCATGAGAGATGCTGAGACAGCATGTGAGATGACACCCCCCACCAGGTTTAGATACAAGGTGTTACCTGGAAGGCCAGAAGCTAATTACAAACGAGAACAGGCCTTAATCAAGAATCTCCTCTAAGGTAAATATAGCTTTAACTGCTAAGACGGAAATCGGTATCCATTTTATGACGTTTCAAGGAGGAAACCAGGTTTGGCACACTGGTGCAAAATCATAAATGCTTTGATGTCTGTGTGAGAGGGGATACTGCTCATAGATGAAAGGAAATTTACAGACTTGATTGGGGAAGTCACATGGGGAAAGGAATTTCTGCTGATGTAACCTTAATTAACTTTCCTTCTAAAGTGATAAAACATCCTGGGTGTATGATTTTTAATAAATAGAAGAGGGAGTAGGTGACCTCACACAAAGGGGTTGGAAGAGACAGTTTTTTAAACAGTATTCTGTTTTCCTTTAGGAACACTTTTATCTACACTCTGACAAAGAAACATCTTTGAGCACTTTAAGCAAGTATACAGGTAGAGAGAGGCAAAATCTAAGTACTGTAGTAGGAATTGCACTGTTAAAGCCTTGTTCTTTTAAAATATTGTATGGTTCTTCTGATATATGGTTCTGTATTTTATGTTTTACATAGAAACATAGAATTTGACAGCAGATGAGGACCGCTTGGCCCACCTAGTCTGCCCATTTTCCTACCTAACAGATAAGCTGCAGATCCTAGTTAACCAACAGCTTGCTTCCTCCTACCCCATCCAGGACTGCCTTATGTCTGTCCCATGCATTCTTGAATTCCCCCACTGTTCTTGACTCTACAACCTCCTCGGGGAGGCTATTCTATGCATCCACAACCCTCTCCATGAAAAAATACTTCCTCACATTACCTCTGAACCGTCCCCCCTCTATCTTCAAATTGTGCCCCCTTGTTCTTGCACATCTCTTTTTCTGAAAGATGCTACCCTCTTGGACTTTGTTGATTCCCTTGAGGTACTTGAAAGTTTCTATCATGTCCCCTCTCTCCCTTCTTTCCTCAAGGGTATACATATTAAGTTCCTTTAGTCTTTCTTCATATGTGTTCTGGTGCAGACCCTGCACCATTTTGTTGCTGTCCTCTGAAGCCCACTCTATGTCCTTGTGGAGATGGGGTCTCCAGAACTGGATGCAGTACTCCAGATGGGGTCTCACCAACTGTCTGTACAGAGGGATAACAACTTCCTGTTTTCTGCTGGTGATGCCTCTCCCTGTACATCCCAGTATCCCCCAGCCCTCCCTACTGCCTTCTCACATTGCTTGCTAACCTTAAGGTCATCTGATATGATTACCCCCAGGTCCCTTTCCATTTTTGTTGTTGTTGCTACATTCCCCCGGTTGTGTAATCTTCCCCTGGGTTTTTGTTTCCCAGGTGCATTATTTTGCACTTCTTTGCATTGAATCCAAGCTGCCATACTTCTGACCATTCCTGCAACCTTGCCTAGTCCCTTCCACGCCTCCTTGTGTATCAACCCTGTTGCAGATCTTTGTATCATCTGCAAAGAGGCATATTTTTCCATCCAATCCCTCTACAATGTCACTTATAAAAACATTAAAAAGGACTGGACCCAGTACTGAACTCTGCGGTACCCCACTAGTAACCCCTCTTTCTTCAGAGTGAACTCAATTTACAATTACCTTCTATGTCGTGTTGTCTAGCCAGTGTTTTACCCAGGCTACCACTCTGGGACCCACTCCCAGGCTGGTTAATTTGACTATTAATCTTTTGTGTGGGACTGTGTCAAGTGCCTTGCTAAAGTCTAGGTAGGCCATGTCCACAGCCCCTCCCTGGTCTACTACTTTGGTCACCCAGTCAAAGAAATCAATTGGATTCATTTGACATGATCTTCCCGCCGTGAACCCATGCTGCCTTGGGTCCTGTGCCCCACTGGCCTCCAGGTACTCAACAGTTCTTTCCTTCAGAAGTGATTCCATCACTTTCCCTACCACAGAGGTCAAACTGACAGGTCTGTAATTTCCTGCCTCTGTCTTGGTCCCACTTTTGTGAAGGGGAATCGCATCTGCCTTCCTCCAGTCCTCAGGTACCACACCATCCTCCTGTGATTTGTTAAAAAGGGTAGTCAGTGGTTTCATTAGTTCTCCCTTTAATTCTTTTAGAATTCTGGGGTGAATTCCATCAGGCTCCATTGCTTTGTCCACCTTCAGTTTTAGGAGTTCTTTCAGAATCCTTTCTTCTGTGAAAGGACTGGGATCAACCCTCCTATCCAGAGTGCTTCTGTTAATTGGATTAGGCACTTCCCCCTCCTCCTCTTTTGTGAATACTGAGCAGCAATATTCATTCAGTATCCCTGCTTTTTCACTATCCCTCTCTGCCCACCCACCGTCCATTCTATTCAGCCTCACATCCCTCTTTTTGTCTTTCTACGCTCCCTGATGTACCTATAAAAGGTTTTATCCCCCTTCTTAGCTGAGTTGGCTATCTTTTCCTCAGTTTGGGCCTTTGCTATTCTGACTTCCCTCACTTCTTCCTTAACTGGTACAGCTGTCTGTCCTGCTCCTTCGGTGTTTCCTTATACTTCCTGAATGCTATCTTTTTCTCCCTGACCTTCCCCGCCACTTATTTTGAGAACCATAGTGGCTTTTTCTTTCGTTTTGATTTATTTGCTTCACACAAAGGCTTGTTGCCTCTGTGATGGCAGTTTTGATGTTTCCCCCATTGTTGCTCCACCCCTCCTCCTAGCCTGTTTGCTAGTGCTTTTCTGAGGCACTCTCCCATCTTGCCAAAATCAGCTCTCCTGAAGTCCAGTACCCTTACTTTTTTATGGCTTGACTCTGTAGCTGAGTTTATCGTGAACCTCACTGTTTGGTGGTCACTTATTCCCAGATGGCTACCCACTTCTAGATCTGAGATTCTCTCACTCTCCCCATTTGAGAGTACGAGGTCTAAGATTGCTCCCTCATGAGTGGGTTCCAAAACTAGCTGTGTGAGGCCTGCCACCTGCAGGGCATCGAGAATGGCCCTGCTCTTGGATGTGGATGCAGCAAATGTACTTCAGTTAACATCTGGCATATTCAGGTCTCCCATGAACAGTATCTCCCCTTTCTCTGCCATCCTAAGAATGCCTTCTATCATATCCTTGTCCCCCCCCCCGACATGGGGGTCTGTATACGACCCCTGTGCGGCTTGTGGTGCCATTTCCAGTCGCTAAGGTGACCCACAGTGCCTCCTCTCCTCCCTGTTTACTCTTTTGTTCAGTTGCTTTTATCCCTTCCCTTACATAAATAGCTACTCCTCCCCCTCTTCTCCCCTCCCCATCTCTCCTGTAGGTTGTGTACCCTGGTATGTTAACATCCCGGTCATGGTTCTCTGTGTACCATGTTTCTGTGACTGCTACGATATCCAGGCATCCCCTCTTCCATCAAAGCCACCAGTTTAGGGAGCTTGTTGCCCAGACTGTGGGCATTGGTACTCATTACCCTCCATTTCCTGATGGCCTTACCCCATCCCTGTCCTTACTGCCTTTGTCACTTTCTCCATTTACCCCTGCCCTTCTCCCTATCGACATCTCTGTCTTGGTGTTTACCTCACTTACTACCCTGATTTTTTTTTTTTTTTTTTTTGGCGGGTTAGGATTTCCCTGCTCCTTTCCAGTGCCTTCCCCCCTTGGCTAGTTTAAATGGTTGCCAATGAAGCATTTAAACCTATCACCTAGGATCCTGATTCCCCTCCTGGACAGATGCCTGCATCACTCCAGGTGGTCCCCCAGTCCCCAATGAAGCCAAATTCCTGAGCTCTGCACCAGTTTTTCAACCACTGATTGAATCCTATGGTGTGGAGCACCCTAGCCTCGCCTACGCCATAGACAGGCAGCACCTCAGAGAAGATTACCATGCATGCTACTTGTCTAAGGCCCCATCCCAGCTCCACAGACTCTTCCTGCACGGCTCTGATCCCTTTCTTATCCAGGTCATTTGTCCCTAGGTGGGCAGTGACATCCAGCTTCCTCCCCTGTGCAGCTGCTCCGGTGATCCTGAGGATTCGCTCCCTGTCCATCCAAGCCATGGCGCCATGCAGGCACCTTACCTTCCCCTCTGCTTCCTCCCCCAGTTCTACCTTCATAACAATGGAGTCCCCCACCAGGAGTTGTTTCCTTCCCCTGTGGGGTCCCATGCCACCTTCCTGTGGGTCTCCTTTGTGGAGGTTCCCAGCATCCTCTGTGGTCTCCACTGCAGGTGCCTCCATAGAGGAACCACACTTTGCCAGAATGGCATATGAATTGTGGAGAGGTACAACTGGAGGGATGTGCCTCTGTTCCACCACCCTCACTCTCCCTGAGCCCACTGTGGCCAACCGCTCCTCTTTCTTGGCAAACTCTGAGGCAACGGCAGTGGCCCTGGTGGTCCCTGGATTGGAGAGGAGGTCCCACAAATCCGGGCCCACTCAGCCTGGAGATGAGCAACCTCCTCCCTCAACCCAGTGAGGTGCCTGCAGATGGGACAACACCGCATCCTCCAGAACATCTCGCAGAAGACTGCTGCTCCACAGCCACTGCACCACTCCCATCATGTCTTATTTCTGGCCCCTTCACTGTTGTTTGGAATACTTACTCTTTCCTCTGTTTATGTATTTTTTTTTCTTCCTACTTACTTACTGCCTCTGTGCCCTTTAAGCTCCTGATCTTCCTGTTCTGAGACAAAATCCTATATTTCTCAGTAGTCTCCTCACTTGCTCAGAGGCAGACCTCCAGCAGCTAGTGGGGACGGAGAGCTACTCTTGTCCTTCTAGGAAGGTGAGTCTTTGGTGGCTCTGTGATCACTCATTTCCTGCTCCCAAACAGGAAGTTCCTGTTATCAGACAAATCCTGTGCCTATAAAAGTAGAACTGGCTTGGTTGGGGGAGGGAGAGCAACATAGTCCCAGTAGAGAAGTCCAGTCACAACAGCAGCTCCTTCGTCCTGGTGTTCTCTGCCAGTTCTCTGGCAGAAGCTATCTAGGGCAGTGTTTAAATCTGGCTTTATCCTGGCTTCCTTCTAGCAAAGCCACTCCCCCTACTTAACAGATCTTTCTGCACTTAGTTAAATTGCACAGATAGCAATCCCCTTCAGCCACCTGAGACTAACACCTAGATAACTGCACATATAACAATTCACTTCAGCCACCTTAGACAAACACGCTACCTTTTTTTTTTTGTACCCTAAATTGGTGGCTGCACTGCTTGGACTTTTTTTTTTGTATAGTGTTTTTATTAAGATTTTGCAGTGACAATACAAATTATGCATCCAACTTCTTAACAGTATTTCATATGCATTATATTCATAGCCTTCTAGGGAGAGGCATTCATAAATTACAAGTGTATTGCAGTTTACTTACTATCCTTACAAGGCACTTTGTCCAATGTAAAACAGATGTTTGCACTGTCCTACCCCTTCATCCATCCACGCAATGCAAGCGCATCAGCCCTTATGAAAACAATAGTAAAGTGAAACAGTTATGCATTGTACTAGACCGTAATCCAGAACTCTGTCTCTAACACCTACAACATTAACTAAAAGATCAATAATATAATAAGCATTCTGTAATCCGGTCGCAATTAACCATATCTCTGACATTATTCTCGGCACCCCGAAATGTTAGGTCTCCATATCAGTTAAGGTGTCAAGCCCTTCCAGCCCCCTCCCTCCCCAAACCATTTTTCATTAGGGGTATATTCCCATCCTGATGGCCTCCATCTCAGGGCCAGAAAGAGAGGCCAGAAACTGGTCCCACTCTCTAATAAACCTCTCCTTCCTGCCCTTCAAGGCATAAGAAAGCCTCTCTGCAGCTGGGTTCGCAAACATCAGGTTTTCCACATAGATATAATAGGTTTTGCACAAGAAACCCATGTGTTTAGAATAATCTGTCTGGCCAGCACCACCCTAAACCACCTGTGGTAGAGGCACCATTCTCCCTCTCCACTACTCTCTATTCCGAACAAAAGGGAGAATGTCCTTGCCCCATGTATCTTATTTCAAATACCACTTCTTCCCAGTATTTCTTAATAACCTTGCATTTCCAAAAATAGCGGAAGTATGAAGTATGTTCCCCTCTCACCTGCCACAAGTTGGGGAAATACCTGGGTGGAATTTGTTCATGACACTTGGGGGGATAAAATAATCGATATATGAATGTATATTGGGCCTCCTTAAATCTGGAGGCACGATCCGGCCCCTGGCCCACACACGGAGCAGCAGCACCACCTCCAGCTGAGCCACAGAAGCTCCGAGGGGCACGGAGGTAATTAAACAACCTCCTGCAGTGCACCCTTGTGAGGGGTGTTAGCCCGTCGACACCCACCCAGGGTCGGCACTACTTGTATAGTCTTGTGTTTATGACATCACGTCATCCTGTGCATTAATTTACTAAGTCCCCACTTTCCCATTAGCGGCTTATACCAGCCTGCCACCAGAGGGACCCCTGACTACTCACGTCAGTCTTACTATATGAACCTCCCCACCCACTTCCTGGAACCCCTCTACCCACAGACAGTACTTCTCTTTCATTACTCTCAATCCTGTCCCTGAACACACCTCTTACCTATACCCAGACTCCAAACTAGCCCTGCACACTGGTCCGACCCAACTATCAGACCCTGCCCTAGCCTGACGCTAACCTTCAGTGACCACTAGGAGTCGCTATTTTCATCCTGTTTTTGGCCCAATTCTAGTCAGCCTTGATCCACCTGGAAAGTGGAATCCCACACCTGCCCAGGTCCTTTTTCACTTGCCTACCAGGGATTAGAACCTTGTACCCTGTCCACCAGAGTCCGTGACCCTACCACTAATCCAAAGTGGTTTCCACGCTCTCTTGGGGGCAGCCAAGATACTTGAACCCTTCCTGCCCTGCTGCCTACATTGGCATTATGTGTGCGCCCTTTCTCCCCAAATGTCTCCCCCTTGCTCTCCTACTAGTACACACATCCATCAGCCAAACATACCACAGGCCCTTTATCCCGCACCCTAACCTCCCCTGACCTTGTCCGATCGAACCCCACACTGACCATGTATCCTGGCCCACAGCACGCACCCCCTATCTACCCCCTCACTGCCCATCCTGAGTCTCCATGGCTGGGTATCATCCTTACCCTCCCAAATTTTCAAACCCTGCCCATTCCTTGCACTGCCATGGCCACCTCCCCATCCCAGCGTGCACCACGGAAGTTGACTTGCTGCCACCCCCGGACCAGAGCCTTGGTCCTCCTTCTACTACTTTCTGGCAACATACACCCCAACCCAGGCCCACCCCTTCCACCCAACAACTTGGTCCACTGGCCTCCAAATAGCCTCCATGAACATATGCAGCCTGCTGAAAAAATTTGACGCCTCCAGTGCTGGGCCACGGCATCAACCAGACATCATAGCCCTGGTAGAAACCTGGCTGTCCAAATCCACCCCGACTCATTTGTCTCCCTCCCAGGCTATACCTTATACCGGGAGGACCGAGTAGGCAAATGAGGGGGAGGCTGTGCAATCTACACTAGGGACACAATACTTGGACACGCACTCCCCACCCCTGCCCTTGTACATGGGGCTTCAGGCTCTTACCCTCAAACTCACCCCTTACCCCTCTAGGGGCCCTCTCTATCTCACCACTGCCTACATTCCCCCCAAAAAACAGAACCCAGCTCTGGTATCACTAACTGATTATCTGGCTACCCTTCACCATGCGGCGGAGCAAATCCTAGTTGGTGACCTTAACATAAACTGGCTCAGCTCCTCCTCTTCCCAACCGGACACATTTGTCACCAAGACCTGACTTAACCACACCCAGCTCACTAGAATAAACCCAAAAGAGGAACCTACACCCTGCTGGATGTAATCATCACCAACCGACCCCAAAAAATCCAAAACATCCAGGTCCTACCAGATTCCCTCAGTGACCACTCCCCTATCCTATTCCTTTGGGCAGTTCCCAATCCCAAACCCACGGCACAGACCACCCTCCGCAGGCACTTCTGCCCGGGTGGGCTGAAAAAACTGAGGCAGTTTCTCACCCGGATAAACTGGTCCCCCATTCAGCATGCACCCGACATTGACATTGCCCTCGCTTTCTTTTCCCAAACTTTCAGCAAGGCCTGTGATCTCTTTGCACCCTTCACAAAAATCCGATCCAAAAAACAGAATGCACCCTGGGTCAGCCCTGCCCTCCTACAGTTGCTCAGAACCCGAGATAACCTCTGGCACCTTGCCACTGAAACGAGCCGGCTGTTGGATAGACAAGCATACAGTACAGCCCGGAATAAGTGCACTTGGGCGGTCCGAAAAGCCAAGGCCGACCATTACCAGGCCACCCTCACCTCCTCCTGGGGCTCAGCCCGGAATTTCTGGGATAATATTAAACAACTTAATGGTAAGTCACACTCCCCTCCCCCTCGGCTCACTAGTGATGGCACTACCTCCACTGATCCTGCCTTCATAGCCAACTGCCTAAACACCGCATTCACCGACCTTAGCTCAGTCCTCCCCAGTAATTTCTTTGATCCTCCCCCATACCAACCTCCCCCTGTCCGCCACCACCCCAGCTTCCACCTGCGCAAGGTATCTGCCCGGGAGGCCAGACCCATCCTAATCAAAGCTCTAAATGGCAACAATCCTGGCAGCGACTCACTGGACCCCAGTATCCTCAGGCTGGTGCTGGATGAAGTCCTTGCCCTGCTCACCAGCCTCCTAAACCGTTCGCTCTATCTGGGACAATTTCCCACTGCTTGGAAAACAGCCATAATCACACCCATTCATAAAGGAGGTGACAGGTCATCGACCAACAACTACCGACCAATCTCCATCCTCCCCCCCCCCAAAGCTCTGGAAAAAGTGGTGGCCATTCAAATCACTGAATATCTGTCCAAGCACAACATCTTATGCCTAGAGCAGCATGGCTTCCGTGCTGGCCACAGTACCAACACTGCGCTTAATTGAATTCTCTACTCTTCACTCCTCCCTGGACACCAGCCCCTAGCTGGTGCAGTGTTCATTGACCTATCAAAGGCTTTCGACACTGTCTCCCACCCACTTCTGCTGAACGCCCTCTGCCACACTGGCCTCTCAGCTGGCCCTCTAGCATGGTGCTCAAGCTACCTAAGCACCTGGTCACAGTGTGTTAAAATAAATGGGACACTCTCCAATACCCATCCCATACACTCAGGGGTTCCCCAGGGCTCCATCCTGGGCCCCCTTTTCTTCTCTTCTCACTCTGTCTGAACACCCTGCCCAGTGCCTGTTCTGGCAAAATGCTTCTGTATGCTGATGATGCTGTCATTTTTGCCACCCACCACAATCCCATCTCCCTTCAGGAATTCCTACAACAGTCCTTCAGTGAGGCAAATGCATGGTTTAAGGAGTGCAGACTCATCATTAATCTTAAAAAAAACCAAAGCTATGCTTTTTGCCCACCCCCAAAACAAAGCTAGCAACCACCCACTCCACATCCTACCTAGTACCAAACAACCTCTGGAGCAAGTTTGCTCCTACAAATACCTAGGAATTACCTTCGACTCTGCCCTCACATTCCATGACCACATTGATGCCCTTGCATCCACCACCAACATACGGCTTGGCATCCTCTTCCACCATAGAAACTGCCTCCCCCCAAATGCACTCCGGCTCGCTGTTACGTCCTCAGTACTGTCCCTTGTAGACTATGGCTCACCGGTCTATGGTGCTGCCGACACGACTGCCCTCAAAAAAATTCACATAACCCTAAATAAGGCTTGCAGACTGATTACTGGTGCCCCCAGGCTCACTCACACCTGTCAACTGTATGATGATGCTAAACTTCTGACCCTTGATGAACGACTTTGCTATCATACCTGCCTTCTCACTAAAAAAAACTCTACTCGGGCTCTCCCCTCCTGGGATGACTGCATCCATCCACCGGATCCCACCTACAATTGCTACAGGTCCTCCAACAAGTCCGCTCTACTGGTCCCCAGGTCAAGAACTACTCATGGTCAGAGGTCCTTCTGCTACAGAGCCCCATTCTGGTTTAACTCTCTCCCTGCCCCCGTCACTAATGCCACAACTATCTCCAAATTCAAAACCAGCCTTCGAGGCCAACTCCTCAACACTCGTAGCTGCTCCTATCTCTGAGTGAGGCTGGACCTCGAACCTCTCCACCCGTGACAACGCCCACCAGGCGGCTCTCCTCCTAGCCCACCCCTCCACCCCTTCCCTAAGTATATCCTGGCTAGTGCCTCCTATCTTATGGTAATGCCAGTAAATTGCTCAACATATGGAACCAGCTTGTGTAAGAACTATCACAATTACCTGTACCCTGTAACTCAAATGTATTTGTTTGATCACAGTGTGGCGTGGCGCCTCTGATGAATGCCTATTTGAGAAAACCTGTACTATGTAACCTAAAATGTTATGTGTGTCCTCAATGTGACGAGGTACCTTTGGAAACGAGCCTCTGGCTCAAAGGTTGTAAACTGATTCTCACAAATAAATAAATAAATAATGTTTAGGATGTATGCATTAGAGAGTAGAACAAGGATTTGAAGTATAATAAAATTTGGCGTAATTGCACCGTTCCCGTGCATTTCAGTTCTACTAAGAAAGGAAGCAGATCGAACAACCAACAAATTCAGTGAGCTTTAGAGAAGGTAAGCTGTCATAAAATGTGGGTTTCCAACTAGAAATAATATGAGGCAAAAACAGTTGGCAGCCAGTGCAATACTAACATACTAAAATGCCAGTAGAAATAGGCCTAACAGTCTTTCGTGTCTGCTCGTTTGGTGAGCCCCCTTCCTGGGAGCTGACCTTGCTGCCCCCCCCTCCCTCTCTGGCTTCTCCCTTCCCAGTCCCGGATATTCTCACTACACTGGATTTTGCTTCCAGAACCCTTCCCTGTACCTATCCCACCCCTCTTGAACCCTCCACTGTTTCTGCCTCCACCAGCCCCCTGGGCAGCGCATTCCATGGCTGCACCACCCTCTCAGTGAAGTAGCACCTCCTCCTTTCTCTCCTGAATCTCCCTCCCATGCCCTCTAGTTGCCCCACCCCCTTCCTTCAGAGCACCTTGACTGCTTCTCCCCTATTTAACCCCTTCATGTACCTGAAGCCCTCTATCATGTCCCCCGGTCCCTTTTCTCTTCAAATGTGTACATATTCAGCTCTTCGAGCCTCTCCCCATAGGTCCTGTCCCCCAAGCCCCAAATCATTTTGGTTGCCCTCCTCTGGACCCTCTCCAGGAGTTCAGTGTCCCTCTTTAAATGTGGCCTCCAAAACTGCACGCAGTACTCGAGGTGCGGCCTCACCAAGCAGTTATACAGTAGGAGTATCACTTCCCTCCTTCTGGAGGTGATCCCCTTTAAATGTGATCACCGTAAGGCTGCTGATTGATGGTGACTGAAGTAATGAAATTCCAATTATAAGATTGGAAATTCCGGAATGACGCTGATGATTACTAGACTAAATTCTGGATTTTACCAGGATCCTTCTGTCAGACTTCTTGTATTTGTATAAATAATTGGAATAAAGGAAGGTGTGATATATAATTAAATTCAGTTAAAAATGATAGTACAGAAAGCAGTTTTAAGAAACATAAGTTGTTTAGATTCTCTGATCTGGTACAAAGTGCCAAATTCCATGAAATTCTTTGTTTTTAACGGTGTGCATGTAGCCCAAATTAAGGAATTTTACCAGGTTTAAGAAAGCAGGGACATAAATACAGAAATCCAATGAAATATACAGTAACCTGAATGTTGCTGGAATGCTGCGCTGGAAAATGTTTTTCCTGGATACAGGACAGAAGCTTTCAGTTACAGCCTGCGATGCAGGCAGCCTGGGTTCTAATCCCAGCAAGGGCTTTTACATTATAAGCACGCTATGTACACTAACACTGAGGGCCCGATTGATCCCTGACACAAGTCCCTTGTGTCAAACACATCAAAGTTAGACTAGCTCCCCCGTCTAACTTTGTGCCATTTGGGGACCCTTTTTACAGGGCTTGCACCAAATCATGGATATTGTCACAACTGCGCCAAATGTTATAAAATTAGGCGCAGGTTGCGGCAGTCTGTTTTGGTGCAGTTGGGATTGGCGCAAGCCCTGTGTCAGCCTTTGAAAATCAGTCCCTGAATGTCCCTGACGGGGACATTTTGTGGTGCCTCTGCTACCAGATCTCCTCTGTTGTTTGGATTCTTTTTTATTTTATTGAACTTTAATTTTTATTGAATTTTTCCCTGTAATATCCAAATAACAATACATGCGTGACAGGTCTTATATACAATAGATTCAATTGTACAAGGATTTGGCACACAGAGAAATAGCGGTGCAATCTAGGAGCAGTAAATCTGTTGAGGGTAAAAATACTGATATATACAAGACGGAGGCAAATACAGTACATCCGTAAGGCACTCCAATCCCGAATAGAACCCGGAATCTGTGGGTGATGTCAGTACTCCGAGGATCTCTCCCTGCACTTCCCAACACCTCATATATTTACTGTATAAGTACATCAAGGAATAAAAAGGGAATCTTGTAAAGTAGCGTACATAACCCATTTTCGCCATCTGAGTTCAAATGAGGTATTGGTCTTTAGTCCCCTGGAGGAAAGTCGCTCCAGTGTATAAAGTTCCCTTATAACCTTGAACCAGTCATGAATCATAGGGTGAATATCTCTGCCCCATAGGCATGTGATAGCCTTCTTAGCAGCTAAAATATAGGTGACCAGAAGAGACTCTCGGGGAACTCGAAGACCCTCAGGAGGGACTGCCAATAACACTAGCTCAGGAGTAAGAACTGCCTCTGCTCCTACAAATTCCCCAAGTGCTGAAGCTAGATCCTGCCAAAACCTCTGAAGGCTGGGGCATGCCCAGAAAATATGAGAATGGACCGCCATCCCTTCGTAACAATTCCTCCAGCAGTTCCTAATAGACTCACCTGTAAATTTAGCCAACTTAGCTGGAGTGTAAAAAAATCAGTTCCTCGTTTTCTAGGAGAATTCTCTCCAGTAGGGGGCAACAGAGACCCTCAAGAAAAGCTTTGTGTGCTTACTCCCATCCTCTTCCGAGACTGGAATATCCAGCTGTCTGTTCCAGGTCTCCAAGATTGACTTAGTGGATTCCCGGGAGAGTTCCTGCAACCCCCTCCTATACACCAACCCAATAAAATATGGCCATATCTGTCCCGACAAGGAAGTAATAAAAAGATGTGGTCTTGGCAGGACATTTCTGTGGAGTCCCCTCTATGTTAACAGTTCCCTAAGTAGAACATATACCTGAAGGTCTGCTGGCTGTATCCCATATAGTTCTGGTATCTTATGGAACAAACGGAGTCCCTCTGAGTCTGTAAGTTGAAGTAAAAATGTTAGGCCTCTCCTGTACCACTGAGCAAATTGTCTGTGAGGTTTGAAGGGGAAGGGAAGTCACCTCTGACTTAATGATTCTCAGAAAGTAGGATATTGTCTCAAAGTCTCCTGAGGCACGTAATCTGTACCAAATCTCCCAGGTTGGAATGCATACCCTGCAAATAGGGGCCTGTCCTAGCTAAAAGAGTGCTCAGGGAGTAAACAGTCGGCGCTATATCCTGGATCTGGTTAAGGGTTAATTCCAGTGTCTTCAAAGAAAGCGTGTAGGCCAGGTTGCTCTAATGCATAACTCTAACTATTACAGTGCCCTGTGCATATTTAAATATGGTAGGGAGGGCCAAGCCTCCCCTTTCCTTAGGGAGTTACAAGATGGTCCATCGAATTTGGTTTTTTTTTTTACCCCCCAAACAAACCTAGCCAGTGTGTGGTTCCATGAGATGAAATAAGTTGAAGTTGGGAATATAGGTATAGTTTGAAAAAGATATAACGATCTAGGAGGAATGTTCATTCGAATAAGATCGATCTTAAAATAAAAAGGGCAGTTGGAGTTGAGACCAATCGTGCATGTCACCCTCTATCTGCAGAGTGAGTGGCTCATAATTTAGTGGCATTATATTCTGGACTTTCTGAGGGAGAGTTACCCCTAAATATTTCATTTTGGTGCTCCGCCATCTAAAGGGGAAGCTAGTTCTTATAATATTGGAAGGGATATAGTGAAAAGACAGGACTTCCGTTATGGAAGAATTTATTTTATACTCCGAAACCTGGGCAAAAGTTTCCACAATTTCCAATAGAGCCGGGAGGGATCTGTCAGGATCGAGCAAAGAAAGCAGAATGTCATCCGCATACAGGGCCAGTCTTCAATCCCTCCCTCCCACCCTGGTCTCCGAGAGGCCTGGGAATCCCGATTGCCATTGCCAGAGGCTCAATATAGATTGCAAAAAGAAGAGGAGAGAGAGGGCAGCCCTGTCATGTTCCTCTTTCAAGGAGAATTGTGGTAGAGATCTCTCCATAGAGTCTAATATAGGGTTTGGGTGCGATATACATCCCCTTTAGCCACTGAATTACTTACTTCGGGAAACCACAGGATGCCAGGACCTCCCACAGGAATCTCCAGGAGACCCTTTCAAAGGCCTTGTAAGCATCTGAGTAATCAGTAGGGATAGGGAGGGCCCCCGAGACATATACTCCATTAAATGAATTGTTCGTTGGACATTGTCAGACGTTTGCCTCGCCCTCAAAAATCCCACTTGATCAGTATGGATCAGGCCTGGAAGAATATTCTCTAGTCTTCTGGCCCATATAGAGATTATAATCACAGTTCAGGACTGAAATGGGTCTATATGAATCCATTGTTTAATGAGTCTTTCCCAGGTTTCAAAATTGCAGACATTACCGCATACGCCCACGAGGCCGGGGCTCCTCCCTGTATCTCTAGAAAGGCCTCGCGAAGGGGCTGCAGTAATTGAGGAGAAAAAGTTTTCTACCACTCGGCAGCAAAACCATCTGGCCCTGGTGATTTCAAACTCTTAGCTCTGCCTGTTGCTGATTGTATTTCGGTGGCCGTAATGGGACTAAACAAGAGGGCTTGCTGGGAATCCGTCAGCTTTGGGAAATTCAGAGGGTCAAAAAAGCTTGAATATTATCTGCCATGGAGGGATTCTGCTCCGCATATAAGCTTTTATAAAAGTTCTGAAAAACTTTCATAACATCGGAGCGGCTATAAAGTACTATACCAGTGTCTGAATCTTTATTTTTGGTGACAGCAGCTGAATGTTTAAAAGCCCTAACTCTTTCAGCTACATTTCTTGCACCTCGCGGGGCCACCTTCATAATAGAACCTTTTAGACTGTAAAAGAGCTGCCTGAAACGTATAGTCCAGTATCTCTTGTATTTCAGATTGTATCTGCCTAATTTCACTAGGGGACACTTCTCACCCCTCACCCCTCTTCCCTGCATTTCTGTGAGTAGAGCTAGTAAGGTTTTATATTTGGTGTCCCTTTGCTTAATCCAATTGTTTAACCAGGTGAGACGCACTAAACTGAAAGCTTGTTCACACGTGCAACCTGGGAGCACAGGGAAGTTAAGTGACTTACTCAGGGTCACACAGTATGCAAGTGGGGCTGTGGGTTTCAAACCCAGGTCTCCAGATTTGCAGCTCAGAGCCTTAAACCACTGTGCTATACTGCTTCTTATTCTTACAGGTGGAATATGCAATAATTTCCTCCCTTATAACTGCCTTTAAGGTGTCCCATATTAGAATCGGAGAAGTATCTGGGGTTAAATTTTCAGTAATAATCTGAGGTATACGGTCTTCTATCCTAGCTTTAAATTCCAGGTCTTGCAGGAGAGAGATGTTCAACCCCCACAGAGTAGTTTTCCTAAGTGTACCCATGTCTACATTTCAACAGAAGGGGTGCATGATTGGACAAAATACGTGCTCCTGTTGTAATATCCTGTATTCTGTCCAGGAACTCAGTAGATGCAAAAATATAATCTAATCTAGAAAAGGTATGGTGGCAAGAGGAATAAAAAGGATAGCCCTCTAGGGTGGGAAATAAATGGCGCTAGACATCCGTCAGTCCCAGTCTAGGAAGCTGCGCTCGAATGGTTTTTGTGTAGGGGTTCTTCTGTGGGCCTGAGGGTGAGAAAAATCTTTCTGAGGCATCAATGTTCTATTAAAATCACCCCCAACCAACATAGCCCCTTTCTGAACATGTAATAATTTTAGAAACCTGCGTAGGAGAGCTGGGGAAGCTCCAGGTGGGAGATATACATTTGCTAATGTAACTTCTTGCTCTACTGTACTATAACAAAATACCCAGCTGAGTCTACATATCCCTGCTCTTTTACAAAAGGGGTAGTCCGCGGGATCAGAATGGTTACTTCTCTGCGTTTCCCATTTCTACTTGAGGAGGAAAAAATGAAATATTTAACACCCCGCGGCTAATTTGGCATGTTTCAGCGGAGACAAATGAGTCTCTTGTAAATATATTAAGTTCGTCCCCTGCTGTCGCAGATATTGCTGAAGCCTTGATCTTTTAGTAGGACTATGTATACCATTTATATTGAGAGAGCACTCTAACTACCTCCACAACCACGGGAAATCATTAATTCTGTGCATTTCTGAAGATATCCGTTGCCTCATAGCTGGTGAAAGTCAGACCCCCCCCCCCAAGCATCCAGAGGTTTCAGAGTAAGTGCCCCTCAGTCTGCTCCTATAAGCTGCCCTAGGCCAGCTGTTAAGTGTTAGGTTCCAGCAATGCTCAAGGAACTGCATCAACTGTATACATGTACTCTTGTAGCTGCTCTGTAAGGTATCAAATTCTGCCATTATACATCTCCATATGTGTCTGCATGTCTCACTTTGTAATAGCAAATAGTAAACAGAACAGGAAAAACAAACAAAAAAAAAAATTAACCATAAAAATTCCTTAAACAAGAAACCTAGATAACTATATACAGTGCCTTTAAGTGATAAAATCACCCGTGTAGTCGAATGGACTTCCAGCTGTGGGGAGAAGTTCTGACCCCTCCCTGTACCCATAAGGAGAACTTCTTGAAACTGTGTTCTCCCTAATGGCAGAGGTAATCCCAGAACTCAAAGGTTTGGGGCCTCCAGGAAACCAAGTATTTGTTCCCTAAAAAAAGGAGAAATGAAATAAAAGAAAAAAACATAACTTTTTATGGGAAGGTATAAGGGAAAACTCCACACTGGAAAACGGCAGCAGTCATATCCCTTCCTCCGTCCCGACTGACTGAAAGATCATACAATTCTAAAGGTTGCTTCTTACGTTCTTTTATACATTAGTTGCCAAAAGCGTTAACCAGTTAACTCTAAACCAGAAAAATCCTCTCTCCCCTAAAATGGAGAACAGTCCTTTCGAGGTAATAGTTTGTGTTAAGAAGTAGGCTGTAAAGCAAACAACTTTAAAATTAGCAACAAATAGTGCCGAGAGGAAAGAGTCGTCTACCTGAAACTCTAAAAGTCCCATCCACATTTTAATATGTCCAGGCAAACACAAATAGGTCGGGATCTGTAAATGCCCCATCACAAATGAGGGGGGGGGGGGGGGAGAAGGTACTCCACCCCACCCCCAGTCAACAAGTGACTCAGAGCTAGCCCAATTTAGAGGGTCTGCTACCGGTCTAAGTCAAACCGGGGCTGAGGTGAGCCAATGTACCCACACTGGGAACATCCCCCGCCCCCCAGATCCACTAACTCCTAAACTCAGCATGGAATCAGTCCCTTTCAGGTGTCAGTAAGGCCAACATCTCTCCGATAGACAGCAAGTGTATTTCGGACTGCAGCCATATCTTGTTGCTTGTCTTTTGGCTTAGAGGTAACTGTCTGCCATCTCGCTGGGCGCGGCTGGGGATCGCCATTTCCAGAAGCCCCTTCTGAAAATGGCAGCCCAAGCTTTGTAAGTTCCATTCGAGCTTCCTGAACAGTTGTAAATTCCCTTTTCAGGGTTTTAAATAATTGATTAGCAGTTTTTTTCTTGGGACAATACTAACCGTACAGAAAGCATTTATAGAGGTTTTCTGGGAAGTGTTATGTTTGTTAAACACAGTGAGGCAAGTGCTATGCATTTTCACAATGTTTTAGAACTTTTATGAGCAAAACGCTAATCAATTTTTTGAGTTAAATAAAACCCTGCTTTTCCCAGTTGGTAATTGGACAACGAGGCGGGCGGGGTATGGTGTCGTGAACTTGTATCCAGCAGCTTTAAGCACCGGTAGCAAAGGCAGATACGCTCTTCTCAGGTGCATCGGCTTCGGTGCGTAATCATGATCAAAATAAATGCGTGTTTGGCCATAGAGTGTTTTCTGCTTTCTCCAAGCTGTGAGGAGCACTTGTTCTTTTGTGGCATAACTGTTAAAATGAACAATTATCGATCTAGGTGAGGCATTTTGAACAGTAGGCTTTGGAGCCGAGGCCCAATGCACTAGTTCTAGCTGCAGTTCAAAGCCCTGTGCAAAAGGGCCTCAACAAACTCTTTGACATTAGAGCCTTCGGAACCCTCTGGGTTGCTGTAGATTCTTATATTCTGCCTTCTGGCACGATTCTCAGAATCCTCCTGGCGAGCCTCTAGCTGATCTTGTTGATGTTTTATTTGTTGGCCCGCCAGTTCGTGATCGTCCACTCTGTTTTCTGTTGCTGTCCCCTGTCTCTCTTGCTCGTCCATACGCTGCTCCAGCTGCACAACATCGCGGCGGAGCTCACCATACATTTCCTTAATCTCAGCATGGAAAGTTAGTAATTCTTGATAAATTAAGTCCAGTTTGGCTTTTTTGTTTTAAATTTGCCCTGTTTTGGTTTATTTTTAGAAGTAGTGCGCCGTGGGTCCCCGGGACGATATTGCCCTGTGTTCCGAGCCATCTGAGGCCTCGGAATCGGATCGTGCTGCAGGCTTCTCCATCCTACTCTGTTTGAAGATAAACACAACCTCTGTGCTCTCCACCACAGGATAAATAGAAAATTAGAATATTCCAACTGTTTTTAGCTCTGTTTCGAGAGGGTTTTTAATCAAGGCAGATTCGAGCAACCAGCAATTCTAAGTTGCCATTTTCCACGGAGTCCTGATCCTGTGATTTTTATATGGCTACACTCCACACAGCATTGACAGCTGAGCTCTGACTTTTCCTTGCAGCCACTACCCTGATATATCGAGGGAGAAGTGCAAATGGCGCAGATGGGGCCGCACTGTGGTTACTGAGGCCTGCAAAGTAAATTCTGTTTTGTGGGCATGCATGACTTTTTTTTTTTTAATTTTTTTTTATTATTATGCATAATGGGGGGGGGGTAATTTTTAGGGGAGGGGGTGTGGGAGTGGTTAGGAAAGTAGAACGTGTTAAATGTCTTAATGACTCTTACCCTTGACTTAAGTATTTCTACCTACCACATCTAGGCTCTCAGAAATGGTTTCATTTGTAAATGGCAGCGGAGCTGGGGATGACTTTAAACCAGTGCCGCATGCCACAGCCTGCATCTGCTGTACCTGATAGTGTCAGCAGGTCAGACCCGAAGAGACAGCCCTCTGCAAAACACTCTTTGTTGTCATTTGAATTGTATTTTTTTCCTGTGGAAACGATATTCAGCAGAGTGAGAAAATCTCAACAGTAAGGAAGTGTGACTGTACCCCCCCCAAAAAAAAAAAAATAAATGTGAGAAGCAGGAGCCTAATGCCAACCCACTGGCAGGGTGGTGTAAGATGATCTCCATAGCTGGTTAGCATGTAATTCAGAAAAGTTGGTCAACATTTTGATCAGCTGTTGAGAAAAAGTTTTTTTCTCTGCCCTTGGTGTTGCAGGCCCTTTTAAATTGAGTGTTTAGTTTAAAAGATTAAAATTTAACTTTACATTTTAAAGAGCCTTACAACATAAAAATCCCCCCCCCTTTTTTTTTCCATAGTGCTGTTTGGCGCCCTCTTCGCTTTCTGCACCTGTCTCTCAAGCATGTCCCTGGCAGTCTCCCAGCCCCATCCGTCATACCCCCTGTCATTGAGACCTGTGAGGAATCACATGGGGCAGGACCTGTGAGTGCTAGGGGGCCATCATTATGGGGGGGGGGGGGGCAGTGCTCAGCTGCTTGTTTTGTCTTTTATTTACACCTTTCCCTTTTCAGCAGAAGCCTCCCCACTGCCGTGCTGGCCCCTCGCGCTGCATCATATTTTGTAATTTTGACCTGTCTGTATAGTGTACAAACTTGTATGCTGGCATGGATCCCTTCCATGCCCTGTACTCATTGTATATATCTGTGTGTTGCTTGCCAGTGAAGCTCTGTGGATGTTGCCTTTCGTGAACCTCTTCCAGGCCCATCTCGAGAATGAGTTTATCTCAGTGGTGTTGCGCCTGGTACCGTAAAGATTTGATTGTTTGATCGCGCTCTGAGTGTGTGCCATCCCTCATGGAGGAGCAAGCTCCCCGGCCCGCGTTGAGGGGCACTGCGGTGCCGGTTGTGGGGTGCATCCCTCTCCAAGCTGTCTCACGCTGTACTCTGCAGCACCCCCAAGCCCAGGACTGCACCAGTTCAGCTCCCCAGGCTCACTCCTGAACCCAGGCTGCTGGCGCATAAGCTGGGCCATTGGGCGGCCCTTCTGTTTTCACCTTTTGAGCTGTATCAGTTGACGCGGTAGTAGAGAAATTATAACATCGGACGGGTGCAGTTACCTGGGAGGCGCAGTTGTAGCCACACAACCATACACTGTGTCCGTGTGCTGTCGTGCTTATAAAATAGAAATATACAAACATTAAAAAGAAAATACTTTTATTATGCTTTCTGTTTATGCCCCCTTCAGTCTCCAGCTTCAGTTTCCTCCAGATAACCCATGGCTACTGGACCCCCTTCGCTCCCTTACCTGCAGCTGCAGGTCCTTCATGACACCTTGATATACCCCCACCCCCAGCGGGGAGGGAGGGATTTAACCCCTGAGCTCTGTATATTATCAGGTGGTGTCAAGGTAGGGGTGCTTAGCCCGGATATACCAGGATCCATTCTCACTGTAGCTGGGGCAGTTTTCACTGTTTCTTCCTCTCCATGAGATGTTGGTGCCATGTCAGTGGCACCCACAGATGAGTAGCATGTCAAGCGCCGACGACCGTGGCATCCTCCCTCCCTCACTGCCACTTGTGGTCATCCATGTGGCAGTATTGTGGCAAAGAAAGGAACCTTCCTGCACCAGAGAAGGAGAATGTCGTCTAGGACACTCAATCTTTTCTGTTCGGCCAGCTCCCAACAACTCGAGCTTGTTCCCGAACTGGAGTCACTGACATTGCCAGTGGTCATGCTACGGATGCATTAACAGGGTAGGATTTATTTATTTATTTCAACTTTCTGTTCCTTCCTCCATTTCCAGTGGACCAGGTACTCCTTCAGTCTGCCCACAAGCCCTGGACTCCAGTGGCCCAGAGATTGATTGATTATTTATTTCAAAAGTTTCACCAGGAAAGACATATTGAGCCAGTAACAGCTCATTTCCAGATGCGTCCTTGGGGAAGGGGTAGATAATAGCAAACAGTGCTGAATAAATAAAATGCAATAAACAGAGTACACAGTACAGTAAGGTGCAAGAGCAGTAAAATACAGTACAGTAGGGCAGTCTCAATAAAGTGCAAAATATAGAATACATAGTACAGTAAGGTGCAAAAGTAATGAGAATACAGCAGTTGGCAGTCATGAATTACAGGCAGATAAATTAGTGTAAACAGCATAGAAGGTGCAAGGTCAGTTAAAGGAATGAGCACAAATAGAAACTGGATGTGAACGCTGGATTAGAGCAGAGTTCAAACCACGCAGTCTGAGCGACGGTACAAGAGAGAGCTATGTTGGTGCAGTACAGTAAGTTAATGATGCAGACCAGTTCCAGATGTGAACACAGTTAAGAGCAGATTAGTACCACACAGACTGGGGGCATAGGGTGGCCAAAGAATATTGCTCCGAGAAGGGGGAGGGTAAGCAAAGATACATAGTTTCTAAAGTAATAAATCATGCAGAGTTTCATGCAGTTGTCTTCTTTGCTCTTGGAAATGTTCGCAGATTTGACCTATTCAGTTCAGAGTTGATTCAGTTGTTTAGGTGTCTTACACAATAGTGTTCAGTTGGAAATTTTCTTTGTGCAGAGCAAATTTGATCTACGTAGCACAGATATTTAGTACCCAAAGTATTAACAAATAATGTAGAGTTTCTTACAGTTATCTAGCTTATTTTTTGAAATGTTCACAGATTTAACCTGTCCCCTGTTTTGTCTAGTAATTTGGTGGCAATTTTCATGAGTTGGAGCAGAATTCTGTCTGTCCCAACTGCACACGCATCTAGTTCAGTAATTGCCGTCTCATGTTCTAGCATTGCTTTCACCAACATCTGTTGTCCTTTCTGCAAAGTGGACAGTATTTTTGACATTTTCTGCCCAATAAGTTCTCAGTTCTGAGATGAATAATTGCCTTTTTTTTTCTTTGTTGAGGCCTTGCAGTGACGTGGTGGAGCCAGGAAATGTAGGCCTCGTTCATGGAGCCATCCCCTGGAACTCCTGATGCAGTCTGAGTCGGGGCCATAGCATTGAGAAGATTGTTCCTCCCCGTCTTCAGTTCAGCCTCTGGTAAGCCATATTTAGAGTCTTTGTGTTAAATAGCTGTGGTTTTAAGACTTTTGTTGAGTCGGGGTCTCAGAGCTCTGCATTAGGTAGATGACATCACCGGAAGTCGGTGTACAATTTGTTAAACTAAAGGTGCTGTTTTTTTAAGCTTGTTTCAAAAAATGTGATGTTTTATTTTATTCAAAAAATAATTTTCCTGTAATGTTTTTGTTCACATTTTTGGGAGGTCGTAATTTTGTGACTTTACGGAGAGGAGGGGGGAATTTTAGACTCATTACAGTGGTGTCACTGATGACGTGGCTTGATACGCCATACCACAAAAGGTGTGATGTAGGATTCTGCCATAGGGGTGTTGCCTGGCAAATTACTCTGTCAAGGATCCCTGACCACAGCTTCGATCATCTTCAAAGTGGTCCCTGCAGAAGAGGCATGGTGTTCACGGAAGTTTAGGACATAATAGACATGGTTTCTGCAACAAGGGAAGGAGGCTGTTTGGTACATTTTGAGCTAAAGTAACTGGAGTAAATACTGTCTGTGCTATACATTTTGTGATATAAGGCAAACCTTTATTCTGGGTTGGCTCTGGTGGACTGGACTGTTTGGTAGCTCCTCAGTATATCTTCAGAGACAGGGTAATACTCAAGTCTTTTGGCTTCGACTACTTCTGGTCACCCTTAAAGGGGACAGGTAATCCTTTTTGGCAGCTGTTTATTAAGTTATTTTCAGAAATGATATGCATTCCCCTAAATTATCCATATGTAACTGTACCTGAATAAAAAGTGATACGAGCAGCTGTAATTTGCATTGTTGTTTTGTTATGGGCAGTGTTCTGTTACAGTTCTCTTCACAGAATCTGTGATCTGGAGTTTTATCTATGTCATGGTTTGTGCACAGAATGCTTATTATGAGCTGTTGACCTATCAGAACTATGCTTAGAGTTCTGTGCACGAATGGTGACAAAGTTAAAACTCCAAATTACTGGTTCCACGAAAAGAACTGTCAGAAATGCTGGCCATAAAAAACAAAACAATGCAAAATATAGCTTTTGTATCACTTCTAATTCAGCTACCGTTAAATATAGATAATTTAGGAGAACGCATATCATTTCTGAGAACAACAACTTTATAAACAGCTGCCAATTAGACATGATTTCCTATCCTGTTTAAGTATTGCTGTATCTCCATAACAGATGAGATGGCCTACAGCTCCTGTAGAACTTGTGCACAGTCTTCAGGGTTCATCTTTTAAGATGTTTTTTCAACATTACTCCTGCAGCCATCTTTCTTTGGCAACTTAGCACTTATCGCAGAGACGTGGGATTGTGGCAGTGCTGAACATTTGCTTAAACTTGGTGCTCCACAGTCACAGATTGAGCATGCCTTTTGCGGGTCTCATCATAGGCGAAAGTTAGTGCAATTTTTCAAGCAGACAGAATTATAACCTGTAGGATCTTCAGGCTACACAAGGGCTGTGTGAATACCTAAAAAATTCCGAAATCAGTGACTGGATGGGCTCCAGTTGGCTGTGACTGAATCTGGATAAGACTGAGGTGTTGGTTGTGGACTCGGGCTACCTGGGGGCGGATTTGGGGGTTGGGCAAGTGTCTGGCCTGTGGCTAGGCAGTGTCCAGCTCACGACCCTGGATCGGATACAGAACTTGGGCATTATTTTTGATGACTGCTTGCCCATGAAAGCTCAGGTGTCAGCTGTGGTCAAATCCTCATTTTACCATCTTAGGAATATCGCCCAAGTGAAACACCTGGTTCCGGCGGGTGACCTTTCAACATTGGTTCATGCCTTCATCACTACCTGTCTTGACTACTGTAATGCCCTCTACCTTGGGCTGTCTGGGGTTGACATCCGCCGCTTGCAGCTGGTGCAGAACGCTGCAGCCAGGCTGTCGATGGGTACCTCCGGGTCCAGTCACATAACGCCTGTGCTGCGTGGACTGCACTGGCTGCTGGCTCAGTGGCAGATTACCTATAAGGTAGGCTTGCTTACCTTTAAAGCCCTACACGAACAGGGACCCGACTACCTGAAAGATCTCCTGACTCCTTACACCCTGAATCGTCCTCTCCAATCCGCCGACGAGGGATTGCTAGAGATTCCCAGGGTTCGTCTTAAAACACCTGGAGCTCGTGCTTTTTCATTTGTAGCACCAACCCTGTGGAATTCTCTACCTCGTCAGTTAAGAGAATGCCTGACCATCAGTAGTTTTAAACTTATGTTAAAAACTTATTTATTTTCATTGGCCTTCCCAGTCTGAATGATTTTTAAATAATTATACTGCTCTCTGTTTTTATATTTGTTGTTATAATGTGTGCAGCGCCTTGATATTTATAGGCGCTATATAAATAATGAGTGAGTGACTGATAAAAAAATTAAACTTTGTAGCCCTCACGAGGTGGCTTGGGCTAGTCCATGGGCCACCCCTCCCATGTTAGTTATTTCCGCCTCCACCCCCTTTTCCCATACACACACGGCTAATTAGGGCTATAAGGCCAGCAGCCCAAAGGATGAGTGGCTTTATTGCCCTAATTAGCTCCCAAGATTGGTCTGAGTGTGCCACCCTTATTACCCATTGTTTGTTGAATATAATACATTAGGATGGTTATTATTCTGAGATTACATTTGCGATCATCTCTGGGTTTGCTGTTTTTGGTTTTTTGGCCCAAGTTGTTTTCCATAGTGCAGGGTCGTCCTATATAAGGAAGTGTGTCTAGGCCTGCCCGTCCCTTAAATGCAGTCGAGAGTGGCATGCAGTTACTGTCAGGACAAGTGGTGTGCATTTTTGGTCGGTAAGGGCTTTTTTTGTGATTTTTGAAGCAATGTCTGTCATAGAGAGCAGAATTTGAGGGAGCTGAGTGGTAACAACATGGAGGGCATGGCGTTTTAGGAGAGAGACAGCAGCAGCTTCAAGGGACATGGCTGTTTGGTGAGAAATGGCGGGAGTGTGAATTTGTTCATTGATGTGTTAATTAGTTGTAATCAGTGTAATCCCATAGGGTTGTAGGTAGTATTTAGTTAGTGTAGGCATATAGCAGTAATTGTTTGATTAGTGCAGGTATATAGATTTCTTTAACTTCAATATCTTTTATTGAGATAAAGTTACAAATTCTCAACCTCTATACAATGTAAAATACATTGTGATGCATCCAATTAAGTCATGTCTTGGTAATATATGTTGTTACCTATATCTTAATGAAGCACATTGGTAAAATGTCCAGTGTAAGAAAATGATCACCAATGTCCTTGAAAGTCATCCGACTGTTAAGTTCCAAGAGTCCGAGTAAATCAAACAGTCTACTCTAGAAAAACAAACTGACTATGTTTGTATAAAAGCTGATGGATCCATTTCATATGTTAAAATGTGAACATATGTTGCAGTCAGCATATAAAGAACAAGTGTACCAATCTGAATACAACACGTTAAAATATTTAACGTCAGATAAAATAAATAAAACAGAACAAACATGGGTGCGTTATTTATTTCAACTCCCCCTTCCCCCGCTACCTCAACCCGTAGTGATAGTCATTAATTTTTTAATGTATCTCTGCATTTAATTCAGAAGCTGAGAGACCTGTGCCTGATGCCATGGGCACCATATCGCCAAGAATGTCTCGTGGGTTAGTCGTAATTGACCAGTTATCCTTTCTAGTCTTTCCAACTCTGACACCTTGGTTTTCCAGCCCTCTAGGGTAGGTGGAATGGGAGTGAGCCATCTGGATGTGATACATTTTAGTGCTGCCACTCTAAAGGTCTGGCCCAGGTATCTCAGACTGGGAGGGAATGACAACAGAGCCGGGAAGCCTAGTACCAATTCTGTACATGTGAATGGTATCATAAGGCCTGTTTAGATTTGGATTTCTGGGCCGGCCCGCCAGCACAGTGGTTGGATTTCCGCTCGCGAAGTCGGCGACCTGGGTTCAGTAACGGACCTGGAGGGCCAGCCGAGGGGAGAAGGTTCGAGTGCCCTCAGGGCTGCTCTCCTTCTCAGGGGGGGTCAGGTGAGTGTCTGGCACACGTATGACTCCTGGCAGAGGCCGTGGGGAATCGCAAGTGCCGGCACCAAAATCTAAGAAGGGTAGGGCGGACGCAGGACGTCATTGCATGTCCCAGCCCTGGGGTAATCAAAAAATATGCTTACGGCCACCATGAGTGAAGCCTGCCCTTGTCTCTAATCAGCTTCCAGGCCGGCTCCCCGATCCAGTCCTACGATTACAGCATTAGCCTCAGTGCCACAATCCCACCCTGGGGGGAAAGCTGGGGGAGTCGCAGCTGATGGAAGTGGGAGTTCAAGGGTCCATGACCAGGCTGATGTACCGGTGGCCATGGGCCAGAAAAAGAGAGAATTAAAAAAAATGAAAATAAAACAATTTGGATTTCTGAATGTACTACCTGCCAGAATCCTAACAACTTTGGGCAGGCCCAAAATATATGTGACAGTGAGAGCCTCTGCTACGACACCCTCTCCAGCAGAGGTCCATATGAGTCGTATTAAAATGCCTAGTTATGGTAGGTGTATGGAAAAATCTAATTAGAACTTTCCAATTGAACTCTCTCCAGGTGGGCGAGGCTGTCACCTCCCAGCCCAGTGTAAGTCTTTTTTCCCATTGCCTCTGGTCTATCTGAGTGCCGGGCTCCTGTTCCCATTTTAGGTGCACGTTTTCCAAGAGAGGGGTATCCAAGTGTGTTGGTATAAAGTTCACATAGGTACCTGATTTGGTTTCTGGGTGTAACCCCCTCATAAATGGGGGTTCCTCAGAGCCTTCCTGGAGCTTGCCTGAGTGCTCCCTGCATAACTGGTGTTCGGTGCAATGCCGCTAAAATTGGGGGCTGTGAGTGCTTCTGAAGCCTCCAGTACTGTCTCTTTAAGAGCTGCCTGCTCGCAGGCACCAGTGGGTTAGCATGGGAGGGACTGGTGTTTCCCTGTTCGAATCCCGCCTGAACTGCAGTGGAATCGCTCCTGTTTGGCCATCGCTATATGCGCAAGGGGAACCCCTTTTGAAGGGTGTAACTGTTTGGGCATAATTAGTTAGACTGAAGAGGGGGTTACAGTTTGTCTAACCTGCTTCTTCTGCTGCTGGGACTGTGTGTGCTGTGCCCCTCCATTTTGGACCAGGACATTCTGAAGGGACCAATAGGGGTATGGGGTGCCCCAAATGGAGTAACTGGCGACCAACCAGAATGAGGGCTCTCTAGGGAGCCGACGGACCAATGGAGATACAGCTGGTAATTGTGGGAAGTGAAAGCTAGACCATGGCGCCTTTTTTCCGCACCACTAAGAGCAGGACTAAGTGACTGGCACCTGTAGCCAGCCAATGGGATCGGGTGGCGTCAGAGCAGAAAGGATGGCCCCATGCTGTCAAGGGGCAGAGATGCTGTGGCTGTGAACAAGGAAGTAGCTCTGGGCTCCTGCGCTGCTGAGTTTTCGTGCAGGAAGCACGTGAGAGGCCTGTTTTGGCCGTTTTGAATAGTCAGCGAGCTTCGGACTGAATCCGAGAGGCAGCGTTCAGAGGAGGCTGTGTAAAAGCACAGCTACCTACCAGGCTCACCCTGTAGAGGACTGGAGAATCTGCTGAATCGCGCTCGGTCTGTCAGGAAGGTAAAGCTGCAGTGAGACTCCCGAGTAACGGTGTGTTCGGTCGGGCAATAGGAGCAGCTGCCTGGTATGGTACCCCTGTTGTTTTCATATAAGTGTGAGAAGTATCGGGAGGGCAGGCTCAGCCCTGCGAGTGGTGTGAGAGCGTTTTTTCTTCTGGAGTTGTGAGTACTAAAGCAGGGTAGCTCCCTGTCGCAGGTTTCTAGTAAAGGCAAGATCTTCAGGTTGCTTTTCTGACTGCACTAACTGAGCCTGCTGGGTTCCATCTAATCTTCATAGGATTTAAACGCTTGCTGTGTCAGGGCCCCAACCAGCTGCATCGAGGAACTAGCCTTTAGGACTTGGGTACCCAGAGACAGTAACTTATAGGTTAGGCCTGTGCACAGAGCCCTAGGTAGATATTCATATATTGTAGTGGTAAGCCAATCATCCTGATTCCCCCTGGTCCTTGTTATTTCCCCTTGAATAAATCAGATTGCCTGTTTTGCAAAAGTACACTGGCTAGTTTGTGTATTAATAGTGACCTGCTGCACAGTGAATGTTGTATAACCGTATCTTACTTTCCTGTGGGTCCCCAGAGTGAGCTGAGTGATTGAAGCCGGGGTGGGGGGCAAGAGTCTGTGCGAGAACACTGCAACTAAACTGTGTGGGCCACTAGTGGGAAGGGAGCGGGGGTTGCAGCAACCCAGAGGGCTGTGACCAAGTCAATTTTGACTGTTCTAACCCCAATCTCTGGGTGGAGGCACCCGCCAATGGATCTGGGACCCTCACCCTGTTACAGTTAAGGCAGACAGGGGTAGTAACCCTTAGGATAGCGCCCCGGGGGGTTACATGAGGATAATGGTGAAATAAAAGAAAGATTCAAGGCCTGTCCACTCTCTTCGGATTTTGAGATGGGTGTCCGATGACATTATGAAATGCCATATCTGTAATGGTCCTCTTTTGTTTCTTTTTTTTATATTATCTGTTTATACCCCCTTCTCTCTGCGAGTGCCGCTGTCTTCCGGGTATCCTGTGCTCTCTCTGCCCTGCCCCGGTAACTCTTGGAGGGCCCCCAGACCTTACCCCCCATGCTGCCTCGGCCTACCCCCCCCCCCAGACAGGGAGGAGGGGGATCCCAGGACTTCCCCCTTCAATCCATTAGTGAGTGTCAGGTGGTCTGAACGGCTCCCCACGAGAGCCGGGTTATGGAGTCTGTGAGCTGGATCCCTTCTATGCCAGCATCCATGGGTTTTTTCCTGTTTTTCTGTTCCACCCCCTGAGGATGCCGGCACACAAGGAGGTCCTAGGATTAAAAGGCACGCAGAGGTGTGCTTCTGCTCTGGACCTCAGCCAGCGTCCTCCCCTCCCAACTAATCTGCTGTTTCACTGCACCTCCACCCGTGGTCACCCAGGTGGCGGTATAGCAGCAGAACACGCAGCTCTCCCTCCGCGGAGATGGAGAGCAGCCCCCTGGGTGCTCAATCCACCTCCCCTGGCCAGCCCTCCAGCAACCCATGCTCGCTTCCGAACATGGGTCGCTGGCGTTGCAAGCGGTAGTGCTACCGCTGAGCCAGTGGGCCGGGCCAATGGTCCTCTCTTCTAAGGGAATATGTGTCTTGCAGTTGGTTAAAAGAAAAATTAAGTTATGTCTTTCCCAGTATTCGTACCCAGGATCTAACCTAGGTGGAGGGAAGGATTCCTCATGGCAGATGAGGAAGAGGCACAACAGTATACGCAACGTGTGTTTGACCCAAGGGTTTGTGGTGTGCTTCCAAATCTGGAAAGGAATGACACTAGTCTGCAAGGTCCACAGAGACCAGCCATGCAGGGCCTCCTCTTCTAGCTGATACTGGTTCTTCTCTTGGCCCATGTACAGATGTGAGCTCCCTGGGCCGCCAAGTAATGTAAATTTAAATTTGGGAGGGCTAGGCCTGCTGCGGACCTCCGGCCCAAAAAGCATCCTCTCTCCTATCTGGGGTTGTGTGCCGGACAAAAGAAAGCGGCAAATTTGTTTTGTGTAGATTATTCCAGTAGGGTTTAGGAATTGTAATTGGTAGAGTTTGAAACAAGAATAAAAGTTGGCGTAACACATTCATCTTAATCATTTGTACCCTACCATATAAGGTGAGGGGTAACAGAGTCCATCTGGCCAAGTCAGCTTGTAAGGTTTAGTAAAGTTTTGTGTAGTTATTATTAAATAATAGGGCAATATCCGCAGACATGTAGATTCCCCAGTATCTAAACGGGTTTTGTTTGGCCCAGGTGAATGGGAAAGCCTGTCTGAAAGCAGCGGGTGGAGAACCACTTAGAATCATTGCCTCCGACTTGTGAAAATTTTATAACCTGCTAGGGCCCCAAAATCTCTTAGTGTCTGCTGTAGGTGTGGTAAAGAGGTAGATGGGTCTGCTAGGAAAAATAGGGAATCGGCTGCATACAGGGCTGATTTCTGCTTTCTTCCTCCAACCATTACTCCTTTTATCTGATGGTTGGATCTTATGGAAATTGCTAACGGTTCCAGCATGAGGGTGAAAAGCAGGGGTGAAAGGGGGCAACCCTGCCTGGTTCCCCGGCCCAAGGGAAAACTCTCTGACAGGAAACCATTCATTTTCGCTCTCACTGTGGGAGTGCTATAAAGGGAAGTAATTGCAGCGATAAAATTAGACCCAAGTCCAAATGCCTGTAAGGTGGCGGACATAAAGGCCCAATCCACCCTATCCGATGCCTTTTCAGCATCCATACTTATTGCCCGTTGAAAGGTTTTCTTAGTTCGTTGCACAGAGATATTTAAAAAGTGACGTATGTTATTTTGGAGAAGTCTGCCTGAAATTAATCCTGTCTGGTCTATGTGTATTAGTGGGCCAATACAAGAGTGCAGGTATATAGATTTAATTAGAGTAAAGTATATAGTTGAAATTGTTTGATTAGAACAAGTTTAGACTTTTAATAGATAGAGTAGTCTCTGGTATACAGAGAAATAAATGGCCTTCTCTATGGGGGAAAGTTACCATCCATGTGTTTGAGATATATATATCTTATATTTTTTTATCTTGTTTTTTGTTTTTATTGGGCTCACCACAACCCAACCCAGAAAAAACAACTTAGGGTAGCTGGCTCATTCCACTGGGGTATCATACAGACAAGGCACACTGATGAGTCCTGGTAGGACGAAACACGTGTCTGTCTTCTGTTGGCACCCTCTGCAGACTGTGTGTGTAGCCTTTTGACACTATGCATTTCTGCTTAAAGCTGAACCAACATAATATTGTGTGGGGATTTGCATATACAGCCCATGACGCTTTGCATTATGGGGTATGTGTGACTTTGTATATTTTGTGTGTGTGTGTGATTTTCAAAAAGCTGTGTAAATAGGGTTAAAGTGACAAAAGTAGACAAATGTGGTGTTAGGGATGCCAACCCTAACATCCTACCCCCACCCTGCAGGCAGCAAACCAGGCATGGGGTGTGCCTTGGGGTTCCCAAACTGAACGCTCACCCCATTCTCATAAACTGTACACATCTCAGTTTCTTTACTGATGGAAGGGGTGAGGGTTAGGCTTGAGAACCCCAATATACACCCCACACCTGGTTTGCTGCCTCCAGGGTGGGGGTGGGATTTTAGGGTTGGGAACCCTAACACCACATTTCCCTACTTTTGTCATTTTAACCCTGACTGATGCATTGACAGAGTTTTTTTTTGCAAAAGATTACCTTACTTTTTTTTTTTTTGGTGTTATGTCTTTCTCCCCTCCTGGTCCCTGGTCAGCTCTTTGTCCGGCCGCCATCCCCCGTGCTTCTCTCCATCAGGCCCTCACACTCTGCACCTTCCATGGCTTACCCCCGTGGTGGGGCTGTGGGGAGCCCCCTACTCACCTGCTGATACGGAGTTAGGTCGGGGTGTTACTTCTGGAGGAGAAACATGAGGGGGGACAGCCATCAAGCTGCCACGACCAGCCACCAGGGTCTTTTTCCACCTTGATTTTTCCCCTGCGGATGTTTGGTGTGCAGTGACACTGGCGGCAGGCACCCATGCGCTCCCACGTGCGTCCCCACCAAGCATCTGTGCCCCTTGCTTGCGGCAGCATTTCATCAACCCCCAGCCTCTGCCAGGGGTCAGACAAGCACCGACTGCATCTTGCCCCCCCCTCCCCAGAGATGGAGAGCAGTCCATCGGGCGCTCGATCCATCTCCTTCCTGTCAACCCCTGGCAACCTGCGCTTGTTACCGAACACGGGTCACCAGCGTGGTGCGAGGTGTGGTGACCAGCACCTCAGCGCCACCGGGCCGGCCCAAAATGTCCTTACTTTTTGAGATAGTATAATCATATCCTCATTTGCTTGTGGGAGCGCAGGGCCCTTTGGGCCCTGCTCTCCCATCCCTCCATAGATGCATACATGTATGTTGTGGAAGCATTTCAGCCAAAACAGCAACCAGACTGTAACCCTGGTGCCATTATACCAAGGGCTACGACCCCTGCCTGCTTCCCTGACTGCAGGTTGAGGGGCCTGGTTTCGAAACTAACAGTCACTGTGGTTTCTCTACCAACAGGATAACTACAATTATGGTGCCTCCGCCCAGGGTAATGATTATGTGGGTAAGTTGCCAAACTAGTACAGCCATCTGGGAAGCTATGCAAAGCAACAAAACAGCTCAACAGGGTAAAGAGTGTGCGGCAACCAAACTACGTAATGAAATTGCAAGAAAACCGCACCACTCGGTGAATCTTCATACAAAGCAGCACTTTTAATACATAAATATCACCGCACTAGTACTAAAGTACATCAGGTATGTGACTGCAACCCTTTACCGGTTTCGCACAAAAATATGTGTCATCAGTCATCGTGTTGCAGCGATATTTATGTATTAGAAGTGCTGCTTTGTATGAAGATTCACCAAGTGGTGCGGTTTTCTTGCAGTTTCACTCTGGGAAGCTATACCTACCCACAACCCTGGCTAGTGACCCAACACACAGAATGGCAATAAACACTGTACTTTGCATACAATACCCCATTTAATGGTTGGCACTAATAATATGCTCACCAGTTTCACACTTACCAACAGGGTCTGGACCTCTTGCATGTACCCTGTACCCCTGCAGTGAAACAGTTGCAGTCGTGACAGTAAACCTTTTGGCTGAGCCTTTTAAAGTACACAGTGACTTGACACTGAATAATAATAAACTCATAAGCCAGATCTAATATCAAACAACAAATCTGGTTCATTAAGGGGGCCTGAACAAAGAAGTGGCGAGAATTTAGTTAAATGGTTAGACCTTCTGGTTTTATAGAAGTAAGCAAACAAATCATTTGACCCTGTTTTAGACAATCTCACAGCTGCTGAGTATCCAGAGTAGAATTTGGTGCAAGTCTGGAGTGTTGCCGCGGGTAGGCCGTCGTTGCAGCTAGTTAGGGCCCTTGATAGAAGGAAAGATGTTATTACACAGACAAATTACCTGCAGACAGCAGAGTATGTGTAATCCCAGGCCAGATGGCCTGTAAACACAGTTAAAACCCACCCCCATCACCGCCAACACCAGCACTTACAGCACCCCTGTCTCCTACCCAACTAGCACTTCTCAGTCCCTCCTCCCTCCTTGACAGTGGCCTTCTAGCCTGCCCACTCCTTTGGGGTTACCCTCCCTGCTGTTCTTCCCCTCTAATGCCATCACATCTAGTCTGCCGAAGCACTGCTTAGTTCTCAATCTGAGCCAGTCTCCCCACATCTATCACTGGTGTCAGCTCTACTCCTACCTTACCTGTGTAGTCTCGTATAATGAATAATGATGTTCACCCTTGTATGTTCTCTACCTCTGTGTAAGTTCTGTATAATTTGTTGTAATGATGTTCACCCTGTCTACCTACATTTTGACGTGGAACCTTTCTAAATGAGCTGTTCTTGCTCAAAGGTGTTTAATCCTAGAGTTGATAAATAAATAAATAAATAAAAACCCCACGAGGAATTATAAGGCAAATCAGATGACCCTATACAGTTATTTGGTTGTTGCAGGGGGCTACCCTGATTGTACTCACTGCACCCAAACAGTTGGAAGGAAAGGCTGAGGACACCATGCATCTGTTGGCTTTCCAGGATGGCTGATGGGGACCGGGTCGACATGACTCGCCTCCGCTTCACGGCCTTTCCCTGTAGGTGGCTGCAGCCTGCGACATGCTTCTCCGCACAGGCTGACTCCCCAAGGCTGGTTTCTTGCCAGGCAGACAGTGGATCTGGTGCAGAAACCATCTTTGGGGCCACAGCTGGCGCAGGACCAGTTCATGAAGTTTGGCTTAGTAGGCAGCTTGGAAAAGTCGCTTAACTTGCAGCTAGCAGGCTGGCTTAACTTTGATAAGAAACAAACAGGAACAACTGGTAACAGGTCTCCTCCTTTGTTAAACATGGTAGGAGACAGACGCAACATTCGCAAGTTCCAAATGCCATTGGAGTCCTTAGATGGAGAAATCCTCTCACAGTTCTTTCAGCTGCCCTCATTTTAGGCAGCCTGCTTTTTCTAACACCAAAGTCTCTGAACTTGGTCAGGATAGCTGAGGATTGCTTTCTCTGGTTCTGCGTCTCAGCAGTTTAAGTCCCGCAGGGCAGCAAGACAGGCTGAATTCCCAGCAGTTGATTTCAGTTCACCACACAGACATACACCTTTCTCCAGAGCTCGAGCTGAACCTCTCAGCCTGACTGCTGCAAAAGTATTTTTCTTTCTTTTTCTGCTTTGAGGCAGTCCAACACTTCAAGTCCTGCAGGGAGGCAAGAACAGGCTTTATCCCTATGGGTCTCTCGGCTCACTCCACAAGCTCCTTCCTTCTTGGTGGCTCGAGTGGTTCTCTCTTTGTTCAAAACAGTTCCAGCAGAGATCTCTGTATTCCGGTTGGCTACCTTTTTAAAAAAAAAATTGTTCTTTATCCCCCCCCACGCCCTGCCGACTCTGACTCTTCAGGGCTGCCAAGGAGTCATCTTCCTGCCACCTGCTCAACCTGGACCTGCCTTCTGGGCCCCATGTAGCTGCGGCTTACCCCCCCCGAGCGGGGACAAGGCTGGGCCAGGCACCCCGTGATCCTTCATCTTCGTCGGTCCAGAGGTGGCCGGGTGAGCGGGGGCACATTGAAGGCATGCTCCAGGCAGCCAGTCATCCCGGAGCTGGATGGCATTTTCATGTTTACTCATCAAGGCGCTGTGCACCGACGTCAACTGTGTGGCTTAGCCGCCTATCCCTCCAAGTGGGGGCTTGTGGTCCCCCAAGCCTCTGCTCAGGGTCACACAAGTGTTTTGTGGGCAATGGCCCCCCCTTCCCCTGGAGAAGGCGAGCTGTCATGGGTTGCTCATGCCGTTCTCCCCCGGCCGGCCCTCCAACGACCCGAGTCCCTCCCGAACCTGGGTCACTGGCCTTGCAAGCGGAAAACCAACCGCTGTGTCGATGGGCCGGCCTTGGTTGGCTACCTTTACTGTCAGTCATAGTCCAAGAGCTCTCATTTGGAGGACTTAGGCGCCAACAAGAAAGTTCACAGCTTTTCCAACAAGTTACTGTAATTAGGAACCTTGGTTCCATTTGGTCCAGGCACTGAGTCCCGGACCAAACATGGTGGCTCCCATAGTGAAGCAATAAATAGTCAGTGTAAACAACTCATTTATACAGTAACAATAAGGATTTAGAGATAAACATTTACAGGTCTTTGACGGGCTCCCTCAGTGCTATTGAGTGACTGCTGAATGGAGTTAATCGGGGTTGAGCCTGGCTGGTCGCGAACTTTGATTTACTCAGACCCAGCCCAGGCTAGGCACACTATACTCGAGCTGGACTTTATGGCTCTGCACACTCGTGCAGGACAGCATCACAACATTACTGTACATGGATTTACCTTTTCTTTCTGGATGTCAGCCAGGCAGTGGGCATTAATGGAGCCCAGGGAGACACTCAATGTAAGCCCCCTAATTTGGTGGTGGGTGGGGCACGTTACAAGACTTTCAGCATAGCCTTGGTATTACCCCGCCTCATGAACACTGCGCTGAGAATTTTCAAATCCCTGCCGAAATGGCATTCCGCACCACTGCAACGTAATTCTGCGCAACCAGTGAGAAAACACACTTTTGACAGGATTTAAAAAATGACAGCTGTCACGTTCTTGAGATGATGTAAAAAAAAAAATGGCTATGTTAAAAATTTGGGGTGAAAATATTTTAAATTATCCAAATTACGAGTGAGTGTGGTGAAATTGTAATGCATGCGCATGATTTTGCAATTTTTACCCCACATTTTCAACATAGCCTTCTTATGACCCCACCTCATGAACAAATGCAGTAAAAATGTTCAAATCCTGCCCCAAAGGAGATTTGGCCAAGTGACTGCAAAATTGCCATTCAGGCCGGATTTGTGAAATTCCACTGACATTGTTCATGAAGTGGGGTCCCCAAAATGCCGTGTTGAAAATTTGATGTCAAAATATGCAAAACTGGCCAAGTTTTTGCATCAAAGTTGAAAACCCCATTGAAATATATTGAACTGCATTTACCTCAGTTTCTCATACTGCAGTCACTGGTTCCAGCAGCAAGACACGACTTCGATTGGAGAGTGGATCTTCGACCTGTTAACCTCTTCAGGTATGTGGAGTGTACTGGGGTGTGTGGGGTGGTGGGTGCTGAGTGGGAGTTGGGGTTCAGATTGGTGAGGGACTGTTTTTCGTTTGTAGGGAAAAAAAACCAAAAACATCGAGGATCATTTTATTTTTTCCAGGCAGGGACAGCGATTGGCAGGTAGGGGTGCCACTAGAAACCAGGGAAAACGTTTGTAAATATGGGGATGGGGATTGGAGGGTGGGGGTGCCAGTAGACACCAGGGAAACATTTATGTAACCCCCCTGCAAATGGGGGTTCCCAAAAGACTTCCAGGAGCTTGCATGCTCCAAGCCTGAATGGTGTTTGGCATTTAAGTCATTTATCAGTGAGTGTTTTTAGAGCCTCTGGTACTGTCTCTTTAAGAGCTGTCTGCTTGCAGACATAATTAGTTTGTATGGGGGGACTGTGTGCTTCTCTGAGTACCACTCGAGCTGCTGCCAATTCACTTCATTTTGCAGTCACTAGGAGTGCAAAGGAACCTATCTGAAAGATGTAACTGTTTGCCAGAAATTATTTAGAGTAATAATGAAATTACAGTTTGTCTAACCTGCTTTCTTTGCAGTCAGAACTGTGTCTGCTAGTTCCCCATTCTAGTTTTGAACTGCTGAACTGGACCAATCAGTGTGGGGTAAGCTAGCTCTAAAATGGTGCCTTGGACGAATCAGAACTTGGACTCATAATCTGAGCCAGCCACAAGAGGATTGTATGGGCAGTGACTCTGGGAGATGTAGTTTAGACTTCAGTGCCTTTTTGGACCAACAGCAGCAGTCTATTGTGAGTGACAGCCAATCCAGTCAAGAACTGGGAGGAACTCAAAGGAAGTGCTCGGTTTTGTCGGTTGGAGTTTCAGTTGAGCTTTGGCAGTGAAGAAGGAAGGAGCCCTGTGCTTTTTCAGTGTGCAGTTTTAGTCAAAAAACGTGTGTAAGGCCCAGAGTTCCGGTCTGCAGCTTGTGTAACAGCTTGTTAGGACTGAACTGCCCTGTGAAAAGAATCAAAGGATCTCTGAAGAGTAGAAACCAGGCTCACCCTGTAGAAGACTGGAGGAATTGCTGAAAATTGTAATCGGTCTGTCAGGAACTGAATCTGCTGTGTGTTCTCCGGTATTGCGCAGTAATTGCGATCGGATACAGATGCAGCCTGCCTGGTATAGTGCTTTCTTTATATGGATGTGTGAAGAGGCTTGTACCTCAAGTGAGCCCTGCTGACATTGAAGGACCCTATCTTATTTGGAGGTCGTGAGTACTAATTCAGGGTCGCCCTGTTGAATTGCCACATTAAATCCAAATGGAATTACTGTACTGCTGACTGTTTAATTCTCCTTTCTGTGTGAAAGGGCCCTACCAGCTGCCATGGTTTGACTAGCCACTAGGGCTTGGGTACCCAGGGACAGTAACTGATAGGATAGGCCTGTGCACAGAGCCATAGGTAGATTATTAGAGTGATAAGATAATTAACCTGATTTCCCCTGTCCTTGTTATATCCCCCTAAATAAATCAGAGCTGCTTGTTTCAGCAAAGTTATACTGCCTGAGGTATTTGTCTATGTTAAAGTACTGTACTGTGATTGTTGCACTGTATCTCATTTCACAGGAGGTCCCAGTGCTGAACCAGACCTGGGGTAAGTGTATACTGTGAAGGTAATTCTGATATATTGTGGGCCACTAGTGGGAAGAAAGGGGGTTGTGTGTCCCAGAGGGCTGTGACCAAGTTAGTTTAACTATTGCAAACCCTGACCTCTGGGTGGAGGCACCCGCCATTGGATCCAGGCCCCTCAACCTGTTAGTGGCAAATCAGGCAGGGGTAGTAGCCCTGGGATAGCGCCATCTAGGGTTACATTTATAAATATGAGGATGGCGATCAGACTGTGGGGGTGCCAAAGACACCAGGAAACATTGATAAGTATGGGGATGGTGATCAGAGGGTGGGGGTGCCACTAGACTCCAGGGAAATAAAATAACGTTATAGGGATGGTGATCAATCAGAAGGTGGGGGGGTACCATTAGATACCAGGGAAATAAAGAAAACATTATGGGGATTGGGGGGGGGCATGGTGCCACTAGACACCAGGGAAATAAAACTTGATTGTGCAACTGGCACGGTTTGTGAGGCCTGTGTGATCAGTTCAGTGTGATGCAGATGTATGTGCTGGGATTTTAGATGCACACTGAGAAGATTGACCGGTTCTCTGTTTAACATTAGTTGGAGCATGTAATTGTATCTTCTGGCTGTGGCTTTTGCTTTGGCCTGGGCAGAGCACACCCACCCGCATTTTGTCTTTTTTTCTTTTAAGTTTATGAGCTACATGGAGCTGTTTGCAGCGTGGCCCCCTGTTACAATTGGAACTTTTATGGACCTTTACTGTATGCAGTCTTTTCTGTCTGAACAGTAAAGTTCAAACTGTAAAGAACTGTGAATGGTTATTTTCCATTCCAACGATCCTTACCTAAGTGAGTGACAGGCGATCCGGTTCTCCCCACAAAAAGACAAAATGGAACTAAGTATGTGACTGAGACCTAAATACAGGTCTTGTTCACGCCTTACCAAGCAGTATGGCTTTACAAAACAATTTTTAAAACTGGGGGGGAAAAAAAAAAAAAAGATGGCTGACATCATGAACGATATTTCTCTGAGACCCAACAGTGACACCTTAACTGTTTACAGTTCAAACAGTTTTCATTTACCTGCCTGTCTAGCAGCTATCACAGAAATCGTTATAATTCAAAAATGGTGAGATATCTTTTCACCAAGTCATCCAGAGGCACACCCTTGGCACAAAGCCATCACCCCTGAAAATTTCAGGAAAAATTTCATTTCTTCTGGGCTGTAGATGAGGGTAACATATGGCTGCTGGAGGGGGATGCTGGGCGGGGGAGTCTATGGGTGTCTGATATGGGGTACCTCCCTGCCTGAGCCTGGAAAATGGATAGAATTGAAAGAGAAAAAAAAAGTCCCCGATAGAATCAGTAGTTTCTCGTATTAATCAGTTATATATTTGTTTTATACAATAAGGGTCTTCTGATAACCCATTAAGTAAATACTTGTATTCTCACCGCATACTGATATTAGCAAGCTGAGATAAATATTCTGTGTAGACATCAGCACAAAATATCAGTACTCTCTCTACACCAGCAAAACGCTGTGGAAGACGACCGGGAAGAAGAAAACACAGATACCACAAAAACTCTACAAGATAATTTAACAAATACAAACATAACCAAAAAGACCCCATTGTATAAAATGGATACGTGATGGTAAGGGGCTTGGTATGTGTAATATCACAACTCATGGCAAGTGAGCTCAGGAAAAATCACTCGTGGCTCCGCTATGCGGAACCACTCGTGATAATCCCCGGGCTCACTTGCCACTCGTTGAGGTATTACACATATCAAGCCCCTTACCATCACGTATCCCCTCATTACAGAATGTATTCCTTTCTTAATAAGTATAGTTGTTCGTCCCTTTTTAGAGCCACTGTCACAGCCTGAGTGACCCAGTCTCTATATAGCTTGTCTGCTTCGATTGGATGTGAAGTGGGTCTCCTGTATAAATGCTATATCAATTGATCTTTTTAAAGTAACTTAGTATCTTTAATTTTTTATAGGTGTACCACCAGTACCCTTGGCATTTCAAGATATTTATTTATATGCATTCAAGGAGCTCATTAAGTCTGGTTTTGTTTTCGAATGATTATGAATTATTTATGCAGTGAAAAGCCAAAGCAGGGTATAACCGAGAAAACTCAAACTACAGTATAAATGTATAGTATCACAGTACTAACCTAACTAAAACCTATAAGGTAAAATTATAAACGAAGGTATAGAATGTTATCTGTCCTACAACTACATAAAGTCTACCTAGTAGGAGACAGTCCAAAGGGCTAAAAGGTGAGATGCAGAGGAGAGTAAACCCAGTGTGTCAGCCCAGTGCTGCTAGCTGATTAAAGTACCTTTAGAGATTGATGAGCCTGAGAGGTTTGCACCATAATTATGTGTTTAAGATAATTCAAGATGGCTCAGTAAAATGTAGGACTCTGTCGAAGCATCTGTATAGTGTGAACATTAAGGCTTTAACATACATTGCTGAGCTAAATATATAACTAGTGTGGCCTGGGAGAATTATACTGGTTCCAGATATCCTTGGTGGTATAAATGTGTATCAGGTGAATCCATGGCTTTGTAGATAATCGGGTTTCCTACAGCTGTCATGATCGCCCAAGGGGAATTCCTGTCATTCAAGTTCTGGATTTACCAGGCACTGCGGATAATGTAAGATGGATGACTTGCAAAGGCCATCTGAGCGAGCTTGAATTCCTTTTCAAGGCATCCGCCTGTTCTCTCTATGCAGCAGTGCTTGTATTTTTTTTTTTTTTATTTCTCCTTTGCTGGGGGAGTTGTACCTGTGGTTCTCTCCCCCCATCCAGCTATCTCCTCGGCCCTGCCCCAGCCAGAGCTCTCCAACCCCCATGTCCTGCCCCTCCCAGCCACATCATGGTGGGGACTTACCCCGCACACCATGGAAGGCCAGGGAGCGGACACCAGGGGAACTGACTTGGGTGCGACTGATGTGACGCCAGATTCACCTTCATTGTGCCCACGGAGGTGTTCTGTGCTCATCCCCCCCAACTCAATGTGGGTGTGCAGTGACGCCAAGGACGCTGCCATGCGGCACATCTGACGTCGGCCCACGTCAACCTCACAGCTGACCATGGCATGCACCGACCCCCGGCCGCCCCCAGGAGTCAGTGCATCTGCAGTAGTCCCTTCCCACCCTCCCTGGAAGAGGAGAGCAGTCCCTGGGATGCTCGATCCCCCCCCCCCACAGTCGACCCTCCAGCACCTGAGGTCACTTCCGACCCTGGGTCGCTGGCGTGCCTACGAGTGGTGTTCAGCGCCCAACCTCAGAGCCACTCGCCGGCTAGCAGTGCTCGTATCAATGTGGCGCGCCTCTCCTCACTGTTACACTGCTGGAACTGTGTTCCTTGGTAATAATTGCAGGCAAAATAAATTCTAGATTCACATAGTACTATTTAGGTGCAAGGAGGATGGGTGCATAGACTGGGTTAGCCTTTCCCGAATAATTGACCCATATGAGGCTAGATTATTACCAATTGTAGAAGGGTCTATTAGAAGTATATCGAAAATTGTACTAGGCCAGCGACTTATATCCAGCAATGCCATTTTAGGCCAGAACTTACCAAAAAAAGCGCATCACCCAAAGATTGGGATCTCTACATAGTGCGTGCCCTTGCTGGAACCAAGGTAGAGTAAGCGTCAGTGCTGTTAAATTTTCATCCTCTACTCAAACATTTCTTTTTTTTTTTTTTTCTGCCTTACTTGCCCCTGGCCTGCCTCTCCTTCCGGCTGCACGTGACCCCCCGACCTCCTCACCCCGACCCTTCCATTACTCACCTCAGGTCCGCCAGCCGACCCGGGGTGGCCCGGCGTAACCCTTCGCCGGATGGGTCCCTCTCTTCCAAGGGGGAAGGCACCAGGAGGGGATACCAGCACGTTCTACGATCAGTCCCCGGGTGCTGCTGAAGTGGATTCCGGGGTGTCGGGCATTTGAGGCGGCTGGAGCCGGCAGCCATCATCCGGCAGACCAGGAGGCAGCATTTTCCATTTTTCTGTGGGGAGTGACGTCCTGACGTCAAGGCATACGCCGACGTCTGTCACTCCCCCTTGAACACCGAGCCCTGGCTGTACTGCTGTACTCCCAGCCTCCGCCAGGAGTCATACGTGGTGTGCATCCCGCCCTCCCAGAGAAGGACAGCTGTCCCCGGATGCTCCATCCTTCTCCCCCCGGCCGGCCCTCCGGCGACCCGAGTCCATTCCCGAACTCGGGTCGCTGGCGTCGCCAACAGAAATCCAACCTCTGCGCCGATGGGCTGGCTACTCAAACATTTCAAAGAAAAGAAAATTCCATGATCCGTGTTCAGCAAGTTGTGTGTACCTTTAAAACATTCTGTTATAAATTGCTGTATTAAACCATTTGTGCCTGAAATAAAATACAGGAGTACAGTTTTAAAATAAGACTATAATACATGCGTTTGAGTTGGAAGATGAGGTCCGAATTTCGTATAACACTGCCAGTAAGAGTCCTTAGCAACAAGGAGTCCAGATGTGATTATCACAAGCCGTTTAGGATAAATCGTGTTCAGGCAGATTAGAAATACAGAGAGAACCTAATAGTTTTCAAGGAAACCATGGAGTCTTTTAAGTATTAATAAGTATTCTCCATATCTCTAAACACACTAAAAAAGAGGTGGAGTGAGCCCTAGAAGTCGGGTAATTTAGGGAAATACATTGAAGGAGAACAGCCAGATTATATATGTAAATAGCCCTAACATATAAGTTACAATATAGAGTAAAGCATTAGTAACATGGGATGTGGTTTCAATGTTGTCAGTGGCTCAGTAGGTAGCGCATTCGTCTCTGAGGCCGGGAAATCAGAGGGCTGTGGGTTCAGTTCCCACATCTGGCACTTGGATGAATATCCCAGTACTGACACCGTAGTGCAGCATGAGAGGGGTGCTGCACTTCTGAGGTGCCGTCTTTTGGATGAGACGTTAAACCGAGGTCCCATCTGCCTGGATTGGTGGTAGTTCAGGTGGATGTTAAAGATCCCATGGCACTTATCGAAAAGAGTAGGGGAACTTCTCCGGTGTCCTGGCCAAATTTCCCTCATTCACTAAAAATACCACCAACAGCTTAATCTGGTTCAGCGTCAGTTGGCATTCATCTGTATCCCCCTCCAGCGGGTCGTGCCTGAAAATAGGCAGGATTTGTCTAGTGCATTTACCCGCTCAACAAAAATTAAATTAAAAAAATAAATAAAGTTATGGTCATAATATGTGGTGCCCATTGTCTCTTGTATCAAATATATTATGACACTGGAGATATCTGATATAAACATTTGTATTTTGTACTGTCCTCTAGTATTTAAAGGATAGAGCTGGAAACAGGAATGCAGGAGAAGGAAAAGGGGAAATTAACTAGGAAAGGCCCACTAAGCTGAAACTTGTTTCCAGATGCGACCTCTTAGCACAAGGAAGTTGTGACTTGCTCAGGGTCACACAGTATGCAAGTGGGAGCTGTGGGATTTAAACCCAGGTCTCCAGGTTTGCAGCTCAGTGCCCTAAATCACAGCACTATACTGCCTCAGAAAACTATGATGGGAGAGAAAGTGTAACAAACAGAAAAGATTAGACAGACCTAGGTAGAAAAGTAGGGTTTGGGAATGGGAGCGCAATGCTAAGGTATAAAATCAGAGTAGTGCATAACTGGTACTAAACCCAAGGCCACCACCTAAGCTCAGACTGAGGGCTCATGTCCAGGGAAGCGCAAGTCATACACCCCGTATTGTAAATTTCAATTGTTACAGATTTCCAGCTTTCCAGGGTAGGACTTTTAGTAGTATGCCAAATTCTAGTAATCGCTTTCTTGGCGGCAAGATCCAAAATCAGTATAATACTAAAGCTTGTGCGGTTTATTGTGTTGCCTTCAGGCAGCATGGCTAGCAGGAGAAATGGAGTTATTTCTCTAGGCAGTTGCATACTACCTCCAACTCTTGTATGATAGCCTGTCAGAAAGGCTGAAGATATGGGGCAGGCCCAGAACACATGAGTGGCATTCACCATAGCCTGGCCACAGTCTCTTCAGCATGCAGTCATGGCATCACTTGTGAATTTGGCCAATTTGGAAAAAGCGAGAGTGGCACTTCCAGGAGAACGCTGTCCAGTATGACAGGTGACACTTTAAAGTTTTGGTGTCATTACCAGTGGGACTTCTAATAAGAGTGTAGTCCAGAGTGCATTTTCAGGAAAAAAAAATGGAAACAAGCAGGAAGGGACACCATTGTATTCTCTTATGTGTAATAATTGCGTGTGCTGGAAATTCCAGATTACTGTGTGTGACTCTCTTAAAAAAAAAAAAAAAAAAAAAAGGCCGTTTAGAGAATTAACACTGGAAATAAAGGTAGTTTTATGCTAAAACAAGGTAAATACGTACAAACATTTTGAATAGTGTGCTATATATCAAATACATAATGGATTGCAGTAGAAAAACACATTTCGACACATTAGTGTTAAGACCTTCATAATTAACAAGTGGCTTTGCCACTCCTGAGTCATGCATCGGACTGCTCGCCAGTGGAAATAAACGTGTTATTCCACTGCAACCTATTACATGTATTCCCTATGTACACAGTATATGGGAGTAATATTTACATTTTTTAACACTAAATTCTGGAAACGACTGTGCTTTTTATTTGTTTGGCAGCAGATGTTTATTTTCTTGGTGGGTTGGTGACATTCTAACTTGCGGTAGCACCCTCTCTGATTTATAAACCACTCCGTTCTGCAGTGGGCAGCAAAGAGGTGCAGGCATTGTACTGGCTCATATTTCTAACCTTAAAATCCACTAGATAAACAGTGGGAGAAGAAGGGTTCCAGTCTGGTGCACTTTAATTATACTTTAATAAACATGTCAGATTCCAATTAATAAATTATTACACCAGACGTAATATTGGGCCATGGGTGGTCCTTTAAAGAAAAAAAAGTCTTGATTTTTTTTTTAAGGTAATTGGAGCAACTCATTAAGCATGTTCTGTCATGCAGCTGGGATTTTGACTCCAAAGATAATAATGGGGCCACTTAAATTATCAAAGGGAAGGAATGGATTAGTTACATTTGTAGAGTGCCTGCGGACAACTGAAGTATCCCAGAGCAGGGTAGAATAAGGCATCTTAAAGGGGAACGAAAGCCCAGTAGCATTTCCAGTTCATATATTTTCTACCCTCTGTTCTGTTTCTGTACATCTCTCTCTCCTTTTGTTTTCAGTCTCCCTCGTCATTAAACCTGCTCTGTATGCAGCCACCTATAGTGTGCTCCATTATAAATTCTGTAACTAGTGCATTGTCAGATTTATTTCAGTTTCATGTTTTGGGAACGATCTATTGAGCAAAGGTCATTTACAGGGGAGACCCAATGAAATACAGTAAATATTCTGCACATGGTAGCAACATATAGTTAAAAATATAAACACATGACATAAAATGCATTCTAAAAGTAAGATCATAGTTTGATTATGTAGTGAGATCATAATAAAAAAAATCAACATCAAGCAGTAAAAAGATCACACACCATCAGACCTAACAATTTTGCAATCAGCGTAGCATCAGTAAAAATGACAGTTGGGAGCAACATGTGAAAAACATTCATTATCTGTTAGTACTCTGTTTTAGCATAGGGGGATTTAACATTCCTATCCTTAAATTCAGAATGAAGGGTGTGCAGGACTAGAAAGCTAAAATAATGAGCGGCCCATTATGTTTTGTACCCTAGGTATATTGTGTATTCTGAAGTGTTTGAACTTGTCAGTTTTGATCGGGGTTCCTTAATAACCAGCCTATCCACCAGATATTCTGACTGGGACGGAGCCTTTCTCTCGTTTCAGTGTGAACAATATGTTGTGTATCATCCTTCAGTCGGGCAGTGTTACCCAATCCAGTTGTTTGTACATTAAGCAATTACGTAAGTCCTTAGGGCATTCTAAAATCAGTTTCACTAATCTGTTGTGTAAGACTTTTGCTTTGTGTAGCGTATCAACAATCATGGGTTAGTTTATTTTTTTTTTCATTCTCTCATTAAGTACACTGGTGCCAAAAAAAAACTTTTTCAGGCACCAACTGGTGTGCAAATTGTACGAGATAAATACAAACAATTTGAAAGTACAGTAAATAAAAAAAAATGCAAATTCCCAGTACTGTAAAACATTAGAAATCAGTGAGACGGTGAACGTTTCAGTAGATGTTAAAAGATCTCAAGAGGGCAGGAATACGATTCCATAAAGAAGCTGCTGTGTAGCTAAGTGGTTGCAGGCGTATTAGTATGCATACGTGATATTTGTAAGCAGTTTTTAGAATCAGCCCTTGGCTCCTATGCTAATATTGCTGCCTGCATGGGCTGGAGCTTTGAAGCAAACTGAGTTGATTGTGGAGCTGCTCCATTTTCAGTAATGTAGCCCAACTGTCCAAGTACCAGAATCAGCATTAGGCGCCACTGACTGATTATAGCCAATGATGTCATTGGTTGGAAGGTTTATAATGGTTCAGTTGGGTGACTACATACAGAGCTGGTTTTAAAGATGAGTGAGCCACAAAATAAGAGAGGGACGTACAGAAAGAGATCAGAGAGTAAGGAAATACGGATTGGGACAATTACAGTGTCTCTCCTCCCATTTAAAACAACTTAACATTGCATTTGAAGTGACTGATAGGATTTGGATTTTTACTGTTTGATGAACTCGGCTGCCTGCCTCCGTCTCAGTTTGCACTGCAGTCTCGGCGAGGACCGTTAGGGTTTTAACTCACTTATAAACTGGACCATGAAAAATCCTCTTAACTGCATTTTGAAACACAGCACGACAGTTAATTATTTTATGACAACAGCACACCTTACCTGAACTACATATTTTTTAACACATAAAACCCACTGTGACAGGGCTGAATAAGACCCTGTTCCATTTGTTATGCAGAAAGAGTTAAAAGCAAGGGCCTGTTCTGTCCTCTCCTTTTCCTTCTCTTGCAAGACCTAAGAACTGATCACTCTTGCCAGTCTCATGATTCTTTCCCCTCCTGCGATCTCCCTGTCTTCTCTTGCTGTTTCTGTCTTTTACTCCCCCCTGCTTATAAAAATATATGTAGATCTTTATGTGAAACTGGGTTCTCTGGTTTGAAAATGTATATAGTTATAGTGTTAAAATGATTGCGAAAAGCTATTTGGAACTCGGGACTAACCTTGACCTCCTCAGGCTTGTTTGCAAAACTGTCTGCAGGAGGTCAGCTTGGGATACAGTGTTCGAATTGCAAGCATGCTCAGGAAAGAAACTGACAAGAAATTTGATACATTTTGTCAGAAACAGGATGCCTCTTAACGAGCTCAGGATGCAGAAGTTAATTGCCTGGAAAACACATTATATATAGAGAGAGAATGAAATTTAGAATTAAAGATGCCCTCAGAGGAAGGACTATGTTTTGTTTGAACTGCCTGTATAAAAGCTATCCTGCACAATTTTATTTTTTATTTTGTTATTGAAAAGAATAAAATGCTACTTGCAAATTTTGTAACTACTCCTGGATTTCCTGTGCTTCCTGACCTGTGCCTCGATGACACCCATTTTACAAGTGGGATAACACACTTCAGGGTGTTAGTCATAAGGTAATACTGCAAGGGGGGGCAGGCGATGTGGAGCAGCCATCAGAAAGGATGTGCATCATGTGAGTTGCATTGCTTATGTAACCCCTAGATGGCGCTATCCCAGGGGCTACTACCCCTGCCTGATTTGCCACTAACAGGTTGAGGGGCCTGGATCCAACGGCGGGTGCCTCCACCCAGAGGTCAGGGTTTGCAGTAGTTAAACTAACTTGGTCACAGCCCTCTGGGACACTGCAACCCCCCTTTCTTCCCACTAGTGGCCCACACAATATATCAGAATTACCTTCACAGTATACACTTACCCCAGGACTGGTTCCGCACTGGGACCCTCTGAGAAATGAGATACAGTGCAACAATCACAGTACAGTACTTTAACATAAGACAAATAGCTCAGGCAGTATAACCTTGCTGAAACAAGCAGCTCTGATTTATTTAGGGGATATAACAAGGACAGGGGGAAATCAGGTTAATTAGCTTATCACTCTACTCATCTACCTATGGCTCTGTGCACAGGCCTATCCCTATCAGTTACTGTCCCTGGGTACCCAAGCCCTAGTGGCTAGTCCAAACTGTGGCAGCTGATAGGGGCCCCTTTACACAGAGAAAAGGAAAATTAAACAGTCAGCAGTACAGTAATTCCATTTGAATTTAATGTGGCAATTCAACAGGGAGCGACCCTGAATTAGTACTCACGACCTCCAAATAAGATAGGGTCCTTCAGTGTCAGCAGGGCTACTCTTGAGCTCCAAGAGACTCCTCACACATTTATATGGTAAAAAGAAAGCACTATACCAGGCAGGCTGCATCTGTATCCCGATCGCAATTACTGCACAATACCGGGAGAACACACAGCAGATTCAGTTCCTGACAGACCGAGTGCAATTTTCAGCAATTCCTCCAGTCTTTACAGGGTGAGCCTGGTTTCTACTCTTCAGATATCCTTTGATTCTTTTCACAGGACGGATTCAGTCCTAACAAGCAGTTACACAAGCTGCAGACCGAACTCTGGGCCTTACACACGTTTTTGACTGAAACTGTGCACTGAAGGAGCACAGGGTTTCTTTCCTTCACTGCCAGACCTAAACTGAAACTCCAACAGACAAAACCGGGCACTTCCTTTGAGTTCCTCCCAGTTCTTGACTGGATTGGCTGTCACTCACAATAGACTGCTGCTGTTGGTCCAAAAAGGCGCCGAAGTCTAAACTACATCTCCCAGAGTCACTGCCCATACAATCCTCTTGTGGCTGGCTCAGATTATGAGTCCAAGTTCTGATTCGTCCAAGGCACCATTTTAGAGCTAGCTTACCCCACACTGATTGGTCCAGTTCAGCAGTTCAAAACCAGAATGGGGAACTAGGCAGACACAGTTCTGACTGCAAAGAAAGCAGGTTAGACAAACTGTAATTTCATTATTACTGTAAATGATTGCTGGCAAACAGTTACATCTTTCAGATAGGTTCCCTTTGCACTCCTAGTGACTGCAAAAATGGAGTGAACTGGCAGCAGCTCGAGTGGTACTCAAACAGAGAAGCACACAGTCCCCCCATACAAACTAATTATGTCTGCAAGCAGACAGCTCTTAAAGAGACAGTACCAGAGGCTCTAAAAACACTCACTGATAAATGGCTTAAATGCCAAACACCATTCAGGCTTGGAGCATTCAAGCAAGCTCCTGGAAGTCTTTTGGGAACCCCCATTTGCAGGGGGGTTACACCTTTATGAATTTAAACATTAATATGAACAATTTTGAGCTCACGAATTTTGAAATAGCAATCAGCTGTGCAGCCTAGAGGACCCAGAACAAAATGGGTCCAAAAAAGACAACAGCATGCACAGCAGAGTGTTGGTACTTACTTCTCAGTGTCTGGGGAAACAGGCAGGGCCTGACCGTGGTGTCAGCAGTGGATATCTTCCCATGATGCAGATTATTGAATATGCTCTACGAAATACAAACTACATGTGGTGAAACTAATAAGCGGCTGGCAGTAGTACAGAAGAATTTCACAGACCTTGATGCCCGTATAACAGAAAATAGAGGCGTCTGAGTACCTGACAGGAGTCCACATGTCTGCTAGAGCTCAATGCAGGGACAGTGTGCAATTTAAACTTCCTCTGCTCAAAAGTAGAGATGCTGGACAACACAGCGAGGCAGGGCAATGTTTGTGCGGCTGGCTTCCTCCTTTGGTTCGCAGTTCGAACGGAGCTGGTTACAAACGTGGAGCACCTTATTTATGATGACCCTGGCTTTCACCCCTGCGAAGCTGGTGTTCAGGTTTTAAAGGCTTTCATAATTCCTGCGTGAGCCCAGCTGCAAGAGTGGGCTGCTTTCTGACCACTTATAGCTATCGCCACGTTGTCCAGCACAGAGTCTCTGATCCCATTATTACAAAGTGCCTGAGCTAAATGGAACATTGTATGGGAAAGGAGCAAGCTGGGCTTCTTCCCTGCTCTTTCTTCACAGATGCGGGAGAAGAAATTCCATTTACAGGTACTCAAGAAATCTCTCCCGGAGCAAGGCATAATGGCTCAACCTCCGTTCCCAGCACGTCTGCAGACCACTCACAAAATGCACGTTTTCACCTACATTCTTGCTGCTGAAAGTTTTGTGAGTAAGCTTAAACAACCTATGGCTCACCCAGAGTGTGACTCCGATGGGGACAAGGACGGAACGTGATACAGTACCAGTTGGCTTGTTGCTCTATAAATCCTTAATGCTGGTCTTGATTGGTGGGCGGGCATTTGTTTTCTGGTGGCCTGATTGCTAAGCAGCAGTTCTGCTATTCGGGTATTGCGCATTACATTGAATTGTACTGATACATGTTGTTACAGTGTATCCGTTCATAGCGTAAATTTTTATATCCTTTTATTTTTTTCTGTGTCTAGAAAGCAGGTAATGGATAGGTGTGTAGTGACTCACCGATCAAGTTGTGAACTTTAGGACTATCTTGAGACATTCCCTTCCCCCATCACGGTGACACAAAAGTTACCCAAGCGTGAATGGTTCCACCTTAAAGGAGCAGTCCACTCAGAATTTGCAAAAAACATATGTAGAGTGTTTTGATATGTATGTTAAGTCCTAGTGTGTCCTTCCCTCTGTCTGCTGTTAGGAGTTTTTCCTAAGTTAGCCTGCTAGCTGTATGGTAGTTTTACGACCCCTGGGGATCTCCATCACAAATAAGTTTATTGGCTTCCTTTCTCCTACGATGCACCCTGTCTCATGTGATACTGATGTAGCCATGTCCTTAGATTTAGCATGTGCACTGCTTTAAAATCAGTTTACAATCAGTTCACAACAGCAGGTAACTGTTCTTATCCAGGGAGCACAAATGGCAACAGTTAGTTTAGCAGATACCTGAGAGCAAGCTAACTGGGGTTTCTGTTACACAACAGCTACTAAATAGCTCAAATTCACTATTTTTGTATTCTATGTGCATCAGGTCTAGCTAGCAGGAGTGTTTTAATTTTAAAACTGTTAATTTTCTCAAACTATACACATCCATAAAAGCACAGAAACTGCCCAGATCATCAATGCTACCTATAATTAATAAAGACTCTAGCTGTTTTCTTACAGAAACCCCACTCGGTTAGATGTCAAGTATTTGCTAAACTGTAAATGTAGGTATCAGCATTCTGTTAGCAGTTAGTGTTGACTTTGCTTTGTGACAACATTTTCATATTTATTTATTTTTACAAATGAAGTGTATGGTATGAAGCTGCAGCCTAGAAACTGCAAAATACTTCGGATTCAGCTTTTCTCCTGCCTGTGGTATGGCATGAAAGCAACAGGATGAAAGTGACTATTCCAGCTACACATCTGATTCCATTTTACAATGGTTCACTGCACTACACATTTAGTGTATCACACTTTTTAAAATAATAAAACAAATTTTCTCCAAGCTAAATAACTCACACATACAAATTTTTATACTTTATTAAAAAGACACTTCACATTTGTAACAAAAGACAAAAAAATAAATAAAAGTGATATCACAGACCAAAGTCAGCCCTAACTCCCAGTTCCTTCTACAGAATGTGGTACCTTCATTTATGGTTTAGCAAATACTTGAGAGCTGAGTAGGTGTTCTGTAAGAAAACAGCTACAGTCTTTACTAATTATAGCTTTGATGATTTGGGGCAGTTTCTGTGCTCTTTATTGTTGTGTGTAGTTTGATGAAATAACATTTTAAAATGAAAACACTTAGTACTGCTAGCTAGACCTGACACACACCAAAAACTCAAATAATGAATTAGCGCTATTTAGCAGCTGTTTTCTTACAGGAAACCCCAGTTAGCTTGCTCTCAGGTATCTGCTAAACTGTAATTGTTGCCATTTGTGCTCCTTGGATAAGAACAGTTACCTGCTGTTGTGAACCGATTTTAAACTGATTTTAAAGCAGTGCACATGCTAAATCTAAGGGCATGGCTACATCAGTGTCACATGAGACAGGGTGCATCATTGGAGAAAGAAAGCCAATAAACCTATTTGTGATGGAGATCCCCAGGGGTCGTAAAACTACCATACAGCTAGCAGACTAATTTAGGAAAAACTCCTAATAGCAGACAGAGGGAAAGGCACACTAGGACTTAACATGCATATCAAAACACTCTGCATAACATGTTTTTTTGCAAATTCTGGGTGGACTACTCCTTTAACTTAATTGAGCCCACACAATCTCTGTTATTTTCTACTTTCTTTTCACAGGATTTTCAGTCTTTCCCCCCCTTCTGCTTTTAGTTCTCCAAGGCATAGGAGAAGCTGGTATATGGACCTTAGCCAATAGATTTGGGGTGAGAGTGTTACATCCTGCATCTTTGTCATACTGGATTATATCTCCTTTAGTGAAGGTCCTGGACTTTCAGACTGATGCTGAGTGTATTTAAGCAGTAAGGCATGACAGGGTGACCTTGGGAAGTCAGTACTGGTCCAGTCCTCCTCAATGTCTTTATCAGCAATTTTGAGGAAGGCCTAGAGGGAAACACTTGCCTGTCAGCTGATGACATGAAGCTCTGCAACAGGGTGGACACACCAGAGGGAGTGGACAAAATGGTGAGAGATCTGTGGAGGCTTGAGGACTGGTCAAGGGATTAGCAATTGGGGTTTAACACTAAAAAATGCAAGATAATGCACATGGGACACACAAACCTGGGAACAACATGTCAGGTGGGGGGGGGATAAAATGCTCCAATCAGGAACGGGTCCTGTGGGTTATCATCTCTGATAACCTCAAGGTAAGTAGGCGGTGTGATAAGGTGGCAGGTAAAGCAAATAGAATGCTGGGCTGCATAGGCAGGGGGATCACCAGCAGGAAAAGGGAGGTCATAATGCCACTGTACAGAACATTAGCGAGGCCACACCTCGAGTACAGTGTCCAGTTCTGAAGGCCTTACCTATGCAAGGATATAGATAAGGGTGGAGGTGGTTCGGAGGAGGGCAACCAAGAGGGTGCAGGGATTACATCACAAATCCTACGAGGATAAGCTGAAGTCTTAAATATGTAATCCCTAGAGGACAAGAGGAACGGGGGGATATGATGGAGACATTTAAATACCTCACAGTGAGGAATAAAGTGCAGGAAAATACAATCTTTAAAAGAAAAGATGCTCAAGAACAAGGGACATGGGATGAAAATGGAGGAGGGAGATTCAGAGGAACGTGAGGAAGTACTTCTTCAGAGTGTGGTGGGCAAATAGGACAACCTGCCAGAGGAAATGGTGGGAGCAGAAATGATCACAGGATTTAAGAATGCATGGGATAGGCATGGGGGATACTAGTAGTCGGGGGGCACAACCTAATGCCAGTAAAGTTTGAAGGAGCACAGTTAATTAACACTAATGGGCAGACTAGGTGGACCAAGGGCCCTTATCTGCCCAAAACACCTGTGCATCTATGTATGAAGCGCACCCAAGAAGTGCTGTTATTCCTCAGTTACGCACACCCTGGAGTGTCTTATTGTGATTATAAAATGTCTTCCCTGATTGTTTATTTTTTTTATTTTAGGACCAAGTAATGAGACTCCAAGAGTTGAGCATTTCTGACCTGTGCTGTTGTGCTGGGGTAACAACCCGGTTATGTGACTGGACTGCACCAATCACAGTACAGTATTACTCTTACCCATTTTTATAATTTTTCTTATATGTGCAGTTATCCACCTGAGGCACATTTCTTCTGTAGTCGGTGTGCTTACAGTGCAAGTGAATACTTTTTTCTGTATTGGATAATCTCGTACATAAAAAAAGGTAACCAAAAAAAAAAGGTAGTACTGCTTTTCTCGGGTGGTTGCGGCAATGCGTTACACATGCCCAGAAACCACCCAAGGCATGCATTATTCCCATATCAGGCAAAATTCAGTTTTGGCTCGAAATTCCCAGAGCTACAATCGAGGTGGGACTCACATTTTTGGGGGAGGTTACAGTGGCATTTCCTCAAAAAAAAAAAACCCTGTTATTTCATTTGCTGATGTGTGTGTTAATAAACATTGTAATTCTCTGTCTTCTTGTCTTCCTTTCTTCAGTAGCAAAGTGCCATAGACGGCGCTCTGTGGCGCTTTGTCAGTGCACTATAAGGGAGCCCTGAAAGGTGATGTATGTAACCCCTAGGTGGTGCTATCCCAAGGGCTACTACTCCTGCCTGCGTGGCTAGTTGCAGGTTAAGGGGCCTGGGTACTGAAACAGGTGCCTCCACCCGGAGGGCAGGGTTATTAGTAATAAGACTAACCTGGGTACAGCCCTCCAGGACATTGAAACCCCCCTCTTTCCCTTCTAGTGGCCTAGACAATATGCAACAAACACTTTCACAATAGCCCCTATTCAGCATACAATTTCCCACACTGTTTGCACTTACCACCAGGGCTGGTTCCACCAGTTCGACCCTGGGAGACCCCCTGTAAAACAAGGTTAGGGACAGTAAATAACAACAGTACAGTGCTTTTGGTACAAACTGGAACCACAGTCAGATCAAATGCAAAAAGAGTTATATCTGATTTATTCAAGGGAATTGAACAAGTTAGGGGCGTAATCAGGTTGATTGATTCTAAAACTGATCTTGTCAGGCAGTTATGCATGCACTTTTAGTCCCTGCACAGTCACACACTCTGGGTACCCAGTTGGAAGTAAGGTGTGCTAGCCTGGAACGTGCCTGGGGTAGGCCGGCATCGCAGCTGGTTGGGGCTCTGTGATGAAAAGAAAAGGCATGCACAACCACACACAATTTGTAACCCAGAGCCTGAAGGCTCAGTTCGTGAAAGGAAAAACAACAATGCAATCAGATGAAGGAAAGAATTGTCAAGTACCTAGAGGCCAGAGGAGCCCAGGACCCAAGGCAGCATGGATTCACAGCGGGGAAGGTCATGCCAGACAAATCTGATAGATTTCTTTGACTGGGTGACCAAAGTAGTAGATCAGGGAGGGGCTGTGGACATGGCCTACCTAGACTTTAGCAAGGCATTTGACACAGTCCCACACAAACGATTAATATACAAGTTAGCCAGCCTGGGAGTGGGTCCCAAGATGACAGCCTGGGTAAAGAATTGGCTGGAGAATAGGACACAGAGAGTAATAGTAAATGGAGTCCACTCTGAAGAAAGGGGGTTACTAGTGGGGTACCACAGGGTTCAGTATTAGGACCGGTCCTCTTCAATGTCTTTATAAGCGACATTGCAGAGGGACTGGAAGGAAAAGTATGTCTCTTTGCAGATGACACAAAGATCTGCAACAGTGTTGATGCACAAGGTGGGGTGGAAAGGATGAGAAGGGACTTGGCAAGGTTAGAGAAATGGTCAAATGTATGGCAGCTTAGATTCAGTGCTAAGAAGTGCAAGGTAATGCACCTGGGAAACAAAAACCCAGGAGAAGAGTACACAATGGGGGGTGAGATACTAACAACAACAAAAATGGAAAGGGACCTGGGGGTAGTCATATCAGACGACTTAAAGGTGGGCAAGCAATGTGAGAGGGCAGTAAGGAGGGCTGGGGGGATACTGGGATGCATAGGGAGAGGCATCACCAGTAGAAAACAGGAAGTTGTTATCCCTCTGTACAGACAGCTGGTGAGACCCATCTGCAGTACTGTGTGCAGATCTGGAGACCCAATCTCCGCAAGGACATAGACAAGATGGAAGCTGTCCAGAGGAGGGCAACTAAAATGGTGCAGGGTCTGCACCAGAAGACATATGGAGAGACACTGCGCATGTAGTGCCTATCCACAAGGGGGGATCAAGGGAGCTGGCAGGGAACTACAGGCCTGTCAGCCTGACATCAGTGGTGGGCAAGGTGATGGAGGGCATTGTCAAGGAGAGGCTGGGGGGGCCCTGGATAAGTCAGGGTGCCTGGACGATAGACAGCATGGATTCATCCCGGGGAAATGGTGTCAGACAAACCTGGTGGAGTTCTATGACTGGGTGACAAGTGCCTTGGACCTGGGTAGACCAGTGGATGTCCTCTTTCTGGACTTCAGCAAGGCATTTGACTCTGTTCCTCACGTGGGCCTGTTGGATAAACTAGGAGAAATGGGGTGGGAAACCAGATGATCCGATGGATAGGCATTGACTCCAGGACCGGACCCAGAGGGTCGTAGTTGGTGGGATAATCTCTTCCCAAGGAGGGTCATTAGTGGGGTCCCACAGGATCAGTCCTTGGGCCCCTTCTGTTCAACCACCCACGTATCTGACATAAGGACAGGAATCAGGAGTGAGATGAGTCTCTTTGCAGATGACTCCAAACTGGGGCAGTGGTGGATGGGGAGGAGGGAGGTGGCCCTGCAGGGGACCTGGAGGCTCTGGAAAGATGGTCTAGAAAGTGGAAGCTGAGGTTTAATGCAGGAAATGCAAGGTACCACCTGGGGGCAGAAACCCAGGCCAAGTGTACACCCCTGGGGAGTACTACAAGTCTCAATGGCTGAGAGGGACCTGGGGTGGTGGTGGATGTCAAGATGAACAACTCTGAGACTTGTAGGAGGGCAGCAGCCAAGGCCAACAGGATGCTGGGATGCATCGCTAGGGGGATCACCTCCAGAAGGAGGAAGTGATACTCCCTCTGTATAACTGCTTGGTGAGGCCGCACCTGGAGTACTGCGTGCAGTTTTGGAGGCCACACTTAAAGAGGGACATTAACCTCCTGGAGAGGGTCCAGAGGAGGGCAACCAAAATGATTTGGGGCTTGGGGGACAGGACCTATGAGGAGAGGCTCTCAAGAGCTAAATATGTACACTTTGGAAGAGAGAAGGGACCGGGGGGACATGATAGAGGTCTTCAGGTACATGAAGAGGGTAAATAGGGGAGGAACAGTGAGGGTGCTTCGAAGGAAGGAGGAAGGGGCCACTAGAGGCATGGGTGGAAGCTGGAGGGGGGAGTTCAGGGAGAAAGGAGGAGGTGCTACTTCACTGAGAGGGTGGTAGAGCCATGGAATGCACTCACCTAGGGGGCTGGTGGAGGCAGAGACAGTGGAGGGGTTCAAGAGGGTGGGACAGGTACAGGGAAGGGTTCAGGAAGCAAAATCCAATGCAGCAAGAATATCCGGAACTGGGAAGGGAGAAGCCAGAGAAGGCGAGGGGGACAGCAAGGTCAGCACCCAGGGTGGGGGCTGACCAAACGAGCAGACACGAAAGACCATTAGGCCTATTCTGCTGGCATTTTAGTATGTTAGTACACTAAAGGAGCTTAATATGTGTAGTCTCGAGGAAAGGAGGGAGAGGGAGGACATGATAGAAACTTTCAAGCACCTCAAGGGAATCAACAAAGTCCAAGAGGGTAGCATCTTTCAAAAAAAGAGGTGTGCAAGAACAAGGGGGCACAATTTGAAGATAAGGGGGGGCGGCTCAGAGGTAATGTAAGTAAGTATTTTTTCACAGAGAGGGTTGTGGATGCATGGAACAGCCTTCCGGAGGAGGTTGTGGAGTCAAAAACAATGGTTAAATTCAAGCATGCATGGGACAGTCATAAGGCAATTCTAGGGGGTTGGGGTAGAAAGAAGTAGGCTGCTGGTTAACTAGGATCTGCAGCTTATCCATTAGGTAGAGAAATGGGCAGACTGGGTGGGCCAAGTGGTCCTTATCTGCCGTCAAATTCTATGTTTCTATGACAACACTTGAGATTTAGCTGTTGTTGCAGGGAGCTACCCTGCTTATTACACTACCCAATACGAGACACAGGCTAGACGAAATGGAGACTGCATGTTGAGGACTGGTTTGCCAGGAGAAGCAGGGCCCACACGAATCACCGAGATGTCGTTCCTGTTCGACATGGTTGAGCAGGGGGCTGATCCCCAGGCGAGTCTCTCGTTGATGATGGTTTCTGTGCCTGAAGTAGCTGGCTGGGCCAGGTGGCAAGGCCCAGGCCAGGTGGAACAGTTCGGATTTTGAGTCTGGTAGTGCTAGATACAGCTTCCAGCAAGCGTGGCTCATTTACACAGTGGAGAACCAAATCGTGACCCGCTAACAGCACACAGCACATTTGTAGTAAAGCAATTACCATACCACAATGCGGAAGGCAATCTGGCCGCAATATCAGTGTCTATGAGCTAGACCAGGAATTCTGTGGTAAATGGATGTCCTGACAGGCCGATCGCGTACAGCAAATCTTCGGTCTTCTTCAGGTTCAAATCTGGTCCCTCTTCAGTGGCTTTGTGACACCAATTTGGATACAGTCCGATAGCTAAGCCTTTCAGAGGATTCCCTCTCGAGGGACTGCAGACAGACAGGCCAAACTCAGCCTTTCCACCAATCTCCCGTGCGAACTACGCAGGGGCTGCTGCTCGAATAACTCAAGCTGTTTACTCTTCAGACTCTTAACTCCAGACTGACTGACTGCAGCAGGCAGCTTGGGAATTTCCCTTCGGTCCAAAAGGTTCTGGTTGGTTGATCCATCAGTCTGTCAAAGCAAGGGCTTCCCCTACAGGTCTGTTTTGGCACCAAAATGTAAAAACTACAATTCCTGCAGAAATTTGCTCCCACAAGACCCCGAGGGACAGGCTCCATTTTAGAGTCCCCAAAAGTACTGATTGGTGCTGACTGGCAGTCCAAAACCAAAATGTTGGTGCAATACAGAAAGTTCATGCTGCAAAGAAGGCAGGTTAGACAAACTACTATACTACTGCAATTAAAGCAGATAAACAGTAAACAGTTACAGATTCCAGTAAAGCTCCCTCTGCGCAATTAGCGATGGCAGAACAGAGCGATAACACTGAAGCCCGGAGAGGACTCGAGCCTAGACACACTCTGCTGCTAACCAGAATAATTATACATTGCAAAATAGGCAGCTCTTAAAGAGACAGGCGTAGAGGCGATTAGACACTGTCATGCAGTTTCTTTTTAAACAACTAAAACACAGGACACCAGCCTGGCAGAGGGCATTTAGGCATACCCAAGGAAAGTTTTTAGGAACCCCCATTTGTAGGGGGGGGTTACATGTAAATTTAGATTTTAAAGGAGACATACATAGCATTTCCTGATTCTAAAGTACATTAAACTTTGCACAAATAAAGACTTTAATTTTCTGCAATGTTCTAAGATAGCCTCTCCTTGTTTGATGACATAGCCCACATTGTGCGGACCAGTGCCCCACATTTTCCACCACTTTGAGTGTTCGTATCCCACATTTCAGTTACAAAGTGCCCAGAGGTATGCCAGGGGGTGGTGTGTGAACATAACCTGCCCTCTGGCTCCACTGTAGAGGGTCAGACGATGCTGATACCTCTATCCTGCGAAGGGGGAGCCCTGCCTTTCTGCTGCTCCATATCCTCTTCACTGGAGATCCTTAAATGGGAAGCCACTCTGCCCTGCCACACCACTCATTATTCTACCACTCCTTCTGTCTGCCACTTTCACTGCAGTCCTTTACTGCCACTCCTCTCACCACTGCCCCTTGCTGTCCCTCACTTTATACCATAGCCCCTTGCTGCCTCTGCCTTGCACTGTAGGCCTACTGCTCCCCCCCCCTTACCTAGTAGCACTTTACTTCCCCCCCAGTACCAGCATCCTACAGCCCTTTCTTCTCACCATAGCACCCATGCTACACCCTCAACATAGTCCTTAACACTCACTTTAGCCCTACTGCCCTTTCCCCTTACTGTAACCCCTTACCTTGCCTCTTGATTGTCGTAGCAACTTCTTGCCCCTCTCCATTAGCCCCTAACTGCACCAGCCTTCACCCATAGCCCCTTACTACTCTAAATCACTGCAATAGCCTCTTACTCTTTCTACTGGTCACCATAGCGCCTAATAGCCATGACACCCCAAGCTGTCCCTCACTGTACATCCTTACTGCCCTCCTCACCACACTTTCATTTCAGTTTATTTTTTTATACTTGTTAGCACAATGAGCATGTCTGCCCGTCTTCATATGCGACAAGTGTACAAAAAACAAACTTTTGCCACAATCCCCCACCCCATACCCATCCTTTGCTGTTCCCTCACTGTAGCTCTTTGCTGCCCCTCCTTTCTCAGCATAGACCCCTGTTGCCACCACCTCACCATAGACCTTGCTGTCCTTCTCCCACCCCATAGCCCCTTGGTGCCCCTCCCTCTCAACATACCCCAACCCCCCCACCACCCTTCTCACGGTAACTCCTGCTGCAGCAGGACTGACAGCCAGTTCTCCTGAAGGGAAAGTGCTGCAGCAGCAGACAGAACCCAGACTCCTTCCCCTGACACTGTAGCCGATTTGATGACATTTCACTCCTGTCCAGCTGCCTCGCCTGGTGCTTTACTTGGACCCCCTGCTCAGTATGGCTGTCTCTCGGTCTACACTTCTGTCTGGATCAGGTTTTTCACAGGATCAGTTTCTGTCTGCTTTCCTCCCTGTGAGCTCTGACAACAACACGACAGTCTCTTGGGAAACACATATAGTCAGTCCCTCCATGTGAGCCACTCTCACGAGAGCAGTGGAGGGACAAGAGGCACACACTAGTCTACAAGGGACTATGGCAGCTGTGAAGGGTCAAGGGACTCAGAAAAGAAAATGAAGTCGGGGCAGAGTGCCCTAGATGGTGCTCTGTGGCAGTTTGCCACTGCGCTATAAGGGAATGCATGTGAGCGGGATTGTCCCACGTGGGTTCAGTTTGCGCGGGGAGGCTAAAAATAGTGCAGTTTGCACCCCAATTTTAAGCCCTGCCTTATAACTGCACTCCCTGTTATGTAGTATCCCTTTCATGACTGAAAGAGACCCTGCGAACCGCAAATAAACATTCTTAAGCGAGACTTCTTCTAGGTTGGTATTAGTCAACATGTTGTATTGTGTAACTGTAATGCAGATGGCTTTCTTTGTCCACTAAAAGGGAACTACAGTGTTCACTTTAAGCAGGCAGAAAGGTCACTCCTCCGTAGCAGTGTGCAAGGTCCAAGCAATAGACAGTTCCAACAAAAGGGCAGCACTGTAGCACCGCTAATAACTTGAGAGCAATTTATGTTAGACAGCAAAAAAATAACTTACAAAAAAGTGTCAAGTGAAGACGTGGAGACACCAGCCAGCTCAGACAATGGTCCGACCGGTATTATGCACGCGCACTTCAGCAGTAGGATGAGCACCATTGTAAAGATCATTTAAATACCTGATGTGTTTACAAGTGCAAAGTGCAGCGTGCAAAATCATTTAAAGTGATAAACTAGTAACAGGTCAAAACATCAGAACTAACAATATGCAGTAATAAAAATTAAACCCAGATAAAATAATCCCTTTAATAAAATTTGCAGCATATAATTACTAGTGATAATAGAATAATCTTTAATATTTCTTTCCGAACTTATAATGCTAGTATCCTAGACAATCATATTTTGTGTGCAGTATACAGCTAGAACACTGTTGCCATTCATACTCAAGTATTCCAACATAAACTGTTAAGACATATAATATGGCAACAAGCAATCACTGAGAACAACAACAGTTAAACTTGTGTAACCCCTAGATGGCGCTATCCCAGGGGCTACTACCCCTGCCTGATTTGCCACTAACAGGTTGAGGGGCCTGGATCCAATGGCGGGTGCCTCCACCCAGAGGTCAGGGTTTGCAATAGTTAAACTAACTTGGTCACAGCCCTCTGGGACACTGCAACCCCCCTTTCTTCCCACTAGTGGCCCACACAATATATCAGAATTACCTTCACAGTATACACTTACCCCAGGTCTGGTTCCAGCACTGGGACCTCCTGTGAAATGAGATACAGTGCAACAATCACAGTACAGTACTTTAACATAGACAAATACCTCAGGCAGTATAACTTTGCTGAAACAAGCAGCTCTGATTTATTTAGGGGATATAACAAGGACAGGGGAAATCAGGTTAATTAGCTTATCACTTTAATAATCTACCTATGGCTCTGTGCACAGGCCTATCCCTATCAGTTACTGTCCCTGGGTACCCAAGCCCTAGTGGCTAGTCCAAACCGTGGCAGCTGGTAGGGGCCCTTTCACACAGAGAAAAGGAGAATTAAACAGTCAGCAGTACAGTAATTCCATTTGGATTTAATGTGGCAATTCAACAGGGAGCGACCCTGAATTAGTACTCACGACCTCCAAATAAGATAGGGTCCTTCAGTGTCAGCAGGGCTCACTTGAGGTGCACAAACCTCTTCACACATCCATATAAAAGAAAGCACTATACCAGGCAGGCTGCATCTGTATCCCATCGCAATTACTGCACAATACCGGGAGAACACACAGCAGATTCAGTTCCTGACAGACCGAGTGTAATTTTCAGCAATTCCTCCAGTCTTCTACAGGGTGAGCCTGGTTTCTACTCTTCAGAGATCCTTTGATTCTTTTCACAGGACTGATTCAGTCCTAACAAGCAGTTACACAAGCTGCAGACCGGAACTCTGGGCCTTACACGCTTTTTGACTAAAACTGCACACTGAAAAGCACAGGGCTCCTTCCTTCTTCACTGCCAAAGCTCAACTGAAACTCCAACCGACAAAACCGGCACTTCCTTTGAGTTCCTCCCAGTTCTTGACTGGATTGGCTGTCACTCACAATAGACTGCTGCTGTTGGTCCAAAAGGTGCTGAAGTCTAAACTACATCTCCCAGAGTCACTGCTCATACAATCCTCTTGTGGCTGGCTCAGATTATGAGTCCAAGTTCTGATTCGTCCAAGGCACCATTTTAGAGCTAGCTTACCCACACTGATTGGTCCAGTTCAGCAGTTCAAAACTAGAATGGGAACTAGCAGACACAGTTCTGACTGCAAAGAAAGCAGGTTAGACAAACTGTAATTTCATTATTACTCTAAATAATTTCTGGCAAACAGTTACATCTGTCAGATAGGTTCCCTTGCACTCCTAGTGACTGCAAAATGAAGTGAATTGGCAGCAGCTTGAGTGGTACTCAATCAAAGAAACACAGTCCCCCATACAAACTAATTATGTCTGCAAGCAGACAGCTCTTAAAGAGACAGTACCAGAGGTTCTAAAACACTCACTGATAAATGGCTTAAATGCCAAACACCATTCAGGCTTGGAGCATTCAAGCAAGCTCCTGGAAGTCTTTTGGGAACCCCCATTTGCAGGGGGGTTACACCCTTCCTGGCCTGGGAAAGCTTGACGTCCGCGTCAAGCAAGTACCCCCATAAGTTTCAACTGCAACCATATACATTTGCATTAGGCTCTCACATGTAATCATCAGTCAATATATCATTTTACCAAGAACACATTTCTGAAACATTGCAGTACATCACTCTTTACACAGTATTACATACACATTGTACCATAACTCAAGTTATTACCTCTTGTACATGAAAACTGAAGAGGGGGCCCTTCCTATCAGTTACCTTTGGGGCTGGATGGGGCAAGGGCACCATACTTAGAGGGCAACACAAGTAACTTGAGTTAGCACTGATGCTCAGTTTGGGCAATGAGCTCGGGACACATACACTCCTTTATGGACAACATTGAGAGGCAAGTCCACAGGCCTCCCAAGTGAATCATAACTGAGGTGCACCACAGGCTTTACAGCTCGACCAGTCTTTCTAGGGGAACTGTTATAGTCTCTGCACTCTGAGCCTCATTTTCAGCATTGTCCTCACTTGTCAGGAGTCTCCATGGGGGTAGAGAGGCTAGGAACTTGGGGCACTTTCAGCTCCAGGAGTTACAGTTTCTGAGTCCACAACATTTGGCCTGCATGGAGAGTTTGGACACTGGCAGTGGACTGTCAGGGCACTCAAAATACTCTTCTTGTTCGGTGTATCACCAGTCTGCCCCAATCTATCATTTTCCTCCCTGAAAGCTCAAACAGTTCAACCATGCACAATGATTCCATTTCATCTGATCTGATGCTTTGCACTTCACTTTCTGGGAGCATTGGCTCCAGGGATGAAGCTGGGGCTTAGACAGTCAGAAGGCCCAGCTTCATCTCCAGTATTGACTAGGAGATTGCCCGAAACAATTGACTCAGTTCGTAAGAAGGATAGTATTCAAGTCACTCTCACTTTCTTCTGATATGGACTGACAGTCATGCTCAACTGGGACTTGTGGAGGGAACACTTTAACTTTGCTTCTGTAGGTGCAGACTTTCTTGATCTTTTCTTAGCAGCAGCTCTAGTCACTGGTCCAGAGGGGCATCTTCTAGGGCTCAGACTCAATTAAGATTTGTCCAATGGGCAGTAAATGATTTCTATGCATTGTTTTACATCTTTGAATTATTCTCAGGCCTTACTTTGTACACTGGCAGATCATCTAGTTTGCCCACTACAATGTGAGGGAGATGGTACCATCTGTCAGCAATCTTGTGCTTGCCATGCAGTCCCAGATTTCTTACATACCCGATCTCCTCCTGGAGTTCCTGTGCTTTCACCTTTTATCATACCTTTCTTTGTTGGCCAGATTTCTTTTGGCAGCCATGGTTTGAGCCAGTTGGTACGCATGAGTTAGCTGGGCCTTTAACTTTTGCACATACTGTAAATAGTTGTCAGCTTGAACCCCATCAGGAGAGACCCCAAAACACACATCTACTGGTAGTCGAGCTTCTTCCAAACATCAGGCGGTAGGGGAGAATCCAGTGGCATCACTTTGGTGCAGTTATAAGCATGTACCAGGGTGCTAATTTGTTGGCTCCATCTAGGCTTGTCCTTTGGGTGCAGGGTGCCTAGCATATCTAGCAAAGTGCGGTTGAAACGCTCAGGCTGTGGGTCCCCTGGGGTGGTAAGGAGTGGTTCTGGACCTCGACTCCCACAGAGAAAGCATCTCTTTGATCAGGCGACTCTCAAAGTCTCTCCTTGATCAGAATGGATTCTTTGTGGAGCCCCATAGTGAACAAAAAGTTTTCTACAAGTACTTTGGCCACAGTGGATGCTTTCTGGTCTTTTGGTGGGAAAGCTTGGGCATATCTCGTGAAATGGTCAGTGACCACCAGCACATTACTGATATTTCTTTGATCTGACTCCAAACTCAGAAAATCAATACAGACCAGCTCCATGGGTGCACTGGTGGTGATGTTAACAAGGGGCAGCCCTCTGGGGCAAAGCTTTCCTCTGTAAGCAGCGACTGAAGTTCGAATGTGTTGCTCCACATCAGCCCCATCTTAGGCCAATAGAATCTGGATCTCACCAAGTCAAGTGTTCTGTCTATACCAAGGTGCCCCATGTGGTTGTGCAAGGACCTCAGTACTGAGTCTCGAAGGCAGTGGGCAGCACTAGTGTTGTTTGTCTACTTGTCCCCCTCTGTCTACTGTTTCTCTGTATAACAGTTTATTGACCAGTTTCAACTTAGGACCTTCTTTGTATAACAGTGCAGTTCTCAAATCAGTGGAGCGAATTTGGACACATCTTTTCCTGCATAGAGGGCTTCTAAAGCTGCTTTGATCATGGGATCGGGATTGAGCCCGCGAATACTGTCATTGTCCAGCTGAGGCAGTGCACCAATGTCTATTGCAGAAAAGTGGCAATAAGCAGCAGGTATGCAATTCTCAGAGGCTCCCAAGCAATCACCATGCAGTCCACTGCGTCCGTGGACATTTGTTCCTCCCTGTCAAACTTCCGGCAGAGTGCCCGAATGTCAGGTTCTGCCAATCGACCCAATCATTCTGGGAACAGGCCTCCGGGAGAGCATCAGCATCTATGTGGTTCAGACCTGCTCGGTATTCGAGAGCATAGTCATATGTAGATAATGCAGAAAGACACCTATGGCCAGTGGCATCCAACTTAGCTGAGGTCTGCACATAGGTCAAAGGATTATTGTCAGTTTTTACTAGTATTTTAGCCCCATACAAGTACTCATGGAATTGGTCAACAATAGCCCACTTCAAAGCTAGGAACTCTAACTTATGTACAGGGTAGTTCTTTTCGGATGGGGTCAGGCTTCTACTGGCAAAGGCCACTGGTCTCAGGCCATTCTCGTGTCTTGGTACAACACAGCCCCCAACCCTGCAAGCTAGCATCAGTGTGCAGGACGTAAGGTTTTCTTGGATCGGCATAGGCCAGCACTGGAGCATGGGTAAGTTGATATATGATCTCATGAAAAGCAGTCTCACAATCAGGAGTCCAGCGGGCCCCAAATACTTCACTCGGATGAAAATACACTCTTTCAGTCTTGAGGACGCTGACTTTTGTATTTTTGTGGGTTGGAGGATACCCTTGAGTAAGGTTAAGTAAAGGCGGATCACTCTTGAATAGTCCTTGATGAGCGCGATAATAACCACAGAATCCCAGGAATCTTTGCAGTTCTTTTAGATTTTGGGCTGTGGCCAGGTGGTCAAGGCCTCAACTTTACTTGGGTCGGTCTCTATTCCTCGGTGGATATCTATGTGTCCCACATACTTTACTGATGTTTGAAAGAATTGACACTTATCAATGGACAGTTTAAGGCCAAAGTCCTCCAGTCGGTCCAATACCTTAAATAATCTGCTCTCATGTTGCTCCAGTGAGCTGCCAAACACAATAACATCATCTAGGTATACCAGGCACTCTAGTAGTTCATGTCCCCACTGCCGCTCCATCAATCGTTGAAAAGTGGCTGGGGCACCTGAAATCCTTGAGGCATCCTCATGAATTCATAGAAGCCAAGCGGACAGATAAAGGCCGTCTTCTCACGGTCCTCTGGGCCATCGGGATCTGGTAGTACCCACTGCGGAGATCCAGCACAGAGAACCACTTGCTCCGTTTAGGCAGTCCAAGCATCCTGAATGCGGGCATTGTGTACTGATCAGGGATAGTCCGCCCGTTTAAGTGCGATAATCCACACACATCCTTACTGTTCCATTCTTTTCCTCACTACCACAATGGGGAAGCATAAGGGCTTCTGGATTCTTGTATTACACCAGCAGCTAACATCTCTGCAGATGCCGCTCTCACATCATCTATGTCAGCAGGTGCCAGGCGTCGAGACCTCTCACGAAATGGTCTTCGTCATGCAGCGGATATTGTGCTCAGCTCCTTGCACGCATCCTACATCCCATTCCTTTAAAGAAAACACCTGGTCTCTCTGGGCAAGCTTCTCACTGATCCTCACTTTCCATTCGCTGGCAGCGGAGTCGCGAAATCAAACAAGTCAGGCGTTACTCTGTCATTCTTCCTTGAACTCTTGCTGCTGGGTAGCACTGCAGTGTCTGCACAATGCACATTAGCCAGGATGCAACCTCTGTTTACTCGAATGTCTCTTTCAGACACATTATGAACTTGGACCATTACCCTTCTGGCATAAGCATGGGCTCTAGCGGGCAAAATACTAGGCTTGACCAGCAGTCCCTCTGGCAATTTCCATCGCCTGGTGCATCCAACATTAATATTTTATTCTTAACATCCTTTCTGATACGGACCTCTCCTGTAAGGTACACTGGGCATTTGGCGCCAGGATCAGAGACTCAGGATCCTTCTTCCATACAATTCCGACCGGTTCCTCTGGTTCTGTTTTTCAGCATCTCTCTGTGCCTCATAGGCCTTCTTAATTAAAGCCGAACTCTTAAAGCTCTACTAGTCTTTGACCCTGTTTTTCATAACACAACTGTGCCAGTCTTCCGAACATATGAGCATTTGTTCCAATCAACAAAGGGACACCAACATACAGTCCAGTGGGGGGACACACTAAGGCTAGGGTCTCTACTTGTTCGGCCACTCCAGCCACGGAGGTGGGAAAGACAGCCAAATTCGGATATACCCGGAATAGGGGTAGGCCTTCTCACTTAACCCCCATACATGCAGTCCTTCTAGTGGTTGTAAGGGTACGTCTGACAAATGCTTCTGATACCAATCCTGGAACATAATTGTCACTTGGGAGCCACTGTCTAATACAGCTCTTGTAGACACTCCATTCACCTTTACAGTGGTCTCCATGGAGGGACCCACTATTCTGGACCAGTCTGGAGAGGCGGTAGTGGGGGCCTGGGCAACTGACCTTGCCACAAGGGCGTGAATTAGCATTTTGGTGCCCTCACTGGGATCATGTCTGCACCTCTTAACCACTGATTTCTTCTCGAAGCTCTCCTTGTAGCCTATATGCAACTTTGTCAGTGTCTTTTGGGGACTGGCATTCCTTTCATGTGCCCATCTTTCCCACAGTTATAGCAAAACATACTTTCTGGAGTTTGAGCTGGCCGGCGCCACACTGGGAGCCAGGGCGGGGTATTACTAACTGGAAACCTGGGTGCCATCTCTGTCTCTTGCGTGATAAGCATTTGGAGACATCTCGTCAGTTTCTCCACTTCCATGGTCAAGGAATTGAGTTTGGAGCTGTTATCAGCAGGAGATACATGGGTGGGTACCCCCACCCCCATAGCAGATGCAGTCGGATATAGGTCAGGGCCCGTACTTGCAGGTGTGGCCTTCATAAAGGGACTGTTTTTGAATTCTCGGATCTCTCTCAACAGTTCGCCCCATTGTGGCATATCTTTTTCCTTGTCAGAGCACTCATTGACTGTCAACCTCTGCCCCTGAACTTCACTTGATGGGTCACCCTCAGTCACTCGGGTCGTAGCCACAGCTGTTGGTGCAGGTACCTCCCGAGTCGCCTTTTCTCAACTCTCGAATTTCTCTCATTAACTCATCATAGGAGGGTGGATTCAGTCGATTTGCCAGGCGTAACTGAAGCAACAGCAGTTCTGAGAAGGGGCAGACTTAAGGATTCTGTCCAGTCTGGTTCGGTCCAGTTCAGTCGCTGGCAAACTACCCTTTCTGAGGCATTCTTGCAACAATTTTCCAGCCGAGAGACATACACAGACAACAACTCCTTGGTACTGTTGTGCATTTCTTACTCTCCACCATAGGTCCTCATCAGAATCTGGGCTCCCATACACATTCTCCAAGGCCTCAAGATAGGCCTGTGCAGTCGCTTCAGGGTTACTGGCCCGTTTAGCACGGATGGTAGCCAGGGCAGGACCTCGGAGGCTCTCACTAACCCTCTTTAGCTTTTAGCCTTCCGAGCATTGCCATTCTAGCACTTGGGGCAACATAGTCTATCCAGGTCTCCCAGTCATCCTCCCTTGGGGGTGGGAGGGTGCCAGAGAAGATCCTCAACCTTCGTAAGAGTCGTGACTAATGGCAGGTGCAGAAATAGGAGTCTGCATTGGTTCAGCCACCATTACGGGCACTGGAGCAGGAGAGGGTGTTGGGGAGGAACACCCCAGGTGGCAAGAATAGTTTCTTCAAGTCCTCCACAGTTTTCCCTCTCCCAGCAACCATTCAGCAAATTTCTCCTCAAAAGTTTCAGATAGTGGTGGGGCTGATTCTCGGGTCTTTACTGTCCTTAGTTATCACTCTCCAAGCAGTGAGGGCTCCCTCTGGGGTAATGGTCTGTGGCACTTTGGAGCTATCTATGGGATCCTTAAACTCTACTAGGGCCAGGAAAGTGTGGGTGAGCAGATTAGCATGCCGACCCACCACCACAGGGTTTTGTAAACCTTCCACCTTGGAAAGTACTCCTGCACAGTGTCCGTGGTGATACCCAGGGGATGTCCAGGATAAGCATAGCATTTTGGGGTCGATCTCCTCCCCAGTACACCACTCCACCAGCCGGTGCACAGCCACTTCTGTCGGGTACCCATTTTTCTTAACAGTGGTTCATGAATATGGCCACTAGAGGACACACAATCCCAGCGGTGAGCCTCCAAGATGTAACCCCTAGATGGCGCTATCCCAGGGCTACTACCCTGCCTGATTTGCCACTAACAGGTTGAGGGGCCTGGATCCAATGGCGGTGCCTCCACCCAGAGGTCAGGGTTGCAATAGTTAAACTAACTTGGTCACAGCCCTCTGGGACACTGCAACCCCTTTCTTCCCACTAGTGGCCACACAATATATCAGAATTACCTTCACAGTATACACTTACCCCAGGTCTGGTTCCAGCACTGGGACCTCCTGTGAAATGAGATACAGTGCAACAATCACAGTACAGTACTTTAACATAGACAAATACCTCAGGCAGTATAACTTTGCTGAAACAAGCAGCTCTGATTTATTTAGGGGGATATAACAAGGACAGGGGGAAATCAGGTTAATTAGCTTATCACTTTAATAATCTACCTATGGCTCTGTGCACAGGCCTATCCCTATCAGTTACTGTCCCTGGGTACCCAAGCCCTAGTGGCTAGTCCAAACCGTGGCAGCTGGTAGGGGCCCTTTCACACAGAGAAAAGGAGAATTAAACAGTCAGCAGTACAGTAATTCCATTTGGATTTAATGTGGCAATTCAACAGGGAGCGACCCTGAATTAGTACTCACGACCTCCAAATAAGATAGGGTCCTTCAGTGTCAGCAGGGCTCACTTGAGGTGCACAAACCTCTTCACACATCCATATAAAAGAAAGACTATACCAGGCAGGCTGCATCTGTATCCCGATCGCAATTACTGCACAATACCCGAGAACACACAGCAGATTCAGTTCCTGACAGACCGAGTGTAATTTTCAGCAATTTCTCCAGTCTTCTACAGGGTGAGCCTGGTTTCTACTCTTCAGAGATCCTTTGATTCTTTTCACAGGACGGATTCAGTCCTAACAAGCAGTTACACAAGCTGCAGACCGGAACTCTGGGCCTTACACATGCTTTTTGACTAAAGCTGCACACTGAAAAAGCACAGGGCTCCTTCCTTCTTCACTGCCAAAGCTCAACTGAAACTCCAACCGACAAAACCGGCACTTCCTTTGAGTTCCTCCCAGTTCTTGACTGGATTGGCTGTCACACAATAGACTGCTGCTGTTGGTCCAAAAGGTGCTGAAGTCTAAACTACATCTCCCAGAGTCACTGCTCATACAATCCTCTTGTGGCTGGCTCAGATTATGAGTCCAAGTTCTGATTCGTCAAGGCACCATTTTAGAGCTAGCTTACCCCACACTGATTGGTCCAGTTCAGCAGTTCAAAACTAGAATGGGGAACTAGCAGACAAGTTCTGACTGCAAAGAAAGCAGGTTAGACAAACTGTAATTTCATTATTACTCTAAATAATTTCTGGCAAACAGTTACATCTGTCAGATAGGTTCCTTTGCACTCCTAGTGACTGCAAAATGAAGTGAATTGGCAGCAGCTTGAGTGGTACTCAATCAAAGAAACACACAGTCCCCCATACAAACTAATTATGTCTGCAAGCAGACAGCTCTTAAAGAGACAGTACCAGAGGTTCTAAAAACACTCACTGATAAATGGCTTAAATGCCAAACACCATTCAGGCTTGGAGCATTCAAGCAAGCTCCTGGAAGTCTTTTGGGAACCCCCATTTGCAGGGGGGTTACACTTGTTTTGCTGGTGACAATTATTTTGTGTGCATTAATCCCCAATAACAGCACGCCCTGGAGTGTGTTATTGTGCTTATAACATGGGGTATGCAAAAAATAATGTAAAACCTATTTTAAAAAACAGGTAAACACAGTAGCAAAACCCCTTATTACATTATGCACAACAATGGGGTCCGTATGTATGTATGGAAATCGGAAATAACTTAAAGAGGGGAAAGTGGGGAGGGGCCTAGGAGGGTGGATTTGAGGTAGGAAAAGAAAAGCAAAAGGAAGATGGGGCAGGATAAGAGGTGCATGTGTGAGGGAAGGAGAGGGGGAGCAACAAATGGATAAGGCCTGAAAAAAGTCAAAACACTGCATATTACAACATATCAGCTGCAGAGAATCATAACCGTTTTAACGCGAAACGACATTAAAACTGTCCTGGGAAAGGTGGGTGATAGGGCTGAAAGATGCTGGCAGATGGGGGCAGGCTGCACAGACCGGGAGTTAAAAACCGTTATGGGGGGGTGGGGGGCATACATTTTTTTTACAATTTTGTTTTACTTGTCATAATTTACACTACATTCTTATCTGCTACTCAACCGCTTCCTGAAACTTTCACTTACTTAAGTAAGCAGTAACACGCTCCAGAGTGTGCTGTTATTGAGGATTAACGCACACCTGAGTACGTTGTGAGGCACGAGGCCACAGGCAGAGTGCCCTCACAGCACCCAGGTGTGCGTTACTCCCCAATAACAGCACACTCTGGAGTGTTATTGTGCTTATAACATGGGGTATGGAAAAAAAATGCAACTCTCAAAAAATGACTTTTTTTCTTCTTAAAATGCCAAAAAATTTGTGTATCCTGCCACTTTGTAAAATAGTCCCTAAACAAAAACCTTTTTCATCCTAGTTATGCACATACAAATGTGACAGATGCACCACTGAATTGATCTGTCACATTTTCTTGCACAACATCCTGTGCAATGCTAACACGGGACTGAGACCCCCCACACACACACACACACTGACACACAGAAGACTGTGCTGCTGTCAGGGTCTGTTTGTATCCCCAAAGTGCTGGCAAATGTGCTGCATTCCTACTGCTTCCTATGTGCCCATGACAGAGAGAGAGAGAGACACTCAGAAACACGCACACAGAACAGTGCAAGTAATGCGGCTCCCATGCTCTCACTCGCGGTTTCTCTCACACAGCCGCTGAAAGACACACACAGGACACTGCAAATAATGCTGCTCCAGCCTCCCCCTGCCTCCCTTGCACTCTGTCTCACACAGCTGCTCAGAAAAAATGGAGCACTGCTGGTCACGCATCCTCTCTTTCAGAAGCGCACAGTATGGGAACAATATTTTGCTCTCTCTCGCCTGGCCACAGGACAGAAGGTATGATCTGCTGCTCTGTGTCACTTGCACTGTTGCTGCTTCCCTGTGTGTGCATGTCTCCCTGCTGCCTACCTGTCTCACTCTCTCTCTCTCGCGACACTCACAATACAGACAGCGATTTCTCACATTGCAGATCAAAAGTGCAGTGCTGAAGCTGAGAGTCGCACTGTGCACCCTTAACACTCCTCGATCTGCGGCTCTCTTTCTCCTCTGGTGCTCGATGCTCTGAAGAGGGGGGGAGAGAGAAAGGGACCAGGGCCAAAGGATACCAAAGACAGAGAGCCACATAGACTCATAGCGACTGACCTAGGGAGAGAGACAGGAGAGACCCCACACAGAAAGTGGATGTGTGACCCATGGCACCTCTCTCTCACTCACTTGGTTTGTACGGCACTGCATTTCGACAACCAGGACCTCTTTGAGAGATGCACAGGACACTAAATGACTTTTCCATGCCACTGACTATCGCTGTGTGTCTCTCTCTGAAACATGACCACACACACACACACACACACACACACACACACACACACACACACACTGTGCATCAGAAGTGCAGTGCAGAAGCCAGGAATCGCACTCACCCCTCGATGTGCGACTCTCTTTCTGCTCTGGTGCTCTGTGCTCTGAAGGGGGGGGGTGCCACGGGACTGGGCCAGAAGGACAACAGAGGTGGAGATTCACACAGCCTGATAGCGACCGACCCAGGGAGAGAGCGGAGAGCACACACAGCAAGTGGATGGATTTGTGACCTGCAGTACCTCGCTCTCTCACTCTCACTCACTTTAGTGGCTCTGCATTTCGACAACGAGGAGTGGACCACTTTTTCCTGTGTCTCTGTCTCTCTCGGGAGCAATCCCACTGTCATTCACATTGCGCTACTGAACTGTGTGGCTCACAGATTTGCCCAATACTCCCTCTGCTAGGGCAGTGAAATAACTCTGTGTCCACTTGGCTCATGGGGTGGGGGGACTCTTGGCACTGTTGGCACTGTCAGAAAGACATGGAGAGAGAGACACATACACAAACAGGACAGTGACGAATGCTCCTCTCCTCCCCCCGCCCTCTTCCCACTCACTGTGTGGTACTTAGTGCTCTGCAGAGCAGCTGGGTGGGGAGGACAAGACAACTATGGGGTTACTGACAGGGCAGGAGAAGACCGATCCCCCTGTCTGGATTCCACCACAGCTGCTCTTCTTCTATAGGGGTCGATAATTGTTTTCCCCTACACGACAAGTGCAGGTCTGCCCAGGGATCTCCCTCAGACCACTTCACCCTAACTGTGCCGATAACAGTGTATTAATGCACTGTCACCTGACGGCTCTCCACCAATCTCCTCCCTCCCTCCCTCTCCCTACACCATGTTATAAAGTTACTTATTCCACTTGACAGTGACTTAGCAGCTCGGGTGACTATTCCAGTATATATATGAAAACCAGATGCAGGGACCATCCTGCATGCCAAGGGAGGGGAGAATCACCCTACCACCAGGAAAAAAACCCTTGCTCCTTTCCACACTTGCACATTCTGCTTGATATGTGTCTGTCAGTACTGCTGGCTACCAGTTGGAGACCAGCGACGATGCTGTTATCCTGTGTTATGACTGCTCCCACCCCTCCCCATAGTTACACCTTTGTCAGAACTTCTAATTTTAAAACTAGTGAGACGACACTTGCGTTGTCTTACCCCTCCTGCCCTCACCACATTGTTTTGTTTCCCAGCTAATGTTTTCAATGTGCCTCATCAGTTTTGCTTAACATGTATCCATTTGGGTGCTTGTAAGTACTTTTTCCGAAGACGCAGTAAGTAATCGTTTTTCACCCTAGATATTTAGTATTCAGGAATTTTTGTTTTAAACTCCAGCGCTCCATATGTGGCCAGAGTTATTGCCATTGAACTTCTCCCCCATTTTTAAATTAAATTATGGGCTTGGCACCGTGACAGGAGCTGGACCGCTCCTGTTACAGCATCCCACCTCTGTGACTTGACTCTTCTACCCCAAGGCTTAAAAGTGTAATTTATAGCAAGTTGCCCCCCCCCCCTTCACAGTTAATGGTTGGGTAGGTGGGGAGCAGTAGTAAAAAAATCTAGCTATCTCAGTCTAGATCCCCCACCCCTATAGAAAATTTCTTTCTCAGTTTTAATTCCATCACCTGGCTGCAGGAGCGTGCAGCTCATGCAACCAGGAAGGAGGGAGGAGCAGCAAGGGTGTTGCTACTGATACTCCAAGTAAGCCATGGTGTACTACGTTTACTAGCGGGGTAGCAAACAAGCTGGCCAGGATTGCTCTGCCCTCTCTAGTCCATCGCGTTTAAATTTCTTTGTTTGGCTTCACAGGAGTTTTCTTTTCTCTTTCAGCTTTGTTTGGGAGGGGGGGGTGGTGGCAGAGTGGACTGTGGACATTAAAGCTGAAGGTCTCAATTAGGTCTGCATGGTTCACCTGCATAGTAATTGGTTGGAACATCGTAGGGGATGTGGCAAGTCTGGGGCAGTGAGTTTAAATGCCCCAGCAAAGTTAGAAACCATACTGTTAGTTTAGCTGTACTGGGAGCCAGAGAAGCAGTAAAAGAACGGAGGAGCAGCAGATGGAAGAACAGACACAGAGCCAGCTAAAGGATTGAAGACTTCATGTGGATTGGCAAGTGGAGCAAATCTGCCTACCTGCAGGGGGGGGGAGAAGAAAGTTCTGCCATGGTCTTGGACTTATGGTGCAGTCAGTGGTGTTTACCAGCGGGCAACAAGCACCACACTAATAGCATAGACAGATAGCTGGTCTAGTGTGGGAATCATCTGATTGGAGCCAGGAACGTTAGACTCGAGTCATGGTGGGGCAGGCATGAACAACAGTAGGGGAAGGGGTAGCAGTGTGGCAGGTTGGTGTACAAATCTGAAATGCCTGGCTACACCCCAGGGGGAGCAGCAGCTTGCGTCATAGAAGACATTAGGCCAACTGACCATGCCAGGAGCCCAGCAATGTTATTTTTAAAATTAACAGTCTGCTTTGGACAGGTGGTGGTGGTGGGGGGTGCCTACAGGACTAAACCTGGCCACCTGGGGAGGGCCACATTTATTTTTTCATTTTCTACTGCTCTACACACCCACTCTTTCAGACACTTCAAAAGGCATACCCGTGGGCTGTTGGACCCTTCCCTCAGGCTTCTGGTACCTTAGTCATCAATCAATCAATCTTTATTTAACCAGGCAAGTTACATTGTTGAGCAAGCTCATTTTCAGAATGGTCCTGGACACATTAATTCACAATAACATAACAGTTCATGGTACACTAGACAGTAATACAGGAAACTGTAACAATACAAGGTCAGTAAGCATGAGCACAAGGCTTGGTATGTAACAAGTAAATAGCCAACAATTTAACGTATGCTAGTTGAGTTCATTAGGGTATTTAGGGAGGAGGGAGTGGTAGACACAGTGGAGGGCAGAGGAAAAGGTAGTAAACAGGACACAAGAAGGAGAGGGAGAGGGAGAAGGGCAGCCTAATAAAGTGGAGTCCCCAAGTGAGATAGCGCAGGGGGGAGGTAACGGGTGGGTAATACCTTAGTGGGATGCTGGCTGATGGGGAATAAGATGGCCAGTGAGTCTGGAATTACTGTCTTGTTCAGAATGAGTAAGTACCTGGGATAAGTCAGGCAGATCTGACATCCGGGGGGTGGGGTGGGGTCCTGCTGCCAGCAGCAAGGGGGTGCCTTTATACAGCCTGTGATGGCCGAATGTGGAAGGGCCAACTGGCTGTGGGGGCCTGGCAGTGTGGGAGGGACTTTCAGCTAGGGTGCCCTGTGCAGACCTCTTCCAGGTTCCCCTTCCACTTCTGCTTGTGGGTCCCACTGTTACCTATTATCTATTCCACCCAAGTTTAAAGCCAGTCAGAGTCTTGGCTTCAGCCACCTCTTTAGACAGTCTGTTGCAGTCTTCCAGTACCCGCTCCGTGAAGAACTCCTTGTATCCTCTTGAGTTCCCCCTCCACCAGTCACCACCTGTGTCCTCTAGTTACCCGGCCCTAATTCCTCGTGAACAGATTCTTACAATACACCCTACTGGTTCCTCACAAGAACTTGTATGTCTCAGTCATTTCTCTCCCTTTTCAATCTGGCCTCTCGTGTACACATTATGGTCTGCCAACATTTTTTCAGACAAGCTCCTCTGCTGACCTTGGATCATTCTTGAGGTTGCCACATTTCATACGGTCTGGCCCAGAGGCTGGATTTTCAGACTGCCCTCAGTCTAAGTCCCACATCACAGCTGCCAATGCAGGAAAAAAAATCTCTGCACTGGAAGCAGTTCTAATTTTCTGCACAGGTAGCTGGTGCAGCTGTGGAGGCTCTGACTAGCCCGAGCCGGGCTTCCCCATATATCCCTATGGCACTCTATGTGAAAAATAAGCTGTATGGGATGTGCTTTGGGGGGCTACCTGGGTGTCATGGGGTCTGACTATGGAAGTCGACAGCACCCTCGGAATGCACATCCAGCCTGTGAGGGATGCTACGCCTGGTATTACCAAGTGTAGCAGTTCTGCGCAGCTGCACCTGAAAATGTCCACAAACTGCGGTAAATCATGGAGCCAGTCGGAAAACAGCTCCGTGATAGAAAATATGGTACATGCGGAAAAACTGTGTGGCCCCACAAGGTTTTTCCACATGTGCACCAGAATGGGAAGGCTTTGAAAATGCGGCCCCAGATCTGCCTCTGGCCTGGTCCAGAAAGTTTAAATTTTTCATATTCTGGTTACTGCAGCAAACAAATGCATCACTGGAAAATGGTTACAAAATTTATTTCAACCAGGGAGGAATGGTAAGGCACAACGACCGGGATTTATTAGCTGAAGAAGCAGGCAACGTTTTGAGACTAGTGATGGATGCGTTGGACAGTAAATGGAGATTTTATTATTCCAGATGGTAATTTTGTTCCTTAATTCCTTGCACTAATCTGTAGTCACACCCCTCTGTGGATTTGACGTGGCGGTTAACAAGGACAAATGGAAATATATGTGCTGCTCAAGACATTCAATTAAGAAAATTGATTTTAATAATTGATAAATGTTAGACAATTAAAATTAATGTTAATTAGAAAATGGCAACAATCAATTCTTAAACCTGATTGGCTGAGACAGGCTCCAAGCTGGGCATTTATTTTTCAGTAGATGCCCAGCTAAAAATAAGAGCCAGTCCAAGTGCCTCTTCAGAGTAACATTCTCTGATGGGCCATTTTCTAAGTGCAATAATACCCTCCAGGGTGGGCATTATTGGGAAATACCGGACCTTCTAGGCGGTCCGGTATTTCCCAATAATGCCCACCCTGTCGGGTATTATTGCTTACACAATACTTTAATAAATAATGACCTGGTCATCACCAGCCGACCCCCTATTTCTACAGCTGGCAACATTGATATTGCCTTCAAATTCTTCACCTCTGAATTTATGTCTGTCTGGGATCGTTACACCCCCTCCCCCCCTTTAGAAGAACAAGGGTCCAAAGTTCACATGTCCTGTGAATCTCAGCTGAGTTGCTGACTTGTCACCGTGCAGGTGACCTTGCCTGGAGGACTTTACCAATCCTGTGGCTCCACTTCTGACCTTACTAATTACTAGACCCTTTGTAATGCCTGTACTAAAGCTACTAGGTTTGTGAGGTCTGAACACTTGGCATCTACACTTCAGAACAACCTTAATCACCCCTCTTAAGTTCTGGAAGGCAATTCATGCATTTTTCTCCCCTCTGACCCAGTGCCCTCTCCCTGTTCTCAGGATGGGTGACATACCTATCTCTGACCCTGCTGCAGTTATCTTGTCTTTCAATTCCTTTGTCACCTCCTGTGCCAGTTCACTCCTCTCTTCCTCCTACTTTCCCTCTCTTTCTTCTTCCCTCTCATTCTTCTCTACTTATCCTACTGCCCCCTCCCTTTTTTCTCTTTCACCTGTTAATCCTTCAGATGTTGTTAAGGCCCTTTTGGCTCTAAATTGTCACAAGGGTGGAAACCCTGATGGTCTTGCCCCTAGACTCCTATTTTTCTCTGCTTATGCCATTGCCCTCCCTATTACCTATCTCCTCAACATCTCTTTTTCCTTATTCTGTTTCTCTAACTCTTGGAAGTTGGCTACTGTCATTCCCCATCCTGAAGGGGCTGACCACTCTTCCCCTAGTAACTTCAATCCTATCTCTCTCCTTCCCACTCTAGCTAAACTCCAGGAACAACCTGTTCTCTCTCAACTCACCTTTTAACTCGGCCTCCTCCTTCACTCGTTTCCAGTGTGGCTTTAGAAAGTCACACTCCACATCACCTCTCTCCTCCAGCTTGCTGATACTGTCCTGTCTTACAAGGATCAGGACCTTGTCACATCTAGTATTTTTATTGAGTTAGCCAAAGTTTTTGGCATTGTAGCCCATCCAATTCTTCTGGGCAAGCTTAAGACATCTGACTCTCCGCTTCCTCAGGTGAGTTTTTCCACTCCTACCTTGAGGGCAGGTCACAAGCTGTCCATAATGGAGACTCCCCTTTCCTTCCACTGTCTATCAGCTCAGGATCCTCCAAGAGTCTGTCCTTGGCCCTGTTCTTTTCTCTATTTTTCTAAATAAGCTCTCCAGTGCCTGCTTCTCTGTGTCCATTCACATGTATGTAGATGATTCGATACTCTCTTCCTCTGGCTCCTCTGTCCATGACCTCACGAACCAGCTCTGACAGGACTTTAACAACATCCAACTCTGGTTCTGAGAACCCCTCGATGCTACAAAAACAGTCTCCATGATATTTGGGACCAGGCAGAGGCTTGCTAGAGTCTTCCACCGTCCCTCCTTCCGTACCCTTGATGCTGCAGCTGTTGAAGAAGTATCCTCTTCAAGTACTTCGGGGTCTAGCTGGATTGCCACCTTGATTTTCCTATTCATGAGGATGCTAACCATAAGAAGCTCCACCCCAAGCTTGGAGTGCTGTACAGAATTTAGAGGAGCATTCCACTTCCTGCATGCAGAAAAATCTTCACTAAGATAATTCTCCCCATTTTTGACTACAGAGACATTGTTTATAGTGTTGCTCTAAAGTCCACTTTAGGTAGATTGGACCCTTGCTTTCACTCCTTCTGTCACATTGCCCTTGACAAACCCCTGCGTATACACCATTGTACTCTGTACTCTTCCCTCCTCTTTCTTGATGCCAGGCACCCTATCCCACTGTGTTTTCTTTATCTCCAGATATTGGTTTGACTCTCTTCCTTTGTATCTTGATTTTCTCCTCTCGTCCCCTTCTTCCTTTTACTCCCTTCGCAGTGTTTGTTCTCGCCCTCTTGCTCTCCCACCAGTGAATTCTACTACTGGCAAAGCTGCCTTCTTCTTCTGCTTCCCTAAGCTATGGGTCTCCCTCCCCACTTTTGTTCGCTCTGCTCCTTCCTTTCCCACTGAGAACTCTTTCCTCTGTGAGTTTGCTATTCACTCCTGCAGTTGCTTCTGAAATTGGGGTGGACCGGTGCTGGGGACGGTGTTCAATGTCTTCATCAATGACACTGGGGATGGCATTAAGGGAAAAATGTGACTATTTGCAGATTACACCAAGCTCTGTGGGAGAGTGGACACAGCTGAAGGGATACAGGACCTACAGGATGATCTGGAAAAGCTGGGGAGGTAGTCCAGGATCTGGCAGCTTGGCTTCAAAGCCAAGAAATGCAAAGTTATGCATATTGGAGCCAAGAATCCCAGAATAGAGTATTGCCTGGGTGAAGTCAGAGTATTTGCATCAGAGGAAGAGAAGGACCTGGGAGTAATGGTCGCTGGTGACCTGAATCACTCCATGCAGTGCAAGAAAGCAGCAGCAAAGGCAAACAAGATGCTGGGTGGCATATCTAAGGGGATCAGTAGTAGGAGATGGGTGGTTATACTGCCCTTGTACAGGTCACTGGTAAGGTCGCATCTAGAGTATGGAGTTCAGTCCTGGTGCCCACACCTCAAAAAGGACATTAGCCTGCTGGAGAAGGTCCAGAGGAGGGCTACAAAAAATGACAGCGGTCAGCAAGGTAAGGCATATGAGTAGAGGTTGAGGGCACTGAACATGTACTCCCTGGAAGACAGGAGATAGAGAGGGGACATGACTGGGACCTTCAAGTACTTGAAAGAGATAAATAAGGTTGATAGGAGAGTCTCTAAGCTGAGTGGCAACCATAACATGAGGGCGCACAGTCTTAAGCTGGAGGGTGGGCGGTTTAGGAGGGAGGTCAGGAAGCACTTCTTCACAGAGATGGTGATAGACACTTGGAATGAACTGCCAGAAGAAGTCATCTCATTGAAGACAGTGGGCAGCTTTAAGAGAGGCTGGAATAGGCATAGGGGAAGGTAAGGATCATGGGTAGAGAGGATGGGAGGAGTGGGGAGGGAGGGCAGGGACATTAACTCAAGCTGTGGACCCTGCAATACGAGCAGACTTGATAGACCAAATGGCCGGCTTCTGCTGGCTTCTTCATATGTTCGTATGTATCCATCTGTCTTCTACCCAGCACTGACACCAGCGCTGCCCTGCTCCCTTAGTATCCGTTATTTCCCCCTGTTCTGTATTTTGTTGTGTTGCTTACTGTGGTTTCTTCTGCCCATTCCACAGTTTATTGTATGGTCATTTCCTGTTTGGCAATTTTACTCTTTAAGCATTCTTGAAACTTTATATTTTGACGTACTTATTTCCATATTAAGTTATTGGGTTGTACCTGAAAATAGGCAGCTATGTTGTCTAGTGCACCTACCTGGTTAACAAAAACTAAATAAATATTATTGTATTATTGTATACACTGTACTTAGTATCTGTTCTCTTCCCTTCCTTCCTCAGGACGCATCTGGAAACGAGCTGATATCAGCCCAGTATAACTTTCCTGGTAAAACTTTTTAAATAAATAAATAACTGGGTGCCTGCAGCTCTAAGGAGTGACTGCGCCACTTTCAGAAGTTCAGAGCATAACTTAGGCACAAATCTTCACACTGTCCAGCATGGACGAGTATGGGGGGGGGGGGGTGTAACTGCACTAGTCCGTAGCCATTTGCACTATGCTGTGAACAAGTAAATGAATGCTTTTTTTTTTTTTCCTCCAACTCTATTTCATTCCTGTCACAGCCCCGAGGTCCTGTCTCCGCATCCTATACTTGTACTGCCCGCCTGAGTATCCTAATCTGTGCCTCCTCACCAATTCCAGCACCCCTGGCTAACCCTATCTGGGGTGGGTCACCCTCCTCCTACTTGGGCGCTCTTAGTAAGGCAGACTCCGGCATCGGTCAAGGAGTGGGCCGGGGAAATTGAAGGCCAGTCCAGGAAGCCCGGCATGGGGGACAGGTGCCGTCGCCTGATCCTTGGCGCCGTTTTTTACCTTTGATTTGGTTTCCCCCCAGACGTGAGGCGTGTGATGCCGCCCAGCCCGTGACATAAGTGTTCCCACCCACACCCAGAGGCAGCTGCCTGACGTCGTCCCTCACTGTGCGAGCCTGAGTGCATGGCAGCGCCGCCGGTCTCCACTGGGGGCTGCTGCTGCACTGGACTACCCTTGGGTCCCTCCCCGAGTGAGGAGAGCAGTCCATTGGACGCTCAATCCTCTCTGTCCCCTGCCGACCCATGGCGATTTGGGCTCATTCCCGAACCCGGGTTGCCGGCGTGATGCGAGGTTTGGCGTCCAGCGCCTCAACCTTCAGTGCCACCGGGCCGGCTAAGTAAATTAATGTTAAACTTGACCTGTCTTGTTGTGCTGTTCTAGATCAAGGGAGCATCTCAACCAGTCAGAGGGCCCCTTGTCCCCTTCGCATAGGGCCCTATTATTCTGTAGCTTGTGTCACACTCAGATACCCTGGAAACGGGTAGTTTTTAATTTTAAATATATTGTTGATCAACACTATATTAGTACAGCTACTGAGACCATGATTATGGCTGCAGCAGTGGTCTCAGTTACATTCTTAGCATGTCAGATGAGACCACTTACAACCGTAGGAGGGGTCTTGGATGCTGTATCTATTTAACATTGAAATTATTTTTTCAGCTAAACTGTTTTTTGAGATTATTTGGTCATGCAGTAAAACAAATCTGACCTTCATAGGTCCAGGCAGTCAATATGCTTTTAGTGCTTAAGATACCACATACTGCGCCTAATGATTTTAATCAGTGCAGGACTGTTTAAAAAGTACAGTAAGGCGGCCCTTATCAAAGGGACTGTGGATATGGAGATAGAATCACTAAATTGACACACACACACGCTTCAGTCACCGTGCCAGCTGGCTTCCTGTCTGCTAACAGAATCTGTTCCAAGTCAGCGCTGCTTAACTACTTGGCAGGCCCTTTTACTCTTGGGTGTTGGGAGGAGGAAGTAAATACACCTGTTTGTTGACAAGTCGCAGAGCAAGCAGTCTATAGCTGACAGTCCCCTAGCACTCAGCACTAGTGATCAAATGAGATTATACAAGCTAGCATTTTTTTTTAACTTAACTTTTAGTTTCATAATTGCAAGACAGTTTGATGCAGTCGTTGCATGTACATTGAGTATAAACCATTTATCTCTAACATGTTTCTGTACACGTATATAATAGCCCTGTTGAAACTAACAATCTTAAAACTTTTTCCTCTGCAATTACATATAGAATAATGGCTTGATAGGTGGTTATAATGTGAATTTTACACATGCCCAAGGTGAGGGGTGCAACATAAAACCCGAGAGCAAAGCTCGAGGGGTTTATAAAGGCATCGCGCCAAGGGTGTGTGTAAAATTCAAAAGTTTTACACACCTACCCAGCCTTTATTTTTATATAATTGCTGGGGATCATTTTTTCGCCATAGCAATTATATAAAATAGACATCCCTATGGAGCTGCGGACCAGTCCGGTTTCAGCGCGGTCCACGGCTTGTGCTTAAAACCTTTACTTTTTTTTTTTTAAGGCAGTTTGAGAAGCATTTTTTTAGCACAGTTATTTATTTTTGTTAAATTAACTTGCTGCTGACTCTCTGGTGGCGAACTGTTTAGCGTTGGGGAATGGCAGCCGGCACCGAGGAGTGACTGCACATGCTCAGAACAAGGGAAACCCGACGCGTGTTTGCTGTTCTAACCCATGGGTTATAACGGGGAAATTATAACCTGGTTTCCCTATGGGAGAGAACGATTCCCAGTTACTATAGTACTGTTATATCGTTAAGGTGTAAGACAGCTGTATTACTAAAGTAAAAGCAATAAAGAGAAATAACCTTTAAACAATGGCGGTAAGTTGGAGTCTTTTCTATCATGACCGTCTTATATTGTGTTGGTCTGAGAGTCTGAAACCAAGTCAAGTTGATGTGATGTAACCCATAAGGAGACAGTTCATTTTAGAATGATACCTGGTTCCTGACCAGTTCACATTATTTATTTATTTATTTGCTTTTAAGAACGCAACAATTTTTGTGTCCTGTGGTTACTTGCAGTCTTATCCTGTCTTCCCCAGTCAAAGATGTTTATCAATCACTGGAGCTGACTCTGTTTATTAGGCCCTCTCCTCCTCAGAATCGGATTCTTCCATTTGGTAATGCGTGGCCATATTGTCATGGCTGCCGTATCTTTAAATATTTTGGAAGAGGAAGCTGCAATGAGGCAGTAATGTGCTCTGTAACTTCTGTCTCCGCAACATTTGTCTTTCATAGATCCAGCATAGGCAGCTGAGGGGGGGAGGTGTCGGCCAGATGATCTTCAGGGGTATCTCAATCATCAGGTCACACCATAGGATCTTCACCATTGTGAAGCAGGATTCACACGGAAGATTTTCAGCAGTACAGCTGGGGCCGTCGACACCATCAACATCTAATTGATGTCATCAACCCTATAAAGGCGTGAGCGGCCCTCTCCCGCCGTTGACTTGCTTGCATGGGTCCTTGCGGAAGCTCCGACGCAGTTTTGCACCAATTTTCGCCTACAGCATTTTCTGCCTAATATTTTAGAATCTCTTTTACAGAAGAAATTCCTTTATTTTGTTTGTTGCGTTAATCCTTCAGACTCTCTCTTCCATCGCTGCCGCTGTGGAAAGAAGATTGCCTCCACAGACGAACACTCTCCCTGTGTCTGTTGTCTTGGGCCTAAGTATGAAGTCTCTGACTGTGAGCTCTGCCAGAAGTTTAACCAAGCAACCCTCAGGTGACGCAGAAAGGTACTAAAGAATTTCCTGATGGAGCAACAATTAGCCAGTTCCAGGCAGGGGTCCGGCCTCTCTGTCACTGGCAGAGTCGTTGAATGCCCTGGCCCGAGACAAGTCCTCTGGGAAAGGTCATAAAAAAGAGATCGAGACCGCTCCCCCCCCCGCCAGTGGCGGTCTTGCTTCCCGATGGCCTGTCCTCCTTCGTCCGGGGGTTCCACGTCAGCTGCGGCTGCGCCAACACACAAAGTTGCTGTCCAGCTCTCTGTGCCCTCCAAAACCATACCGACAGCTCACCCTCCCAATTCTCATGGCGGCCGGTTGTCAACCTCCAGGTGATTGGCCCCTCCTTCGTGTGGAGTCATAGTATTAGCAAGACATTATGCACAATAAAATCGTGCTGCCAATACAGCACGATTTCTTGATGTGGTATAATTCTTTATTTTTTTTGGGGTCTCTGTCCAACCCCCCATAAGGATTCTCAACTCGGGGTTTCGCTGAATCGCATAGAGTGCGAAACAAATGTGAAAGTTTCTGGGACCAGGAATCAAACCCAGTTCCAGACGCAGTGCCTGGGTTCCTTGCTGCAGTGGCTCAGTCCATTGAGCCGTGGCAGCTGCTCGGCAGAACCCCATCCCAGCAGAGGTCTTATCCTCTGCCTTGGATAGTGCGAATGGTGCAATACTCTTTAAAGCAGTATTCGAGGTATTGCACCACTCGCAGTCTTGTACAGCGCTATTCCAGGTTAGCACTAATGTCGTACGCTACTAAGCATATGACATTATGACCCGGTAGGCTCCTTTGTCAACAGCAGGCTTGTTGTTGATGGCCCTCCCATCGAGGCCGGATCCTTCTTCCAATCGGGCTACAGGCTGCTCCGGTTCACAGGGTCCTTCAGGTGGGTCATCGCTGCCTACAGTGTCGACTCCCCCCCGCCACCCTATATCAACACAGTCTTCGGTCATTGACCGTAACAAAATTTTAATCAAATTTACTTTGGTGATTGTTCCCCAGCTGGGCGTTCTCATACCCACATTACCAGTGCCTTTGACGGTGACTTCATTGTCGACTCCTACTTGTAGGCCGCGGGAGGCTCCCCGCAGGCTGTCGGCGCCTCCAACATCATACCTGGATTTAGAAGAGGTCGACGTTAAGCTGAAGTCCAAATCCTTCCCTCACTTATTTTACTCATCCCTGCCCTCAGGTAGAAAGAGGGGCATAGCCATACTTTTGTCTGCGTCTCTCCCTTTTGAACAGGAGGAGGTGGTGGAAGGTCCCGGGGCAAGGTATATTATGGTGACTGGCACAATTCAAGACACTCAGGTCACCGTAGTAAACGTAAAGACAAAGAACCTCTGTGCGCAAACACTGAAGGCAAGGGTTACCCCAAAGGGCATTTGGCTGGGAAGCCAAATTTCAAGAAAATACAAAATCACACATGCCCACACAATGCAAAACATCATGGGCTGCATATGCAAGTCACCACAGAATGTAATGCTGGTCCAACTTTAAGCAGAATTGCATGGTGCCGAAAGGCCTCTCACAGTTTGCAAAGGGTGCTAACAGAAGACATAGACACGTGTTTCGTCCTACCAGGACTCATCAGTATGCCTCGTATGTTTGACACCCCAGTGGAATGGACCAGCTACCCTAAGACAGTGTGTCTTGGATATGTTGTGGTGAACCCATTAAAATAAAAAACTATTTAAAAGACAAAGAACCTCTGTGCGCAAACACTGAGGCAAGGGTTACCCCAAAGGGCATTTGGCTGGGAAGCCAAGTTTCAAGAAAATACAAAAATCACACATGCCCACACAATGCAAAGCATCATGGGCTGCATATGCAATTCACCACAGAATGTAATGCTGGTCCAACTTTAAGCAGAATTGCATGGTGCCGAAAGGCCTTTCACAGTTTGCAAAGGGTGCTAACAGAAGACATAGACACGTGTTTCGTCCTACCAGGACTCATCAGTATGCCTCGTCTGTTTGACACCCCAGTGGAATGGACCAGCTACCCTAAGACAGTGTGTCTTGGATATGTTGTGGTGAACCCATTAAAATAAAAAACTATTAGTAAACGTATATGCCCCCCGGGTTCCCCTCTCTCGTTCTACTCGTCCTTTTCTCAGCTTATAGCAGAAAAAACTAAGGGGGTCCTGATAATGGGGGAGACTGGAATCTCTTGTTTGACAGGAGTCTGGACACCACATCACAAGTCCCTAATCCAGACTTTCGAAAAGCCCACTCTCTTAAAATGGTTCTGAATCGGGTGGGACTAGTAGATATCTGGCAAGAAAAATATCCTAGAGTGAGGGATTATACCAACTACTCTCCCAGATTCCGAATTTTCTCGTGATTAGACACTTTCTTCACATTTTCCAGGGACCTTTCTTGTTTCCCCCTCCCTGTGGGTAGGGACTTCTACCCTGTCTGACCATAACCCTGTTTTTCTGGAGGTGGATTTTTGCCTCCCTAGATGAAATACCCAGTGGAGGCTGAATACTTCCCTCCTCCGAGATAAAACAGTAGTGGAGGAGCTAAAACAATGTATTAGAAGTACTGTAGCTGAGAACACAACCAGGGGAATGACACCTCAGACTCTGTGGGACACTCTCAAGGCTACCCTCAGGGGGAAGCTTATCTCTATAACGTCTCATAAGAAAAAAGCTCTTGGGCAGAAGCAACAGGAACTTCTCACTCAAATTAGGGAACTTGAGAGGGCACAGAAAACTAAATGGGAGGAGCATAGGGATCTGGAATTAAAAGTTTGCAGAAGGGACCTACAGAAACTACAAAAGGAAGAAATTGAAAAGGCTCTCTCTTACTTAAAACAAAAGTATTACGTGGGAAGCCCCAGAGGGACCAAATTTTTGGCATTTCGACTCTGGCAATAAGCAGCCAGAGCCACCATCACTAAAATTGTATCCCCCCGGACTGGCCTCCCAGTCAGTAAATCAACCCAAATCGTAGAAGCCTTCGTCTCTTATTACTCCAAACTTTACAGTCCTCAGGCAGAATCAACCCTGCAGGAAAAGATGAGATATCTCAGGTCCCTAACACTCCCCTCACTCACCTTGGAGATGGGCCAGGCATTGATTAGACCACTCACTCAGTCGAAAATCTTAAATACCATAAAAATTTTAAAAACAGAAAGTGTCCTGGCCCCGATGGCTTCAGTGCAGAATTTTATAAAACTTTTAGAGCAGAGATGGCACTTTAACTAGTGGAAGTCTTCTCTAGTATCTGGAAGGAAGGGAATCCTGTCTCCCCCCACCCCCCACACAAAGAAATAAAGACCCTACCCGCTGTGAATCCTACTGCCCTATTCTCTCCTTAATTCAGATGACAAAATATTCACTTCTATAATAGCCTCCAGATTAAACACCCTTTTACTTGATCTGATCAGTTTGGATCAGACGGGCTTTGTGTCAGACCGTCAGGGTCCAGACAGTGTCCGTTCTACAATAAATCTGATCGACTCTATTCACTGCACTCATACATCCGCATGCCCGATGAAGTCTGGATTCCAAAAAGGCCTTTGATAAGGCTTCCTGGGGGTTCCTGTTTCTAGTTCTGGAATGGATGGGCATCCCTCAGACCTGTATCGACAGCATCAAGGTTCTCTACTCTGGCCCACAGGCCTATGTCAGGGTAAATGGGGGATATCTTAACAGATTTAGGTTGGGTAGGGGTACCCGACAGGAATGCCCTCTCTCTCTCCCCTTTTGTTTGCCCTGTACATTGAACCCCTTGCTGAAGCTATGTGTAAATCAGATAACATTCAGTGGATTGAAGTGGGGGGCCTCCACTGACAAATATCCCTATATGCAGACGATGTTCTGCTCTTTCTGTCTCAGCCTGAGCGGTGTATCCCACAGGTGTGGTCCCTTTTGGAGGAATTTGGAAGGCACTCCAGTTACTCCCTAAATAGGACCAAGACGAAGATACTCTGTTTCTATTATACCACTTCAAAGACAATTCAAGATCTCCTTCCCCTGAATTGGTCTGCTGAGAAAATGAAATACCTGGGCACCTACATCACTAAGCACACCTCTCAACTCTTTAGGGTAAACTATAACCCGCTGGTACACCAAATGAAAAAAGTCTTTGAGAGATGGTCACTAATAAATCTTCCTATGTATTCTAGGATTCAAACAATCACCATGAATATACTCCCCAAATTCCTGTATCTATTCCAGTGTCTACCCTCCTTTATTCATAAGTCACACTTCCAGGTCTGGCATAAGCTGATTTCAAACTTTGTTTGAAATAACAAGAGGCCTAGAATAAACCTAAAAATGTTACAAACACACAGAAGCAAAGGTTGAAGATCCCTTCCGGATTTTGAGGACTACTTTCTAGCTGCTCAGCTAAAGGTGGCCCTCCAGTGGTCCAACCCTATTTTTCAAATTGGGTGGAAATGGAGAGGAGCGGAGGAGGAGCAAGGTTCACCTCTAGAAACTAGAATGGTATTTCCTCTCAACACGCACAAAACCCCACCCCCCAGACTCTCCACTGTGAGGGATACTGTGAGAGCTATACACAGGATCTGGCAAAAATATAAACTGAGGGTCTCACTTTGGCCATTTTTTCAGGCTGGCCTGGGACCCTTGTTTTTCACCAGCCCATCAGGATCATGCTTTTAAGATATGGGTTAGAGCTGGTCTTATGTATCTGGGCCAGTTCTTACAAGGGGGTGCAGTGCAATACTTTGAAACCCTAAAAAATGCATTTGGCCTGCAGAACTCTGACCATTTTAGATACCTTCAGGCCCAAACCTATATTACTACCTGTCAAAAATGGATCAGGATTCTCTCTTGACTGCTTTCTTCCCGGCAATCCTTCATGCGGGCTGAACTGCCCAGGTCCAGAAAGGCTGATCTCAGCAATTTATAAATCTCTGGCTGGCTTGAGGGGTGACCCTCTAGCTAGGATCAAATCAAGCTGGCAGGGAGAGTGGGGTCCAGACCTGGGGGTGGTCAACTGGGACAGTGTCTTTCACATCACCTCAAAGGCCACATGTTCTCCACACTGGCAGGAATTTGGTTGGAGGGTTAGAGTCCGCTACTTCCTCACACCTAAGGCCTTGAATAAGAGAAAACCCCACATGACCAGTGGTGTGTTGTAGACAGTGTGGAAAGACAGAGGCAAATCACGTACACATTTTCTGGGCTTGCTCACAGATCCAGCCTTTTTGGGGAGAGGTGGAGCCTGCTATTGAGGACTTCTTTTCTCTAAACCCCCCCCCACCCCCTCGGGGTGGCAAAATGTCATCCTCAGTACCCCCCCCGGGCCTGAAGGGGGTGGATTCACTCTATCTCTGGGCTGTCCTCTTAACAGCTTGACTGAAGGCTGAATCACGTACTATACAGTACTGGATTCGGGTGATTCAGGAGATCTCGGAGCTGGAGGAGCTGACTTTTAAAATAAATCGGAAACTGTACATTTTCACCCAGAGATGGACAAGATGGATGATGTGGCCGGACTCTCACCCGGATCCCCCTCCCTATGTGGCTCCACAGGAGGAGATCCCAGGTGCCGCTCTCCAAAACCCATAGGTGTAGAATGAAAGATGTAAGCTTGTTGCCCTGGAGGAGGGTTGGTAGGTGTATGAGGGAACTTTATTTAAGCCCATGAGATGAGATGTAAGAAATTTAGTAGCCTTATATTTGTATCTGCAAACCTATGTAAATGAATTTTCTTTGTACACTTCGCTAATTCTGAGGAGATGGAAAAAACCTGTATCTGTACCTTGGTTTATATGTACCTGATTGATGTTGTTAAACTTTAATTTAAAAAAAAGAAGAGGTTGACATTGAGGAGGAGCACCATCCTGATCTCATTCTTCCTGAGGAGGACGAGGTCCTTGTCTCAGACAGGTCCACAGCTTCCTCAGTCAGTGAGGATTCTGTTAAGCATACCCCCAGGTCTCCTCTTGAAGATCGCACATTTTTCAGTGTGATGACGCAATTGTCCTCAGCCATGGGCTTCCACACTGAGGAGGAGGATATCACCAGGAAAGAGGTGGTGGTCTTTCTGGAGATCCCAGAGTCTTCTCCCAAGAGCATTCCTCCCGTCTTGCCTGCCTTGAGGAATGCAGCTACTGCAGCCTGGCATAGGCCTGACATGGTGCCAGCTATGCCCCGCAGGGTGGATAAGCTTTACCTTGCCCCCCCAGGAGATCCCCTATTCTGCTGCCCAGCCTGAAACAGACTCAGTGGTCATTAAGGCAGCTCATGATTGGTCTAAGGTGCCTAAACACCTTAGCTTCCTTCCCCCTAACAAAGAGTCATGTAGAACTGACCTTTGGGGTAAGAGGGTTTATGCCTCCTCCACCCTTGGGCTGAGGATTGCAAACTTACTTTCACATATGGTGAAGCACCAGAATTCCAATTGGAAGAAGGGCAAGGCTGCCATTAAGACACTCCCAGATGGTGCACAGAAGCAGGATCTTCTCAAGTGCCTGCTGATGGCTGAGGATGTGAACAGCGCCTCCTTAGGGTCCTCTGTGACATTGCTGACACTGTTGTCAGGGCGTCTGCCATAGGCATATGCCTACTTAGGCACTCCTGGTTGAGGGTTTCTGGCTTTGCTGCTGATGTTCATCTGAAGGTGCTTAATGCCCCTTTTAATGGCACTAAGCTTTTTGGTCCTGATGTCCAGGATATTATCAGTGTTCTGCAGGCATCTGGCAGGGCTATATAAAGTCTGTCCACTCCCTCTGTAACATGCAGCCTAGAGATAGACAGCGCCGTCCTTTTTGCAGGGCATCCAATAGACCCGGTGCAGCTTCTAATTCCCAGGGGAAACACTGAGCCTCTACTGCCTTGCCCACCCCACCCAGTGCTGGAGCTGCGGCCAAGCATCCCAGAAGTGATGGACCAGCCCCCGCGGCTGGATCTGCCTCTACTTAATTCCTTGCCAGACTCCCCTCTTCTGGTCCCCAACCAGGAGGTGGTGGTTAGAGGTCAGTTCTTCCTCCGTCTAAATCAATGGAGAACCATAAATTTGGATGCCTGGAGTCTGCAGATCATAGAAAGGGGTCACATGCTGGAGCTCTTGGAGCAACCTCCAGAGACCCCTCTCCTGCACTCCTAACTATCCCCCCCGCTCACTTGTTGATTTCTCTGGGAGGAGAAATAGTCCCTTATGCACAAGCAGGCCATTGAGCTAGTACTCAGGCACCAGAGAAAAAGGGGTTCTATTCCAGGTTCTTCCTGGTCCCCAAAAAGACCGGAGATCTGAGGCCCATTCTGGATCTGAAGGACCTTAATCTCTATGTTCAGTACAAAATGTTCTGGATGGCAACTTTGCCAGGCCTGCTACGTCTTCGCAAGATGGGCGACTGGCTCTGTTCACTGGACATGCAGGATGCTTACCTGCACATACTGGTCTTTCCTCCACACAGGAGGTTTCTCCGCTTTTTGTTTCAGGACGAGCTTTATCAGTTCAAAGTGCTGCCCTTTAGCTTGTCTTCTGAACTGTAGCTCTTTACCAAGTGCTTAGCAGCAGTAGCAGCAGCTCTCAGAAGGGAGGGAATGTACGATTTCCCTTATTGTGACGATTGGCTCCTAAAGGCCCCATCCAAGGAACAGTTCCTGCATACTCTGGAGAGAACCTTCCAGCTGTTCCTCTCCCGAGCATCACTGTCAGTCTGCCCAGGGCAGTTCTAGTGCTATTCCAAAGGCTGCAATACATAAGGGTGGTTCTAGACTCTGTGCAGGGGAAGGCTTTCCTGCCTCAGAACAGGGTGGAGTACCTTATAGCCCAGGCTCAGGAAGTCGCCCAGAGCTGTTATATTCCTGCCAGAGTGTACCTGAGACTGTTGGGGCTGATGGCGGCTGCCATTCCCACCATTCCACTGGCCAGACTCCACATGCACATTCTCCAGTGGACTCTCGAAGTGCAGTGTGACCAGTGCATGGATGAGTTAGATCGGTTAGTGCTGGTCTCTTCCCCAGTTTGCAGTGTGCTTCAGTGGTGGATGGACCCCTTGAACCTGCTGCAAGGAGTTCCATTCCAGATCCCCTCTCCACAGCAGATACTCACCATGGATGCTTCTGGTTTGGGCTTGGGAACTCACCTGGGCCCTTTCCAAACCCAGGGCTCTTGATCCCAGGGTGAGGCCTCCCTGCATATTAATGTGTTAGAGATGTGAGCAGTTCTTTATGTCATGTAGGCCTTTCAGAACGATCTTCTTCTGGGTCAGTTGCTGATTCAGTCAGACAACCTCAGTGTAGTATACTATATCAACAAGCAGGGGGGAGCACATTCGTACCCCCTATGCAGGGAGGCCATGAGAGTGTGGTATTGGGCATTAGACCATTGCCTGACTCTCTCAGCTGTCCACATCCCTGGGGTGCTAAACACCCTGGCAGACAGTCTCAGCCAGACTCAGCCCAGCATGCATGAGTGGGAGCTTCTCTCATCCATTGCAGAAGATCTATTCCACAGATGGGATTGTCCAGAGTTGGACCTTTTTGTGTCCCCACTCAACACAAAACTGCCCAATTTTGCTCACTCGATCCAGGACCTGGAGTTTTCTGATGAAATGCATTGTCCCTCTCTTGGAGCGGGAGGTTCCTTTATGCCTTCCCTCTTGTTTCCTCTAATTTAGAGGGTGCTAATCAAACTGCGGGGGGCACAGCATGATCTTGGTAGCTCCATTCTGGCTTCACCAGATATGGTTTTCATTACTGGCAGAGGAACCTCTGGTCCCTCTTCCCATTTGCAGGAACCTACTGACCCAGGATCAGGGGACCCTGGTCCATCCCACCCTTGGCTCCCTCCATCTGCATGCTTGGCTCCTGAGAACGTAGCTGTTGTCAGATTTGGAGTTTCCAACAGTCGTGGACATCCTAGTGGCCGCTTAGAACCTTCCACTCGTGCCACTTATGCCATGAAGTGGAAGTGGTTTGCCATCTGGGCTGCCAGGCTTAATCTGGATCCTTTTACCTGTCTGGTGAGCCAGATCTTGGACTACCTAATCTCTCTGACTCAGGTCTCCAGTACTCCTCCTTCAAGGTACACCTTTAAGCTATATTGATCTTTCATGAGCCGGTGGGTGACCGCACCATGGCTCAGATGGATGTCTCGCGTACCTTCCTGTGGGGCATCCTGCATCTGAAACCTCTGATCTGTTCTGTCCAGCTTGGAATTTGAATTCTGTTTTGGAGAAGTTGACCCTGTCTCCTGTTGAGCAAGTCATGACTTGCAAGTTACGCTCTCTTTCATGGAAAGTGTTATTTTTAGTTGCAATTACTTCTGGTTGACGAATTTCAGAGCTTCAGGCCATCTGGTGTGAGGAGCCTTATTTGATTTTTCGGTCTGTGCAAGAATCCTAAGTTTCTTCCTAAGGTGGTGTCTGAGTTTACACTGAACCAATCTACCTACCTTCCTGTTTATTTTCCAGAGCTTGCCAAGCCAGGGGACGCACTGCTCCATACGTTAGCTGTGCGCAGAACTTTGAAGTATTACCTGCTCTGGATCAAGGAATGCAGAAAGTCAAAGCAGTCATTTGTTTCTTTCGCCCTAGGTAGAGAGGGCGTTCAGGTTTCTAAACAATGTTTATCTAAATGGTTGGCAAATTGCATTGTGTTCTGCTACAATAAGTACGACAAAGAATTGCTTGGCGCTGTCAAAGCTCATTTCACAAGAGGCATGGCTACCTCTGTGGCTTGTTTCTGAGGGGTCTCAGCCACTAACATTTGTACAGCTGCCACCTGGAGTACTGTCCACACCTTTACCAAGCACTACAGTCTGGACATTGCCTCTAGAGCCTGTGTAGGATTTGGCAGGGCTGTGCTGCAGGGCCTCCTGTCTTTTTTTTTTTTTTTTTTTTGAGCTGCTTCCACCAGGTTTCAGCCCTGGTCATGGCCCCCGGTCTTCCACCTACTATCTTGAACCATGGTCCCCCCCCCGGCTTTCCCCCTGGAGGGCAGGGCCACGGAACTGGCTCCCCTTATCCAGTCTACAGAACCATTATCTGGTTGGGGGATCTGGTGACAGAGGCTGATCGAAGCCCGGGGAGGGCTTCATAGAGGTTGAGGTTCCCTTGATTTTCTTAGTGTTTTTGCCCACTGGAGAGCCGGATGTGCAATGACGTCCGCGCACCTACGTGCAGACATCTGCTGGCTCTCTCCGCAGTAGCTGCACCCGCTACTGTCAGACACCCAGCCTCCGCTGGGTGTCACTGTAGCGTGGCGCATGTCCCTCATCCACCCCGAAGGAAGGAGAGCAGTCGCGGGATGCTCAATCCTTTCCTTCCCCCTGCCAGCCCCTGGCAGCCCGAGTGCTTTCCCGAACCCAAGTCGCTGGCGCAGCGTGAGGTGTGGCGTCCAGCGCCTCAACCCTCAGCACCACCGGGCTGGGCTGCCTCCTGTCTTAAGTTTATGGCTGGCCGTCCTCCCAGACTGTCTTTTTGCACCTGTAACTGCTTGGGACTCGTTCTATGGTGTGACCCGATGACTGAGTGGGAGAGGGGCCCCCCTTCCCCGCATGTAAACTGTATACCAGTACTAGGAGGTAGTGATAGGAAGACGTGTTTCTGGAAGTCAAAACAAGACTGCACTTGTCTACATGGAAGATTTGTGTGTCCGTTTTGTTTGTTGAGCTGGCCACCCACTTTGTTGTAATGTCCCTGGATATTTGTTCTGTTTTACATTTTGTATGTCTTTCAAATTACTGTTTTGCAGTGTGTTTTTTTTATTTTATTTTTTTTTATTTTTTTATTCCATAAGCATGACTTTGTCACAATTGTCAAAAGAGTGTTTTTCTGCGTTAATTCCCATAGGAACCCCTGCACTTGTATTCTAGAGCAAGTATAAGCTGTTCCGTTTCAGAGCATAATGGCTTCGATTCTATAGAAAGAAAGCAAATGTATGAACGAGCCCCTGTGCAGAAGTATGTAGAAAGAGGCATAACTTGCAAACTTTGAGTGGTTTGCCTTTTGTTTTATTAAAATAAATATTGTCAGTGAACAGGTATCACTGGGACAGTGACCAGAAGGTGCCGCTTAGAGAAAGTGTTTTATTTTTCTCCTTGGCGATGTGGCTATTTGGGGGTTGCCCTGTTTCCTCCTCGAATGTTCGCTCTTTCGCGATGAGTAATAGCCTTACGCTTTCAGTAAAAAGAAATGCTTGCCTAATTAATTTCTGTTAAACTAGGAATAAATACTTTGGGTTTGGTTAAAACTCCAGCTTACCTGAACTCCCTGTTGCAGTTTTTCTGCTCGTTTAGGTAACTTGAAAACCGCCAGTTTAACTACGCACCTCTGTACGTGCCAGCTCTTTGCTCGGTGAATCTAAGGGCTGGCCGGCCTTTTCTTTTGCATATTTATGCCACAGTTTAGGGAGGCGGTGCTTAGGGAAAACTGAAATGATGGTAGTAAGTATTAGAAGAAAGATTTATTTTATGTTGTAGTACTACATGCATTAAGGACTTAGCAAGTTACGAATGTTTTCTTTAGTTTTGCAGGAAAAGAACATGTAAAGAGAGTTTAAATGTTAATACTGGGAACAAAGGGGAGGAGTTTCATGTCACATAACAGCTGGGTATATATATCTGGTTAGTCTATCCTTTAGACAGAAGGTGGAAAAGTGTTGATGGTGAAACACCTAGTCTTAGCTAGCCTTTTCTAGCTATGTGCCTGAAGATATTTAATGTCAATATTCGGATGTATGCTTCTCTGTTTTTGAGTTTTGTTTTCACAATAGAGTCCGCTTTTTATTTTGTTCTGTTGGAAATAAATTTTGAACCTTTTTCTGCTGAAGCCATTACTGCCTCATGGTCCGTTATTCCACCCACAGCCTTTCACACATGGTGGCGGAGGTGGGATACAGTGGGACTGCCTACTGAAGGGTCTGTTATATGGCCTAGATGGACTAAATGCAACAGGACAAAGCGGAGAGTCTTCCAGTATCCGGGAGAGCTACGAGGTCCATGGTGAGGCAACTCCAGTTACCTCTGTTATCTGGTTTAGACCCTACAGTCTGGAGAAAGGAGAGGAAAAGAGAAGCAGACAGTGTGAGGATGACGGATGCCAAGCCAGTGGAAGGAGTGCAGGCTGGTGGGGGTGAATTTGAGGAAGACCTCCCTCCAGAAGATTCTAATGACTTACTTTAGTTGTTATGCATCAGGCAAGTGGAAATAGAAAGGCAGAGAGAGAGAGCGAAAGGAGAGTGAGGCTCGCTGGGCTGACATGTTACGGGCCATTCAGATGATGGCTAATGCTGGACCCCCTCTGTCGCCAGAAGAAGCACAGAAGGACATAAAATTGGTAAAGTTGTCTGAAACCGATGATATTGAAGCATATATAATGACATTTGAGAGGGTTGCCACAGCGTGTGCCTGGCCACGAGATTAGTGGGTAATCCGGTTGGCTCCCTTTCTGACCGGAAAGGCACAACTAGCCTATAGTCACGTGGACATTTTGCATGCTAATGACTATAGGCTATTTTGAAAAGATACAATATCAGTACTGAGACATGTAGGCAAAGATTTAGGTCATACCGTTTCCAGACTGCTGATAACGCCCAAAATGCTTTTACCCACTTAAAAGATCTATGTATGAAATGGTTACAGCCAACAGCCAGAACTGTTGATCAAATTATTAGCCTTTATTTTGGAGCAATTTATTAGGATTCCTCCACAGGATGTCCAGTTATGGGTAAAAGAACATCGCCCAGAAGCTGCACAGGTGACCATTCATCTTGCCGAAGGTCATTTAACAGCAAGGCCCCACAGACACAGAGAAAGGGTGAGAACCCCGACACCGAATGCTACAGTAAGACCTACAGCTCCTGTTCAAACTACCAATCGTTTAGGAACCCAACCAACTAGTAAATCTCAAAAGAGTTGTAGTCCAGATTTAATATGTCATGAGTGTAAAGAGAAGGGACATACTGCTAGATTCTGCCCCAAGAGAAAATCAGAACCTGTACATTTGGCCCTTGCCAATTGGGGCCAGTATGTAGTACCTGTACAAATCGGAGAACAGGTAGTCTCTGGGCTTAAAGACTCTGGAGTAAACAGACGTTGATACATGCCTCTTTGGTGGAAACAGAAACTGTAGAGGGAGGGCCAGCAACAAGTGTAACCTGTCTGTATGGGGACATGCATCAGTATCCACTGCGGGAAACTGTATTATGAATAAGTGGGCAGAATCAAACTGTGAATGTGGGCATAGTGTCCCATTTACCTGTACCAGTAGTAATCGTACATGATTTTCCCCATTTTGACACTTTGTTTCAGACTGGTATTAGTGCAGTGGTCACTAGAGCACAAATGAAAAAGGAACAACCACTGGAACACTGATTACCTTTTGATTCAGAGATTTATGGTGCGCCAGGAAAAGAAAGGAAATCCAGAAGAAACAAACGAAAAGAGAAAGAACAATGGACAATGTCTAACGAAAAGGACATTAAAGAATGTGTTTCTGGGACTCCTGTAACCATTCAGTCTATTAAAGGTTTGATTGTGGGGATTTTAGAAGGGCACAAAGTGAGGATGTATCACTAATTCCTTTGTATTCACAGGTGGGAACAGCCATTGAGGGATCCCAAAAGAAGTATAAACTAGTGAATGATTTACTATATAGATTGTGTACCAACCCCTGGTCTGGAGAAATAATGGAACAATTACTAGTTCCTCAGTCTTGTAGAACTAAACTACTAGAAATAGCTCATGACATCCCCTTAGCCAGACACCTAGGTAGGGACCATGCCCTCAGTCACTTACTCCATTGTTTCTATTGGCATGGCATTCACGAACAAGTGGCTGAGTATTGTAAAAGTTGTGGGGAATGCCAAAAAATAGCTAAGACTGGACGTAAGGACATGGTACCCCCTCTTTCCCTTGCCCTTGGTTACGGATACTTTCCAAAGAATTGATATGGATGTGGTGGGTCCCCTGCCCAAGAGTGCGAGAGGGAATCGCTTTATTTTAGTAGTAGTAGACTATGCCACCAAATATACTGAAGCTGTTCCCCTACAAACTGTGACTGCATCCAAAATAGCGGATGAATTGGTGAAGGTTTTCAGCCGTATGGTTATACCAAGAGAAATATTAACTGACTGGTCCTATTTTTTGTTCAAGTCTATTGAAACGCTTATACCAAACCTTTCAAATAAAAGCTATATTTACCACACCATATCATTTGCAAATGGATGGGTTGGTAGAACGTTTCAACCAGACGTTGAAATCAGTGTTGCAGAAATATGTCCAAGAGGAATTGAACAAGTAGGATATGTATCTGCCATATTTGATGTTTGCGTACAGGGGAGGTATCCCAGGCCTCTACTGGATATTCACCCTTTCAATTATTATATGGCCGTAATCCCAGACGTCCTTTGGACATTATCAAGGAGGAGTGGGAAGAGAGGGAAATTCAGAAATAAATTCTTCCATTAGAATATTGGCTACAGTTACGCTCACGATTAGCTAAGTATATACAGAAAGCACATCAAGCTAATGTTGAACACCAACTGAAACAGAAGGTGTATTATGATAGAGGAATAGGACAGAAAGAATTTGGAAGGGGGATAAAGTCTTACTCGTATTACCATCATCAGATAACAAGTTACATGTGAAGTGGCAAGGCCCATATAAGGTAATAAGACGTGCTGGTCCAGTAACGTATGAGATAGAATTACCTGATAAGAAAAGTAAGAAATGTATACATCATGCCAATTTGTTAAAGCTCTGGGTAGAAAGACCTTCCCTCCTTTGTAGTTATGTTCATCCTGACCCTTCTGATAGTGAATTGCATCTTGCAATCCAAAGGTTGGAAGGTATAGGAGAAATGGATATTTTGGTAAATCCTGACTTGACTGCCCAGCAAGCCAGAGAATTATGGAACTTGCTACATGAATTCAAGGATACCTTTACAGGAACCCCTGGGAAAACAAAAGAAGCGGTACACTGTATTCATGTAGCACAACAGCTGCCCATTAGACAAAAATCATATAGACTTCCTGAGAGGCTTAGAAAGGAAGTCATACAGGAAGTTAAAAAGATGCAAAGCCTGGGTATCATTGAACCATCTCGCAGTGATTGGAACTTCCCTATGGTGGTTGTTAGTAAAAAGGTAGGGGGCATTCATATACGCCTCGACCTTAGACGTCAACCTTTTATAGTGCGGTCGGATGTGTCTAATCATGGCATAGGAGCTGTTCTCTCTCAGGTAATAGATGGAGAAGAACATCCAGTCATCTGTATTAGTAGAAAATTACACGAGAGAGAAACCCGCTATTCTACTATAGAAAAGGAATGGTTGGCTATCTGTTGGGCCATTGAAGCTCTCTGATTCTACCTTTGGGGGTATAATTCGAATTATAGACCATAATCCCCTGTGCTGGCTGCACATAATAAAAGATAAAAAAAAAAAAAAAAACCTGCATCATGCGATGGTATCTTTCTTTGCAGCCTTATCGCTTTGCAATAAAACATCGAAAAGGGGTGGCGCACAGTAATGCAGACTTTATGTCTAGATATAGAATGGAAATGTCACAACACCTGTCATCAGACCTTTGGGGGGAGATGGAGTTAATAATGAAGGAATAAAAGACCTCCTTCATGTTTAATAGTTGATATGTTATTTAGGATCCCCGAGGTGGAGCCCCGGAGAGGGTGGGCTATGGCTCCATCTCTCCTTTGGAGTGATCTGAAGATAGGTGTTAGTTAGATCTTTTATGGTAGGGGCTTGAACCGACCCTGTCGGTTTTGTTCTAGGTGGGGAGGAAATGTGAGAGGCTCCCCCCCCCCCCATGTAAACTGTATACCAGTACTAGGAGGTAGTGATAGGAAGCCGTGTTTCTGGAAGTCAAAACAAAACTGCACTTGCTGTCTGTGGAAGATTTGTGTGTCCATTTTGTTTGTTGGGATGGCCACCCACTTTGTTGTAATGTCTCTTGGATATTTGTTCTGTTTACGTTTTGTCTGTCTTTCAAATTACTGTTTTGCAGTCTGATTTTTTTTTTTTTTTTATTTCATGAGCTCGACTTTGTGGCAATTTTCAAAAGAGTATTTTTCTGCGTTAATTCCCATAGGAACCCCTGCAGTTGTATTCTAGAGTAAGTATAAGCTGTTCCATTTCGGAGCATAATGGCTTCGATTTTATAGAAAGAAAGCAAATGTATAAACGAGCCCCTGTGCAGAAGTATGTAGAAAGAGGCATAACTTGCAAACTTTGAGCGGTTTGCCTTTTGTTTTATTAAAATAAATATTGCCAGTGAACAGATGTCACTGGAATAGTGACCATAAGCTGCCGCTTGGAGAAAGCATTTTATTTTTCTCCTCAGCGATGCAGCTATTTGGGGGCTGCCCTGTTTCCTTCTCGAATGTGCGCTGTTTCGCGCTGAGGAATAACCTTACGCTTTCAGTAAAAAGAAATGCTTGCCTGATTAATTTCTGTTAAACTAGGAATAAATACTTTGGGTTTGGTTAAAACTCCAGCTTACCTGAACGCCCTGTTGCAGTTTTTCTGCTCGTTTAGGTAAGTTGAAAACCGCCGGACTAATGATGCACCTCTGTACGCACCAGCTCTTCGCTCTGTGAATCTAAGGGCTGGCCGGTCGTTTCTTTTGCATATTTATGCCACAGTTTAGGGAGGCGGTGCTTAGGGGAAACTGAAATGATGGTAATAAGTATTAGAAGAAAGATTTATTTTATGTTGTAGTACTACATGCATTAAGGACTTAGCAAGTTACGAATGTTTTCTTTAGTTTTGCAGGAAAAGGACATGTAAAGAGAGTTTAAATGTTAATACTGGGAACGAAGGGGAGGAGTTTCATGTCACATAACAGCTGGGTATATATATCTGGTTAGTCTATCCTTTAGACAGAAGGTGGAAAGTTGTTGATGGTGAAACGCCTAGTCTTAGCTAGCCTTTTCTAGCTATGTGCCTGAAGATGTTTAATGTCAATATTCGGATGTATGCTTCTCTTTGTTTTTGAGTTTTGTTTTCGCAATATAGTCCGCTTTTATTTTGTTCTGTTGGAAATAAATTTTGAACCTTTTTCTGCTCAAGCCATTACTGCCTCATGGTCCATTATTCCACCCACAGCCTTTCACACGGAGAATACCCCCAAAGAAGATAGAACAGTTACATAAGAACTTACCATAACAGTAGATCTTCGAGGGTTTCTCAGTCATCAGGTCTGCTTTCCCACCCACCATCCCCCTTTTGGGGCTCTTTACTGATACTGGCTATCTGGTATATCCAGCCTTTCTTTTAGTCCTGAGCAGCTCTCTCTCTGCTCGGTCCCCCTGGCTAGAGCTATGCTCTGTTTGTCTCTGATGGAAAGAACTGAGGAGGGAGTGGGGCCACTCACGCCTTTATAGGGTTGATGACGTAGACTGTGTGGGCGTCCCCAGTTGTACTGCTAAAAATCTTTTATGTGGATCCTGCTTCACCGATGGTGAAGTTCCTATGGTGTAACCTGATGACTGAGATCCCCTCAAAGATCTACGATTACGGTAAGTTCTTGCGTAACTGTTCTTTAAGTGTGATACATTTGAGGGTTGCCAGCCTTAACATAGGAATCAGTTTTCATTTCTGTCTCCGGGCCCCACAGAAAAGTGGGGAGGCCCAGGACTATGTCCTGAAAGGTATTTGGGATAGGTACAGTGGTTAGTATTTTATGTCCCACCATAAAGGACAATCCCAAAATATGTGGTGGTGGGTTCCTCTAGCCCCACCCTGCCTCCGGCAGGCATCCTTGTATGTTAAATTTAAATATTTTGTGAATGTGGGGGCCCTAAAGTATCTGGTGAGTATTCGCCAATTGAATTCCCTCCATATAGGGAAAGGGTAATTTGTTTAACCAGGAAAGGCACACTAAGCCGAAGCTCGTTTCCAGGTGCGATCTGGGAGCACATGGAAGTTGTGACTTGCTCAGGGTCACACAGTATGCAAGTGGGGCTGTGGGATTCAAACCCAGGTCTCCAGGTTTGCAGGTCAGAGCCTTAAACCACTGCGCTGTACTGCCTCCTGTAAGAGAGGCTCTAGCATTCCCAGCCCCTATTCCCTATTTAGTCTTTTACCAGTGACTGGTGGCTATTGGTACTCCACTCTCCGCTTCCCAGCACAGCTGGACTTGTTCTAGGGGAGGAGATTTTGGTTTTTGTAATAGTCTATTAAAATCCAATACTACTCTGGCCTTCGCCTTTAGGGCCAGTAACCATTAAAAGAGTTGTTCCAGATCTGTCTATGGTCTCTTAACCAGTATTAAGGTATTTTGTTTTAATATAAAATGTCTGACCTGGAGGAATTGGTAGTGGTCTTCCTGTCTCAGCTGAAATCTTTCTTGAAAACCAGTTGCTCTGACCAGGTTAAGCATCTACATTCCGAGTACAGTCCAGCACATTATTTCTCAGACTTTGTCATAGTGAGCCTTCCCAGAACCATGGAAAAGTTCTTGAGCCTCCCCAAATATCAAAATAATCTTGGGCCTCCCCATACAAAAATAGCATACTTTGCACAGTGCCTCAGGAATAAAGTAAAGCATCTTTGAGTAGTTGACATTATTTTATTCAGTGATTCCAACCTCTCTTGTAACCCCCCCCTCTACAGACCAATCTATTTGCTCTACCATTTTGACTCTTGAACCATTGTTGCCCCTTGTTGCAATACCTTTATGGGTCAGACTGCTTTCTCTCTCCATTTCCCGTGTGTCTGAAATAACCTTCCTACCCACCTCTGCCTTTCCCCCTCTTACCCTGCTCTTGGGCAACTCCTCAGGCATCCTTATGCGCCCTCCTGCTCTTGCTCTTGCTGTCTGCTTAACCTTTGTATTTATGCCGCTCTGCCCAAGTCTAATTAGTCAGTTGTTACCTCTCATTATTTGTTCATTGTTCCTGTTTTTTGTTTTTTTTTTGTTTGGTGGGGGGTTGTGTTTTTTGTTGGTTTGTTTTTTTGCACTGTTGTTCATTTTGTATTGTTTGACTGTTTTGCAGTTACCTTTTGAATTGTATTCACTCCTTACACTTCCTTGGGTACATCTGAACTGAACCTTGGCTCAGTGTACCTTTCCTGGTCACCGATATGTAAATAAACATATAAATTCACCTATGTAAATACAGTACTTTTTCAGACTTGCTTGAGTCTCCGCTGGAACAGGTTAGGGCCTTCCCAAGGAGTCTGGCCTCACCATTTGAGAAAGACTGGTCTAGCAGATTTTATTTTTTGAATTTACATTTTTAGTGTTTTTTCCCAGGTTTTTCTCCCCGATCCCAGCAGACATGGCTGTGCGAGCGTGTGGAGGCGCACATGCACCCTGGGTACCAGCTTGTCTCCTTCTTCCTCACCCTGTGGCTGTCGCCGGGCTCCCCACATCCTGAACTGCCACTCCGTCCTCCATCAGGTTTCAGCCAATGGCCAGGGAAAACCCTCATCCCTCCCTGGGTGAGGAGAGCTGCCTCGTGGCAGCTCAGTCCCACACGCCCCGCAGACCCCCAAGAACCCGAGCTCATTCCTCAACCTGGTTGCCAGCATAGCCGAGGTGTATGTCCAGCGCCTCAACCCTCAGCACCACCGGGCCAGTGCCTGGTCTAGCATTTTTAAAGTTGTTGTATCTTCTCCAAGTACACTGAGTCTAGGAACAAACTCTTCCATGAAGTGTATGTTGGTCAGGCTGTACACCTCTGAGCAGTATTAAGTGTAATATTAATCTGGTTTCTAGCAGGTCCATCTAGAATAATTTGGGTTGAGGAAGTGCCTAAAGTGCATATTTCTGTATTGGGTTTAAAATTGGTTCTCGGTACAAAGTTAATGGACTTAAAACAAGTTCTCAGAATTGGACCAAGTTGAAGCATGAGGTTAAAGTTCAGCTATTCAGGTCCCTGCCTGAAGAAGCAAGATGAACTCTCACCTGGGCAGGAGTCATATGCTGCCTATCATTTTCTTGTTTTAAGTCCATTATCTTGCTTTTTGCAGGGGAGTTTTGAAATTGAGCAAGAAAGTTGCTCTTTAAGACAGGATATTAAATAGGTCGAAAAAAACTGACTAGCAGTTTTGCACACTAAAGTGCTAATCAGTTGTGAGAATACATAGCACCTGGCACAGAATGGTTAACAAAATGTAATATATATAGTTTTATTAATTTTGTCTATTATGCCATGTGTAACCTCTAGGTGGTGCTACCCCAAGGGCTGCTACCCCTGCCAGCGTGACCAGTGGCAGGTTAAGGGGTCTGGGTACTGAAAACGGGTGCTTCCACCTGGAGGACAGGGTTGGTAGTAGCATAGCTGACCTGTGTATAGCCCTCCGGGACACTGTGACCCCACTCTCTCCCCTCTAGTGGCCTAAATAATGAACAGAATACACAGGTACAATAGCCCCCAAACAACAGGTATATCCCCACTCTGATTGCATTTACCACCAGGGCTGGTTCCACCGGTTCTGCCCTGGAGACCCCCTGTAAAGTAAGGTTAAACACAGCAAACAGTAGTACCACAGTGCTAGTTGTACGGAAATGCACCACAGGCAGGTTAAGTGCAAAAAGATTCAGATCTGATTTATTCAGGGGGAATGAACAAGGAAGGGGCATAATCAGGTTGATTGATTTAGGTACCGATTCAATCAGGCTACAAGGCATACACTTTAGGCCCTGTCCACACTACACCGCTCCGGCCCGTTAACGGATGCAATCCATTACGGCCGGGGAGCAGTGCAGTGTGTCCACATTGCGGTGGTGTCTGTTATGGGACCGGTACCGGCGGTCCACACTAAGGGTGCCAGGCGACCATTACGGTGGCACCCGTTCCTAGGATGCAGCTCGCACTGCGGGCCCTGCAGGGGGCTGTTACCACGTGTCCACACTACACAGCATACAGCACATTTATAGTAAAGCAAGCACAATACCACAGGTCGGATGACAGGTTGCAGTTTCAGCTTTCCTGAGCAAAACCGTGATCTCTGTGGTGATTTCAGACTCCCTGACTGGCCGATAGCATACAGCAAATCTTCGTTCTTCTTCAGGTGAAAGGCAGTCACAATTCGGTAACTCTAGTCACAGTTAGTTTGGATAAAGTCCGATTTTTAATTCAGGCTAAAGGATTCCCTTATGAGGGACAAGTAGGCAGGCAGGCCAAACATAGTCTTTCCTCTAGTTTTACGCGCGACTACACCCGGTAACGTTATTGAGGCATAACCGGTTTCATAACCATTGTTGAAACCACCTCATATGTGGTTTCAACAACGGTTACAAAAATGCCTGCTGTAATGTTACAGGTGTAAATACAAACCGTTGAGGTAACGGTTTGGGCAGTCTGTAGCGTTACAGAGGTGTAGTGTGGACAGGGCCTGAGAGTCCCTCAACACAGTCACACACACTCTGGGTACCCAGTTGGTGAGGTAGGCTAGCCTGACACACTGCCCAGGGTAGGCCGGCGTAGCAGCAGGTCGGGGCCCTATGACGGAAAGACAAGTCATGCACAAAAACCCACAATTTGTAATCCAGAGCCAGGAGGCTCAGTTCGTGATAATTAGACAAAACAATTAAATCAGAGGACACACTTTGATTGAGCTGTTGTTGCAGGGAGCTACCCTGGTGTTTACTCACACTACCCAGTCAGGACACAGGATGGATGAAATGGAGACTGCAGGCCCACACGAATCACCGAGTTGTTGTTCCTGTTCGAGGTGTTGAACAGGGGGCTGATCTCCAGGCTGGTCTCTCGTCGATGGCTTTCTCTGCAGCGTGAGTAGCTAGCTGGGACAGGTTGGCAGGGCCCAGGCCAGGTGGTGATGAATGCGGATTCAGTCCGATAGGTGCTGGATGCAGCTTCCAGCAAGCATGACACAATAAGGCAGTGGGGAACCAAATCGCGACCCACTGACAGCATACAGCACATTTATAGTAAAGCAAGCACAATACCACAGGTCAGATGACAGGTTGCAGTTTCAGCTTTCCTGAGCAAAACCGTGATCTCTGTGGTGATTTCAGACTCCCTGACAGGCTGATTGCATACAGCAAATCTTCGTTCTTCTTCAGGTGAAAGGCAGTCACAATTCGGTAACTCTAGTCGCAGTTAGTTTGGATAAAGTCCGATTTTTAATTCAGGCTAAAGGATTCCCTTATGAGGGACAAGTAGGCAGGCAGGAAGGCCAAACATAGTCTTTCCTCTAGTTTCACGCGCGACTACACAGGAGCTGATGCTCAGATATCTCGAGCTGTTCACTCTCTCAACTCCCAACTCAGACTGACTTCTGCTGCAGGCAGCACTGGGACTTCCTCTGAGATCCAAAAGGTTTGGTTGGTTGATCCATCTGTCTGTCACAGTTAGAGCTCCCCCTCCAGGTCCATTTAGGTGCCAAAGTGGAAAAACTACAGTTCCTACAGAAATTCACTCCCACAAGACCCCTCGGGACAGGCTGCATTTTAGGATCCCCAAAGGTACTGATTGGTGCAATACAGAAATGTCCATGCTGCAAAGAAAGGCAGGTTAGACAAACTATAATATCATTATTATTTAGAGCAGCTAATCGGCAAACAATTACCAGTTCTAACAGAGCTCCCTCTGCACAATTAGCGATGGCAGAATGGAGCAATATTACTGCAGCTCAGGCGGGACTCGAGCCTGGAAACACTCGGCCCCTACCTGGATTAATTATACACCACAAAATGATGCCTCTTAAGAAGACAAGCACAGAGACTAGCTAGGGACTTACATGCGTGTAACTTTTAAAATGCCAGGACACAGAACACCAGCCTGGCAGTGGGCATTAGACAGTCCCAGGAAGACACTTTAGGAGCCCCCATTTGTAGGGGGTTGCACATGGACTCAAAAACTGGTTAGCAGTCTACTGCTGCTCATTTCAGGAAACGGCAAAACCTGTTCTGCGTAGCGTTTTGCCATGCTATATCAGCTATTTAATGCATTGGTAAGACATGAGTTAGTGAACAAAGCACTAAGAGCAGTGGTTGTAATATGGAGATAAGCCTGGGTTAAATTTATTATGAAAGTAAGGGGTGTCATAAATTTGGTAAAGTGTGAAATATTGTATTTGATGAAGCCAGTAATTAATTATTATTACAGCTGCGTGGGCAGAGCTCCGTAGATGCTTTGCCATCACTGTAGGAGGAAAAGGGTCTGCAACGGGAACGCGACCCTGTGTTCTCCTATAGTGATGTGGCATCATCTGTACGGTGCTCACTCCATTGGCACTGTTCTCCGCCGATGGAGCTCCCCTCTGCAGCACAATCGCCTCTTCCCCGCGAGTGCACTACTCGTGAATGAACTTCCTGATAACTGTGCATGCATCGCATTTAGCGCGCGCAGTTATCTCACCGCTGCCATCTTTAATGGCAAAGCTCCGCCACCACTCCCGAAAGTCTGCCGTCCACTCTGAAACTGCTGCCGCCACTGCTCCGATACCCGTGTGCCGCTGCAGGTCAAACCCCCAGTGCTCTGATACTTGGGCACGGCTGCTGCAGGTAACAGCCCTGTGCAGCCATGTCGGCTTTGACCAGAGTTTGTTTTTAGAGAACGGCAAAACGCTGTCCATTTGTCTTCTAAAAACTCAATATTTTAATTCTTTTTGCCTTGCCTTTTTGAGATTGACCAGTTTGTCCTGTTTATTGTAAATTTGGGATGTTGAAAGTTTTTATAAGTTAGCTATGTGTATGACTTCAAAAAAAAAAAGGTGGCCTGGACTTTATTTTAAATTCTGAACTAAACAGTTAGGCCAGTGACAAGTACATTTGCAGATAAATACACATTTCTTGCCGATACTGTATTTTTTAAAATTTGTTCAAAAACTATACGTTTACAATTGTCAAACAAATCTCCTGTGTTTATAATGGCCTTCCTGTTCCAGTGTTTTAAAGAAAATGCTTTGTGAACACTCTAAAAGGGATAATGCCATCTGACCAAGTGCAGCTTCTCGGGATATACAAGACTGAAAGCACAGTGGGACTGTCAAGTCATTTAAGGGAGGAAGATTGTAGAGTTGCTTGGATGGTATCCGACAGAGTTGGATACCATCAGATGCCACCAGTTTTCTGAGATACTTGATGGCATTGGATACTGCTGGTATCCTACTACTGAAGCCCAATACCTAGAGTGCAGCAGGGTACCAGCTATCTGAGGTGACTATCCGGGATCCAAGGTGGACATCTGACCTTTGATCCCATTATCGGACCTTCAGTCCAAGGGATTGGAGGCAGACATCTGACCTTGGATACCTCTAGCCGACCTCAGATGCCACTATCTGACCTCAGATCGCACTATCTGACCTTAGATCCCACTGTCTGACCTCGGACCTGGAATCTGAGAGATTGGAGGCAGACATCTGACCTCGGATCCCTCTATCCAACTCCACATCTGACTCTACAACCCTGGATCCAAAATTTATTTTTTTATTTTATTTTAGTCTTTGGTAACCAGGTAAGGCCCACTAGGCATGAGTGCCTGTTTTCAGGGGCGACCTGGGAGCACTGGGCGGTTAAGTGACTTGCTCAGAGTCGCACAGTATGCAAGTGGAGGTTGTGAGAATCAAACTCCGGTCTGGTCTGCTGGATGTGTCAAGCTCGTTCACACCTCGTTCCTCTAACCTCTAGGCTATACTGCCAGCCCAGAATCCTAATGGGGTCTGCTAGGATTTCACATCCGGAGTCTAATGCATAGGGTGACCATTGGATCTCATTAGGGTAGTCGAGCACTGTCCGAGCATCACTAGGTAGAACAAGGGAAAACATCAGGAAACGCTGTGACGTAACTAAGGGGATGCGGTGCTCCAGATGCTAGGCAGGAAACATGCACGTTAGAGGCAACAGTTGTAAAGAAAAGGCAGACCCACCGATATGACAGTCCTCCCTTCTCCATGAACTATAGACCTTCAGCCAGTAAGCCCAGACAGCAGCACTTCTCACTGCGGTGACATCAGGGAATGTAGCCTCGCAATGCCAGAATTACTTAATCCACTCTCAAGAAAAGATCTGTATCTTATTTTCATCATTTCGTTCTCCTCCTCTGCTGGCCAGCCCCCATCATCCTTGGCCCTCCCCAGCCCCATCACCCACCATCCTCGGGACTTACCTGGCCCTGGGCAAGTCCCCCACAGATTCCATTTCTCTTTACTTATTTAGTGAAAAGTTCGGAGATTACCTTTGAGCACAGGTGCTCACTTATTAAGGTTCCACGTTAAATACATAGTCAAAAAAAAAATGGAAGTACAGTAAGCAGTTCCAGAGGAAATACGGCTGAGTCAGGCTCAAAGCAGTTAAGCCAGGACAGTTACGTACAGTTTAAAAAAAAAAAAAATCCACATGCACCCGTTGTATATAAAGTCACAGGTTATGTATAAAGAGAAACTGAATAAAACTAACGGTTACAGTTGCATTGGACTGCAAAGATCTCTTAACTGATTCAATTTGGGGCGATTCAGCAGTGTATCGGGCAATTCCAGGTAACAGCCCTGATAGCAGATGACCATTTGCCCAGCAGAGTACACAGGAAAGGTGGCGTAAATGCATTCCTGGGCATGTTCCCGGTGTTGTGTTGGTTGAAGGCAGTTTGGAAACGATTTGTTAAACCTGGGGGGTGGGGGTGGGGTTAAGCCCAGGAGCACCTTTATGGTTAGCAAACGGGTCTGGAGTTTTGTTCTACTAGGTACAGGTAGCCAGTTAGTGAGTATGTAAAGGGCACATCTACGAGTGCAGTTACCTGCACCAAGTACAAAGTGGCACCCCTTACTACAAATCCGCTTCACTCTATTTAGCACTGTGTCACAAGCGACTGCGTAGACAGGGAGCCCCTAAAATAGAGTTGACAGAATGGAGCTGGCCACAGTAAGGTGTCTAGCATCCCTAGTAAGATTGTTCCGGTTATGATACAGGGCACCCAGTCATTTATTAACTATGGCCACCAGATTGTCAACGTGGGGGGTAAAAGATAAGGTGCAGGATTCACTAAAAAACGCAAAGTGCTGTGGAAAAGTTTATGCTGCACTTTGCGGTTGTGCTGGTGGGCAGCCCTGCTATTCACAGTCGGACAGCACGGTGCGTTATCCGATTGTGAGTAGGGGCAGGCAGGGGCAGTGCTAACCCAGGAAAACCACCAGGAACCCCAATATCACTGCCCCCACAGCCAGCCAGGAGAATGGGCCGGCAACAGTAGCGCACAGGTGCTAAATCCCTATTCACTAAGGTAGTCATGCAGATGAACCCATTGGGCATGCAAGACGCTATTGGTCATTAACATGTCCATTATGGGCCCATTTGCATGGCCCCTGAGTGGCATGACGTGGGCCCCCCCCACCACCACCACCAGCCCATGCCCCACACAGCCGCATTCCTTCTGTTCACTATGATGCGGACTATGTGGACCCCTTCTGTTCATTATGATGTAATGGAATATACATACCAACTGTAATTTCTTGATACCTGTTACTGCTTGTTAATTGTTCTCTACTTGGTAACGTACCCTATGCATAACTGGCAGTATATATTGTTTTGTTGTTTGCCTGTGACTTATTTGTATGTCTTTTTTTTTTTTTCCTTTTTCAATTGTTTAACCAGGAGTGGCACACTAAGCTGAAAGTTTACGAACATATGAACATACGAAATTTGCCAGCAGATAAAGGCCTAGAGGTCTATCAAGTCTGCTCAAATGTGCAGCTAGCACCCCTTATTCTGCAGCTGCCCCTCCCTTCCACCCTTCTCCTTCATTAACCCTCCCCTTGTCCTGTCCCATCCTTGTTTGAAGCAGTCCACTGTTCTACTGCATACCACTTCAGCAGGTAACGCATTCCACCCAGCCACCACCCTCTCTGTAAAAATGTCTCCTCATCTCCTCCTGAACCTTCCTCGCTCCAGTCTCATATCATGGCCCTGGTGTCCCTCCCTCCTTACTTTGAACAGCCCTCTGTACCTGTCTTGTTTATTCCTTCATGTATTTAAAGGTTTCAATCATGTCACCCTGTCTCTCCTCTCCTCCAGTGAGTACATGTTCAACTCCTTCAACCTCCTCTCGTATGATAAGTCCCCAGCCCCTTGATCATCTTTGTCGCTCTGCGCTGCACCCTCCAGTAACTTAATGTCCCTCTTCAGATACGTGGACGCCAGTACTGCACGCAGTACTCAGGTGTGGTCTAACTAACAGACCTATACAGTGGCAGAATCACCTCCCGAGGATATACCCCTTGCAATACAACCCAGCATTTTGCTGGCCTTTGCAGCTGCCTTCCTACATTGTGCCGAGTTGTTCATTGACCCTGTAATGAGCACACCCAGATCCTTCTTCTCCTCTGTCTAGGCTAGCTGCACTCCCCCTAGCTGGTAACTCCCCCTTGGGTTCTTCATCCCAAAATGCAGCACCTTGCACTTTTTGGCATTAAAGCCCAGTTGCAGGTATCTGACCAGGTTTCAAGCTTTGCCAGATCATCCTGCAACCCCTGCCATCCTCCTAGGTCATCCACCACCGCCACACCTACCTTGGTATCATCAGCAAACAGACTGATCTTGCTCTTGATGTCCCATGATATGTCTGCAATGAATATCCCAAACAACACTGGTCCCAACACCGAGCCCTGTGGAACACTGCTCGTCACTGCCCTTGGGTGTGAGAGCTCCCACCCACCACCACCACCACCCTCTGTTGCCTTCCCTGCAGCCAGTTTCCTACCCATCTCACCAGCTTTGCACCCGCCCCTGTGCCTACTAACTTCCTTCCCAGCCTTCCATGTGCACTGAGTCGAATGCCTTACTGAAGTCCAGATACAGGACATCCACTGCATGGCCCTGTCCAGTTACCTAGTTACCCAGTGATAGAACTCGACCAGGTTGGTTTGGCAGGATCTGCCCCATATGAAGCCATGCTGTCTGCTGTCCTGTAGTCCTTTGGCCTCTAGGAGGGCCACCAGCCTCTCCTTCAGGATAGTCTCCATTAGCTTACCCACGGTGGATGTGAGGCTCACTGGTCTGTAGTTTCCCGGTTCATCCTTGGGGCCACTCTTGTGGAGGGGCACCACATGAGCCATCCTCCAGTCCTGAGGTACACACCCTGAATGTAGTGAGGCATTAAATAGGTCTGCCAAAGGTCCTGCAAGGACCTCTGCCAGCTCCTTCAGTACCCTGGGGTGGATGCCATCTGGGCCTGGCGCCTTGTCCACCCTCAGTGCCTTCAAACCCTCTCGAACTCTGCTTCCATGATTTCCCCATCTGTCACCACTTCCCACCCTGATTCTGCCATTTCTCCCACCTTGGGTGTCACCCCTCTTCTCTTTAGTAATACTGAGCAGAAGTACTCATTTAGTGCTTCCACTTATCGCACCCTGCTTCCACCCAATCCCTCCTTCCTAATCCTTACTTTGTGGTCCTTACAGCTCCTTTTCTCCCTGATGTACTTAAAGAGTCCTTCTCCTCTTAATGCCTTGTGCCAGCCTGAGTCTCGTGAGATCGCTTGGCTCCCTTACTGCCTTGTCACCTCCTTCGATTCTGTCAAGTACTCCTCCCTGTCCTCCCCTCCCTGTTTTCTTGTAGCTTCCAAAGGCAGCTCTTTCCTCCTTACCTTTCCATGACCTCCTTGCTCAACCAGATGGGCTTCTTAGCCCTAGCCTTCTTCCTCTGGGCTTTGCAGCAGGTTTTGGGTTGCCTCACTATCCCCAGCTTTATGAGCTCCCACCTCTGGTTAGTGTCCATACTAGATTGAATTCTGCCAGGTACCCTTTACCACTTCCCCATCCTCCTAAAGTCGGCCCTCCTGAAGTCCAGCACTCTTGTGCCAGATTCCACTCCTTCCTTGCCCATATCCAATGTGAGCCATACTGAGTGGTGGTCACTCCCTGACAGCGGTTCCTCCACTGTAAGTTCTCTCACAAAGTCCCCATTTGCCAGCACAAGGACAAGGGTATTCCCTAACCTGGTTGGTTCACTGACCATTTGCAGGAGGAAGCAGTCCTGGAAGGCATCCAGCAGTACCTGCTCCCTTCTGTCTCTGGTTGTTGGGGTGCTCCAGTCCACTCCTGGCATGTTGAAGTCCCCCACAATCACCACACTACCCTTCTCGCAGGTCCTCCTGATCTGTCCCGCTAGTTCCCTGTCTAACTCCTCCGTCTGAGATGGTGGCCTGTACACCACTCCCATTCTAAGAATCCTATTCTTGGAATCCTGGATTTGCATCCAAAGTGACTCCGCATCACCCTCCTCCCTTTCTCCCTTACACACTTCAGTCCTTCCTTCACATATAGTGCCACCCCCTTCCCAATCACTCTGTCCTCACGAAATAATCTGTACCCTGGTACAGACAGGTCCCAGTCATTGTATTGGCTGGGCCCATGTTTCCTGTGGATGGCTGCAATGTCCACCTTCCTCTGCCATGGAACCTGTAACTCTGCAGTTTTTCTCCCAAGGCTCCCTAGCATTAAGGGTAACCACCTCCCCCCAACATCCTGCCCTCCTTTCCTAGCATCACCAACAGTACTTGCCATTTGTCCTTTGTCACTGTTATGGGGGGTAAGCTCATATGGTTTCCCAACCTGTGGTCTCTGCATATCTCTTCCCCAACTGCCACCCCCACTCCTAGTTTAAATTCCCAACTTCCTCTGTACTCCTCCATCCTCTGTTTCAACACTTTCTTTCCCTCCTCACTCAAGTGTAGTCTGTCCTTGGCATAGAGACTACTGTCCTCCCAGGTCCTCCCACCCCCCAACAGCCCATACCCTTTAGCACAACACCAGGTTCTTAGCCATCCGTTAAATCTCTATTCTCAGCTTTCTTGTTGTGCTTGCCTTTGGCAATCAGAAGTATCTCTGAAAAAGTTACTGATCTTCCTGCCCCTCACATAATTGTGCTAGTTCCTCAGACCTCCTCTGGACTGTATCTACTGTCTTGTCAGCCAGGTCGTTTGTCCCAAGATGTATAATTAAATGAGGCTTGTCCCTACCCCTTCTAGCATATTTCAGAACAGACTGTCCCACCTTTTCCGCTGTCATTCCTGGCATGGCCTCCACCCAAATGCGACTATGCCTCTCCCCCTTGCTACCCACCTAACTCCTCTTAGTATTGAGTCCCCAGCACTAAGATTCCACCCTCTTACTCCCTGTTTGCTTCCATTCATCTCCTTCTCTCATTTCCAGCTCCTCTTCTCCTCCCCTGCACATTATTTCCCCTTTTACCCCTGTTGCAATTCTCCCAGCAGAACTTTCCCCGCTCCAGTTTGGTCCAGGCATTTATCAATTACTCCTCTAATTTCATCATTTCCCTCTCCACCTTCTTCCTCTCAGCAGTGCAACTATTTTCTGAAGGCCCTTCACAAATGCCCGGCTCCCTCTCGCTTCATAGTTTGTTTACAGGTGCAACCTGGGAGCACAGGAAAGTTAAGTGACTTGCTCAGGGTCACACAGTATGCAAGTGGGGGCTGTGGGATTCAAACACAGGTCTCTAGGTTTGCAGCTCAGAGCCTTAAACCACTGTGCTATATTGCCCTCCAAATTCTTCCAATTCCCATATATTGTCAATGTATACTGTTGTGTTGATTATGTTTTATTGTATGCCTTCCAAGTCCCCTACCCCAGGGATGCACCGTGAGACAAGCAACTTGTTGTTCACTGTGCCCTTCCTGGTAAAACTCTTAAAGAAATAAATTAATAAATTCCCTGGAAGTCTTGTGGTGCCCTCCCCCACCACAATTGCTGACCCGATCTATAGAAATATGTTATTTCCAAAGTGTAATGGACCCTCCCTCCTCACCAGTCTCTGATTGCCCACCTGATATGTTTAAATAAAGTTTCCATAATGTAGTGTCCCTCCCCGGTCTCAAACCCGATATGAGGAAATATATTTTCTGTAGTGTAGTGGTCCCTCCCCCAATCACCGATCTGAGAATAGTAAACAGTTCAGTGAAGGAGCCATACTGTATAGAGTACGTCCTCCATGAGGGCTCAGCTGGCGGCCAGGCATGGTGTGTGGAGGGCTATGCTGGTTGCCAGCTGAAGGTCGGGTTAGGGGGAGTGGGGTGGGGGGATCTGTGTCTGACTAGGTGGGTGGTCCACTGGACTACCAGGGATATGTACTTTATCACTGAGGGTGATCGGAGATGAGGGGAGAGGGACCACTGGACTACAAGGGATGACATTAGTCATTCTTACGGGACGGCGATCGGAGACTGGGGAGGGACACTAGGCTACCAGGGATAAAAATATATTCTTACAGGGATGGCAATACCAGGAAGGGACACTAGATTACCAGGGAGGGGGGAAGGACCACTGCACTGTGGAAACTGTGTATTATTATCGGATCGGTGATCAGGGAGGGACCACTACACTACACTATGGAAATTGTTTACTATTATTGGATCTCTGATCGGGGAGGGGGATGGGGCCACTACACTATGGAAAATTTATTTTAATCATTTCAGGTGGGAGATCGGGGACCGGGGAGGCACACTACACTATGGAAACTTTATTTAAACAGGTAAGGCTAGGGGGGTGTTAGGGTGTATTAGTAGGGGTATCACAAGTCATAAGAGGGAGGTAATAGTCCCTCTTTACAAGACACTGGTTAGGCCCCATCTGGAGTACTGCGTGCAGTATTGGAAGCCACACCTTCACAAGGACATTAACCAAATTGAGGCAGTCCAGAGAAGGGCAACCAAAATGGTGCAGGGACTGCATCAGAAGACATATGAGGACAGATTAACGGAGCTCAATATGTATACCCTTGAGCAAAGGAGGGAGAGAGGTGATATGATCGAGGCATTCAAACACCTTAAGGGCATAAACAAGGTGAAAGAGTCTAACATGTTTAAATATAAGAAAAATAGCAGGACAAGAGGACACAGCATGAGATTAGAGGGGCCGATTAAGGGGAATGTGAGGAAACCTTTTTCACAGAAAGGGTGGTGGATGCATGGAATGGCTTACCACAAGAAGTGGTGGCTATGAATACAGTGCAGGGCTTCAAACAGGCATGAGATAGGCATAAGGGAGCAATAAAAATGACTATGAATAGATAGGCCACTGACAGAGCAAAGGCCGATGGCACATTTATAAGGTAGAAAAAGAAATGGGCAGACTGGATGGGCCTTGCGGTCCTTATCTGCCGTCAACTTCTATGTTTCTACGTTTCTATATATTGGGTGAGAGATTGGGGACCGGGGAGGGGGTGGGGTGCAGTACCTCCGTAACCACTAGGGTTGCACGGATTCTCATCAGGTTTTTGTTGGTGGTAATTTCTCCATGCAAGGGCCTTCGAAAAAGCCTTTATGTGGAGCAATAACTTTGTGAATGGTACTTGATATGGGTCCCCTTCCTTTCATGTGCTTTGCAGCCTCCAATTTGCCTGAGCTAAACACAGTTTGCCTGGGCAAGCGGGGCTTCAATGGTTACCAACTCTAGGCAAAACCCAGTTTGCCCCTGGCAAACTAGGTTTGCGCTCAGGCAAAGTTTGAATCTGGCCCAAGGTGTCATCCAGAGCTACTCAAAGGTATTTTAAGGTTTCTGTGTCTTAAAGGTTTCCCCATGGCAGGGCCAGATTGGGGAGGGCTATCACCCCCGAACACAATCCAGATTCTTAGGACCATGTCCAGTCAGTGGTGTGGGGCCTGCAGAGGTTATGGGAGCCATCAAGCCAGTCTGAGATGTTTTCTCTGGCATGTTCTCCTCAGGGCCGCCTAATGTGCGATAATGCACCACAAGTGCGTGCGTACGCATGCATGTGCATGTCTGCATACAAAGGTGGATCTCCCACTGCTGAGGCAATCCCTGCTGGTAGTGGGGTGACAGTATCCTCGTCCTCTGCCCAAGAGAGGAAAGCTGTCCCTAGGACTCTTCATCCTCACTAGTCTGGGTGACCCCTGAATGACCCAAGTCCGCTCCTGAAACGATGTTGCTGGTATGACAAACCGTAGCCCTACCACCGTGCCACTGCGGCCACTAAAGATGAGCATTTTTAATTAATTAAATTCATTTAATCCATTTAAAGTGCACACATACGGCTTAGACTCAAACCAAGCTGTTGACAGGACCACAGCATACCCAGTTGTGCTGATGAGTGCCGCCTTCAGGTGTCCCATGGGGTCGATTGACACATTCTACCTTAAAGTTTCCAATAAATATCATATTTAAAGTGCAAACACAGTGTAATCAATTAAAAGGAAGCTCGTATTCCATGAACACCATTATAATTTGAATGGTAGGAATAAAGAACAGGGACTCAATGTGCTACAGAAAGAATAGCACCCAAAAATAGAAATAATCGGAAAGAGCACCCATTAACTTAGAGAGAGAACTGCAGCAATGAGATTTAAAACATTAAGAAGTAGAAGGAAGGCTATTTGGTCTATCTGGTCTGCTTGTATTGCAGAGTCCCCAGCTTGAGCTACTGACCCTGCCCCCACTCATCCCATCCTCCTTACCTTCCCCCATGCCCTTCCCAGCCTCTCTTGACGCTGCCCACTGTCTTCAACGAGACCACCTCTTCTGGCAAAACATTCCAAGTGTCCACCACCCTCTCTGTGTAGAAATGCCTTCTGACCTCCCTCCTAAACCTACCCTCCGACTTAAGACTGTGCCCCTCGTGTTATGGTTGCCACTCAGCTTAAAGAGACTCTCCTTACCAACCTTATTTATCCTTTTCAAGTACTTGAAGGTCCCAAAAATGTCCCCCTCTCTCTCTCTCTCTCCTTTCCTCCATGGAGCACATGTTCAGTCTCTCAACCTCTCCTCATATGCTACCATGCTGACCCACTATCATGTTTTTAGCCCTCCTCTGGACCTTCTCCAGCAGGTTAATGTCCTTTTTGAGGTGTGGGCACCAGCACTGAACTCCATACTCTAGATGTGACCTGTACAAGGGTAGTATAACCTTCTCTCTCCCACTGCTGAGCCCACTAGCTACACATCCCAGCATCTTGCTGGCCCTTGCTGCTGCTTTCTTGCACTGCGTGGAGTGCTTCAGGTCACTATCAGGGAATGGCTGTGAATGTCGTGTATCTGGACTTTATCAAGAGCTTCAACACTTGCTGCACAGGAGGCTGATAAAGAAATTGAGCAGCCTAGGGGTTGGATTCAAACTGGTGAATTGGGTTAGAAACTGCTTAAAGGATAGGAGACAGAGAGTGGGGGTTAACTGTACTTGTTTTTTTTTTGTGTGTGTTTTTATTAATATAATCTTTATTCAACGTTTTCAGAGTCTGCAGATTCCATAAGAATAGGGAAGGGAAGGGGGAATTGTTTAACCAGGAAAGGCACACTAAGCCAGAGCTCATTACCAGGTGCGACCTGGGAGCACTAGGAATTTAAGTGACCTGCTCAGGGCATATAATATGCAAAGTCCAAAATTACAGCACTCAGAAAGAAGAAACAGTAAGGCAAGCAGGTTGCAGTGCAAAGTGCTAAACAAATCTATTTTACCAAACGAGCCATACATACGAGAACTCCTTCGTGCCTCGGCAGTTACGCCTTTGCACTGCAACCTGCTTGCCTGACTGTTTATTCTTTCTGAGTGCTGTAATTGGACTTTGTACTTGTATAGGGCTGGCAGCCCTCTTACAGCACCCGCCTACATGTTGTAGCATGGCTTTCTTTTTTGAATTCGGTTCACGCAGTATGCAGGTGGAGGCTGATGGGATCCAAACCCAGGTCTCCTGGTTTGAAGCTCAGTGTCCTTAACCACTATGCTATATTGCCTCCTAATAAATAATGGACATAATGGAGTAATAAATGAGCAGTACCTGAGCCGTACATACCATGCAGTGTACAAGCAAAATATACACACAGATAATTGAAAACATACCGGATCAATAGGCAGTAATACAAGTCTGATCCTCCACCACCTTAGGGACAGCGTGGTGGGAAGGATTGGAGTATTTGACAGCGAGCAGCATTCAGGGAAGAAAGTCTAGATTGTTGGTCATAATGTGCAGGATCCACCCATTCCCTCTTGAGGAAAACAGGTCTGCCCTATCATTTTATGGTACTCATTCTAATGATGGGAGAATGACCAGCAGGATGTCGCAGGGCTCAGTACTGGGACCGGTCCTCTTCAGTGTCTTCATAAGCAACGCTGCAGAAGCACTGGAAGGGAAGGTATGCCATTTTTTAGATTACACCAAAATCTGTAATAGGGTAGACACTCAAGAGGGGGCTGAGAAAATACGTAGGTATCTTGGGAAACTTGGGGTGTGGTCAGAAGCATGACAGCTGGGATTTAATGGCAGAAAGTGCAGATCATGCGTCCAGGGGCATAGAAACCTAGGAGCAGAGTATAGGATCAGGGGGAGGTACTGATAGTCACTAAGCAGGAATGGGACCTTTTGGTTATATCTGATGACTTCAGAGTGGCAGGGTGGGGGACAGAACAGTTGGCAGGGCCAGTGGGATGCATAGGGATGCTGGGATGTATATGTAGAGGTATTTCCAGCAGGAGGACTGAGGTAGTGTTACCACTGTATCGCTTGCTGACGGGACACCACCTGGTGATTCAGTTCTGGAGGCCGCACCTCAAGAGGGACATAGGGAGTCCAAAGGAGGGCAACTAAAATGGTGCAGGGGTTGCACCAAAAGCCCTAAGAGGAGAGACTGGGGATCTCATCATGTACACCCTGGAAGAGAGGAGAGTGAGAAGGGGACATGATAGAGACCTACAGGTACCTTCCGTGGGTTAACAGGGTGTAGGAGGGGGAGTCTCTTTCAAATGAGAAAGACCACCAGGACCAGAGGGCGTGCAATGAAACTGGAGGGGAATGAGTTTAAAAGGGATGTGAGGAAGTACTACTTCACTGAAAGAGGGATAGATGCTTGGAACAAATTTGCCGATGGAAGTGGTAGAGAAGAAAATGGGGGGAGGGGGTTCAAACATGCGTGGGATATACATGAGGGAATATTAGTAATCATCGAGGAGGAGGGACGGTCGCCAGAGACCAATTAGGGTCTGCCGAGTCAGAATGGGCAGGGACCATCTTGGCAGACTGGATGAACTAAGTGGTCCTTTTCAAATGGCAAAGTCCATGCGTCTGTGTTTCATCATTAAAAAGGACGTCATTCTTTGTTAGTACCAGGTTAGCAAATTCCAGCAAAAGCTCATTAGGTGGGTTGATATTAAGATTCCTTTCTTCAAACACTTGTTCGAGTGCTGACAGACCTGCCCCTTGGGAGATATTCGTATAAAAGCTGGCTACCTCCAGTGTTAAAAATACTGTACACAGGAATAATAGCACTGTGAATTGTATTAAAAAAATCTCTAGTTTCTTGCAGCTAAACTGGCAGCTTGACCCTTTATTTCTTAAAAAAGAAATGTAAATGACTAATTCAGAGGTTCTGTGAGACCACCTGTCTCAGCAACAGTTAGTCTGCCCAAGGGCACATTCATGTTTTTGTGTATCTTAGGCAGCGTATAATTTGCCGGGTATGTGGGATAGTCCACCCTGTAGTGATCCAACTACTTCACACAGATGTGTCCAGTAAATCAGCCCCCCCCCCCAAACGAAGGAGCAGTCTCACTCCAGTGACATTAGTACCATTTTGTGAGTAGATGAGTGTGAGCAGGAAGCAGGACTTTTAAACATCTATTTTACATTTTAGCGGTCCTTTTAACTGCAATGAAACTGGATTAAATAACCTTCTTAATGTCACTGTTAAATGTACAGTGCTAACAGAGTTAGAATCAACATTTCGACCCTGGGTGGTCTTCTGGAATGGTCTATAAAGGGTGGGGAAGGGGAGCAAAGTTTGTCGCGAGATGAGGGATATATGAGGAGAGAAGAAACGGAGGTTGAATCTAGGAGAAAAATCGATAAAAGGTAAGAATAGAAGGTGGAAAATAAAATGGGTGATGACGGTAAAGGAGATACAGTAGGAGTGAGTGAGCTGTGGATTACTCAAGTGGGATCCCTTACTGCTCGTTTAACTTTACCTTCGTCCCTTTATAGATTATTCCTGAAGGCCTATGGTCAAAACATTGATTCTAAATCTATTTACTATTTTTAGTGTGCCTTTAATATTACCTTTTTGTTTTGTTTTTAGCCCACATGCTGATGTAGCACCTTGTGAGTTCTGGAAACCAGTGATATCAGTTGAGCTGAAGCCCAACAGTGAATCATTCCATGCAGGGCTTCTGTTCAGTTGATGCCACTGGGTTCCAGAACTGCTGAGTAATAACAAAGAAAAGATATTAGGTGGAAAATGGCTGCATTAAAAAGGGGCCTTTCTGTACAAGGACAAAAATAGATGTATATCAAAACAGTCACACAAAGCAATACACTGGGGTTATGAAACCGACTTAACACACGCACACATTAATGATTGCATTAAATTATGTGACCTCTGCCGAGTTCATGTTCCCGTAAAGCATTTGACTTGATCTGGTAGAGACGTCCTAGAGTAAGGGGCTCTGTATGAGAAAGCCCTTTTGCCACTGTTATGTTTTTTTTTTTTTTTAAACTTCAAGTTTACTTCAGATTTGCAGATTTATAAAGAAAACTTTCCAAGGCAGTCAGACATCATACATATACCAATCGTGTAGTAAAAACAACAGAAGAGAGATGATTTAATTATAATATTCCAGTTGTGAAGATCAAAAATCTTTTCTAGGAATCTTGCTCGCTGCAGCGGAGAAAGCCATTACTAGAAAAATGGCTAACTCCCAACTCTCTAACATTGCAGGACTGGATAGATACAATTAATTATATACAGTGGGTGGAAAAGATTACAGCTGGATTGCGTTTGCAGAGGGACAAGTTTATCGGAACCTGGCTTCCCTTCGTGAATCTAATTGAGGAGACAGAAGGGATATTAGTTCTCTCACAGCAGGCCCTTGCACTTTAACTCAGGGAAATTAAACCTTTTACACATCAAGCAGTCATAGCCAATGTCATTTAAAATAATCAAGACTACATGGAAACAGTGCCACTGTTTTGTTTAATCTTGGGGACCTGAAGGGCAGTGTGGTTATCGGGCCTTGGGTTATTGGTTGGGTTTTGTCTGCGCAACATGTTGTGAGGTGACAGGTTAGTTTATTTACAATATCACTGAACAGGTATTTACTGAACTGAGGTTAATGTCTGTGTTCCTGAGGCAACCAGTTTGGTAACATACAGAGATGTTTTTACACAGTTGGCTTCAAGAACAAATCTTGCTAGTGCATTCGATGTGAAGTCGAGCTTTGCCAAGATTGGTCTGGTCATGGTGCAATAGTTGTGCTCAGCGTAATCCAGACTGGAGAAGACTGTTAGGGTAGCTAACCTTATCTGTCTAATAACTTCAAAACGCTTGATTTTTGAGAGGTTTTCCTCACTGACCTGGAACATGTCACCTTCCTCTGGTTTTCTGGCACCCACCCATCCCCATTCTTCACTAATTTCGCCACTGCTATTGACTCCCACAGTTCTTCCCTCCATGACTGGGGTTTTTGGTGGGATCCTCACCTCGACGACTCAATCTGCATTCAAGGCAGGCAGTGAACTTCATAGGGTGTGGCCTGAATGTACCAGCTGCTGCCGTTTTCTCCCATTTTTTCCTCCAACCCACCTCCCCGGTATCTTGTTATGGCCACAGTGGAGCCTGTATGCGCACAGGCAACATCCTTTGGTGGGGAGCTAGATTCCTGGCCCAGGCATTGTTGTGATGTCAGATCATGGCACCAGCTCCACCTTGTTGGTAGCGTTGCCGTAGGACAACACCTCCAGCCACCTCCTGTCTGGGCAGTTCCCCAGTCTGCTGCCAGACATGGGTAGCTGGCAGTTGGCTGTTGTGCAGCCCCACATGTTCAGTTTTTAAACAAGAATCACACCTTGCAGTATAGTTTTGTGGATAAGGTGTTAGTGTGTTTATCAAAGTTAAGATATAGGCCACCTGATGAGCCAGTGGAAGTGCGTTGAACTGCTCCTGTCCTGGCAGCCGGGGTTCAGCAGTGGACTCGGCCCACTGAAATTAGGTGGCCAGGCTGGGAGTAAGTGCTGCCTGTGGCAGTGCTGCATCTCAGCCGGTTTGGGTTGGCACTGCTGCAGGAACCACCCGTTGTGGTGGGCAGGGAGTCTGCTTCCGCACAAGGAGTGACGTGTGCACAGAGATTTGCTACTGTTATCAAGCCCAGCAGTTGGCTATGTGCAGTGCCACTCAGGAGGAAGGGCCAAGGGTCAGGGAGCATGTTCACCAGAACTCGTACATTATGAGGATTAAAGAGCACCTTCCCCAATGGTCCAAATAGTAATTTAAACAACATGAAGTCTTGCTGTAGTCTGACTATATGCAGTTAGTCCCAGCACTTGAACTGCTCCGGAGAGGAAATGGTTAACACTATGCCAAGGCATAGAACGTTGAGCTCGAGCTCGTTTTTCAAACCTCTGTCCCAGGTACTCCTCAGTGTAACCGTCAGATTCTTTACTCCGCCTAACTGAGAAGTCGCTCCGGAGATCCTCTCCTTCACTTCGGTTCAGTTACAGTAAAATCGGTCTGTTTGTTTAAACCGTTCTTTATTTTTATCAGTGTTCACATCTCTGTCCCGGTACAGTAAGTGTATTTGTAGGTAGTAGTGTGTTTTGTGAAGAAATTGTTTTTCTTTTCGGTTTCTTTCCGGTCAGTCCAGTTGGGAACCAAATTAATTTTGTTTGATTTTATTCTATCTTTAATTTTAGTGTGGTTTCCGGTATCTATTGGTTCCTGAAAAAACGATTTCTACAGTTTTTTCAACCGACCCGTGACACGGTTGGAACCGATAGGTTTTTGTAGTTGCCTGGCTTAAACTCTGGTGAGGGTAACTGTGTTTATTGAGGCATGTCTGAGAAACCCAAAAAGAAAACCGGGCCCACTGGGTTTCAGCACTGCACTGAGTGTGGGGAGGCCTTTGTCAAGGCTGATCCCCACCTCATCTGTGTTTATTGTCTGGGGTTTGACCGCCTCAAAGAAGACTGCTAAATCCGCAGAAACGTTCCTAAAGCCACTGTAGATGAACGTTTAAGTAGGCTGAATGAAAGGGAGGCCGAAAAATCTGCTGACCCAGATGGCCAGCCCAGTTCAGTTTCAGCCGAACCTGAAGGGGTGCCCACTGACCTGGGTGATACCCCTTCGGGCAAGAGGAGAGCCGATTCTGCGGAATTGGTTCCTGCAAATAGAACACGCAAGTCAGCCGGGTTTGTATCCTGGTTCCCATGGTCCGACTGCTGCCGAGATAGCCAAAGCGATCGTTATTGTGCAGTCACTTCACCCAGGTTCCGACCGAACTGACACTGACTCAGAGACGTCCGGTTCGGTGGGACCTGTCTGCTTCTGAATATGACCCTGAAGAATTTTATGAGTGTGATTGGGAAGGAGATGAAGATTACGAAGACCTAGATGAGCCTATTGAGCCGGACATCTCTCCAGACAGGCCTTCTAATGTCTCCTCCCAGGCTTTCTGAGTCCCCCTCCCACTTCTTGTTTTACAGGAAGGTGGCTGAGACTCTTCAGCTTCCAGTGGAAGAAGCTGAACAAGATCAGGAGGAGCCTCACTATGTTGAGATGATGGATGTCCTAGAGTCTAAAAGGGTGTCTATCCCTCTGCACAAGTCCCTGGGGAAACGGACCCAAAAATGTTGCAGTTTCCAACTTCTGTACCTCCTGTGGATAAAAAGATGGACAGGAGATATACGTTGTCAGGTCCTGGAACATAATTCCTTACTACTTATTGCAGCCATGTTGGGGTAGTGCAGGCTGCAGCCTGTGACAAGGCTAATATTCCCCCTGGCATCCCACCCCCAGATAAGAATTCTAGGAAAGTGGATGCCATGGCTAAGAAGCAATACTTGGCATCCTCTTTGGGACTCAGGCAATCCAACTACATGGAATATACAGCCAGATACCAGAAGTCTAAGTGGGATACAGTTCTAGAGCTGGCTAAAAATGCCCCTCCCCAGCTGGCCAAGGAGCTGGAGCAGGTGGCTGTGGATCGCATCGAAGCTTCAAAGGTTCAGTTTCATGCTGCTGTGGACTCGAATGATGTTCATTCTAGGGTCCGGCTACATCTGTTTCCACGAGGAGATTTGCCTGGCTCAAGTGTACCAGCTTATCCCAGGATACCCAGACCAAGGCCATGGATTTTCCTAGAAGGAGAAGAATAATTAATAATAATAATAATAATCAGCATTTATATAGTGCTTTTCATACATCCAAAGCGCTTTACAAGCAATGCTAGACTGGTAGTGAAGTGACTGAATGTGTGGTGGTGGCCATATCGCACATCATCACCCACACACAGCCTGGATAATTGTATGAACTGGTTTATGGGAAGGGGAATGTTGGCTGGGACACCGGGGATGTTCCCTACTCTTTGCGAAGAGTGCCCTGGGTTCTTTTACTTCCACCTGGACACCCACCAGGACAACATCAGGATGGGCAGAAGGGACCTCGGTTTAACGTCTCATCCGAAGGACGGCACACCCCAGCAGTACAGCACCCCCCCAGTACTGCACTCAGATGCCAGCGATTTTTAGGTGCAAGTCCAATCCCGGTGTGGGACGAGAACCCACGACCTTCTGGTCCAGAGGCGGATGTGCTACCAACTGAGCCACACTGACACCTGTTACCAGTAACCAGTAACTCTCTATTTGGGGAGCAAACAGAGACTTACATGGAAAAGATGGACGAATACAGCACTACATATAGGAGTGCTGCAGCCAAAGAAAAGCAGACCACTCCTCAAAGGCAGCAATCTAGGGCTGGCAGGGGCAGGCCTTTTCACAGGCCTTTTTACCAGGCCCAGGCCTCCTCCTCTTTTGAGCAGTTCTCTAGGGGAAGAGGCAGAAGGGGGATGACAAGGGCTGCATCCTCCTCTCAGTCTAAGCCCCCTGCCAAACAGACACCCTGATGTGTCAGTCAGGGTCACCTCCCCTATCCCTGTAGGGGGCAGACTGGCTCACTTTGTCCAGGCCTGGAAGTCTATTACTTCAGACAGGTGGGTCCTGGAAGTGGTGAGCCAGGGACTTGCTCTCAGCTTCAGCAGGTTCCCAAAGTTGAGAGCAAAGGCTTTCTGTCCTCCCTCTCCAGAGGAAACACAGGCTTTAGAAACAGAGGTCTCCTCTCTACTGCTTTTGCAAGCTGTGGAAAGGGTACCTGTCATTCGTGGCGACCCATCCTAGATTTACGATACCTGAACAAACATATATTAAATCCAAAGTTCAAGGTGGTGACTCTGGGAATAATTCTTCCCTCTCTGAGACCGGGAGACTGGCTAGCCTCCCTGGATCTCAAGGATGCCTATTTCCACATACCTATCAGGCAGTCCCACAGAAAATACCTCAGGTTAGAAGTGCCCTCAGGCCATTACCAGTTCAGAGCAATGCCTTTCAGCCTGACATCTGCTCCAAGAGTATTCACCAAGTGTCTAGCAGTAGTGCTAGCTTTCCTTAGGAGACGAGGCATCCTACTGTTTCCATATCTGGACGACTGGCTCATAGTAGGCCAGTCCCCAGACCAAGTCAGGTCAGCTCTAGAAGTCGCTCAAAACCTTTTAGACTCCCTAGGGTTCATTCTAAATCTGGAAAAGTCTGTTCTGGAACCGGCCCAGTTTCTCACATTTATAGAAGTGGAGCTGGACACTGTTCAAGCCAAGGCCTTTCTTCCTCTCTCAAGGGTTCAGGCCCTCACTGCTCTGGCTTCCTCTTTTCGTCCACCTGTGTCTTGGCCAGCCAGACACTTCTTGCAGTTGCTAGGTCACATGGCAGCCTGCACTGCAGTAGTGCAAGGGGCAAGGTTCCAGATGAGAGATAATTCAGTTTCATCTAAGAACCTTTTGGTCTCAGAAAAAAGATCCCCTCTCCAAGTTGGTTCCAGTGTCTCTAACTCTGGTTCAGGCTCTCCAGTGGTGGCTGGAAGAGGACATTCTAAGGCAAGGGGTTTCCTTCCTCAGTCAGGTTTCCACAGTGATTCTCACCACAGACGCTTCCCTGCTGGGATGGGGAGCCCATCTGGATCAGCTAACTGCTCAGGGAACTTGGTCTCATCATGAGTCTCTTCTACATGTAAACCTTCTCGAACTCAGGGCTGTCTTTCTAGCACTCTGGACATTCTTGAACATAATTCAGGGGAAAGTGGTGCAGATCAGGACAGACAACACCACAACAATGTGGTACATCAACAAGCAGGAGGGCACTCGGTCCGAGGCCATGAAAATATGGTCATTAGCTTATTCTCTGCAGGTTTCTCCGATTGCTGTGCATCTCCCAGGGAAGGACAATGTACTTGCAGATGCTCTCAGCAGGATCTCTCAAGGTCACCACGAATGGGCCCTGAATCCTCTCATTCTTCAGATCATTTTCAAGAGATGGGGCACTCCAGAGATGGATCTCTTTGCAGCCCCAGACAATCATCAGCTTCCTCTATTCTGCTGCAGACCCCCTCTTCTGGGGTCTGTTCCTCTAGATGCTCTCCTGCTGGATTGGACCGACAGGTTTCTCTATGCTTTTCCTCTGATATTCAGGGTTCTGGTCAAGATCAGATCCCAGTCTTGCATGGTGATTTTGGTAGCCCTGGACTGGGCCAGACAGCCTTGGTATCCTCTACTATTGTCACTGTCAGCGACGATTCCTCTGTGCCTGCCAAGACAGTTCAACCTCCTCACCTCATCTCAGGGGAGGATATTGTACCCCAACCTTCACACTCTCAGGCTCAAGGCCTGGCTCTTGAAGAGCTAGAATATGCAGGCTTGCATCTCTCTCTCTGTCAGCTCTGGATATCCTTAAGGCTAGTAGAAAGCCTTCCACTAGAAAAACTTATATTTTGGGTTCTGGTGCTCCCAGAGGCACAGTCAGCCGGCCTCAACTGACATTGCCACTGCTCTAGATTATTTGGTATATCTTAACAGTTTAGGCCTTCGGCCTAACACTCTCAAGGTGCATTTGGCAGCTATTTCTGCCTTTCTCTCGGCTGGGAAGGCCTCTTCTCTAGCCTCCCACTCAGCTTTCAAGAAATTTTTCGAGGGTTTGATCCATATCAATCCTCACTTTAGTGATCCTACCCCTCTATGGGACCTGAATATCTGTATTGCACAGCTGATGCAGACTCCCTTCGAACCACTTTGCTCAGCTGAGCTCAAATACCTGACTTGGAAAACTGTGTTCCTGGTTGCGATCACCTCTGCCAGGAGGATCAGTGAGCTACAGGCCTTATCAGTGGAACTTAATTTCATTTCTTTTCTCAGGGATAAGGTGGTCCTTTGCACAAATAGGAAGTTTCTTCCTAAAGTGGTATCAGATTTTCATCCGAACCAATCTATAACACTGCCTGTATTTTTTACTGATCACTTCTCCTCCGGAGAGAGGAGATTACACAGTCTTGATGTAAAGAGGGTTCTGAGCTACTACATAAAATCCACTAAACCCCATAGAAACGACTGCTCCCAGCTCTTTCTAACTTATGGGGAGGTGGGTAAAGGTAAACCTGCCACCAAGAGAACTGTTGCTAGATGGATTTTCTCTTGCATACAGTTCTGCTATTCAAAATTGGGGAAGGAGCCTCCATCAGGCCTGAGGGCTCACTCCACCAGAGGTACAGCTGCTTCAGTTGCAGCTGCCAGGGATGTACCCTTAGTGGAAATCTGTAAAGCAGTCACCTGAAAGACTGTTCATACATTTACCAAGCATTACTCCCTTGATATCCAGTCAAGAAGTGATGCTAGGTTTGTCACAGCAGTACTGCAGAGTCTGTTCCCAAAATAGGTTCTGTAGATCCCTCCTACTTGGGGGTATTGCTTGGTAGTCTGCGTATAGTCAGAATACAGCAAGACTTAATGTTGTTTGAAGAAAAAATTATTCACCATAGTAATGTTGTTTCTTCTAATGGAGTCTTGCTCTATTCTGATCTCCCTCCCTGCCTCCTCTCCTGGAACCTAGTTGTTTTGAGATGTGGGTGGGCAGGTGCAGTGTTGCACCTCAGGGGTGTACCTGGTTGTTCATATATTTTAATGTTATATACTTTATTACCTACTTGGATTCTTTTTGGGGGGTCTCGACCTGAGTCTTTGGACCCTAAACTTATGTTTATAGCCTGTTGGCATGAATTCCTTAAAACAATTTCTGGGTTGTTATTTAGTTAGTATAGTGCTCTTGAGAGTCTGATGGTTACACTGAAGAGTACCTGGGACAGAGGTTTGAAAACTGAGCTCGAGCTCAACTTTCTATGCCTTGGCATAGAGTTAACCATTTCCTCTCCAGAGCAGTTCAAGTGCTGGGGTTAACTGCATATAGTCAGAATACAGCAAGACTCCATTAGAAGAAACAACATTACTATGGTGAGTAATTTTTTCATTCTTGCTATCAATTTATAAAATACTGTACCTCAGAGGTTGTGTGCATGTGTAGTTTTTGCCAAAGGTACTCTCATTTTTGATGAGTTTTGTACCTGTGCTTTATCCCTGTTGCTCTTGTCCTTGCTGTTCAGTTGCCTGGGCGGTCACTCCCGCTGATGTCTGTGTGGAGCAGGGCTGATTCATACAGTGTTTCACATTGAAGTGACACTAAAACTGACATTCCGGCATAGATGTCCCCGTGGCGTAACCAGTCGTCCTTGTCATCAGAGGGCTTGCCGTGGGGGACTCCGTTAACTCCGTGGGAGGAGGGGGGTATTTAAGATCAACCAGATACAAACTAAAATAGCAAAAAAGTAAGTAAATGAAAAAATGTAATTTCAAGCTGTACTGCTTAATTGGGACCTCTGTGCCCCACATCATTACCACAGGGTAGATGAGAGTTGCCCTTTAATGTCTACATTGAAGGTTAATTCAATCACTAGCACTGCATTTGCAAATGTAGTTTCAGCTGCAGAGGCTGGTGTGTGAGACAGAAGTGATTCAGAAAGTGTCTGGAGGCATAGCGGGTCGCGTGTGTGTGTGTGTGAAGATAACGTATTTAAGAGCTGAGTTCTAGACTGATATGGGGCTTGTGCACATTCATTTGTGGTGGACTCCTTATTGCGGGGTTTCCCCTGGACAGCCCCAGGTGGCTTGGCAGGTGTGTAGTATATGCATGCTTGCTCGTTTGATAGTGTGAACTGACTGCCACAGAGTTGACTCCTAATAATTGTACATGTTTGGTTAGTGGTTCCAGTTTGTACTTTGTGATTCTGAAAGAAAAATCACTAAAAGCATTTGGGATCATCATCAAAATACATAGTAACACGTGCTGCTTTAAAAAAAAAAAAAAAAATTTTGTTAGTCCAATAAAAGATCACCTACAACACATATATTTTTTTCTCTACATTGTTGATTTGAGTAACACGGCTACCACAATTCCCCCTTTTTTTTTTTTCTTTCTCCCAAATATGCACTTTTTAGCAGTGTGTGTTGTATGTATGCTTAAGGGTTGGTCTCGCAGACAGTTCCTGTTGTGAGTGATATGAGGAAGTAGGCGGTGACCTGTGTAATTAAAATGACTTTTGGAAGGATATGTTCAAGTTTTGTTAGAATGCTGTGTGATTCAATTTATTGGTTGCTGTGTCTCACTCATAGAGCAGTTTAAACTTGATTGGTTGCGAAGGTATCTGTGGAGCAGAGGCTGGAAAAAGTGTGGCAAACCTCCACAGAACGACATAGCGCATGTGTCTCATTCATGAGCCTGGTATATTGCTTTTAGTTTGTTTCCAGTTGCAGTGTTGCCCCATCTCTCCCATGCTAAAGAAGCACGAAGAGCAGCACATTTTAACTCTAAGGCTGCCAGTAGCCTGGCCCGGTGGCGCTGAGGGTTGTGGCACTGGACGCCACACCTCGCTCCATTCCGGCAGCCCGAGTTCGGGAATGAGCCCGGGCCGTCGGGGGTCGGCAGGGGAGGACTAGGATTGAACGTCCGACGACAGCTCTCCTAGTCCTGGGGGATAGGGTGGGACTCACGTCGCACTCTAGTGGTCCCTGGGGATGCCCACTGGCACTGCAGATGCACGCAAGCCTAAGGGGAGGGAGCACGGTGGACATCTGCACATTTGTGCATGGATGTCATTGCATGTCGGTGCTCCCATTGGGAGAAAAGTGGAAAAAGGGCGGGGTGCGACTGAGCAGCTTCATGGCCACGCCCTGCAGTGCGGGGAGAACTGTCGTGGAATCGTGCTGGGGGGGTGCGGCACCGACTGGCTGGTATGGACGAGGAGCCCCAGCCGGATCGGCAGCCGTGCCAGAACCCCCATCATGAAAGTGAGCTAGTTGCTCTCCCATGGGCAGGGCCGGTGGCTGGATGCCCCCGCCGGTAGGTGCCGCAGCAAGGTGTTGAGTAAGGATGCGATTATTAAAAAAAAAAAAAATGGCTGCCAGTAGATTTAGAATGTACTGTATTTGTAGTTCAAGATAATGTATAGTGCTGGCCCGTTGGTGCAGCAGTAGCGCTACAGCCCGCAACGCTGGCGACCCGCATTCAGACATGAGTGCGACTCATCGGGTGGGGGAGGGAGAGCAGCTGGGGGTAGGAGGATCGAGCATCCCAGTGCACGCTCTTCTCCTCTGTGAAGGGAGGGTTGCCAGTTCTGCTTCTCCACTGTCACCTGGTGACCACAGGTGGTAGAGCAGTCGGAGAGGCATAGGGGAGGGGGGGATGCAGGCAGGTGTCCGCCTACGTCCTGAGGAAAGGGAGTCAGAAAGCAAAACCTCTCTGGCCAGGCAGGATGAGCACTGGTTCTCCGAAGGCCCTGCACCCGCAATGTGGCGCTTCTCCAATCTGGGACCTGGTCCGTGCGGCAGGAAGCTCAGCCTGCTGCCTCCTGTTGAGAGGGTGAGACGGGTGGAAGACGGAGTGGGAAGGTAAGTCCACAAGAATGCGCATGACGGAGATGGTGCGAAGGATGGCTTAGCTGGGGGGGGGGACGAGACATATAGCAATTATGACAACTGTGATTCATTTAAGGGAAAGCAAGGTAAAGGTGCTGTACACAGTCAGAGCTCACTTAAAAAATAACCCCTCTCTTTATTCACACGGTCATTTACAGTGCAGGCTTTCCCACACTGTGATGCATTTAGGCTTTTTCACTGTAAGAAGCATCCACAAATATGCGCCTCCCTTCATTGAAATGCCCACAGTGCACCCCCAACCCCACCCCCAATGTACTAGGGGGAAAAAGAATGGCTGCCAGTTTAGAATTTTGCACTTGTGTAAGACGTATAGGGAATTTTTATTGGCAGTGAGGTCTATATGTATATGTGTAGTTTAAGTATGTAGTTGGACAGAAGTATTTACACGCCCTTGTGACCTGTGTGGGTGAATCAGTACAGTATAAACATTCCTTTACATGAAGTGGTGCACAGTCATCAGCAACCTCTAGAAGGGTTTATTACATAGGGTCATGGCTGTCTTTGCTCCCAACTAGGGTTGCTCAGAATCCACCAAATTAAATTGTATTCATCAGCTTTTTTCCCCTAGAATTAGGAATTTTGGCATTCAAGGGTGATGATTTGAATCTGAGAACCCTTTCAGATGTGGAACTGGAATCAAATTCTGAATCCTCATCTGAGTGTAGTTCGAAGAGAGAGAAAAAAAAAAAGGGCCCTCCTTCCCCTTGCCTGCAGCGGTGGTTGACCCAGAAAATGCTCAGGTGGTGATAGTTCTGGTTTAGCTTTTACTGCTGATGAGTGCCAAAACCCCAGTTCACATGGCCAATTCTCAACCATATGTTGGTGGTGCACAGCAGCAAGATCGTTGCCGCTGTGCACGTCTGAACGGCACCTTTTTGCCATTTTCGAGTAGCATTTAGTTGTGACTGCAATCCGTTTTCTTGGGAGTGTGTAGTGGTGTGGGTATTTTGTGCCATTTTGCATGGCTGTCTGAACACCTGGCACGACTCACAATGATGTCAGCTGATTAGCCACAATGCAGTTTGTGGTAGACTGTGGCAATGTAGGGAGCAAGCCTGCAACAGTGCACAGCCGTATCATGTGAACGCAGGTCCGCAGCATTGCAGATACAGCCATGGATTCGATGGGGATGGCAGCGATCCAAATACCTGCCGTATGAACGAGGCATATAGTCCACTGCAGACTGCACCAGAGTCCCATAGCATGCATTGCGCCACTCCAGCAGCCATTGTAGTCCAACAAGAATATCAAAAGTTTTTTTTTTTAAATAGGTTTTTATGGTATTTGTAGGTTTTTCTCCCACTTCCCATCCCGAAGCCCTGGCACATGGCCGTGCATGCATGTGGAGGCATGCACACTGTGGTGGCAGCTCAGCCCCTTCCTCCCACTCGTAACAATGCCTCCCCCCCCTCCCGTCTGCGCTACCCACTGGACCGCCACCTGATGGAAGTGGAACTACTGGGGAGTTGACAACCCACCACCCTGGAGAGGAGAGCAGCCTGCTGGCTTGCTCAGTCCTGCCCCCACGTGTCGGCACCTCGGATGACCTGTCATTCCTGACCCTGGATCACTGGCGTAGCGCGAGGTAAGGCGTCCAGCGTGTTCACCCTCGGTGCCAGTGGGCTGGCACAAATATTAAAAGTTTTAAAAACATTTAGTTAACTTATTGCCCCCATCCCTTCTATAGTGATGTTGACACTACTCCTAGTCCAGCTCTCCTACTTCCCCATTACCAGCAGAGAGATCCTCTATAGTCCAACAGGATTCTCAATCCATACTTCCAAATTCAGTTTACTCAGTCGTTATAACTGTCCCGGATTCCGCGCCATAGTCTCTCCCGTCTCCAGTCCAGTCTGACCTGTTTTATACTGCTGACCCTCAGTTGCTTGCATGGTTCTCCCAGAGTTATCCAGTAAGTGGCCAACTGAAGCAAAGGCCCGGGAGCATTCTCTGCCAGAGATCCTGTAGTATTCATCTGTCAGAGAATGCTCTTGGAAATTTGTTTAAGTCGGCCATCTCCTGGCTAGAGCAGAACAAGGCAGTACTCTCAGCTAGGACCTGGTGCTTATTGCAAAACATGAAGTCCGGAAAACAACAAAAGGCAATTACTCCTGCTGTGCATTCTAAGGCAGATGTATTTAGCAGTTGCCAAAGTGCATAGTGCAATATACTGACTATCCAGACTCACGAACCCCAGTGCTTTCCTCGGAGGGGGGGCGTAGCTACCACAATTTGAAGGTGCATTTTAAGTACAGGGTTACAGGTTTGTCTAATAGTGCAAATCAACAAGTGTTAAAAACTTAAATGGTAAGTTCTTGCGTAACAGTACTCTATGGAGGGGGGAGGTGGACACTAGTCCTTTTTTGGAGTAAAGAGTCCTGAAGGGACTTGCTAATCTGAAAACGGACAAAGCCATGGGGACCGACTGGGTGCATCCAGGGGTATGGAAGGAGCTCAGGAAGGTACTGGCTGCACCTCTGACAGTCCTATTTAACTGTTCGCTGGAAATGGGAGTGGTTCCGGTGGACTGTAAGATGACACAGGTAGTCTCACTTCAAAAAAGTGGTAGCAGGGAGGAGACTGGCAACTGTAGGCTGGTCCCTCCGGCACTGGTGGTGGGAAAGTTAATGGAAGCACTACTGTAAGAATGGATTGTGGAATATCTTTAATCCAGTGGGTTACAGGACCCAAGGCAGCATGAATTCACGAGGGGACCACGTCAAACGAATGTGGTCGACATCTTTGACTGGGAGATCAAGGAATCAGATCAGGGTGGAACGGTGGATGTGGCCTACCTAGGCTTCAGTAAGCCTTTTGATATTGTTCCGCACAGGAAACTAATAAGCAAACTGGGTAGCTAAGGAATATGTCCAAGGGTAGTAAACTGTTGGGGATAGGTTTCAGAGGGTGGTGGTAAATGGAGATCACTCCAAGGAAGGGAAGGTGACCAGCAGGGTGCCTCAGGGATCAGTGCTAGTACTGGTCTTCTTTAATGTCTTGGTAAGTGACACTGTAGCGGAGCTGGAAGGGAAGGTCTGCCTCTTTGTGGATTGACACCAAAATCTGCAGTAGGGTGGACGACGACTGTGTGTGGAAAGGATGAGCAGAGATCTGGGAAAACAGGAATGGTCAGGGGTATGGCAGCTGGGTTTGGTTGCAAAAAAAAGTGCAAAATAATGCACCTGAAGCACGGAAGCCTGTGGGCAGGGTACAGAATGGGTGGAGTGGTATTGAAGACCACCAAGCAGGAAAGTGACCTAGGGGTAATCATATCGGATGACCTAAAGGTGGGCAGGCAGTGTGACAGGATATCTGGGAGGGCTAGTGGGATGCTGGGGTGCAAAGGGTAGGGTATCACCAGCAGAAAGAAGGAGGTGGTGGTGTCCCTGTATAGATCACTGGTAAGACCCTACCTGGAGTACTGTATCCAGTTCTGGAGAACACATCTCCTGAAGGACATGGACTGAGTGGAGGCAGTCCAGAGGAGAGCAGCTAAACTGGTACAGGGTCTGCACCAAATGCCCTATGATGATAGACTAAAGGACCTCAGTATGTTCATCCTGGAAGAGAGGATGGAGAGGGGGATATGATAGAGACATTTAAATACTTCACGGGGTAAATAAAGGTACAGGAGGGAAATATTTTTCATGAAAAAAGGTGCCTAGGAACAAGGGGACATGCTATGAAACTGGTGGGGGTAGATTCAGGAGAAATGTGAGGAAGTAATTCATCACAGAAAGAATGGTGGATTCCTGGAGCAGCCTTCCAGTTGAGGTAGTGTGTGTCTGAAAACAGTGGTGGGGTTCAAAAATGCATGGGATAGGCCTAAGGGAATTTTAGTGGAAAGGAAGGGGGATAGGAGAAAGAACCAGAGATCAGATAGGGTCTGCTGTGATACTGTAGGTAGGGAGAAATGGGCAGACTGAGTGAGCCAAGTGGTCCTTATATGCCATCAAATTCTATGTTACTATGTTTCTAACTAACTGCTAAAGACAAGGTAAAGGAAAGGGAGAAGGGAGACATTTGGAAGTCAATAGAGTGTAGTCAAAGACAGAGTCGAATTCGGAACTTCAGATTCCATTCCCAATTCCATTTCTGCATTTAGAGTTGGAATATAATCGTAATTACCAGAATTCTGTCAGATGCACATCGGGAAGGATTTTGGACAATCCAAGCTCCCCTACTCCTAACCAGTAGATTCTTTTTTATATGTAATTTGGGGATTTTTGCGTGTTTTCTCCCGACCCCTACACCCACGCATCCCCGACATAGTGCATGCATGTGGAGGCACCCGCATGCCATTGGGGACGCCCCCTTCAAGTCATGTCGTTGACCGCCTGCAGCGGTGGGACTATGGGCAGGTGACCCCATCTCATACCCGGGAGAGGAGAGCCAGTGCTGGATCCCACTCCCAACCACCCCCCCATGCTGGCACCCCACTGATCCGAGGTTGTTCCTAAACCTGGGTTGCCGGCATAGCGCGAGGTGTGGAGTCCAGCACCTCAACCATCAATGTCACCAGGTCGGCCCTCGGTGCCACCGGGCTGGCTAACCAATAAATTCTTGCTGTAGAGTGTGTCTGTGAATTCTTGTCATAGCGTGTCTCTCTAGATCCTTGCTGTAGAATGAGTTTCTAGATTCTGACTGTAGAGTGAGTCCCTATATTTTTGCTATAGAGTGATTCTCTAGATTCGGACTGTAGAGTGAGTCTCTAAATATTCTGGCTGTAAAGTGAGTCCCTGTGTTCTGGCTGTCGAGCGAGTGCCTGTGTTCTGGCTGTCGAGCGAGTCTGTGGAATTCTTGCTATAGTATATCATACTGTCTGTACTGTAGAGCAAGTAGAATGAGTCCCTAATTTCTCTTTTTTTACTTTAAAGTAAGCCCAACTATTTGTTTTCATGCTCCCCCATTCTTAAACTGAAAGTCCCCTTAACCTTTTTTTTCTGTTTGTTGATGTGGCTTGTAGCCATGAACAATGATTCTGTCTCTTACATCCCCCTAATGTCATCAAAATTTAAATTAAGTTCACTGTATTCTGCCTTGGTGTGAAAACCTGTTTGACACCAGTGCAAAGGACATGACTCCACTCATAAAAGGAAACATGGGAGCTGATAATACATATTTGCACATCAGAGGGACAGGGAGTAAGCTAAGAGGTTGTAGCACTTAAGAACTAATCAGTTGAATAACAAAACTTCACAAGTACCAGCATCCTAACTGCATTTTTGCAGCTCAGACACTCTCTAAGCAACAGAAAGCATTAGGGAACTTAACTTTTCAAGTTTGATGGCCAGCCACAAGACAAAAATACAAGGTCTTCAGAAGACTACAACAGAACTGACAGTAGCAGTTCTGCTGACTTGTGCATGTACTCAACTTCCATGATGCCTTGCATATGAGTGGGATCATGACCTTTGCAATGACATTGAACAAGTTTTCACACCGGGGCACAACAGAGTGAAGCAACTTCATTTAAATTTAAATTAGTATGAAATTAGGTGGGTGTAAGAGACTGAATCATTGTTCATGCCTACAAACTACTCAAGTGTACAGAAAATAGGTTGAGGGGACTTTCCCTTTAATGCTGTAAAGTAGCCCCATGAGGGAAATCCTGGGCTTCAAGGCTTAACACATACATTCACGTACAAACTCCTTCTTAGAAGAGCAAGAGACCCAGTCCCTGCAAACTCTAGGTTTGGTCTGCTAAGCTGCTGGCTATCTGCCCCGCACCCTCTTGTGGCTAAGCTAATATAAAGAATTAACTTCTGTAGTTATGTTTGTCTTTATATTTTTGTTTATATGTAACCCCCCTTTGGGGGCTTACCTCAGATTGCCCGTTTCCCCATTTTGTGGTGCTTTCTGACGTCCCCTCATTCCCCCAAGTTCCCCAAGTGGACCGGTATATTGATTTAGCCCAGATCGGGCCTGTATTCTTGGTTGTGAGTTGCCTGCATGCTGCTTTGGGGCCAGCACTCGAGCATTTGCCGAGGAGCACCCTTTGATGTTTTTGACCGCCATTTGCAGTCCACCAGAGGTCCTTCCCATGGTCTCAGTCTCTTTGTTTCTTTCCTTGGTTGTGGACCAGAGACCGTAGGGGTCTGGGTAGATGCCCAGTAATACTTTTAAAATTAAAGTTTAAACATGGGAATGCTCAGGGGTTATGAATATTAATGAGAGCCACTATGAATATTAATGAGGTTGCTGCCTGCTGCCTAGGGGGACAGAGTTTCGGTGGCAGCAACAGCCGAACCTCTGGGCTAATGTAATCATAGTGGGCTCATTTAAGAGGGTAAAGAAAGGGCTACAAATTGGTGGGGCTGTTAAATAAAGTATTGAGTTGGGTTGCATTGGACCTCGGATTCTGTGAAACTGTATTGAACTGCATTAGATAGGCTGGGAGCTGACATTTTGATGACACTTTAACCCTGTACAACAGCCACTCAGTGATATAGGTGCCCAAAACTTGGAGAAAGGGACTCCTGGGAAAAGGAGGGGATTCATTCAGGTGCCTAGATCATGCCCCAACAAACGAGCAGGAAATATCAATCTCTATGGTATTAGATTATTGATAGGCTCCATCTGCCAATCAGAACTGTGGATTCTTGGCTGAAACTCTGTGGACTTACTGGGAGTTCTTCAGTTTGTTCCTGTGCTCTGTATGAGACGGAGGTATCTTGTGCGAGTGGACTTTGAACTTCATGGGCTTTTCCCAGGCCCCCTTTTGGAGATTGCTAATTATAGAAATGGATTGAGAAGGGTAAAGAGAGAGAGAGAGAGAGACTGAGCTGTGGTCCTGATTTCCCCAGGTACTGAAGAGTGGCTTAATTAGCCAAAGCACAATTAAACCATTACTTGCATTTTTTTTTCTTTTTTTTTTTTTCTTCTAATTACTCTGACTAGGTTACAAACCCAGCAACTTATTTGGAATGGATTTCATTAACTGCAGGTACTGTGGAACAATTTTCAGAAGGACAGTCTTACAGGATTTAGGACACTGTCCTACATGCTGGGCCTTTGGAGATCTTAGGGCTCAGCTCCGGGCAGCATGGGCAGAGATTGCACGTCTCAAATTTCATATTGAAGAGGAATACATTATAAGAACCACCCGCCATTTCCCCAGCATCCAACAGAAAACCTCGACCGCAGAGGGTAGTTGGTCCAGGAGGTTGACAGGTGGTTAGGAGGAGCAAATCAGGTGCCCCATCACCTCTGCTCTCCAACACATTACCTCCAAAAACATGTAAACACTATAACAGGTATCTGCCTCTATCTCTGAAATCAAATAAAGAGGCAGAAGACGCTGCAGAGCAGGACACCACGGCACAGGAGCTAGCACAACAAAACTCACCTAAATCAGGAACCAAAACAAAACAAGCACAAAGGAAATCCAAAAACTTCTGATCATAGGAGACTCCATGATTCGGGAGTTGATACCCATCTCCAGCCAGGGTGATGGTCAGATGTCTCCCAGGTACATCAGCATGGAGAGACACTGACCGCATTGCTAAAATTGTTCACAAAGCAGGAGAAAACATTGATGTCCTAGTACACATAGGGACTAATGATCTCGCCAGCCGGTCAGTTGTGGAGACCAAGGAACACCTGACTAGGCTGGGTGACAAACTATCATCTATTTCGTCTGGCATTTCCTTCTCTGAGATCCTGCCAGTCTGGGAGAGGGGAGCAGATGGACGGAAGGTCAGAGAAGGGGAGATAGGGGAGCTAAACACGTGGCTCAAGGGCTGGTGCCAGGAAAAAGGACACAGATTTGTAGGGAACTGGCAACAGTTCTGGGAGCGAAAGTTCTTTAAATTTGATGGACTGCATCTGACTAAAGAGGAGTCAGTGCATTGGGGCAGAAGTTTGGCGTCTTTGCAGAATATTTAAACTAGCAAATGGGGAGAGGGTGCAACTTACCGTCGAATGGGAAGAACACCCTCCCTCAGCTAGTGGTCAAACAGGAATTCAGCATGTTTGCTGTTCATTTGCATCACCAGGTAAGAAAAAGGTTTGTCTCCCCATACGACGGACAGGGTAATGCCAAACTTCACCCAACAACTAACACACCAAAATCTGGCCAATGAAAATCATGTACAAATGCTCACAGCCTGGGAAATAAGATCCCAGACCTGCAGGCAATAATGTCAGAGGCTAAACTGGACATAGTAGCAATTAGTGAGGCGTGGTTTACCAGTAACCACACTTGGGAGACTTCAGTACCTGGCTATGTATTGTTCAGAAGAGACCGAGGTGCAAAAAGGGGAGGAGTGGCCCTGTATGTCAATGAAAATATCAAAGCTACAGAAATTCAGAATACACATAAGGAGCCAGAAGAGCTGTGGGTCACCCTGGAAACAAGAAATGGGACAGCCATAAGAACTGGGGTTGTCTACAGGCCCCCAGACCAGGGGGAGGACATAGACACATTACTGTTAGAAGATATACAAAACATGACAGCTAAAGGGGAGGTTCTGATAATGGGAGACTTCAACATGCGGATACAGATTGGTCAATACCAGCAGGAACATCTGCCAGAACTAGACTCATAGTGGATTCCTGCAGGGAGGGCCTCAAACAACTGGTACAGCAACCCACAAGAGACAGGGCTATCCTAGATCTAGTACTGACTAACAAAGAAGGATCACAGATCTCCAGGTAGAAGGTCACCTGGGGCCAGTGACCATCACATGGTATGGTTCAATTTGGCTACTACATCTAAATCATCCCATTCCAAGGCAAAAATATGGGACTTCAGAGGAGCTGACTTTGATAAGATGGCCAACAGAGTTAAGCTAGCTCTGGCAAAAGAAACACAGGTGAGGGGTACAGGCAAAGTGGCAAGCATTAAGGATGCAATACTTGAAGCAACATCCCATTGTGTTAGACAGAAAAGAAAGTACAAAGAAGAAGGAAACCACTTTGGTTCTCAAATACAGTAGCAGAAAAGGTCAGAGCCAAAACGCTGGCCTTCAGGAAATATAAGGAACACAGCGGATGAAGATAGGAGGCATACCAAACTGCCCTAAGGGAAGCAGGTAAGGCAGTAAGGCAGGCAAGTCCCAAACTGAGGAAACACTAGCACGAACAGTAAAGAAGGTGACAAGACTTTCTATAGATACATTAGTGAAAGGAGAAAGTCCAGAGGGTATTGCTAAGCTTAATGGAGAAAAGGGAGCATGTGAGGAGGAGGACCCTGTAAAGGCATCTATCCTAAATAGATACTTTTGCTCAGTATTTACTGAAGAGAAGGTAGGCAGGCCCACAGCTCAGCATCATGGACACAGGGGAGGGAGGTGAGCACTACTCCCTTCACAAAAGAAAGGGTCCTACAAGAGCTTGCTAAGCTCAGGGTGGATAAGGCAATGGGACCTGATGGCATACATCCCAGGGTACTTAAGGAGCTAAAGGAGGAACTAGCAGAGCCATTAGCAGAATTGTTTAGTGAGTCTCTGAGCACAGGAGAGGTCCCAGAAGACTGGAGAAGGGCTATGTGATCCCGCTCCACAAGAGTGGTAGCAGGGAGGGCGGGAACTACAGACCGTCAGTCTTACCTCAGTAGTGGGCAAGATTATGGAGGCACTCCTTAAGGAAAGGATAGTGCAACACCTGGAATCCATAGGGGCACAGGATCCAAGACAGCATGGGTTTACAAAAGGAGGTCCTGTCAAACTAATCTCATAGATTTTCTTTGACTGGGTAACCAGAGTTGTGGACCAAAGGGGAGCAGTTGATGTCTACCTTGACTCAGCAAAGCTTTTGACACTGTTCCACGTGAAGATTGATAAATAAGCTGGGTAGGCTCGGGTGGGTCAGAGTTGGTCAACTGGGTGGCAAACTGGTTGACGGGCAGAAAACAGAGAGTGGTGGTAAATGGTATACAGTCAGAAGAGATGCAAGTCACAAGTGGGGTACCTCAGGGATCAGTCCTGGGGCCAGTCCTCTTCAACATCTTCATTAGTGACCTTGCAGATGGACTAGAGGGTAAGGCTTGTCTGTTTGCAGATGACACCAAGATCTGCAACAGAGTAGATGATCCAGATGGGTGGGCAGAATGAGAAGAGATCTGGATAAACTAGCAGAATGGTCAGAAGAGTGGCAACTGGGATTTAATGCAAAGAAGTGCAAAATCATGCACATAGGGAAGAGAAACCTCGAAGCCACCTATAGGCTGGGAGGAGTTGCTAGCAGTCACAAAGGAAGAAAGAGACTTGGGCATCATCATCACTGATGACCTAAAATCATCCAAGCAGACCTCTAAAAGCAGTAGGTAAGGCTAGGGGGTGTTAGGGTGTATTAGTAGGGTATCACAAGTCGTAAGAGGGAGGTAATAATCCCTCTGTACAAGACACTGGTTAGGCCCCATCTGGAGTACTGTGTGCAGTATTGGAGGCCACACCTCACAAGGACATTAACCAAATTGAGGCAGTCCAGAGAAGGACAACCAAATGGTGCAGGGACTGCATCAGAAGACATATGAGGACAGATTAACGGAGCTCAATATGTATACCCTTGAGGAAAGGAGGAGAGAGGTGATATGATCGAGGCATTCAAACACCTTAAGGGCATAAACAAGGTGAAAGAGTCTAACATGTTTAAATATAAGAAAAATAGCAGGACAAGAGGACACAGCATGAGATTAGAGGGAGGCCGATTAAGAGGGAATGTGAGGAAATTCTTTTTCACAGAAAGGGTGATGGATGCATGGAATGGCTTACCACAAGAAGTGGTGGCTATGAATACAGTGCAGGGCTTCAAACAGGCATGGGATAGGCATAAGGGAGCAATAAAAATGACTATGAATAGATAGGCCACTGACAGAGCAAAGGCCGATGGCACATTTATAAGGTAGAAAAAGAAATGGGCAGACTGGATGGGCCTTGCGGTCCTTATCTGCCGTCAACTTCTGTGTTTCTATGTTTCTATCTTTGGGAGAAACTGAATGCTACAGAAAACCTGCACTATTAGACTGCGTTGGCTGAGAGAAGTGTGTGGATTATGTTGTTGCTGAGAATCCCTGAACCTGTGTGGGACTGAGATTGTAATCTTGAAGGGGCCAAGCGTCTCTGGATGTCAGGGTGTCAGCCAGGTGTACATGTCCTGAGTGAACTGGTTAAAGTGGCTGAGAACTGTGTCCCAGCTACAGCTGAAGAAAAGGTTGTGGACGTTGTCTAACTGGAAAGTGCGGACTGGTGTGCAGTGGCTGTTGTGTATGGATTCCCCTGTTTGATTGCACCTGCGCTTCTTGGAACTAGGGCTAGCACTCACTCCAACTGGCTTTGGACTTTATTTGAATAACTCCTGCGAATTCTGTTTGGTTCAATCTCAGTGCAGGGACTGCAGGAAGACCCACACCATTTGGGAGTTCTCACCCAGAGCCAGGGAGGGAACCTGCTAACCCCTTCCAAGTGGGACTGACTGTCTCAGGAGGTCACCGGCGCTTGCTGAGGTGCTAGGGCACCTGGGATCCATTGGGGGAGCGGGGCTGTGGAGCCACTCCCGGGTTCGGGCCTTCTGGGGCTGGTGCTCTCTCTGCAGTGGGACAGAAGCAGCTGAAGGTGACAAGCAGCCAGAACTACAGTCAAGGTGACTAGCTGCAAACTCTTCAAGCAAGTTCCATCCTGCAGAGGAGCCAAAGCTGGCCTTTTCTTACCCTGTGCTTTGTTGACCAAGGAGTTCCATAGTCCAAGCACCTAGAATCAACAAACCAGGAGTACCAGGACCTGATTCCAGGAGAGGGAAGGAGGAGAATCTGTGTTTCTTAATCAAAGCACTTTGCAAATATTTTCTGGGCCCCAACAGCTGGCCAACTCCATGGCACCGACCAGGCCTGCACCTAGTGGGTACCCCTAAGAACACTTTGGGAACACTGGTACCAGTGGGGGTGGGTTCAGCCTGTGGGCCCAAATGGTTATTGTGGTTAACTATTTCCCTAACCTTCTTTTCTTTCACAGCCATCCTTTGTCTCGGTATCCTTTCCCCTAGCCCTTACCCCAGAAATAACGCTGCGAGTTTTTGTTGAAGCTGCTGTGTCAGCGAGATTCATTGCATTTGCTTATTGCTGAGATCTATGGTTTGTGGTGGATCAAGGTTATTGGGGACACAGTGTGCAGAGTGGTTAGTTGGGGAGGTGGTAGGTACAGTATCCCAGGGGCTGTACCAAGCGGATACCCGACCCACTTATAGTTTACTCTGGGTGGAGGCACCACGCTATTATCTATGTCTTTGGGAACAAACCCCCGATTGTCACTGTAACAGGACCCAGGCCCCTTAACCTGTACCAGGGACAGCAGGCAGGGGTGGTAGCTCACTGGCATATGGTGCCTGGGCTGCATAAATTTTATACTTTGTTGTTTTCCATTTCTCGCCTGCCTGCCATCAGATCCTCCTTCCTACTCAAGCCTGGATACCCGCTGTGGGAGCCGCCTGCGTTCCAAGCTACTGCCAGCTTCTGCTAGACATCCCTTTCAGGAGCCTCCAGAGGTGAGCCCCTGCTAGGTCCAGAGTCTGAGGAACAATCTTGATTTGACAGCTAAGGGCCTGGGAGGAAGAGCCGTCAAGGAGCATGACGAGTCTATTACTATTACTCTTCCTGTTGATCTGCGCTGGCAATATTGAAATCAATCCAGGACCCCCAGAAGGCTTTACCTTCCCATCAGATCTAGCCTCCATTAAAGGTTTAAGCTTCCTTCACATCAACGCATGCAGCCTCCTAAAAAAGATCTCATTAATCCAGGCCTGGGTCGCCCACACCTTGCCAGACTTTCTGGTAATCTCTGAGACATGGCTTAAACCTGCTACACATGACAGGGAAATAAATCTACCCAACTACCAGCTATTCAGATCGGACCGCCTGACAAGGGGCAGTGGAGTGGCTATCTATGTTAAATCAAATATTTCTGCATCTTGCCTCAGTGTAACATCAGTGCCCAAAGAATTCGAATGTTTATCCCTTAAAATAGCTCTCCCCAATATGACAGCTTTTCAATTGGTTGGCTGCTATAGGCCCCCCTCTGCCGGCCTTCAACTCCTAAACCACTTGGGAAATATAATTAATCTGGGCCCCGAGGACACCATCATTTTAGGCGATCTGAACTTTGACTGGCTCTCCAATGCATCTGCACCCCTAGTATCTTTTTGTGACACATATGGATTCACTCAATTAATAAATGAACCGACAAGAATTAACTCAAAAAACAAAAGTAGCAGCACCCTACTTGACATTATGTTGGTAAACAAACCGCACCTGTTTTCCCATGCTGGAGTGCTTTTCAGTGATATAAGCGACCACTGTCTTATTGCAGGGATAAAATCATCAGTCAAGCCATCCAACCCTGCGAAATTCCTCACAAGAAGGTCTAAAAAAAACACCTTAACATCGAAGGATATCTCCATGACCTATATCATTCCTTACGCTGGCAAGAATTCTATCACACAGCTTCTGTGGAAACAGCACTCAAGGTGCTAAATGACATTATCATAGGCGCCCTCAATACTCATGCACCTTTCACTAGCGTTAGAATAAAAAGCAAATCCTGCCGCTGGTTTTCTACCGATCTTAAATTTGCACTGCTTGCTAGAGATAAACTCTGGAAAAGGGCTAGAAAGACCAAGGATCCGTCTGACTGGCTTCAGTTCAGAAAAGCCAGAAACAGCTGCAGCAAAAAAGTGAGAGAAGCCAAAGCTGCCTTCTATACAGCCGAGCTTGATGCCTCCTACCTTAACCCAGCCAGATTCTGGGGCACCATCAAGGGGATCCTAGGGCAGGACTCCAGTACTTCCTTGCCATCCCAAGTGCACCTTAACAATGCTGTTATCACTGACAAGCGTGAAATCTTAGATGCATTCAATAATCATTTCACTACGGCTGGCCTAGCTTTTGATTCCTCCCCAGCAAATCTACTACGGTCACAACTTAAATTCCAGTCTATTGATGGTCAGAAGGCTGCCTCTTCATTCTCCTTCAAGCCCATTTTATTAAAACAAGTGGAAGACCTACTGCTACATCTAGACACCAAGAAAAGTGCAGGTGCAGACTCTCTGGACCCCTACTTCTTAAAATTGCTCTACATGCCATTGCAGTTCCCCTAACTCATCTTTTAATCTGTCCTTATCCACTGGTTCTGTTCCTACATTGTGGAAAACAGCACAAGTGTTTCCCTCCTCAAATCAGGGGACCCCATGGATCTCAACAATTATAGACCTATATCCATCCTACCTGTGCTGTCTAAAATGTTAGAAAAACCGGTGAGTATCCAACTAAGAGACTACCTCGATGCTAATAACCTACTTAACCCTGCTCAATCTGGGTTTAGGACCAGACACAGTACCATTTCTGCATTAGCAAAAGTAACAAATGATTGGCAAACTGAGTTAGACTAAAAACAGCATCTGTGCTGTATTCTAGACCTAAGTAAAGCCTTTGATACAGTGGATCATGAGCTGCTAATTTCTCACTGCACTCCTTAGGCCTGGATTCAACCTCTCTTGGGTGGTTCAGATGTTACCTCACTGATAGAATACAGCAGGTGAAAACGAGGTGTCCTATCCTCCTCAAAACCACTTCTAAGGAGTACCGCAAGGATCCATCCTGGGCCCTATCCTCTTTGCTGTCTATATCAATAACATTGATTCCAACCTCACTGTTGCCAATGTCCACCTTTTGCTGATGACACTGTCTTGTATGTCGGTAACCCTCACCATCAAAGGCCTGTGAGTTATTACAATCAGAATTCTCCTGCTGCAACATCAACTACTTGAAAAGAAACTACTATTAAATGCCAAGAAGACAAAGGCTATGTTCTTTTCCACCAATATATATTCTACCACTCTCTCATCAAACATTCTTCCCCAACTATCCACCATCCTTGGAGAAAAACCTGATTATGTGGATAAATTCAAATATCTAGGGGTATGGATTGATAATAGACTTGATTACACTCAACATGTTGAGGAGCTCCTGAAAAAACTCAGACAGAGGCTCGGCCTGTTCTTCAGAATCAAACATTATCTAACCAAAGAGTCTAAACAGAGACTAATACAAGCATCATTTCTATCTCTCATCGATTATGCAGATTTCCTATATGGCCACTGTACTATGTCCTATTTAAGTAAATTGGATACCTTGTACCACAGAGCTCTAAGATTCATCACAGATCTTCCTTTCAACACTCATCACTGCTCTCTCTATAATGCTGTTGGCTGGACATCCTTACACCTTAGGAGGAATAAAAATGCTGCACTATGGATTTACAAAGCTCTGTCAAACAAACTTCCATCTTATATTTCTGATTGCTTTACCCTGGCTACACCTAGATCATATGCCCTAAGAAGCAATAACCTTATCACCTTGAAGATACCTAAAGTCTGTACCCGGCATGGGAGATCTGCAATCAGCTACTTCTTAGCATCTACCTGGAATTCTCTGCAGAAGACCTAAAGTTGAACACCTTCATCCCTATAGCATCCTTTAAAAAGCTCTTCATAAGTCTCTTTCTGAGATATGCAACTGCTTTCACTAAGCCTAGTCCCTCTTACCCTTTACCCCCTTTTTCTTTCTATCACAGTTTATATACTTTTTCTAAACTTAGCTACAATATACCCTAAAATCCATTGCCATTCCTTTCTTTTTATCCCCATTTCTACTTGCTTAAGTATCTACCCAATTACAACACAACCTGACCAATTCCACAATCCCAATACCTTACAGCCTCTGGGTCAAACCTGTCTGAATTATTTTGTTTTGTGGTCCAAAATCATTAGCTACCTTGCTTGTATATACGTTTTTTTTATTACTGTAGCTGTTTATTTATATTTAAGTCTTTGTCTCTTTCTCTGTATTTGTTTATGTATGCTACTGTACCTTATTTTGATCTTGACCTATCAAGTCCATCTTGTAAATGAGCTTCACTCAATGATGTCCACCTGAATAAATAAAGATTTTGATTGATTGATTTGATTGAGTCTGATGCTACTGTGGCTAGTTGGGCCAGCCAGCTTCATCTGCCTGGGGCCAGTAGAGTATGTTCCCTGCTAGTTTCCTCCCGCTACTCCTTCCTTTGTGTGTGATGTTGCTGGGTAACTTAGCTGTACAGCATATGAGGGCCATCAGGAGGATGGATGGAACCCCCAATTTTGACCAAGCATAGTTCCAGGGTTAATACAGGTCAGTACATAGAGGGAATATGACCAAGCATAGTTCCATGGTTAATACAGGTCAGTACATAGAGGGAATCTGACCAAGCATAGTTCCATGGTTAATACAGGTCAGTACACAGAAGGAATCTGACCAAGCATAGTTCCGTGGTTAATACAGGTCAGTATATGGAGGGAATCTGACCAAGCATAGTTCCATGGTTAATATAGTGGGAATCTGACCAAGCATAGTTTCTTGGTTAGTACAGGTCAGTACATGGTACATAGAGGGAATCTGACCAAGCGTAGCTCCATGGTTAATACAGGTCAGTACATAGAAGGAATATGACCAAGCATAGTTCCATGGTTAATACAGGTCAGTACATAGAAGGAATATGACCAAGCGTAGTTCCCTGGTTAATACAAGTCATTACATAGAGGGAATCTGACCAAGCATAGTTCCGTGGTTAATACAGGTCAGTACATAGAGGGAATCTGACCAAGCATAGTTCCATGGTTAATACAGGTCAGTACATAGAGGGAATCTGACCAAGCATACTTCCATGGTTAATACAGGTCAGAACATAGAGGGAATCTGACCAAGCATAGTTCCGTGGTTAATACAGGTCAGTACATAGTACATAGAAGGAATATGACCAAGCATAGTTCCATGGTTAATATAGGTTAGTATATAGTGGGAATCTGACCAAGCATAGTTCCATGGTTAATGCAGGTCAGTACATAGAGGGAATCTGACCAAGCATAGTTCCAGGGTTAATACAAGTCAGTACATAGTACATAGAAGTAATATGACCAAGCATAGTTCCAGGGTTAACACAGGTCAGTACATAGAAATAATATGACTAAGCATAGTTCCATGGTTAATATAGGTTAGTATATAGTGGGAATCTGACCAAGCATAGTTCCATGGTTAATGCTGGTCAGTACATAGAGGGAATCTGACCAAGCGTAGTTCCATGGTTAATACAGGTCAGTACATAGAGGGAATCTGACCAAGCATAGTTCCAGGGTTAACACAGGTCAGTACATAGAAAGAATATGACCAAGCATAGTTCCGTGGTTAATACAGGTCAGTACATAGTACATAGAGGGAATCTGACCAAGCATAGTTCCATAGTTAATATAGGTTAGTATATAGTGGGAATCTGACCAAGCATAGTTCCATGGTTAATGCAGGTCAGTACATAGAGGGAATCTGACCAAGCATAGTTCCATGGTTAATACAGGTCAGTACATAGAGGGAATCTGACCAAGCATAGTTCCGTGGTTAATACAGGTCAGTACATAGTACATAGAAGGAATATGACCAAGCATAGTTCCATGGTTAATATAGGTTAGTATATAGTGGGAATCTGACCAAGCATAGTTCCATGGTTAATGCAGGTCAGTACATAGAGGGAATCTGACCAAGCATAGTTCCAGGGTTAATACAAGTCAGTACATAGAAGTAATATGACCAAGCATAGTTCCAGGGTTAACACAGGTCAGTACATAGAAAGAATCTGACCAAGCATAGTTCCATGGTTAATGCAGGTCAGTACATAGAGGGAATCTGACCAAGCATAGTTCCGTGGTTAATACAGGTCAGTACATAGAGGGAATCTGACTAAGCATAGTTCCATGGTTAATACAGGTCAGTACATAGAGGGAATCTGACCAAGCATGGTTCCATGGTTAATACAGGTCAGTACATAGAGGGAATCTGACCAAGCATGGTTCCATGGTTAATACAGGTCAGTACATAGAGGGAATCTGACCAAGCATAGTTCCATGGTTAATACAGGTCAGTACATAGAGGGAATGTGACCAAGCATAGTTCCATGGTTAATACAGGTCAGTACATAGAGGGAATCTGACCAAGTATAGTTTCCATGGTTAATACAGGTCAGTACATAGAGGGAATCTGACCAAGCATAGTTCCATGGTTAATACAAGTCAGTACATAGAGGGAATCTGACCAAGTACAGTTTCCATGGTTAATACAGGTCAGTACATAGAGGGAATCTGACCAAGCATAGTTCCATGGTTAATACAGGTCAGTACATAGAGGGAATCTGACCAAGTTTAGTTTCCAGGGTTAATACAGGTCAGTACATAGAGGGAATCTGACCAAGCATGGTCCCATGGTTAATACAGGTCAGTACATAGAGGGAATCTGACCAAGCATAGTTCCATGGTTAATACAGGTCAGTACATAGAGGGAATCTGACCAAGTACAGTTTCCATGGTTAATACAGGTCAGTACATAGAGGGAATCTGACCAAGCATAGTTCCATGGTTAATACAGGTCAGTACATAGAGGGAATCTGACCAAGTTTAGTTTCCAGGGTTAATACAGGTCAGTACATAGAGGGAATCTGACCAAGCATGGTTCCATGGTTAATACAGGTCAGTACATAGAGGGAATCTGACCAAGTATAGTTCCATGGTTAATACAGGTCAGTACATAGAGGGAATCTGAGCAAGCATGGTTCCATGGTTAATACAGGTCAGTACATAGAAGGAATCTGACCAAGTATAGTTTCCATGGTTAATACAGGTCAGTACATAGAGGGAATCTGACCAAGCATAGTTCTGTGTTTAATACAGGTCAGTACATAGAAGGAATCTGACCAAGTATAGTTTCCATGGTTAATACAGGTCAGTACATAGAGGGAATCTGACCAAGCATAGTTCTGTGTTTAATACAGGTCAGTACATAGAAGGAATCTGACCAAGTATAGTTTCCATGGTTAATACAGGACAGTACATAGAGGGAATCTGACCAAGCATAGTTCTATGTTTAATACAGGACAGTACATAGAGGGAATATGACCAAGCATAGTTCCGTGGTTAATACAGGTCAGTACATAGAGGGAATGTGACCAAGCATAGTTCCATGGTTAATACAGGTCAGTACATAGAAGGAATATGACCAAGCATAGTTCCGTGGTTAATATAGGTCAGTATATAGTGGGAATCTGACCAAGCATAGTTCCATGGTTAATACAGGTCAATACATAGAAGGAATATGACCAAGCATAGTTCCATGGTTAATATAGGTCAGTATATAGTGGGAATCTGACCAAGCATAGTTCCATGTTTAATACAGGTCAATACATAGAAGAAATATGACCAAGCATAGTTCCATGGTTAATACAGGTCAGTACATAGTGGAAATATGACCAAGCATAGTTCCATGGTTAATACAGGTCAGTACATAGAAGAAATATGACCAAGCATAGTTTCATGGTTAATGCAGGTCAGTACATAGTGGGAATATGACCAAGCATAGTTCCATGGTTAATACAGGTCAGTACATAGTGGGACTATGATCAAGTAAGCATTAAGCCACGACGAAGCTGGCATCTAATGCTGGATTGATGCATGGTTGGGGGAGGTTGTGGCCCAAGGCCAGAGGCCGTGGGCGAACAACCGCCCCACCATGCATCAATCGCAACAGATGCCACCGCCGGAGTGGCTTAATGCTTTTGCATGGGCTTCGGGTCTGTAGCGGCACCCAGGAGGGTAGTCCAGTGTGCGTAACGGAACATAACACTCAGAGTCGCTGCTATACTAAACAAGTTTTACTGCACTTTGAAATCACGTTACAGAACAATATTTAAATACTGATGCGGTCACCTGTAGCACTACCTCTAAGTACAGAACTGAGTGCAGCCGAGATAACTGTCCCAAAAATTTGAACTTCTGTGCGGGTATTACTTTCCTGCCCGCTGCTGGAGGTCGCCAGTGCACTATTCCGTCGCCGTGATCAGGGCTCGGGTCGGGATTTGCATACAGCGCTGCTCACGCCTCCTGCCTCCCCTGGCTGGTCCCGATCACGAGAACCAGGCGCCAGTGCCCTGCACCCTATGTCTGTCTTGCGCTCTCCTACCTCTCAGTTCTGTCCGCCGCTGGTTCTTGTCCCCGCTCCGCGTTTCCGTCCTCGCATGCCTAGTCTGCCACTCACTCTGCATGTCTTGCCTCTCTTACACTTGCTTCCCACCTGTGCCCAGTGCTGTGAAGCTGGGGGTCTGGCTCGTTTCGGTACTACCTTATCAGGCACGGCATCTATCGTGGATTAATACCCGCTCCACTTTTGATCCCGTGATGCCGTTTCGTCAGTCAGTGCTGCCCATTCCACCTCACTCATTAATGCGATGTTACAAATATAGTTCTATGGTTAATACTGGTCAGTACATGGTACATAGAGGGAATATGAACACGCATCATTTTATGGTTAAGGCAAGTCAGTACACATTACATAGTGGGACTATGATCAAGTATGGTTCCATGCTTACTACTGGTCAGCATATCAGCATATACAGTAAAATGTATTTTAACATTTAGTATGTTGTGGATGCTGCCCCCCCCCCCCATCTCTACTGTTTTAGTATTCTTTTTAACATTCTTTAATTCATCAGTCAAAGAAATGCTAGATAGCATGTGTGGAGTAGCTTCCTGGTGGCATCTCCTAATACAATGGAGATATTAGCCAGAGCATAGCTTAAAAATGACTGTGGCAGAAAAAAACAAAACTGAAAATTGAGGGTGGGACAACATTATGAAAGGCTGGGGGTGGCCTTTTGGATATTGCCTAATCCATTTTAAATCAAACAAACCGAAGAGTAATCAGTGGTATAAAAACATAGCTGAATACAAGGTAAGCCCTGGTCTCCGTATGCGAGTCTGTGGTGCCGAGTTCTGTCTCAGAAGTGAGCACAGTGATGTCAACGATTGCGAATTTGTTTTCCATACTGAAGCTGTTTAAAGATGAAAGGTTTCTAACCAGTCATTTTGTTCTCTATGTTTAGGTTGGCAAAGACTGGTGCAGGAAATGTTTAATTTGTCTAATTGGGTCTTTATAAAGACACAACGAGAGTGGTCTAGGAGAACGCTTGTTATTACTTACAAATAGAAGTCATAGTGTGGTTAATATGCCTACTATACAAGCGTCGGACATTGTACCTTTGTGGTTACTGTGCCCTGATTGAGTTAAGAATTGTTGTGTCGAAGCAGTCAGAATTGTACTTTCATTATAAACCTGTTACTCATGGTTAAAAAAAACTATGCAAGTTTGAAAAAAGAATTATTTGGGTTTTCAATTCATTGTGCAGCATTTAGGGATTGTGGGGTTTCTCCACAGGTGGGTGGGTGTGAGACATAAAGTTATTTGTCAAGTATTGCAATAGTTCTACATATTTTATCACAATATAATGATCACAATCATTTTTAGCATTTTTAATTTATGAGAAATGGGCAGTCTGAATGGGGGGGATCATAAATCTTGTTTACACCCAGAAAAAGACCCTCAGCCCTTGTCAGAGAAGTAGAGATAAGGTCAAGACTGCTTGTTGCTGTATATTGTAGGATATAATGCTGGATGATATCTGTGGTGTTGGTTTTTCATGATGATAAATTGTCAGTGGGAAATATTGTGATGTATTGTGATAAATCGTCACATTAGATCTTCTTCAGGAGTATCTCAGTAATCAGGTTACACAGTAGGAACTTCACTATCGGTGAAGGGGAATCCACATGGAAGATTTTCAGCAGTACAACTGGGGCCGCCCATGCTGTCTATGTCAGCCGACGTCACCAACCCTATATAGGCGTAGGCAGCCCCGCTCCCTCCTCAGTTCTTTCCTGCTTTCGACTTGTAAGCATAGTTTCCACGGAAGAACCATTGCAGTGCTCGTGCCTTTTTTGGCCAGTGGCCTGTTTTTCAACCCACCCTTACCTAAATCTCTTTTAGAGATTTATTTTCTATTTTCTTATATGTCAAGAGTTAAACCTTCTGCATCTCTCTTCCATCGCTACGGTAAAAAGATTGCCTCCAGTGACGAGCACTCTGTTTGTGTCTTACCACGTCAACTCAGGATTGTGAGCACTGCCAGCAGTTTAACCAAACCACTCTTAGGCGATGCAGGAAGGCTCTAAAGATCTTCATGGAACAAACTGTAGCCATCTCTGAATCAGTATCCTCCAGTGCACTGGTCGCCCAGTCGCTCTCTAGTTCCAAGAGCTCTAAGGCCTCTCAGATCAAAGACAAGTCCTCGGGGGGGGGGGGGGTCATAAAAAAGATCAGAATCGTGACCACCCCCCCGGCAGCCATCCCATTCCCTGTTGACTTCACCTTCTTCGGGGGGCTCCTTTTCGTCGACAGCCACCATGATGAAGAGACCAGCTGTCCAAGTCTCAGTTCACTCCAGGCCCATACCGACAGCTCCCCCACCCAGGGCGTTCAGCCGTAGACCTCCGGGTTTGTCAGCCCCTCCTCTGTCAATGACAGGCTTGTCATCATCATCAAGTACCCCTTAGAGGCCTGCTCCTTCTTCTTCAAAGGCTCTGGGCTCCTTGGGTCAGCCAGCTGGGTCGTTGGCCACTGTGCCGTTGACTGCTCCTCCATTGTTGGTGTCTGACTTGAACGAGGTTCTTGTCCATTTTTCTGATGTGTTGGTCCAGCAGTTGCGGCCTTTATCAGGCCATCGTCGCTGGCTCCTTCAACACCGTTGTCGACGCCTGTTCGTCGGCCCAGGGAACCTGCCTAGGGGCTGTCGACGGCACATACGTCAGCAGATCCTGAGGAGGATGTGGATGAGGAGGAGGAGTACCACCCTGACCTCATCCTTCCAGAGGAAGAGGAGGAGGAGGATCAGTACTTCACTTCAGTCAGTGAAGACTCTGTTAAGCATATCCCCGGGTCCCCAGCTGAGGATGCTACCTTCTTCAACATCATGTAGCAACTGTCTTCCACGAAGGGGTTTCAGACAGAAGAGGAGGATGCCACCAGAAAGGATCTGCCGGACTACCTGGAGACCCCAGAATCTCCCCCTAAGATTATTCCTCCTGTGCATCCGGCACTCAAAAATGCTACTACAGCAGCCTGGCACAGACCAGACATGGTGCCAGCTATGCCCTGTAGGGCTGACAAGCTCTACAATACCCCTCAGGGCCTTCCTCACTTTGCTGCCTAGGCCGAAACTGACTCAGTAGTTATTAAGGCAGCACATGACAGGTCTAAGGTGCCCAAACACCTCTGTTACCTCCCCTCAGACAAGGAGTCCCATAGGATTGATCTTTGGGGAAAAAGGGTGTATGCCTTCTCCACCCTAGGTTTGAGGATTGCCAACTACCTGTCGCTCATTGTGAAATACTAGAACACAACTTGGAGAAAGGGCAAGGCTGCCGCCCAAACCCTTCTTGATGGTGCCCAGAAGCAGGAGTTACTTCAATGCTTCCAAACTGCTGAGGATGTTGGCAAGCATCTCCTACGGGCCATGTATGACTTGTCAGATACTGTGGCCAGGGCAGCTGCTACTGTCATATGCCTTCGTAGGCATTCATGGCTCAGAGTTTCTGGGTTCACAGCTGATGTGCAAAACAAGGTGCTCAATGCCCCTTTCAGTGGCACCAAGCTTTTCGGTCTGGATGTCCAGGACTTTATAAATGATCCGCAGGCCTCAGGCATAGCCCTTAACTCCATCCACTCCCTCTTCCACACTCGGCTACATTAGGGGACGTTCTAATTTTCATAGACAGGCCAATAGACCAGGCTCAGGCCCCTGTAACCAGGGTAAACGTAGAGCCCAGTCTTCCTTGGCTGCCCCCTCCAATTCTGAAATGGCAGCCAAGCGTCCCAGAACTGAGGGACCAGCTTCCACAGCTGGACCCCCCTCAGCTTGATTCCTTGCTGGACCCCCCTCCTCAGGTTCAAGCCCAGGAGGTGGTGGTCAGAGGTCGGTCCTCCCTCCATCTGAATCAGTGGAGAACCATAGCTTCAGATGCATGGATTCTGCAGGTCATAGAGTGCAGTCATACCCTGGAGCTCATCCAGTAGCCTCCAGACACCCGCCCCCCAGCACCTTCAAATTACCCCCAGCTCACAGGAAATTTCTACTCTTTGCTTTTCAAGGAGAGCATTACCAATTCAAAGTATTGCCCTTTGGCTTATCTTCTGTGCCGCGTATCTTTAACAAGTGCTTAGCAGCAGTCGCAGCAGCGTTAGGAAAGAGGGGACTGTATGTCTTCCCTTACCTGGATGGTTGGCTTCTCAAGGCTCCGTCCAGGGAACAGCTGTTATCGACTCTGGAGTGTAGTCTCCAGCTCTTTCAGCCTCTGGGCATAACAGTCAGCCTGCCCACGTCTGTTCTAGTACCATCCCAAAGACTGCAGTATATTGAGGCGGTTCTGGACTCCGGCAGGGATGGGCCTTCTTACCCAAGTACTGGGCTGAATGCCTTATAACTCAGGCTCAGGGAGTAGCTCAGAGTCGCCACATTCCTGCCAGGCTATACCTCAGGCTCCTGGGCCTAATGGCTGCAGCCATTCCCACCATTCCATTGGCCAGGCTTCATATACGCACCCTTCAGTGGACCCTCCGGGTGCGGTGGGACCAGCGCATGGACGAGTTAGATCAGCTAGTCCTGGTATCCTCCCCAGGCTGCAGAGTGTTGCAGTGGTGGATGGACTTCTCAATCCTCCCACAGGAAGTCCCCTTCCAAATGTCCTCCCCACATCAGGTTTTAACCATGGATGCATTGGGTCTCAGCTGGGGAGGCTCACCTGGGTCCTTTTCAAACCCAGGGTTCCTGGTCCATGTGGAAGGCCGTTCTGCATGTCAGTGTCCTGGAAATGAGAGCAGTGCTCTGTGATATGCAGGCCTTTCAGGAGCACCTAACCCTGGGTCAACTGTTGGTGCAGTCGGACAATCTGAGAATAGTCTACTACATCAACAAGCAGGGCAGGACTCGCTCGTACCCCTTTTGCAGGGAGGCAATGTGAGTGTGGTATTGGGCACTGGATCACAGTCTAATGCTCTCTGTGGTCCATGTGCCAGGTATCCTAAACATGCTTGCAGATAGTCTCAGCAGGACGCAGTCCAGCATGCATGAACGGGAGCTTCTCTTATCTGTAGCAGAAGATCTGTTCGACAGTTGGGGTTGACCAGAGTTGGACCTTTTTGCATCCCCACTCAATGCAAAACTGCCCAGTTTTTGCTCGCTAGATCCAGGGCTTGGAGTTTTCTGGTGAGACGCAGTGTCCCTCTCTTAGAGCGGGAGATTTCTGTATGCATTCCCTCTGTTTCCACTTATACAGAGGGTGCTAATCAGGCTGCAAATGGAGGTGGCCAGCTTGATTCTGGTAGCCCCACTCTGGCCTCAGCAGATATAGTCCCCTCTACTTCAGCAGCTGGTGGAGGAACCGCCAATCCCTCTACCTCTTTGCAGGAATCTGCTGACCCTGGATCGGGGACCCTAGTCCATCCTAACCTAAGGTCCCTCAATCTGCATGCCTGGCTCCTGAGGATATAGCCATTGCCAGGTTCGGGGTCTCTAACAGAGTAGAGGAAGGTCCTGGTGGCCACCCGCAAACCTTCCACCCGTGCTATGTATGCCATGAAGTGGAAGCGGTTTGCCATTTGGGCTGCAAGTCACTCCCTAGAACCTTTCACCTGTCCTGTGAAGCATGTCCTGGACTACCTGATCTCTTTGTCAGACTCAGGCCTCCAGTATTCCTCCCGCAAGGTTCACCTTTTGGCTATTTCTGCCTTCCTTGAGCCCATGGGTGACCAAATGATTGCTCAGCTGGATGTTTCCCGTACCTTTCTTCGGGGCATCTTGCATCTGAAACCCCAAATCTGTTCTCCTGTCCCAGCTTGGGACTTAAATTTTATTTTGGAAAAGCTAACTCTGTCTCCTTTTGAGCCAGTCGCGACTTGTGATTTGCGCTTTCTTGGAAAGCGCTCTTTTTGGTTGCAGTTACTTCTGCTCGAAGAACTTCAGAGCTTCAGGCCCTCTGGTGCAAGGAGCCTTATTTAATTTTTCACAAAGACAGGGTGCCTTTGTGCAAAATCCTAAATTTCTCCCTAAGGTGGTTTCTGAGTTTACACTCAACCAGTCTATCCACCTTCCTGCTTATTTTCTGGAGCATGCAATCATAGAAACATAGACTTTGACGGCAGATAAGGACCGCTTGGCCCACCCAGTCTGCCAGTTTCCCTACCCACTGGATAAGCTGCAGATCCTAGATAACGAACAGCCTACTTCTTCAATCCAGGGGAAGCACTGCTCCATACTGTAGATGTGCGCCGAACTTTGAAGTATTACCTGCTCAGGACTAAGGAGTCCAGAAAGTCTAAGCAGTTGTTTGTTTAATTCGGCCCCAGGTAGAGAGGGTGCTTCAAGAGCTGCTGACATCTCAAAGAAAACTTTGAAAAATATGTTAGGTACAATTTAGCTTGCATTCCATATGTATTCAATAGATTTCTCTTCCCCATTACGCATTACTGAGAAATTTACATAGAAACATGCTCTGTATCCCTTAGCGTTCATCTGCTTCTTTAGCTTACTCCCTACTTTATGCCATAGTCCTCTGTTGTGACATCACAATCTGTTGCCATGGTAGTAATTGTGATGTCACAAATAGAGCATTATGACCTCAGGTAGAGAGATAGCAACAGGAATAGATGAACTCTTCAGGAGCAAAGATCCTGTTTTCATGCAAATGGTCTCAGTAATAAAAATGGGGAGGAGAAATACAGAACTAATGTGAAATACAAGCTGAACTTTATCTAAATATTATGTTTTGTTAAAGGTGTCCTAAGGGTGTCAGCTGCTCTTTCGGTTTCTATGCAGTGTTTATCCAGCTGGTTGGCAAATTGCATTGCGTTCTGCTACAGTAAGTACGACACAGAGTTGGCTGGTGCTGTAAAAGTTCATTTCACCAGAGGCATGGCTACCTCCGTGGCTTGTTTCAAAGAGGTCTCAGCCACTGATATTTGCGTTGCTGCCACCTGGAGTACAGTCCACACTTTCATCAAGCATTAGTCTGGACATTGCTTCTAGAGCCTGTGCAGGATTTGGCAGGGCTGTTCTGCAAGGACTCCTGTCTTAAGTTTATGATGTTCCAATCTCCCAGACTGTGTATTACTCCTGTCACTGCTTGGTACTCATTCCTACGGTGTAACCTGATGACTGAGATACCTCCAAAGAAGATAGAACAGTTATGCAAGAACTTACCATAACAGTAGATCTTCGAGGGGATCTCAGTCATCAGGTATATTTTCCCCTCCCACCATCCCCCTTCTTGGGACTCCTGTCCAGGACCTGGCTATCTGTTGTGTCCATGTTTTATATTTAGAGCTGGGTCACCTTTCTCTCCTCCATTCCCCAGGGCGTGAGCCTTGCTCCCTTCATCTTCAGAGGGAAAGAACTGAGGAGGGAGCGGAGCCACCTATGCCTATATAGGGTTGATGACGTTGGCTGATGTTGTACTGCTGAAAATCTTCCGTGTGGATTCCCTTTCACCGCCAGTGAAGTTCCTATGGTGTAACCTGATGACTGAGATCCCCTTGAAGATCTACTGTTACGATAAGTTCTTATGTAACTGTTCTTTAATTGTGGAGTCTCTATTGTTCACGCTAGGAATTGACGTGGTCCCAATGACTCCTTGCTTCTGAAGCTTGATGTTAATTAATTGTCTCGTATGTAATCACATATAGTTGTCTTTCCAGGTCTTTTCTGGAGGGTTTTTTTGCACATTGTTTTCCTCTGTTGAAGTTGATTCCTTTTTTAGGCCTAGTGAAGGCTGTCTGAAGCTCATCTTTTCTGCTTGTATTGTGAGATCCCAGTGCAGTGGTTTACATCCTAGTACAGGAACAAAATGAAGAAAATAGTTTGCCTTGCAGCTAGATGCAAAAAGCACAACACAGGGTCCACCTTGTATAGGAGTGATTGTGGTACATGGTTACGTTAACAATCTTCCTCCTTTCTTTCTTGTTCTCGACGCCAGCCTGACCCAAGTCATTGACTTGTCTACAAGGCACAACGCCAAGGCTGGCAACCATTCCTGACTTGGCTGGGCTCTAGTCTGTAGCCCAGACTGGATACCGGCAGTTGGAATCATGGTAGACTCATTGAGTGATCACTCTCCAATCTTCTGCACCTGGTCAAATAAGCTTCCTAAATTGCCAGCCAGGGTAACAGAAGCCAGAAACTATGCCAAACTCGTACCAGCAGACTTCTGCTCCAACCTACGAGCTGCTAACTGGGAATCTATAGCTTCCCTCCCCTCCTTGGATGAGGCGCTGGATTACTTTACCAGCTTATTTATGTCAGTGGCCAATGAGCACGCCCCACGAAAGAAACTAAGGGTACAGGGGAAGTGCTTCAAGTGGCTTAACCTAGACCTCAAATGAAGCATGCTGCTCCAAGACAGGGCCTGGGGGCATTACAAATCCTCTGGCTGTAAATTGGACTGGGAGAAGTACAGGGAGCTGAGGAATAAATGCAAGAAAGCTTCCAAACAAGTGAAGTCTTAAGTACTTGCATGATTGCCGGTCTCAACACTTAAGGAATCCTAAGAAATTCTGGGGCCAAATAAATCTGCTTCTAAAGAGTGCCACTAGTGCCCAGGATGGAGCACTTCTGGTCGGGGATACCCTGACCAATGATCCCACATCCATAGCAGAGGCATTTAATGTCTCCTTTTCCAACCCCAGCACACTCAAACCCCCGGTCCCCTCTGGTGTTCACCGCAGCACTAGGCCCCAGTTTCACCTGAAACTGGTCAAGCCTTCAGAGGTACTACCCCTTCTAAATAAGACTAACCCCAACTCCTCCCCGGGACATGACCTACTTGAACTGAGGCTGTTGCAGGCTGCTGCCCCAGCTATTACCCTCCCTGTCACTATGCTCATTAACAGATCCCTACTTGAAGGAAAATTCTTCGAGTAAATGGAAGGTTGTGACCATAGTCCCCGTCCATAAAAAATGGCCTAGGGACAAAGTGGGGAACTACAGGCCCATCTCCATTCTCTGTCCCCTTGCGAAGGTGCAGGGGAGATTGGTCTACAACCAACTGCAGGATTACCTCGAACTGCACCAACTCCTAGCCGATATACAACATGGTTTTAGGAAAGGCCATGGCACAGACACAACCCTTATCCAGCTTACGTCTGATATCCTACATGCCATGGACAGGGGCTCCCCAACGGGAGCTCTATTCATCGATCTGTCAAAGGCATTTGACCTGGTCAGTCATGAACAACTTCTTTCCAGGCTCCAGCTACTAGGACTGGATGGGCTCTTGATTACCTGGTTTGAGAGCTACTTGCTCAACTGAACTCAGAAAGTTCAATGGAGAGGAACCCAATCAAGTGCTAGACCTGTGACCTCCGGGGTACTTCAACAAACAATAAGGGCACCATCCACCGTTTTAATTTCTAGACACTGCATTTATTACCGAAGTAAAACAAAAGCAAAATGAAAACAACAGCAAAGTACCAGGTAGGTGCTACAAACTCCACAACGCCCGACCGGTTTACGTGCGAGAACCAGTGGGCGTTGTAATTCTGATGCTGCTATTTTCTACTCTTTTGTTCCCCGACAATCACGATGTTTAGGAGTAAAATGATGAATAGTACCTATTTTGTTAAATACTGTATGTCTGTTTGAGGAGACACGGGCGAGTGGAGCCTGTTTTCTTGTTTAAACCTCCGGGTACCCCAGGGCTCGATGTTGGGTCCTCTGCTATTTACCCTCTTTATCAATGACATTGAGTGGGATTGTGGGCTGAACAACCTCATCCTGTATGCAGACAACACAGTTGCATACTGCAGTGATCCGCTACCAAGCGTTATCTCTGCCAAACTCCAGACCTGTATCTCAGCACTTGAGGCCTGGTTCTCCACCAACTCACTTGTGCTGAACGAGGAAAAGACAAAGGCCATCCGATTTGGGGCTAGGTGTCTGGGAACCGACAGGCATGACCTGTTCTAGCTCCACACAGCCCAAGGGAAGAGAGTTGAGGTTATTGACAGGATTAAGTATCTTGGTATCCTCTTTGACCAGGAGAAGTTCTACAAGCCTCGCATTGACTACTTAGCAAAGTCCACCCACCAGAAGATTGTCCTCCTCTTCTGGTCAGGTAACTCTCTTTCAGATGAGGCTCAGCAAGCCATAGCTAACTGCACACTACTCCCCACCCTCCTCTATGGGGCCCCCCTTCTACAGTTTCTCAAGTAGGGAGAACTAAGAAAACTAACTGCTCTACCACAGGGTTGCACATTTTGCTACTAACTCCCCTCCTAGGAGGCACCACTGTGAGATCCTTACAGACCTCAACTGGCCCTCATTACGGCACAAACTGGCCTACCCCTCATTATGTATGAATTTTAAATTCACCACTGCCAGCCCTCCTCCCAGTCTGCGTGGTTTGCTCAATCCCAAAGTCCAGTGCCGTGACCTGAAGTCATTGACAGGCCACCCCCTTGACATCCCTCATGTACGCACTAACCAAGGCAAGCGATCCTTTCGGTATACTGCTCCTCACCTGTGGAACTCTCTCCCCCAGAGAGTCTGATGAATTGTCCCACTCTCCTCAGATTTAAGTCTGGCTTGAAAGTGTACCTGCTGGAACGTAGTCTCTGTGGTTGTTACCCCTAGTCCACGGTCGACTGTGCACATCATCTTCCCCCCCCCCGCTTATACTCTTAAGAGCTCATGGGATCCGAGCCCATTCAACCCTACTACTACTCCGGATTTTACTCTGTGCCAGTATTCCCAGATCAAATAATAACCTAACTGGATTCCTAGGCCCAAGGGTCACAATTCACTCATATGTGAACCCTGTTACTTATTGTCTTTATCCTCCTATCCAGTGAATAGTGGTGATTGCAGTATCCTGTAACTGTATATTAACTGCACCACTGTTACTGTCTCACCCATGTACCTTGTGTAATGTGTCATTGTATTGTGTACCTATCTAACATATTGTGAGCGTGCTGTTAAACTCTGTAAGTATACAAAGTATGTAACAATGTATGTAATTATTGTATGTAACTAATTCCGGGTCGCTCCTGAAAAAGGGACCTCTGGTCTCTGGGCTTACCAGGTTATCAAAATTTAAATAAATAAATTCTTTCTCTCTCTCCCTATCCCTTCTTTCTTGTTATTTTCTCCCCAAGGCTAGCGCCCAGAATTTCTTTCCATGTTTCTCAGTCCCACTTGAGCCACCGGTGTTCCATCCCAGCAAACAGCATTTGCGGCTGAGCCCTACACCAGCCATGTCAGTATCCTGCTTTTTGTCCCTCACAGGCAGGATGCCGGGTGGGGGGGTTGCTCCTTCTCTTGAAAACGATTGCATTTGACAAGCATTATTATAAAAGTGCAGCCTGGAGCACCTACCTTAGTGTGGTTGGTGGGAGGAGAGCTCTTTGACCTCGTAGTAAAGTTACTATAAACTGTTCCTGTCTGGGACATTGTGTTTTATGTACTTTTTGATTGTAATGTAAAAGCCCCAGCTGGGATTAGAACTCGGGTTGCCTGTTTCATCGATTGGATCTTGACCTCTAAATCACGGAGCCGCCATTCACTACAGAGCAGCTCAGTGGTGCACAGATGTGTCTTTGTATTTCAAGCAAGAGACCAAGCTACAAATCCTAAGAGGAACATGAACATTTTTTGAAATGCTATTTTCAGTTTGAATTTTCCTAGAGTGGCCATCTGTGGTGACTTGGAGTTAAAGGAAAGCTGTCATTTTCTTCAGCTTCCTCCCCCCCTCAAAGCCTTAGCCCCTGATTAGGCTTTTTGCATGGAAAAACTTTTTACATGGTTTTACTTGCTTTTTTTTATTATTGTAAAGTCTGTGAATCCGTAACATGGCGTACGCTGCATGGTTCCATTTCAGCTGAAACTGAAGAGCTGCACCACTCGCTTCAATACAAGTGCTGCTTTACAACACTGCGCAGAGTGTTTCATGTCACCTCTGACCATCACCCCTAGATCCTTTTCCTCCTTTGAGCTGGATACCTGTACCCCCCCCCAGCCAGTAGCTGGCACCTGGGCTCCTAGCCCCCAGGTGCATGACTCTGCACTTCTTGGCGTTAAACCCCAACTACCAGATTCCAGACCATTTCTCAAGTCTGACCAGATCCTCCCTGAGTTCCTGTCTCCCCTCCTTTATGTCCACCCTCCCACAGATTTTAGTATCATCTGCGAAAAGACAGAGTTTATTTTGACCCCTACTGCTGTGTCGCCAATAAAGATGTTGAATAATATTGGACCAAGCACTGATCCTTGTAGTACCCCGCTGGTTACAGGTCTAGGCTTGGATAGTTTATCCTCTACCATCACTCTCTGTTTCCTTTCCTTTCCTGCAGCCAGCTCCTGACACACCCCAGCAGCTTAACCTCGACTCCCAGGATACTTAGTTTGCTAAGCAACCTACCATGCAGTACAGAGTCGAAGGCCTTACTAAAGTCCAGGTATAGTACAGTCACTGCCTGGCCTTTGTCTAGTGACCTTGTGACCCAGTCAAAAAATTATTTCAAGTCAGGTCTGAGTCGCTGGACACTTTACCTCATACCATGCTGGCGACCCAGGTTCGGGACTGACCTCGGGATGTTGGAGAGCCTGCACAAGGGAGGGAGCTCCGGGTGGCAGCCTGGTGGGTAGTGAAGGCAGGAGGGAGTGGCAGCATAGCGAGATGGTGCCCCGAGGCGTGCACGTGCCTCCACATGTGCGCACGACTGGGGCACGGGAATGGGGAGAAATAATTCTATCATGTTTGTTTGGTAGGATCTCCCCTTGACAAACCCATGCTGCCTATTGTCCTGGAAACCGTTAACCTCCAAAAGTTTACCAACCTTTCTTTTAGAATGGTCTCCATTAATTTACCAATAATGGATGTTAGACTGACCGGCGTGTAGTTGTCAGGCTCATAACGGGACCACTCTTGTGGATTGACACCACATGAGCCATTTTCCAGTTCCGAAGCACACGCCCTGTCTTTAGCAAGGTGTTAAACAGGGGGGCCACCAACACCTCTGCCAGTTCTCTCAGGACCCTCTGGTGTATGACAACCGGGCCAGGTGCCTTATACACCTGAAAGGGACCTGAGACCTTCCAGAACCCTATTTATCTCAATGTCCCCATCTGTTTCATCCCCCCAATTCCTACCCCCTATAATCCCCCTTCGGCATAGGTCTGTCCTTACAGGGCTGAAGTACTCTTTAAGTGCCTCAGCCTGTTCTTCACTGTTTTCCACCCATCCCCCTTCCTTCTTGATCCTAACAATCCCTTTCTTACTACTTTTTCTCGCCCTTATAAATCTGAAGAAGCCCTTTCCCCCTCCCTGATCCCCTTTGTTAGGCTTAGTTCCTTTGCAGCTTGAGCCACTTGGACCACTCTCCCTGCCTCTCGAGATTTCCTTGAAAAAAATTCTCTGTCCTCCTCACTCATAATATGCCTGTACTTCTGAAAGGCTGCCCTCTTCTCCCTTACTTTCACTGCCATTTCCTTGTTGAATCAGCTTGGTTTCTTATTTATTCAGTTTCGGATTAATACCTTTGAGCCATGGCTCGTTTACAAAGGTTCCAAGTCAAGGGAGACAGTACAATATGATACAGTGCAATTCAATGCAATACAATACAGTACAATACAGTACAGTATAATACAAACCAATGCAATACAAAAAACAAAACTTAAAAATTGTTGAGGATAATCAACAAGCAGCAAATATGTTTCAAGCAAACAGTTGTAGACGGCGGGATTTTGAATTTAGAGGTTAAAAAGAATGCAAGGTTAAGACATGAAGGAGCAGCAGTAAACAACACTTCATTAGTGTGGTACAGCCATTGAGTAAGTGCCAAGAAGTAGAGGTCATAGGAGGCCTCCTGGAAGGGGGGAAGGGCAGGAGCATCCAGAGAGGCATTGTCGAGGTATTGACAGATGTGGGGGGCAGGGAAGTGAAATGAATGGGGAGGGGGGTAAGGTGTGGAGGGGTGACAAGGGGTTGAAACTAGGGATTGGCCGGAGATAGTTTGCATAGTTTAAATGCGGGATTTACACTAGCGAGAGTTATATTTGGCAAGAACAACCATTTTCAGGTGTTAGGTGTGAGTGGAGCCCAGATTTGAATTGGCTGAGATTTTTGCAGTCACGGAGTGCTGACTTGGTCCTGGACTTCTTACTCTGGGTCTTCATGCAGTCTTTTGTGGCCTCATTTGGCCCCAACTTAATGGTAGACCATTTCTGCTCTGCATCCATCCCCAGTCTGATTTCTGCAAGATGCACTTACAGGTATATCCTCCATTCCTCTAAAGTCTGCTCTCTTGAAGTGTACCACCCTCGTCTTGGTTTTAGCTGATTTTTTTTACCCGTATTGAGGTAAAACCACATTTTCATAGTGGTTGCTACCTGCAAGGGGTTCCTCCACAGCTATCTCTTGGACATGCTCTCCGTCTGACAACACCAGGTCTAGAATGGCACCATCCCTGGTCGACCATGTGACCCCCTGCACCAGGAAACAGTCCTGGAAAGCTTCCAGGAGAACATTTTCCCTGGCAGAGGAGGAAGCCGGGGTACTCCGGTCAATACTAGGCAGGTTGAAATCAGCTGTTATGACAAGGTTTCCTCTACCTCCCATCTTCCTGATCTGATAATTCCCCATCCCCCTGTCCATCTCCCCATCCTGTGAGGGTGGTCTGTACACCACTCCCAATCGAAACCTTCTCCCTTTATTGTTCTGGAGTGTTACCCATAAGGCTTCTATTCCGCCTTCCTCCTCTTGCCCTCTCCCCCCTCCAGTGCATATTATTTCTGCCCTTACGAATAAGGCTACACCCCCTTCCTGCCCTTCCTGTACAGTTTGTACCCAGGGATTACAAAGTCCCAATCATGGTATTGGGATGCCCATGTCTCTGTGATAGACATGTTATTCAACCTCATCCACGAAACAAGAGTAGCATCATTGTTGATCCACAGAAAAACCAAGGGTACCCTTTCAGGCTGACAGTACTGCTGTCCAAGCTATCTGTAACTTACCGGGCAGTGCTTTGTATTAAAATAGTTTGCTAGGTGACCAATTTGGCCACCAACCAGAAATCTTACTAGCTGAATTAGAATATGAGGGAGTCAAAATATTGATCTGAAGAAGTGGTCCAAGCTTACCAGTAGAACTTAGTTCTGGACTCTTAGTGTTTAGATTGTTACTGGGGGGAGGAGAGTTTTCTGTGGCATCAAGATGGGAAAGCAAAACCACTGGCAACACAATTGAAGTGTTTTCATGTCTTATTTCATTACAATCACCTCCTCACTCTGGTAAAGCTACCAACAGTCCCTATTTTCCCAGGACAGTCCCTATTTTAGGCAGCATGTCCCAGTGTCCCCACAAGTTTTGCAAAATGTCACTTTTGTCCTAGTTTTTGCTTACTTGTCCCAGTTTTGTCCTTTTTTTTTTTTTTTTTGCTGACTGCTAATGCATGAGTGACAGTTATTTCAGCACCACTGTGGCGCTGCTCGGGCTGGACAGCAGTTTGCAACTTCAACGCCTGCGCCTGTGTTGCACTGCAAGCATGTCAGTGGGAGCACAGAAAAGCATGTTCCTTCCGGTTAGATTAGCAGCTGAGAGGGCCTCCAGACAGAGGAGAGACCGGCAGCAGTGAACTAAGGTACCCAGACCTGATCAGCTATAGGGGAAGTGTGTGAAAACAATCTGGTGAGGTGGTGGGAGTTACAGAAGTGAAGTCTGCTCAGCAAATGAGATGAGTGTAAGCAGGTTGGATGGGACTGTCAGGAGGACCAATACATGCAGCTCGAATGTCTGATCACAATTTAACACAGGTTTGTTTCTAATGAACGTTCTGTACATCATGATTTGGACCTTGCTGCAGCAGAATGATGTATTGTTTTAATCTGGATAATTGCTACTGGTGTTACTGTGGGGCAGCATGGCCAGAGCAAGCAGCAAAATGTAATTGATTGTGTGCAGCATTGTCTGCAGCAGTGCCTGTGGGAGTGATGTGGTGGGGGGGGGGGGGGCCCATGGTCAGAATGGCCCGTCCCAGTTTTAGGCCTTGGAAAGTTGGTAGCTTTACGCTCTGGCCCGACTTTGTGTGGTCCAGACACCACTTGCTGTGTGCAGCACTGCCAGCTAGGACCTCTAGGGCATACGGAAATGGAAGCCAGTTTGGGTTGGAAATGCATTGCAATTAAAGGGACACTGTCAACCTGTTTTTCATCATATTATTTCTAGTTAAAAACCTACGTTTTATGATTGCTTACCTTCTCTTAAATTCATTGATGTTGCTGTTTGTTTTCTCTCCTTGTTTAGTAGAACTGAAATGCGTGCTAATGTGTATTTATAAACAACCTTGTTTTATTCACAATCCTAGATCTGTTCTTACTGCATACTTCCTGAACATTACAAACACACCCAAACAGTGCAGTTACTCATGATTCAGTAGCCTCCTAAACTCCTACTGTATCGTGAGGGGCTAGACTGTGTTGTGGGTGTTTCCAAGTCCAGGAAAGATGCAGTTGGAGCTGACCAAGGAATGTAAACAAACCAGTGTTTGTGTGGTAACACCAGTATGGCGGGCAGTCTGTTTTTCACTTTTGAAAAGAAAAAAGAATCAGGCTCAAACTACCAACTACATCAGCAATCTTTACAGAATGCTGGCAATCATAAAATATGTTTTTTAAACTAGGGACACTTTGAGACCAGACCTAAGGGGGTCGACAGTGTCCCTTTAAATAATTAAAAACAGTTTCATACTGAACTTGGAACCAGTAATGAAGTGGCTTTAAAAAAACTAATGAGCAAGTATTGTACGCAGGACCACCACCCATGATTTAGTGCCATCTGGGCCATGAAATGTCAGGCCAGACTGAAGGGTGTTAGCAATGGAACAGAAGACATGGAAACATAATTTGACGGTCTTGGTAGTGTCGCCTTACTTTTCCTTGTCAAAATATACTAACATACTAAAAGCCAGCAGAATAGGCCAAATGGTCTGTCATTGTCTGCTCGAAAGCCAGCAGCCTAGTGGCTGCTCGCCTTATCACCCCACTAGTCCCAAGAGGATCGTCTTTGGTTTCAGTTTCCCCTTGTACCTGTCCCACCCCTTCTTGAAGCCTTCCACTGTGCCATCTTCCAACAGCCTCCTGGGCAGCGCATTCCATGACTCCACCACCCTCTCAGTGAAAAAACTCTTCCTACTCTCTCCCCCCTGTAATTTCTCCCCTCCAATTTCCACTCATGGCCCCTGGTTATCCCCCCCCTTCTTTAGCCTAAACAGCTCATTGGTTCCACGCCTGGTTATTCCTTTTACATACTTGAAAACCTCTATCATGTCTCCCCTATCCTTCCTCTCCTCCAGTGAGTAAAGCCCAAGCTCTTCCAGTCTTTCCTCATAAGGCCTCCCCTCCATGCCCTGAATCATCCTGGTTGCTCTTCTCTGGACCCTTTCCAGCAGCGTTATGTCCTTCTTCAGATGAGGTCTCCAGAACTGTACACAGTACTCGAGCTGCGGCCTGACCAAGGCATTATATAGAGGGAGGATCACCTCCCTCCTTCTGGACGCAATTCCCTTGGCTATGCAGCCCAGTATCCTGTTTGCTTTGGCTGCAGTTCTTCTGCAATTTTCAGAGTTATTCATTTTGACGTCTACCACCACCCCTAAATCCCTTTCACCCAATGTGGCTTGCAGTGTTACCCCCCCCCCAGGTGTATACATGGCCCGGATTTTTGACCCCCAAATGAAGTACCTTACATTTCCCGGCATTAAATTTCAGTCCCCACCTCCTTGACCACCCCTCCAGGGTATCCAGATCCCTCTGGACTGTCTTCCTCGCTTCTTCACAATCCACCAGTGCTCCCAGTTTTGAATTGTCCGCAAAGAGACAATATCTGTGACTGGTGCAGTAGCCAAAGTCCTCAAATTGCGTGGACATTTTTCTGACATCAAGTCAGTCTCCAAATTGTGGGTCAAATATTCTGCAACTGAGTCGAAGTTCCTTAATGTTAGTGGAATTGCATGAAATGTTTCCACAGTCTGAGGACTTAACGAGCACCAGGTTTGGTTCTTTCCTAAAGTCCCCACCAGCAGCTTACCTCATTCGCATTTGAAATGTCCACTTTTCTTAATTTATTACAGCCTGTTTTTCTTAGGAGAAGGGATCATAATTTCTCGGATGGAGGAGCAGGCCGCCTGATCCTTTCCCCTTCCTGGTTCCCAATTTCAACAGGCGCCCCCCCACCACCACCAAATGTTTTGTCATTTATTAATTTGGAGAGCGGGAGGGAACACTGTGTTGATAGTAATGGAAGACAGTTTTTAAATTCTGTTGTTTTTTTTTATATTTTAGAGGGCCATATAAGTCAAATCAAAGCCCGACAGCTCAACTATGAAGGCTCTTCTTAGTTAAGCTGTGGCTTTGATTTGACTTATGTGGCCCTCTAAAATATGAAAAAATAGGATTTAAAAGCCGGCTCCCATTACTGTCGATATGGGGGAGGGGGAATTGTTTAATCTGGAAAGGCACACTAAGCCAGAGCTTGTTTCCAGGTGCGACCTGGGAGCACAAGGAAGCTAAGTGGCTTGCTCAGGATCACTCAGTATGCAGATGGGGGCTGATGGGATTCAAACCCAGGTCTCCAGGTTTGCAGCTCAGTGCCCTTAACCACTACACTGTACTGCCTCCACACCTGTCAGACTAATATATCACAAAACATGAGCATGCAGGGACAGTGCTTGCTGAAATTGGGGACCAAGGAAGGAGATGGGATCAGGCGGCTGGCTCCTCTAGCCAAGAAATGACAGTCCCTTTCCCTAAGAAATACTGTAATAAATTAAAGAAAGTGGACTTTTGAAGTCCTAATGAGGTAAGCTGCTACTTGGGAGTCTTAACAAAAAAAATTTGAAAATGAGTACAACTGGAGCTCTTTAAAGAGTACCTTTCCTGGGTTTTTCTCCTTGCCTGCAAAATAATGTGGAGGCTCCCCTACCAGACTGGGAGTTCCTCTGTCGTAGTTGTAAAATGTTGTCTTTTGCCTCCTAAGAAAGGGAAAGGATCGTATTTTGCCCCCAAGGGGGCTAGCCACTCAATCCATTCCACTTCCTGATCTCCGACGCCATCCCTGCCCTTCCTTGTTTTGTTAGGTCATTATATGCCTAGTGCGGGGACGTGCTCCATGCAGGTCTATGGAGCGCCATTTTCAAACTTATTTTTACGATTTCAACCCGACTTGTAGTACAAATCTGAGCCAGTATTCAAGTAACAAGAGCCTGGGTACTGTACTGATAAGTTCATGCTCACATTTCTGAACCATGAAGTGACATAGTCAGAACTCCAAATTCTTGGTTCCATGAAAGGAACTACACAGAATGTTGTCCATACAAAGAAAAGAATAGAAAACACAACTGACAGCTTCAGCTTTTATTCAGACACAGTTAAACAGGGATCCTTTAGCGGTATTAATATAATTTATGAAAATAGAGAAGTTTCAAACAGCTGCACATAAGTAATCAATCCCTGTCCCCTTTAAGGCAAGTGCCTACTTTTTCAAGTGGGTCCTGGGGGATGGATATGTCAGGAGCAGGAAAAACAATGATCAATTAGTGACTAAGCATTCGTGACACAGTTACGAAATAAACACAAATTGCACAATAATATAATATAAACAGGCAGGATGATCTGGAACGAAGTTTGTTCTGTAGTACATTTATAATTGTCCGAGTTTAGGAGAGTGCACCATATCTTGTCAGTTGATTTATTTGAAATTTGCAGGATACAAATTTGATAAAATTTTCTTCTGTTTGTTAATGACTGGGAAACTAGTATGCTAACTAGCTGCTGGGTGATAGTTATTTTGCCTTGCCAGCGAGAAGAGTTTTAAGTCCCACAGCTGCTGCCACGGTCCCCATCTGTTGCTACCTTTATATATTGGGGAAATTTGGATGCATCTTATAGTAGGACTATCCTGAGATCCCTTGGAATGCTCCTTTTACACACTACGCAGCAATGTTCTATAACTTCATTTCTAATACTTTTATCTTACATACTGCCTGTGTGTAAGAAAAAAGATTTGAAATGGATTTGAGATAGGTCCCCTGGTAAGAAATTTTTTTTTTAAATCTTACACATTTTGAACCAGCATTGTGGGAGTTTAAAGCAGCAGTTATGTGTTGTACAGCAAAAATGTCATCACATACTTCTATTTTTAGTAATGCATTTCTGGTAAAAACATCAACGTACCTATTTCTTTTTTCATATTTTCAGTCCTAAACAGAGGTATGGAATCGAAGATATACAGATAATGAATGTGGGGATATCAGAAATATACTATTACTGAAAATAAACTCTACCAGTATATCATGACATATGATGCCGACTAACACATAACTGTTGCTTTAAATTCTATTAAAGTTCCTGCACATCCATACTACTTTTACATACACTGGCCCAGAATGTTGATCACCATTCTCCAGGAATATTGATCCCAGTCGAAACAAAACAGTAAGCCACGTTCTGCTTTCAGGACAGTGCTGCTGTGAACATTTGAATGCAGTGGCGTTATATGGTGTTGATCAAAGTGCTGATGCTGCTAGCTGGTTTACAAGCCTGCACTTTATTGTGTGAATTGTCCACATGTTGAGGCGCAACCTGCTGTACCTTGCACTTCGACAGTAAATGAAGACAGCTGGTTGACATGACCAGAGAAGTTCTTTATAGCTGCATTACGCTTATACTTGTATACTGAGTGGTGGGTGCACTGCTACTGTTTTTCTTGTCAGAAATATCAATCCCTAGTTCTTAGTCCCATTTATTTGATTACTTAAATGTAAGCTCTAGGCTGTCATTTAACAACAATAAAAAAAAGATTAATTTGATGCACTGGCCTGTGTTCATGAACACTACGTCCACTGCCGTCACCACTTGTACTTTGTCTTTACCACCCCGATTCAGCAATATCCCATGTTGTTCAGCGCCACATTGCTGAATCGAGGTAGGAACGGTTGTAAAGTGGCGCTGACGCTGGAGGTACTGTCCATGAATATAGGCCATTTTGTGTTACAGAAACAAGAGCGTGTCCATGCCCAATGCAGTACTGGAAAAAACATTTTTTTTTCAGTTATCCTACGAGCACTGTGTGACTAACCAAGTTGGAAGACCAGGGTTCAGGCAATAGAAAATCCAGTAACCATATGGTCTCAGTCCATCGCCATCAATCCAACTTATGCCACTCACTGTATAAATAGGATTGTGCTAATTGAGGGACATGATCTAAAACTGCATTACTTAGCTGTCAAGTGAGTTATCTGCTGAATATTCTGCAGTGAGCAGACAGGCCATAGGCTGTTTTCGATTTTGTTCACTGCGCCCCCCCCCACCCCATTTTCCCCATGTCTGCTAGCATAACAGTTGGAGGCCACAGTGGCTACACCGTTCCTCTAGCCAAGAGGACCACCAAGACACTGTCTGCGCAGTCAGTGCTGGTGGGGCTGCATCTTGCTTAGCTGGCAGGAGGCGTATGAAGGCTGGGAGATCTGCTTCCTCCATCCCAAGGAATCCAGTGTCTCACCTCAGTGCTTGAGCCCCCCCCCCCCCACAAAATGCCCGATTATAAGATTCTGAGAACACGAATTAGAACCCTAGTCTACCATAGACTATTCTGTGGTGTAGCTTTTGTCCACAGATAGTATTGACAATGGATGAAAGTTTAGATTGCAGTTTCCACAGGTAGTACCATCACTGGGTGAAAGTTTAGATTGCAGTTTGAGCTATTTCCACAGGTAGTACCATCACTGGATGAAAGTTTAGATTGCAGTTTGAGCTATTTCCACAGGTAGTACCATCACTGGATGAAAATTTAGATTTCAGTTTGAGCTATTTCCACATGTAGTACCGTCACTGGATGAAAGTTTAGATTGCCATTTGAAATTTCTACAGGTAGTATTGACACTGGATAGGAGTTCAGACTGCTGTGCGGTCTATTACGGTCACAGGATGGTAATTTAGATTGCTGCTTGATCAACGTTTACAGGTAGTATTGACACCGGATGTTAGTTCTGATTACTGCCTGACCTATTTCCACAGGTAGTATCATCACTGGATGGTATTTAGGATTGCTGCTTGATCTGTTTCCACAGGTAATACTGACACTAGATGGTAGTTAAGATTACTGATCAATTTCCACAGGTTGTATCGACACTGGATAATGAAGCTTACTGCCTGATGTATTTCCATAGGTAGTATCGACACTGGATGTTAGTTCAAATTACTGCATGATCACATTCCACGTCTAGTATCATCACTGGGTAGTAGTTATAGTTGCTGCTTGATCTATTTCCACAGGTAGTGTCATCACTGGATGTTAGTTCAGATTACTGCTTGATCTATTTCCACAGGTAGTGTCGTCACGGGATGTTAGTTCAGATTACTGCTTGATCTATTTTCACAGGTAGTATCAACACCAGATGGTAGTTACGATTGCTGCTTGATCTGTTTTCACAAGTAGTACCACCACAGCATGGTAGTTTAAACTGCTGCTGTCTTTTTCCACAGGTAGTGTCGACACTGGATGTTAGTTCAGATGACTGCGTGATCACTTTCCATATGTACAGCACAAATCACATTAAATTATTCCTCCAATGAGTTGCTGTAGCATTTCTGACCGAGTTGCATAAGTGTTACTGGATCCAGCACAAAGCCTTACACAGACTGTTTAATAGTTAAACTGCAGCTTTGCATTGCACTGTGACTGGACTGCAGATGCATTACAACTGAGTTGCAAAAACATTCTGCAAACATTGCTCTTCAGCTGGTTAAGCACTGAAAAATAATTTAATATGAGTTGGCAATGCATTGCCAACTCAAAAAAAAATGATAAACCAGCTCATTGATGGAACAGTTTAATGTGACTTGTACTGTAGTATTGACACTGGATGTTAGTTCAGGTTACTGTGTGATCACTTTCCGTATGTAGTATCGACACTGGGTGGAAGTTACAATTGCTGCTTGATCTTTTTCCACAGGTACTATTGACACTAGATGGTGGTTCCGATTACTGTTTAATCTATTTCCACAGGTAATTATTGCTTCATCTAGTTCCACAGGCCGTACCATCACTGCATGGTGGTTTTGATTGCTGTAGGTGGCTGGGTTCATCGCAGTTAGATAGGCACTGGTGCAGAGGTTAACGCAGCAGACTCGGTACTAGAGGACAGTAAAGAGGGGGAAACTTTTTAAATCTAACCATTCATTTCTCTTTCTGACCCAAACTGATTTATGTTTAGCAAGTACTTTAGAAATCTGAAAACACATTTAGGGGTGGGGATATGGAAATATCAGTGTTATCAGGATATTTTTGGTTTTAACAGAATATTGTGCGTGATTGGACAAGTCTGTAGAGATTGGTGAAAATAGTGTGTGTGTGTGTGTGTTCAGGCACCGTGAGTGCCAGATTTGCAGGAACATTTTGGGAGTGCTTGCCTTATACGTGGACTTGGAAGTGTCTTGCTTTCGCTAGTACTGTGCTGTTAATGGAAGATGTTCCTTTTGTGTATTTTGTTTTGTGTATTTTGTAACTTTGCCAATATAAATCAGTGTTTTTCTAATAAATAGAAAATTCTGCTCTGCGGCAACAAGCTCATGTAGTCAGTGCCCAGCTCTTTAGCACAAACAATAGTTCAGTGATCAAGAAGAGAAGCCGATGGGTAGTGCATGCCAAAGTACTTGGAGTACACGCTTCAGTGAAAAAGTTTGATATCTATCAGAGAACTCTGGCACTACTGAAATGTAGCTTTTTACAAAGGGTATTCACTGTACAACAGCTTGCTCTCAGAAACCTAGCCAACTGCAGGCAGAGGTCCTACGTCTTGGCTCCCTTCAAGAGCCTTGTCCCATTGGCCAACTTGACTAAAAGTGTATGACCGAGAAAAGTCAAACTGGAAATGTGGTAGTGGTGGTGTTTGACCCCCCCCCCGATGATTAAAATGGGGGTGGGCAGGATATTAAATAGCTGCTATAGCATAGCGAAATGCTATGCAAACAAGAGGTAATGCTATTTCCAGAGATACATAGCAGTAGACTGCTAACCATTTTTTGAGTGAGCATGGCAGAACAGACAAAATGAATAAAAACTAAATACTTTTTAAAAATGTTGCTAATCGTGTGCCAAGTGCTAGGTATCTTCACAGCAGAGCAGCATGTGCAAAACTGCTAATCAGGCCTATTTATTACCCTAATGGGGAGAGTGGGCAGGGTGGTGGTCGTTTATTGGTGACGTCATCACGAATACTGGGTTTTAAATTTATAGTTTGTCTCTACTGGACTAATTACAGTTATTTGTGTTCTCTTTAAAATTTGGCTGTATGACCAATATCCTCTGGGATAACCCATGCCTCAGGGCATTTGCTCTAGGGTTCTTTGTAGTTCTTTTCCTTCACTATTTTGGGCACCCAATGACCCAAACAAATAACATCCCCCTTAAGGGGGTGGCTGGCTCCCTCTCCCTGGGCTGAGACACAGATATGGCACACTGATGAGTCCAAATGAAGATGAAACACGTGTATGTGTCTGCTGTTCTCAGCCTTTGCTGATTGCATTGTGAGGTCTTCTGGCACCATGCAATTCTACTTAATGTTGAGCCAGTCCAAATTCTCTCACGGGGATTTGCATATATTTCCCATGATGCTTTGCATTATTGGGGTATGTACAAGTGTGTTCTAATTACAGTGATGTGTGTCACCTGGTTATTAACATAACTGCTTGCAAAAGACAGCCTTGAACATGTTTTGATTGTTTGGGCTGGAGAGTAAAGGGTTTCACAGAAGGTTAAATTGCAGTTTTCTCTTGCAGTCGGGGAACTTTATTTTTTCAGGCCCCCTCCCTCTCCAACTGGGGTTGCCACTGGCCTAGCCAGCAGCTGCCAATCCCACTTCATCGTTACCTGAAGGAGGGAGGGGTTTGCAGTTGTTGGTGGGGAGGCTTGCTGTCCTCTTCCTCGGAAACCGTATGCCTTGGTCTCTGTGACATACCCAGCCTCCAGCACGTGCCCACTGTGGACCCCGGGTGCACCTACAGTAGTCTGGAGCATTGCTGCCCCTCCATGGGGCCACTGTGTTAGCAGTTTGATTATTACTAGAGTGTGGCAGTTCTTCCATTATTCCCTTAAAACAGTTCTCTCCGTGTCTGTCAGTGCAGGCAGGACTGCTGCTTGTGACACTGGCAATCCAGGGTCAGTAACTGAGCCCAAGTCACTTGGAGGGCTGGCAGGGGTAGACGGTTTGAGTGTCCCAAAGGATGCTGTCCTCTTCTGGGGCAGAGGCTGATCCTCTCAGTAGGAGCACAACCTGGGGATGTGCATGGGGTAGGGAGATGCTTTGGCTTAAGCATGCTGTGCATGCTTGCTTCATGCATGCGGTATGCACATTAACAGCTGGCATCTCAATTTTTCCGGTTCCAAATGTTGCCCACCACCTCCATGGGGCCTACTGCTGGTGCTTGCAGTGCAGGTGGGTGAGATGTCAAACTTGTTGTGGAAGGGGGGCGCTAGAGAGCCACATTTGTGACCGGCAGCTTCCTCCCTAGGTCTGCACCTCGTATCCTCTATTTTTGGATAAAAAGTTTGAATAAACAACTTTTGGACATAGAAAAGTACCAGAACTCGATAGTTTACCTGATGAACAAATCGATGCCAAAATTGCAATGGATAGACCGAAAGGAACAACTACGGGTTCGTCTCAAAAATTGGCTCCCCTTCCAGCATCAAGTCAGTCGGGAAGGCCGGAACAAGCAGCGGGCCCGAGTGGAGGGAAAGATGCCCACCCCTGGGAGACCGTGCTAAACGCGGTCCGAGAGATGGATCAAAAATTGGAAAGGGTCCTTGATCGACTGGGCGCCCAGGATGTAAAAATTGAGCTAACTACAAAAACGGCGCAAGAAGCTGATAATCGATCGCAACAAACTCAGGCAGCTCTCAGTAAAACCACCTCGGAGATGAGCTATCTACGTGCTCGCATGGAGAGGCTGGAAAACTCAGAACGGGCCATGAACCTAATGCTGATGGGGGTCCAGGAAGATACTGAAGGAAGGGATATTCTGGCTTATTTAAAGAACTGACTTACTACCTCGGTTCCTCCGGAGTTACAGCTGGAAGCAGATTGCTTAAAACAGGCGCTCAGGATTAATTTCAGAAGGCCCGTTAGATCGTGGACCCCTGCATAATCCTCTTGATAACAGGACGGCCTGGAACTAGGGACAAAATCCTTCAGTGGGCGCAGAACATCCTACCCAATAGAGATGGAGGGCCAGGAAGTTAAATATTTCCGATTGGTCATTTGCAACTTGGACCAGGAGGAAATTGTTTGATCCGCTTACGAAACAACTTCGAGCCTAGGTGTGCGCGTGATTGTGTTGGCCCCGACCCGACTTCGGGCTGACATGTGGAGGAAAGGTACCAATTCAATGATCCAGAGGAAGCCAAAAAAAAAGTTGACGTGATTGCCCTGGAATTCAGTTCGAGACCACCGGAGAATCCAGGACTGCCTACCGATTCTGAGGAGGATGATGGCTAATTAAGCCTGGTACTGTATACTGTATTTTCCCGATTGGACTATGAGGTTGGAGGATGTTTAAGGACTTACTCCAGGATACTAAAACCTTAAATGTGCCAGCCCAGTGGCGCTGAGGGTTGAGGCGCTGGTCGCTACACCTCGCGCCACACCGGCGACCCGTGTTCCGGAACGAGCACGGGTTGTCGGGGTTCATGGGAGGAGATGGATTGAGCATCCGGAGGACTGCTTCCATCTCCGGTGGATTCGGCGGTCGGTGCTTGCCTGACCTAGCGGAGCTGGGGATCGACCTTGCGCAGCCGCAGAGACAGCGGGAGGGGGACGTGGTGGGCGCTTGACTGGTGCATGCATGCCAGGACGTCAGTCGCTGGCGTCATTGCAGCGCCATGCCGCCGGGGAAAAAGTCGAAAAAATGGAGCCTGGCAGCGCGGCGTGGTTCCCTGTCGCCATTCCCGGAGGATGCCTCCCTGGCATGGACGCTCGGGTGGGTTGAGTCGCCCTCACCACCCCGCCGCGGGCGGGTAAGTCGCGTGCTGGAAGGGAGGGGTCTCATGTCCGGGGATGGCGCCGGAGGAACGGCAGAGTGCGGTGTGGGGGCCGGAGCTCCTGAGAAATAATAACATAAAACCTTAAATGTTATTTTTATAATGTCCTCTTTGAAGGAATATGTTATATGGAGTGTTACCTTAGGCACTGTAAGGATGCTAAAAAGAATATTTGAAGGAATGGGAGTCGGTTGTATTAAAATGCTTTCTGTGTTAAAAATTAAGATGATTAAGGGATAGAGGGGAAGGGGTATGAAGACCGGAAGGGGGTATAACATTCCTTAAGCTTCCAGATAATTAAGTGAGGATAGTGGCTTAGGCCACAGTAACCATCCTTAGAATAGTACCTAACTTTGTCTGTACCTCACAAGTTTAATGTGGCTAGCCTTCCTAAACATTTTTATTTCTGTTGGAGAAGGTTTGGAATGTACCCCTCATGTTGTACTATATGGCAACTGATAAGTAATACTGATGCTAGCATGTATCTAAGACAATGCAAACTAATTCAGTTGTATGCTTTATTTACTATGGAAACATTGTAAAATGAATAAAAAGAAAATTAAAAAAAAATAAATAAAACTTGTTGTGGAAAACTTCTTTCCTAGTGGCCTTCACGTCTGCCAGAAAGGCAAGTGAGCTCCATGCACTCTCGATGGAGTCTCCCTATCTGGTTTTAAGCAAGGACAAGGTGGTCTTTCACCCCCACTAGTGGTATTCCGTTCACATCCATGCAACCCACCCAGCCTTATCTAGCAAGAAACTCGAGGATCCCTGCTTCCAGCACATGAGATCTGACATCAAGGGGGTGGAGCTGGAGGACGTACACCGGGGTGGTGGGAAGAGCTTAGTTTGAAAATGACTGTTGACTAAGCTGTATCCAACAGAACTACCAAAGTGTGGATGTGAGTCGAGTATCAATAGTGGAACTATGGTTACAGGTGAGTAACCTCTGTAGACAGGCTGCTTCATCCAGCCTGCCTGAGCCTGTACGAGATTTGACATCCACGAAATGAAAGGAGTTTCCTCAATTCTTCTCAAATAGGGTATTCTCTGTCAGGGCTGGAGTCACTCCAGCTGGGCTGGGACAGCTCGGCAGTGGTGGGACTGGGGGTTGCAGATGCAGTCGGGGTCTTGGCAGGCGTTTCGGCCAGTGACGATAGAAGAGGTTTGTGAGGTGATCTCAGAGCTACAGCCAACGTTTTGCAACCTGGACTCAGGTCTGATGCAACTACAGGTGGGTTGCGTCAGACATCTGGGCCCGGTGTTCACCAAGATTGTCCAGTGCACCCTATCGGGGTGCTTAAGTGTGTTTTGGTGAAGCCACTTTTGAAGAAACTGAGTTTGGATCCTGAGGGCTTGGCATTACTGTCCAGTCTCTAACCTTCCCTTTCTGCGAAATATTATGGAGAAGGTTGTTGTGCTACAGCTGGAGGCACACCTCACAGCCTTGAACATATTTGTGCCTCTCCAGTCTGAATTTACATCCAGGTATAGCACTGAAACTGCACTTGTCTGGGTGCATAATGATCTGCTCAGGGCGAGAGATGGGGGATCAGTCAGTTCTTATCCTCCTAGATCTCTCATCAGCATTTGATACTGTGGACCATAGGCTTCTGTTGGATTGGCTTAGGGAGTATGCTGGGCTCACCGGCAAGTTCTTCAGCTGGTTTGAGTCCTATCTGAGAGACAGAACCCAGAAGGTAATGTTAGGGAGATTCTCCTTGCACCTGGTGGTTCTGTCCTGTGGCATACCCCAAGGCTCCATGCTGTTGCCCATGTTTTTCACGGTCTGTATGCTGACCCTGTGTAAGGTCATTAGGAAATATGGGCTTGAGTGTCATTGCTATGCGGATGATACCCAGCTCTATATATCTCTGTATGTCGGGACGATGAACTGGCTGAGGCTTAACCCAGAGAAAACTGAAGTCCTAAGATTGAGCCGGGCCATAGGGGGGACTAACGGCTGCTGGAGGAGAGACCGGACTTCGGCTTGATCTCTCTAGGCTTATAGTTGCAACTAAGGTGAAAAATTTGGATGCCATTCTGGACAAGGGGCTGACTGTGGAGGCTCAAGTGTTAGCAGTAGTCCAGAATGGCTTTTTCATCTTCAGAATATAAGCCAGGTTAGGTCCCTTATCCCACCTGGCAACCTGGCAGCACTGGTGCATACATTTGTGACCTCGAGACTTGATTGCTGTAACGTGCTCTACCTAGTGGTCAGTGGTGGAGGTACGCTATGATGCCTGCAGCTACTACAGAGTGCAGCAGCCTGGTTACTAGCAGGCCTTCCAAGACTGTGCTACATTTCACTGGTGCTGCGGGATCTGCACTGGGTGCTGGTCAAATGGCATATCTCTTTCAGAATGGGTCTTTTGACCTATAAGGCCCTACACGAATGGGGCCCAGGTTTCCTGGCTGAACTCCTGCATCCTTTTATTCCCTGTCACCCATGCCACTGCAGGGGTCCTCCTGGTAGTACCAAGGTCAAGGCTGAAGACACCAGGGGACCGGGCATTTGAAGTTGCAGGCCCAGTCCTCTGGAACTCCCTGCCTGGTGCTTTGAGGGGGGCCCTGTTGGTGGAAGCCTTTAAGAGGGGCCTGAAAACTTATTTATTTCAGCAGGCATTTGGGGTAGTCACTCAACATCTGAATCTCTTTTAGTTATTTATTTATTGCTTAGTTTTTATACGATGATTGTAATGTGCTACAGTTTTATTCTGTTTAAATTAGGCCCTGCTGTATGTAATGGCACCACAAACAAATACTACTATTACTGTTTTTCTCGTTATCTCTTCTGCTTCCACCCACATAGCCACCAATGTTCTGTATTCTCCCCCCAAAAACAAAAACTGGGGTCATCTTTTCCCTGGCACCTGAGGTTCCTACCCCCCACCCCTTAACTCACCCATAGCAATGGCCATTCCCTACACCCATTTTTTGCATTGGGCTGGACCATCTGTTTCATCTGGTGAGCAGACTTCCTCCACCATGGGACCTGCTGCTGGTGGTAACCCAGCTGATGGGCAGGCCGTTTGAGCTTGAGGACAAGTGTCATCTGTCACAGTTATCATGGAAGACTGCGCTTTTGGGCATCATCATTGTCTCTGTCGAGTGAGTGGGAGAATTCTAAGAACTCTCCATGGAGTTACCATATCTGGTTTTACACGAGTGCAATGTTGTCCTGTGCCCCAATGTGGCATTCCTGCTCAAGGCTGTTTATGAATTCTTTCTGAACTATCCCTGGTGGTATGCTGCTCAACAAGAAGCACACAAGATGGGGCTAGTCAAAGCCGAAGTGCTTGGCAAATGTCCGGGTGTTTTGCCCATGCTTTCTTTCTGTGGGTCCACTTTCAGGTTAATAAAGCTCAGCCTAATAATACGCTGCTTGTGAGTCTGACTATTTCTTCATTTTAAGACACTATAGTGTGCCCCACTTTGTCTGTTTTGTGCTACATTGCTTGTTTTTTTTGTGGACGCACCAGGCAGTCTGGTGTGCACGAGCCTCTTGTGTGTCTTTTTCCTCTGTTGGTTCACCACCCTGTGGGAGAAATGCCTGCAAATGTTACCCTTCAGTTTAGCATCTCTGAGCTTCAAGACATGTCACCGCATCCTGCTGGAAGATGCCTGATAAGACATCGCTGTCATTCATGTCGCTACTCTTGAGTATGTGGAAAACTGAGATCATGTCCCCTATCATTATCCTGTTTTCCAAAATGAATACCGTAAGGGTTACCAACCTCTCATAGCTTTTGTCCCCCCCCCCCCAATACCACTGATTAATCATTTTTAATTTTTTAAATTGGATATTTTAGCATCTTGCCAGCCCGGTGGCTTAGAGGGCTGAGGCTCTGGCACTGCCTCACCCCATGCCGGCGACCAGGGTGAGGCGACTTGGTCTCAGAAGGTCGTTTGAGGGAGGAGGATCGGCGTCCACAGACTGCTCTCCTCCCGGGGGAGGGCGGGCGGGGAGGATTGCTGACCCTCTGGCTACTGGTGGTGGCCAGGGGCTAATGCAGCTCAGGGATCTATGTGGGCTGGTGCAGGCAGGCATCCGTATGGGTGGCGCATGCATTAACACCTTCCTTGATGCCATTGCGTTGCGCCATGGAGGGACTAGGGACAAAACAAATCCTCTGGCACGAGTGGCAGCAGACTTCATTAGGGCCTCAGCGGACCTACTTAAGTTAGCTCCACTTCTGCCCCTGGCCTCCAGGTCTCTGCAGTGTGCGGGTTAAATCCCCGCTGTGAAGTGACCTGGGATGGCAGGGTAAAAAGGGTTTGAGTGCTGACTGGGTCCAGAGCAGCAGCCGAGAAAGGACACCTGAGAAGAGGGGAACCATAGGACCACCCCCTAGCCGAGGAGGTAAAAGAAGTAATTAAAAAAAAAAAAAAAAAAGATACATCATCCAGCTGTTGACTTTCTTTCATTCTGGTCTTTGTGACAAGAATCTTCTAGCCTCATCCTCTGCACCCCCCACTGTTGGACTAGTGGGGATCCAGATGGAGTGATGCTGGAGTCTAGCAGGGTCCATCATACTGATGGCTCGTGGTACACAGGGTTATTGTTCATAGGTTTTCCTCCATGTGGGACACATACGGCACCTTATCAGCCTTGTCACCATCTCAGTGGACCAGTGCATGTCTCTCCATGTCCTTCCTGTGGTCAGGGGGTCAGGGCATTCCCATGGATTACCTCCTGTGGCGGGATCAGGGGAGGGAAGGCCTTCCCTGCTACAGATCCTGTTTGGACCAAGGTGGTCCAGGGTGACCGCATGGGTCCATGGAGAGATGTGCAGGGCTTTATTAAGTCTAGGCTCCCCTGGCATGAATATGAGTGTGTGGAGCCCCATACTTCAATGCTGCCCATGCCTGCAGTGCCTCCAGGCCTCCATGTGGTGGCAGTCAGAGTCAGAAGCTGAGCAGACTAGGCCTCTTTCCCCGGGAGGAGAGCAGTCCCTCGGACTCAATCCTCTTTCTAGCCGATCCCCAGCAGCCAGAGTTCGCATCTGAACCCGGGTTACTGGTATGGTGACAGGTGCAACATCCAATGCCTGAACTCTCGGTGTCACCGGGCTGAGTACGTCTTTTTTCTGGCTTTTACACCTGCTTCCCCTTGTCCTGCCCACCCACACAGCACCAGGAAGTGCCCTGACAGGCCACACAGACACACAGTATTCCTCTATGGAGAAGGCAGGCTTCTGGGCCCACCACAGGGGTAGCTGCAACAGTGTAACTTGGCACCAGCCATCAACAGCTGGGAGGGCCCCAGCCCACCTGGGCTCCAGGACTGCTCCAGAGTCGGTTTCCGAACCCAGGCAGCAGTGTGGCAACATATTCCTCACTATTGTGCCTTTCACCACACATTCCCAAGGATCAGCACCACACAGAGCCCCGGTTGCCCCCAAAACCTACTGGGTGGGGCCGCTGGCCGGCCCTGGGACCCGCGGACTTGAAGTCCAGATTTCTGCAGGCTTCCCTATCGGAGGAACCCCCTGGCTTAACCCCCAGGGCAGGGCAGTGGGACTGGGATATATCGTCGCAACATGTCTATCGGTCGTCATTGGGCACTGAATGGAGTGTCAGAGGGAGGCAGCCTATTTTTAGAAGTACAAGCCCGAGAGAGGAGGAACGTGCAATGATGCCTGAATCTGTTCCTCCCCTCAGCAAGTAAGCGCCAGTGATTGTGAACTCAGCCTCTGCCAGAGGTCAGCATGTCATCGGACACTCAGCCTGCCCTCCCCCCAGAGGAGAGCAGTCACTAGGATGTTCAATCCTTCTCCCCCCTGGCCGGCCCTCCGACTCTTGAGTCCATTCTTGAACCCAGGTTGTCGGCGTCACAAGCGGAAAGCCAGTTGCTGCACCGGCAGGCCGGCTACTCCTCACTGTTTTGACCTGGCATTGCATCTTCACGTGCCTCAGAAAAACCTGGGCCACACACCCAAGTTTAACTGACCGACGGAGCAAGAGCCCTGAGGTCTCTGAGAACCACGTTTCCTGCGTGACAATGCAGGGAGCTGTGACTGATCTGGCCCAGAATGTTTTATCATGTGTGTTCCTGATCTGACCCAGCATGACCCCTTCTAACAGCACCTCCCCAGCCTCATCACATGCCTGTTCTGAGACTTACCCCCACCTCTTATCCAGGTCCAGTATGTGGTAGGTGGGTGCCGTGGTCAGTGGTGCAGAGCCTGCTGGGTTGCTGTCATCATGCTGCTGCTTGGGGTATTTCCTCCATTTTTCCTGCTATTCCAGAGGTCTGCTTCACATGTAGTGATACACGTGTGTGATGGTGCACCAACACACTACTGGCGTCCATGTCAGGCCCCCTCTGCAGGGGTCAAAATTAAATTTTCCAGCCACTAGCCAGCAGGGCCAGTGACTGGAGAAAATCCAGTAGCCCGGTAGACTTATTCAGTGGCCCAGCTGATGTGCTTATTAAAATGTTACCGTCTCCAGTATAAACCTGCAGGACTAGTTTAAGGAAAATCTTAGTAGCTCGATACAGAATCAACCAGCATTTGGTTAGTGGGCTAGAATTTCATCCCCTGCTCTGGATGTGGCAACCAGTGCTGTACCACCTGGCCTCTGCTAGCTGGTGGCCAAGCAGTAGTACATGCTGCCCCCCCTCCTCCCTTGAGGAGGAGGAGAGCTGTCCATGGAATGCTCATTCCTCAGCCAGCCCCTGAATGCTCCATTTCCAAACCCAAGTCCTCATTGTAGCCAGCGTTAACGTTACTGCTGCGCTACTGGGCAGGCCCAAAAGAATTTACAGTTTCCAGAAGAAAGTTGCAGTTGGTATTGTCAGAACTCCAATACAATAAATTCCACAAAAATCTGAATTCCTTTTAATCACCAAAAACATTTTTCATTAAAATGGGAGCTTTTATAAAAAGTTACACAGACTTTTGCCTCCTGTTGATTTGCATTTTGTAACAGCATCGAGTCTGGCATTTGCTGGCAATAAAAACCTACATTTTGGAAAGCAGCAGTGCATTTTGAACCTTCTTTGGAGTTACAGCTCCTGGCTCTGGAGTGCGAATACTTTGTGTTTACAGCTTCAGTTTCAGCAGTGAGCTGGGGATCACAATTCCCCACCCCCCAATCTATCAGTCTGTTAGATTTTACATTAGTGGACCGCAGTGCCCACTCCAGTACCGCTTCTCTGTCCCCTTCCCCTCCAGGTCACCCACTGCCACTCCCAGTGTTTTTTATTTTTTTATTAGGAAGCAGACTGGGGTGCTCACCTTCTGGTACTGGTTCTTCTGGCCCCCTCCCCTCCAGGTTGCCCAGTCCCACATTTTAAAATAAATAATAATGGGCATCCCAGTACCACTTCTTTCCTCCTTCCTCCAGGTCACCCCACCCCCCAAAATAAATTGGTGGTGGTACCTGGGTGCCCACCCTCTGTGTTGCTGAACACCATTCTGCCACTGGGGGCACCTAATCCCTAGTGTCTGCTTTTGTTGTCCTACAGTAAAGAAAACTGTCCCGTGTTGATTTTTTTTTTTAAATAACTGAAAACAAAATGGTTCATTGGTGCTCTTACCCCCAGCATCCCCAACCACCCACTCAGCACCCACCACCCCACACCCACACACACACACACACACACTCACTCACCTGAACATGTCCCATGATGTAGATCCACTCTGTAGTCGAAAACACGTCTTCCTGCTGGAAGCAGCGACTGCAATACGAGAACATAAGGTAAGTGCTGTGTCATGTATTTCAGTGGGGTTTGAAATTTTATTCCTCACTTTGTCATTTCTGAATGTTTTGACACCAAATGTTCAGCCTGGCCTTTTTGAGACTTCTCTCTTAAATGGTGGTGAAATTATTCAAATCCATCCCAGAAGGCGATTTTGTGGTCACTGCGTGAAATCAGCTTTCGGGTGGGTTTTGAAAATTTTCAACACCCTTGTTCATGAGCTGCAGTCATAAGAAGGCTGTTTTGAAAATTTGGGGTAAAAATATTAAACAACAAAGTTACAAGTGTACCTTGAAATGTTGCAACGCATGCTCATAACTTTGGTAATTTTAAATATTCTGACCCCAAATTTTCAACATTGCCATTTTTTAACGCCACTTCATGAACATGACAACTGCCATGTTTCAAATCCTGTTTCAGATGAGGTTTGAAAATTTTCACCTACCGGGTTCATGAGGTGAGCTTGTAACAAGTCTGTGTTAAAAACTTGGGGTCAGAGGCAGAGCGAACGGCCCAGCAGGGAACATGCTTTTCTTGGAGGTAGCTCCAGAGTAAACTTTATTGAATTTACAGAGATTTTATGGATTAATTTTCAAACCAAGGACAGAACTAAACTGGACTTTCTTTGTAAAACAGATTGATACCAAATTTTGCTATGAATCGCCCTTGAAACACCGTAAAAAATTACCCGTCAACTCTGGGGCTGTCTCATGCTGGGGGTTAGCAGAAAAGATACCTGGGCAGACAGAGCAATCTCTTGCCATACTGGAATCTTTGCTGAAGGCTGTGATGGATTTACGAGAACCATCAAGATGCTGGGTCAAAAGATGGAGCAGTATGTGAGATGTTTGGTGATAGTGGAGGGGAAAACTGATGCTGTGGTGAGAAAGGCAGATGACTCGGAGAAAGCTGCCACCAGAGCATTGGCTATGGCAGGAACAACAGGTAAGGAGCAAAATCTACTTAGATGCCAGGTTAAACAATTGGAAAATACAGTTTGATCAGCTAATGTGCATGAATCCTCGGTTTCCCCGAAGGAGTGGAGGGGGGACGACTTGGCGACCTTCTTGGGAGAGGTGGTTGCCTGAAGCAGTTGAACTTGCTGTCCACATCCAAAAAGCATATCGAGTTAACCTCCTGAAGCACTGTGGCAGGAGAAGGGCCAAGGACTGTCTTGATGGTAACAGCATCGATGGGAGCCAGGGACCAAAGACTACGGGCAGCAAAAGAACCATCTCCCGTTACTATGGATGATACGTATATCTTTTTCTACAAGACAGCATGACAAGCCTTTGAGGGGGTGGCTCAAATACTGAAAGAGGTTGGGATCGGGTGTTGAATAGGATTCCTGGCTTGACAGTAATTTACAATCTCAAATAAACAATACTATTTTACTGATCCCAAGGTGGCCAGGGTTCTGATGGAGAAAAATATTGCGCTTTTATGCCAGACCGAGGATGGACATCTTGAGGAGCCGGTGGCAGAGGAGACATGAAATATTGGGATAACTTGTTTTCTGGAGGGTTGAGTACTGTTGCTGTTACTGTCTCAAACTGACTCTGACATAATGACCCAGTTTAATGTTTTTACTTGAAATTGTGATTACTACTACCGGTGAGTGTATGGGCTGCACTTACTAATATTGTTGCTGCACACCACTGAAATAGTAGGCATAACTTAAAATAACTTCAGGAACAGTTAATCAGTTTACTGGTTTGAAATGTTGGATGGTTTATAACCTGTTTTGCTTGTTAAGTATTGCTCTCAGCAGTAGAGTTCTAAGCGTAGCATGGTTTAAGATGGCAGTGGTGGGCTGTAGGATTGGTGTGTTGGTGCCATACAAGCCATGTGCTCCATTGAGCTGTGTGTGAAGACCTTTCCCCCAGGGTGATGGGTACCTGAGCGACTTTGGGGGGGGAATGCACGCTTATATATAGTTTGTTTGATTTTTTTACACAGCCTCCCTCGCATCTGGATCATATCGCAGTTCCTGTAGCAATTGAGTTGCTCTGCTGGTCCGTTCCTTGTAAGCAGAATAGTTTAAAAACAATAGTTATGATATTGATCTTAGTTCTTGATACTTATTATTAAATCCTAGTGTTGTAGTTTTGTCAAGATGGCAGCATCTTTTTCCTGGGAACATACAAAGGGAAGCAAATATTGAGATAAACAGTAATTTGTATGTGGTCAAAGATCATTAACCCAGTATAGGGTGGATATTTTCCACTGTGGGTAGCTTTCCTTTTGTGGAATTGATCTATTGTATTGACTACATTGTGGCTCCATTTGAGTGTTAGGAGTCTGTGGAATCATATCCCCATTCATGCAGGTCCCTTTGTGAAAAAACATGCAGTTGCCCAGGGCCCTCTGGACCCTGCACCAAGGGAAAACTCCATCAACCTATGGATGTGCAGGACCCTTCTGAGCCCTGTACTTCCATGCAGTGACGGCTGTCAAGAATTCATGGGGCTTTGTGGCGGGCTGTGGACGCACAGGGCCCTCTGGACCCTGTGCTTACCTGTGGCTGCAGATACAGTCACACAGGTCAAAGAGTTCACCTGTCAGCCAGTGTGCAGGGGCCTCTGACACTCACAAGTGCAGAGCCCTATGCCAAGTAAAGAAATATCTTCTCTGTATGGCACCCGGGCCAGTGTAGGCAACTCTGCAGCTTTCATTCCTTGACTGGGGGTCACATAACAGTGTTATCCCCCCACCTTCATCCCATCCTGCTGGGTAACTGAGCTCCCCCCGAACCAAACTCGGCTCACCAGCACGGGATTACAAAGCATACCTGCTGGGGTCAAGACTGGCACTACACACAGTTTCTTAATCATATTTTCATTTTTTTTAATTTTGACCCCAGATTTTCAAGATTGTTGTTTTATGACTCCCCTTATAAACATGACATGTGGCATTTATAGTATATTGTCCAAAGCATCATTTTGCATCATAAGTGTGAAAACACATCTCATCTGGGATTTAAAAAATGACACCTGTTACGTTTATGAGGTGATGTGAAAAAATGGCTGTGTTGAAAATTTGGAGTCAGAAGATTGAAAATTTGCAAAGTTGTAAGTGAACGTTGAAATATTGCAACATTCACTCATAACTTGGAAATTTTGCCATATTTGTACACCAGATTTTCAGTATAGCCTTCTTGGAAACCATCTCATGAACACGGAAGGGGAACGTCTTCAAATCCCGGCTGAAACATTTCATGCCACAGGTGCAAAAACTAATTTTGTTCGTGAGGTGGTGTGAAAAAAGTGGCTTTGTGGATAATTTGGGTTCAGAATATTAAACCTTACCAAAGTTATGAACAAGCGTAGGGAAATTTCAATGTATGCTCATAACTGTGTTGTTTTGTTAATATTTTGACCCCAAAATTTCAACATGGCCTTCTTATGACCCCACTGCATGAACAAGGGTATTGGAAATGTTCAAATCCCACTTGAAATGTGATTTCGCAGAGCGCCCGTGAAATCACTTTTTGGGCTAGATCTGCATAATTCCACCGCCTCAGTCATGAGGCTGGGTCCTGTGGGTACAAGTGTTGAAAATATGGTGTAAAATATGTACAAGTGACAAAAGTTATGAATAAAAGTTCAAACTCCATTGAAATATATTAAACCTTATTTTCTCATATTGCAGTCGTCGGTTCCAGCAGCAAGACGTGTCTTCGATTGGAGAGTGGATCTATGTCGTGGGACATGTTCAGGTGAGTGAGGGTGTGTGGGGGAAGGGGTGGTCATTGTGGAGAGAGTCCTCAAGGAACTAGAGCAACTAAAGTTGGATAAGGCAAATGGGCCCGGACTGGGTGCACCCCAGGATACTGAGGGAACTTAGGAAGGAGCTCACTGCACCTTTGACAGCCCTGTTCAGCCTATCACTGGTTACTGGGGGGTAGTATCGAGGGACTGGAGGAGGGCATCGAATCATGTCTAACTTGTGCAAGAGCGAGTTTGGTGATTTTGGAGGCATATAAACTGATGAGCTTGCTGCATAATGCTAACTGTGCTGATTTCTACAACATCAGTATTTTTAAACCGAGGGCTATTTCATATAGAATTTGTTGCTTGAAAAGTAATACCAGGACTGGTTTCACTTCTCAAAAATTTCTATATAAAATAGCCCTCGGTTTTAAAAATGTACTGATATTGCAAAAATTAGCCACTCTGTTGCAGCTTTTTTGTGTCGTCTGCAAACAGGCATACTTTCCCTTCCAGCCTTTCTGCAATGTCACTAGTGCAGACACTGAAGAGGACTGGTCCCAGAACTGATCTCTGTGGGCACCCTGCTGGTTACCTTTCCTTCCTTAGAGTGCACCCCATTTACTAGATTTCTGGCTTCTGTTACTCAGCCAAAAATGTTGTCAGCATTTTACTACCTTTGGACCCACTCCTAGGCTGGTCAGCTTGTTTACCAGTCTTCTGTGCAGAAAGGTGTCAAAGGCTTTACTGAAATCTAGGTAGGCCACATTCACCGCCCCTCCCTGATCCACTTCCCTGGTCACCCAGTCAAAGAAATCAATCAGATTTGTCTGGTACGATCTCCCCCTGTGAAACCATGCTGCCTTGGATCCTGAAAATCACTGGCCGCAAGATATTCTACAAACCTTTCTTTTAGTAGTGCTTCCATAAGTTTGCCCACCACAAATGTCAGGTTTACAGGTCTATAGTTCCCCTCCTCCTCCTCCTTTTCCCACTTTTGTGAAGCAGGACCACAACTCATTAGAACTAAAAAAACTGTACCCCTGTGCGTACCGGAAGTATGCATATATCCACGGTTGACAACCACGCCATTAAACTCTTACAATCAGGGCTAATGTCAAACAGCAGTTGGTAAGAAAATCTACAGAGTCCGTGTTTTGCCTCTGTGTTATCAGTGAGCATACATTGACATTGTCCCCCCACCACCACCCCGGCACATCATACTACTTGTGAATTTAATTAACATCATCGACCTGATGCAAATAAAACTATTGTAACAAATGCCTGTTTTCATATTTCATTCGGCTTGATTCTTCTTGTGTGTCTGTGTGAGCCTGAGAACTCATTCAATAACAGGTCCTCAAAACAACATTTTTGTCATGGTTACCTTAAACAGTGCTAATCATGCTGTACTAAAGAAATTCTGAGTTAGAAGGAGCATCACTTGTTGGCAAAATGCAATCTGCGTAAGAAGGTTTTTTTTTTTTTGTACAGTTTTAAATTGGACATTATTTGGGCTACTGCCCCAACCATGTAAGAAAGAAGGGGGTGGGGGGAGAGACCATCACCTGCATTTGGTGTGGTGAGATACAATCCTCTTGTCAATTTCGGGATTACCAGAAGATGACTGCACAGGTTTTGACATTTAGCCAGAACCATGAAGTCAGAAACTGCCCATTGTTTGTGAATTTCACTTTTTGATTGGATGCAGGGCATGCTGATACACTGGGGTTTGTTATTTTGTGAAGCACACAATTTATGATGATGTGTGTGGTTATAAAAGGTTGGCTAGATATATAGACAGAGAGAGCAGGGGACCACTGGCTCACTGATTCAACTGAAGCTGACAGCACAACTCCAGCTGCAGCTTCGGAATTCAAGAAAATCTCACTGTTCTCATACTGAGAACGCAGGTGAACGGCTCCTTTCAGTACTGGAAGGGAAAGGGGAAATTATTTAACCGGGACAGGCACACTACGCTGGAGCTTGTTTCCAGATGCGACCTGGGAGCACAAAGAAGTTAAGTGACTTGCTTAGGGTCACACAGTATGCAAGTGGGAGGCTGATGGGATTCAAACCTGGGTCTCCAGGTTTGCAACTCGGTACCCTTAACCGTTCTGCTATACTGCTCCCTCAAGAAGTTGGGCACTAAGGATTCTCGAGTGCCCAGAAACACTATTTGCAGGGCAGTTTTCAAAAATGAACAGCAGAATCTAGCAAAAAGAGTCCTGTTTATCTAGGTTCAGGTGTTTTTTTTTTTTTCTTCTTTGTTAAATACATCATTTTTATGTATTGTCAATGTTTTCGAGTTAAAGAAAAACAAAATGGTGGCAATCACGATATTCTTTTTTCACACAACAAGTAAACCATAAAAAATAAGCACAATCTGTTATTTTATTACTAGTGGAGCTTGATGGTTATGAAAAAAATCCTTATGTGTTTTTGTTAACCAGGTAAGCACACTAGACAACAAGTGCCTCTTTTCAGGTGCGACCCAGGAGGTTACAATACAGAAAAACATGGTACACTGTCATAGTAACATACAAGCCCACAATACAGGTGGGGCCAGAGAGATTTCAGTACAGGGAACATGGTACATTGACAAAGTAACATACGCACCCACATACAGGTGGGGCCAGAGTACAATATATAGACATGGTACAGAGTCAGAGATAGCAAACATGAATACAACTAGAATTAAAAGGTAGAGAGGACATTGCATCTTGTGTATATGATAAGGAAGATGTTAAAACCGCAAGGTAACATGGGAGCATTGGGAGGCAGGAGACTAACAGGTAACCAAGGGGGAGCGTAAACAGTGCTCTGGAACCTCATAATATTTTTTCACAAAACCTTGGAAAGGCACTGCCTCGGTACATGCTGATTCTATCCTGAAAATTTAATGAAAAAATTCCACACTATCTAGGCTGTGTGGGGGAGAAAAAAAAAGGTATGGGAAAACCAAAGACTTGTTTTTTTTTTGATGTTCCATATCTCGAAAACTGACCGAACAAGATGCCATCACAAAACTTTTTATGTCTTGAGTCTCTGCCAGCCTCACTGTGCATGCCAAAGTTTTTCGTCATATGCTGCCAAAGTTATTAAGGTGCAAAAACTGGGATTTAACATTAAACAGCCTATTCAACCCTCTGAATGTGACTGGAGTTTGAGGATTATAGTGGGAAAATATTGACACCGAGCTAAGAGCAGTAGGACTATTCGAAGGCAGTAGTTCATCCCAAGCAGTTAATATTTTCCCACTATAGCCCGAAACAGTTCCAGTCATTATCTGTTTTATAAAATGGTGGTTCCAACAGAACACCTAATACAGGCAGGCGTGGTCCTGTTGCTGCTTGCAGGGTGGGGGTAGAGTGTTAGGCTTGGAAACCCTAACACCACATTTCCCTACTTTTATAGGGACTTCTTTACACAGAGAGCAGGTAAAGCTTTACACAGAGAGCGGTAAAGCTGTGGAACACATTGCCTAGAGAAGTATTGTCTGCTGATTCTATGGACACATGCAAAACTAGAGTAGATAGCTATCTCCTGTATGACTCCGCAAAAAGGCCCTGCTAGGGCCGGAGACAGACTCGATGGGCTTAAGCCTTCTTCTGTGTACCTACCAAGTATAGAATGTATATATTTCATTTATTTTTCATACTGGGAAGGCATGTGGGCAGGACTTGCCCGTTTTCACAAGCATCCAGTTACATTACGCAAAAGGAGAATATACTGTATATATTACTAATAATAATAGCTTTATTTAATACAGCGCCTTTCAAAATGTCAAGGTGAGTCACAAATACATACAGATTTAATAAAAACAATAAATATAAATAAAATCATAGAAAATCAGGAAAAGCTTTGTTCCATAGAAAAGTCTTCAGTGCCTGCTTAAAGCTCCCCACTGTCCTGCACTCCCGTAGCTGACATGGCAGAGAATTCTAGAGGGGTGGGGCAACAAACATAAAAGTACGAGCCCCAGATGACTTTAAACTAACCCTCGGAATCTCCAGCAACCCCTCGTCAGCCGAGCGGAGCTGTCGCACAGGGGGTGTAAGGAATCAGAAGCTCTTTCAAGTAGTCAGGACCAACTCCGTGTAGGGCTTTGTAGGTTAACAAACCTACCTTAAAGGTGATCCGCCACTGAACCAGCAGCCAGTGCAGATCGTGCAGCACTGGGGTAATATGAGATCTCCTTGATACCCCAGTCAATAAACGTGCAACAGTGTTCTGCACTAGCTGCAAGCAGCGGATATCAACCCCAGGAAGCCCTAAGTAACAGGAGTTACAATAGTCAAACACCAAAAACAAAAGAAAATTATACAGCATAGTTAAAACACATTAAAAGATAAGAGGAAAAGACTGGCTTCCTGGTAAATACAATCAGAGTATGCCAAGAACATTTATGGACCATATATATATATATATATATATAGAGAGAGAGAGAGAGAGAGAGAGAGAGAGAGAGAGAGATATGTATGTGTGTGTATGTGTGTATATATATATATATATATATATGTGTGTGTGTATAGTATAGTATTTGCCCCCCTTCCTGATTTTCTATTATTGTACATTTGTCACACTGGATGCTTTCAGGTCTTGAGAAAATGTAATATTAGATAAAAGAACCTGGAGGAACAACACTTGTTTTTTTTTAATTTCACTTATTTAATGAAAAAGTTAACCAACACCTACTGGCACTGTGAAAAGCAATTGCCCCTTACACTTAATAACTGGTTATGCCACATTTAGCTGCAATGACTGCAACCAAACACTTCCTATAATTCAATATCAGTCTTTCACATCGCTGTGGAGGAATTTTAACCACTCTTCCTCACAGAACTGCTTTAATTCAGTAACATTTGGTAGGTTTTCAGCATGAACTGCTCGCTTGAGGTCCTGCCACAGCATCTTTATTAGGTTTCAGTCTGGACTTGACTAGACCACTCCAAAACTTTAATTTTACTTCTTTTAGCCATTCTGATGTGGACTTGCTTTTGTGTTTTGGATCATTGTCTTGCTGCATGACCCAACTACGCTTCAGCTTCAGCTGACGGAAGGATGACTGGACATTCTCCTTAAGAATTTTCTGGTACAGAGCAGAATTCATGGTTCATTTAATTATGGCAAGTCATCCAGGTCCTTAGGCAGCAAAGCATCCCCACACCATCACACTACCACCACCATGTTTGACTGTTGGTATGGCGTTCTTACTGTGGAATGCTGTGTTTGCTTTACGCGAGACATTATGGGATCCATGTTGTCCAAAAGTTCCACTTTGGACTCATCTGTCCATAGAACATTTTCCCAAAAGGCTTGTGGATCATCCAGGTGCTTCTTGGCAAATGAGAGACGAGCATTTATGTTCTTCTTGGTTAGCAGTGGTTTCCGCCTTGCTACTCTCACATGAAGCCCCATTTTTGCCCAGTCTCTTTCTGATTGTGGAGTCATGAACACTGACCTTAGCTGAGGCAAGAGAAGCCTGCAGTTCTTTGGATGTTGTTTTAGGATCCTTTGAGACTTCTTGGATGATTTTACACTGTGCCCTTGGAGTAATTTTGGCAGGCCGCCCACTCCTGGGAAGGTTCACTACTGTTCCAAGTGTTCTCCATTTGAGATTATGGCTCTCACTGTGGTTCGATGGAGTCCCAGAGCCTTAGAAATATCTTTGTAACCCTTTCCAGACTGATAGAGGGCAACAAATTTTTTCTGATCTTTTCAGGAACTTCCTTTGATCATGGCATAATGTGCTTGTTGAATCTTTGTGCTGGCAACGTGACTCTGATGGTAAGGGCCAAAATAAGTGAGGTTTATATTGAGCAGGGCTGGCTGTAATCAAGCCTGGCTGTGTTCAATCAGCTGACTCTAATTATCCCTTTAATTGGGTTGATTTAACTAGGGGGCAATTACTTTTTCACACAGTGCCAGTTGGTGTTGGTTAACTTTTTTCATTAAATAAATGAAATAAGTAAAAAAAAAAGTGTTATTTGTTCACTCAGGTTCCCTTTATCTAATATTATATTTTGTCTAAAGACCTGAAAACATCCAGTGTGACAAATATGCAATAATAGAGAAAATCAGGAAGGGGGCAAATACTTTTTCCCGCCACTGTATATATAGAGAGAGAGAGAGATACTCTTTAGACACCTAAAATGACGTTGGTTAATAGTTCGTGTGTACTGCCTTTCTGTACTGTTTGTTCTACATAATACATTTGTTTGTCCAAAAAGCTTTGTTTCCTACTTTTGGGAGTATTAAAAAACTTTCCAGCAGTGCAGGAGTTCATTGCTTAACGAGTGCAGGAAGATCCTGGAGCATCAATTCAGTGGCTGCAGCCAATTGTAATTCTTTATGAAGCAGGTAGCTAGTCATATGGCTTTCAGATCATGTGATTGTTTGGAGGTGGAAGATGGCTACCGGCAGTGTCTATGGTGAGCGAGTTTTCATTTCTCAGCTTGGTGGACAGGATGGACCACAAGCCCCTTCGACATTGCATTATTTTGCTGTGTTACCAAGAAACTTGCTTCTGCTAAACACAACTCAAAAGGGCCCAACTGTGACTCTTGGAAGATTTGTAGGGAAATTGCCAGAAAGGGAAAAACAAGGAAACTCGGTTCTCAAGAATAGTTCTTAATCACAGAAAAAGTGTGCTGAAATTCAAGGAGGCACATGAACTGCACTTCAGTCATATGGTCCGATACCTGTGTTACATCCACTAATTAGAGCCATACACTGTGCTTCTGTAAGGCCCTGTCCACGCTGCACCGCTTGGGCCCGGTAACGGATGTAGACTGTTACCGCCGTGAAGCGGTGCAGTGCGTCCACACCGTGACGGTGTCCGTCATGGAACCGGCACCACCGGTCCACACATCGGGAGCCGGGCGATCGTTATGGTGGTGCTCGATCCCCAGTGCAGCTTGCGCTGCACTTCCTGCCTCTGCAGGGAACCATTACCACCCGTCCACACTACGCGGTAATGTTACCAGGGCAGGACCGGTTTACAACAACGTTTACGAAAATGTTTCCTGTAACGCTACAGGTGTAAACGCAACCGCTATGGCATTGCTAGACACTCTGTAATGTTACAGAGGTAGTGTGATAGGGCCATACTCACCTCACTTTCCTCAATCGCCACCCATTGTCATCACAGACTAAACCAATGACAGCAGTAGGGGTCCAAAAACGTCGCCAGTGTTAAAAACCTGGGTCAAAATTAAATTTTGAGGGTCCAGAATGGAAAAAGCCTAAAAAATACTGTACTATTAAATGCTCCATTTTGTGTCTGTGTTAATAGTAGAGTATTTAAAGACTTTAACCTTGTTTATAAAGTTTCACAGTTTCAGATTTCAGCAGTTGGGTAAATGCTATTTCAGCGAGTATATCCACATTTGAGATTAGCAGCAGCAGTTCCTCGTGTCACGTCACCAGTGCGTCAAAAAAGCACGTTGCTGCAGCCTGCTGATCAGCTCCAAAACTAGGATAAGGAAGAGGACGTAGGAAACCAGGCAGCACCCTTCAGTGCACCCACCCTGCTCTGCAGTATTTATACTCTGCATTTATTTTGCGCACCCCCATGCAAATGAAAGGAAATTTTAAAAAAATAGAGAGGCTGAGGCTGTTGCAGTTGCCCAGTGTCCTCTCAGACAGACTTTCGTCTGTGTTGGTAATTTTATTTTAATTTTGGCAACAGGAGCAGACTTGTCAGTTGTTAGCACACTGAAGCTAGTAATTGGAACCCCAACGATTAACTCAGCTCAGCATTTCAAACCACTTGTCGTTTCAGCTGGCCTGGTGGCGCTGAGGGTTGAGGCGCTGGACGCCTTACCTCGCTCCACGCCGGTGACCCATGTTCGGGAGCGAGCACGGGTTGCGCGGGGCTGGTCAGGGAGGAGAAGGATGGAGCGCCCAATGGCAGCTCTCCTTCCCTGGAGGGGATTACTGCACACTCCTGCCGCAGTACCACCACCTAGGGGAGCCCGGTGGGGGCAGCAGCAAGAATATTGGATAGAAGTTAGCAGGGGGCGGAGCAGGAGGCACGTCTCTGCGCACCTCCTAGCTCATTGGCCCCCATTGCACGCTGACATCTGGGGAGGATGTAAAAAGGAGGAAAAAACCCTCACTCTCTCCTAGGCGACGACACCTCACGGTGCGTCCCGGATGGCTGCAGCAGACTCCGCTGTGCTGGCACCATGACAAGAGAAAAGATTGGTTTGGAGGAGGAGGAATCGGGGGTCCCTCTTCACTCACCCGGGGGCTACTGGGTACCTAGGATTAGTGGACCATGCACTCTAGGGGCAGACTGTGACCAGATCGGGAGGCAGTAGCGAGGATGTCTGAGAGAGTGGAGAGAGGAGGTAAGATGGAGCATAAATACAGAGAGAAAAACAAAACAAAAACTGCTTGTCATTTCAGAGCTTTATCGATATACAGCTGGGACGGAATCACCCTTAAGTCCTGCTTGTGAATTCCAGCAGTACCAATGGGTGTCTAAATAAAATTTAGCAAGTCTGTTTCCCAGATAAATGAAAGCTTTGGTATTACAAACATGTCAAAAATGCTTTCTTTTCAGTTATTTTTATACATTCTTGCTTGTTGCAGTTTGGCAAGTGACCCCAGTAGAACAGAATAGAGAAAAACTATAATTTTTTTTTTTTTTATGTAACATCTTTCATTTTCATTGTTTGTAGGGGAATGCCTTAAAGGAGCACTGTCAACTTTGCCCCTCCGTTTTGTAACATATGTCAGGATTGTGCCTCTAGGCACATATTTGTGAATGAGTTACTGTAAAATGTCCCTGTGTAGCATAACAGTAATTTACCTGTGTCTGGCACTGTTAGCATAACTTTCTTTTTATTCGGCTGCACTAAACTCCACTGCCACCAGAAGCAGTATCCACCTCGAGGACCTGCGGCTGCCAGCAAGCGTTGTCCTGAATCACAACTTTTCCCATGCACATTGTAGAAACGAGTTAATATTGTAGAGGTTCTTAACCTCAGTCACTCATTCATATGCAACAGCAGTATATCACCAGACATCATTCATACTCATACACATAGGCGCAGAAACAGCACTTCCATCTACATGCACAAACATGCATGTGTATCTATATATATATATATATATATACACACACACACCTACACCATTCACTTTCATGAATGTACTGCTGACCAGGTAACCAACTGAGCCTGAAAATGGGGAAGTTAAAAAGCTAACTAGCAGCACAGAAGTTTCCTCGACCGCCTTTGCGAATCCACTGGCCGGCCAGTTACCTACGTGCTGCTGAGATATGATCGGTGCTGCCAGTTCACTGATCTTCCCCTCCCAGCCATTGAGTCTGTCCATCACCCAGCCTCCCCAGTGCTACTTGGCTGCATAATATGGCACTGACTTCTGTACTGTGGGACACACAGTATAACCACCACATGTTGACTAGGGGGGGTAGACTTGACTTAATTCGGCAGCAGGTATGGTCCTGATATAGGGCCACCAATCACTGCTGCTTCTGCTGCTGTTAATCTTCCACCCTGTTTCCCCTCACATGTGCCTGCCGCATGCATAAGGAGCATCCGATCATGAAGCTATGAACAAATGGGGCAAAAAAAATAACCTGTCATGAAGAGGCGTGCATCTGTCTTAAAAGCTATAGGAACCACGCAAAAAATGTGCATCCAGTTTGACATGCAGTCTCAGCGGGAACACACCTAAAATTTACTTTATGCATTTTTTTCACTTCTGCTGAGCGTTACCGCAGTCACTGGATTAAACCAAGATTGTAGTAGATAGTAGTAGTAGTAGATAAAATTTATTTATACAGTGATGCCACCATTAGGGCTGTATATGCCCTTTTCACAAGGTGCACCTGTTTAAAGTATCAAGTTACAGTAGCATAAAATACATATACGTAAATACAAAAACAAACATATCTCAGATCAGACAGATTACATTCAAGGGAGGTGTAGACAAAGACAGAGAAAAAATACACTCTCTTTCATTACCATGTATTCTGTCCTGCCAGTCACCTCATATGCTCCTATACAATTTAGACTATCTACATGTACAACAGTACTCAAATTCCCTATAGACAGCAATTTTAAAAACATCTGATTTCATGTGTGGGTCTTTAAGATACAGGGGAAGTTGATTCCAACAAACAGCTGCTTTATACTGAAAAGCCATGGATGTAAATTTGTTTTTATATTTAGGAACTACTAACTCTCTAGACATTTTTTCATCAAATTACAACCATGTTTTGGTTTTTCTAACTTTTCTACTAACCCACGTATTAAATTATTTTTTTTAATTCCATGGACTTGTATGGCCCATGCCCGTTTTCTTCTGGTCTCTAGTGGGCTCCAGCCAAGGGAGCGAAACATGGCACAGTGGTGGGTATTAAAATCATACTTCAGTACAAATCTGGCAAGTCTGTTTTGGACCAAATCTAATTTTACCATTTGCTGTTTATTTGCGTGACAGTAAATATGGCTTCCATAATCCAGGATGGGCAATATTAATTGATTTACCATAGTTTGACGTACTTTCCTGGTTGTGCAGTACGATAACAGTTTTGCTGCCCCATTCTCATATTAACATTTTTCCCCCAATTCATTTATATGGTGATCAAATCTTAAATGCTAGTCTGTAAGAACTCCTAGGTATTTATATACCTCAGTTTGTTCTAGAATTTTCCCTTCCCTAGTTCTAACAATTAACTTGGAGTTCAAGTGTTCTTTATCTTGTTTAGAAGAAAACAGCATTGTTTGAGTTTTTTTTACTATTTCTTGTTAACCCTAAATCGGAAAAAAAATTTCTGCATAATCAAAAAATCTTGTAATTTTCCCCTCTGCTTCCCTATAATGATTTTCATCTGCAATCAGTACGGTATCGTCTGCATATAAGCGGACAGAGGTATTTCTTGATCAGATAAGTTATTAATGTATACAGTGAATAAAAGGGGACCTAATATAGATCCTTGCGGTACCCCTCGGGCAACATGTAGTGGCTTAGAACTAATTCCATTTATACTAGCAATCTGAGACCTATTTTCCAAATAAGAATGGAACCACTGACATGGCTCCTTTACCATCCCCATTTTTCCCAGTAGGTTCAACAAAATATTATGGTTAACAAGATCAAAAGATTTCGACAGGTCCACGTGCACCGTGCCCACTGACATTCCTTCTCCCTAAGGGATAGCAACCAGATCTAACAGGTCCGTGAGCGCGGTGGCCATGGACCTGCCCCTTCTAAAACCAGACTGAAGTGGAGACAACAACTTGTATTTTTCTAAACAGTTCATTAGTTGCCTATGGACTATTTTCTCCAATATTTTGGAAACGGTAGACAATAAGGCAATAGGACGATAGTTTGTAGGGATAGTGGGGTCACCCCCTTTAGCAAGAGGGACAACCTTTGCTAATTTCCCATTTTTATGGGCAAAATCCCTTCTCTCAAACTCCAGTTAAACAAGACGGTCAAAATAGGTGCTATCTCAGACACTGATTCTTTTAAGAAATAGTTTTCTGTTCCATCAATACCACTAGCTTTTTGTGTTTGCAGTTTGTCTATCATAATTTTAACCTCCTTAACAGTAATTCTATAAAATCTAAAATTTGGACTACTTTTGCCACCTTCTTCTTCAAAAACGTATTTCTGTTCATTGTTTGTACCTACCGTTTCAATGTCAGGAAGGTCTATAAAATAGTGGTTTAACAAATCTGCAGTAGAATTCATCTGCTGCAGAATCCAATTTTTCTTTAATTGTACCACTGGATTATTTCTAACAGGAGTCCTTAACCTATTTTATCAGTGACCAATAGTCCCTGGTATTTTTTGTGTGCTGTATCTTTTGTTTGTAGTAAAAAGGTTTGGTGTTTCTAATAACAGTAGTAACTCTATTCCTTATAGTTTTAAATTTAGCCCAGATATATGGACACAGATTTATTTGCTTTCTTCCATAATTGCTTTTTTTCATCTAATCAATTTACCTATTTTGTGTCCTAAACATGGGGGTCGAGGAGATATATTTTTAACTGCCTCTTTTGGTGCGAATCTGTCGCATGCTTCAAGAAACATCCCAGTGAATTCACTGACTACCATGTCAAGATCAGGCATGAGAAAGACTTGGTGCCAGGGCATTTTTGGCAAATATCCACAGAACAGCAACTTACTGAATTTCCTATGACATCTCCTAAAGGTGGGATATTTATTTTTAGGCTCAGTTAATATTTCGCCAGTTGTTATGGTGCACTGGATCACACTACGATCTCCTAAATTAGGGGCCTCCACGCTAAAACCCTCTACTATCAGTTCAGGAGAAACAGATTAGATCCAGAATATTTCCTGGATTTGTTAATCTATCCTTTCTGGTGGGGGAATTTATTATTGTGACAGTGTCAGTCCCTAACAGCGCAATAAAAGGCTTTTTTTGTCAAGAGACTTCTTGTAATTTGTGCAACTTGGAAATCTTCCAGTTTCTAAACCACAGGCTTCTCCACATAGATACTTCGGCTCCTGCAGCTCAAAGCAAAATCCCGAATCAAAAGCCACATTTGCAGTCAAAGAATAGGATTATGAAGTCATGAGTATTATTTAGCTTCCTCAATTTGGAGCCAAACTTTAAAGAACTGTCCGCGTCAGTATGTGTTTTGTGAAAACATTGGAAACCATAATATTTAGACACAGTTCATCTGATGTTTTATAGAGGTTCTGTATTTTGGTTTTATTCATGATAAAAAAAAAAAAACATTGAGCAAAGCTTGTTTACATTGGTGTTTTGTTAAGACAAAACTTCTGATGACAAGCGAACATGTTATAGATATGAATAGTTCTAGATACAGTGTGCCGTTGTGGCATAGGTCAGGAATCATAGGAAAACCAGGAGCAGGTATAAAATTTGCAAGTAGCGTTTTATTTGTTCCAATGACAGTAAAATAAAAAATAAAATTGTTCAGTATAACTATTTACAAAGGCAGTACAAACAGAGAAAACAACGTCCTTCATCTGAGGATAGCTCTAATTCCAAGTTTCAGGCTTGCTGTCTCTCTAGCAAAAGTATTGCTGCTCTTTTTATAAGTCTTTGCCTGGGAACTCATTAAGGAGATATCCTATTTTCAGAAAATGTTCTTGTCAGTTTCCTTCCTTGCAGGTGCAGCAAAACAGTACATGGTGTCCCAGAACTGACCTGTTGACAGCTCTGCAGAAGAGATAGTGTTGCATTCCAGGTTAACCCCCTCAATTCCAAACAGTTTTTTACAGTAATTTCAACAATATAACTATATACATTTTTAAACCAAGGGATTCCAGTTTCACATAAGGATTCCACACATTTTATAACTTCAGATACGCAAGGGGGAAAAGATAGAAACAGCAAGTGAAGGCAAAAATTTAACTGTGCAGTCAGACAAGTGACAGAAAAGAGGAGGATAGAACAGACCCTTGCTTTTAACTCATTCTGCATAACAAATGGGACAGGGTCTTAGTCAACCCTGTCACACAGTGTACAGTTTACAAGGCATTGTATGTTCACATAGGCATAACAAGTTTCAGGTGGATTATATTAGGCCCCTGCGATAATGGCTGCGAGATTTATGCCCAGAGGAGACTGAAAAGAACTATTCCATGACTGTACTGGAGGGTGAGGGGCCTGTTCCTATCCTTGAAGGTGTCCATGTGGCTGAGCTGGTAGCACATCCACTTCTGGGCTAGAAGGTCTTGGGTTCTTGTCCCACTCCGGGATTGGGCTCATACCATAAAAACACTTGCGCCCGACTGCAGTACTTGGGGAGAGAGGTGCTATACTGATGGGGTGTGCCATCCTTCGGATGAGACATTAAACAGAGGTCCCTTTTAACCATCTCCGATGCTGTCCTGGTGGAAGTAAAAGAACCCAAGGCATTTTTCCCAAGAGATGAGGATTTTCCCCAGTCTCCTGGCCAACATTCCCCTTCCCATAAAAAACAGTTCATGCAATTGTCCAAAGTTGTGTGTGGGTGGGTGTTGATGTGCGAAATGGCTGCTACTACACACGCACTTCACTACCAGTCTCTCATTGCTTGTAAAGCACTTTTGGCATACAGTGTATATGAAAAGCATTATATAAATTCGCATTCTTTTTTATTCTTCATCATTACTGGGTTCATTTATATGAAAGAACTGGACCATTGTTCCTTACTGTTGGTCTGCTACTGCTGTTTATACAATTTCTAAAGTCACAATCCTCTGTTTGTGACATTATAATTTCCACAGCAATAAACTGACATCACAAACCGTGAACTGTGTTGCACAAAGGATTAAACATTTAGCAGCAGTGGACTTCCGGTTCCTCTCCGTGGAGAATGGCAGCATAAGTGAGTGGCTCGACTTTGCCCCAGTTAAATAATCTCTCAAAAACTATCTTAGAAGCAGCCCAACTGTTTAAACCTCGCAGTCCCCCGACAAAGAAATGGATTGCCAGCCTGAAGAGGGTGAAATTGCTTACCGCCACTATAGGATGGAGGACCCTGCCACCCGATCGGATTCCGAGACTGCTGACGACTCTGAGCACATGAGTGAGCAGTCCCGAGACCCGCAGCATGTGCTGCCCAGAACCAAGCTGAAACAAGGCAAAATGATAACAAAAAAAGCCAAACCCGACCTGATCTACCAAGAGCTCCTCACCTTCTGAGCAGAGATTAAAGAAATGTATGGGAAGTTGTGCCGCGATGTAGTCCAGCTGGAGCACCATGTGGATGAGCAAGAAAGACAGGGCACTGCAATGGAAAACAGGGTCGATGACCTCAACGTGGTGGTCCAGCAGTTAAGAGAGCAGCAGGAACAATTAGAGGACCAGACAGGAGGACTCTGAAAATCGTGCTCATAGAAAAAACATCAGGATCTGCTGTATTCCAGAGGGGTCAGAAGTCTCCAGTGTTAAGGAGTTTACAGAGGCCTTGCTCCACACCGCCCTAGCGTTACCACTGGGGTTTGAATTGCAGCTGAAGCGCGTCCACCAGGCTCTGGCCCCGAAACCCACAGGCCAGAATGTCCCACCATGCTCGATCATTCTTCGATTTAATAGTTATGCTACAAAAGAGCAGATACTCCTCATGGCATGGAGGAAACAATAGACATTTTACGGTCAAACGCGTATCTACTTCGACCATGATTATGCACCTAAAACGATGCGCTTACAGAGAGCTTACCTAGCATTGCTACCAACACTTAAAGCTGCTAGGTATAAGTTCACAATGCCTTATCCTGCTCGTTTGGTTGTCCAGCTACCATCTGGAAGGAAGGAGTTCACAACTGCTCAGGATGTCTGTATGGAACTGACAAAGCTGGGGCTGCGATTCCCAGACAAGACCCTTGGAACTGCCAATTCCCAGCCGCGCCCCCCGAGATGGCAGACTGTTACCCCCAAGTCTACATACAAAGCAGCAAGACATCACAACTGTACGGAAGACCTTGGCGGTTTGCCGAAGAGATGCTCCACCTGCAGATGCTTGAAGGATTTTACAATTTATCCGATTTCCACAGGTTAGTGGGTCTGGGGGGGTAACCCTATATAGGGTGCTTAATTCACCTCACCCCAGTTTAGGCTCTAGACCCTGAGTAGATCCTCTATATTGGACTAGCTTGGAGTCATTTGCCGACTGGTTTAAGGCAGTGACCTCTCCCCCTCTGCCCCCCGCAATAACTGCTATGGGGGTATATTTTAGACCCCTAACCAGCTGATAATACTGGGACTGCATCCAAATTTGGATGGAACTGATATATATCTGATATGGGCACTTAACAGTTTATCTTATTAGATCCTAATATCCACAATCTGGTTGCCGAGATTTATCTCGGAATTTAATTTACATGGGCTGCGGAAATAGTAGCGGATGGAGGGTTGGGACTTGGAGAAACATAGAAGTTGATGGCAGATCAGGACCGCAAGGCCCATCTAGTCTGCCCATTTCTTTTTCTACCTTATGAATGTGTAATTGGCCTTTGCTCTGTCAATGGCTTATCTATTCATACTCGTCTGTTTTGCTCTCTTATTCCTATCCCATGCCTGTTTGACGCCCTGCACTGTATTCTTATCCACCACCATCCTGAGGTAGGCCGTTCTATGCATCCACCACCCTTTCTGTGAAAAAGAACTTCCTCACATTACCCCTTAATCGGCCTCCCTCTAATCTCATGCTGTGTCCTCTTGTCCTACTATTTTCCTTACATTGAAACATGTTAGACTTTTTCACCTTGTTAATGCCTTTAACGTGTTTGAATGTTTCAATCATATCACCTCTCTCCCTCCTTTACTGTATGGTATACATATTGAGCTCCGTTAATCTGTACTCATATGTTTTCTGATGCAGTCCCTGCACCATTTTGGTTGCCCTTCTCTGGACTGCCTCCATTTTGTTAATGTCCTTGTAAAGGTGTGGCCTCCAGTACTGCCTGCAGTACCCCAGATGGGGCCTAACCAGTGTCTTGTAAAAAGGGATTATTACCTCCCTCTTACAACTTGTGATACCCCTACTAATACACCCCAACATCACCCTAGCCTTACCTACTGATTTAGTGGTCTGCTTGGATGATTTCAGGTCATCTGTGATGATGATGATGCCCAAGTCTCTTTCTTCCCTTGTTACTGCCAGCAACTCCCCTCCCAACCTATAGGTGGCTTCAGGGTTTCTCTTCCCTATGTACATGATCTTTTTATTTATTTATTTATTTAAATCTCGGATTACAAATACCTTTGAGCTTGAAGCCGCTCATTTACAAAGGTTCCATGTCAAAGGAAAGGGTTACAATAAGGTAGGGAGGTATAGACAACATTCATGGTATCATCGGAGGCGCAGACAACATTCTTGATATCATCGGAGCACAGCAAGTTAACTGGTAAATAAGTGGGAACAGTGCTACACACTCAAGATTACAAGCAAGCATAGAAAACCATAAAGTACATTTGAAGCAACATTGCTAATCAGAGGTGGGGGGGGGCGGGAGGTGAAGAGTAAGGAAGGGTTAGGGGAGATGAGAGGGCAGAGTCCAGAAAGAGAAGGAAAAGAAAATATGGCAGCCAGAGGTCTTGTCGTAGGGTGAGAGGAAGGGGAGGCTAAGGTGGGAGAAAGGGGAAAAGGAGGGCGGATGAAGGGAAAGAAGATAAGGGAGAGTGGGGACCAGAGGGCCTGGACAGGTCCAGGAAGAGGGGGGGTCAGTGGGATAAGAACAGTGAGGGGGGTGAGGTAAGGGAGGAGGAGGAGGAGGCAGGGGGAAAGGGGAAACTGTTCTTTCAGGAGAGGTGAAGCGAAACAGGAAGCCAAGTAAGAGCCTCAGAGAGTGAAAAAAAGTGGTATAAGGGTGTCTGCAGAAGTGGGAAACTAGGTGTAACAATCACAAGTGCTTTCAGATATGAGATGCTGACGACGCGTAAGTTTAAACTGGGACAGACTAGAAAGACTGCTCAGTTGGTTGCTTAGATTATTAAACCACAGGGGGGCTCTGTATTGAAAGGATCGCTGGTATTGAGCAGTCTGACAGTGGGGTACTAGAAGGCGGTCAGAAACTGAGGTGCGTGTGTGTTGGGTCTTAGGTGATTTGTTTAGCAGGCAACCAGTGCTTGGGGGCAGTAATCCAAGTGAGCTTTTTTGGACAGGAGGCAGGTTTGGTATTTGATCCTTTTACTTAGTTGGAGCCACCCAGATTGAGCATATACCTCACAGGTATGAGTGAGGCGCACAGCACCCCGTAACTAACCTACAGGCTTTGTTCAGGGCCACCGTGAGTCGTTTAAGAGATGTGGAGGTTGCAGCACAGTAAATGATTAGACCATAATCAATGATTGAGAGGACCGAGCTGTGAACTGCAATCTTCAGGGCTTCTTGGGTAAGACTTTGTCTGTGTCTGAAGAGGAGCCCAGTTCTGGTATTAACATCTCTGGCAACATTTTCAATGTGAGGCACAAAGGTAAAGTGACTATCCAGGGTTAGACCTAGGTATTTGAAAAGCTGAGTTTGTTCAAGAGCATCTCTGTGGGGCCGGCCCGCCGGTGCAGCAGTTAGATTTGCATGCTGGGGAGGAGGATTGGCGTAGCGGCTGCTCTCTCCTCCTCCAGGGGGTGGGTGGGGATGCAAATCCCGCTGCAACCCCGCCACCTGGGTGACCACAGGTGAGTGCAGCGAGACTGCACGTAGTAGGGTGGGAGGACGTCTGCCGGGAGCCAGAGCGTCAGGCACGTCGTGACGTGCTCCGCCCCTAGGCTTCCCCAGTGTGCGGACATCCTGAGGGCAGAGAAGAAAACCAGGAAAAAGGACCACGTCGGACTTCCAGTAGACGGAGCTCCTGGCCACGATCCCCAATGCCCCTTCTGGCGTCAGCACCAGCATCCCCTGACGAAAATTCAAGTCACGTTGTGGTGTAAAGGGCCCCACCCCATACCCGCCTGGGGGGTACAGCCAAGGCTCCATGGGGGGGATGGACTGCGCTGGTTGCCTGATAGCAGGAGCGGGACGAATCAGGCCATCGGAGACTCCTGAAGGAGTGGAAGTCCGGCAGTGAGGAGGGGGTATACGAAGAAAATATAAAAAAAAAAAAAAAAGCGTCTCTGTGGTTGTTAGTGATAGTGAGTTGATGGGCTTTAAACTTATTCCGAGAGGACGAAAACAGCTGGACTTTAGTGTTTTTTGTAGTTTAGCACTAGTTTGTGATTATTAAACCATCTCTCTGCTTCTGTGAAGCCTTGTTGAAGACTGTTTTCAAGACCATTGGGATCCAGGTGGCTAGTAAAAGATGACTCCGCAGCTGCGTAGAGGAGAGTATGCTGTTGCAGACAGCGGAAGGTCATTCAGGAAAATACTGAACAATAAGGGACCAGGACTGAGCCTTGATGGTACACCCTGATCGGACAGCTCCTGCTCTGAAACTACATTTGATATCCTTACTCTCTGCAGTCTATCACTGAGGTAGCTTCCGAACCATTTAGGGTGTTTGAGGCAACACCAGTTTTAGAGAGTTGGCCATGCGACAGTTTGTGATTCACTATGTCAAAGGCTTTTGTTAGGTCAACAAAGGCTGCACCTACAATCTTGCCTTGATCGATGGCCTGTTGTATGACGCTTGTGAATTCTAATAATGCTGTGGTAGTACTGTGCCCCTTTCTAAAGCCATGTTGTTGTGGGCACTGGATGGAGTATGTGTCCAGATAAGCACCAAGCTGGTTGGTAACAATTAAGCTCGAGCACCTTGGGGAGTGGTGTGAGGAGAATGGATATAGGCCTATAGTTACCCTGTGAAAGCGATCACCGGTTTTATGCGGATTCTGTATGGCCATTTTCCAGGCATTAGGAAATTATCCCAGTGTAAGAGAAAGGTTTAGAATCTTAGTTATAGGTAGGAGAACTTCATCTAGGGTTAGGGTGACGAGCTTAAGGTCTAGTCCGTCACTACTGTGTCTTGCGTTTCTTAGGACCTTAGCTAGTAGTGTTCTAACCAGGTTGCATGATACCCTTTTAAAATAAATAGGGGGGTGCTCAGGACTATTTTCATCACTGTGGCTTGTGGAGCGGGCATCATCATCATCGAAAAAGTCAGGTGGGAGAACACAGCTCAAATTGGTAAAAGCATTAGCAATTTTCAGAGGGTCAGAGCTAGGGGTCCCATTTATGTTTAGCATTGTAGGCGATACTTTAGGTTTTCTGCCAGTGACATCATTTATATTAGACTAGAAACTTCTGCTATCACCCCAGGAGTTGGTAAGCATCTACCTGTGGTACTTATCTTTTGCCTGGCGAGTCTCCCTCGTGCAGTTGTTTCTATCATCTTTATAGGCTTGTAGGTCCTGCTGCTTACCAGTGACTTTTGCACAGTGCCAGAGATGGTCCCGAAACTTCATGTGGGAAAGGAGCTCAGGAGAGATCCAGGGGTTAACCGTGCCAGAGACCTTAATTTTTTTTCAGAGGGGCATGTGTATCACAAGCATTGTTGAAAACCCTTATAAAGTGACAGAGGGCTACATTAACATCATTGGTTGAGTCCAGTATGTTCCAGTTTTGGGCACAAAGCTGTTGTTTTAGGAGGTCCAGGTGGCCCCTTCTGAGAAACCTACTGTAGATAGTTTGGGGAGGGGGGATAAGGAATTTATTAGTCCAACTGCATGTGATTAGGGAATGGTCACTGATGGAATCAGGGTGCATAGTTACATTGGAAAGGCGGTTAGGTTGGTTAGAAATTATCCAGTCGAGGGTGGTGCTAGTGCTCATTTTATAGTTTATCCTAGTGGGTGTATTAACAAGTTGAGTTAGGTGAAGGGCTGTTATTGCGTCCTTTAGTGAGTTGGTCGCAGGTGACGGCCAGTTTATGTTAAAATCTGCCATGATAATTGTCTCCGTGAGGTGATTTTGTGAGTGGAGATGGTCAAGAAGACTGAGGAGACCAGTGGCCGGGTCTTTGGGAGGTATGTAGACTGAGAGTACTGATACTGTTTTATGGTAAGCCCCCAACAGCACTTTTATCGCCAGTACCTGGGTATTGCCACTGAGATCAATTGGTGGCATAGCATACCCCTTTAGGGAATTTTTTAGATATATAGCTCATCCACCCCCATGTTTGGTCAGCCTGTCCAGCCTGAATATAGTGTATCCAGGTATAGCTACTGCAGAATCTGGTATTTTGGAGGCCATCCATGTCTCAACGACAGATAGTATGTCAGGGTTGTGCTGGGTTACCCAGACTTTCAGGATGTCAATTTTGCTTAAAAGGCTACAGATATTAATTGTGGCCAGTTTAATGGTACCTTGTTTAGGACCTGCATTGTAGGTGGGAGGTGCTTCAGGACCTGGATTAGGATGAATGTTTCCAGATAGCAGAAGTAGAATAAGGGCTATCCTGAGTAGGAGTTCTCTTCGAGCCTTGGAGAAACATTTAACCTTCATGCGAACACAGCGAGGTTTTGTCTTTTCCTTGTATAAAATGAGGATGGTGTGGACCTTAAGGACATATTTACAGGGATGTGATCCACCTGGGGGCCAAATATTTATAGGGGGCAGGATCACTGAGGTAGACCAAGGTCCTTTATTAATAGTGAAAAAGTTCCCAGATGAGCAACCTATGTTGACGTGAAGGTTTTTCAAGATTTCAGTATTGGGTGAGTAAACCAAACTATGGCTTGTCTTGCTTGTGGGAGTGGGCAAAGATAGAAATAAGAGAATGGGAAAGGCGCTCAGTAAGAGTTTAAAATTTGGGGCCATGGTTACTTAGAGAGTGAGCAGGGAGCAGTAGCTGTGTACCTTTAAGATGAGACAGGCCAGGGTACAGAAAAAAAATAAAATAGTACGTGTTGATGAGTATGCAGCCGATGGTAGAGGAGGACTTGAGAAATGGGCGGGAACTGTACGTATTTAATAGCGGCCGGGGTTGGTGGGGTGACAGACTATGGTTTGTTAGGGCGTAATAATCTGCTTTAGGGAAGAAGGACCCAGGACAAGAAGTGCTTAGGGGATAGCAGTGGGAAGAGGAATGCATCTTCCAAGAGTTGTTGCCCTCTAGTGGTTTTGCAGTATACTTTGCAAGTGGAAAAGCTAGAAAAATTAATCCTGTTCCACTAGCAATTGGTACTGGTAAACTCAGCATTAGCAGTTCTTTGTATTAAAAAAGAGGTCTCAGGAAGGGTAGAGTTAGGAGCCAATAAGAGAAGGGGGAATGGCGTTATGCCTAATCAGAGCTCAGGAGCAGTAGTAGTGCAGCCAAACGACCTGAAAGGCAAAAAGTGCCAAATTCAGTCCTGTTGGTAGCTGTGGGCTGCTCTTCCAAAATGTGTACCTGGTTGTAGGCTGAGAGGCAGGCAGATCAACGCAGAACAGCCGCTGGGTTCTGAGCAGCTCCTGTGGCTTGCAGGAGGTGGCAGTCACCCGTACCGGCCAGGATCTTGCACTTCTTTGCGTTAAACCCCAGTTGCCACTCTTCTGACCATTTTTGCCAGTTTATCCAGATCTCTTCTCATTCTGCCCACCCCATCTGGATCATCTACTGTGTTGCAGATCTTGGTGTCATCTGCAAACAGACAAACCTTACCCTCCAGTCCATCTGCAATGTCACTGATGAAGATATTGAAGAGGACTGGCCCTAGGACTGATCCCTGAGGTACCCCACTTGTGACTTGCATCTCTTCTGACTGAATACCGTTTACCACCGCTCTGTTTTCTGCCAGTCAACCAGTTTGCCACCCAGTTGACCAACTTCTGACCTACTCTGAGCCTGCCCAGCTTGTTAATCAATCTTCTGTGTGGAACAGTATTGAAAGCTTTGCTGAAGTCAAGGTAGGCGACATCAACTGCTCCCCCTTGGTCCACCACTCTGATTACCCAGTCAAAGAAATCTATGAGATTAGTTTGACAGGAACTTGATGTTGTAAACCCATGCTGTCTTGGATCCTGTGCTCCTATGGGTTCCAGGTGTTGCACTATCCTTTCCTTAAGGAATGCCTCCATAATCTTGCCCACTACTGAGGTCAGACTGACTGGTCTGTAGTTCCCTGCCTCCTCCCTGCTACCAATCTTGTGGAGCGGGATCACATGAGCCCTTCTCCAGTCTTCTGGGACCTCTCCTGTGCTCAGAGACTCACTAAACAGTTCTGATAATGGCTCTGCTAGTTCCACCCTTAGCTCTTTTGGTACCCTGGGATGTATGCCATTGGGTCCCATTGCCTTGTCCATCCTGAGCTTATCGATTTCTTGTAGGACCCTTTCTTTTGTGAAGGGACTAGTGCACACCTCTCTCCCCCCTGTGTCCATGGTGCTGAGCTGTGGGCCCTGACCCACCTTCTCCTCAGTAAATACTGAGCAGAAGTATCTATTTAAGATAGATGTCTTTCCATGGTCCTCCTCCTCACAACTCCCACTTATCTCCTTTGATCTTAGCAATACCCCCTCCATACCTTCTCCTTTCACTTATGTATCTATAGAAAGTCTTGTCCCCTTCTTTTACTGTTCGTGCTAGTGTTTCCTCGGTTTGGGTCTTTGCCTGCCTTACTGCCTTCCCTGCTTCCCTTAGGGAAGTTTGGTATGCCTCCCTATCTTCGTTCCGCTGCGTTCCCTTCTATTTCCAGAAGGCCAGCCTTTTGGCTCTGACCTTTTCTGCTACTGTTTTTGAGAACCAAAGTGGCTTCTTTCTTCTTTTGCACTTCCTTTTCTCTCTAACACAATGGGACATTGCTTCAAGTATTGCATCCTTAATGCTTGCCCACTTTGCCTGTACCCCCTCACCTGTATTTCTTCTTGCTAGGGCTAGCTTAACTCTGTTGGCCATCTTATCAAAGTCAGCTCCTCTGAAGTCCCATATTTGTGCCTTGAAATGGGATGATTTAGTTTTAGTGGCTAAATTGAACCATACCATGTGATGGTCACTGGCCCCAAGGTGACCTTCTACCTGGAGATCTGTGATCCTTTTCCTGTTAGTCAGTACTAGATCTAGGATAGCCCTGTCTCTTGTGGGTTGTTATACCAATTGTTTGAGTCCCTCCCGATGCGGGGAATCCACTGTGTGTCTAGTTCTGGCACATGTTCCTGCTGGTATAGACCAATCTGTATCTGGCATGTTGAAGTCTCCCATTATCAGAACATCCCCTTTAGCTGTCATGTTTTGTATATCTTCTAACAGTAATGTGTCTATGTCCTCCCCCTGGTCTGGAGGCCTGTAGACAATCCCAGTTCATATGGCTGTCCCAGTTTCCAGGGTGACCCACTGTTCTTCTGGCTCTTTATGTGTATTCTGAATTTCTGTAGCTTTGATATTTTCATTGACATAAAGGGCCACTCCACCCCTTCTTTTTACACCTCGGTCTCTCTTCTGAACAGTACATAGCCGGGTACTGAAGTCTCCCAAGTGTGGTTACTGGTGAACCATGTCTCGCTAATGGCTACTATGTCCAGTTAATCCTTTGTCATTGTTGCCTGCAGGTCTGGGATCTTGTTTCCCAGACTGCAAGCATTTGTGTACATGATTTTCCATTGGCCAGATTTCAGTGTGTTAGTTGTTGGGCGAGGTCTGGCATTTCCCCTGTGTGTCGTGTGGGGAGCCGGACCTTTTTCCTTGCCTGATGATGCAAATGAACTACAAACATGCTGAACTCCTGTTTGATCACTAGCTGAGGGGGGAGTGGAGGAGGGACACATTTTTTTCCCCCTCCACTCCTCTCCTTCCCCCTTCTACATCTTTATTATTTCTGTTTACATTGCAAAGATGGTTATATGCACTTCCCTTTTAAGTACTCTGATAACTGGGGCAGAGGAAGAGACTAGATGACTAGTTCTCCAATGCAGAGTCTCCTCCCCCGTAAGTTTCATTATGTTTTTTTTTTTCTCTCCTTTCTTTTTAGGGAACCTCTTTTAGGGTCTCTGGAGGCCCAGAACTCTCGAGTGTCAGGACTACCTCTGCCATTAAGGAGTACACAAAACTGTGCAGTTCTCCTTATGGGTATAGGGAGGAGATCTTACCCCCCAAGTTGGACGTCCATTTAGCAATATGGTTGATTTGGTATCTTAAAGCTACTGTGAATAGTTTTATCAGTTACTTGTTAATGCAACTGTTTTGGTTGATTGATCATGTTTTTATTGCAATTGTTGTTCAGTTCCAGCATAGTGAGACTTACTACTGCATGTGCAGATATATAAACAGAGGAAGGGTTATTCTTTTACAGGACACTGGGCAACTGTTTGCAGAAGGTGCAGCATTTTCTACGTGGTAATGATTGACAGCGTGCTACGTCCTGGGAACCCATTCATGTAATTGGGCTGAGGGATAGATTGGCATCTGCCCTTTTGTTCTGGGTGAGAGGAGATTGGGACCTGTTTAGCCGCAGACTCTGGGTTATTCATAGGCGAGCACACTGTTATAATAACTCTCCATGGCTGTAGAAATGGTCAAGCTGCTGTCTTTTAATATAAATGGTATCAGTATTCCTGTTAAAAGGTCTGGGCTCCACCAATATCTGCGCCAACAGGGGTCGCATTTGCTATATCTGCAGGAGACACACTTGTCCCAGTTAGAGCAGGGTTTTAAATAATTGATTAGCAGTTTTTTTCTTGGGATGATACTAACTGTACAGAAAGTATTTATATAGCTTTTCTAGAAGTGCTGTGTTTGTTAAACACAGTGAGGCAAGAGCTATGCATTTTCACAAAGTTTTTACACTTTTATGAGCAAAACGCTAATCAATTTTTAGAGTTAAATAAAACCCTGTAGAGCATGCTAAACTGGCAGTGGGTGGTAACTATACGGTCTCATCCTCAGCCAGTAGAACTGGGAAACGTCGAGGTGTAGCTATACTGATCCCCCGTGATACCATATTTGTTAAGGAACAGGAGTACCTTGATGTAGGTGGATACTTTGTTATACTAACATACTAAAATGCCAGCAGAATAGGCCTAATTGTCTTTCGTGTCTGCTCGTTTGGTCGGCCCCCACCCTGGGAACTGACCTTGCTGCCCCCCTCTCTGGCTTCTCCCTTCCCAGTCCCGGATATTCTCGCTGCACTGGTTTTTGCTTCCAGAACCCTTCCCCTGTACCTGTCCCACCCACTCTTGAACCCCTCCACCGTCTCTGCCTCCACCAGCCCCCTGGGCAGCGCATTCCATGGCTCCACCACCCTCGCAGTGAAGTAGCACCTCCTCCTTTCTCCCCTGAATCTCTCCCCCCCCTCCAGCTTCCACCCATGCCCTCTAGTTGCACCCACTCCTTCCTTCAGAGCAACCTGACTGCTCCTCCCCTGTTTATCCCCCTAATGTACCTGAAGACCTCTATCATGTCCCCCCGGTCCCTTCTCTCTTCCAATGTGTACATATTTAGCTCTTCAAACCTCTCCCCATAGGTCCTATCCCCCAAGCACCAAATCATTCTGGTTGCCCTCCTCTGGACCCTCTCCAGGAGTTCAACATCCCCCTTTAAATGTGGCGTCCAAAACTGCACGTAGTACTCGAGGTGCGGCCTCACCAAGCAGTTGTACAGTGGGAGTAAGATGTTACATTAGCCAACATATACTTCCCACTGGGAGCCTCCCCAGCTCTCCTATGTAGGTTTCTAAATAAATTACTGGACATTCAAAAAGGGCATTTGCTAATTGGGAAGAGACTTTAATGTCACACTGAATCCTCGGAGGGACTCTTCCCATCCCCAAGCTCATAGGAGCTCTCCAATACAAAAACTTCTCCGAGCTCAGCTCCCTAGGGTGGGTCTGACAGATGTCTGGCGCCATTTCTTCCCTACACTGGAGGGCTATACTTTTTACTCCACCCGCCACCATACATTTTCTAGATTAGATTATATTTTTACCTCCACAGAGTTCTTAGACAGAATACAGGATATTTCTATAGGGGCACGATTCTTATCCGACCATGCACCCCTTCTGTTAAAAATAAGTATGGGTGTAACTCGGAAATCTACCCTATGGAGATTAAACATCTCTCTCTTACAAGACCAAGTTTTTAAAGATAAGATGGAAGGGTGGATTTCTCAAATCGTACAGGAGAATTTAACCCCGATACCCCTCATGTTTTAATCTGGGATACTTTAAAGGCAGTGATAATGGGGGACATAACTGCGTATTTGACTTATGAAAATAAACAAAGAGAAGCTCGATACAGAACTTTATTAGGGCTCTTAGCTGATTTGCAGGCCAGGGAGGCTGGGGGGGGGGAGAGAGAGAGGGTTTCCCCTCAGGAACTTAGGGAGGTGCAAACTGAAATACAGAAGATACTAGATTACAGGGTTCAGGCGGCCCTTATGTATACCAAAAGGTTTTACTATGAAGGGGGACCGGGGGGTGGGTGAGAAATCTAGTTAAAATAATTAGGCACTTTAAACATACAGCAGCTGTAACTAAAATTAGGAATTTAACTACAGGGACAGTACTTTACCATCGTACGGAAATCCTGAAAGTTTTTGAATCTTTCTATAAAAATTTATACGCGGAACAACAACCTCCCCCACTTGCAAACATCAGGAACTTCCTGTCTCCTTTGACCCTCCCTAGATTAACTGAGGAGCAACAAGCATTTTTGGTAAGTCCCATAACAGTTACTGAAATACAGTCAGCAATAGGCAAAGCTAAGACTCTGAAATCTCCAGGGCAGGATGGCTTTGTAGCAGAATTGTATAAAGCCTTTTCAGCTATATTATTACCACCCCTTCAACGAGCCTTCTTAGAAGTCCAGGAGGGCGTCCCCTCCTCCAGCTTCCTGGACGTATGCGGTTACATCTGTAATTTTGAAACCTGGGAAGGATCCTTTAACAACCGAGTCATATAGACCTATCTCAGTTCTTAATTGCGACTGTAAGCTCTATATGTCGATCTGGACTCGGAGACTGGAGGATATCCTTCCAGGACTGATTCATACAGACCAAGCTGACTTTTTGAGATCAAGACAAACTACTGACAACATTCAGCATATAATTCCCCTGATGGAGTACATGTCAATGAACCCCTTTTCTTCTATACTGCTAAGTTTAGATGCCTACATGGCCTTTGACAGAGTCTCCTGGGGATTCCTCTGGGAGGTTCTATCATCATATGGCTTCCCTAAAGAATTGATTCATTGGTTAAATGGGCTGTACACTTCTCCTAAAGCCTACATCAGACTCAGTGGAGAAATATCCACCCCGATACCCCTGGAGAGAGGCACACGACAGGGCTGTCCTCTCTCGCCGCTCCTCTTTGCTCTCTGTATTGAGCCCCTGGCACAGGCGAATCATGCTTCTCGGACTCTTTTGGGCATTGATGTGGGTGGGAGGAACTGGAGATTGGCGTTACACACAGACAATATTATGCTTACCCTGCAGGAACCTGATAGATCCCTCCCAGCTTTATGCGATATTCTGGACCATTTTGCCCAGTTATCGGGATATAAAATAAATCCATCAAAGACGGAGGTACTGCTCTTCCATTGTACTCCCTCCAATATTATAAAACTCAGGTTCCCCTTTAGATGGCGGAGTACCAAAATTAAGTACTTGGGGGTTACCCTCCCCAGAACGTTCATAATGTTGTTGTGCTTAGCTATGAGCCACTCACCTTACAGATAGAAAGGGATATCCATGAGTGGTCCCAACTTCACCTTCCTTTTTACTCAAAGATAGATCTTATTTGAATGAATGTACTCCCCAGATTGCTTTATTTATTTCAAACTATCCCGATGTCTCCTCCGCCAAGCTATTATACCTTCTGGAATTGCACCTTGGCAAGGTTTATCTGGGAGGGTAAGAGGCCTTGAATTAGATGGACTATTCTACAGCTTCCCAAGGAACGAGGAGGCTTGGCCCTTCCTAACTTGTTTAAATATGAACAGGCCACTAAACTAGTCAGAATTCTGCACTGGAGCAACCCAAGGTATATTCTGCCCTGGAAGACCCTGGAGTTAGCTCTCAACCAGATTCAAGATATTTCCCTGGCACTATATTACAAGACCCCTCCTTTCCCAGGGACCCCCCATTTACAAGTAGTGTGTCTCACCTTAGAGAAGTGGCGAGGTTGCAATTTCGAGGGAATTTAAGACAGAGCATATTTCTAAACTTAAGTCAGAAATAGTTCACTTACCATCACACTCAGTACAGATTCTGGACCAGTGGAGTAACAGAGGCCTGAAATTCTTGTTCCAATTGATGAAACCTGAGGGCATTCTCTCATTTTTTAACTTGTGGGAAACCTATGGAATACAACAGATCGATCATCAGGTATACCAACTCCTTGGCGCCCTTTAATGCAGAGGGGTCCCAGCAGAAGTGCTTTGCCCAATCCTCTCCCTAAGATATTACACCTTTTTATTGTAACTTTGAATGGACAGTCAATGGCGCATTTCATAGGCAAAATATATGAGGGACTACAGGAGCTTTCTCTAGAGTCCACCCTTTCAATATTAGGAGGCTTGTAATAGAGAACTGGAAGTCCCAGCGTTGGAGGAGGACTGGCATAAATACACAAGGCTTTCTATGAGGGTACCCCTTGCACCCTGTTGGAGAGAGTTCTTCTGGAAAACCAGAAATAGATTATTTAACACCCCAGCTAAGGTGGCTAAAATTACAGGAGAACCACATGGGAAATGTTGGAGAGCATGTGGGGAACTGAGGGCAGGTCATTTTCATATTTTCTGGGCATGCCTGAAGCTTAGAGCCTATTGGCGAGACATAGCCCTACCTTTGGGGGAGTTAGTAGGGGTGGAGGCAGTTCTTACTCCTGAACTGGTGCTGATTACAGTCCCACCTGAGGGGCTTCGGATTCAGAAGGGATCCCTCCTGGTAACTTATATTTTTAGTAGCCAAGAAGGCTATCACACGTTTATGGGGTAAACACAACCCTCCTACGCTCTTTGAGTGGTTTGGGATAGTGAGGGAGCTCTATACCTTAGAATGCCTTTCTTCCAGGGGTTTAAAGTCTGATGCCTCATTCGGAATAAGGTGGAGGAAGTGGATCCTGTATGCTACACTGCGGGACCCCCTTTTTGTACCATGATACACCTACTTATAGAATATATCACTAGCATTATGAAGCAGGCGGGTATATTGGGGTCATTATTTACAGCTTTAACAGTTACCTTCCTACATTGGTCCAGATGGATCTAAGACTGTCCAGTGTGCGTTCCAGATGAATCCTCAGTGATACGGGCTTCTCTGTCAGTGGATTTGTCATTCCCGGATTGTGTTGTACCCGTGTATTGCTGTATTAACTCTGATCAAGCTTGATTGTCTCTGTGTACCTGACATGTCTCACTGTATTATGTTGATTTATAAGAGAAGAAATAATTTAATATAAAAAAAAATCAATTAGCAGCGGCGGAAAAACACTGGGGAGAAGGATCCTGTTTCCATGCAAATTAGTGATGAAGGACAAAGGGCCAAGAGAAGTGAAGACAGTCTGTAAAATACAACTTGAATTGTGTTTAAATGTTATGTTTTTAAACGTTTTCCCAGGAGTGCTGAAATCTTAACTGACAGTAGTCCTTTGCCCGCTGTATGACACCAGTACGTCCCTCTCTCGCAATCTGCATCATCATCATGGGGCTGCGCTCTGCGGAGGCTGATTCTCTGCATGCACTGGCACAGAATCACCACATGAAGAAGATGCGAGCTCCACTCCTCCAGTGGGCAGGCACTGAGAAAATATAGGTGTCTGCTGCCAGAAGTTCCTGCCTTAAAGGGAAACATCCACCTGTAATCGGGCCACAGCTCAGTGTAAGGCAGGGCCTGATTAGCATTCTCACAAAGTGTTAAAACTGTTTTACTTACAGTCTGTTTATTAATTTAAATTTTGTTATCTGGTTGATCTCGCTGTCCTTCCTGCTGGCATTTTGACCTGTAGTGCCCCTAGGGGCACAAAAACAACCTCTCACGGCTGTCTCGAGTATGACGTATGAGCCGGGAAGCAGCTGCAGGAGCATGCATAGAAGTCCTGTACAGTCGGAGCTGTTAATTGCTCCAGTTTGCAATTTACATGTCCCAGTGCTATACTGAGACCAGGTGTAGACTGTAAGTCGACTGCCAGTCTATACCTGATCTCGTATAGCACCAGGATAAATAAATTGCAAACCAGAACTATTAATAGCTCTGCTTCTCTAAGGACCTCTGTGCATGGTCCCATGACTACTCCCCATGTGAGCTGCTAGGGGTCGCTGTAAATGCCAGTGGGAGGATGGCAGTGTCAGTGGCTCAGTAGGTAGCTACTCACCTCTGAGGCTGGGAAATCAGAGGGTTGTGGGTTCAGTTCCCACATCTGGCACTTGGGTTAATATCCCAATACTGACACTGTAGTGTAGCATGAGAGGGGTGCTGCACTTCTGAGGTGCCTACTTTCGGATGAGACGTTAAACTGAGGTCCCATCTGCCTGGATTGGTGGTAGTTCAGGTGGATGTTAAAGATCCCATGGCACTTCTCGAAAAGAGGGGAATTTCCCCGGTGTCCTGGCCAAATTTCCCTCATTCACTAAAAATACCACCAACAGTTTAATCTGGTTCAAGGTCAGTTGGCATTCATCTGTATCCCCCTCCACTGGGTTGTGCCTGAAAATAGGCAGGATTTGTCTAGTGCACTTTCCCGGTCAACAAAAACTAACTAACTAACCAACCAGATAAAATCTAAATTACGAAAGAGACTGTAAGTTAAAAAAAAAAAATAATACTGTAAAAATGCTAATCGGGCCCTGCACCTACTGTACAGAGCAGAAGTTCCCAACTGGTTGGAGTGGGGTAAAAGTAGAGACAAAGCAGAGCTTCTGGTAGATAATGCTTTTGAAGAGTTTGGGACCCAACTCACAGACACATATTTGTAGGAGTCCCATTCTCACCAAACAGCTTTTATGTGTGGAAACCGGGGATATGAAAATTTAAAAAGATGGGCTGAAATAAAGGGAATATCATTAGACTTTCTTGCCACTCATAGGAGTCTTGAGCAAGGTTCATGGGTTCTGGAACGCTTAAAGGAAAACTAAATTAATTGTAAAACTGCCCCCCTAAATGAAACCCCTCTGATTAGACTTTTAAGTCATTAAAATCATTTTTTGCTAACCTGACTGCCGTAATATTTAATTCCATGTGTCTGTTCCAGTGCAAACCCTTCTAGAGCAGTGGTGTGCCATTTCACATTCACAATATGGCTCCACACTGTTCCATGGTATTGCACTGTTGTGAATGCAAAATGGCGTTGTGCATCTCCGGCTGCGTTTATATTGCAGCGGGGACGCAGAATTAAACAATACAGTAGTCGGGTTACTAGAAAAATTATTTTAATGGCTTAAAAGCCTAATCGGTGGTAGTGGTGGGGGGTTACAATGAATATTGTTTTCCTTTACTATGAGGTTCATAGAGACTCCCAAGAGCTGCAGATAGCCTGGATCTGTCCCATGATGCAGACTGAGCTTAGGAGCGCCCTGAGCTTGGTGGTCCTGGGCTTGCATGTTGGGCTTTGGTGGTCCTGGCTACCAACTGTGTAGGTATGGTGCTTTTGACCTGGTTGGGCAGTCCCAAACTGCTGACTAGACTAGGGAGTCTTGGGCTACTCACTGCGCTTATGTGTGTGTGTGTGTGGGGTGCATGGCTATCAACTGGGTTTACTTGGGTCCTACATTACCAGCTTGACTTTGGGCCCTGGGCCACTGGCTTGACTTGGGAAGAAGGCCCCTGGCCACAAACTGGGCTTTGGAGGGCTGTGGCTATGGACTATGCTTGAACGGGTTCCCAGGCTGAGGGCTGTACTGGGGGACAGACTGTGGTATGCATTGGCTGCAGCACATGCTGGATGTAAAAAGGTGAACTTGATTGTACAGGTTTTGAGGGACGTTACACCTAACTTTCAGAAAAGAAAATACCGTTTTTAATACAGTGATTTACGTGTAAAACTCCCTTTGATCCTTTTGTCTTCTTAAATTCATTGTTTTTCTTTTTAGGTATCCCTTAGGGTCACCTTTGAGGAGTAGCTACCCAACTTGGATCGCTCAGGTAACTGCTTCTGAACAGAATTTATCATAAACATTTTATAAGAAACTATTATAAGGTGCTAGGGGTTAATGTGCTGAGGGACTTACAGAGAGGGGTGGCTAACACTGAATGCCTGTACTGTCTGCCCATCCAGTGTTTTCATTTAGCAGGTCATTTCTTAGGTTCACCATCCTCCAGGAGATGAAGTACCTCCTAACATGGCCTTTGACCTTTACCACTCCTGATGTTCAAGGCATTTCCCAGCATCCTGCTGGTGAACACCAGATCAAAGAGCAATGACGGTCTCGTACTATATTTTGCTGAGTTGCCTTGACGTCCTTTATTATCCCCCCGCCCGCCCCAAAGAAATCACATTAATTCCCTTGTGCATCCATTCCTCTGAGCTTTTGCAGCAAATGGCAGTGGAGCTGTTAAAGAGTGAGAAGGAGATGGGAACTGCTGTGAGCACCAGCAGCCTTATCAGGGACCTATTGCCATGAGCAGCACCCCAAGAGAGGGGCCAGGGCTCAGTGTAAGCAGCAGGTTGGGACCTACCAGTAGGAAAAAGTGCTTAGGAGTGTTGCAGGGCCCGAAGAGAGGCCAAAACAGGAGTGGGTAAGGGAAATGGTGGTGGTGGGGGGCTAAGGAGAACAGTGCAGATAATGGGAACTATATGCGGGGAATTGGGATGGAGAGAGTGAATGGGGGAGAAGGGGAGGGGGAGAGAAAAATAGTGTACTCTCCTTGACAGTGGCTTGCTGTGTGTATAAATGGCCTCTCTATTATCTCATGTATTTTTTTAATCACCAAGTGAGTCTGTGCTCATGATGTGGATACCAATAAATTTTATTAACATTATGCCTCTCTTGAGCTGGCCCGGTGGTGCTGAGGGTTGAGGCGCTGGACACCACACCTCACAACACGCCGACGACCCGGTTTCGGAAGTGTAATTGGGTCTCAGTGGGTCGGTAGGGGCAGGGGAGGATTGAGCGTCCGGAGGACTGCTTTCCTTTCCTGGAGTGGGATCAGGGCATCACTTGCTGCACTGGCTGTCCCCAGTGGAGACTGGGAGAAGCAGTGACCAGCGAGCCACAGTTTGGGGATGGGAGAGGTGGATGACCTGTGTTCGCGCACAGGAGCGTGTGCGCTACGCGCCGGACATCACTGTACTTCCTCTCCCCAAGGGGAACTACAGTACAGATACGTTCCCTGCAGCAGCATGAAGCCACCGACGGATGACCTGATTCAAAGGGGCCAAACAAAGCCTGACAGTTGGGGTGAGGGCTCCAAGGTGATGTGGTCTCCTCTCTTGATCCCCCTCCCGAGGGTGGCCCCTCCGAAGGGGGCAAGCTGCGGTCCTCCTGGCTTCAGCGGTTGCGGCAGGGGTTGGCTCCTTCTGGGATCATTTGAGCCTCTGTGAACATGGCAGATGTGGGGGGGGAGTAATCCCCAACTGCAGAGAGTGCATTAAAGAAAAAAAAAAAAAAAGCATTGTGCCTCTCAGGACATTTACTAAAGAGCCACAGTATGGTGGTTGCTTTTTTGGTGGCTCAGCTGCCACTTGCTCCCCTCCCATGGAGCTGCAGCCTTTCCCTGAATTTAGCTTTTTGTCCTCCACCTTCACAGAGCATTGACACTACACTGTGGCCCTCACTGTTGGCCCCTTGTCCTGCTCCTTCCATAAATTTGCCTCCTGGGGATTACAGCTACTGCCACAAGAGTAGCTTCCATGGATTGCGACACCAGCCACACCTTCAGTGGCAGCTACTCTACTACTCGCAGCCTGTTCTGAAGCAAGCTTACCACTCTGGGCATTTAACTACAGCTGCAGGTGGGACTTAAAATGACCATGGAAACAGCTTCTTCTGTGGTTTGTCACTTATGACCCACCTACCTCTTCTCACCCACACTCCTTATCGTTAGTACAGAGCCATCCTGCACATGCACGCCATACAAGTTTTATTATTCCTTTATTCAAAACTGTTCTACCAGGTAAGCAATATAGAGTACATCAGTCTTATTTACAGGTGCGACCTGGTTGAGGGCTGCAGTGGGGAATCCTCACTCTTAAAATGCATTTGCTCCTGTCTTGGAACATGGTAGTACTTCATCAAAGGGCTGTGCCCTTACCTTCTTTTACTTATCCCGCCTCCACCAGCCAGGGAGATGCTGGGGAATGTACATTAGAGTTGGCAGCCTAGGAAGAGAGATGTTTTTTTCTGGACCGGCAAGTCACCAGGGATACGTGTGTGTTTTTTTTGTTTTTTTTTTTAATAGCCGTCTTCTTATTTTATTTTTTTATTGTTGCTGGCTACTTCCAGAAGGAGCCCCCAGTCCCATCCCCTGAAGTCCACCATCCAGCACTGACCCAGCCCCAGAGCCCCCCCCCCCGGTGGGGTTCCCCAACCCTCACCAAAGACCGGATTCAAGGGGTCAGCACTGTGGCTGGCCGGGAGCTTAGCATGCGAGGTGCCCTCCACCATTCTGCTGCGGCAACTTGGTTTTTCTGTTGTTTCTCCCTTGGAGTCGAGGCGTGCAATAACGCCTGTGGAGAGGAGTCTGTACGTGTCCTCTTGCGCTCCCTCCAAGCGTCTGCTCTGACTCCTCCCCTGTCTACAGTGTGGCAGCCATGTCCCCCAGAGTCCGCTAGGGAGCAGACAAGTGCCGACATCTGGGAACCCCCAGAGAAGGAGATCAGTCCGTCAGATGCTCAATCCTTCTCCGTCCCTGCCAACCCCCAGCGGCCCGTGCTCGTTCCCAAACATGGACCACTGGCATTGCACGAGGTAAGGCGTCTAGCACCTCAGCGCCACCAGGCCAGCCACCATTTTCAAGAAATCAAAGCGACCGCTCGACTAACAAGGTCCTTGTCAATCGAGCGGTCACTTTGATTTCTTAAAATCCCAACTCTATATGCTACTAAAATGTATAGAAACGCTGTCTCCCCATTGAACTCGAATGGGCACGCATATTGTGGCATTCGCTTTAAGGACCTCCCAAAAAGGGGCTGCATATGCCTACGTGGGGCATGTCGTCCTCTTACGGAAGTGGCTCCGTTTATGGCTGTGGTGGCTGGGGGCTAGTTTATGAGCGCTAAAACTTTTTAAAACTGAAGCAATAAATGGACATATGCATAGCAATGGACTACGGACCAGGTAAGCTATGTAATATGGCTGGGGAAGCAGGAACTTTTAAAATAGCAACCTGCTCTTTAAAAGAGGGTAGGATAGATTCAAGGGGGAGGTAAGAGTGACTTTGGGGGGGAGCAACATGTAGCAAGCGCATATGAGCTCCACAACAAGCAGACTCGATAGACCTTCTTCTGCTAGCATTTCTTTTGTTCATATGTACCTGTCAAGTGGATGGAGGAATTTAGAACAGCAGAACATTTCCGATCTCGGCTCACCAGATGATGGCCAAGTCCCACTACACACCACACTTCACAGCAGTGTACATGAATGGTTTCCCCAGTCAGTGTCCTGAGCAGAAAGGCACATTTCTTACCCTTTGGTTGACCTTTAAAGTGAGGAGCCCTCCAGAGAAAGGGACTCTCCCCTCTAAACTGGGCACTGGAGGACCTGGGAAGTTATGTGACCAGAGCCAGCAGTGAGTGGCAAGTACAGTAGGTAAGAAGACCATGGCGCTTGAAGGAGTAGGTGACCAGGGAGCATGGAAAGGGGCAAAACATTAAAAACGACTTAATTTGTCAACTGGGTCTCCCGGGACAGACTACCAGGGCATTTCTTCACCAGCCCACCTGTGAATACCTTCCTACAAATACTCAGCGAGTACTCCTGTTTAAGACACCAAAATATTCATTGGTCATCATTTGGGCCGGAATGAAGAAGGCCTCATAAATCCTCTTCCACTGGCCCAGATGACCAAGGTTGGTTGCATCATAACCCCCCCCCCAAAAAAAAAATCTCCCACTGACCAGCCCACCTCTGTCCTTCACAGTTGCTTGTGAGAAATTTCTGCCTTCTGTAGAGGTGTTAAGAAGTTTTAGTTGGCAAGCGAAGTTCCCAGTGACCCCCCCAGCAAACCATATGTATTTAAATAGAATTCCTTCCCTGTACCCAGGAAAGTTTATGCCGCCAGTTAAGACAAACTGTTGTCCCTTCCGCCTGCCCACAGAAGCAAGGTCCCTCCCCCCCTCCAAACCAGGCCCTCTTAGATATAAAACAACCCCTTCTCCCTTTAACACTCTTTTACCAAAACAAACCATCTCCTCCCACTCAAAGCCACGAAACTCCAGTTTACTATAAAACCTGTGTTAAAAAAAAAAAAAGGTCCTGGCAGAGTGAGTGCATTCTTACTTTTCAAAGTCTGTGAGCCAAATGATTGGTGAGTAAGTTGCATCCTAGTAGTAATACCTGATTGGCTCAAAACCAGTCAATGTGATATTACTACTAGGATATACATCACTCTCCATTCATTTGGCTCATAGACTATGACACGTAAGAATGCACTCACTCTGACGGGATGTTTTGTTTGTTTGCTTTAATACAAGTTTTATAGTAAACTGGAATTTGGGGGCTTTGTGGTGGAGGTGGGGCGTTGTTTTGGCAAGAGGGTGGTACAGGAAGGGGTGTTGTATTGTCACTGAGGAGGGGGTTGGTAGGGGAAGGTGGGGAAACATGCTGTTGCAGGCAGGGCAAGGGAAGAGGGATTGTATCTAGCATTAATTGCCGATTCTACAGTGGAAAATGGCTATTGGGGGCTTTGAGGTGGAGAATGGGGTTTGTTTTGGGAAGAGTGTTGTAAAGGGAGGGGGATTTGTGTTAAGAGGGGAAGGGTAGTGGGGAGGGGGAACCTGCTTTTGTGCTTTGAGAAAAGGATAGCGGTTTACCTTAATGGACAGAATACACTTCACTGGGTATAGGAGAGGAGGAGGGAAGTTGGGGCTCAGCAGTGGATTGGTAAAGAAAACTATTTAAATGCATGCGTCTTGCTTGGAGGACATGGCTGCATGACACAGAGGGTGGGGGTGGTTTAGTGTTTAATTAAAACAACTGAACAGAAGTCTTGCTACTTCGCCTAGCACTTCATGAGCAAAGTGTGCACTTCACGACGTGAAGGACTACATGAAGTGGCTCTTTGTACTTTACAGAGTTGGGGAAACTTCTTTCGCAAAGTCACGTTACCTGAATTTGCACATCTCTACCTGTCAGCCCAACCCCCATGCCGACATACTTTTAAAGTGCAGTTTGCCCTAACCTGACTTCTCATCTCATTATTGTTGTCAACACCTGTCTCTTGATCCTGATCCATTATCGGGGAGGAGGGGGTGGAGGTGCCAGAGGTGGATAGAACCTTGGGGCATATTAAATAAATCAAGTTCTGCCAGCAACTCCCATGGCTACCCAATACCATCTTAGCCAGACACCCCCCCTCCCCCACACAGCCCAAAATGTGGGCCAGAGTCCTAGATAATATTTTTGCCTTGATCCATGATTTGGGAGGAGGTGGAAACTTTCCAGCTGCTCAGTCATTCTTCCTCCTGCAGCATCACCCTTGTAGGTTTTGAGACAGGAGTCTAGGAGTATTACAGACAGGCCTGTAATATTGAGTGATACTAGGCAAACTGTAAAAGAGAAGAAGATTACCAGTAGAGCTCATTAAACAGACCCCTAATATTTGGATTAGACAGGGAGATTAGCTGCTGGTTAGGAAACGGAAGCCCAGAGTGTTTGTGTAGGTAAAACTACATCATGCTGCTTCCCAGAAAAAGTTGCAGTGCCGTGCGCTTGGGGCCTGTCAGTGACAAAAACACCATACATTGGTACATTTTATCATTTTTATGTCACATAAATTGACAAAACATTTATTGAAAAGTGACAAAAATGCATTTTTATGTTGCAGATGATCTTCAGTGATCCTCAAAGAAGTCAATGCAGGGTCCAGATAATATCTAGAAGGTGATAGGTTCAGGAGTTTCAGATCAGCAGCATGGACCAACAGGTACTATAAAATAACCACCACCCTAATTTATATACTGAGCGTACATTGCTACGACACTAAAAGGTACTGCGAGCAAAATTCTTCAGCGGAGCTGCTACATTATTTTACTGTTTCGTGATTGGAATGCACTAAAATTGCACTTTGTGCAAAACAGAAGTAGTTGTAACCTTTATTCCTTTGACCCCAGGGACATTAAAGAGCTAATTTACTGCCTAAAATTAAATTTAGTTTTTAAAAGCAGTCAACTGTTACCTTTTATATCTGAGGTACTTCTTTCCACTTTGGTTAATTAGAAGACTTGTTTTTTTACCTGATGTTAGTAGGTGTGATGTGTGGGACAGCACTCTACCTGGTAGCTGAAATATCTAGTTCTGTTCCTCCCATGACATCATCAGCATTGTGACCTCACTGACTGTAAGGGGGGAAAAATAGTGCCAAGTATTTCAGTACGAAATTTACTTGAATAAATTAAGTTTCGAGCCAAAAGAAATCATCAGAGCTGGCCTGTCGGTGCAGGGGTGGGGCTGTTGCTCACAGCGCTGGTGACCCTGGTTCAGGAGCGAACCCACGCAGCCGGGATCAACTGGGGGAGACGGGGCAAATGTCCCAGAGGGTGCTACCCTTTTCTGGAAAGGGAGGGTTCTGTCCTCTGTGGCAGTACGGCCACATGGATGACCACAGACGGCTGGAGGATAGACAGGAGGGTTGAACTCAGCTGACATTGCTGCACTACAACCGTGTTGCATGCACAGTCCCTTGACATCTTCGCCACAATGTCCTTTGGGGTCAGGAGAAACCGTGAAAGTGGCCCTGAGAAGTTTTTGATGACTACCACCAGTTGAATGGCTCCAGAGTGCTGTAGGATCAGTTTATCAGCCAGACAGAACTAGAAACAGTGTACTGTGAGAATACTTTAGTTCAACGGCTATTCTTTCTTGCACTTGCCTCCTTTCATGCAGATTTACCATTCTATCTCCATACCACCACAGATCACCACCTTGGTGAAATTTGAGATTAAAGCAGCAGTGCAATGAAGTTGGTCAAAACATTTGACCCTACCCTTTTTCCTGTATAAAAGATTCCAGGTATAAGTTGGCCCGGTGGCACAGAGGGCTGAGGCGCTGGCACCTTACCTCGCGCCACGTAAGTGACCTGGGTTTGGGAACAACCTCGGGGTCAGAATGGGATCGAGCCTTGCCTCTCCCTTCCATGGGGTGGACGCCTGCTCTGCCGTAGTCCTGCTTCCACCGGGTGGAGGTCCGGTGGGTAGCTTAGGCAGTTAGGAGCGGCAGCGTATGTCCGGGAAGGGGTGGAGGGGCCACCGGATCCTGGTGTGTGCATGCGCCTCCACGCAAGTACATGCATGTGTACGCCTTGGCCCCGGGGGAGGGGAGCAAGAGAGAAAAAGACAAATAATATATTGGGGGGGGGGGGGAATCCAGACATGGTCCAGTTTTAGTTAATTGTTTTTTTCAAGAAAAAAAGAAGGCTGCCATACCATATTTTGCATAGTAGTAGCATTGTAATCCTAGCAAGGTTTAGAATTGAGAAAATAAATAGTCATGGTGCACAGCGTAGGAGGTACCTAGACAAGTACATTTGACAGATATGCTAATGTTTTTAATTAAATCTGAAACTAGCATGTTTTGGAAAAACATTTTTTGTTGCACTGCTGCTTTAGAGACTTACCTGTCTCAGCATCGGCACCTGCCAGCTCAGTGCCTTACCCCTCTCTGACATCACTGTTGCCGATATTTTGTCCAGTAATCCAAAAATTAAGAAATGCCATCACTCGTAAACTTAGCCCCACCGGGTCCCAAGGACTTCCTGTTTCTGGGGCATACGACACTCCTTCAGCTCACTAAAGTTGTGACATGATGCTAGGGAGTCTTGAGGCAGCCCATTATAGCCTATGGGGGAGCACCTTTCAGATAGTTTTATATTGTAATGGGCAGTTGGTGAAAAACATGGGCACCGTCAACAGAACAAGTTTCCGGTGCCCACATTTCTTCCCAACTGCCCATTACAATATAAAAAACTATCTGAAAGGTACGCCCCATAGACTATAATGGCGCTCGTCCCCGCACTCAGAAAATACTTGCCTGCTTCTGTTTGAGGCTGAGAAACTTGTTATACTGCAGAGAACAAACTAGAACGCATTTGAGGAACTGGGAACCTGGTAAGACATAATATTGTTGGGGACGTGTTAGGAAGGTAAGCTACGCTTTCTACAGAAAGTTTCATTTTTTCTTATTGGCATTAAGAAAAGAATTACAGGATTCCATTAAAGTGTAGTAATTTTATAACCAGAGGGGGTGAATTACAACTGAAGTTGCTTGATTCCTGTGCTTGAGACCTAGGATTTGGAAGGATATTTGTGCAACATTTTAGAAGTGTCCTGCTGGCTGAGGAGTGGGTTCATTTTTATCCCTGGACTCAGTAGAGTGATTTGTGTAGGAGCAGTGGTCTAGTAAATTGTGGTGTTGGTTGACTTACTATAAAGGGCAGTACTCACCAGGGTGGTGGAGCAGTAGTGTGTTTGATTGTTTCTAACAGTCACCAGTGGTTGTGGCAGTTCCTTTATAGCCAAGGTTCTGACATCACTTCCTCAACAGGTCTTGGGGCAGAACTGTCATATTCTTAATAACCCAGCACAGTGCATAAAGGGTAAGTACACACCAAAAAAAAAAAGATATTTTATATATTACTCATTGTATATTATAAGGAGGAGAGGGACATGGGGAGGAAACAAAGCAAAAGTTCTCTTCCGGGAGACATTCTGGAACCTATGTTACTGCCCTATTTGCAGGCAACTGTCAGCTCTGAGGGAGGAGGTTGCCAACCTCCAGGCTGGACTGGCAAGGACTAAGGAGGCCTCCCCCACCGAAAGAGTACCAGTTCCACAACCACTGCCTCAAAGGTTGCCAAGTGTGAAGAGCAGTTGGACCACAGTGGGTTCTGGGAGGGTGAGGGTGGTGGAACTGAGCCGTACCCCCCTAGTTGTACCTCTACACAAGTCATGTGTCAGTCTGGCAAATCAAGGTTCCTCTATGATGACACCCTCAGTGGAGACCAAGAAGAATGCTGGGGACATCCACAAGGGAAACCCACAAAAGAGTGGCAAGGTACACCACAGGGGAAGGAAACAGCTTCTGATAGGAGACTCAATTGTTAGGGGTGTAGACCTGGGAAAGGGAGAGGAGAAGGAAGTAAGGTGCCTGCCTGGTGCCATGGCTTGGAGGGACAGGAAGCAAATCCCCAGGATTGCAGAAACAGCATCACAGGAGAGGAAACTAGATATCATTGTCCACCTCGGGACAAATGACCTAGCTAGGCATGAGATCAGTGCAGTGCAGGATGAATCTGTGGAGTTGGGGAGGGTCCTCAGACAGGTAGCAAGCACGGTAACCTTCTCAGAGGTGCTGCCAGTCTATGGCAGGGGTGAGTCTAGGGTACTGCACACCATGCAGTTTAATGAATGGTTGCAAAACTGGTGCAGAGCATAGAGTTTTGGCTTCATTGGGGACTGGGGGTCCACCTGGAGAGATGAAGGTCTATACTGGCATGATGGTCTGCATCTGTCCAGGAAGGGAAACTAGCTCCTAGGTGACAGGTTTAAATGCTCCCTTGGCAAGCTTTTAAACTAGCCAAGGGGGGGAGGTGCTGATAGGAAGCAGGAAAGTTCAAGCCTCCCCCCCCACAAAACATGGCAGGTAGTAGGGTAAACACTGAGGTACAGAGCTTGACAGAGGGCAGAACAGGGGTAAATGGAAAATAGACAAGGGCAATAAGAGCAGGGATGGGGTAAAAAAGGATAAAGCCAACATTAAATGGAGGGCAATGAGTACCAATGCCCGTAGCCTGGGAAACAAGCTTCCTGAGCTAGTAGTCCTGATGGAAGAGGAACACTTGGATATTGTGGCAGTCACAGAAACATGGTACACGGAGAACCATGACTGGGATGTCAACATGCCAGGGTACACAATCTACAGAAGGGACAGGGAGGGTAAAAGAGGAGGTGGAGTAGCTCTCTACATAAGGGAAGGGATCAAAGCTACAGAACTAAAAAGTAAAGGGGGAGGACAAGAGGCACTCTGGGTCACCTTGGAGACGGGGAATGACATCACAATCCGCACAGGGGTTGTATACAGACCACCATCTCAAGGGAAGGAAATGGACAAGAAAATGATAGAGGATATTCTCAAAATGGCTGATAAAGGGGAGGTACTGTTGATGGGGGACCTGAATATGCCAGATGTTAACTGGACGACATGGACTGCAGCCACATCCAAGAGCAGGGTCATTCTCGGTGCCTTACAGGGGGCATGCCTTAGACAGCTAGTGGTGGAACCCACTCGGGAGGGAGCAATATTAGACCTGGTACTCTCAAATGGAGAGAGGATCACAAATTTAGAAGTCAGTAGACATCTGGGAACAAGTGACCACTGCACAGTGTGCTTCATAATAAACACAACCATGGAGACAAGCCATACAAAGACAAGGATACTGAACTTTAGAAGGGCTGACTTTGGCATAATGGGCGAATACCTGAGGAATGCATTAGCAAATGGCCAGAAAGGAGGGGTGGAAGAATAATGGAGAAAAATCAAAACTGCCATCATGGAGGCAACAAACCCTTTGTGTGAAACAAATAAAGAAAACAAAGCGGAATAAAAAACCACTATGGTTCTCAAAAGAGGTGTCAGGGAAGGTTAAGGAGAAAAAAGGCTGCATTCAGAAAGTATAAGGAGTCACAGAAGGAGCACGACAGGGAACTGCATCAAATAAAGCAGAAACAAGTGGGGAAGGCAGTCAGAAAATCAAAAGCCCAAACTGAGGAAAAGATAGCCAACTCAGTTAAGAAGGGGATAAAACCTTTTATAGGTATATTAGAGAGCATAGAAAGGTTAAGGGAGGGATAGTGAAGATTAATAAAGGAGAGGGGAGGTGGGCAGAGGGAGACAGTGAAAAGGCAGAGATACTGAATGAATACTTTTGCTCAGTATTCACAAAAGAAGAAGAGGAGGAGTTACTTAAACCAAACAATAGAAGCACTCTGGGTAGTGGGGTTGACGCCAGTCCATTTACAGAAGACAGAGTCCTGAAAGAACTCCTAAAACTCAAGGTGGACAAAGCAATGGGGCCTGACAGGATTCACCCTAGAATCCTAAAAGAACTAAGGGAGGACCTAGTGACACCACTGACCACACTTTTTAACAAATCATGGGAGGATGGGGTGGTACCTGAGGACTGGAGGAGGGCAGATGTGATTCCCCTTCACAAAAGTGGGAGCAAGGCAGAAGCAGGAAACTACAGACCTGTTCGTTTGAACTCAGTGGTGGGGAAAATGATGGAATAACTTCTGAAAGAAAGAATTGTTGAGTACCTAGAGGCCAGTGGGGCACAGGACCCGAAGCAGCATGGATTCACAGCAGGAAGGTCATGTCAGACGAATCTTATCGATTTCTTTGACTGGGTGACCAAAGTAATAGACCAGGGAGGGGCTGTGGATATGGCCTACCTAGACTTTAGCAAGGCATTTGACACAGTCCCACACAAAAGATTAATAATCAAGTTACCCAGCCTGGGAGTGGGTCCCAGGGTGGTATCCTGAGTAGCAAACTGGCTGCACAACAGGGCACAGAAGGTAATAGTGAATGGAACACATTCCGAAGAAAGGGGGGTTACTAGTGGAGTACCTCAGGACTCAGTACTGGGTCCAGTCCTCTTTAACGTCTTTATAGGTGACATTGCAGAGGGTCTGGAAGGAAAGGTATGCCTCTTTGCAGATGACACAAAGATCTGTAACAGAGTTGATACACAAGGGGAGGTAGAAAGGATGAGAAGGGACTTGGCAAGGTTGGAGGAATGGTCAGACATATGGCAACTTAGATTCAATGTAAAGAAGTGCAAAGTAATGCACCTTCAAAATAAAAATCCAGAAGAAGAGTACACAATAGCAGGGGAGGTACTAACAACAATAATAATAATGGAAAGGGACCAGGGGGTAGTCATATCAGATGACCTAAAGGTGGGTAAGCAATGTGAGAAGTCAATAAGGAGAGCCAGGGGGATACTGGAATGCATAGGGAGAGGCATCACAAGTAGAAAAAGGGAAGTGGTTATCCCTCTGTACAGACAGTTGGTAAGACCCCATCTGGAGTACTGCGTGCAGTTTTGGAGACCTCATCTATGCAAGGACATAGACAGGATGGAAGCAGTCCAGAGGAGGGCAACTAAAATGGTGCAGGGTCTACATCAGAAACCATATGAAGAGAGACTAGAGAGCTTAATATGTATACCCTTGATGAAAGGAGGGACAGGAGGACATGATAGAAACTTTTAAGTATCGCCAAGGGAATCAACAAAGTCCAGGAGGGTAGCATCTTTCGAAAAGAGATGTGTAAGAACAAGGGAGCACAATTTAAAAGATGGGGGATGGCTCAGGGTAATGTGAGGAATTTTTTTTTCACGGAGAGTGGTGGACACATGGAACCACCTTCCTGGAGAGGTTGTGGGGTCTAAAACAGTAGGGGAATTCAAATAGTATGGGACAGACATAAGGCAATTAAAGTAGGGGGTTGCAGGAAGTAGGCTGTTGGTTAACTAGAATCTGCAGCTTATCCAGTAGGTAGGGAAATGGGCAGACTGGGTGTGCCAAGTGGTCCTTATCTGCCATCAAAGTCTACGTTTCTATGTTTCACTCTCCCTAGCATCATGTCACAGCTTTAGTGAGCGTGGGGGCAGAGTGTGGGCGGCCCCAGAAACAGGGAAGTCCTTGAGACCTGGTGGGGCTAAGTTTATGAGTGATGGTATTTCTTAATTTTTGGATTATTGGACAAAATATCAGCAGCAGTAACATCAGAAAGGGGTAAGGTACCGAGCTAGCAGGTGCAAATCAAAATAAATTTAACTTGGTGGATTTCTTTAAAGGAAATTGGCAGTTATATTGGCTGAGTGGGAGGACCCAGAGGGTGGTCCTAAATGAAGAACCCTCAGAAAAGGAAAGTCACGAGTGGGGTTCCCCTGAGACTGGTTCTAGGACTGGTTCTCTTTAACATATTTAGTTGTCATATAAGGGAGGCAGTTCAGGGAAATATGTCTCTTCGCAGATGACACCAACACCTGTGGAAGAGTGGGTACCAAGGAGGGGTTAAGGGCTATGAAGAAAGATCCATGGAGGTGGTCGAGGAGGTGGCAGTGGAAATGGAACACAAAAAAGTGCAAGGTAGTGCATATGGGGCCCATGTCCCAAGAACAGAGCGTAGGATGAGTGGGGCGGTAATGGAGAGGAAAGTGGCTTGTGGGTGTTAATAGTGGACAACGTGAAGGCAACAGCACAGCGCAGTGGGGCAAGGCAAATCGGATGCTGGGGTGCATAGGGAGAGGGATCACTAGCAGAAGGAAAGAGATAGTGCAGCCCCTGCAGACATCCCCTGGTCTTCCCTTACTTGGAGTATTGTGTGTAGTTTTGGAGCTCACAGTCGAGGAAGAACAAGAACAGGTTAGAGTCTGTCTGGAGGTAAACCACCAGAACGACAGAGAGCCAACAGTGTAGGTCCTACAAGAAATGCTTGGTGGCTCTCAACATGAACATGCTGGATGACAGGAGGAAGAGGGTGATATTACTGAGATGCTGAGGTTCCTCTGCGGAATAAATAGGGTTGGCAGCAGTGGTCTGTTCACAGTGAGTGGTAACGGGTACCCGGGGTAATGCTGTGAAACTGGCAAGGAGAGGGGAGGTTCAGGAAGGATATCAGGAAGTTTTTTTTGTTTTTTTTTAACAAAGAGTGGTGATGGACTGGAACAGACTTCTGGAGCAGGTCACTGTGGTTGAAACAGTGGGAGGGTTAAAAAGGGGATGGAACAGGTGCATGGGGATAGTGTGTAAGGGGTCAGACTTGGGGGGAAGGGGCAGGCAGGGCTTACAGGCACACTTCCAAAATTAGACAGGGTCAGGCATACTGGATGCCCTGCTAGGTCTTCCTGTGCCGTCATTTCCTATCTTTCTGTAAAAATTACAGGACTCCAGATTCAAACCCGGATCTCCTGGTTTGCAGTTCTGTGCTCTACCCACTGGTAAGTGTGTGCGAGTAACAAACATTAATTCCTGTATACCACTGATATTTGGAAAAAGATAATGGCACACCACTAGCCGTGCTGGCTACAAGTTGCAGATTTGTGGTGCGACCCGTCTCTTACACAGACTGATCCTGGATCAGTTTGCTGAGCTAGTCACGGAGCTGTTGCAATCGATACAATTTACCTACATCAGTTCAGTGTTGTCTGTTGTTATTGTGCAGTTTTTTTCTTCCTGTAACTTACTTCACGCTGAACTCACCAGTCTGCTTCAGTTGCTTGTTTCAGGCCACATATGCAGTATCTGACTGAAGTAACAAAAAATAAAAAAGCAATTTCTGTAAGGGGCGCTGTCTTCTAACAGCAAGTAATATTAAAAATAAAAAAGAGAGAGAAACAAAGCATTGTACTGTATGTGTGGAACAGCAAGCTGAAATCAAATGTGACCACATCTGTGTACAAGCTAAGTATTTGTGGAGGGGGAGTGGGGAGGTGGATGTGAATTTCTAAGTATGTGCCACCCCCTTCTAAAATCACAGATTGTAGAGCTGGAGTAATTGGTAGGTTTGTAAATGACGCTAGAAATTTGGATACCCAGAATTTTTAAATTCTTATGTGTTCTATGAAAGGTTAAACTGCATTTAACTGCCGGCCCAGTGGCGCCATGGTAGTGCTTCTGCTTGTTCATATGAAGCGAGGAGTTCTGGGATAGACTTGGGTCATTGGGGGTCAGTCGGGGGTTGGATTAAGCATCCCAAAGACAGCTCCTGCCCTTCGGGGGAAGGGGGGCCATTGTACTCCACTGCTTGCATGCCGTCAGGCTAAAGCCAGGTGATAGAGTAGAGGCTTATACTGGGTGGGCGGATGCCAGCTACCAGTAGCGTGCTGTGAGTCTGTGTGTGCATCATTGCATGCCCGCAAGTCCTCAGGGAGAAAAATGGGTGGAAGACACCCTCAGCAGCCAGAATAAGGCTGGCACCCTCGTTGGCCCTACACTACCAGTTGCAGCACCCACCTACAACAGATGGTGGAGGTAAGTCTTGGAGAAGATAGATGGTGGGGCTGGGGGAGGGTCCAGCAGAAGGGGACAGACAGGCTGCGGTAGCCAAAGAAATAAGCACGAGATTGAAAATCAAAACATCATTTAAAACCCCACTACAGGGTTTGTGCCCTGAGCTCGGAGTCCAAAATCTGTCCCGGCCCACAGGCCAAATGCTAGTAGATCAAATGTCAGGCCAGTAAAATTGTCATTTAACTAACCCAGCTGGCTTGTATTGTAGGAGGTAATATTTTAATGAATTCACCATTTGAGCCAGTAGAATATCTATGGGGCAAAAGGACTTTTCCCCCAACCACTAGCTAGTGACTACAGAGCTTTACATTTTGACCCCTGTAAGCTGGGGTTCTCAGGTCAGCAGAGGCTGGTCGCATTTCAAAGGGGTGCACAGCGCCTCTCTTTGTGGATGGCTTGCTGTACCTACCCTGAGGTTACCCAGGATAGAGAGGAGCTGTGGATGATACAGCCTTCCTGCATTGCTAAGTTATAATTGGCAACCAGGTAAATTGTTTTGCGATTATTTGGCTTTTGGCAATATAAATTTAAAATGCATGTGTCACCATAAACCCAGTGCTGCACTTAATTTCATTGTAACCTGTTTCTGTTCTTTAATGTCTTTATCAGTTGTTTTACTCCCTGCTTTGTTATCAAAATCCTCTCTGCAACATGCCTGCTTGTTCATTTCTGTTCCACTGTCTTGTGTAACTCTCCCGGGTCCTGCCTGTATATAGGCAACACTCTTGTCTAGCGCACCTACCCAATTAACAAAAACTAAATAAAATAAAAATAAATCATGGGAAGCATCCAGAGGTTCGAGAAGGTTGGGGGAATTCTGGCCCAGTGGTGCTGGCTGATAGGATGTTGTCTTACGGTACAGAGAGGCCGAAGATCAAAACTCAATCCAGACTCCTCACTGTCAGCCAGTAGGGCTTAGGGTACACTACAGTGGCAGTTTACACAGGTCTTTGGGGGGGCAGAGAGACTGCTGGCACAACGTGGTCACCAGCGGTGGCTCTACCATCACAGACTTCATGTGCAGTGTAGCAGCGAGCTTGTCATGTGGAAATGGGAGGATTTCACTGGGGGGGGGGTTAAGCCCTGCCTGGCCTTAATGATGCATAGCCACACGCCACTGGCCCACCTCACTTCGGTTCCACCCTTTCCTGCTGCTGACTCGCAGAAGCATGTTTCCAGGTTGTTTCTGCAAAATGCGGAGTCCTCTACAAGGGGCAAGCTTTAGGGTAGTGTGTGTGTGTGTCTGTGGGGCAAATCTGGCTTGGTAGGTAACCACAGGTGCAACAGTCTTGGCAGAAAATGCAGAGGGAGGCAATGCAGCTGTTTGTTCTGCCACAGTTTTGGGAGGGGTGGAAGTTTTAATTCACTTCAGATGTGCACATAGTACAAATTGCTGAGCATTGCCGTCAAGCCTCTCAGACTTCATTGAATGCTTGTGTACATAAACTTCATTGAATGCCTGTGTACATAAATGATGTATTACATAGCCGGCCTGTCAGCGCAGCGGTTGGATTTCCGCTTGTGACGCCGGCAACCCAGGTTTGGGAGTGGACTTGGGTCGCCGGAGGGCCAGCCAGGGAAGAAAGGCTTGAGCGTCCCACAACTGCTCACCTCTCTGGGGAGGCCAAGCCTTCTAGTTTGCTTGACTCGGGCGGTGGGCCCGGTACTGCAAGTCCTGTTACCAGGAAGGGACCAGCCGAGAGATGTGGTGGACGTCGGCGCCTAGCGCCTTGACGTCAAGGGACCCAGCAGTGACCCTCATTGCCTGCACCTCCTTGACGTCCCCGGTGGGTCCAACACAGCAAGATTCTTGGGGCGTGATGCCTCACACCCACCTGGGGGGTACAGCCACGGCTCAATGGGGAACCACCAGGGGCAGAATCGGGGAGGCTGCAGTACGGGGAGAGACTGCAATCTGTGTTTCCTGAAAGAGTGGAGTATAAACAGCAATTAAAAAAAAAAAAAAAAAATGAATAAATTATTTATTACACTGATCAGTGACACTCTGTAGTTTGCTCTTCTGATTGCTGATGCAGTTTTTTGTAATTTGCCTTTTATCTTGCATCATATATTATTGTGTTGTATTTGATATTTAGTTTTCAGTCCTGTGTCTTGTGCTTTAATTTACTCTGTGCTTGATGTAAATTGTTGACTCTGTAGTTATTCATTAAGCAGTAAGACATGATGGGGTGTGTTATTGTGGAATAATGGTCTGCCTCGTATGGGTTGAAGTACGAGCCAAGTAGAAAGCTTCCAACACCTAAGAAGAGCTGTTAGCCCACCATAACGCACCCCCTGGAGTGCCTTATTGCATTTATGAAATGGGTCCTTTTTATTAAATTGGATGTATTTTTTAAAACATTTTTTTTCCAGCTCGGCTGTTGTGCTAGGATAATGGCCCGGCTGAAAGTACCTCTTGGCCATTCAGTGTCACACTCCCTCCTCTTGGTACAACTTGCCAATGCTGGACTATCCAACTGGGCCACATCTTGGTTCCTCTATTACCTCACTGGCAGATTCCCAAGCCATCCGCATCAGTTCTTCCACCTTGGCCCCTCACAATAACCTCATGGGTTCCACAAGGCTCAGTCCTTGGTCCACTCCTGTTCTAGGTCTTCCTGAATGACCTGCCCTTTGCCTGCCCACACTCCTCTATCCACATGTATGCGGACGATACAGTGCTGTATGCATCTGGCCCCTCGTCCATAGAGATTGCGACCAGACTGCAGCAAGATTTTATCTCAGTCCAGCACTGGCTCCGCTCCAATCACCTCCTCCTCAATACCAAAAAAACAGCCTCATTAACCTTTGACACAAGGCAGAGAATTTCCAGGCTACCCTCCCCGATCACATTCCACACCCTGGAAGGGTTCTCCCTTGAGTCCTGCACCTCCTTCAGATACCTCGGCGTCTGGCTTGACCAGCACCTCAATTTCTCCATGCACATCGACTCCATACTCAAAAAGCTGCACCCCAGGCTTGGTGCACTTTACCGGCATCGTGACAACATCCCTCTATCTGCCAGGAAGGCAATAGTGCAGAAAATGATCCTCCCTGTCCTCGACTATGGGGATGTAGTCTACTGCGCCAGCCTCAAGCCCACACTAGCCAGACTCGACCCTCTCTTCCATTCGTTTTGTCATTTCGCCCTGAACTGTCCCTACTCCACACACCACTGTGCCTTATATCAAGCTATGCACCTCACCTCTCTAGACATTCGCAGACAGATCCACTGCGCCAAGATCCCAGCCAAGTTTTGGTTCCAGCGGCTCCCCTCCTACCTCACTGATGCCCTGTCCAACCCCTGCACCCAAGCTTACTCTCTCAGAAATACCAATTCTCTGACTCTAGCTGTCCCACACTGGTCTACTACAATCGGCCAGGCAGCTTTCAGCTACTGCCTTCCTTTATTGTGGAACTCCCTCCCAGCTTCCATTCGTCACTTTTCCTCCCTCTTGCAACTCAACTCCTTGCTCCAAGTTCAGTTTGCCCCTGCTTGCGCATGTGTCTAGGTGTTTTCCAGTCTCTGTGTGGCATGTCTGAGTACATCTCCACCTAGTAACACATTAATCTGACCAACCTGTTAGAGGCGTTCACTATGTACTTATTGTATCAACTGTGGCCACCTACTGTCTCTTGCGACCCACTATTGTCTAGCAAACAGCACTAATGTTAGTGTTACCTCTGCTGTGTAATATCAGTTGTTTTTATACTGCCTTCAACTGTTATCCACGTTCCCCCCTTCCCCAGGATGCATCTGGAATCGAGCAGTAGTCTGCCCAGCATGCCTTCCTGGTAAAACGTTTAAATAAATAAATAAATTGAGGAGCCAGCATGCTTTCTACCCATTTCATAACTGTAGTCTAGTATGCTTCCTGGCAGTGCCTGAAAGTAGGCATCGCATGCCCTGTGCATTTACCAGGTAAACGGAAACTAGATAGATAAATAAGTAGCAAACTTGTACATGCTTTTTTATGTTAATTCTGATTCGGTGCTGGGCCCTCCTGATCAACAAGATATGTAGACTTTTCAGTCAAAGAAACGTCAAAGAAAAACATGCCGTTAAATGCAGCTGTTGAAACTGGCTCTTCAGTCGACATGCAACATAAAAAACTTAAACTTGGAGACTTGGGCGTTTCAGTAGAGGCAAATAATTCAAAAAAGTTGAGGAAGATGATGAAAAAAAGAGTAAGTAAGAAAGAACCTGCAGAATAAAATCGTGACATATTTGTGTCATAGTCATCGCACAGAAATTCAGAATAAAAAAATGGGATCCCCTAATATCAGGGATGTCTCAACAAATCACAGGAGTGAAGCGACAGGACCAAATGAAGCTATAAATGCATCAAATCTTGAGAAACGTTGTACCAAATACAAAATCGGTCACTTTGATTAACTACCCTGGTTCTGATATTATGGATCCCTCATTACTGATCATTTATTCATTTTTCTGGTGAAGAGCCATCTTCTGTTTACATGGCCTAAAAAAAATTTCTGAGACTGTCCTCTGCTGAAAAGTTGAGTTGTTTTTTTTTCCCTAAGAAAATGTTATGACAGGAGACTTTAACAGAGACAGCATCTTGAAAGTACTGTACATAGGCGTAAGGGTTTCTGCAGCTCTGGTCAGATTACAGTCACCCTCAAGTCCTGCAGCCCGGGGAAGGGGACATGAAGCAGAAAATACAGAATCGATACATGAGATAAGTATACAGTGGCATAAGTTATACGGCGAAGTATTGTACATTCAGATGGACTATATACAAAAAGTAACATATGATTCTGAGGATTAGATTATTGTCCACAAAAAAACATCTGGCATGAAGCTGGGTCTGTGAGTGGCTAGGAGCAAATGCAGGTGGGGAGTGGAAGTTGTCAGATTTGGTATTTGAAGCCGCTGTGTGAGGGTGAGTTTCTTAGGAGAGGTGGAAGTTGGTTCCATAAAGAGGGGGGTCTGTAGGTGAAGGCAGATTTGCCAGTGGACAAGGAAGGTTTGGGGAGGGAGAAAGAACAGCCGTCCCTAGAGTGTAGTGAGTATGGGGAAATGGCAGCTGGTGTTAGCCTCTCTGCTGGGTGAGGGGAAAGCAGGTCGAACCAGAATTCGGATATGACGGAGATGGAGTGGCTGAAGCGACGATGGGATAGGGGTGGTATCCTGAGGGAAGAAAGGAGAGTGCAGTGGTAGGTTCTGAGAGGGGAATGTGTGGCAAAGTGGCAGAAAGCGTAGAGGAGGGAGTAGAGCCTGGATAATGAGGAGAAGGGGGCAGTGCCATATACTATGTCAGCATAGTCGAAGATGGGAGTGATCATTTTTGCTAATAATATGTGTCTAATGGGTAGTGGGAGGGCATCACGATTTCTGTATAGTAGGCCTAGCTTGGGGCGGAGCTGCGATGTGATGGCATCGATGTGATTTGAGAAGTTTAAAAGAGTAGTCCACCCAAAACTTGCAAAAAACATATGTTGTGCAGAGTTTTGATTTGTATGTTAAGTTGTTTTGTGTCCTTCCCTCTGTCTGCTATTAACAGTTTTTTCCCCTAAATTAGCCTGCTAGCTTTAGGGTAGTTTTACGACCCCTGGAGATCTCCATATGAGACAGCTCAATTGTATTCCTTTGTCCTACAATGCACCTTGTTTCATGTGACAGTGATGTAGCAGAGACCATAAATCCAGCAGAAAGCACTGCTTTACAATCAGTTCACAACAGTAGAGATGGCTATATTTTAAAATCTATAGAATTCAGCTTAGTGACTACCCTCATCGTAAAGGTCCTACTGTCCTGAAGAACTTTGCTGCTGGTAATTTTTGTGCAGCTTGTAAAGCTTCCAAGATATTTAGTTTGTTTGGCATGTGTGTGCTGAATGTTGGGTCTCTGCTACGTCACTGTCACATGAGACAAGATGCACTGTGGGAACAAGGACTACAATTAGGCTGTCAGAGATGAAGATCCCCAGGGGTCGTAAAACTAACATAAAGCTAGCAGGCTAATTTAGAAAAATTTCCTAATAGCAGTCAGAGGGAATAAAACACTAGAACTTCACATACGAATTAAAACACTCTGCACAACATATATTTTTTGCAAGTTTTGGGTGGACTACTCCTTTAACTGGGAGTCGAGCCATGCTTCTAGATATTTGTACATAGAGACAGCGTTTAGTGGGGTCCCATCTAGGGAGGCAGTAGCAAGTGGACAGGATATTCTTGCAAGTTTTTGAGCAGACCCGAAAGTTGTGGAAACAGTTTTGAATAAGTTTATTTTGAGATGGTTTGCATGACACCAAGACTGCATGTTGTGATAGTCATGTTGCAGTCGTGACTGAACGTCGCTGAGAACTGGGCCAGATGTGAAAAGGATGTCGTCCGCGTACATGTAGATTAGGGATCTTGAACAGACAGATGGGAGGTCATTAGTAAATAGAGAGAATAGAATGGGGCCTAGAATTCAGCCCTGGGGGACACCGGCTAGTGTGTGTGTGTGTGTGGGGGGGGCGACAGTGGAGTCTGCAGTCCTGACTGAATGGAGCCTACTGTCAAGGTACAATCTGAACCAACAATTGGTTTGGCATTACAGGCTCAGCTTTGATATAGTTCTGGCTTAGGCAGCACCGCTTACCCACTTGCAATCTGCAGTCCTGGAAATGTAAGCTGGCAAGGCAGAAGTTCAGATCTCCCTCGGGCAAATTGGCTGGAGACAGTTCGGTGACCGCAGGCTTGCGATTTAGACCACAGTCTCTGAGGCAAAACAGTCTCTGACTGAGAGGTGCAAGATGGAGACATTTGAAGATCTAATCCCACTTTCAGTCTGGAATTTTGGCTCCAGCGAAATTACTTATTTTTCTACTTTTTTCTGGAGAAGCGCAGCTCAGTCTGCAGACTTGGCAGTTCCACACTTAAGGCAAGTGTTCTGGCTGAGGAAAGGCAAAGTAGGCACCTCTCTAAACTCTCTGAGCTGCGGGGAGCCTTTTCATTCTTGGAAGCCCACACCTGACTGTGCCCCCAAACTACTTAGCACTGACTACGGATCAAACAGTCCCCCTTTTATAAGGACCAAAGTTCCAGCAATACAATTGGCTGCCCAAGCCATCTACAGTAGTCTGAATCCCTTAATTGGCTAGATTTTGGGAGCCAAGAATTGTACCTCCTTTTCCCCCAGTGGTCTCTGGTAAGCCCCAAGAGGCTTTACTGTAAATCCTGGCTGGTGATTGGCTGGCTGCAGACATGGCTGGTAAATGTACAATCCCCATGCAGTTTATACAGTCCCCAGTTTCAAAGTGTCTGTGCAGCCAGAGTACTTTTTATAGCTTAAACCCCACAGTCACATAGCCCCTTTAGTGCCCTGTTTAGTGACCACAGTATTTTATATTTATTTTCAGTACTTTCCCAGTCACTGCCCCTGTAATACAATACCCCTATCAGCAGGCGCGCCCTCATTAATATTCATGAGGGGCTTATGGATTATTTATTTGCCCTCGCTATGCCCCTATTCAGCACTTCTTGGCGCTCCTTATTTAAAATATCCTGAGGGCTCTTTTTTCTCTTGCTTTGGTCTCTGATCCCCGTTTTAGCCAACAAGGGCACCGGGACCATCTGAACTTCCTCCATTTTGACCGCAATGGCGGTCAGAGAATCGGGCACTTCCTGGTGCATGCGTGGACTGCCAGCTGCCGTTCTATACAGAAATGGACGTAGCGGCTCCGCGATTTAACTTCTTTAGCCCCACAGGGGTAGAAATAACATGGGGGCTGTGGTGGTGATGAGAGGGAGATATGGGGGACACCATAAGGAGGAGGAGGCAAACTGGGAGGCATTAAGATAACCGCCCAAATGGGGGGTACACTTCAGATGTGTTTCCTTTATAAACGTACTCTGTGCAGTAGTTTTCTCCTCACAGGTTCATTCTTCTTTCCTTAGCCATTGAGAGGAGGCTGTTTTTTGCCTCCCTAATTCTCCCCCCCCCAGCTAATTTAAATGTTCACTGAAATAACCTTTAAACCATCCACTGAGGACTGCATTCCCCCTCCCAAATGGATGCAGACCATCTCTCTTCCACTACTCTTTCTTATATGATGTCTGTACCCTGCTGTGAATTGTAATGGCACCCAGAGCCTCCGGGATTGGGTGCCACAATATAATAAAGTCTATCTTTACTTTCTGTGAAAAAGTTGCCCCTGAGCCTACCCCCGTATCATGCCCCCTTGTTCTTGTACACCTTCTTTTCTGAAAGATGCTACCCTCCTGTACCTTGTTTATACCCCTGATGTACTTGAATGTCTCTATCATATCCTTCCTCTCTCCTCCAGGGAATACACAATGAGGCTCTCTAGTCTTTCCTCATATGACTTTTGGTGCAGTCCTTGCACCATTTTTGTTGCCTGCCTTTATTTTGTTTATCTCATTCTGGAGATGCGGCCCCAAAACTGGACGCAGTACTCCAGATAAGGTCTCATTAGTGATCTGTACAGTGGCATAACCACCTCCTTTTTTCTGCAGGTGATCCCTCTCCCTATGCACCCTAGCATCCCACTGGCTCTCCCCACAGTCTTCTCACATTGTTTGGTTACCTTTAGGTCATCCAGTATGATTACCCCCAGGTCACTGTCTTGATTGGTGGCCATCAGTACCCCCCCACCAATCTTGTACTCCTCCCTTGGATTGCTGTGCCCCAAATGCATGATTTTGCACTTCTTTACATTGAATTTTAGCTGCCACACTCTTGACCACTCCTCAAGCATGTTTAGGTCCTTTCTCATTTTTAACCCCGCCCCCCGGAGTGTCAGTCCTGTTGCAGATCTTAGTATCATCTGTAAAGAGGCATACTTTCATCTGCAGCCCCTCTGCAATGTCACTTATGAAGACATTAAAGAGGACTGGTCCTAGCACGGATATCTGTGGCACCCTGCTGGTCATCTCCCTCTCCTCTGACTGAACGCCATTTACCACTACCCTCTGTGTCCTGTCACTCAACCAGTTTCTGGCTCAGTTTATGACCTTGGGGCCCACTCCCAGGCTGCCCAACATATTTACTAACTTCCTATGTGGAACAGTGTCGAAGGCCTTGCTGAAATCAAGGTAGGCCACATCCACTGCCCCTCCCTAATCTACTTTTTGGTCACCCAGTCAAAGAAATGTATCAGATTTGTTTGACAAGTCATTCTCACTGTGAATCCATGCTGCCTCAAATCCTGCGCTCTGCTGGATTCAAGAAATATCACAATCCTTTCCTTTAGCAGTGACTCCATTAATTTCCCCACCACCGAGGTCAGGTTGGCTGGCCTATAGTTGCCAGCCTCTTCCCTGTTCCCACTTTTGTGGAGAGGGACTACATATTGCCTCCTCCAGTCCCCTGGAACCACCCCTGTCTGTCAGTTTGTTGAACAGGGCTGTTGGTGCTGCCAGCACCTCTCTAAGTTCTTTTAATATTCTGGGATGTATTCCATCCGGCGCCATAGCCTTGTCCCCTTTCATATCCTCAAGTTCCTTTAGGACTCTTTCCTCCATAAATGGGCTGTTATCCACCTCTCTCCCATTGGTGCCCCTATCACCCAGTAGTGGTCCTTCTCCTTCCTTTTCTTCTGTGAATACTGAACAAAAATATTTATTCAGGATTGTTGCTTTTCTGGGTCCCCTCTACACCCGCCCTCCCTTTTCAACCTCACAATCCCAACTCTGGTCTCCTTTCTTTCACTAATGTGTCTGAAAATGGTCTTGTCTCCTTTCTTAATTGCCCAGGCTATCTTTTCCTCCGTTTGTGACTTTACGCTCCTGACTGCTTTCCCTGCCTCCCTCTGCTTTTCCAGATACAGTTCCCTGTCTTCCCCCTTCTATGTTTCCTTGTACCTCCTAAAAGCTAGTCTTTTCTCTCATACCCTTGAAGGTATTGGTGCAGAGATCCCGCCCCTCCGTCATAGACAGGTGACATCTCTGCAAAAGCCACTGAACATGCTACCTGCCTAAGACAACTTGCCCACTCCATGAACTCCCCCTGCACTATCCCTAGCAAGGTCATTAGTCTCTAGGTGGACAGTGACATCCAGGCCTGCCTCCCGTCCTGCTGGCCTAGCAGTCCTTACTGTTCCCTTCCCATCCCTCCCGGCCGTAGCACCTGGTAGGCTCTTAACCTCCCTCTCCACTCCCTTACCTTTTCCTAGAGCTACCCCCACCTCACAATCAAGTCCCCCACCATTAGATGTGTCAGTTAAGGGCCATTCCACCAGGGGCATGGCTGCCTCCGGCCGGTTTCAGAAATGTGTCTGCCGCTACACATGTGTAGAAGGTATTGGCAGATGGGGACCATTGATCCATCTAGTCTGCCCCTGTATATTTTTTCTTTAGCTACCCCCAACACACACACACACACACACACACACACACGTACGTTATCCCTGCCTTTGTTGTCACAATTCCTCTTTATCGTATCCCCCCCATCCCTCTGCTGCTCCAAAGTGTACGTGTTGAGTTCTCCCAGTCTGTCCTCTTAGCTCTTTTCCTGGAGTCCATGTATCATTTTAGTAGCACTCCTCTGGACTGTCTCCACCCTATCAGTATCCTTTCTTAGGTACGGCCTCCGGAACAGGACCCCATACTCAAAGTGGAGCCTCACCAAGGACCTGTACAGAGGTAGGACCACCTCCCTCCATCTGCTTGTGATGCCCCTACCTATGCATCCCAGTATACAGTTTGCTTTTAGTGCTGCCTTCTCACAATGGCTACCGAGCTTCAAATCTTCTGAAATTATGACCCCCTAAGTCACGCTCTTGGCTGGAGGCAGTGAGTTTTTTCCCTTCCAGGTGGTATTTGGCCCTGGTGTTGCCTTTTCCGAGGTGCATGACCTTTGCACTTCTTGGTGTTAAATTTTAGTTGCAATGCAGAAGACCGTTTCTCAAGTGTGCGAAGGTCCTCCCTCATCTGTTGTATTCCCTCCGCTGTGTCAATCCTATTACAGATTTTTGTGTCATCTGCAAATAGGCACACCCTTCCCTCCAGTTCCTCTGTGATGTCGCTAATGAATATGTTGAAAAGTAGTGGCCCCAGGACCGATCCCTCTTGTCACCCCCCCCCCACTAGATATGGCTCCATTTACCATTATCCTTTGGGTTCTACCCTCCAACCAGTTTTCTACCCATACTACTATTCCCCCCGACTCCCATCCACCTTCGCTTTCTCAGTAACCTTCTGTTTGGTAGCAGTTAAAGGCCTTACTAAAGTCCAGGTAAAAGGAGGAAAAACCGGTGCCGGTCTGCCGCTCCTCTCTGGTCCACTGTCCCTGTGACCCAGTCAAAAAACTGTATCAGAGCTGGCCCGTCGTCACAGCGGTTGGATTTCCGCTTGCAATGCCAGCGACCCGGGTTTGGGAACAGATCTGTGTCGTTGGAGGGCCAGCCGGGGGAGAAGGATCAAGCATCCCTAGACTGCTCTCCTTCTCCAGGGGGAGGTGGGGACTGTGCGATCGATACAGTGGCGACACCCAACGGAGGCCTGGTTCACCACTATGCACAGATGCCTAATCACAACCACAGGGGTGGGGCAGACGCTGAACGTCATTGCACATCCCCACCCCTGCTTACAGGGGAAGAAAATGGGTGGGTCCTCCATCTACATGAAGCCCTTCGCGGGCTTCAATTAGCCACCATCGCCGGCTCTCCCAACTAGATACTGGTTCCGTGGCACTGAGAGTGAGGGGAACCAGTGCCGCGGCTTCGCCCTCTGGGAGGCAAGCCGTGGGTGACCGGGAGAATGCCAGCAATCGACGGTAGGTGGAAGTCCAGGGACCGTGATCAGGGCTGAGCCTGACTGAGGACCTGCTGGAAAAAGTATAATAAAATAATAAAAAAGAAAGAAAAATTGTATCAGATTGGTCTGGCAGGATCTGCCTGTTGTAAACGTGTGCTGCCTGGGGTCTTGCAGCACACTAGCCTCCAGGAACTCTGTGATCCTCTCCTTGAGCAGGGATTCCATCAGTTTACCCACCACAGAGGTCAGACTGACCAGCCTGTAGTTTCCTGACTCCTCCTTGCTTCCCCCTCCCCCCCGTGAATAGGTACCACTGTGTCCCTCCTCCAGAACTATCCCTTCTTCTAGAGACTTGTTAAAGAGATCTGTCAGAGGTGCTGCCAGCTCCTCTTTAAGTTCTCTTAGTAACCTTGAATGGATCCCATGTGGACCCATGACCTTGTCAGTTTTTAACTTTGCTAGTTCTGTCACAACCCTTCCTACTAAAAAAGGGCTCAAGTCCACACCCTCGGCCTGTCTGGTTTCAACTATCAAGTTGGGTCCATCTACCCCCGCCTCAGTGGTAAATACTGAGCAGAAGTATTTGTTTAGTGCTTCTGCTTTGTCGATGTCCCCTTCTGTTATCATCTCCCCTTCCTCCGATTTGAGCCTGACTGTCCCCTCTTTGTTTTTCTTCCTTTCACTAATGTACCTGAAGAATTTTTGTACCTCCCGAGATGTCTTTTGCAATATTTTCTTCTGCTTGTGCCTTGGCCGTCCTTATTTTTCTGCTAGCTTCCCTCAATTTGTTTCTACAGTGATCCATGTCCTCATCCTTTTTTGTGGCCTTGTACCTTTTAAATGCTGTTTTCTTTCCTCTTATCGCTTCTTGTGCTTATCAAATGTTGACATCTGTGCAGCTGCCACCTGGAGTTCTGTCCACACCTTCACCAAACATTACAGCCTGGATATCGCTTCTCAGCACAGGGCCAGTTTCGGCCTAGCAGTACCTCAGGGCCTTCTCCCCTGAGCTCTTGCTGCTGGTCTGTCCTCCTCCTGGTGCTGCTCTCCTGGTCATGCCTGGGACTCAGTCCTACCAGTGCTGGCCTGCTGCAAGAGCCTTCCTCAAAGTAAGATGATACAGTTACATAACAACTTACTATAACAGTAGATCTTTGAGAGAAGCTCTTGCAGCAGGTCCTGCTTTCCCTCCCTCCTTCCTCCTGCTGTCCTTGTTTCTCTTGCACTACTCTGGTTTTTCATTCCTTGGCTCTCAGGAACCTCCTTGGTTCTCCATTCTCTGCCCATTCGGGTCTCCGGTGGGAGAATGGATTTATAGGATAGGCTGACGTCGGCGGTGGGTGGTCCCCTGTGATATATTGTTAGCTAGAAAGTTTTCCATGTGGTCCGGGTGTTGGCAGCTTGGTCCTTCTAGTGTTGGCCTGCTGCAAGAGCTTCTCTCGAAGCTCTACTGTTATGGCACATTCTTATGTTCTGTAACTGTACTGTCTTTCTGCTGCTGCCAGTACCACATTGAGAGAATTGTTGTCAGAAATGACTTGATAAAGTATTTTTTATTCATATTTTATTGAACTTTTTCATATTGTACAAAGCTTAAGCCAATTCATAACAGTCAGTCTCCCAGACTAGCTGGAGCTGACACAGAATAAATCTGGTCCATGGATTACAGGCTACGTTCTAGTAACACAGATTCACTCACATACTAGCGTTCTTACTTTACCAGTATTGCCTTCTCGGTTACACGGTTCACTCCCCGCAGCCTGTCAGTTCATCTAGTAACACAAATGTGCAAAAAAAAACCCAGAAATTTATAATGTTAATAAATAGCGATAACAACGTCTGTGGATGTTAATGGGTTTCTAGAGGAGCCGCTGTGGACCCTCTGCCTGTTATGCAGTGAGGCAGGTAATAGAATAGGAAGAAGATATGCACTCATACATAGATACATAGATACATAGACAGTGTCGGCAGATAAGGGCCTATGGCCCACCCAGTTTGACCATTTTAGCTTGTAAGTTCAGTTTGTTTTCCTAGAAGTCTGTTGCACCTTACCCCTGACCTCCAGAATTCCTTTATGTCTATCCCATGCATTCTTAAATCCCATGATTGTTTCAGCCCCCACCACTTCCTCTGGCAGGGTGTTTCACTTGCCACCACCCGTTCTGTGAAGAAATTCTTTCTCATGTTTCCTCTGAATCGTCCTCCCTCCAACTTCATCCCATGCCCTCTAGTCCTGGAACATCTTTTTCACTTAAAAATAGTGTTTTCCTGCACCCTGTTCCTCCTTGTAAGATACTTGTATGTCTCTATCATATCCCCTCTCTCCCTCCTCTCCTCCAGGGAGTACATGTTCAGTTCCTTCAGCCTGTCTTCATAGGACTTGTGATGCAATCCATGCACCATCTTTGTTGCCCTCCTCTGAACCTTCTCTACCCTGTCTATGTCCTTACGTAGGTATGGTCTCCAGAACTGTACACTGTACTCCAGGTGGGGCCTCACTAGTGTCTTGTATAGCGGAATTATGACCTCCTTTTCCTGCTGGTAATGCCCTGCCTATACATCCCAGCATCCTATTTTTTTACCTTCTTCGCCTTGTCACACTGTTTCCTACCTTTGAGGTCATCAGAGATGATAACCCCAAGATCCCTTTCCTGCTTGGTGCATGCTATATCCTCACCCCCCAACTGATATATTGTGCCAGGGTTTTTGTGCCCCATATGCATTATCTTGCACTTCTTTGCATTGAATTTCAACTGCCAAACCCTTGACCATTCTTCAAGTTTCTGCAGGTCGCTTCTCATTCTGTCTACACCCTCTGGTGTGTCTACTCTGTTACAGAGCTTTGTGTCATCAGCGAACAGTGAAATTCTGCCTTCTAGGTCCTGCGCCATGTCACTGATGAAGATATTGAATAGGACCAGTCCCAGCACTGATCCCTCCACTGGTCACTCTTCCCTCTGTGGAGTGACAGCCATTTACCACCACCCTCTGTGTCCTGCCACCCAGCCAGTTACCTACCCACCACACTACTGTCCTGCCCACACCCATATTCCCCAGTTTGTGTAATAGTCTTCTATGTGGCACAGTGTCAAAGGCCTTGCTGAAGTCCAGATAGGCCATGTCCACTGCCCTCCCTGATCCACCTCCCTAGTCACCCAGTCAAAAATTCAATGAGGTTGGTCTGACATGACCTCCCCTGGTGAAACCATGCTGCCTTGGGTCCTGTAGTCCATTGACAACCAGATGTTCCACCAATCTCTCCTTCAGTAGTGCTTCCATGATCTTCCCACTACCGAGGTGAGGCTGACTGGTCTGTAGTTCCCTGCTTCCTCTTTGTTCCCACTTTTGTATAAGGGGACTACATCTGCTGTCCTCCAGTCTTTGGGTACCTCCTGTTTCCAGTGATCGGCTAAACAGGATAGCCAGAGGTTCAGCCACCACTCTCTTAGTCTTTAAGGACCCTGGGTGCACCCATCTGGCCCCATTGCTTTATCACCTCTTATTACTTCCAGTTCCTTCAGGACCCTTTCTCTTGTAAAGGGACTTGTGTCCATTTCTGCACCATTCTCACCCTTGTACTCCCTTCAGACCCATTACCCTCCTCTTCCTCAGTAAAGACTGAGCAGAAATACCTGTTCAATATGTCAGCTTTACTGTTGTCATCCTCCACGCTGCCCCATCCTCCCCTTCAGTCTCACTATCCCTCCTTTTGTCTTTCTTTTTCACTTATGTACCTGTAAAAGGTTTTGTCCTCTACCCACTGATTTTGCAATGTGTTCTTCTGTCTGAGCTTTGGCTTCTCTTACTGACCTCCCTCCTCCCTTTGCTTCTCCTGGTACTTCTCCCTATCCCTTCTGCCTGTGTTCTTTTGTATTGCCTGAATGCAATCTTTTGGCTTTCACTTTCTTTGCTACCTCTTTGAAAACCATAATGGTCTCTCTTCCTTTTCCTCTTGCTAACCTGCTTAATACATAATTCTGTTGTTCTTGTAATCCCAATTTTAAATACTGCCCACTGTTCCTCAACCCCTGATTCCTGTCCCATTCCCCTTAATGCCTCTTTCAGGTATCTCCCCATCTTCCCAAAGTCTGCCCCTAAAATCCAGGATACGTGTTTTTGTGTGGTTTGGTTCTGCTCTTTCTGTGATTTCAAACCACAATGACTGGTGGTCACTGTTTCCCAGGTGCTCCCCCACTGTTACCCCCATCACACTGTCCCTGTTTGTGAGCACAAGGTCCAGTATTGCCTTCTGCCGAGTTGGTTCCATGACCAGTTGCTTGAGGAAGGCACCCTGAAGGGAGTCCAGGATAAATCTGCTCCTAGTTGATGCTGCTGCTGCTGGGATGCTCCAGTCCACATCTGGAATATTGAATATGTACACTCTGTGTACATGGTTTTAAAATTTCACTTTTATGGCTTGGGGAGTTTCAGGCCCATATCCCACCCCCTCCTTAATGTCTCATGGGTTGCCCTCTTTAACATTATTCACACAGGGACCCCAAACACTCTCAAACAAAGCTCTGTAACCTACAAAGAGGCGTGATAGTCTTTCAGAATCAGCCAACCTGTGCATAATATCTTCCCACTCCCCCAACTTGGGGATCTCCACAGTGTGGCACCGCCTGAGGAGCAACCTTTTTGCCTCCATTATAGCTGCCATGTACCATAACATTTGTGGTTTGTGCTGTGCAGGAAGTTGAAGCGTGTTGCCCAGGACTATTAGGGATGCATTGCTAGGCACTCTTAATTGTCAGCGTCTGTTCCATTTGGCATAGTATCTATTTCCACCAATCATGTATTGGAGGGCTTTGAAAATTCACCACAGTTCGCACTTTGAGAATTTTAGTATACAAATTCACCCCAGTTTGCACTTTGCAATGTGAATTTTTGATAAGAATTGAGGTAAAAATTCACCGCAAAGTGGTGAATTGCAGCAATTCATGTACTAAAATTTAGTGCAAATTGTGTAGTGCAAATTGACGCAGTTTGCGTTGTGCTGCCCGAATTGCAGAGTTTTTTTCTTTCACTTTGCCCAGTGCTATTGTGGGGTACTGGTTCCAGTGTTCCAAGAGGTCTTCCATGCTCATTTGAGATAAAATGTCTTTCCAAAAGCCTTGAAGAATGCAGCTGCGAATCCTTGCCTGACGAAGCTGTCATTAGATCCAGATGTTCTCTTGAAATATAGAACTGTCTCGAGCCTAACCTTTTCTGGGCATGGTAACTGAGCAGGTAATGGCTGTGTGACAGGGGAGTCATCTGGAAGAATACAGTCTCTTCAAGCCATTCCACTCTGGTATTTGGCTTTGGCACAGTACCGAGATGGCTCTTGGCATGGTTTTGAATGATCTGTTTGGTCTTAGCTTCCCAATCCCGTGAGCTGAGTCTGCTTTTGAACCAGAGTTGCTGGTGCAGTACTGTGGCGCTCTGCTGCTGGGCCAGTGGCAGCCTCCCTGATAAAATAACGTTAATGAGTACAGTAAATAAATACATAATAATAGTTAGTTTGTTGCTAGCCTCCCTCCTATATCTCTCCTATTTTTCCCAATCCCCTGTCTTGTTTTTTATGACTCTGGGTCCCTCAAGGTCCTATAAATTTGTACCTTGTCGTAACTCTGACCCGGAACCATCCGTATGATCCCAGTTTGATATAACCCACATAATACGCTTAAGCCAGGACTGTGTGACCTGTATTAATACATTATTATTGTATATGTATTTTATTGAGCCGGCCCGGTGGCGCTGAGGGTTGAGGCGCTGGACGCCACACCTCACACCGCACCAGCAACCCGGCTTCGGGAATGGATTCGGGCTGCCGGGGGTTGGCTGAGGGAAGGAAGGATTGAGCGTCCTGAGACAGCTCTCCTTCCTTCCAGAAGGGTAAAGGACATGCACTGCGCTGCAGCGACACCCAGCGGAGGCTGGGTGTTTCGGCAGGCTGCAGGTAGTCAGAAGGGGGTGAGCCGGGCAGACGCCTGCACTTCGGGTGCACTGACATCGGTGCACGCCTGGCTCCCTCAGAGGGCATACATAAAAAAAAAAAAAACCTGCTTCCTGCCGCCTGATGATGCCTGCTCCGGCTGCCATCAACTCCCAGGCCAACTCCCACCTTTTCAGTGTTCCTCGCACCCTTCGGCCTGGGGGTGCTGGGACCTCGCCCTGGGGGGCAAGCCAGGGGGTTCAGGGAGTGCGGCTGATGTGGGAAGCTGCAGCCAGAGTCCGTGACTGGGCAGATAGTCCGGCAGCGAGGACAAGACAAAAAAAAAATATGTATTTTGTATTTCCTCTGTACTTTTACTTTTATTTGATGTGGAGCCTTTGCAAAAGAGTCTATGACTCAAAGGATTGTAAGTCTGATTCTATTCAATAAACAATAAACATACAGTAGGCAAAGCTTGACTGTGATGAGGCCTAGACAGCGATTTGTTCACCATCTAGTTTAAAGCTTTCCCATGTCAGATTGGGGGTTGCTGGAAGAGGGCTTTAATTTAAGTAGTTTTGCAGGGGGAACCTGACAAAACTGATACCACAGTGATAGCAAAAAGATATTCACTGAAAAGAGTGTGGTTTTAAGTTTGCTTATGTGTGAGGAATCGAGGGACTATATTTACCTTAGTTGATCTGAAAATGTTGCGGACCTGTTAAAAGAGAAACCACATGCTGGTTTGGTGGACGTGTGTTTTTCTTGATGAAATGGCAAGCCTTTGTTACTGTAGGGAGTAAATACGTCTCTCCCTTGGCACCATGGGACAGCTGCATTTCCCTGTCACAGTTTTCTCCATGGGTACAAAATTTAGCCCCTAACTTACATATTGTAAGAGTGCAGAGTCTTTTGAAATTAGGACAAATGGCAGGTCCGGGTGTCAGAAACTGCCCACACTGGCTTGTTTGGCATGTTATATATAGTTCTAGAGAAACTTCATGGCAGAAATAAAATCGTACATCAAGTCAAAGAAAATCCAGTTAGTAATTTGGCTGGTTAATCGACGCACTTATGACCCAAAACTCAAAGGGTTTGGATACCCTTCCACAGCCATGCACCGTTTACCACGGCCCAGAAGGCATCCTGTGTATTAGCATTGACTTCTGTGGCGTACACAGTCCCTTCAACACCTTTGAGCTGTAACCCCTGACCCATTTGTGGACCGTATGTGCCGATAGCTGCATCAAATCTATGGTGACGGTGCTGGTTCTCCACTAGATTCCCAGTGTGGAACCACTTGGGGAAAGTATGCAGGTTATGTGACAGGCAGGACAGCAGTAATGCCTACATAACCCCCTCCATTTGTTATTTAGTTGTTTAACCAGGAGTAGCACACTAAGCTGAAAGCTTTTTTTACAGGAGCAACCTGGGAGCACAGGGAAGTTAAGTGACTTGCTCAGGGTCACAGTATGCAAGTGGAAGCTGTGGGATTCAAACCCAGGTCTGGTCTGCTGGATGTCACCAGATTTGCAGCTCAGAGCCTTAAACCACTGCACTATACTGCCTCATTTGGCCACAGAGCTGCCTTTTTAAAGTGTGTGAAGTGCGCACACAACAATCAGATCTCCCTGGTAGGGCTGTGTTGCCATAGCTGCTTTAACTGCTACAGGTGAATTATAGAAACCCAGTCCACTGGTTGTTGGTATTTTTATTTTGCAGATTACCTAGGATAGCCCAGCTGAGATGCACAGTATTGTTTTCAGCACTGCTTCTCCATCCAGGGAGACAGGTGAGCAGCCTCCTTTCACAGCTGACACTAGTGCTCCTTTGTGACTGGGCAGAGATGGCCTGCACCTCACCTCCACACCCCTGTCTCTCCATTCGGCATTAACATTAGATTCGGGGAGGGGGTCCGCTGGGTCAGCCAATGATGATGCATTTTACACTTCATTTGATGTACTGAGAGGCATGGGGGGGGGGAGTTTCTACAGCACTTTTCCCCATTAATGGAGCCACTGGTAAAATTCCATTCATGAGATAGTGTGTGCATCCCATTTTTCCTCTGTTTTGCCCCTAGGCCTTGCTGCCCAGGGCCTCCATTGGCTACTGCCAGTGCTGCCACCCATCTGTCCAGATCCTCTTACCTGGTTTCCAGGACCCCATTGGTCACCCTCTACTCATCTCTGTGTTCCCCCATAGGATTAAGCTCCCCACTGAGGTGAGGCCAGTCTTCAAGTGGGTGAAGGCTGAGAGCACTGAGGGAGTCCTACTCTGGATGTGGGGGGCAGGCAGGGTGCCATCTGCCAAGCCAGTTGACATTTTTTTCTTCCTCCTTGGATGCCACCATGCTTGACACCCGTGAGGGCGTGCCTGTGCCTATGCCGTCAGTGCCAGCATCGGCAGCTTCCTGTCCCTTCCACATTTGCCCAGTCTCAGCTGTGCTGTCACTCAGTCTTCTATAGGTGGAAGCCAAACAGCAGGCTGCACAACCCACCCTCCCCAAAGGAAGAGAGCTGTCCTTAGGAGTTTGTCTTCTTTCCCATGCCCGACCCACAATGCCCCGAGCTTCCTTCTGAACTCAAGACACACATGTAGCATGCAGTGATGGTACTGCCGTGCAATCAGGCCAGCCTTTATCCACCCCATTTTCATCTCTGCCTTTTTTTCTTTTTGTTGTGCGGAGAGATTTTAGATCCTTTCTTTACTGATGGAGGAAGGATGGGGGCACATGTCTGCCTTTCAAAAAGGATGAGGCTAAGACTAGAGTTTTAAAAAATACAGATATTGGCGCTATGGCACCGGGGGCTGAGGTGCTGGATGCCTTACCTCCTGCTACGCCAGCGACCCGGGTTCAGGAATGGACTCAGGTTCATCAGAATACCGTCACATGATGGGGGGGAGGGGAGGAGCAGGATTGAGCAGCCAGAAGGCAGCTCTTCTCTCGTGGGGTAGTCCCCCCCCCACAATAGTCGCACTGCCACTGGGTGGAGCTCCGGTGGCTAGTGAAGGGGGGCGACATGTAGGGAGGGCGCCTTGAGACTGCATGCCTCCAAGGCAGGGGATCAGAACCGGGGAGAAAAACGGGGGAAAAAAGCACAATAAAGTAAGTATAGGAAAAAAATTCAGATATTGAAGGGGACGGCATTAAGTTTGAAAACATACCCACTGTTTTACGCAGTCATCATTCAGCACTGGATTGACCAAAATAGTTAGGTTTGATGGCTCAAAATTTGGCATGTCACAGGGACAAGTCAGAAAAGCTGCCTCTGTGAACACTAAAAAAGAACAGGAACACAATGTCTTTGAGCTGCCCTCATTCACCCTTTTCTGATTTGCGTGTAAAAGTCCTCAAATGAACCCCTAAAAAATAAACAGTTATCTGTGTGAAACTGAAGTGACATAAACACTGTGTGGAAGTGAGAATGCTATGACATTTAAATGATTATGAACAACATCTGCTGTAAAATGGATTGAGAACTCCAGTCCTTTGTGTTTGAAGAGAAAGCTCCACTTGAATTTGATGAAATTCCTGGAGAGTTTGTTATGGTTGAGTGCTTGGGTAACTTTTTCTTCTGCCCTCAAAACTGTCAAGTTAAACTAAAAAAATGTGTTTTTGCAAAAGTGGACATTAACCCTATTTATATTCGGGATGAATAAATCCAGGAGTGGATTTTGATTTGGTTTTGGATTTGAATTTCCACGTGGTGAGGAGGGATGGCTGGACCAAAAAAGGTCCTGACCCTTATTTACCAGAACCAGGATCCAGGTCATATTCCAGAGAAGTTCTGATTGAATCAGATTCAAATAACAGCATTCAGGAAAAAATATTAATACCTAAAACAATCACAAAATGCACTAAGAAAAAATAATTTTCTACCTAGCCAGAGTTTCGGACTGCATTCGGTGCATTCCTCTGCTCTGTCTCCCAATTTTCTTAGTTATAGATAACACACTTTTGCTTCTTTAATCTTTTCTCACTTCCTCTCTGAGAGTGTGGAGGCTTTTTTTTTTGCTGATTAAATGCATCTCCAGGCCCCCCCCCACTGCCCGTGTGCATATCCCCAGCCCTTTCCATCTCCTTGCCCCGCTAAGCACATTCTTTATCCCTCATCCCATATGCTTCTCCCAATCCTGTCGAAGTATGCACACGGCTACAGCTCCCATCTACTGCTTCACACCATGCTGTACTACGCACACCTCAGCCACTCCATTCTTCTCTTCTCCATCAGCCTCAGTGTGCACAACTTTTTCTCCCTCCTGTCTGCTGAACCCTACCTTGTTCCAGAATGATCATCCCCACCACTCCTCTCTGCTGCTTCCCACCTGCCCCAGCATGCACAACCCTACTCCCTACTGTCTGCTGAATTCCACCATGTCCCTGAGTACTCATGTCAGCCACTCCAATCTGCTGCTCCCCACATGCCCTGGTATGAGCGCCACTGCACCTCCCATCTCCTGAACTTGACTCCGGCCTTCCATAGAAACATAGAAGCTATTGGCAGAGAAGTACCTATTGGTCCATTAGAATTAAATAGATGGTGTACAGCGTGGTCTAACAGTGCTGTTAGCTGTTATTTCTGCAATGCACTTCAGAAATTAGATTTTAGGTGTTTAATGTTGCTGCTGTATTGTCTGTTGTTAAAATGTATTTGTCTTTGGCCTGGAACTTCTTTGAAAACAAGCTTGCTCAATTGACTGTATTCCATTAGTCTTATGAATAAAAAAGGATTTACTACTACTTCTGCCTAGTCTGCCCTAAAGTCCCTACGTACTGTGCTACCATAGACCCTAACTGATCTCTGGCCTTACCCCAACCCCAGCCCTGTTACTAAGGTCTCGCTGTGTCTGTCCCATGCGTGTTTGAATCATGTTACTGTTTCAGTACACGCCACCCTGCTAGGAGGTTTTTCCAGACATCCACCTCCCTTTCCGGGAAGAAGTATTTCCTCACATCCCTTCTAAGTCTCCCCCCACTAGCTTCATATCATGCCCCCTTGTCCTTGAGCATCTCTTCCTGTGCAAAATGCCACCCTCCTATACCTTTGAGTTATTTGAATGTTTCTATCATGTCTCCCCTTCCTTTCCTCTAGAGAGTACATTCCTTGAGTCTTTCCTCATAGGGCTTCTGTTGCAGGCCATGCACCATTTTGCTTGCCGTTCTCTGTGCCGCCTCCACCCAATCTATGTCTTTCCTGAGATGGGGCTGCCAGTACTGGACCCAGTACTCCAGGTAGGGCCTCACCGTTGATCTATACAGGGGTAACACTACCTCCCTTTTTCTGCTGGTGATACCCCTCCCTGTGCACCCCAGCATTCTACTAGTCTTTCCCACTGTCTTATCACACTGCTTTGTCACCTTCATGTCATCAGATATGATGATCCCCAGGTCCCTTTCCTGTTTTGTGGTTGTTACCACCTCCCCCTCAAATGATAGGCTGCCCTTTGGCTTCTGTGCCCCATGTACATAATTTTGCACTTTTTGACGTTGAAGCCTAGTTGATCTTCACTCATTCCCCTCCCCCCCAACCCGGTGTGTCTATTCTGTTGCACATTTTCGTGTTATCCACGAACAGGCATACTTTCTCTTCTAGTACCTCTGCGATGTCACTAATAAACAAATTGAAGAAGACTGGTCCCAGTACTGACCCCTGAGGCACCCTGCTTGGGTACCTTACCTTCTTCTGAATGAACCCCATTTGCCACCACTCTGAGTCCTGTTGCTTGGCCAACTTTGTACCCATTTTACTATCTTTGGACCCATGCCCAGGCTGCCCAGCTTATCAGTCCTTCATATGCACACGCTTGCTTCCTTCCATTTGCTGAATCCCACCATGTCCATGAATGTACACCCAAGCCACTGCTGTCTGCTGCTCCTTACCTGCCCCAGTATATGCCCTACTGCACTTCCCATCTCCTGAACCTCACACGCCCCAGTATATGCCCTACTGCACTTACCATCTCTGGAACCTCACCTGCCCCCATGCACGCCACTGCTCCTTCGCACCTTCTCAGCCCCGACCTGCCCCTCTATGCACACTTCTGCCCCTCTTGAGATATGCTAACCCCACTTTGCCCTGTACTTTCCTGCCCCCTCCCATCTGCTGGTAGACACACTGCACCAACCGCCACGTACCCCAGGCCACCTTGTCAGTTTGTCATCCCACACCCAGTGCCACACTAGCCCAGCATATGCCAGATCCATTACTGGCCTAAATGTGCTACTGTGTATGCTGCTGATGTTGACGCCAACACCACTGCCGCCACTGTTGTATGCTGCCTGCACCTGTGCACTCTGTCTCAGCGCAGCAGCACTGTGAGCATGCGCTGTGTGCAGCATTGCATGAGAATGGAGTTGTATAAGGATGACAGAATTTTTAACATTTCTTTTTTTGGGGGGGTAGGTATAGGGGAGTGGGCATTTTGTTTTCCTTGTGCGGGGGATCTTGGTGTTATTTAACAAGAAATCGGAGACTAACTGAGTCATTGATGGTTAGACATGTTTGAACTTGATATACCTGGAATTCCAGACCTTCCAACGTTTGGACTTTATCCATATATTATAGGGGTGCAGACGTGTGCAGATTCCGAGATACAGATAGTGCAAAAAGTTAATTTTTCTGTTTTTTTTTTTCCCCCATTTTTTGAATGGGTTTTCTGTCAACTTGGCTAGCACCCAGGCCCCAGGTGGTTTAGAATTTTGGCCTAAAATTTTCTGGGTAGAAAGGAGCTGGTCCACAGATGTGCCTTTTGCTTGTTTGGTGAAAAAATACTTATCTGTTCCAAAGTTATTTAATTTTGAAATTTTGAATACTTGGTTCTGAGCATGCTCAGTAAGCACTGAAAAATAGCTATATGAAATGAAAAAAGAGAAGTGTTTGTTTCATATGGTGCCGGTCTTTTTTCATGAGGAAAAATCATTGTTTAGTTTTCCACCATCTTGTTTTCCCTTTTTCCATAAAAAAAATCCCATTTGAAAACCCACAAAAGTGACATTCCTGAGCGCAACCAACACATGTACTATGCTTATTGGGACCCCTTTAGCTGGATTATGCACGTAACAGCTGCAGTAATACCCTTAAAATGTTGTTTTTTTAAAGATTATAAATCTTGTTTCATGACTTTAGCGTTGACAGCCCCTAGGAAGACTCCGCCCCTGATTTGCTTTAAGGGTGTGGAGTTGAGGTTTTGGGGTTGGAAACCCTAAAGCCACATTTTCCTACTTTTGTCGCTTTAGCCTGAACCATATATATAGTGAAGCCTACCAGCATGAAGTGCAGTGCTGCAGAATTCTGCAGTAGAGTTACTGCAGTAAACGATGGCTGGGCAAGCCATAAGCAGCAGCTTTTAGAGCAGCTGTATTCTGTTTTAAATTTGCTTTAATTGTGTAAAAAGAGTCCCTGTTAGTTGTTTTAGAATAGTTAGTATGGTTAGGGAAGCAAGTGAGATATTTAGTTATTATCTGAGTGTTTTCGGGATCTTACCGAACACCCTGAAGTGTACACTGGGGATGTTTAAGCAACTCCCAACATCGCACAGAGCATGGTTTCTAGTAATAGAGTAATGAAGGTCTGGGGGCCTGAGCAGTGGTTTGGTGTAGCTTGTGGTTGCTATTTTCAGACCACAACCTTACCTTTTTACAAGGTTCTGTCTCCCCTGGTGAGTCCTGGTAGTGAGTGTGTACCCTGGGCGATTAGCAGACCTGCAACTGACCAAGAAGCTGTTTGAAGCTGATTACGATCTGAGTAATGGAGACAGCGACTGTCAGCTGCGTGGGGCCTCTTTTTTGGGAGAAGAGTGGATAATTGGTAGCATAGGAAGATCATTGCTGCTGGTGAGTGGTGTTGCTGACCGAGATGAGAGATCGGTCGGAACATGCACCCGTGGGTCTACATTATAACCGCAGTGTGCGGCCAAAGAAACTGACTGATATAAGGATATACATGAAGAAGGATTGGTGCAGGGAACACCAAGCTGCCTAAAGGAGTTGGGATCACCTAAAAGGGGGCGTCCTGGCGTGTTTCAACCCAGACCAGATGGGAGGTGGTGGTGGGTGCTCCTGAAGGGGGGCTGTTTGTATGTGGCCTTCAGGAGGAGCCGGGAGCAGGTCAGAGGACCGGTTGTCTGGTTTGCCCGAGAGGAAGGTTTGAGGGGTATACGCCGGGAGTGAGCTGGCGAATACATTGATAATTGGCGGTAAAATACAAAGAGTTAACAAAAAGGAAACAAGGAAAGAAGGTCTGTTATTTGAACTCTGGGTTATAAGAAAGTACTGTAAAGTTTTTGATCTTTGATGGAGAAGAAAGCTTTATGGTGAATTGGAGACTAGAAAATGGATGACTGGTTCAAATATTTATAACGGTGGAATCAGAGCAGGCTGGTGAGAGGACTCTGCTCGGTGCTGGGACTTTATAGTGCAGAGGTGGGAGCTCTGCAGTCAAGTTCATATTGAAGTGACTTTTTAGAGACTGTGTACACTGCACTACATATATTTTGCTGCTGCTCAGGCTGTGTGGAGATTATTGTTTAGTCCTGATTAAATGTGAGGATGAGCGTATGAGATTGTGTGCGTTTGGAGTGAAATTAGTGTTAAATAGTAGAGGTGCTGGGTGAAGTGTGTACTTGAGTCAGATTGTGGGGTTGAGTGAGAAATTTTGTGGAAGTGTGTATTTAGTATGTGTTGGGGGAATAGACACGGTCAGGCAGTACTGCCCCTCCAGACTCTGGGACCTTCGCCCATTTAAGACTCCTCTGCTCTATCCAGACGTATATAGGAGATGTCGTGCTCTGGGTATTATGAGAATACTGAGAGGGGGGGTCCCGGGTCTGAGGGGGGATAGGAAAGGGGTTGGCGGATAGAGACATGAGGGCCAGGAGGTGCCCTGGGGTGAAGTGAGTACAGGATAGGGGTCCTCCTTGTCTTGTGCCCATACCCAAGGGCTCTGATTTGTTAAGGCCGGTGGTGCAGTCATCCTCGGGTTCTCGCCCCTCTAGGGTGGTGGTATGCAATGCCAGGTCAATAAGAATAAGACCGCATTGGTGGCTGATCTGGTAGCCTCTGCAAACCTGGCTTGCATCACTGAGACCTGGCTGGATGAAAATGCAGGACCCATTTTTGAATCCGCTATTCTGGCTGGGTTTTTGGTGTTGCACTGCCTGAGAGAGGGTTGTAGGGGTGGGGGAGTCACAATCTGTTTTAGATCAGAACTAGATTTCAGGGAGGTCCCAGTGGGGTCTACCAGCTCCTTTGAGTGTATTATGGGGGTAGGTGCAGGATGCAGGATCCTTCTCATCTACCATCCACCAGGTGATGGGAGGGCTTTCCTGCAGGAAGTAGCAGAGCTCATTGCTTTGTTGGTGTCGGAGTTCCCCAGATGGTTAATTCTGGGGAAGTTCAATGCCTGGGTTGATGACGGGCTCTCATCATTTGGACAAAACCTTCTCCAGTTGATGGAATCACTGGGCCTGACATAGGCAGTTACCGACGCCACCCATAAGGGAGGGGCACTCATAGGACATGTTTCTCCTGGGGATGGAGATCACCAACATGGTGGTGGATCCTGTCAAATGGTCTGACCATCATGTCCTGAGGTTCAGTTTTGCGACTCCTCTTAATAGGCCTGCCCCTAGGGAAATGGTGCAGTACCGTCCTTTAAGAGGAGTTACCTTAGAAGGCCTAATGGCGGTACTGGACCTTTTGGGAATTTCGACTGAGAGCGGTGATCCTGGGACCCTTGTTCTCGCCTATAATAGGGCAGTAGAAGGGGCCCTCAATACCATCAATCCAGTTTGTGTTTGTCTCCTGACCCTTTGCCCTGGGGTACCATGGTATGATGGGTCCCTGAGGGAGTTGAAGAGGTAGGGGCAAAGGTTGGAGAGACACTGGCGGAAAACTCACCTGGAGGAGGAAAGGTAGACTTTATAATGGTCTAGCCAATCAGCAGTCTCCAATAAGAAGGCAGAGTTCCTGTCCAAGGAGATTGCTGCAGCTAAAAACAGGCCAGCTCAGCTCTTCTGCATTGTGGACAGACTGTGCAATCCGGTCGAGCATTGTCACAAGGAAAGTGTGATGAGTTTGCACAGTTTTTTGCCGATAAGGTGACCTCCATCAGGAAAGAGATCAGCCTATGCCTCCCCATTGGTCCTTGCATTGATCGGCCGGGTGGTACAGTTACCCAGGTGACCTGACTTGACTTCAGCCTGCCAGTAGTCACTGATATTGTGAGGATCATCCAGACTTTGCAGCCAACTTGCTGTAGTTTAGATCCGGGCCCAACTCACCTTCTTGTAGGGTGTGTTGAGGTCATTGACCAGGTCCTGGCTGGGATAGTGAGGAATTATCTGAAGAGAGGGTCTTTCCAGATCCCTTAAGAGAGTCAATTGTTTGGCCTCTTTTGAAGAAATCCTCCTTAGACCATGACTACCCGGCTAACTACAGACCGGTCGCTAACTTGCCTTTTGTGGGCAGAGTTGTTGAGAAGGTGGTCGCTCCGCAGCTGGAAGTTCATTTGAGTAGCCACAGTATCTATGACCCTCTCCAGTCAGGTTTCAGGAAAAGACACAGCCCTGGTCCAGGTACTAAATGATCTCCTGATGGCCAGAGATCAGAGATCTCGTACCATCTTGGTTCTCCTTGATCTCTCAGCAGTTTTTTATACTGTGGACCATGAGGTGTTGCTCGAGCGCCTGCGGCTCTTCTATGAGGGCAATCCTCAGTTGGTTTTGATTGTTCTTGAGGAAGCTTTCAGAGGGTGGTGTCTGGGATTTATTCCTCTGCCCCTCATGGGCTGCCCTGTGGGTTGCCGTAGGGCTCTGTGCTTTCCCCAATGTTGGTCGCAGTATATATGCTGCCATTAGGAGACATTATAAGACTGTATGGTCTGAGTTTTCACTGCTGTGCAGATCACTCTCAGCTATACATGTCTTTTGTGCCTGGCCAGGAGAAAGATACTGTCTTAGTGTTTAACAGCTGTCTGACTGAGATTCAGGACTGGATGAGTGCTAGCTGGCTGAGACTAAACCCGAGAAAAACAGAGGTATTGGTGGTGGACTCACATCGTAGATTGGCGGGGACGTTGGTGGGACAGCTCTCTGGATTAGAAATAGGAGGAACACCACTAACTGTCTTGGGCCAGGTGAGTAACATTGGCATGATTTTTGATGAGAGCCTGACCTTGAGGGCTGAAGTGTTGGCTGTAGTCAAGTCTTCCTTTTATCATCTTAGGAATATAGCTAAGGTGAAACACCTGGTTCTGTCTGAAGATCTTCCCACTCTGGTCCACGCCTTTGTCACCACCCGTCTTGATTACTGCAGTGCACTCTACCTAGGGCTACCAGGGGTTGATATCTGCCGATTGCAGCTGGTGCAGAACGCGACTGCCAGGTTGCTGACTGGAGCCCCTAGATCCAGGCATATAACACCTGTGCTGCACGAACTGCACTGGCTGCCAGTACAGTGGCGGATAACCTTCAAGGTCGCATTGCTGACCTATAAAGCCCTACGCGACCAGGGACCACAGTACCTGCAAGTCCTTCTGCTCCCTTACTGTCCTTCCCGCCTTCTCCTATCCTCCGATGAGGGATTGCTAGAGATTCACAGGGTCCGTCTGAAAACATCTGGAGGAAGAGCTTTTGCTTTTATTGCTCCGACCCTGTGGAATTCTCTGCCTTGTCAGATACGAGATAGCCTGATCGTGAAGGGTTTTAAAACATCCCTTAAAACATAGTTATTTAATCAGGCCTTTTCTGGTTCTTGATGGGTCTGTATTAGGCTTGCTTGTTATTTAAGGAACTTCTGTATATTTTAATTTGCATGATGGGAAAGTTTTATGCAAATTGTGAATTTTTATGTATTTTATTGATTGTAAGGGTGCTTTTTAGAAATAAAAATATGATGGTGATAAATTTCAATGGGAATTGATCCCTTTTGTCTTGCAGGAAACCTGTGACACTGTGCTTTAATATATATATATATATATGTGTATATATATATATATATATATATATATATAGTGCCCCTCTATTATCCATCAACTTTTGTGCGGATAATGGAGGACATTAGTAAAATACAGGAAATTAGCACAGGGCTACATTTTATTATTTTATCGTATAAACGATTCAGTTGCTTTATTTGTGTAGTTTGGTAAAAAAAAAATTCTTTAACCCTAAAATGAGTATTAAAATCTAATAAGGTTCATTTGTATCAATAAACTTTAAAAAAAGCAGTGATAAGCATCTCTTTGGCTTTTTTTTTTGTCATGACTAATTTCATTTTAGCATCCAAGTCATCCTCTCTTGTTGGCCTGCAGTGGTGTCCAGGGAAAGTACGGAACTGGGAGATTTGGAAGGAGAGTGGGTGACTGTGGGGATGCTGGGATAAAACCCACCACCTGTATGGTAGACTCACTATACTTTTTAACATGTTGTCATTGAAGTGCTGAAAACTGACACTCAGATGTAGGAAAATGAGGGACAATGGCCGTAAAATTGTGTAGCACATTAACACGCACATGGAGACAGAAACTCAGAACACTAGGGACTGGTGACTTACCAGCATTTCACCCCTGATCACAGCTGACACACTAGTTGGTAACCCTAACAATAGGATGGCAATGATGACTTACATTGAGTCTTCTGTGGGGTCACCACCTTGCACTGCCAGCTACTAAGTAACTGCAGCTGTTAATCACACCTGGCCATCTGAAACACTGAGGGAGATTAGCATGAGGACTAGAGCCTAGTAAAGTTAAGGACTATTTTTTTAATAACTCTTTCTGGGTTTTTATTGGGTTTTCTCCCATTCCCTCCCCCGCCATGTGCGTGTGGAGGCGCACACTCACACCGGGAGCCAGCTTAGTTCCCTCCACCCACGCATGCTGCCACCCTGCCTGCGGTTACCGCACTGGACCTCCACCAGGTGGGGAACGGAACTACTGGAGGGTCGACAACTCACCCCCACCACCCCCAGGAGAGGAAAGACGCCTGACGTTCAATCCTGCTCCTCCTACTTCCCCATGCCGGCGCCCCGACGACCCGAGGTCATTCCCAAACCCAGGTTGCTGGTGTAGCGCGAGGTGTGACATCCAGTGCCTAACCCTCAGCACCACCGGGCTGACTAAGGACTTTTTTAACTTCGTTGGCAGTCATGGAAAACCTGCATTAGTCAGTATGGCAAAGTAGAGGGTTAGCTGCACTGGTCCAGGTCAATTTGCGCAATATCCCAGACACGTAAAATAATGTTAAGATCAAGTCTTGGCCACTGATAATTTAGTAATCTCTTTGTCAATGATGATGATAAAAACCTCAGAGGTGCCGGCCTGCTGGCACAGTGGCAAGGGGTCTGCTTGCGACACTGATGTCCCAGGTTCAGAGACGGAGTCGGTAGGCCAGCCGAGGGGAAAAGGATTGAACATCCCAGGGACTGCTGTCCTTCTCCGGGGGGAGGGGGAGAAGAGTGTCCGGCACATTGTGGACCCTTGGCGGAGGCGGCGGGTACCACCACTGCCAACAGCTCACACAAGGGGATGGGGCGGACGCTGGTGTCATCACACGTCCCTGCCCCAGCGATCTCCTAAACAGACAAATTCCGGCCTCATTTATAACACCTCCACTGCTGCTCCACTGCAACTAATGTCTGCTGGGGGGGGGTGTCCCATTCCCATGGCCCCACCCAGGATAATAAGACAGGGCAACAGACCGTGCACCTTGGGGAGGCTGGAGGGGAAAAAAACATCAGAAGTAACATAATCCTCAGCAAAGCCTTGTGAAATATATCTTATTAACACATTTACAACAGCCAAAAATTAGGGACCATGTCTTTTTGCAGATTACACAAAATATCTACAATATATTGGACATCTGAGAGGGACCCTATTAGTAGAGCAGTGGCTTTCATTTCCCTCTCGGATTGCTTACAGCTTCATAAAATGGCTTTTAAAAAACGCCCCATAAACTTGTATAGGGTTCGCCCCACGCTCTTCCTGCTCACAAGTCACAAAACCTCAGAGCACGGGGGTGGAGCACATGAAGCTGGAAGGGATCGACTGGCGGTGGGTACGCAGCCAACTACGATCCCTTCACTAACTTCGCAGTGAATAAAAAAAAAATTTACTTTTAGCAAAAATCAGCTCACACTGGCATGAGGTATTGGGCTTTGAAGCTCAGTACCTCATGCCATTTGATCAGAAATTCACTTTAAAATTGAATCGGCTGCTTTCCCATTTTATTTACCTGTTTTGCTGTGTTGCTTTTATTCAGTTAATCTAGTGTTACCATATCTGGTTACAGCAGTATCTCGCTTTCCTTACAATTCATTTGGTTTGCAGTTTTATTAATTAGTTTTACTGCTGCATGCCTGTTGCCTTGCAAAGTGCTATTAGTCAGGTAATCTACTTATCTCCTATCTAGGTATAGCCTACTTTCTAGCTCCTGTACGTAATTTTCTGCATTGTATAGTTTTTATCTGCTTTCACCAGTGTATACCAATTGGCTTACTAGTCGCTAATACTGGGGTTGCCACCTTGGGAAAGCAAAAATAATGTCGACCTCCCCCTGCCTGCTCGCTCTCCCACTAGACTGACTATCACACGTGGGCTGCAGACTCCAAACTAAGAATTAGTCATTTGTTTAAATGTGCTATGTCTCCTGCTCGGCTGCCCTCAAGGCTAATTACGAAGACACGGGCGCCTCAACCAAGAGTCAGATTAGTCGTTTATTAAATGTGGTTGCCTCACACTGACCATCCTGTGTCTCTTCGCTCCTGCTACACTGTCACATCAGTGTTCAGTGATCATATGGCCGCCCATTGAGTGCGCTTGCGTGTTGTGGCAGGCAGCGTGGTGCGCACACAGACACAGAAAACAGTGTATGTTACTGTAAAAAAGAAAGAAAAAAAAAAAAAAGACTGCAGGTTAAACTGTTTAACTGGCAAGTCACAGAAAAACTGGCCAGGTGGCAACACTAAGCTAATACTGTGGGGTAACCTGTTCATACATGTCTGGGCTAAGTCTTTTCCTTACAAAATTTTATTAGTCTGGTTCAGATGTTCAAGCTGCAACCAACAATTATGATACCTACCCCTCCTCCTCTGCCTTCTCTTCCTCCCTGGCCTACCATATTCCCACCCTCCTATTTTCCCCCCTCTTCCTACTTATTCCACTCTCCCCCTACCTATCTCTAATCTCCTCCCACCCCTCTCCAATCTCCTTACCCCATCCCTCCCCTTCTTCTTCCTCCTCCTCCCTCCCCATTCATCCTGGCCTCTCCTCCCCTCCCTGAACCTGGAGTTTCTCTACTGTTCCATTCTGTTCTTGCCCTGCTTCTCCTGTGCTCCCTCCCCAACTTAGGGGGACGCAAGACCCACTCTTTCCTCTATCTCACTTTCCTCCTCCTATCTGGTGACATGGAACTAATCCTGATCCCTCCTCTCCTCCAATCCCAGAGGCCATCACATGTTTCACCTTAATGCTAGGAGCCTCCTCGCTAAACTGGATAAACTTTTATGTCTGGCTTTCTCAAGACTCTCCTGACCTCTTCAGTATCTGAATCCTGGCTGTTCTCCAGAATTCCTGATTCTAGTCTGGCCCTTCCTGACTGCCACATCTTCAGGCAGGACCATGGCGAACATGGTGGTCGTGTCGCTCTTTATGCCCCCCAGAGCTTCTCCTGAATCATCACTGTCTGGGAGGCTGTACCCTCCTCCTATGAGTTTCTCCTAGCAAAGCTACCATTCCACCCACTTTGCCATCTTCATTGGGTTTTATTGTGCCTCTCAAAAATGTCCCTTCCTCACTGGTTGACTCATTATGTGCCATTATTTCATTCCCCCATGGAACTCATCCTCCTTGGGGTTTGCAGTATAAATTGACTTTCCTTTCCCTCCAGGCCTAGCTATGTCAAGTTTGAGCTTCTAAACCTCTCCAAACTTATCATCCCCCCCCCCACACACACACTCAGTCCACACTCCTTTAACCACACCCTTCTGTACTGGGTTCTGTCTTCACACTCCCACTGCATAGTTGCAGTGGGTATTCTGCCAGATGGCTTTAGCAACCACTGCATGACATTTTGTGTCAGGAAAGTCCTCCCTCTTCCCCAGAATACATCTGGTCCAGTCGCTAAACAAAAACGCTCTACTGAGTAGCCTGGCTGCAGCTGACCGTAGAATTACCACATTTTAAAAAACCCAAGTGAGGCATTTCTTACTGAAACATGATTTTTCGCAGGGCAGTATGTAACCTTGACCAGTGCAACAAACTTGTTTTCTCTAAGTAATCAGAATTATGACTAAGTGTTGTAGTTTTTCAGTTGTTTCTAGTGTTTCTTATCATTTTGAGGTATTTTAGTTAAGGTGGTATTATTTTTTTTTTTTTTTTGGCGACATTTTTATTCATTTATTTATTTCGTCTTTGTTGACCGGGTAAGTGCACTAGACAAATCCTGCCTATTTTCAGGCATGACTCGGAGGAGGGGGATACAGATGAATGCCAACTGACCTTGAACCAGATTAAGCTGTTGGTGGTATTTTTAGTGAATGAGGGAAATTTGGCCAGGACACCGGGGAAATTCCCCTACTCTGCTGCTGCTTGGTGGCCAGTAGGGGGACAGGCTGCTCAGTGAGATGGCCGCCGTGCAGGTCGTCGGAGGAAGGGCGTTTCTGCAGCGGAGAGTCTGCCTCATCTTCCGCTGTGTCTTTGCAAGAGGCGCACTGTTTGCTTTTAACAGACCTAGTATCAGATGATGAATTTCATGAAGCGCCGTTGTTTCCGGATGTTTCTGACTCTGTAGCCGCTGCTGCAGTTTGTGAAGTTAAGGTACTTTCGAATGGTGAAAGACGTTTTTTGAGCTCTTCAGTCGCAGCTTCTGCAGAGCTGCAGATTCCAGGGACGTGCTCTGTCATTAGTGAGAACATTCAGGACAGCGCTTCAGCTGAGACACACCGTGTTGCTACTTCTACAAGGCTCGGTGAGTCAGTTTCATCATGTATTGCTGTTTGCTCTACAGACTACAAGAAAATAAACGCCCCTACTAAATCTACTGGTTTAATTAATGAAAACTTCAGTGTACAGAACGAGTCCCAAAAGTTGATTTCGGATGGTAAAGGGGATACGCTGGATGTAGTTTTACCTACAGTTACACAAGTCCCTATTAATTGTATAGCTCCTGTACTAGGGTGTACAGCTCAACTGGCTGGCAGTGATATCATTGCTTCTGATGAGTGCCTACAGCCGTTTTCGGAAAGGCAGGAGCCTTTCAAACCTGCTGCTTTATCACAAACTCTTCGTTTGACAGTGGATGTTTCTCCATTTACAAATGTGACTTCAAAACTGGTACCTCCTTATAATTCTGCTCAATCGGCTGGCAGTTCTAACGTCGGTTCTGACGAGTGCCTGAAGCCAATTTTGGAAGGGCAGGAGAAATCAAGTATAGCAGTAAAATTACATTCTCCTGAAAATCCTGTGTTTTTTTCCTCTCCTATTAACACTCCTCTTAGTAAAACTGCTGGGTTTGTTTTTAAGCAACCTACTATTGGGAAATCGGCTGATCCTCCCAGAACTATATATCAAACCAAACCGACACCCCAGTTAGGTGTCACTGAATTTCCATTTGAGGATGCGCTTCGTGGTGCAGGGAGAACTGTTCAAACTAAATCTGTTCATCTAGATGCAAGTCAAGTCCTTTCTTCGGATCATATTGAAGGGCCCTGGACGACGGGGAAGGCCTTAATCGGTGCTGGCTGGAAGCAGGCTCCTTCTGGTACTTGGATGCCAGACCCAGAGTGGGCTTCTGATTTCCAACTAACTCAAAATCCTCCTACGTGGAAACCGGGTTCTATGGCTACTTTACATCAAGCTGCCTTGCCACCTCCTCTGATAGCTCCCTCAACACCCCATATACTGCAAACTAATACTGTTACAAATATTTTGCTTCCTGTCTCTCCAAGTTTAGAGGCCTCTAAACCAACTCAAAATAAGCCTCTAATGTCTGAACATTTTTCAGCTACTAAAAGGGAAGCAGCTCCTCGCAGACATGCTGTTCGGATTCGATATAAAGGGGGTGTGGACTCCAGACCTGACAGACATTATGTTGGAAAGACTTTGATTAAGGATTCTTTACATTTTCTCCTAAAGATGTTTATGCTTTTTATTAATATTTCAGGAGAAGATAATTTGATATCAGTTTCCGGTCATCTCATCTGTTAGACCTATTTGGGAAAAGGTATGGCCAGGTCAAGTTTTCTCCCACATGGACCCCCTTTCTGGTTATACCTTTAACTAAACCCTTGATAAAATTTGTAAATGTGATGTTTCGAAATGAGGGGGTCCATGTGGAAGATATTACTTTCTGACTTTCACAAAAATGTGAAGTGTTAAGTTCCCCGGAACCCATTCTGGATGCAAAGCATTTTTGGACAGGAGGGTGGAAATATAAAGTTAAGCTTCGTCAGTCAGATTCTGGTATAGAGCATATACCTAATTCCTTTTTGTTAGGAAGAGATCAGGGAGTTTGTTTTTATGGTGGTCAGCCTCGGGCCTGCTATAGGTGTGGTTCTCGAACTCACTTATCTAGCGTGTGTGATCGGCCCAGGTGTGATAATTGTGGGGAAGTGGGTCACTGCACTGTGCAATGTGCTAATCGCACGATGCGATTTTGTGTGAGGAATATGCCATGTTTTTCGGGATTGTTCATGGCGGCTAAAACAAAGTATCCTGTATAAGCCCTGAGCTGCTGATTCAAAAGGCACAAGATTTGGTTATTACCCTCCCCTTTATCATCCCTCCTCCCTTCTTCTGAGATACTAGTACAAATTTCCCAAGATATTCCCTCCCTGTATTGGCTTCCTCCACAACTGTAGGTCAGCACATTGATAACTCTTTTCAGGTGGCTACCAAATTAGAGATAGACATGGCTTCAGTTGTACCTCAGGAGATGGTGCCTGTTAACTATTCCGATTCAGTAGTAGTACATTTTGTGGCCCCTTCCTCCCCCTTGCCTAGGCGGAGATCTTCTAGGCATTCACAGGTTAAATCTCCCCCTGTTTCGGTCCCTATTGAATCTACTAACTCTTATGCTGCTTTGTTTTTTCCTTGGGGTGACACAGATATGAGGTTGGAGATTCAGATTCTCAGAAATCCTCATTTTCCACTTCTTCACTACCTGTAGATAATTACAAGGAGAAGAAAAAGAAAGAAAGGAAAAAATAAATGTCTACTTTCATGAAGTTTTCTTGGGGTTCTCTAAACACGCATAGCCTTCTAAGAAGTAATAAAAGGCAATCGCTTTTTCAATATTTGCATGATTCACAGATTAATGTGTGTTATCTACAAGAGACATGGATGTTTACCACAGAACAGGTTTATACTTTTAAAAGAGATTGGCCTTGGGGACCCTCCTATTGGTCTTCTGGCACAGATAGTGCGGATGGTGTTGGGATTCTTTTTTCTTATAATTATCTTTTGTTAAAGCTAGTTGATCTTATTCCTGGACGAGTTTTACTAATTGATGGTAAATGGCATGGTACCTGCTACAGGTTTATTAATATCTATAACCCCCAAACTAAAGCTGATAGGGTGCAGTGTATGAAGGCAGTACAACCTTATTTGTGCACCTCATTGCCTATCCCATGAGGAGGGGATTTAATTGCAGCCTCAGGGGTTTAGCACAACAGACAAAAAAAACTTATTGTGATTCTCATGCTTTAGCTTCCATAATTAAAACTGCAGGTCTCAATAACTGTTTAACTTTTCACTCAAAAGGCCCGTTTTTTTTTCATTTTCTAAGGGTAAACTGCATTCTCTTATTGATTATATGTTTGTTTCCTCATCACTTTCAGTACAGGATTTTCAAATGAAACCTTTAGAATTTTCAGATCATTTATTGTTGGTTAGTTTTTTTGATTCAGGGGATTTAGGTCGTGGTAGACAAGGAAGGTGGAAATTAAATGTCTCCACTCTAGATTCTCCCCAGACTAGGGGTAAAAATGTTATTGCAAGCTAGACTATCTGTTGTTTTTTTATATTCAGATATAGGGGCCTGGTGGATGGATACTAAATCTATATTACAGAACTGGTTTAAACATTGATGGGTGGTCACTACAGATTTCAACTTTATGAAATATTTATCTTTAAGACAGCAATTGCAACGGTTAATTTCACTTTTTTACGTTTCCAAATTTGACTATTCAGCTCAGATAAAGGTACTTAAAACTTCTATGAAGGCTTTCCAGTATGATAGGGCTAAAACATTGCAAGCTATATTTACTAATGGAACTCAGAAGGTTCCTATTGGGGATGCGTTTGAGGCCTGTAAATCTTTACGGGATTCCTCTACTATTGATTTTCTTATAACTCCTGATGGCTCTAAAGCAACCACTGTACCTCATCTTAGGGCAGTTATTAAACAGCACTTTCAGACTTTAGAATCTGCAATACCAATCAATAAGCTGGATATTGATAATTTTTTTGATGATGATGTTTTACCCCCTAAAACTGCTGACATTTCTTCTTTACTAGGACCAATTACACTTGAGGAAATAGTTGTAGCCATTCGCTCACTTAAACCTAATGTTTCACCAGGGTTGGATGGTTTACCCCATCAACTCTATAAAACCTTTCTTGAGGAATTTAGTCAGTGTCTTCATTTGTTATTCCAATTTTTTTTGACACCAAGACTGTGTTTCCTTCTTTCACTGATGGGTTATTATTACATTTATTTAAGTCAGGGGATAGGAATGATATTAAAAATTGGAGGCCAATCACTCTTTTAAATACAGATTATAAGTTGTTTACGATCATTTTAAATAATAGGCTTAAGCAGTAAGCTAAACTAGTGCTATCCCCATATCAGTTTTGCGGAATCCCTGATAGGAAGAGTCAGTCAGCATTAATGCTTGTAAGGGATACTACAGAGTATTTCTCATCAAATAATATAGAAGGTTGTATGCTCTCAGTGGATTTAGAAAAGGCCTTCGATAGGGTTCATCTTCCTTTTCTTTTTTCAGTTTTGGAAAAATACGGAGTTCCTGAGTTGATAATACAAGTTTTGGTCTCTCTCTATGAGCATACTGCTGTCTACCCCTTTCTACAAGGGACAGTTGCGGAAGGGTTTAGTTTAAATACTGGTGTTAGGCAAGGGTGTCCTTTAAGTCCCCTTTTGTATATTTTCTCCCTGGATCCACTTTTGCGACTTATAGAACAATCTAAGTGTTGGCTGGGGGTTCAGGTTGGGATTTTACCTCCTTTTTTTGTTCAAGCATATGCTGATGATTTGATTGTATTTTTTTCTGATTATACTCAGTTTCATTTTTTTTGGAAATTTTCTCATGGTTTTCAGCAGTCTCCAATGCGAAATTGAATTTGATGAAGACACGTGGGTTATTTATTGGAGTATTGGGTTAATCCGATGTCTATCAAAATGGGATTTGGGTTTCTTGTACACCTTTGAAAATATTGGGGCTCCTGTTTGGGCCTCAGAATTTGCCTCAGTTAAATTGGGAATTAGCTCTTGGGAAAGTGGAAATTAAGATCAATAGATGGAAACAGTGGAAGTTCTCAAAGTTTAAACGAATTCATGTTTTGAAACAATTTATTCTTCCTTGTTTACAATACGTAGCTATAGAAACATACATAGAAGCATAGAATTTAACGGCAGATAAGGACCGCTTGGCCCACTCAGTCTGCCCATTTGATTTGCTATGATTTATCCCCTTCCTTCATTGCTTGAAACAAAGTTATATAGTCTATTTTTTAAAATGTTATGGGGGAATAGGCTAAATCCTGTTAAACGGCAATATACTTATCTGGATAAAGCCTCTGGAGGTTTGGGCATGTTAGATCCTGTTGTGTTTGTGCATTCCCTTTTTTTTTATGACTACACTTAGATCTGGGTTAAATCATGAAGAAACTATTTGTAAAGGTTGGGTGGTTGCTGTCTTGGGTAACTACTTTAGGAAATGGTTTTCTTTGGCCCCTAAATTGAATCCACGTGTTACCATTCCCGATTATTTTAAACCAGCAGTACAAAAATTGTTTAAATGGCAAATTACTAAGGACATGATTTTAAATAATACTACACAGTCATTATATCGGTTAATTGTTGGATCACTTTATCCTCAGGAGTCTTGTTTTAAAAACTGTCCTGCTGCTCTTAATTGCAGGGTTATTGCCCAGCTAAATAATTCTAGATTGACAGTTACACAATGGGAAACACAGTGGCTGATAGTTTATGGGCGTTTAAACGTTCGGGGAAATGCTAAGTATAAAGCAAAAGAGGAAAGGAATTGTCCTTATCCTGACTGTATTAATTTGGAGGAATCTATGGAACATTTTTTCCTTTATTGTTCTTATGTTAGGGGTTTATGGCCTCATTTAGCAAACACATGGAGTCTTAACTGGTTTATGAATCCATCATATGATATGTTGGTCCTTGGGATTTATCCCCAGAGTTTATCTTCTTATTGGGCTAGCACTTTATTGTTATTTTTTTGTTGCATACGGTATTATTTATGGAAGGCCCGGTGCCAATGGGTGATCTATCAACGTCACATGTCATATGATTGTTATGTCAGTTTGGTTACCAATGAACTTTCAAGGATTTATTTGCAGGAACAAAAAAAGTTTTCTTCCTGGACAGTTACCAAATGGTGGAAAGGGTTTTTTTCATTTTATCAAATTTAAATGAGTATTGAAGATGACTTTACTTGCATGACGTTTTTCTGTATATTATGTGACATTTTGTGAGTGAAATTGTGTTTATTTTGGTATGTATTATTGAGATATTTTTCTTATGTTTTTTTGCAATAAAAAACTCCCCTGCTCTTTTTGATAAGTGCCATGGGATCTTTAACATCCACCTGAACTACCACCAATCCAGGCAGATGGGACCTCGGTTTAATGTCTCATCCCAAAGACCGCACCTCAGAAGTGCAGCACCCCTCTCATGCTGCACTACAGTGTCAGTACTGGGATATTAACCCAAGTGCCAGATGTGGGAACTGAACCCACATCCCTCTGATCTCTGATCTCCCGGCCTCAGAAGGCGAGTGTGCTACCTACTGAGCCACTGACCATGCTGTTTAGAGGAAAGTTAGAAAATAGTTTTTTCTACTGTAATGTCAGGACATGTAGTATTTTTAATGCTTTTTTGGTAGGACACAGCTGCCCAAATCACGACTGTCCTGCGAAAAGCAGGACAGTTGGTAACCCTAGATGACTGGTCTCTCATCCTCTCCGCCCCAGACACAGCCCTCTCCCTTTTCCATTCATAATTTGCTTCCATCTGGGACAAGCATGCCCCCATCAGGAAATCCAGGGTTAAGTCTTCCCATCACCCTTGAATCACCTATGACTTTATTGATATGTGCAAGTCCTGCAAAGCCTGTGCCTGGTACAAATTAATCCACTCTCTGCCTGACCTCCTCTCTCATAGGGCACTCAGATTCTTGCACAGAGGCCATCCACACTGCCAGATCCCTGTATTCTAAGGCCAACCTCTAGAACAATCTTAAAGGAAACTGCATGCAAAAAATTATAAAAACACATGTTGTGCATTGTGTGTTGTTTTTTTTTTCTTTTTTCCCTGATGGTTCTTGGCATTGTCTTCCGTGTGTCTGTGACAGTTTTTTTTTCCTTTCACTTTTCCCTGCCAGCTTTATGGCCCCTCGGGGTAGCCATTCAGGCGTCTTTTATATCCTTTGATCCATTGGAATTTCCCCAGAATGCTTCTGGGAATTATTAGACCGAAGTCCTTCAAAGGTGTATTGGCTTTATTATCACACAGTGACAGCACCTTTACGAAGCAGTTAGCGCATAGAGAAATCTGACTTTGGCTGGGGAGGGAGGGAGGGCAGACACTTTTTTAAAGCAATTAACTTTCACAAGCAGTTGCAGTTAGATGGTGTGTCTCAGTTATAATTAGATCCTGGGCCTACCCCTTGTTATAGTGCAAGGTCTAATTCACATTTCCCAGAGGCAGTCTGGGAGAATTCCAACAGCTCAAAGGCAGTAAAGTCAGAATGGCTACTCCCAGGGCCATAAAACTTGCAGAAAACTAAAAAAACCTTGCTACAGGCGGCTGGTTCGAGCAGTGATTTCCACTTTCAGACCCGCTAATCTCTGGTTCGAATGGACCTCGGTCGCCGGAGGGTTGCCGGGGAGAAGGATGGAGCCGCCCTATGGACTGTTGTCCTTCTCCGGGAGAGGGAGTGATTGGCACGCTGAGGACTCTTGGCGGAGGCCGTGGGATCTCACGCTACCGATGCTGAAATCTCTGGGAGGCGAAGGCGGACACTGGTGTCATTGCACGTCCCCGCCTCCATGAGGAAAAGGCAGAAAAATCAAGGCGGGCGACGACCACCGTCTGCATGAAGCCTTCTCGGAAGACCTCGAACAACCACCATCGCTGCAGGTCCCCTGACTAGATACTGGTTCCGTGGTCATGGAGGAATGTGGCCACGGCCCTGCCCTCCGGGGGGGCAAGCCGGGGGTGGCTGGGTGACCTCGGCAGCCATAGATGGTAGTAGAGGCTTCCAGGGGCCGTGACCAGGGGAGCGATTTTAAAAAAAAAAAAAAAAAAGAAAAAAATGACAGGGTCCTGCCTAAAAAAAAAAACATTGCTACAGGTAACAGAATGTTAGGGATCATCAGAGATGCACGGAACTGGGGCTGTACTCGTTGGAAACCAGAAGGGGAAGAGGAGACATGATTGAAATGTTCAGATATGTCAAGGGGATCAACAAGGTAAAGGCAGGGAGTTTATTCCATAGGAAGGATGGTGCAGTAACTAAGGGGCATAGTTTTAGACTATAGAGGGGGAGATTCAGGGGCAACGTGAGGGTACAGTTCTTCACGGAGAGGGTAGTGGAGGCATGGAACAGGCTTCTGGAGGCTGCAGTGAGGGCCAGAACAGTGTTGGAGTTCATGTTTGCATGGGACAGACATAAGGGGCTGTGAGGTAACGGGAAGGGGGCCGCAGGAAAGGGAGCAGAATAAAGGGGTGGGAAGAGCAGACTAGATGGGCCTGAGGGTCTTTTTCTGCCATCAAGATTCTATGACCAGAGAAACAAAAACCTAATGTACAATATGTGTACATTTTTGCATGTAGTTTTCCTTTAACTCCCCAGCTAAATTCTGCAGGGTGATTAACTCCCTTTTTGATCCCATAGCCCAGTTTGCTTCTCCAGTCCTCATGTTTAATGGCTCACTTGTCTTCAACCCTATCACTGCCCAGGAAACCCTGCTTACCCTTTCCTCACTCAACGTGTTTCTGTCTAGTTCTGATGGCCTGAACCTAAACTTCCCATCTCTTAGTTCTAGTCGTCGTACTCCCCTCACTCACATCCTCAACCCAGGAACTTCTGACCTATCTCCCTTCTCCCATCTTGCAAAGCTGCAAGAGAAACTTCTCTAGTCTAGAGCCCTGTTTACACTGTCACATTTGCACTGGAGTAACCTGTGCGCTCGGGTAGCTCCAGTGCAAATGTGACTGTGTGGACATGTACCCAGTCGGGGTAAGCCTCTTGCTAAGATGTTCCCAGATTCTCTGGGAAACTGGGAGCACCAAGAGGAGTGAGTGGCTTACAGTGGCAGTGTGAACTGCCTGCGCCACAGCAACCCGTCCATCAGCCAGATGGCTGGCTCCCCCCGATGCACAGCCCTTCACCAGCACAGATTGCAGCGTGTGAGTGTGTGTGTGTGTGTGTGTGTGTGTGTGTGTGTGTGTGTGTGTGTAGACACAGGATGTGGGTGGCAAGTGGATGTGACCGCACTGTTGTGGTATTATATTTGGAGCGCTACTGCCGTGTAAACACGGCTTAGGCTTGCTGACTTCCTCCACCCTTCCAACTCCCTCTCCTCTTTCCAGTTTGGTTTTCAGAAGCACCATTCCTCTGTTTTCTCCCAGCTGTGTGTCACTGACTCCTTCCTCACTGGGATGGATTGGGGGAACATCGTGGTGGCCATTTTCATTACTCTGGCCAAAGCCTTTGACTTGATGGTCCTTCCACTCCTTGTGGACAAGCTGAGCTCTGCCGGCCTCTCAGCCCTTGCTGCTGACTGGTTCTGATCCTACCTGTTGGGCCATCAGCAGTCGATACAGGCAAAAGGCGTCTTGTCCCCTGTCCTATCAGTCCAAGCTGCAGTCCCACATGGCTCCATTCTAGGTCCAATTCTCTTCTCCATTTTCCTCAGTGGCCTCGCCTCTGCTTGTACCAACTCGCATATTCACATGTATGCAGATGACACAGTTCTCTACATTTCAGGCCCTTCACCCATGGCAGTGGAAGTCTCATTCCAGCAGGATTTCCACAATGTTCTGTGCTGGTTCCAGTCCAACCAACTCTGGGTCAGCAGTAAAAAAAAAAAAACAGTGTCCATGACCTTTGACACCAGCCAGAAGCTGGCCAGGCTTGCCCCGCCCCCCCCTTTCCTTCTCCACCCTGGATGATACCCCTCTTGAAGTGGTTCCCTTCTTCAAGTATCTCGGTGTGTGACTTGATGGTGGGCAGGACTTCTCTGTCTACATTGATGCCATCCATGCTAAACTCCTCCCCATGTTTGGAGCCTTGTAGCATAACAAAGGTTGACTGTTCCTGTATGTCCGCCAGGAGCTAGTTACCAAAATGGTGCTCCCAGTCTTTGACTATGCCAATGTGATCTACAGCACTGTCCTCTCTTCCCTTTTGCTACCGACTCCCACCCCTTCCCCGTACTCATCATTGCTCTCTCTTCCCTATTCATCCTTCCGCTACCAAAATATCGACAGTTCCACTGCCCCTCCATCATCTCAATATACGGGTTTGGGTCTCTACCATCTTACCTGGCTACAGTCCTCACATCCTTTCCCTCTGCCTCATACTCCTTTCACTACACGGATCTTTGTACCTTCTCCCCCCCACCCCCAACTCCTCTGCTGAAAAAGTCAGTCTTTTCCTATCACCTTCTGTCCCTGTGGAACGAGCTCCCCTCCTAGTTGTGTTTCTCCCCCTCCCCCATTTCCCTTGGGCACCAGCTAAAGCTTCTCTCTTTCCCCTTCCTTCTCCTGTCAGCCCCCTACCTGACCACCCCCCTGGGTCTGTTCATGTCAGTACAACTGCTGTACTTCTTTGATTCAACCTACTTCTGTCAATATTTTTTTTTCTCCCTCCGTGCCCACCGGCACCTCACCCCTCCCTCCTGTGGGCCCCTAACACCACCTCTCATATCCGCCAGACTCCCCCGCTGACAACACTCCATTGGGGCATGCATGCATTGCAGACCTTTGGCCACCTGGGGGCCTGCTTATCCCTGTTAGAGGCCCTCCCCTGGCTGTTGTCACAGAACGTCACTGAGAGCTCTTTACTATCCCTCTCCACTGGCCAGCCTGTCCCCGCCAGGGGCCATGCCGTGGCCTAGTGGAGGAGTGCCATTGTGTTGCCCAGAGGGGATGTGCCCATTGGGAGCATTGGGGAGACTGCAGTCGTGGGGAGGGGCACAGAGGCCATCATCTGGCATACCGGTGCGGCTGTTTTCCTGCGTTCTTTCCTGCCCACCACCCTCCCTGTTGGTTGGATTCACACATGGCTGGCGTCACCCACACTGTCACCAGCACCTCCACCAGTCACAAACAGGAGTCACTAAAGTGTCACACTGCAAGCTTCCCTTCCCCTTGGGAGGCGAGTGTCCGTTGGACGCTCTTCACCCTATCTGACGGCCCAGGCGCAGTGTGCGAACCCGGGTCGCCAACATGCCAGAGCGATTCCCTCATTGCTCGCTGCCATGGAGCTGGCACTTCTATCATTTCAGTTGGGTACTGGTACTGCTCACAAAACCAACTTCTGTTCGCCGTTTGTTATTTGCATCTTGTTGAATTGTTCCCTGTTTGCACTTTATCATTGGAATGCTTCTCTAGTGCTACTGTTGATTGTTTCTATCCCCTTTGCCTTTTCCCTGGGTTGCTCCTGAAAATGAGCCTCAGCTTAGCCTGCCTTTCCCATGTACCAGTTTTCAAATAAATCAATATGCAGTTCTGGAGACCCAGTCTCCGTAAAGACATAGACAGGATGGAAGCCGTCCAGAGGAGGGCAACTAAAATGGTGCAGGGTCTGCACCGGAAGACATATGAAGAGAAACTTAAGGAGCTTAATATGTATAGCCTCGAGGAAAGGAGGGAGAGGGGGCACATGATATAAACTTTCAAGTACCCCAAGGGAATCAACAAAGTCCAAGAGGGTAGCATCTTTCAGAAAAGAGGTGCAAGAACAAGGGGCACAATTTGAAGATGGGGGAGGGGCTCCAGAGGTAATTTAAGGAAGTATTTTTCACAGAGAGGGTTGTGGATGCATGGAACAGCCTTCCGGAGGAGGTTGTGGAGTCAAAAACAGTGGTGGAATTCAAGCATACATGGGACAGTCATAAGGCAATTCTGGGGGTTGGGGGTAGGAAAAAGTAGGCTGCTGGTTAACTAGGATCTGCAGCTTATCCATTAGGTATGGAAATGGGCAGACTGGGTGGGCCAAGTGGTCCTTATCTGCCGTCAAATTCTGTATTTCTATGTAACATTTTATTTCCACTATATTCACACTGACCTCAGCATTCACACTCTGACCTCAATGTGCAAAAAGTACATTACGGCCAATATTATCTAGTACTGCTAAGCAGGTCTTCAGGCGTGATACAGTACGTGGCCTTGCCGTTAGGCTGTATTCACAGAGTCTCTACATTCATTTTCTCAATTTTTTGATAAACCTGCTACAAAGTCAGTAGAATTAATTAGAATTCAATAATGGGGAATTTGAAACACGTTCATTTCACATTTTACAGTATTGGCTGCAGTACCAGAATAGAACTGCAAGTTGTAACAGAAATTCAATTGTAAAAGCAATAATGCACTCCGGGGCATGTGTTGTGGTATTTACCCATGCCGTGTGAAGTGGCAAGAGGCACAGCCGAGTGCCGTAAACCACAAAAGAAGTGAGTAACTACAACAACATGCTCCTTGGAGTGCATTATTGTGATTATTTAAGAAACCCAAAGAAAAAACACAGAAAACTCTAACTAGATTAAAACTAACACCTGGGACTTTACCCTTATTTATAATCCATGTTATTTAGTTTTTATAACTCTGTATCACTGATCATGTTTATTGATCCTGAGGTGCCCATAACGACAGATTGCCACAGGGCCTACCCCGTCAACAAATTAAAAAAAAAAAAAAAGTCAATCAACAAAAGACCTGTGGCAGAGAGGACCATGCATTTTTTAATTACTGTTTTTGCTCACAACTCTGACAGGTGCCCCTTCCTAGCCTCGTCACCTTACCATCCCAGGACTTAACTCATCCCCAGTAGCCTCATTGTGTGTCTCTGCATGGTGAGACCATCAGGGTTGGCCATGGTGCGGTGGAGACCGAATCTGCAGTCAGGGAGGGGAGCCTGGTCAGCGGGTACGGGGTCTGCAAGATGCCAGTGTCACCCTGCACCCCTGTCAAGATTAATCACTGTCTTTTCCCCTTCCCCTGGAGTCAGTAGCATGAGTGTACACATGTAAGCAGGCAGTGGCTCTGCGCACGTGCAAGCCTGTTGACTGTTTCCTCCCCTGCTGGCCTTGTGAACTGCATCTTCTGGGGGAAGAGGTATTGACGGTCACTAAACAGGAAAGGGGACCTTGGGCTTATCATATCTGATGACCTCAAGGTGGCAAGACAGTGCAGCAAGGTAGTAGGGCCGGGTCAGAGGGATGCTGGGATACATAGGGTGGGTGTCACCAGCAGAAGGAGATGTTACCACTGTATCGATCGTTGGTGAGACCCCACCTGGAGTACTGTGGGCAGTTCTGGAGACCACATCTCAGGATGGACATAGACAGGGTAGAGGCTATCCAGAGGAGGGCAACTAAAATGGTGCAGAAACTTCATCATTGGCCCTACAAGGAAAGACTGCGGGATCTCTCAGTATGTACACCCTGAAAGAAAGAAAGAAGGGTGACATGAGAAAGACCTATAAGTACCTCACGGGGGTGACTCACATGCAAGAGGGGAGTATTTTTTAGAAGAGGAGGTAAACAAGAACATGGGGGCATGTATTGAAGCTGGAATGGGGGAATATAGGAAGGATGTGAGGAAGTACTTCTCCACTGAAAGAGTGGTGGACACCCGAACAGTCTTCATGGGGGCAAAAACAGTGGTGGGTTTCAAACATGCATGTGACAGGCACAAAGGGATCTTGGTAGGAAAGCGGTGGGGGGGGTGGATAGCGAGAGATCAGGTAGGGTCAGACTAGTTGAGCCAAGTGGTCCTTATCTGCTAACAAATTATACGTTTCTAGGGGTAAAATGTGTCATGCTGTACATAATGTATGCCATTTGAGAGGTATACTGAGGCTGAACTAATGTTTCTGTGCTACCACAGGACGCACCTGTGCAGGGATAGAAAGTGCTACTTGGTGCTCACAAGTTTAGTTGCTTATCTAGATGTGATTTTAGTCAGTAAGAGCAGTTCACCTGCAGATTGTGGTAAACATATTATTAAAGTTGGAAACTGTTTTCTATTTTTTATCATTTTGGTTTAAAAAATGTATCCAGTTATATATTGATATTTCGGCTTGGGTGGGGCAGTTCTTATGTTTTCGTGTTCACCATTATCACTACCAGGGGTAAATCTTTCAGTCTGGCCTTTCAGCACTTTGACCATGATAGGCTACGACGGCCTTTCTCTTCTAGTTATCGGACTTGTCAATTGTTCAGTGGCACTACAGGCTGTGTGATAGTCATGTGTTGGTAGCTATGTAACTAAAAAGCACAGTGTTGGTGATCCTGCATTATACAATGGCAAGAAAGAATGCTGGCCTCTGATTGGTCAGTCTGGGACTGGACTCGGGATGTTATCCCAGCATAACATCCTAGATCTAGTCCCAGCACATGAATTACCGCATAAAATTTTCTACAAATCACTTAGCGAAACGGAACCCCTCACTGTAACTGGCTTCACTGACCACTCGACGGCCTCGCTTCACTGTGCTCCGCTCCAGCCCGCTTCACTGTACTTCTCTCCTCAATTCAAACAGCCTCCCTCCCAGCAAATCACAGTATTCTCCCCCCCGCCCCACAAAAGTAAAGAAAATATTTTGCTTAGTCTGTTCTCTTCACTGAAACCAGCACCTTCAAGGAAGCATGGAAACCATAACAGACTGTCGCACAATTTACTGATGCTGCCCACCTTGTGGGGAAAAAAAAGATGTATCCTCAGTTTAAACTACTGACATCCTACATCCCTGCTGCAGTAAAATAAACAAAATAATAAAATACACAGCTGCCTCAGCAGTTTTCACCTGCACACCACAGCGGTCCTATCTACTTTCACGGATAGCAGGAAGTAGGCTGTTGGTTAACTAGAATCTGCAGCTTATCTAATAGGTAGGGAAATGGGCAGACTGGGTGGGCCAAGTGGTCCTTATCTGCCGTCAAAGTATATGTTTCTAATAGGCTCACCAGTCATGATTCCTGCCATTGTCTTGGTGGCTGCACTACTCCAGTTAAACAACCATCCCAACCTGCAAGACTGTTACTGCCCCCCCCCCCCAAAAAAAAGAAAATCCAACCTTCTCTGCAACTATTTCTAAACAGGAATGAAACTCGGAAGAAAGTGTGTGTGGGGGGGGGGGTGGTTCAAGAGAGACACCAGCCACTTATCAACAGTTAACGGGAGCAACTGCACCACCCACTGGACAAAACAGAAATGATGGACTTTTTGTTCCAATCTGTCTACCTCCACATACAAAAAATGCTTTAAAAATATGAAAAAAAAATCTTACTTTTCTTTTTGTTTTCACAAAAAAAACTCCAGGGTGGGTGTTATGCTGGAGTAACATCCCTTCATGGGTGTTGGACCTCCTCAGCCTGTGGCCTCAGGCCCAACCACCTGAAGCGGGTTGTTATCTCAGCATAATGCTCACCCTGTTGTGCATAATTCCTTTATTAATTTCACAAATGGAAACCCTCTGATGTTATGTTTTGTATCAAGTTGTGAATATCTCAGTACATATAAGCAATAAAACTTTATTTTGAGTCTCCAAATGATGTAAATGTTAATAGAAAAGGGCAACAATCAAGTACAGAATAAAGCGTATAGGTATAACATTTTCGGTGTGATATGCTCTGCTGCTTTAAGTAGGGATACTCTTTCCTCCCATCATGACCCAGTTTGTCATATTTACATAAAAAAGAATGACTGACACTAGCGACCCACATTTCGGAGTGAGCCTTAGATGCCCGGGGGGAGGGGGGAGGAAGAGGGTGAACATCCCAGAGGAAGCTCTTCTTCACCAATTTGGATTTTAAAATGCAGTGCAGTGCCGTAGTTAAAACAGCTAATACAGTTCTGACCAGCATCGGAAGACATATTTCTAAAAAGCTGAAGCACTCGCACATCCCAATTATAATCGGACCCAGAGCTGCTATAATAAATTTTTATTGCACCAACCAGTCCACCTGACGCATTTCGGACAGAAGTCCTTTATCAAAGGCTAAAAGCATTACAACACACACAGCAGTTAAATATCAGTTCATCTGTGACGTCATAATGACGTAATACAAAATCATTGGTTCAGCAATTACTTATTTAAAACACCAACACCCTTAAAAAATAGATAAAAACATGTCTGAATATTAAATACATATTCAATTTAACATTTATGGTATTATGCTTTCAAGTATCAAATAGCAGTTTATATTCATTTCCACACTGTAAATTCAACTAAACTCAATATATCATGTTATAAATACTTCTATCTATATTCCAAGTAAGGTTTAATCTCCAAGTGGGCATTAATGCCCATTTTTTTTGTATGCATTTAATCGTAAAATCCATTTATTTTCTTTTCTTAAGATTTTACTGCAGATTTAATTACCACCTCTCTGACCATGAAAAACTTTTTCAATACCCACAAACTTAAATTCATAAATCTCCAGTTTTTCTTTATTCTCAAAAATGTGTGCTGCCGTCGCATAAGTTAAATCTTGTTTATTTATAGCTCGAACATGTTCCAAAACTCAGAAGACATATTCAGTGTCAAAACAGAGGAGTTATTCTTCCACTGTACGAGTTGCTGGTGAGACCTCATCTTCAATATTGCATTCAACTGTGGTCACCTAGTAGAAGAACTGAGATAAATCTCATGGAAGGTGTACAACACAGGGCTACTAGACTAAATTACAAATGTCCATGACTTTAGTTACTTAGACTCAAGGATTTAGCCTTATATTCCTTGGAATATAGAAGGTTGGGGGGGGGCCTGTGTTTGGTCTACAGTGCATTTTTTTAACAATGACCTGTGGGAGTACCTTGGGTTAGAATCGAGGGATATGACACCAGATCACATGGTTTACAATTAAAAGGGGAGATATGTAGGACCATAAAAATAATTTCTTAGTTTAATCAGTGTGTTCTTAGCATTTGAATTTCCCTTCCACTTGACTTTGTGGGCAGTTCTAGTTTGCAAAAATTCAAGAAATAAATTCGACATATACTGTATTAAAAATACTATTGTGGGCTATCAGTTTTAGGAAAGGTGAGCCATTATGGGAGATCCCACTTGGCTTGTATTTGACCTGTGTTGCCTATGAAGAGGGAGGGGTTGTGGTCTTCACTGTAGTGCTGCCACCTGGGTTGTCCACAGCTGGTGGTGCAGCTGGAGACGGGGGGCTAGGACCCTGGATGGACAGAGTCCCAGGGTTGTATAGGGAACTGGGAAGACTGGATATACCATTGGTCTTTTTCTGCCGTCATTGTCTGTTTCGTTTCTTTTTTTTTTTTTTTATACTCTCTATCTGCCTATCCCTTCCCCCTGGACCCTCATCTCTCTCGGATCCCCAAGTCTCCACCCAAGGTGTAGAAGAGTCTGCCCCTAGAGTGTGCATCTGTGTTCCTAATTAACCTTCGGTATTCCCGGTTAACCCCCCGGGCGGGGTGAGGAAGACCCCAGACTTGCCTTCCTCATACCTCAGTGGAGCGCATGCACACAACGGAGTCTGCCCTTACACCATGGGGCGTAGTGGGAGATAATCGCCGGGACCGCCTGGGGGGTATTTTTCCACTGTTCCAGTCCCCTTTTGACAGTGGCTTGCAATGAGGACCATCAAGCCGATGCACTCTGAGACATGCGTCTGCGCATTTCCTCTGCCAGCGTCAGCCCCTACGTTGTCCCGACCACGCTGGCACCTCTGAGTTTCCCCAGGAGGTGGTAGAGTGGCGAGGCTAACTCCCCAGCCCTCCCTGGAGAAGGAGAGCAAGCCATTAGGTGCTCGATTCTTCTCCCCCCTTCCAACCCCCGACTTCCCGAGTCCATTCCCGAACCCGGGTCACTGGCATGGAGTGAGGTGTGGCGTCCAGATTGTCTTTGTTTCTGTGAGACACCAGTAGGGGGAGTGGACAGCGCTTCACATTGGTTGCGAGGGTGCTGTCATCTCTTCTCAGTGTTGTTCCCAGCGAAACAGGGAAAAGGACACAAAAAAATACCCTGACTCAGCAGAATGGAGAAAATCTGGTACACTTGGGGGCCCTGGACAGTCTGCCTGTCACTTCCCAGTGACCGAGAGTGGAGATAATGAGGTTGTTATATACAGGAGTACATGCATGGAGGGGTGACGGGACTAAGCAGCTTGTCTTTAGGGCTCCAGTGGAGGGTGAGACAGTGAAGAAGAGTCCTAAACAAATAGTAAACAAAAAGACAGTAAGGTTGTTTAGAATTGATGATCATGTTTTTCCAAAAAAAAGAGGGAGGCAGTAGCAGGGATTTTCCCTTGAAATCACCAAGTTCTTGCAAAATGAGACAGTTCTTGTTGTCCCTTCTCAGTATTCTTGTGAAGGAGAGCAGTTACAATTAGTTCTATTAATAACGCCTGCGGTTCCTCTTCCAGCTTTAGTAATCCTGTTGCGCCAGTGCGCGGCCAGTTCAAACACGCAGGGGGCACTTTGATTGACAAGCGGTTAGGATGTGGTCACTTTCAGCAGCAGTTACTACCAACAAAAGAGAAGCACCCCTTACAAACTGTAAACATCCGCCCAGCGTCCCTTCCTTCCCATTTACTCATTTAGGAGGGATACTGTTGAACACAGAATCTAAAATTAGAGCTTCAGTGAAAGGGTTAAAAGTGTGTGTGTGTTTTTTTTTTTTTTTTGGAAAGCATGTATGTGGTGATCTGTGGTCTGGTCATCACTCAAAGTGAACACAAAATGGTTGTGAATTGTCAAGCCCCAGAACACAAACAAAGGCCCAGAAATTAAAGTTCCAGTCCCTGACAATTCTGCTGTGGACCAGCTGGTCACTTTCTGACCAGTTGTAGGAACTGTCAATCTGGGTCAGTTTCATCAAATGGGAATTTTTTGTTTTGTTACTGAGACTTAGTTTGACATTAGCCATCAGGAGTGGTGGGTACGTGCTTAACCCTGTGTGAGGTTTGACTCATTTTGTGGCATTGCTCGTTTGGTGACCTTTTGCTCAAGGACAAGGTACTTTACTGCGTGGGTATGCAAGTAGATGAATATTCATTAATGTAGCAGAATGCTGTAAGTTTCATGCCAACACCATTTAACAAAAAACAAAATCTCTGATTTTTGCTCACCGCCAGAGTCCCCCACTCTGGAGCTACACTTTCCACTGTCAACTCGCTGGGTGATATGCTAGAACAGGTTGACACCTTTAACTACCTGGGCATAACCCTTGACACACATCTCTCTCCTTCCATAAACATATCCAGCTCCTATCCACTTCACTAAACACTAGACTTGGTCTCCTGTACCGCCTCAAACACTATCTCCCCCCCCCAACCGAAGCTATCCGTGTTACTGTATCCTGCTCTGTACTCTCCATTATGAACGGTGGCATTATTATTTGTGGTACTGCTGATCAAACAGCTCTAAGCCGCCTCAAAATCACCTTAAACAAAGCCTGTCATCTTATCGCAGACTGTGACAGACTTACCCATTCTTGTGTACTATATAAGCAGGCCCAGTTGTTAAACTTCGACTCGAGGCTTAAATATCATACCTGCCTCCTGGCCAAGAAAGCCCTACTCAGCCTCACTCCCCAGGGACTTGTCAACCTTATCCAGCCAGCCCCAACAAACAGATGTACCAGAAGTACTGCCAAGTCACTTGTAGCAGTCCCCCAGTGTAGGACCTGCCTTGGCCAAAGGGCTTTCCAGTGTCGGGCCCCTAAATGGCTGAATGAGCACCCCATGCTCGTCTTACAGGAAGTAAAACTGTGTCCTTTCAAGACCCGCCTCAAAAATCTGCTCCTCTCGTGGTCCTCTTGTGACTACCCCAGTTCCTCCTCCCACTCACCCCCATTCCCTACCCTTCCCACCTAGTTCCTAATTTCTCCTCCCACGCACATGGACGTGCTTGCAGTTTTACAATTGCTTGTCTGTTTCTGCATTTAATTGTCTGGTTCTTGCAATTATCCAGTGCTTGGTTTGGTGATAATTTTTGCTTGTTTAATTTTGGACGATGGGCTTAGCCCACCCTAAAATGTCTTTTGCTTACTTCGTACTGTATGTCTAATTCCTTTTTGTATTCTTAAGACTAAATTCCTATGTCTTCTCCCATCTGTATAATACCTGATGTATCTATGACTTATTATCCCTCTGTACAGACAGCTGGTGAGACCCCATCTGGAGTACTGCGTGCAGTTCTGGAGACCCAGTCTCCGAAAAGACATAGACAGGATGGAAGCTGTCCAGAGAAGGGCAACTAAAATGGTGCAGGGTCTGCACCGGAAGACATATGAAGAGAGAGAGAGACTTAAGGAGCTTAATATGTATAGCCTTGAGGAAAGGTGGGAGAGGGGGGACATGATAGAAACTTTCAAGTACCTCAAGGGAATCAACAAAGTCCAAGAGGGTAGCATCTTTCAAAAAGAGGTGTGCAGAACAAGGGGCACAATTTGAAGATGGGGAGGCGGCTCAGAGCTAATTTAAGGAAGTATTTTTTCACAGAGAGGGTTGTGGATGCATGGAATGGCCTTCGGAGGAAGTTGTGGAGTCAAAAACAGTGGTGGAATTCAAGCATGCATGGGACAGTCATAAGGCAATTTTAGGGGGGGGGTTGGGGTAGGAAGAAGTAGGCTGCTGGTTAGCCAGGATCTGCAGCTTATCTGTTAGGTAGGGAAATGGGCAGACTGGGTGGGCCAAGCGGTCCTTATCTGCAGTCAAATTCTGTTTCTATGTTTCAAATTCTATGACATGGAACCTTTGCAAAGCAGTCTGTGACTCAAAGGTGCATTTCCGATAACAGAAATAAACAAAAAATAAATTTACTTGATGAAAATGGAACCAAGGTGCATTGTTAGTGCATCTGCCTTGTCTGTCTGTCTTTCAATCTCTATTTATAAATAGTGGGTTGGGGAGAATTCCTGCACAGAGATTGACAGGGGAGTGTGAATAACAAATAGGAATTCCTGAATACTGGGATATCCATTATTTGTAACCTACTAATTAATACTTTACACTTAAAAAACAAACAAACTCTAAGCCCCCCAGGTGACCAGGGTAGTACCATGACCCCCCCGTGTTTTCCTGCCCTCCAATCCCACCACCATCACTGCCTTCCCATACTATATAATAGTGGTGTTTACCCCTGTAAGCCATGATGGAAATAGTGCCTCTGCAGTGAAATAAACCGTCCTGCTCTATTTGGTCTACTTTGCATATGGGCTCCAAAATAATTTATAATGTGCTTTGAGATAGAGTGTGTATGAAATGCACTGTATTAAAAAAAATACTATTCTGCAGCGTGGTGCTGTGTGCAGCCTGAATTCTGTTGTTTGACCTGGTCCATCTCTGCCTCTGACTGGGTTCTGGTCCAATCTGGAAATTTTACCTGTTTTGACAAAGCAGCCTAAATTAGTGCAAGTAAGACCTTTTGGAGAAAGATGGAAGTTCAAATCAGAACCGGGTGAAATCCCTAGTTAATATGCCCAGAAATAGCTCCAACCTTATGTTGAACATCAGTATAACTTTGTGCAGTAGGGGGATAAATTTAGGGGTAAAATGTGCCATGCTATATGTAAAGCATGGCCTTGGAGAGGTATACTGAGGCTGAATTGGTGTTTTCCATATACTGACTTTTGCTTGGCCTGCTCGGAGGTCAATCTAAAGAAGTCCAAATCTGCATGGTGCTTCCAGTTTCTCACCCTGGGACCTCCTTTTGTCCTGGTGTCTGCAGAAGGAAGTGTTCCCAGTAGCGTGCGCACTGAGTTTAGAAATGTGGGGTGGTAAAGAACGATGGTTTCTGTGCTCCGCACTTGCCCTGTGTCCCTTTCAAACCCCACTGCTAAACAAAGACCGCAAAGCAAGAGCTGTCCTCTCTGAGCTGCTGCTGAATGGAGAACAAAAAAGAACTTCAGTGATTGTTCTCCCTTCACTGAGGAAACAGGGGTTAAAAAATCTGCTCAACACTTGGCACCAGATTTAAGAATAGAGTTTTATAATAGCTGCCGCTTAATCAGTCATTCAGTCAGTCTGTCAGCCATTTTCACTTATGCTGCTAAATGAAATCCTGATATCGTTACAGCTCTGGTCAAGTCAAGGCACAGATTTTGGGAGTAGTGACATTCAGTTCTGTAGTTTTTTTCACTAAAGTTGGGTTGCGCAGTACAGGACACTAGAAAGGCTAACCAAATCCTTTGTGCTGCGTTAATACAAATTTATTTAAAGGAAAAACTCATAATCTCAGCCTCCCCTCCCCTCCCCCAAAGCCTTACCCCCGATTGGGCTTTATGCAAAGAAAACACGTTTTTTTCTCTTACGTGTTGTAACTTACTTAATTTTATTATTGTGAAGTATGGGATTCCGCAACATGGCATTTTCACATGAAATGGAACCGTGCAGCGTCTGCCATGTTGAGGAATTCCATACTTTACAAAAATAAAATAAAGTTACAACACGTAAAAAAATGTGTTTTCCTTTGAAAAGCCTGATTGGGTGATAAGGCTTTGGTGAGTGGGGAGATTGAGATTATGAGTGTTTTACTTTAAACAAAGATCCTGTTTGTAGGCGTATGGGCTGGTAGTGCTTCCACGGAAGATCTGTGTTTAAATTTGTAATAATGCAGCACCAGGGTGTTGGTGAGCCGTTTTTGGTGCCATATACTGAGTAGCCCGGCTTTAGTGAGATGGACCTGCAAATGTGTATGCCAGGGTCGGGCCGGTAGCCGTTTCTTCCTTGCGCTGCTTGCCTGTGCTTGTACATTTAGTTCTGGAGCCATCACACAAGCTGATTTGATCCCTGCGCTTTTTTTTTCAGTTCCAACTCTATGGGCGGGTTTTTTTTAAAAGGCTGGACACAGCACTTAACATCTGTATTTCGGACACATGCTGGCTACATGCAGATGCATCCAGATGTCTGCATCCTATTCACAGACATCTGGACGCATCTACATCAATTCCCACAGTTTAAGGCAACTGCGGGACTCGCATCCATTTTCCACGTGCAACTGTAGAATTCCTTCCCGGGAGTTAGACCAGCTTTTTGTGATCTAACTTCTCCGGCAGAATTCTGCTCTCACGTCTGAAAAACAGATGCAAGTTTTTAAATATCTCACCCTATATCGGGTTCTAAGTTTGTAGATGACTAGAGCTGCCTACAGGGAAATTACTACTGCAGACTTTTATTGTTTTTTTCCCCTACAGGATGACCTAGCAATTCAAATTCCATTTGAATATATGTTGTTTACAGTGGAGAATGCAGGGAAATTAACGAATAGTAACTAATCTGGGAACCCTGATCGTGTTACATAGTACATGTACTAACATAGTAATTTAAGGTCAAAAGGATCTTACGATCCACCATGTCAGCCCCCCCGCTCCACAAGCATTACATCATGTGTTTTGTCACATTTGAATTTTTTTTATAGTCATACCTGTGTTGAAAGTTTGAACTCAGCCCTGATGTTCCTAGTATTCCACAAAACATAGGTGCAGTGTCCTTTCACCTGTAGATTGATCTCAGACAGAATGGGGATGCCCAAACAGCTGGCATACCAAAACACCTGAGAAAGCTGTGGAAAAGTTGGCAGCAATCATACTGAGAAAAAGGTATTTAGTAACATAGGCATTTAAAGTAACAAGGGATTCTAGGTCCATCATGCCACCCCAGCACCGAGTTCCTCTGGGGGCTTCCTGCTAGATGTTCCAAGGTCCTGACTTGGCCCAGGAGGTGTGAAAGCATTCTGTCATGGTCCAAAAAAACTATTGGAATGCTTTTGCTTTAAATATTTATTAGCGGTGTACATGGTACTAAACAATACTATGAACAGTAGAGTATTTGTTATTCAGCACTAGATACTAAGTTGTATCCTCTGTTGGCATATATATAAAATTCTAAACTTTTTGAAAAAACCCTAACCTCCAGGTGGTCAGGGTAGTCAAAATAGTCTTATAATACTCTGTCTTCCTACCATAACTAATGATACAGTTGCTCTCTTCCCCCTTGCCCGACTACGTGCCCTACTTGCTCCATTAAGATTTGTATCGCTACCCCCTGTACCCCCCTTGAAATCATGGCTTGGGGGAAGGGAGTATTATAAGACTATTTGGGGGATTGGGGGGGTCAGCTAAAGAAGAGGGGTATGCAAATTGCCTAGCACTGTGATAGTAGATGGCATTTTGGATCAATTTTAGAGCATGGGAAAGGGGGAAGTTGGTGGGAAAACAGTGGCATGAGGGGCCAGAAGACTAGCCACGGCCACCTGTGGAGGGTTTGAGGACCTACTTCCAGGCTGTGAATAACAACTACTGAATAGCTGAATATTTTGGCCCCAAATACTAATATTCAGGAAAAGGTAGTACCATACCCCCTCCTACCCATGTACACATTTTGAGGGAAGGTGCATCCAAAAACCTGTGTTAGTGTAGCTATTTTATTGAGTCTGTTCATATAAAACTGGGATGTGTTGGTTGAGTTTTTCTTCTGATTTTTGTTAGTGTTGCAATTTTGTTTGATTGTTAGAGTTATAATTTTGTTTGATTTTTAGTGTTGTAATTTTGTTTGATTGTAATTGTCTTTGTGCAGCAGAGATTTTTTATTTTAGTCTTTGGTAACCAGGTAAGACCCACTAGGCACATGTTCCTGTTTTCAGGGGTGACCTGGGAGCACTGGGCGGTTAAGTGACTTGCTCAGAGTCACACAGTATGCAAGTGGAGGTTGTGAGACTCAAACCCAGGTCTGGTCTGCTGGATGTACCAAGCTCACTCATAGCTCGTTACTCTTAACCTCTAGGCTATGCTGCCTGCGCAGATGACGTATCTAGTACCCTTTAGTAGTGCCTTAGATTTTCAAGAAAGAGCATTCTTAAAAGTAATTGAAATAAGGCCTTTCCTGGTAAAAACTGTAAAGTAAATAAATCGCTTTCCTACATGCCTACCTGCATGTCAGTTCATTTTGCTGCAGTGAGACTAGCTATTGCCTAAAGGGAGTGCCTCACATTTGGTAAAACATACTAAGGTGCATTTCATTTTTTGTTCTTTATGTTTAGTGCTTTACATTAAACAACACACATTTAATGATAAACAACACACATTTAATGATAAACAACACACATTTAATGATAAACAACACAAATTTAGTGATACAAGAACAGGCCATTACAAAATGTCATATTTAAGCTATGAGGGCACCACTCCTCTTAATAAACACAGGTTATACATCCCATTCTTTATGATACGTCATGAGGGGGAAACCATTTACTTTATACATTAAATGAAATCCACCTAGGCTGATTGTTAAGCCCATGAGCTGCATGGAAACTGTACTCAAAAAGTCAGTAGATAGTGTCCCAATACCATGCAATTTCTTTGTTTGTGCACCAAAGGTACTATACTTAATAAAATAAAATGCTGCATATTATAAAGAACCCATCCATATATCAGGCAGTCTGGCTAATACGGCACTTAATCAAGCAAGCAACTGCTGTAAGAATCAAAATTTCTCCAAGTCATAATACTTAAACTGAGAGAACTTAGTTAAAACGAGGGTCCATAGCATTTCACTGGAGAGTCTAATAATGAAAGTTTTCATCAAATTTGCATAAACCCATCCAGAAAGGGAAACTTAAACTTATCTGAGATGAGAACGAACTCCAGCCAACAGGCAGAAGTAATTAGGCAAAGTTATTTGTCACCTCAAGTGTCTCCTTCATCCGAAGAGCTATATATCTAGGGTTGCCGGCGGTAGATCTCAGTCACCTGCAGCTGGTGCAGAACGCTGCAGCCAGGTTGTTGACTAGGTTACCAAGAACTTGCCATATCACACCTGTACTGCGTGAACTGCACTGACTGCTGGTGTGGTAGAGAATCACCTTCAAGGTCGCGTTGCTGACCTGTAAGACCCTCCACGGTCAGGGACCGGGCTACTTGCAAGATCTCCTTTGACCCTACCGTCCTCTCCGCTCCACCAACGAGGGATTGCTAGAGATTCCCAGGGTTTGTCTTCAGTCATCTGAGGCCAGAGCTTTTTCTTTCATGGCCCCCAACCCTGTGGAATTCTCTACCTCGTCAGATTAGAGAGTGCCTGTCCACGGAATCATTTAAGGAGTCTCTGAAGAGTTATCTATTTGAATTAGCATTTGAATAGGTTTATTGCTGCTTTTTATTGTTTTTATGTTGTCATTTATTATGTTAGATGTTATTTTGATATGTATTTGCGCTTTGATGTGTTGAAAAGCGCATTATGAATAAACTTTGATTGATTGATTGATCTTCGTGAGCAGCCCTGTTGCGATCCAAGCGTACATGCCTTTGGCTCCATTTGAGAGCATCTGAAGGGTCCAAAAAAATAAAGAGCTTACTCTCATGAACAATTCATAGACAAACTGGAAACAGCATTCCGTGTATGATGTTGGCCTCCCATAACGCCACTCTCACTCCGACAAACTTTTTCGTTTCTGCCTCGTGGCATAGCTGATGTCGGTGAACATCCAGACTTGCTGGCCCTTGTAGAGGATGGATTTTTTCTGTCTAGCCACAGCCAGCAAATGATCCTGAGTGCCCATGACCAGTATGACAATACGTGGGGCCTTGGGATGTAGTTGACAACCTATCTGGGTAATTCGGTAGGCTTTCTGAGATGCTGTAATTTTTTGGGCAGTTTTCTCCCCCAGTTGTTGCGGCAGCCATTCCTGTAAAAACAGGAGTAGTTGGTCACCCTCAGCTGCTTCACATAACCTCTACCAGTCTAATATTTGCTGCTCGAATTTGATTTTCGGGCGTTTCCAGAAGTGATTTGTCTCACGCACCATGTTGGAAACTGCTCCCATAGCTGCATCTGCTTGGCAGGTAGACTCCACGACTGATGTCTGTACTGTCTCCAGGGTGACCACACGATGAGTCAGTCCATCAACTTTATCTACGAGTCCAGCTACTGTACTAATCAGTTTGATTTTTATGCCAGTCGACTGCAGGATTTTTTTTGCCAGCATCAGAGGATGTCTCATCCACATGGCTCTGAGTTTGCTTGAAAATAAAAGGTTTATTTTACTCACTATTGCCAGAATTGTCTCAGAGCTAGTTCACTGAGCAGCCATTTGGCTCGGACTCCACAGCGTCCCCATAAGATACATTTCAAATTTGATGTCTTTACATTCTTTTTACACTTAATTACTAGGTGCATTTACATGGAAACCGTATCCTTGCCCCCTTCCTGAGGGTTTGTCTCCCCCTGCTGTTTAATCCTTTACTGAAGTCACAGTCCTGTTTGTGACATCATTACTCACATCTGTGGCAACAGTCTGTAGTGCTATTTGCCAAGGATTATGACTTCGGTAAAAGTCTGCTCATCAAAAGCAGATGGAATCTAGGGGACACTAATCTTGTTTTCATGTGTGTTACAGAGAATAATTAACACCAAAGTGTGAAAAATAAGCTGGTTCACACCCCTTTTGGGTGCTGTGACATTTTAGGGTATTATAGCGAAGCACAGATGCCTCACTGACATCACAGCATCCACGAGGTGTGTGACTCACCAAGTTCGTCACACCTGGGTGTTCTTTATTTTTTGTAATAATACAATAGGTAACATGTTTTTAAGCATGTAACCATGTCTTGGGGTTCAGCTTAAAGAGCTGCTGACGCCTCAAAGAAAACTTTGAAAATAAAATATTTAGGTGCAATTCAGCTTGCATTTCATATATATTCTATGTATTTCTCCTCTTCAATATTTAGTACGAGGAAATTTGCATGAATACATGATCTTTATCCCTCAGGATTCATCTGCCTCTATAACTTACTCCCTACCTCAAGTCATAATTCTCTGCTGTGACATCACAATCTGTTGCCATAGCCATAACTGAGATGTCACAATCAGTACATTGTGACCTCAGGTAGGGAGACAGCAACAGGAATAGATGAACTCTTAAGGAGCAAAGATCCTGTTTTCATGCAAATGGACTCTGTAATAAATAAGGGGGAGTAGACATATGAGTAATGTCAGATATAAGCTGAACAGTGTCTAAATGTTACGTTTTGTTAAAGTTCGTCTGGAGGTGTCAGCTGCTCTTTAATGTGTCAAAAGCCTAATGAAACTCTCGGTGAGTGACTGTTTTTTCAAATTGATGAATCCCTTTGACCATATGCTTGTGATGAGCGTGGCCATGATCACAGCTGAGCTCGAGCTGAACATTTGCAGTCATTCTTGACGTTCTATGAAAAATTGTTTTTAAAGTATATATAAAAAAAAACTTTTAAAAAACATGACAAAACCATGCTAACCTTGTAATTACATAGAGACATTTTTTTTTTTGTTTGTTTAACCAGGACTAGCACACTAAGCTGAAAGCTTTTTTACAGGTGCAACCTAGGAGCACAGGGAAGTTAAGTGACTTGCTCAGGGTCACACAGTCTGCAAGTGGAAGCTGTGGGATTCAAACCCCAGGTCTGGTCTGCTGGATGTCACCAGATTTGCAACTCAGAGCCTTAAACCACTGTACTATACTGCCTCCCAAATATAATATTTCATTCCAAAGTGTTGAGAACAAGCTCGTTGCTGGCTGGTTCACACACCTAGTTAGTGTTATGACATCAGTGATGTTGCAGCACTAATGAGGAGCGGGAACCAGCGAGTTCTTAACGTTATGGTGTTTCTTTATGTTTTATAGTAACTAGAGTTACCATGTTTTTTTCAACTTTAAACTGAAACCAAGAATGTGCAACTCTGATTGAAGCAGCTGAGACTGTTTGTTGAGATTTGTTGACCCAGTAAGCCAACTGGGCTTGGAAGTCCCTTTTTCGGGAGAGGGATACAGATGGTAAGCAACTGAGATTGAACCAAATTAAGCAGTTGATGGTATTTTTTTAGTGAATGAGGGAAATTTGGCTAGGACTCTGAGGAAATTCCTCTACTCTTTTCGATAAGTGCCATGGGATCTTTAACATCTACCTGAACTACCACCAATCCAGGCAGATGGGACCTCTGTTGTAACGTCTCATCTGAAAGATGGCACCTCAGAAGTGCAGCGCCCCCCTCATGCTGCACTACGGTGTCAGTTTTGGGATATTAACCCAAGTGCCAGATGTGGGAACTGAACCCACAGCCCTCTGATCTCCCGGCCTCAGAGGCAAGTGTGCTATGTACTGAGCCACTGACAGTGCAGTTCAGCACGCATGCTAGTTAGCTGTAGTTCTGTAGTAAGGGCACAGTTGTGATCACAGCAGTTGCGTCAAGTAGTTCTAAACTTTCTCAAAGTTGTTGACTTATGTTGAGAAAAACTTTTTTCAGATCACAGAAAAAAATGCTATGTATTATAACCTAGTAATGAAGAACAAAGGAAAGAAAAATGCACATTATATATAAAATAAAAGCAGACTGTCCAAACATTACATTTTTCAAAGTGACAAACTTAGTGTAAGCTCTGTGACATGAGGTGATCGTGTGCTCTAACATGTATACCTAAAAAACAAAATCACTGAGTGCCTGAGTAGAGGGTAGTCATGAGAGTGAGTGTTTTGAAAATGGTGTGGTGATGCCATCAATGCACAGAACTGTAAGCCAGGTGATGCCACATTCAGATCCCACCAGAGCCCCTGCTGCGGTGTCAGGACACTACTTGGGAAGATGCTCCTCTAGCCCTTTCTGGGAATAAACCTGGGACCCCCAAGTTATGAGGAAACAGCTGTAGCCATTTAGCTAGAGGGAAATTTCCCTTAGGTGGGAGGTTAGAGGGCTCCATTGACTTTCATATATGCAGTCTCATTGACCACCACTAGAGGTCACTTTTACAGTTACTTAACACTGCTGTAACTTTAGTTAGCAGTATAACGCAGTGGTTTAAAGCTCTGAGCTGCAAACCTGGAGACCTGGGTTTGAATCACACAGTCCCCACTTGCATGCTGTGTGACCCTGAGCAAGTCACTTAAAGGGAATATAGACAAGCTTTTTTTTGCAATAAATTACTTACTGTGCAGCTGCCCTGGTCCCTGATGTACCGTTTCACAACAAAGGTGAAAAACAAGGTGCTAAAATGACAGTTATTTTTGTTTTAAAAGCTGCAGTTCCAGGAAGTGAGCTGTATGCATATTTGAATCCCAGTGCCAGTGTTCACACAAAAGAACAAAAATTGATGATGTCACTTTAGCAAGCTGTCTCTGTATCATCTTGGAGCATTATGTTGTGTTCCATTGCATTCCTGTAAATTGTTTGTTAATAAAATGTCTTGTAAAAGAAAACTCTGTGTGTATTTTTGTCTTTCTGGTCTGCAACAGCCAAAAATTCAGTGAATGTCTATTCAAAGTTAGTAACAGAGGAGCTCTATGTTACTATATTACTTATTTTTTATGCTTGTGGAATTAGAAATGAGGGAGCCCCTTCTGTAAAGCGAGCGACTTGGCATGCCTTAACGAGTAATGGCAAATATCATATTGTTAATCTTAACTTTCCCAGTAGTTTTCTACAGCAGTGTAATAAGTGGATTATTTTAATAATAAGCAATGTGTCTAGTCTTGTTTTTTTTTTTTTTTTGTTCTGTCTGATAGCAAATTGGACCTTATTGTGACAGTCAGTACGAAGTGCCTGAATGACTTTTTTAGTAAACAAAACTATTAAAATTAATATCATGTCAGAATGGCTACTGTCAAAAACAGCTGTTCATACATAAAGCTGTCTTCCGATCATTTGTTGGGCATTCAAAGTATTTTGTTTTTTGGTTGGGGTCTTGCTACTATGACGACTCATTTTAAAGTAAATGAGTGATTTAAACAAAATCAGAGTTTGGGCTTCATAGCCCGCTACTCTAGGGCGGCGATAGCCCCTCTGTGTAAAAATAATTTATTTTACTCAGTTGATAAGGTTTGAGAAGGGATCGTAATTTTGTCTGAACTGGGAGCCAAACGATCCCTTACCACTTCCGAGTTTGCCTGCTCTGCCCCTTCGCTCCCCCGTTTTGTGACATTTAACCAGGGAGAGCGTGAAGACGCACCTAATACAGGTCTATGGGGCTAATTTTTAAAGCGATTTTATTAAACTTTAAACAAACGTTTGATAAAAATGAAAGCCACTGCTCAACTAATAGGGACTCTATTAGTTGAGCAGTAGACCTTTGTTGTGGGCTGGTGAAATCAGTCCTACTGTTTCATTTATGACACGCAGTCCATTTTTTTTTTTGTTTTTTTTTTTTAGTGTTAATGCTTGTGACAGTGTTTTTTTTGTTTGTTTTTTCTTTTTAATGCTTGTGACAGTGTTTTTTTTTGTTTGTTTTTTTCTTTTTAATGCTTGTGACAGTGGTTTTTTTTGTTTGTTTTTTCTTTTTAATGCTTGTGACAGTGATAGTGTGTCTTTATTTTAGAGCACTGTAAATGTCTTTGTTACACCCCCCTTCATCTCCATCGGCAAACTGAGCATACTCAGTGAACATCAGGTACATTGGGTGCAAAGTTGGGGCAGGGGCAGTCGTTCCCAAAGTGGATGGTACTTGATCCTCTAGTTCTGGTGCTGTGACTGATGGCACTGGTGGATCAAAAAAAATCTGTAATTCTTTTCTGTTTTTTTCCTGTGCGGCATGTGCTTGGATTGTTCGCTCAGCTTCAAACAGAGACTCCCATGTTTGTACTTTCCCGTGCTGCTCACACCACAGCATTGCTGAATGCAGTCCGGTGAGAGCTTCGGTATTGGAGATGTCTTTGCTGTCGTACTGAAGCGATCCTCCAGTTTCACCCACTGCAGTGGTCACATCAGAATCGCTGAGCTCCCCCATGGTTGGCTCATCCAAGTCCACCTCCACGAACTCTGTGAACATCTGAGAGTTCACGAAAGACGGAATCGTGACATCCTCCAGCCCAGTCACACAAATTTCAAGTTGTTGCTCATGGAAGCCATAGAAGCCTGCTTTTCTAAAGCAGTGTTCTATGGTTGACAGTTATTTTATTTAGTTTTTGTTGACCGGGTAAGTGCACTAGACAGAATTCTGTGTATTTACAGGCACGACCCGGGGGGAGGGGGATACAGATGAATGCCAACTGACCTTGAAACAGATTAAGCTGTTGGTGGTATTTGTTTAGTGAATGGAAATTTGGCCAGGGCACCGGGGAAATTCCCCTACTCTTTTCGAGAAGTGCCATGGGATTTTTAACATCCACCTGAATTACCACCAGAATAGGCAGATGGGACCTCGGTTTAACGTCTCATCTGCAAGACGGCCCCTCAGGAGTGCAGCACCCCACCCTCATGCTACACTGCAGTGTCGGTGTTGGGATATTAACCCAAGTGCCTGGTGTGGGGATAGAACCCACAGCCTTCTGATCTCGCAGCCTCAGAGGCGAGTGTGCTACCTACTGAGCCACTGACACTACACTGATACAGCTTGCCATGCCTGATGGATCATGTAAATGGCATCTAAAAGGTTAACTTTATGGGCAGTTTCAGCAGCATAAGCAGACTCCCCCTCGTCAGTTTTGGTTATGATTTTGCCAGCAACATATGATCTGTAGTGGCTCTTCAGATTCTTAATGACCCCCATATCCATAGGCTGAATAATGATTGTGCTGTTTGGTGGAAAAAAACATGAGTTTAATAAATTTCAGTCGGCGAGCAATTCATGGGGGTGGGCAGAACAGTTATCAACAAGAAGTAGAATTTTACACTTCTTCGTACGGAGCTCAGAATCCCTTGTTAAGAGCCACTCCTTGAAAATTGAACCCATCATCCAAGCATTAGCTGAGCTTGTGTATGTCACAGGAAGTGTTTTTAGATCTTTTGGTAAACATCTGGGGCGTTTGCTCTTACCGATAACTAAAAGCTTCAGCTTTTCGGTCCCTGTTTGATTTGCACAGCACATGACAGAAATTCTGTCTTTCGCTTTCTTGCCACCCACTAATGCTTGACTTGTAAGGAGTGCTCCCGGTCAGGATAACCACAAAAAAACAAGCCTGTCTCACCTGCATTAAAAACATCTGCTGGTGAAAAACCGGCCAGTAGACCAGGGAGGATGTCAGCCACCCAGGAGCTTGTTGCTGTTGCATCAGCATCCTGTTTCTCTTCATGCTTCCTTTTGAAGACGATTTGATGGCGCTGCTTCCATCTAGACAGCCAGCCGTCAGTTGCCTCAAACCCAACATGACCCATTTGTCTAGCTAAATCATCGGCTTTTGATTTTGGCATAAGGCCAGATATCCGAGCTCCTTTCTCAAGAGCTTGTGAAAACCACAGTAAGAGGGCATCGTCAACATCACTGTCTTTGCCCTCCCTTTTTTTCTTACGGCCTGGGTTTGAATTTGCCCGCCATTTGGCGAGAGTAGAGTCCCGGTTCTTGCTGATCCCCCCTCGGCCTGACTTTTTGAAATTTTAAACTCAGTCGCTATGGAGGACAACGATCAGGTTGAGTCATTCAGTGCTTCAACAACTTGAACACGATCAGCGAGAGTTAGTTCATTGCCTGGCACAGACATCACGGAGAAAAGGCAATGGCACACATAGAGTAAGCAGGCTGCACAGTGAAAGGCCTTTGTTTAATGTGCTACTGCTCATTGTTTTTTAGCTGATTAATGTAATTACTGTAATTTGCATCTACTTTAAGCCACTTCAAGCTGCAGAATTCCACTGTCAGATGTCCCAACAAACTGAAATCAGTCGTTAGCTGCGTCCCTCTTAAAGGAAATATCACACCTATGTTTAACACCAGCATAAAAGTGTTTCTAAGGGAACGTCTCGCTTAAGCGGTCATCCCGCTTAAACGCATCCTGTTTAAGTGGCTTGGACTGTACCAGGAATCGAACCACATAAACTGTATGCTAAAGAGGGCATGAGATCAGACAGTCCCTACATATATTCCATCTTTAATTTTATGCATGTCTTCATATCTCCCCAACTAAGTGCACACTAAATGATTGGCATAGGCGGCTTTCAAATGAAGTTTACTAGACTACTGCTATTAGATCAGATTTATTATGGTGACGCAGACACATCATGTTGCTTTTGTATCTTTAATAGTATTAGATTGATTATCTGATCTAAACTGTGTTGCCACAGTAGCACAACAGATGTACTACTTGCACAGGTATACAGTAGTTTAGAAGGACAAACCCTTTATAACTACATAGTATATTGAAAATGCAGAGTACCCAGCATAATCCAGCCCAGGACTATGCTGGCTGTAATGCACGGACAGCACAGCACAGATTCAGTCCCGCTAGCAGCATACTAAAGAAGACATTTAACATGGGATGATAGTTCATGCTATACGTCTTTCCAAACCTTAGTTATTCTACACGGCAATGCTGTAATGCATTTGACGCGGTTCTGGCTGCATTGCACTCCCTTGGAATAACCCATACCCAGCAATTGCCAGCTAAACTAAGAGTGACCTGCTTTGGCAATGTGTATTTTTAACGATCTGGTGGATGCTGGCAAAAAACCTTGAAAGCATTGAAGTGGACTTTGCTTCACAAGATGCTGGATAAACAGATTTGGCTACTAGGAACTGATATTGTATTACAGACTTTGCACTATAGGCATTATGTGAGATGATGTCACTTAAACGGTGAACCGCTGTTACCTGTATGCCATATAAATGTATATATGTTTTGAATTGCAGTTAATTTTGCTCCCACTAGGTTTTGATCCGCATATTTTACAATACAGTGCCATGTGTACAGTATGTGTAGCTCTCCACAAACGCTGACCAATTTTAAAATAATTAAGCCTCTTATGTATCGACAGTGGTGGGAACATACCTTGCCATCAAGGGGAACAGAAGACAGTAATGATGGCACTTGCTCTCCAGCCTACGTGATGCTGTATATGCGCTAGGCAATGAGTCCACACATACAAAGCCTGTAATCGATGTGAGGGGCTGGGAGTATCATGATACTAATTCAGATTCATAACATATGAGAAATTATAAATGACAAAGGATGCTGTATTTAATAGTTTGTGTAGATAGAACTGACAATTCAACCCATATTCAGGTAATTTAGGAGGGATTACAGTTAACTATTACATTGAATTTTGCATAAGGTATAAACACTTTACAAAAGTGTTAATGATGTAAATATTGGTGTTGGGATCTCGTACTGTTTATGATCAGAGTTTAAACATGCTAAAGATAGCCTATCTGTTTAATTGGGTTGCATTTTATAGCAGCATGTGATGACGTTACTTTAGAAAAGGGTGTATTTTGGGGCCTCAGATGACCGTTACTTACTGTTTATCAGAGATGGGTCTTCCAATCTGTTTCTTAACCAGTTTTTCAGCTTGGACTTTGTAATGCTACAGACAAGGTGGTGTATTGGTACTGGGTTCATTTTTACCTGGAACAGTTCCAGAAAGTTTTATTAGAAAATAGTCCATGGCATTTCTTCAAATGGCTAATAGTTTAGATTAATTTTTGGTTTACAGTGTTAAACTGTTAGACATTTTAGGTCATGCTGTACCAAAAAATTTAGTGTTCATTCTCCTACTTGCCAGCAGATACAGGCACATGGTCTATCAAGTCTGCTCGAGTGTGCAGCTAGCACCCCACTTTGCAGCTGCCCCTCCCCCACATAGTTACCCCCACACAGATGCATGCCAAGTGAGATTGAACCAGATTAAGCTGTACTGTAAAATATCTTTATGTATTCATCCTGTGCTTAGGGGTTTTCAAATGTCTTGCATATTTTTTTAACTGAATAAAATCCATTTAAACAAAAACAGAATATTTTTCCCTTGGATTTAATCTTTTAACATTGCCATAAAGTCATAATCCTCTACCTTTAGGTTAATACTGTGGTTTGAGAGATATTAGAAGACGGTGAGGTCTATTAGGAATGTCTCCCTGCCTTTCAGCAGGTTCTACCATTGTGATTTGCATCCATGTAGTTACCTAACTTATGTTAGTTTATCCCGAAGTCCGTGCTTCCACAACCTTAGCTGGAAAACTATGCAGTGTTTTCACTGCTCTAAAGTATGACACTTGTAAAATGTTTTATTTTAATTTGCCATATATGCCCCTCAGTATTCACTGACTCGCTGGTTGAATGTGGAGCACTCTCATTCTCGTGTTGCTAATCTGATGTCATCTGATCATGTGATCAGCTCAACAACTTACTGGTATATGATTGTGAACTGCAGTGCTGCCAAGAGGAAAAAATTCTTTTTTTTTTTTTTTTTTAAGATAAAAATGCTGTTTTGTGCATTTTAAAGTTCACAGCACTATATGAAACATGTATGGGGTATAGAGGATTGTTTTTTTTAGTAAAGAAATACAGAGCATGTTTATGTTCCCTTTAACTTCCTTGTGCTCCCACGTCATACCTGTAAACAACCTTTCAGCTTAGTGTGTCTCTCCTGGTAAAAACAAAAACCAAAAACTGTGTTATTCACAGCTTTCACTGCTAAATTTATTTATTCTATGATAACTGGGTAGGGGTGCCCCGGACTAATGCAACATACTAGGTCTACACCATTACATATATATATGTGTGTGTGTGTGTGTGTGTATGTGTGTGTGTGTATATGTGTATATATATATATATATATATATATATATATATATATATATATATATATATATACACACACACACACACAGATACTATATATACACTGTACATGGTAAAATGGGTAGGAGAAATGTTGGAATCTGACTGACTGAAGCAGTCTGTGACCTGTGACGCTATCTCAGTGTATCTTCCCAGTTCAGAACTGATTTCCAAGATCAGTCATTTCCTAGCATTTTGGGTTCATTATTATACATGCAATAATACACTCCAGGGTGTGGTATATCATGGTGTATTATGATATCCCATGAGGTAACGCATTCCAGGGTATGGGATATCATGGTGTGCTATGATATCCCATGAGGTAACACGTTCCAGGGTGTGGTATATCATGGTTTATTATGATATCCCATGAGGTAACACACTCCAGGCTGTGGTATATCATGGAATATCATCATTTCTTGGGTAGTTGAAGGCACTAGGCATTGTCTCGTGCCTCACTGCAACCTAAGTCATTATAGTATCTCCTGATATTCCACAGCCTGTAGTGCATTATTGCTTAGTTGTACAGAAGATTATGTTTAAGTTACAAGGGGTCATGAAAGCGGCAGTATATTTAATGGAGAAATGGATACAGTAGCAGAGCTTGAGAAGTAATTGTTTGTATCTGGATTTGACTGTTCAGAAAGCTTTTGCTTGTGAATGGCACTGCTTTGCACAGATTGCCTTTCCTTGTAGGGCTTTACACACCTGAGAAGTGTCGTCGTTCCTCAATTATGCACACACTGGAATGCCTTATTGCAATTACAAAATGTCTTCCCTAGGCCAGCCTGCCGGCATGGCAATAAGGCGTCCGCTTGTGGCACCAATATCCTGGGTTCAGAGATGGACTCAGGAGTCAGAGGGTTGGCTGAGGGGAGAAGGATTGAGCATCCTAGGGACTGCTCTCCTTCACCGGGAGAAGAGGAGGAAGAGTGTCCGGCACATTGTGGACCTCTGGTGGAGGCTGGGGGTACCTCCGTTGCCAGCGCCGTATCACAAGGGGGGGCAGGTCGGATGCTGGTCTTCGTTGCACATCCCCGCCTCCAGATTGCCACAGGTCAACAAAATTCTGGTCCCCTGAACATGATGCCCTGCTGCGCCACCATCCCTGCTGCTACCCGTGTCCACCGGAGGGGCAGCTTCCATGGCCCTACCCTTGGGGGGGGTAAGCCAGGGCACGATACCACTTACCGTGAGGAGAGGGCACCTGCTTGGTGGCTCCGCTCAGGGAGGTAAGCCAGGCATGGGGGGACAGCTTATGGCATGGTCTGGGCCCCCGGTGGGTGACCGAACCAAAAACATTTTAAAAAAAATGGCTTCCCTGATTTTTTTTTAATTTTTTTTTTGTTAGGACCATGTAATGAGGTTCAGAAAGTTAAGCATGTCTGGCCTGTGCTGTTCTGCTGGGATAACTGCACGGTCATGTGACTGGATTCCACCACTCACAGTATAGTATTTCCCTTATCCATTTTATAATGCACGTTATGAAATGGACTTAAGCTTTTGAGCCCTCTGATTGGTTGATAGCCATGCCCTAGAAGTGTCTAATGCATGGCTACAACTAGTCCTGGCAAACAGGATGCAGTACACCTGGGCAATACCAGTTAGACTGCCCCCTGAGAACTTTCAAACGGCAGCCATTTTTTTCACTAGTAGCCACAAAACTATAAAATACTAGAATACTTCCACGAAAATCATCATGTCACTTATACCCCAGCCCAGTTCTCAAATGTGTCTGACAAAAGAAAACTTCATTCAGTTTGTGGACGCAGCACAAAATAAAAAAAAGGCTGCCACGATTTGTCTCCCAGCCTGTTCGCTCGCTGTCCTGGTCAACTGCCAACTAATCAGCTGCTCGGTACTTCCCTCCTTTAGGCTCTCAGTTTTCCTATTTAATGTTTAACTTTAAAAAAAACACAACCATATTGTAAGATATGTATGCAGCATATGAAAAAATGACTGCCACACTCTTTCTCTCCACCTGCCCGCTCCCTGTCCTGACTGTTGGCTGACTTGCCAACCGCTCACTGTTTCCCTCACAAAGTCTCCGAATTTTTTCATTATTATGAAACTCAAATGAGCTTATGTTCTCTCAGTGACTGCTTACAGCCTTACCTTACCTACTGCTGTGCCCTTCCTCACTTGACGCCCGCTCCTGTTTTCCCGGCCCTGTCACCAGCATGTACTCCCGGTGCTCCCTGCTGCCACAAGCAATCAAAATCCCCCTTCAAGAAATAGAAACCAGGCACCTTCTTCACTCCAGTTTCCAACTACTGCATTTTCTTACAACATTAAGGAAACTGGAGTGGTGCTGCCTGGGGGGAGGTTGCCACAACAACCGCATAACTTCAGGAAAAACTACAACTACGGTGGCCTTCCTAAGATATAAGTCCTTAACTTAAAAATAAATAATGTAAACAGAAGGCGGAGGAACTATTTTATTAAAAATAGAGAGAAACATTTAAAGTTTTTATTACTTAATACAATAATTTTTACTTTTCACAAGCATCTGTAATTTAAATGCCCATTTCATAAGTGCAATAAGCCACTCCGGGGTGTGCGTTAGACAGTTCTAATGCATGGCTAGGGGGCTGGACGCAGCCGGCCTGTGGCCTCGTGCCTCACTACGCCCCCTAGCCATGCATTAGAACTGTCTAACATACACCCCGTCATGTCTTATTGCTTACATATAGCACCTTCTGCAAGGCCAGTTGAAAATAGGCTTGTTCTGAGGGGCCGGAGAACAAAAAGAGTTGCATAACTAGTTAGATTAGACAGGACTTAAAAGTACTGGAACATAGAGGATGTCAGTATCAAGCAAAGCTTAGCGCATCCCCCCATGGGTTTACATTGAAACCAACACTGTTTCTCACCTGTGGTGTTCGGAATAACCTTCACTTTCTAGAGTTGTTAAGAACAAGTTTTTTTTTTTCTTTAACTGGGACAAAAACCCTGTGATGTCACCTTCATTCACACACACACACACACACACACACACACACACACACACACAAAGAAAAAACAACCCTTGCTTTCACTGTGGTTGGAGCTACTAAATGGCCTCCCCATTTCCATATCTAGTATGTGACACTCTGTTCCCTTCTTGTCACTCAAGAGTCTCTGCTTAGCATGTCATAGCCTGACTTCCTGTTCCCCAGAGCTAGTGGAGTTATGCTAAAGACCCATCTCCAAGCCCCCTCGCTTTGTGCGTCTCAGTCTCATCATCACCCCTTTTTCATCTCCTGAGCAATCATCCATCCTCTAGCCGGGGGTCATCCTTCCAAGGTCAGGAGCCCTACAAGCTTCTCTTTTTGCTGCTGGCTAGAAAAGAAAATGCCCAGTCAAGAAAACAGTGTTTATGTTCTGTGCACACAGACCCAGATAAGTAAATGTAGTCTCCAGTATTTTTATTTAGGGTGTTGGTCTGCTTCCCAGGTCGGGACCGCGCGACTGCCACAGGCGCGGTCCCAAAGTACGATTTTTCAGAAACAGCCCTTGGAGTAATATTGCCCCTGTTCCTTATGTTATTTTAATAGTTTGCAGCTGTCTGCCATCACAAAGCGAGCACTAGAAGTGGCATTATTTGTATTTGTAAGCCGCGGCCGAAATCCCATGCATGTCTAAAAGCTTCCCATAAGTTAGTAGTACTACAGCAATCTAGAAGTTGGCCAGTGCAATTTGTAATTGTAGAAGTTTGCTACAGTCTTTAGATTGGAATCTAAATTGCTGGGGATGTGCAACAGAAATGTAGAAAGAGTGGAGGCATTCCTTTTAAAACTCGGGATGTTCCCAAGTTGTTGTTGCCGTGGTCCCGCCGGGTGGAGCTAAAGGAGTTGCAGTTCAGTTGTAAATATACAATTGTACCAAGACTCGGTTTGCTCTCCTTATTGTGGGCAGTCTTCCGCTGAGCCTGCTCAGTCACTGGAAACCATCTTCAAGCTGCACTCCCACCACCTAATCATGTGGTTCTCTGTTTCTGCCCCCGCTGCTCTCAGATCTTTTTTCTGCTGAAGAGAACGGGGACGAGTTTCAGTAGAGTTTCTCCCATTCTGGGCCTATGTGAACAACAACATTACAGAAACCTGAATACACACTGTATGTGTAGAGTGTATGTCAAAGGAAAACATCCTCATAGCATGTCAATTGTGTTTCCATGGAAACGGACAGTACTTTTCCTGTAACTGTTAGGGCTATATGTGATTGCTTTAGTAAGTTTTCACTGCTAATGGTACTCCCTTTGACTACCCTGGGTGTCTCCATTTCATGGCTGTTGAAATCTCATTGTCCCTGAGAGCTGCATTAGCATATGAGAACATGATATCACAGCACCCATTCATACCATGTATCTGTATGCTGAAAGAACAAATACCCTGAAAAACTCTCTGGAAGCACATACATTAAATGCAGTTTAAAGGGAAAACCTCTTGCATTACAGTTTAGGCTGTTTGCATAGCTAACTGAAACTAAATGTGGTGTTTCACCCCTTTCCTGAAACTTGTTTTCTTGAGCCTAATTAAGCTGAGAGGCACAGTGTGGAGTCTAAAGGGTGATTACACACCGTGTTCTCATCTGCTAACGCTGCTCTCAAGGACAGTGAGATTTCAACAGCCAGCAAATGGAGACCCCCCCCAGGATAGTTACAGGGCCAAGTATGAGTTGTGAAAACAAACTAAAGCAATTGCATACATCCTTAAAGGGACACTGTCAGCTTTGCCCCTTCGTTTTTTGGCAGTAGCATGCAGTGTTCCTGTTGCTCACACAACACTCATCACTGTACTCAGAACACCCCAATATATTTAAAAGATTAGTATTTTAACTGCTTTCCCTGTTTTTGTACATATACTTTCAGTGGTCCTGATGCCAAGTCCCTGCAAACCGGAAGCTGTCCAGGTCGGGACAGTGACTGCCTACAGGCGCGGTCCCAACTCTGATTTTTCAGAAACAGCCAGGAGTTAATATTGCCCTGTTCTTATGTTTATTTTAATAGTTTGCAGCTGTCTGCCATCTCATGAGCACTAAGTGGCATTATTTGTATTTATAAGCTTGTGAAATCCATGCATGTCTAAAGATCCATGAACAAAATATCTCGCTTCGTAAAGCATGCCATTGATGATGCATGAGATTTTAGGCCGCGCTCACAAATATAAATATTGCCACTTCTAGTGCTCACTTTGTGATGGCAGATAGCTGCAACCTATTAAAATAACATAAGGAACAGAAAAGTATGTCCAAGGGCTGTTTTGAAAATAATCAGATGGACCCCGCCGGTAGACGCGTATCCCCACTTGGATGTGTCGTTTTCTGGGACCTGGCATGAGACCACTGAAAGTATACATATGGCCAAAACAGGGAAAGTATAGAAATACTAATCTTTTAAATATATTGGGGTGTTCTGAGTACAGTGATGAGTGTTGTGTGAGCAACAGGAACACTGCATGCTATTGTTAAAAAACGAAGGGGCAAAGCTGACAGTGTCCCCTTTTATCAGCTACACAACAAGAGTTGACTGTTGACATGGAAACCAATAAAATTTACAAGATATGAGGATGCAGTTTTCCTTTAATATTGGAGACCCGAGTCATTTTCCTCAAGGTAAAGCATATGATTTAAGTATGTGACATGACAACAAAATATATCAAACATTGCACTTCATGGAGCTACGATGTAGCCAGTGCTGAAAATATTATTGGGTCCCAGGAATTAAAGTACTGTATCACAGTTGCTAGTAGAGGTGGGCAAGCCAGGAATTTTTCACCTAGAGCCAAACCAGAGCTGAGCCAGGGGTCTGGCCTGACACTACGAGCAGAAACATGAGCCGAGCCCTGGCTACTGCAGTCTGCTCTGTACATAACAGTTGCATGTTTCCGACACTATACTAACTGCTCAGGCTGACAAAAATACTTACTCTGACCATGACTGACTTGGTTTGACCTTGGCTCTCAGTTGCTTCTAGAGGCCGAGCTGGGCACTAAGCTTGAGCCGGGCTCAGGCCTGCTCTGGCTCGCCCACCTCTCGTTGCTAGCTGACCATTCGGTCTTATGATGGCTAATCTCAGAAACATGTCCCCTTGACATATTTCCATAGGCTTCCCAGAAAAAAAGCCTCTTGACCTAAGAGTGAGCTGTACAAGATTTCTGAAACTGTTGTTAGTACTGCAGCACTGTTATGGAAGTCCATGTGCACTGGTGGTTCAACACCAGCGCACACCGGAGCACTTGCCCTGGTAAAAGAAGATATTTTGCCGCTGTTGTTGCCCCATGTGGTGCCCCCATAGCAAGAATATATAGGTGCCCTGGAGTCTAGCTGTTGTGCCCGCCCTGTGCTCAAGTAGCCAGTAGAGGTTGGAGACACCACTGTCCCTGTGTGTCCATGTAATAAGGCTGCCGTTGAGAGGTACTTGTGAAAAAGAAAAAAAAGAATAATTGCAGAGCTGTACCCTCTTCCACTCCGTACTCGTACCTCCTGTAAGCCCTGAGAAACAGCTTGCAAACGTTTGTTGGTGTACCTGTCAAAAGAACAAGAGAACAAGTAAACGGCGCCATTCAAACTTTTGAGTGCATTCATCATTTTAAACTTTTCAAATCTGTGTAGTTTAGACTTATTTAAGATTAGTACAGGACAATTTGAGCACTCTTAAACGCACAGCAGCGTGCAAAACTTAGTAATGCTTAGTACATCAAGCATACTTTACAACAGTAGTAGTGACATGCTTCAGTTTCTCCCAGATGTGCTCAGAACTTTTATGTAAAAATAAAAAAAGTCTCAGAATACAGACGGTATCACCCTCTCAGTACAAGTTCTGAGCTGCTCCTGCATAGCTGTCAAAGGGTGATGTTGATCTGTTTGCCCCTAATTAATCATATTCCTCATACACTGCGCTGCCCTAGTAACAGAGATGTAGGTAGCCAACCAGTGATGAAGGGAAATGTGAAGCAAATTATATAAAATGTGTGCATAAACTGGTAATGTAATGAATGAGTACATCTCGCCAGGCCTTAATTTCATTTGTTATTGTTTACCAGGAAATGGTCTGGGCACTGCCCTTTTTTAGCCTTGTCTGACATATAGAACATCACATACATAATACAATACAAAACAGTATAACCGTTAAGTACATTTACACAAATTTTCAATATACAAAAGTTTGTGCAACATTTGTTTAAAATATAAACCACTGTTAGCTTCACTAATCACTTAAAGCTGCACCAGGCGTTGTAAGCTGGAGTACGTTAGCCATATATGGTTATCGATGCAGTTTAATTATCCAGCAAACGGGGCTACTCAGCCGGAGCCATGGCGCTGATGGTGACCAGGTATATAGTAGTAATAGAGAGCCATGCATACACACTCAAGCCGGCAGCCATAGCTAAAGCGGACAGCAGAGACCACCATAAGAACAAAACTGTTGTGCTGTGGTTCAGAAAGGCTTTTATTTCCCATACAGTGCAGAATCAATGCAGGAACAAGTTGGAATACAGCAAACTGCCCCAACGATTCGCACTTGCGCATTTTGCCAAGAGGCTACAATGGTAAATGGCATTTGTCTTTTTATGGTTCATGTCCCTAAAGAGACGATATCCAGTGCGTTTATCCGTTACAGTACATGATAATAAAAGTGCAGAACAATGATTGTGACTTATATTTACATAAAATCAACATTTCAAGAAAACACTGTGACCAAAGCCTACTTTGAAAGACTCCCTGGGATACACTATAACGATACACTGTAACAAATTATGATAATTTTTTACAAAATGTAACAGTAGTACCATTGAAATAAATTGACACAGTATCTGGCATGGGGAGAAAGTAGGGTAATTGAAGAACCACATAGCAACCAAACATAAAAGAAAATGTTTATAAAGATGTCTCAAAATACACAAAAAAGACATTTAGCACTCTGTAACTCATTGTTATAGGCACAAAAACTTCAGCAGAATATCTAGAGAGGCTCTGGAGGAAGGGCACAATTTCCACCCAATCATTATTTATTTATTTTATTTAGCTTTTGTTTACCGGGTAAGTACACTAGACAAGTATTATGCCTATTTTCAGGAACGACCCGGGAGAGCACAACATGTAGAATACATACAAGGCAACATAGGGGTGGAACAGCATATTACAGGAAATAATAAACGTGTGGAAAAGAAGATACACAATCAACAATTACACAACGTACAGAAGGTACATAATTGACAATAGGGGCAGCTTGATTCAACTTGATTCATTTCTCTAAGGGGGCTTAGGGCAGTCACTCACCGTTGATTGTTTCAGATGAGACCACAGGGAGGTCAAAAATTCCCATAGGAGGGGCGACGGACATGATCAGGAGAGGATTCAGAGTTTGGGCGCATACACAGCAAAAGTCACGGTCCCCATAAGAGTACAGGTGGGGGAGACTTTAAGCAACCCAGCATTCTGGGACCCTAAGGTGGTAGGGCGTGGGGTGCATTTTTGGAAGCAGTTGAGCCAGTCCCTGTGGAATGCCAGGAAGTAACCACCTTCGGAGAAGCTTCAACACTAAATTCCAGGTATTTAGCTAGGAGAGCCAGCAAGTTTATAAGTAAAGCTCACAGCAGGTGGGTGAGTTTGGGGGCAGCTAGTGCGAAATGACAGATGTTATATATGCGTGTTCACGTGAGATGAGTTTGGGATCGAGCAAATAAGTGAGTCCATAGCTGAGGGAGGAAAAAGCACTCCTCTTGCAGAGGCGAGTCTAGCCAGGAGTTAAGTTGTATTTGGCCCTATAGGCCAAGCCAAGCTCTAATTTGTTGTTCTACAGATGTTTAGGATATGACTCCCCATGTCAAGTTGGGGTCAGAAGTAACACCAAGATATTTGATTGAGGTCACTGTTGCGCGAGGACCACCCTCACTAGTTATGTTGAGCAAGGCTGATGAGGCTTTGATCTTGGCTGTGGAACCAAGAGCATGGCCTGTGTTTTTCAGGTTCAGAACAGTTTGTGGTTTGTAACCCAGGACAAGACTTTGTTGAAATAGTCAGATGAAGCTCTGGTTTGAGGCGGTGGCATTGTGAGAATGAGCCACTATCACCAGGTCATCCACGTATAAGGTGGCTTGACAGTGGGGAGATCGCCATGGCAGTTGGTTAATAAAGGCGAGAATAGGAGGGCCTAGCACACGATCCTGGGGACTCCATGGTCACTGCCCTGGGCTCCGAGAGGGCCTTGTTGAAGCAGTGCAGCTGCTTTCTACTTCAGGTAGCCCATTAACCAATTCATGGCATGGGGAGAGAGTCCAAGTGACCATAGCTGCGCTCCAAGTAGTTCGTGGTCAACAAGGTCAGAGGCTTTTGACAAATCAATAAATATGGCATCCGAGAGTTTGCTCTGGTCCATGGCTGATCTGATGCTTGAAGTTACAGAAATCAAGGCGGTTGCAGTGCTATGTCCCTTTCGAAAGCCATGCTGGGCCTTGGATAGCAGCTCATGGGGTGTGGATGTACTCCGAGAGTTGCTCAGCCACCACCTTTTCTAGGAGTTTGCTTAGGGATGGGAGAATAGCAATTGGGATTAGCAATTAAGACTGGGGGGGGGGCAGGGGCGCAGTGGCTTGCAGTTTGAAGATCCAGTGGATTCTGTACACGCAAGCATAAGGTCAGTATCATCACCCCGGGTCCCCATGTATACCTTCTCAATGCCCGAGAAGGTCCACTGATGTTGCCCTGTTAGTGAGGGGCTATGGGGTGTTCTGCCATGACAAGCTCAAAATTCTGATTATTCTCATATGGTCCCCTACATGCTCCTTAAGTTTGTCCTTCATTCTCCCCCATGTAGTAGCAGCAACATGCATGTTCCTAGGTAGAGCACATGTGTGGAGTCATAGTTTATAAATCTTGTGACAGTCAGAAGACTATCTCCACTTGCGGGGTTGGTAAATGTGGAGGTGGTATTTAAAACCTCATAGTATTTACAACAGACATTTATGGTAACCTAGCAGTAATGAAGGTAGCCACATGCTTTGTTTCTTAGTTATCAGCTGTAAACTGTATATTACATGATCCCCTATGTTACTAGAGTGGCGGTACACCATGCGTGGATATTCCAATGCATATTTATTTCACTGCAAACTGTATATTACATGATCCCCTATGTTGCTAGGGCAGCAGTACACTCTGCAAGCAATAACACCCGACAGGGTGGGGGCTGATGTTAGGCTATATGCCCGCCCGGGGAGCATAATGAAGCCTGGCCGCTGCAGGCAGAGTTCTTATAGTCCCTGGAAGGCGGTATAGCCATATACCACCCACCCTGGAGGGCATATTGCTTTAGAAATGGACATGTGTATATTTTAATTATGTAGTAATTTTAGTATATGGCGTCTGTGGAAAATAAAGGAAATGCCAGAAAAGAACCTTTCCTTGGTAAAGTAGTCCCTCCATTTGAGTGTTGCTCCATGCCCTGTTCAATGCTCCTGCCCCAGAAACAGAGGTCTTAGAAGCATTCTATTGTAGTAACCCCCCCTTCCCCAACAGGACCTTTAAAACAAGGGAATGGATTTATTTTACATACTGTAAAGCAGGGAACTCAAACTGTTGCAGTACTGCAGGTTCCTTTGCTGTGTGTGTGTTTCAAGTTGTCAAGCTGACACCGTTACCTGTAAGGTGGGTGGGGTGGAGTTGCAAAGCAGCATGGTTTCTTCTGAACAGTTTTTTTAATTCACTCCTGCTCCATCTGAGTTCTGCAGCACTATTGTCTGTTTTTAATGTTTAATGCAGCGCGATGAAGTTGGTAAATGTACCGCGAGTGGGAAGCGCAATGCGGTCATTCGATATACTGTGAGAAGCAGCTGAGGTGAAGGATCAGGAGCTGCAGATCGAGGAGGTGAAGTGAAGTGAAGCAGCAACAACAAATGTTAGCATTACAAAACGTTAGTTTTTTTTTTTTTTTGGGTGGGGGTGGGAATGAGGAAGAGAGGCAGTGCTTATCATAGGAACTAGTTCTTCCAGTGATCCAATTATGTGGTCACTTGGTATCTTTAAGGTTGCTGGGGCTGAGACCAGGCCAACGTGGTATCCCTATATTAGGGCACTTAGGTATTTTATGTCCCCAAGAATGTGTTACTGTTTAAGGGATGTTTTTTAAGAGGGTGCACCTTTGTTTTCCATGGGGGGGGGATAATTTCATCATGACCCCAGGAGTGGGGCTTGCCTAGAAATGTTCCAGATCTGACTTGGGTGGGGTGGCAAATGCATTGTTTTGTGGTGGTGGTAGGGGGACCGAATATGAAATGTTCAAATACCACACGGTGTTCGACATTGTACCAGCTACAATACATCTAGTATTCAGTGCATTTGACAGCTGATTCGGAATCAGTGCCCCCCCCCGGTCAACTGTCTGCCTAGGGCCATGTTCTCACCTCTCCACTTCCACTCAGTTGAATTTCCACTGAAAGTCCTGTCATACCTGCAGCAGATCAGGTGAACGATTGTATTAGCTCATCGTCATTCTGCAATATTCTTAGTCTTGCAATAGTTGAAAACGGGACAAAACATTTTACCTGCCTTGAATGCCAGTCATTTTCATTCAGTGGAGAGAAGAAAAAAAAGGTCATCAAGATGCAGTTCATGCCTGTAAGCGCAGATTTGCTGCCACCTAGTGGAAAGCAAATGGTATTTTGTCCGGTAGTTTGTCTTTTCTTTATTTTTGGAGGTTTACGGTATATCCTAGTGTCACTTTTTTTAATAGCTGTTCCACACCTATACCTGAAATCAGGGCACAAAATAATGCACAACTCTGCTGCCCCTGGATAATTTATGCAACAAGATGCTCAGGCTCATCCTCTCCTTTGGATGGGTCTACGCATCATTCTCTGCTGTACGAACCAACTTAACTGGCCAAGTCACTCAGTCAGACCTGACCACCACTGGCTCTCTTCGTTGTACAGCTGTGCACAGGGAAAAGCCCCTGAGTAGCGTCTCGCCGACCTCACACAGTCAAGCAGTGCCTTCTCGCTCAGTTCAGCAGCACTTAGCTGCTCAATTCCCAGGGTGTGAAGCATTTTGTGGGAGAAAGGCCTTTGCATTTGTGGCACCCGGACACCTGGAGCAAGTGCCCCATTCAGTTGAGCAATGTTTCTGTCTTTCAAGTGTTCAAGTCCAGTCTTTTCAGCCACCTTAGGACTCCCTGTATTTGTTGTGGTCCAGTATCCCCACTCTCCCATGTTGTACAGCAGTGGTTACCCTCTTTATTCTCTGTGACCCCACTTTGTTAGTGTGGGTTGATTACTGCTTGGATGTACTTCCCTTTACAGTTTGTTTTCTGCCTTATGTACTATAGCCTGTATGTTCCAGCTAAACGTTGTTAACCTGTTGACTGCTGCCATCCTGCCTGGGACCCCACTGAAAATGAGATGCTGCATCTCCTGCAGTTACCCCGGTTGGAGTAACTTAAAATAAATAAGAAAGCAGTTGAGTTGCTCAAGGACCTTTCACAGTGACACTTTTCTGGGATGTACCGTAAGACCATTTTCCCCTATGGAGTTTCCCTGAAGTATAGTGCGTGCAGCGGCTATTGGTTAGTGCACAATGATCTTCCACAGTTGCAGTGCAGAAGGGTCCTTTACATAGGGAGAGTCTTCATCTTATGCTTTTGTAATCAGTGATGCTGATTCAGTAGCCCGTTTGGTTTCTACTAAGTTTCAGAATTTTCTGATCGTAGGATTGAGTGTTTTTTTATTGCGTGTGCCTGCACATCAGGGATGCACCATTTATCCTACAATAAGGCAGAGAAGGAGCCTGTTATGAAGAGAGCTTGTGCCCAGAGAGAAAGAGTTCATGAATCCATCACTGGTGAACACAGTTCAGGCACTGTGTCCATGGTGGCACATCCCGGGGCATCAAAGGGACATCGTCTGTGGGGCGGCAGTGCCACTTGTGTACTCTAGCTGCCAGGAACTTTCACTTTTTGCCAGCAGTGCTGCTGGTGTGTCTGAACCTGCCAGGGATTTGCACTTTTCAGTGGCAGTGTTGCAGGTGTCCTGGGGCCTGCTGGGGAATTTCGCCATTTCCCTGGACCTGGCAGGGACTTGCACTTTTAGGTAGCAGCCATGCCGCTAATATTCCCGGGACTCATGGGGCCTTTAACTCTAAAGCAGCAGTGCCACTGGCTTGCCCAGGCTAGACTGGGCTTTCACTTTTTGGCAGCCATTGAGGCATGTCACAGCACTGCACTCAAATTGCAGCAGAGACATGAACTGCTAAAAGTGAGCACGCAAGTTCGATGTCCTTCATAGAAATACTAAAACTGAGTGAAACTCATTTGTTCAGTGTTATGGCCCAGATAACTAATTTTGCCCTAATGAATACAGTAATCCTTTTGGTAAATGTAAGAGTGTCATTTGACTGTGATTAAATAATACCTGTTCAGCTAGAATGCCTTTTTGAAGCTGTAGCTGCTACCGTTTGCTAGCAGAATTTAGTAAACTGTGATGAATATCCTGTGTTTGTTTTGAGACTCAGTGTACTGAGATTAAAAACTTTAATAATGCAGATTGACTTGTAAACGTATTACATCTGCTCTATAAATTCTGTTGTGATTTTCTTCCCTTTAGGCTAATACAAAACAATAAAGTAACTTCTTTAAGTGTAGTGATACTGTGTTGTTGAGGAATAATAATCCTCTGTGAGGTAGACACATGAGATTGATGAAAATGATGGGGTTGGTGGGGTAGTGGGGGGTGTTCTACATAGGACCAGTCAGTGCTAGACTGTCTGGGACTTGGGCAGAAATGGGGCGGACTAGATGTACTGCATGTCTTTTTCTGTCTTTAAATGTTTCTGTGATTCTAAAAATCTAAAAGTCAACCAATGAGTACAGGGACTAGGAAACCCTGTTGAAATAGTAAGAATGCATTTGTGCACTTAATTCAAAATGTTGTTGCACTTAAAATGCTCCAAAGAATTAGGGGGACTTATTGTAAGCAAACAAGGCATCCCCTGCTCCTTCATTCAGATAATCATTTTTACCTGTTCGCCTCCGTTTCTGTTATATCCATATTGGTCAAACATGCATTAATGCTCGTGGATTACCCACCCACCCTGCTGTACTACCCAGGGTGCCCTAGAATTCCTGTGGTAGGCAGAAATGTGTCCAGGCTTACCTTGAAGGCCTTGACTGTCTTCATGTCCACTGTCTCCACTGGTAAGCTGCTTTTTGGGTGCACCACCCCCTGTAAGAAGTGCCTCCTGACATTACCCCTGAATGTACCCACCTTTGAGCTTCAAGGAGGGTTTTCTCATCCTATTTAAGCTTTTCGATACCCTTTAGTATGCAGACATCTGATCACGTCCTCCCAACCAGTCTCCCTTTCTCCAGGGTGAACATATTAAGGGCCTCCGGTCTCTCCTCATAACGTTTTTATCCTCCATGCCCCTGAGCAGTTTGGTGGCCCTGTGTCTCACCCTGTCTACTACCTCAATGCCCTTTTGTGTATTGGAGAGCCCAGATACATATATATTTAGGGAGGCAACATCATGGTCCTCCCACCAACTCAGTGGGAATACCCTGCTGTCGCCCCTTTTCTTAAAAGCACTCATCTATGTCAGCTGTTTAAGAATCAGTAAATAAACTTTCTGAAATGTAAAGCGATCACTTTACTGTTTAAACCAGAGTGGTATGCTTAAGATGGTTTCCTTTGTTTCAAGCCAGTGAGCATTCTAGTTCCTTTTATAAAAAATAAAAAAAAATCTGTGGGCAGTACGCTACCTAGAAGCTGACACGCAGTGCTGTTCCTGTTCATACCTCATATGTGAAATCTTGTACCTGGTTTCTCTAACCAAACGAGTCATCCCAGTGTCAGCAGTCTGACTGAGCAGTAACTCTGATTGTGTCTTTTTATGAGTCTTGTCTCCGTGTCACTATGGACCACTACTCAAGGGAGAATCCTAAGGCAAGGCTGAATATTGTACAGATTGTATAAGTAAGGTTCTTATTTGGATTTGAACCTTGGACGGGGGAGGGTATGGAACAGGAGGTAGTGTGCCACCAAGCTGGCATACCAAATAGCACTGCTCTTGTGTTCATGATGTTCTGTGACGCATTGCGCCCGCAATGTGTGTAGGTCTGTGACATGTACATGAGGCATCTTTGACCCATGTGGTTAGAGAAACTGGCAGCATATTTCCTGACCTCTCTGACTGTGACTTTATGACTTACTAAGAAAAGTCACCCCTCCCCGCCTGGTTGGTCACTTGTGAAAAGTTAGTGTGTGAGAGAGTACAGTGCTGAAGAGGTATGAAGAGTACCTGTACTACATATGTCCGCTTGGGGTTGGTGGTATGGCCTAGAGGTTAGAGTAATGAGCTGTGAATGAGCTCAGTACATCCAGAAGACCTGAGTTGGAGTCCCACAGCCTCCACTTTCATACTGTGTGAGATTGAGCAAGTCAGTTAACCTCCCTAGTGCTCCCAGGTCCTCCCTGAAAACAGACGTTGTGTCAAGTGGGCCTTACCCAGTTACCAAAGAATTAAAAAAAAATAAAATAAAATAAAAAAAGCTTTACCAGGTAGAGTGCTGTTTGACACACCAGACCTAATCTTAACATACAAATTCTTCTCAGCCGTGGTGAGAAGTGGGTTTTATCATCTCAGGAATATCGCCCGAATTCAAGCCCTGATCCCGCCGATGACCTGCCCACACTGGTGCATGCTTTCATCACTTCCAGATTGGACAACTGCAATGCATTTTACCTAGGGTTATCTGGAGGCAACTTCCGCAGACTGCTGCTGGTGCAGAACACGGCAGCGAGATTGTTGGGGTGAAAAGATGTGAACATATCACCCCAGTCCTCCACGGACTGCACTGGCTGCCGGTCCACTGGAAAGTTGTCTTCCAAGATAGGGCTGTTGACGTATAAGACCCTGCACTAAAGGGATCCAGTCTATCTGCAAGATCTTCTTGTCCCCTATCGTCCGGCCCAGGCCCTCCGTTCTGCCGGGGGAAGCCTCCTGGGAGTTCCCAGGGCTAGGTTGTGGCATTCAGGTGATAGAGCATTTTCGGTGGCTACGTCTACCCTGTGGAACTCCTTGCCTGGTTATTTAAAGGAGGCCCCTTAGGTAGACCTTAAAACATATTTGTTCCAGCAAACCTTTTGATGATGATGTTTTAAATTTAGTTGGATTTATGGGATGGATAGATAATTGTATGCTCCTAGTTGTATTTTTCTAATGTTTTTGTTGAAATGTATGTTTTATACTGTGCTGCGCCCAGAGCCCATGGAGATGGGCACTACAGAAATAAAGGATCTATCTATTTATTTATCTATCTATCTGGCAACAGGGAAGAAAAACGTAATCAGAAGTAGGCAACCATGACAGCTGGAAACATATATACAAAGAGTACAATTGTGTGTCTAATTTAGCTATGTGGCATGTTGTTTCATGTGATATCACTGTTACTGCCTGTAAAACAATTATTTTGCTCTCCTTAAATAAACCTGAAATAAGTCCAATACAAAGGCAGGAAAAAAAAAAAAAAAAAAAAAAAAATCAGCTTGTGGTGTCCGATACTTTGCTCACACAGGGGAGACCTGGCAGAATAGTCTGCAAGATTCCAGGAAGTTAGAGTGCTCACAGAGGGGGAGCAGCTCTGTGTCTCAGGTGACCATGCAGCAGTGACTTCAGCTCCCTCCTGAAAGCCCCGCCACAGTGATGCAGGCTGCAGTATATAGGAAGTGACTGGGACCTTGAAGGACAAACAGTTTGGCAGGTAGCAGGATGATGATGAAATCCCCTTCCCTGCCCACCAGTAGCCTACTGTTAGCCATGGGAACTCTTCTGTCATCCGCCACATCAAATCCTGGGGAGGAAGGGCTGTTATGAGGGTGGAGCCTCTGGAATGTTTGGGGCTACAGCCGAAGGAGGCCCCAGGGGTCCGTTGGTGGTGTCGCAGCAGGAAATAAACATTAGGAGTGGAAGGAAAGCCCGGCCTGACCGGGAATCCCCACCCCACCCCCACCGAGTGGATATCATTGAAAAGAAAAAATGGGGTGGTAGAGGGATCTAAAATGGCTTCTTAGCACTGCTGGGGGGGAGATTTGCAAGCCTGTCATTGCTGGAGTTATAGCACCAGAACACTTATTTAAGTCACAAGCAAAATGTGTTTGAGGGTCACTGTCGGCCGGGTTTCTAATGGGCATTGATGTGAAAACTAGGGTAGGCTGCCTGATCTAGTGGCAGTCGTGCACTGTACTTCGGTTTACAAGTCCTGATCCTGACTCTCTGTCCCAGGCTGGTGAGGTCAGTAATGAGGTAGTGGGGGCAAGTACAGTGGAGGGGTTTAAGCATGCCTGGGACAGGCACAAGGGAATCTTGAGAGGGGAGGGAGTGATGAAAAGCCATTGATCACATAGGGTCAGTGGCCACATACAATGTATGGGGCCTACGGGCAGACTGGATGGGCCTAGCGGTCCTTATCTGCCAACAATTTCTATGTTTCTAATGCAATTCTGAGGCATTCCACACTGACCGTGGGGGAGGGAGCAGGCTAGCCCACTTCAGTAATACCTCCTACAGTGGGATCGGTGATGGCTGTGATGTAGTGGGTGATAGTGCAGTGTCAGTCACACAGACTCAAAGATGATGCTACAGGACTGCCTCCATTGTGATTGGGTGGCGGGAGGATCATTTGAGGAGGGAGAAATAACCTGCCCCATAGAACATGATGTCTGCCACTTCACACCTATCTCACAGCCACCAGATGTACTTGAGTCTCTCTCCCCCCCCCACAGTGTACAACAAAAACAGAATTTCTGACTGCCTGGATTCAGTTCACTGTCCCCACTAATACAGTCTTCCTTCCACTGTGCACAATCAGACACTAGAACAGTCTTTAAGCTTGATGCTCGTCACCCAACCATGTAGTTCTCATGGTGCACCCCTTTGTACTCCGAACCCTTCTTCTGGTGAAGGAACAGGTTTCCTCCTTCACAGACCCTGCTTGTGAACTAGGATTCTGTTGTCAGGGTTTCGTAGTCATTTTGCCTTGATGTTTTGCTTTCGTTTTTGACTCATTTCTGTACCCTTACTACATACAGTACATATGAACATATGAACAGCAGATGACGGCCTCATGGTCTGTCTAGTTTGCTTGATTGTGCAGCTTCCTATGTATTTACAAAAGGAACTGCCCTCTTTCCCTCCCTCAAATTCCTCTGCTCTGCCTCTGATCACTCCCTCTTCTACCTAAAACCGTTCCGCTTGCCCTGTCCCACCCACTCTTGAAGCTATCCACCATTTTCAGGCTTAGTGCCTCCTCTGGCAGCTCATTCCATGTGACCACCACTCTCTCAGTGAAAAAGTGCCTCCTCATCTCCCTCCTGAACCTTCCCCCGAACCAGCTTTGGGCTGTGCCCCCTGGTGGTCTTTTTCCCACTAAGGCTGAAGATAACTTCAGTGCTCACCCTGTTACAAACCTGTTATAACACCCTTGAGGTGCTTGAAGGTCTCAGTCATGTCTCCCCTCTTCCTCTTTTCCTCTAGAAAGTACATGTTAAGTTCCCTCCTTTCCTCAAGAGAGTATGTGTTGAGCCAACTCAGCCCCTCCTCATAGGTGTTGCCCTGCTGGTCTTGGATCTTACTGGATGCCCTTCGCTGGACTGTTTCCAGCAAGTTGACATCCTTGTTAAGATACAGGAACCAAAATTGCACACTGTAGGTGTCGTCTTACCAGTGACCTGTACAGTGGCAGAATGACCTCCGCTTTTCCTGGTGGTAATTCCCTGGCTATGCAGCCCTGCATTCAGTTTGCTTTGGCTGCTGCTCTCTTGCAGTGGTTTTCACATCACTTGTGATTATTACTCCCAGGTCCTTTTCTTCCTCAGACCTGGTTATCTGCATGCCGCGCAACCAGTATTTGGTCCCTGGATTCTTCACCCCCAAGTGCATAACTTTACTCTTTTTAGTGTTGAACCCCAGCTGCCTAATGCCAGATCACTTCTGTAGTCTAGCCAGGTCCTCCCTGAGTTCATGTCTTCCCTTCTCTGGCTCTACCCTCACACAGAGCTTGGTGTTGTCTGCAAACAGGCCGATTTTACCATTGATCTCCTCGGTAATGTCACTTATGAAGATGTTAACACTGGACTGAGCACTGAGCCCTGTGGTGACCTCACTGGTCACATGCCTCGCTTCTGAGAATTCTCCCCCAACCACTACCCTTTGGTTTCTGTCCTGCAACCAGCTTCTGACCCATCCCATGATCTTAGCCCCCAATCCCAGGTCCTCCAGCTTCCTGACCAGTCTCCTGTGGGGCACCGAGTCGAAGGCCTTACTGAAGTCCAGATACAGGACATCAGTCACCTGACCCTTGTCCACTGTCTTAGTGACCCAATTGAAGAAGTCAGTTAGGTTAGTTTGACAGGACCTCCCCGATGCAAACTGATGCTGCCCCTTGTCCTTGAGCCAGTTTTCCTCCAGAAAGCTGATCAGTCTCTCTTTCAGGGTGGTCTCCAGTAGCATACCCACTAGTGAAGTCAGGCTGACCAGTCTATACTTCCCTGGTTCATCCCTCAGCCCACTTTTATGGAGAAGCACCACATGCGCTGTTCTCCAGTCCTGGGACACATTTCTGAACTCCAGAGAGATGTTAAACAGGTCTGCCAGGACTTTCTGTTTCATCATTGCCATTCGCCATGGAAGAAGAAGCTGGAGTTCATGAGCTGCATTTTGCACAGGTGCCAGATCTCTGTGACTGAAGGACACTATGCCTGCATCTACTGTTTGGGCCTGGGCCTGGCACACTGTACTTGGTTCCAGTCAGTGCACACAAGTGCCATCTGCAGTTGCCCCTAGGCAAACAAGTAAAAACGCCCATGCCATCCATGACTGTGGGGTCTGTGGCACAGTTGAATGGCCATGAGTTGGAGGGGACCAAAGAGTTTATTCCAGTTCTGGACCTTCCATTGATGGAAGAGTACATGCTGGATCTCCTGACTCATCGTGAAGACAAAGATGTTAAAAACATGCTTCTGTCTCTGCAGTCCTTCAAAGGTAAATCTCTGTCTTGACACTGAAAGCACAGACCCTTTATGGGGGATGAGTCTTCCTCTGTTGCCCTTACGGAACACATGTCAGTGGATCTGGAGACTCTACTGGAAGAGGTTCAGAAGAACAAGACCTACCTTGAGTGAGACCCCTCACTGGGGTAGCCTTCCCTAGCGCCCCTGTGGCACTCAGTGTCTGGCAGTGCCCAGCCTCCTCCAGGGCCCCATAACGCCATATGAACTGCATGTGTGTGGTCCCACTAGGTGCATAGTCAAGATTTTCAGGGCATCTGTTGCCAGAGAGGCTAGTGGCAGATGTGGTATTCCACATGGTGACGGTGCAGGGTCCGTCTGAGTTCAAGAGGCGGGACCACCTTGGCCAAAAGATCTTTGCAGCTGCATCTGTAGGTATCTGTCTGGCCGGTTACTGTATGTGCTTTGATGGCAGATGTATAACCTTGAGCTCTTTGAGAGGTTGTCTTGTATCTCTGACCTGCTCCCTGCAAGATCTACTTGGAGTTGATGATCTGTGGCGGGCAGTGGCCAAGCCCCAATTGCATGGGGCCCTTGACTTGGTCAGCTTTTGGCATGAGTGGTAGTAGCAGCACTGTCCATATGCTGCCATGCCTGGTTGCATATTTTGCTGTTCACACAGGAAATCCTGCGATGGATGGCAGATCTGCTTTTCACTGGGACGTAGTTCTTTGGGCCTGGGGTTGAGGACCACCTCACGTGTATTGAGAAGTCTAATGTGACCCTGGATTCAGTGATATTCACAAATTGCAGTCCAAGCCCAGGCCACAAGGCTTCCTTTCATGGGCCATGTTAGGACATGCAAGGTTAGCAACAGCAGAGGCAGAAGTTCACGCAACAGTGCCCAACCAAGCCCTCCCATAAGTCAGGAGGTCAAGGGCAGTGCAAGGGTGGTGGGGTCAGTTCTCTCCTTGACATTAAGAGCAAGAAGTGATGCGCTTAGAGGCCCCATCTCCTCTTTGTCTCAAACCCAGTTGCAGCTTCCGGTCGGGGTCTGACTCTCCCACTTCCTGCCACAGTGGTCTGCTGTTACTTTGGACCACTGGGTCTGTGGTGGGGTTGGGATAGTCTCTGGAGTTTGAGACTGTGTCTTCTGTCGGCCCCAAGTGTCACTGGAGGACTAACTTTTGCTGGACTCCCTTACCATGCCCAGGAGCAAATTTCTTCAGCTCCTCAAGTGTCACACAGTAGCGCCTGTCTCGGTTTGTGTCAAGTATTTAAACTAGGCGAGGAGGGTGGCAGGTGGATGGGAGGGCATACAGTGGCCACGAGATGAGAAGGCAGAGCAAGCTTACCCCCAGAACAAGGGCAATGAACTAGATAGAAGCAGTAGAGGGGATGCTGGAAGTGGAGGGCAGAGGGATGGTAAAGGGTTGGAAGATGGTCACCATGAATGCTAGAAGCCTAAAGGATAACATGAATGACTTACAGGCCCTCGTGGTGTAGAGGGAGGCAGACACGGCAGCATGGGCCACCCAGTACCACGACTGGGACCTGGCAGTCCCAGGGTACAGAATATTCCACAGGCATAGGAAAAACAGCAGAGGGGGAGGGGTTAAAGTGCGTTAGTGAGGCGGGGAAGGAGGGAGAAACAGTCACTATGGCTGCTAATCCAGGATTCCAGGAATTGGACTCTCTGGATGGGAGTGGTGTACAAGCCACCTCACCAGACTGGGAATTGGGCGGGGTACAAGGGTATGCGGGAAGGGGAGTGTGGTGGTTGTGGGGGACTTCAAACTGCCGGGGGTAGATAGGGGAACCCCAGTCACCAGCAGTAAAAGGGAGCAGGTACTGCTGGATGCCTTTCAGGAAAGCTTCCTGACACAGGTGGTCAGTGAACCAACCGGGGGTAACACCCTCGACCTTGTGCTCACAGATGGGGAGTTTGTGAGAGATAGCAAGGTGGATGAACCACTAGCAGGGAGTGACCATCACTCAGTATGGTTCAGGTTGATTATGGGAAAAGAGGGGGTGGCATCCAAAGTAAAGGTGCTGGATTTCAGGTGGGTGGATTTTGCAAAGATGGGGAGGTAGTGCGTGAGTACCTGGCCAGGATCCAGCCTAGTATGGATACAGACCAGAGATGGGAGCTCATTAAGAAGGGGACACTTGAGGCTACCAGTTCCTGTAGCAGGACTCAGAGTAAAAAGGCCAAGCTGGATGAGCAGGGGGGTTGTGGAAAAGGTGAGGAGAAAAGGGGTGGCCTTTAGGAAATGCAGGAAATCGGAGAGTATGGGAGAGTCCCTGCAGGAGGTAAAGGAGGTGACAAGGGTGGTAAGAACAGCAAACGCCACCAAAGAGCTCAGGCTGGTGCAAGGCATTAAGGAGGGGGAGAAGAGCTTCTTCAGGTCCATCAGGGAGAAAAGGACCAGTAAAGAACAGATATTAAGGATTAAGAAGGACGGGCGATGGGTAGAGAAGGGGAGAAAAGGCAGAAGCACTCAGTGACTACTTCTGCTTGGTATTTATGAAAGAAAGAGGGAGAGTGCTACCCAAGGGGGTGGGGGGGGCAGTTAAGGCTGGGGAGGGAGTAACGGATGGGGTGATCACAGAAGGTAGAGGGCTGGAGGGTCTGAGAATGCTGAGGGTGGACAAGGCACCAGGGCCATATGACATTCACTCCAGGGTCCTGAAGGAGCTAGCAGAGATCCTGGCAGGCCTGTTCAATGTCTCACTGAATTCGGGATACGTACCCAAGGATTGGAGGTTGGCTCACGTGGTTCCCCTGCATAAGAGCGGCTCCCAAAGATGAGCCAGGGAACTATAGACTGGTGAGCCTCGCATCCATTGTGGGGAAGCTAATGGAAATGATCCTGAAGGAGAGGCTGGTGTCCCTGCTGGAATTCAGTGGGCTGCAGAACAGTAGACAGCATGGCTTTGTCGCAGGCAGATCCTGCCAGATCAAGCTGGTAGATTACTATGACTGGGTTACTAGACAGATGGACAAGGGCCATGCAGTGAATGTCCTGTACCTGGACTTAAGCAAGGCATTTGATTCGGTGCCACATGGGAGACTTGGAATAAAACTTGAAGGCACAGGGGTGGGAGCAAAAATGGTGGGATGGGTGACAGACTGGCTGCAGGGAAGGCAGCAGAGGGTGGTGGTGGAAGGGGTACTCTTATCCCCAAAGGCGGTAATGAGTAGGCTTCCACAGGGCTAGGTGCCGGGACCAGTGTTATTTGGGATATTGCAGACATTTCCATGGGCATCAAGAGTAGGATCAGCCTGGTTGCCAACTACACCAAGATGGGGCAGTGGTGGATGACTCAAAGGGTCGGTAGAGTTTGCAGGAAGATCTGAGAAAGCTGGAGACCTGGTCGGACACTTGGCAGCTGGGGTTCAATGCCAAAAAGTGTAAGGTACTGTATTTTGGGGCAAAAAATCCAAGGAGAAACTACCAACTGGGGGGAGTGCAGCTGGCGGAGACTGAGGAGGAGAAGGATCTGGGATTGGTCATCACGGGATCAATGAACAACTTGGCACAGTGTAGGAAGGCAGCAGCAAGGGCCAACAAAATGCTGGGTTGCATCGCAAGGGGAATAACTTCAAGGAGCGGGGAGGTGATTCTGCTGCTGTTTGGATCATTAGTTAGACCTCATCTTCAATACTGTGTGCAGGACTGGTGCCCATACCTGAAAAGAGACATTAAATTACTGGACGAGGTGCAGTGCAGAGCAACTAAAATGATCCAGGCATTGGGGGACTTACCGTATGAGAGTAGGCTAAAGGAGTTGAACATGTACTCACTGGAGGAGAGGAGGAACAGAGGGGATATGATCAAGACGTCCAAGTACATGTGAGGGATAAACAAGACTAGTACGGAGGGGCTATTCAGGGTAAGGGTGGGGAGTGACACTCGAGGCCATGACATGAATTGGAGGGGGGAAGATTCAGGAGGGAAATGAGGAGACACTGTTTTTACAGAAAGGGTGGTGGCAAGGTGGAATGCGTTACCAGCAGAGGTGGTAGCCTGTAAAACAGTCAGCTGCTTCAAAAGGGGCTGGGACAGGGCAAGAAGGAGGATAAAGGGAGTGGGAGTGAGGAGGGAGGGGCAGCTACAGAAGAGGGCTGCTAGCTTCAAAATCGAGCAGACTCGATAGACCAAATGGCCTTTTTCTGCTGGCAAATTTCCTATGTTCATAAGTTACTTTTTGGTAACCAGACAGACAGGATTGGGACCCAATTCTAAATCTGGGTAGTTAGAAATGCAAGTAAGTTACTTGTAGCCGTATTTCTGCTGTTACTAGTATTCAGTTCGTATCCACTCAATCCACTGACCTTCCCTGGCAAGGCTTGCTTTGGATTCCTATTCCAGCCTGAAAATCTGAGTGCAAAGTTGCTGAGTCAGAGGACCCCATGTTTGGGTGGAAGGAGAAGTCAAGCTTGAAGACCGTTCCGGTGACTGAGCGTGCTCAGTGGAAGACTGCCCAAGTGTGGATGTGAACTGAATACTAGTAATAGAACTGTGGCTACAAATAAAATTACCTCCATTTCTGTGTTTAGACCTGAAGTGTTTCCATGCTGTACCACCTGAACACTGAGGGACAACTGTAGTGAGACCAGAAGAAAATAATGGCCGGGGTAAATAAAAAATCCAAGAGTAGGTTAGGTATGATGAACTGTTGTGGGGGAGAGGATGCACCCTGTAACCAGTTGTACCTGCAATAAAAGAAAAAAGGGCAGTACTTTCTGTTGGACAATATCGCCTGTTAGATCAGCACCAAAATTCATAACTTTAGCTTTTAGAAATCAACAACTTTTTTTCTTCTCCCACTATTCCAGAACTGCATAACCTTTGAAGAAAATGTCAGCAAAGTAGATTGGGAATTTATTTCCATCTTTATGTGTTTTTTTTTTTTTTGGGGGGGGGGCAGGGCTGGTCTGCATAGCAGACCAGGTCCTGTTAGGTTGAAAATCGGGAAGTGTTTTGCAGCTGTCCAGTTGAAATGCACTGGGGGACTAGGATTCTCCTTTTTGTGGCTGTCAGTGGCCCTGTTTACGATTACATTTGCATTGGAGTAACCCGATTGTGGGTTGCTCCAGATATCTGCTAACCAATGGACACTTACCCATTCGCTGTAAGCCGCCCGTTAAGCCGGTCCCACGTTCCCTCTCAGGCTGGGGAAGCCGACCGGAGTGAGCTACTTGCAGCAGATTAAACCACTCTGTGGACTGTCTGCTCCATCGCAACACGTTCACTCTCTCCTTGCGGTGGTAACAGTGCGGTCCCCCGTCGCATGGCCCCTCACCAGCTCAGACTAGCAGTGCAGAGGGGGGCCGTGTGGACAGGCAGTCTGTCACGTGCTGGTGCTCAGGACCACGCTGCTGTGGTCAGAAAAGAGTAGTGCTGCAGCCGTGAAAACACGGCTAATGAGTGACCTGTCTTGCTATTGCTCACTGCAGCAGTCCGTAATACTTTGCTAACGTACTGTTGGCTGCATGGAGGAGAGTGGATGAGAACCTGTTGAGCAAGTGGCAGCTCTCGCATGAACGTGCTGCTGACCTAGGTGATAACTCTGAAGAAGTCCTCGGACTGTTTAGCCAACCCCCTCGAGCCGACAAGACTGACGGTGAATGAGCTCAGAGAGGAAGTACAACTTTGTGAATGAAAGGCTAAACTTTTTTTTCTGGAAAAAAATGAAATTGCCTAGATAAAACTCTTGAGTTCTGTGCTACTAAATTATTGCAATGCAAAAAAGGATAACAAATAGCATAACTGCAGCATCATTTAATACGTGTAGGAACTAGGAAGCACTTCTCTCAGCCTCTATAACGAAAAATCAGCTGAGTTTTCAGTCAGTTCGAGTAGCCTGGCCAGGGACTGGGAAAGCAAAGGGGGAGATCAGTTACTGGAGCAGGAGGGGGCCATTTGCAGAACAACACTCACCCAACATGACTTTCTTACACTCTGTATCCCACAGGAGTTTCATAATGGTAACGAGGGGAATATAGAATAGACTAGAATTTCCAGTGCCTGGCCAGGCAGGGAATAAAATTAAAAATCTGGCCCCCTCTCACAGCTACCCAGTTGGTCCAGTGAGCAGCCCATGCAGTTATGGAATAATAAAAAAAAATATGCCCCCTCCTTCCCCAGCTACCTGGCAGTTCCAGTGCCCAACCTATCTGGGAATAAAACAAATCTGTCCCCCTCTCCCAATAATCGGACCTATCCAGAGCCTAACCTGACTCATCCGGGAGATAAATAAATAAATAAAATGTGGCTCTCTTTCCCCTGCCAACTACTTGACTGGTCCAGTGCCCAACCCAGCACATCAGGGAATGAAAAAAAAAGTCACTGTCTCCCAAACTACTTGATAAGTCCAGTCTGCAACCCTGCCTGTCAAAAAAATATCCCCTCCCCCAACCTGAAGGATCCAGTGTCAAACTACCTTACAGGTCCAGTGCCCAGCCCATCAGGGAATAAGACAAATTGGTCCCCCAAAAAAGAAAATCTGACAGATCTAGAGCCCAACCTGATCCATCTGTGCTTCTCCTCCTCCTCCAACTACATATCCAGTCCATTAGGGAATTAAAAAATAAAAAATAAAAAAAAAAAAGTCCCTGTCCCAATCTACCTGATGGGTCCAGTATGCAACCCAGGCTGTCAGAGATTAAAAAATATGTTGTTCTCCCCCTCCCCCCAGCAACCTGACTTATCCAGTGCCCAACCCTGCCCATCAGGGAATTTAATAAAAACTGTCTCTCTCCCCCAACAACCTGATAGGTCCCGTGCCCAGCCTGGCCTGTCAGGAAATTAAAAATCTGCCCCCCCCCCCAAACTAGCTGCTGGGTCTGGCATCCAACCTGGCCCCTGTATTAAGCCAGATGAGGATGAGGAGAAACAGCAGTAAAGTGGTGAGCAGAATGCAGACTAGGCAGGGTAGGAAAACATTGCTTTCTCCAATCCCATCCACTCGGGTCACAGTGAGGGGGATCAAACACTGTACAAGGGGCTACTGCTGCTCTTACCACTCCCATGCACGGTCCAACCCCGTCTGCTGCACAGCAGAATGGTCCAGTGCCTAACCTGGCCCATCAGGGAATAAAACAAAACCTGTCCCCCTCCCACTAACTACATGATGAGCCGGGCTTGGGCACTGGACCCATCGGAATTTAAAAAAATATCTGGCTGTACTCCCCCAACTACCTAACGGGTCCAGTGTCCAACATGATCTGTTAGAGAATAAACATAAATCTGGCCCTCCCCCTAACTTCCTGTTGAATCCAGTGCCAAACCCCAACCTTCAGGATATTAACAAAATTCAGCCCCCCTTCCCATACATCCTGACAAATCCCCAAGCCCAACCTGGCCGGTCAAGGAATAAAAAAAAAAAAAAAAAGGTCCCCCTCACCCAAACTACCCGACGTGTCTGATGTCTAACATGGCTCATCACGGAACTGAAAAATCTGCCCCTCTTCCCCCAACTTACTACCTAACTGATTTGGTGCCTAACCCACACCATCACAGAATAAAAAATTAACATTGTGATATGAAGGGGTGCTGTGAGTGAGTTTGGTGCTGTGGAGATGGAACGAACTGCCTGGTATTGGGTGGACACGAACCACTTTGTACAGTGTAAGAAGCATTATTGTATCAGAGCCCTCCCTGTAGGCACTGTATGCAAACATTTTTTAAAACTGACGTTGACTATGGTCCTCGTATGACTACCGTTAGTTATTATAGTGAGGCTGATGAGACAGTAAGTCCTGCTACAAAGTTGGCACACTCCAAATCTTGTTTTTTCGTTTGTTTGCTTAGGTCGCCGAAGATGCACAGCAGTATTTCTCAGTCCCTGCCAACAACGATCATTGGGACAGGGTGAGACACATCTGCCTTGACCACTTAGGAGGCCTTTTCAAGTCAAACAGAAGGTACCTACCTTTTATTACCAAATAAATTGGTAAACATGCACTTAATGTCCATTTATTAAGAGGTGCTGACGAATTTGGCCTTCTCGAAACCTAGTCATGTGGGGGTATTTATTTTATTTTATTTCAAAAGTTTCATGAGGACAGACATAGAGCACACAGTAACAACTTGTTTTCAGATGCGTCCTGTAGGGGGAGGGGCAAGAGAGAGAGAATAAAAATGTGACAATTCAGAGCGTTTATAGCACACTATTTACAACACATTTACAATATTTACAAACAGGAGTAGAGCCATATATGCAATGAGAAGCATTCAACTAAAAGGGCGACTTAAATTATGAGTTATGACTGGAAAGAGCAGGGGGTATGGTAACCTTAGGTAACCGCCTCAAAAAGCTTTTTACTTAAGAACAATAACCCACCCCAAACACATGGTATTGAAAAGACTACTATATTGGTAAGAAATTAATATGCAGATGGAACTGTGGACACACACACACAATACAGCACAACACAGAATTACTCGTAAAAATCTAACCTGCTGAAAAACTAACATTGCCAGACCACACAACACAAAAATACAACTGAAAAGAAACAAATGCCTGTTATAAACATCACAGCCATACATTTCATACACACAGAAACAACTAACGTAACCTCAAAGTAAACAGCACAAAAACACTCACGCATGCAACTAAAATTTCAAATAAATTTATGAAATCAAGTCACACAAACCTTATCACCTACAGAGTAAACTTTTAAATTCCCAAAGTACTGAACTGAATGCTTAACACACCAGAAAGCAGCACTGCTTTCTCTCTGGTCATAAACCGCAAGAGGACATCCCACCGTAGAGTGCACACTGGACTGTCATGTGACCAGAAAGTCTCCGAGACACTTTTTATGGAGGGACTGTATCATGCAAAACGTGCTTCACTGCCACTGGCCCAGAAAACACTACAGTGGATTCCGCTTGTATGCACACCATTGGGACTGGTTGATTTTGTGCATATAACCGAAATTGCATATAAGTGGAACTATTGAATAAACAGCAAGGTATGGAGAAACACTGCATGAGAGGTACTTATGGTAGCTTGTAAATAAAAAAACGAAAACAAACTTTATTAATGGATGAGAAATGGCGAAATACATCACACAATCAAGGCGAGTTTTAAAATTTTAAAGTTAAAAAAACAGTCAGTTGTAACTCATAAAATCCCAATTGAACTCTGATAGTGGCTTCTGCTGCTTAGTGTGAATGCTTTGAGATGCCGCTCGACCTGGTAGAACCATGCATAGTCACTCTGCTCTCATGTTTCTACCTAACGGTGAATGGAGCACACCATTTCCCATCTCTTTTGAAGCTGGTACTGGTAGGCACCTCAGGCTCATCCTCTTCCTCCTCCTCCTCTCCGTTATCCTGCCTGACCGCTGCCTCAGAGGTCTCCTGTTTCATAAGCTCTCTGGAGGGGGACTCACTGCTGTCAACATTGCTGTCCCACTCAAATTCAGTGATCATCATGCCAGGAGGTGGGGCTATGGGTTCCTTTGATTCAGTTTGATGTTTGAGCAGTCCTGCCTTGATGTAACACTTCCGTATGGTTTCAGGCTTTACATCGAGCCAGGCAGTGTGAAGAAGATGGATCACATCCAGAACTGAAATCCCTTGGGCAGCAACATTTAAGGTGTGAACACCGCTGGCAGTGGTGGTTTCTTCAGTTTTGCCTAGGACTTTGCCCACAGTGCTTTGCGGTAGTACAGTTTAAAATTTTTTATACCACCGTGTCCACTAGTTGTAAGAGGGTAGTGCAATGGGGGGAAAACAGTTCAACATTTCTTCACAGAATCCGTGTAATGGCTGGGTAATTGTTCATAAGCATCGCTGTTTTATGGCGTTGCAATCTCATTTTTTATGAATTGAGCATAGCCAGTCATGAAACAAATCTGCTGTCATCCGTGCATTGCTGTTCCATGAATGAACAGATGGCAGTGCATTGATATTAACATTTTTTAAAACATCTTGGCGGCCTGCTCTTTCTGATTACAAAAAGGGGCATTTTGTCAGAACCAGTGCTGTTGGTGCATACAAGAACTGACAGGTGTTCTTTGTCGTTTTTTGTGCCCTGCCAGGATCTCTTTCTTAAAAAGTTAATGCCCATCTGGTACTGCTCTGAAAAACAATGCTGTCTCATCAGCGTTGTAAATGTCATTTGCGGCATTCTCGGAGAGTAGCCCGAGGCGCACTATCTGCAGCCATTCATCTGAAGCTTGTTGATCTGATTCAACGCGCTCACTATGAATCTGCTGGTAGGCTGTCCTGTTCTGCTCCTTCTAATGGAATAGCCAATCGGCAATAGATTGAAATGGGATCCCCATTTGCTTTCTCCTGCAGAATGTGGCCAGCTAATGGTACTACTCTGCCTCTTGCAACTTTAAACCACAGCAGGAATGCCTCTTTCACATGACATCCTTTCCATCTTGTTTTCTCTTTCTCTCCTTGTTACAGCCACTGCTCCACTCACTAAAGCTGGTGTCTCGATTTTTCAAAATTCAGCACACACTGCAAATGTCTACACCAAATGTTGCAGCAAGACCTTTTCTTACTATGCCTGGGACAAGACTCTCTTCAAGCAGCTGCACTTTTTCTTCCAGGGACAGAACGTTACGCTTCACTGCCTTCACAGGTTCTGTTGTTTATGTGGATTAGTGAGCGAACACCCTGGGAGTTTAAGCAGGGGCAGGAGCAGTGATTAGCACCTCGATTCCATCACCTGAAGCTAATGGGGAACTAAGCACGAGGCAGTCTGGGCAATTGGGGGGGTAAAGCTACTTAAAGCCTGTCGCCTGATTCTGGGGGTGGATCACTGGACCCATTCTTGTGCCCTCTATCAAGAGGCAGGATGGCTCCCTCTTCACCATAGGATTATATACCAAACGTGCCTACTTGCTGAGAAGTCCTTGCTGGGGTTTACCCCTAGATCAACCTCCTGCCTATTCCAAACTGCCCAACCTACTATTAGGACCCAAAATGTGGTTAAGGGAGGGGCTTGTGGTGCTGTTCAAGTGAACAGCACAAGCCTAGAGATCCCTTTCCTTCCGTGGTCCCAAGTGGCTCAGTGAACTCCCCAAGGACCTGATCGAGTATAGCAAGGTTAGCCAATTCAAGTCGGGCCTCCGAACCCACTTAGCCCAAGAGAACGTCTGTAAATGTTTCCATAAACCCTAACAATATCTAGCCCTTGCCAAAGCAGAGATCCCTGGGCTCCTTTCATACCACCCCTTCGGACACTAGTGAAAACTGTTAAAATGATCCCCTTCCCTCAGTTAATGTTGCCCCCACCCCGCATCTCTCCCCCTCTCCTTGATCTCCCCCCACGCTACCCCCTCCTTCCTATCAGCCCCTCCTTGCCACCCTCCCCACTCCCTGGTTCACCCCTGGTATTTGCCCCTTCCTCCACCCACTCCCCTTCCCCTCTGTTCACTCCTATCATGATTCTCCTCACCGCACTCCTTCCCCTATGCCAGGCGCTGATAAAGCCTCCTCTGGCTGCTTCACTAATTGGAGCAAGTCTGGGATTCTAGTCCTCTTGCAGTACTCTGCACTTACCCTGGTATAGCTTTACGCTACAATCTGCATCTGAAATGTAAACAGCTCTCTCTGTTCTGCACTGAACTCAAAACTTGTCATGTTGTGTCCTGGGCTACCGGGTTCACTAAGTTCCTTTACAACCAATGTACTCATGTGAACCCTTTTGTAACTTACAATGTAACTTACTATTGAATCTGTGTAACCTTATGTAACCTGTATGTTGTTTGATTGTCTTATGTATCTGTATGACCTGGAACCTTTGTAAACAAGTCCCTGACTCAAAGGTATTAATCCCAATCTGAAATAAGTAAATAAAGCTACAACTGCCTTTTCTGTAAAAAGGATTGCATACAACCAAAAATATGTTGCATTTAACTGTACGAATTGGTACTGCAATCTGTGGGCAAAAATTAGGACCAGGTTATTTTGTGCATATAAACGAAAACTGCATAAAGGAGATGGCATGCAAGTGGAATCCACTTAACTATTAAAACCTTAAACCAGCTAATCAGTGGAATAAGGCATGGCAAAATCTCTCCCATCCCACATTCGTGCTGCCTCCCCCTCTTCATCATTGAAAGCTGTACTCCATACCCACACCATTTACGTGTGCTCCAGCACTTTTTTTTTATTTTATTGAAGTTTTGGAATTACAATCCTTTGAGTCGAAGACTCTTTTGCAAAGGCTCCACGTAATACAAATGGACACAATACTTAAGACAATTTTGAACATGCCTCTCTAAGCAGAACAACACATTAAGGCAAATTTTACATGGTTACATCGTACAGGATAATTTACAATGCTTGATTAGTATCTCTAGGGTTGTTGAAGGACCCTGGGTCGTTGAGGTGAAGTGCAGCAGGTTTCTGATTCTGTAGGCCTACCCAGGCCTAGAGTTTGTGGTTTAAAGTCCTATCAGGATTCTAGGCCTAGTTTTGGGTCATGTGAGCCACTATTTTTCTGTCATGTACCGAATAGGGAGGACTGTTCGTAACAACCACATGACTCAGAGTCAATGAGATTGTCTCTTAATGCCATTTTTAAATAGGCCAAGACTAGGGGCCAGGGAGATGGAAGAGGGGAGGTTATTAAGCCAGAGGGGAGCCTGATAGCGGAAAGACCTTTGCCCGAATGCAGTCCTACAGTGGGGGACTAAGAGGAGGGTGCTTGCTTGTTTCCTGGGGGTGCTCCTGCAAGGGTTTGGTAGGATGAGGGGGTGAAGGCCAGTGGGTGCAAGCTTCATTAGGATCTTTTTGGCTTGGAGGCAAGTGTGGTACTTTAGTCTCCCTTCAAAGGTCAGCCAGTCCGCTCTCTTATAGAGTTCACACGTATGGGTTAATCTGTCACTGCTTGTGACTAGTCGGCAGGCTTTGTTGAAGGCTTGATTGATGCAGTTAAGTGTTGTGAGGTCAGCCGTCCCGTAAATTATTATCCCGTAATCGACCAATGATAGGACTGAGCTGGTTATTGCCAGCCATAGGGCCTTGGTGGGGGGGGGGGAGGCAGTGTCTGTGTCTGTAGAGAATCCCAAGCCGGGTGTTTACCGAGGAGGAGAGGTGGTTAATGTGCATGTGGTAGGTGAGGGATGTGTCTAGTGTGATGCCTAGATATTTGAAGTATGGGACATGTTCGATGTGGATGCCCTGAGAATTTGAGATACTTAGCTGGGCATTACTGTAGGGGTTTTGGCAGTGAGCAAAGATCATGGATTTGGTTTTGTTGTAATTTAGTATTAAACGATGATTGGTGAGCCAGGACTCTAGTTCTCTAAAGCAGCCTTGCAGGGTATGTTGAAACGAGTTAGGAGTGGTATTTTTCCAGTAAACTACAGCGGCGTCTGCATAGAGCAGCAGCTTACCACTGCAGGTCTTTGGGAGGGAGTTCAGAAAGAGGGTGAAAAGTAGAGGACCTAAAATCGACCCTTGAGGGACACCCGCAAGAACTGGTTTCTTGGCAGATAGGGTGGTGTTGATTTTGACTTCTTGTGTCCGGTCAGTGAGATAGTTTTTGAACCAGGCGATTGCATCAGGGGCAAGATAGAGGGAGGGGAGAGAGTGGATTAGTAGTGCATGACTGACGGTATCAAATGCTTTGGTCAGGTCAACAAAGATTGCTCCTGCTATTGACCCCTGTTCTAGCGCCTCGTGTATGTAAGAGGTAAATTCGAGAAGGGCAGTGGTAGTGCTGTGACCTGCTCTGAACCCATGTTCTTCAGGGCAAAGCAGAGTGTGTTTGGCCAAGTATTTGGTGAGCTGGTCTGACACAATTCTTTCGAGTGCTTTAGAAGGGGGGGGGGTGGATAGTGATGGGCCTATAGTTACCAGGGTCGGTTGGAACACCTTTGTTTTAGGATTGGCGTGATAATTCCCCTTTTCCAGAGTGTAGGGAATTGACCTAGGCGCAGGGAGCAGTTTAATATTTTGGTGAGGTGAGGGAGGGTCTTGTCAAGAGTTAGACAGAGGATATTAAGGTCTAGGGAGTCGCTACTATACCTCGAGTTGCACAAGGCTTTGGATAGGTAGTGTTTAGCTTTGTTACAGGAGATGATTCTCAGCCGGAAGGGAGGGAGGGTGGTAGTAGGGGAGGTGATAGAGGGACCGTTGGGGATAGGGTCAAAGAAGTTTGTTGGTAGGATGTGACTGAGATTGGAGAAGGAGTTGTTCAGGACATTAGATATGGTGGTAGGGTCTTGGGAGAGGGCTCCTTGGTCAAGTATTTGTGATGGGGTTGGGGGAGACAGTTTTCCCACAGAGCTCCTTGACATTGTTCCAGAAGTTGTTCTCAGAGCCCCATGAAGAGGTGAGAGCTTGTTTATAGTATTTTTTCTTAGCTAGTCGAATAGCTTAACTTTCTCTTGGGAATGCTGTCTGTATTACATACCTTAGTCCCCTGTTTTATTGCTGCTTCTCCAAAGTTCAAGTCACTCATTTCTGGACCTTTTACCCAACAGTAGTAAACTGTAAATTGCAATTTATACAGTGTTATTGTTGTTATATATATATATTTTGTGTGTTCCCTTTCTATTTCTGCTTAAATTGCTGCTACAGTCTCAACATTTGTATTAGTACTGCTCTGTTGTCTTCCCAGATACCCTTTAAAGAGATTCACCAGTCAAAGGCAAGACACCTGAAATATAGGTGCCTTACCGCCACAGGAGTTAATTTTGAAAGTCTCCAAATATAATTCATTACGAAAAAAAATGTATCTCTCGTAAAAATTATTGAAACAGGGTCCCACGGACTTCCCTGTTATAAGTGCCGCCCTTGATCTGCCCCATGGGGCTTGTTAGTCAACCGGTGTCCACATTTCATTACCAAGTGGCCATGGTAATATATAAAATTGATGGAAAAGCTGCTGCCCATTGATTATAATGGCTCTCACTGGCATCTCGTCATAACGTTAGCGCTACAGCGTTACAGCCATGTTAGTCTAATCAAATGTGTAGAAAAATCACAAAACAAGTCATGGCTCATACCTTTTAACAAGGGAAACATAGCTTTTCAAGACATAATAGTAATACATTTATAAAGTGCAAATCAGAAACTATCAAAGCGCTGTACAGTTTTCTAAAAACCAGACAATTCAACAAATAAAACAATTAAAAAACTTAAAATGTGCTATTACATGCTTTTATAGTAGTAGTAATATTTTATGATTGACCGTTGTCATTACAGAAAGCAGTGGCAGTAACGTTCGAGCCCCTTGCCTTTCTAAGTTAATGTTGTCAGCGCAGTGGGCCATTCCTCATGAGTACTGTTTCATGTAGTTTTAAAGCAACAGTGCATGTTAGCAGTGAAAATGTTAACCTAAACTTCTTTATTCTGTTTTAGTTTTCCCCTTAGCTCCTGTCTTATACAATGCATTTTGAGTTGGCTTTAGCACTTTTTTACATTTTTAATTAAAAGGACACTGCCAGCTTGTCTGGTATTTCCATTAATACACAGTAACGTGTGTTGTTGGTATTAGTAAGTAACCCAACAAAATGCCTTCATGCCACATGAGCTACATAATAACTCAAGATATGGCTTTTTTTCCAGCTCTGTTAATGCCCCTTTCTCACTGGCCACATAGAACTCTCTCCATCATGGACATACTGGGACCAGTATCCTCCCATTCTGCTCGAAATCCTGTGTCCCATCCTCCATCCTGGGGTGCTGTCGTGCCTTATCCCGATCTAAGCAACCCCCCTGGCTCTGAGTCCTCCGAGATGGGACCAACTCCTCCAGTGCTCTATCTATAAGGTAGCTGGAGTGAGGGTGAGAGACAGAGGTTGGTTGGAAGGATCCGGCAACAAGCGTGGGTGCCGTCCGCCAGTCCCGCCTTCGCCTTCCCGGGTGCCAGGGTCTTTCTGCTTTTACATGTCCCCGGGAGTGCGGACGTGCAGTGACATTCAGTGCACGATGGGCGCGCTCCCGCACCCGTGTGCAGGATGTCCGCTGACACCCCTATACCCTGTGTACATGCCCCCGCTAGCTGTGATGCTCCCAGTCTCCACTGGGAGACGCTAAAACTGCTGGATGCACTACCCTCCCTCCCCAGGAGAGGGGAGCAGTCCATCAGACACTTGATCCTCTCCTCCCTGGCCGACCCCCAGGGACCCGAGTCCACTCCAGAACATGGGTCGCCAGCGTGGAGCGAAGTGTGGCATCCAGCACCCCAACCCTCTGTGCCACCAAGCCAGCCATAAAGTATGGCTTTTATTGGTGGAAAATTAAAACTACGACATGCAGTGCAGGCCACCAGCTGATACCCCAGTGCATCCTTGAGTGAGATGCTGTGGAGAGCCATGGGTAAACTCGTTCATGGACAAACTTGTCATTTTTAAAACAGTAAGAGGTAAATACTGTGCCTGACGGAAGCTGCGATGCAGAGTTTGGCAAAATGTTTCTTTATTGAAAAACAAGCACTCTGACTCTGTTACTTTTCATTTGAGAAATTGAAGCCATGACTACGGGTATGTGCATTAGCACAAAGGAATCACTGTTCAGATGTAGTGATGGGTCACGCACCAGGGGCTGTGAGTACAAATTGGTTGGGGGTAAATTTGGGAGGGATGTGAGGAAGTACTTTTTCACAGAGAGTGGTGGGCTAGTGGAATGGCCTGCTAAGCAAATTGGTAAGGGCAAAGATAGTCCATGGATTTAAGGTGAGGCAGGGCAGGTACAAGGGACTTGTAGTTGTGGGAACTGGGCAGGGGGGAAGGGGATGAAGATGTAGGACAGACTCAACCCCCAGTAGAGGATTCAGTGTAAGGTTGCACAGCGACAAACTGGAGTGGGTTTAAGGTAGTTTGAGGACAGACTTGATGGACTCAGTCTCTTAGTTTTTTGTTTTTTTTTTGGTCTGTAAAGTTTCTTTACCCCCTTGACAGGGTGTTTGTTCATTGGAAAATAGAGGCAATTCTCCAGTGTGTTCTGAGACATGCTGCTACAGGCCGAGTGCTGCCCTGCACATACCAGAGAACTAGCTATGTCTTTCAAGGAAAGTGTGCTATTGCTTCTCTAAAATGTCCTGGTATTTAAAGATTTGGTTTGACAAATGCTGCAACGTGCATCCATGCTTACACGTGTGGCAGGTGACACTGCTCTTTCTGTCAGAAAGCAGTATTTGGGGTGACTGTCTTGACCTATTTTATAAATAGAGAGGTACACTGAGGAGCTCTTTCATGGCTACAGTAGTATCCTTGTGCATTTGTGAGGAACGGGAACACTGAACTGAAGATGAGCGGCTCTGGCATCTTAAGGATGGAAGATGAGTAGAGACCCATGTTTTTCTTAAATAAGAAATTCAAGATATAAAAAGAAATAAAACAAACACATGAAAAACGTTTTAAAAAATTGCTTCTTTTTGGGCAAAAACTAAATAAATGCTTGCAACAGCAGTTGTTTAGGCTCCGTTGTTAGCGCAGAGACAGTCCATAAGGAAGTGGCAGTGGAATTGTCCGATTCACCAAATGTTTTAAGACCATAGCACAATGCTGCTTAATACAATGTAGTATGCTAGGAATGTGATTTCTAATGTGTATAAGGTCATTTTGAGATATTTTATGAATGTAAATGTGATAAAAAAATAAAACTACATTTTCAGTGAATGAAAAGAAACCACGAGAAATTTCAGAAAAATTATAAAAAATAAAAAGAATTGTACGGGGCTCTAAAGATGAGCATTCCTATAATTTGTACAGATCATTTTATTTATAATATATTTATTTTAACTTACATTTATTCTTTTATTTTTATACACCCCTCCTGCTGCCAGCACCTGTTCAGGCTGTAAACCTCTGAATTCCAACACTACTAGCCTGCCAGCTTCAGTCCTCCATGGCTTGTGGTACCCCCCCGCAGTGGACTCCTTGTGCGCACCTGTTTAAGCTGCGAAGTCCACATCTGGTTGGCTGGAAGCTGCACAGAGTCGTGTCCACGAGTACCAGACTTCACTTGTCCAGCAGCAGGAGGTTTATCTTTCTGTACTTCCTCCCTCCACACACCACCCTCGGTGCATGCCCAGTGTAGCATTACTGCGTGCTCTTCACAAGGGAGCAGGTCCTCAGCCTACTGTGAAGGGTTGCTTCAGTGGCGGGTATGCACACCACCCTCCCCAGAGGCAGCATTTTCCCCTCTCCTGGCTATCTAACTGCAGGCACCAAAGTCCACTCCTAAACCTGAGTCTCCTATGTGGAAGGGCATTACACTTCCTCTAGGCCGCCATACAGACCTAATAATTCTGTTTTAATACAGTATACTTTTAACCACCCCCCATTCTATAAGTGAACTATTCCACTTTTCAAATTTTGTGTTAGAGGCTGACCTGTAGTATAATGGGATCTCATATGCAAGGCAATCCTCAAAGCTGATTGGCTGAATAAAGCTTGGGATTATTTATAATGAGAGTAATATTCTCATCAGCAAATCTTTGGATGCATAATTGTGTCCACCCCCCCATATATGTTTTTTTTCTCCCCTGCCTGTCACCCAAGGATATACCCTTTTGATCAGGGATATACTCTGTTCAACTGATTCTATGATTTGGACAGCAGGGGATTTTTCTCCCACATTTTTCTCTCCTGTTGCATCCCCCTGGTGTAAGCCATGCCCATCACCCTCGATGCTGCAGCATGCCCCTGTGGAAGGATCAAGCTCCCTGGCCCACCTGCTGGGGTCACAGTCCACTGGAACCTGCCACCAGCCCACCCCTGCCAAGGTGCTCTGCCTTCTGGCAGCTGCGTGGCCTGCCTCCTGACACGGCGACCAGAGTCCACTCCCAAACTCCAGTTGTTTGATGGGTTGTTGGGGTAGCCTTAGATGCATAGCTCTTTACCTACACACCTAATGAAGAGATTATAACTCTTGAAAGCTAGTCTTAAAAAAGATCTTTAAAGCTAGTGCAAGAAAAGGTATATCCCACATCCCTGTCGTCATTTACTCTGCTATGTCCAACAGAGATGAGCCTGACATCTCAGATTCCTCATAGCAGACTCCTCTGTGATGGCAGATCTAGTTATGTGCCAGTCTTAAACTACATAATAATGTTGAGTGATATATTCAAATACTGCCTGCTATGAATTCCGCGTTCCTAACTCAGCAGGTGGGGGAACTGACCAGGGAGGCACCGGTACTGGATGTGGTCCTGGAAGACAGTGACCATATTGGGGGCCTGGAGGTAAGGGACCCATTGGCGGGGAGTGACCATGCCACAGTCTGGTTCTGCCTGGACTTAGGAGGGGTAGAAGGCTGCACAAAGACGGAGGTAACTGACTTCAGGGGGCTGGATTTTAAGGAAATGGGAAGGATCCTTAAGGAGCATTTGGATGTGATTGGGCCAGACATGCACGCTGACAGTAGATGGGAAATCAGGAGAGGGGTGCAGGATGCTACCAGCACCTGTGCAAGAGTAAGACGAAAATGTGTTAGGGCCCGGAAACCCTGCTGGTGGACCAGGGAGGTCCAGGAGGTGGTGAGGGGAAAGAAGGCAGCCTATAGGCAATTCATGTGCTCAAGGAGTGAAAGAGATCGAGGGGAGTACAAGCCGATGGCTAGAAGGGCCACTAGGGTGGTGAGGGCGGCTAAGGCAAGGAAGGAGCAGAACCTGGCCGGGGAAATTAGGAGAGGGAACAAGGGGTTCTTTAGATACATTGGGGAAAAACGAAGGGTGAAGGGCAGATTAGCAGGATTAAAACAGGGAGAGATGGGCACAAGACCCGGGGGGCAGGCTGAGGTACTAAATGAGTACTTCACCTCCAGTTTTCACCAAGGAAAATGGGGGCTGCATCATACATGGGAGGAGACAGTGATACTAAGGAGGGGGGCCCCTTACTGATCGGCGGGTCTGGGGAGAGGGGGAGGTATCACTGGCAGGAGGGGGGAAGGCTAAGCAGGGGGATGAGGTAATGGAGGTAGAAATCACAGCAGAGAGAGTGAGGGAAGCCCTCAGGTCCCTTAAGATGGAGAAAGCACCGGGGCCAGATAAATTACATCCCAGAGTGCTGAAGGAACTGGCGGATTTCCTGGTGAAACCCCTGGCGGAGCTTTTCACCATCTCTCTGAGGACAGGGTGGGTGCCCCAGGACTGGAAGGTGGTGCATATAGTGCCTATCCACAAGGGGGGTCAAGGGAGGTGGCAGGGAACTACAGGCCTGTCAGCCTGACATCGGTGGTGGGCAAGGTGATGGAGGGCATTGTCAAGGAGAGGCTGGGGGGGACCTGGAAAAGTCAGGGTGCCTGGACGATAGACAGCATGGATTCATCCCGGGGAACTCGTGTCAGACAAACCTTGTGGAGTTCTATGACTGGGTGATGAGTGCCTTGGACCTGGGTAGACCAGTGGACGTTCTTTTTCTTGACTTCATCAAGGCATTTGACTCTGTTCCTCACGGGGGGCCTGTTGGATAAGCTGGGAGAAATGGAGGTGGGTAACCAGATGATCAGATGGATAGGCCGTTGGCTCCAGGACCGGAACCAGAGGGTTGTAGTTGGCGGGATAGTCTCATCCTCAAGGAGGGTCATTAGTGGGGTCCTGCAGGGATCAGTCCTTGGGCCCCTCCTGTTCAGCGCCTATGTCTCTGACATAAGGACAGGTATCAGGAGTGAGATGAGTCTCTTTGCGGATGACTCAAAACTGGGGGCGGTGGTGAATGGAGAGGAGGGGAGAGTGGCCCTACAGGGGGACCTGGAGGCTCTGGAAAGATGGTCTAGAAAGTGGAAGCTGAGGTTCAATGCAGGGAAATGAAAGGTACTGCACCTGGGGACCTGGGGGCGAGAAACCCGGGCCAAGTGTACACCCTGGGGGGGGGGGACTGCTACAAGTCTCGGCTGAGAGGGACCTGGGGGTGGTGGTGGATGTCAAGATGAACAACTCGGAGACTAGAAGGAGGGCAGCAGCCAAGGCCAACAGGATGCTGGGATGCATCACTAGGGGGATCACCTCCAGAAGGAGGGAAGTGATACTCCCTCTGTATAACTGCTTGGTGAGGCCGCACCTCGAGTACTGTGTGCAGTTTTGGAGGCCACACTTAAAGAGGGACATTAAACTCCTGGAGAGGGTCCGGAGGAGGGCAACCAAAATGATTTGGGGCTTGGGGGACAGGACCTATGGGGAGAGGCTCGAAGAGCTAAATATGTACACATTGGAAGAGAGAAGGGACCGGGGGACATGATAGAGGTCTTCAGGTACATGAAGGGGGTAAATAGAGGAGGAGCAGTCAGGGTGCTTCGAAGGAAGGAGGAGGGGGCAACTAGAGGGCATGGGTGGAAGCTGGAGGGGGGAGATTCAGGGGAGAAAGGAAGAGGTGCTGCTTCACTGAGAGGGTGGTAGAGCCATGGAATGCGCTGCCCAGGGGGCTGGTGGAGGCAGAGACAGTGGAGGGGTTCAAGAGGGGGTGGGACAGGTACAGGGGAAGGGTTCTGGAAGCAAAATCCAGTGCAGCGAGAATATCCAGAACTGGGAAGGGAGAAGCCAGAGAGGGCAAGGGGGGCAGCAAGGTCAGCTCTCAGGGTGGGGGCTGACCAAACGAGCAGACACGAAAGACCATTAGGTCTGTTCTGCTGGCATTTTAGTATGTTAGTATGAATTACAAGACATGGAGCTGGTAAAGTGTAAAGCTAAAGCACGCCTCAGTTTCTGGATTTAATTACAGAGCTCTTCTAAGACATAATCCTTCAGTTGCTTAGACAATATATTTTTTGATATTTAGATCCAAGACCTCTCCATATTACTGAATCATTCTTAAAGCTGGACTATAACTGGTACCATGCTACTAGAAGATGCTGCTTAACAGAATGAAATGTAAGGAGACACTCTTGTAGAGAGAGAGATGGACAGAAAGACACACACACACAAGGAGGGTAGATTCCTGTGTCCCATGGCATCAGCCCATTAAGGCTGCAGTGACAGCAGTTACCATCCCTTTCCCAAGTCAGATTACAGAGACAGAACAGAAGGACGAGATGCAGAGGGGGCTAGGACCTAAGAGAAATGGAAGGGAGGAGCCTGAAGCCCAGAGAATCCTCATCTGTGGAACCTTCTTCACCACGGAGGACAAGCTGAGAGTTCACACGTTCTCTCACATGGGAGAGAAGCCCTACTGGTGCTCTAAGCCGGCGTGCACGAAGGCCTTTGTGTCCAAGTATAAGCTGCTCAGGTATGGGAAGACCGTGAAAGAGAGGTGTCTTGAGTCTGTGTCGGCTTGAAAGTACGAATGATAAGGAGTCGTGGTAGGTTGGTTGTGAAGACGTAAAGAAAATTATCATTCTCATTTTAATCCTTACCTGTCAACTACTGATTTAGACATTTCTGTGCAAGGCAGAACCCACAAAACAAAACACAAACCTCCTTCAGTGGAGTCTAGCAGGATCAAGCACAACGTTATTAATATTGAAGTAATTAGCATGGTAACCGTATTGAAACTATTGATGTAATAATGTGATTATTTCCTGATTATTCAGTGGTAACGTGCTTGGTCCTGGAGCCAATTAGATAGTGTAGCAGTGGTGGCTAACGCCTGCTAATGCCGATAAGCCAGGTTCACACCCTAAGCCTGGGATGGTGACACAGGAGGTGCATAACCTCTCCTGGGATGTGTAGTTTGCATTTTTCACTGCGATACTGCCGTTCTCGATGGATGGACTGAAATTCTCCATTTTTTGTTCCACAAAAAGTTTTCAAGAGCTGACAATGTCTTTTAGACAATAACCTTCTCTGTAGCCTACTCCCAGTCCCCAGTGTACATATATTTGATATATTGCCACCCTCCTACCCCGATTTAAGATATTGGATGAGGGAAAATAATCTCCAGAACCCATCCTAACTCAGGTCACCCTCCCTCCTGTAGCTTTTCTGCTCCCTTTCTCTAACACAGTCAGATGACTGAGAGTGGGGCACGTGACCGGGCGGCCAACATCAGATGCCACTGACCTCTGCTTAACTCACCCATGAAATGAAGGCTTGGATTGCAAGGGGAGTGAAGAGGTGCACATGTTGCATCTGGCACTGTGGCACCGGTGTCCCAGTACTGGTATCTCTCCCACGTTATGCATAGGAGAATATCTAAAAAGAGGGAAGGTCTACTGGACGCTAGCTTGGGCCCTCTTCCCCTTTTAATGTCTGGCTGGTCTGTGAGGGGGTGCTTGTGCTGTGGCATTGAAAGGCTGGTCCCGGCCCTGAGGTAGTTAGGGTGTGTGTGTGTGGGTGGGGGGACTGTACAACTATAAGCTGGACATGTGCTGTGTCGGATGTCTACAATGTGAGAAGAGCTTATTAGATGTTTCGAAGCATTAGAAGAGGTCAGAAGAGGTTCAGACGGGTAAGGACACTGGCAAAGACAGTTGAAAAAAGGCTCCACCCTGCTTGGATGAATGTATTACCGTTGCTTTGACTGAACACTGACAGTCAGAAAGGTTTGCTTTCGAGGGCTGCATGAGGAGTGATCTACAAATGCAAAGGATAGCACACGATCATCCCTACCTCTCAGTAGTTGTAATATCGATGATCCACCTCCCGCATTTATTTAAGTTCATGTCAGAAAAATTCGGTGCTTCCTACTCGGTAACTTGTTAACGGCTGGTTATTCTAAATATCCACAATTCACTGTATGAAAACCCCCAACCCAGCAGAGGAACTAACGTACCTTTAATGATCATTCCTTAAGAAGGCCTTCTGGTGGGAATGTTTCTCACTTTTTAATTTTGGCATACATGCACGCTAATGTCTCCCGCCACGTTGCTGCAGCATCCCCTTCCTGTACAGATACAAACTGATCATTACTTCAGCAGAACAGAGTTTGTGTAATCTTTATTAAAGCAAGTCTGTATGACATACATTAGAGCAAATGCCCACACCATGGCCATGCAACTGCAAAATACATGCCGTAGTGGATGAATGCCTTGGGAGACCATTCAACCTTAAAGAAACATAAATCTTCCTTTATCTTAGTTTAATCTAATTTGTCGTGTGTGTGTAGTAAGCAGTAACCTACAACAGGGCATGGGTTTCTAGAGAATTAATGAACACCCCAGGTGAATTGGCTAAGGCACCTACTAAGTGAATCTGTTCTCCAGAAACCCATTTCTGGGAGTAGATTGTTGCACTTCAAAAATGGAAAAAGGTTCGTTTTTTAATATATTGGTTTTTATCTGCCTAAATCAGTGGCAGCTGCTTTGACCGGCCTTGGCTCCCTGCTCCCTTGGTGTTGGTGTCAAGTACATGGTCTTGAGTGTCCCCCCAATGACAGGGCCAGAGGCAGATGGGTCATCCTCCCCAACACCCCCAAGTACAGCATGTTCAAGGTGGACTTGCTTGTGGACCAGTGGCAGTACAGGCTTGGAGACAGCTGGGCTGGGTTTCATTAAGCCCACTGACACTCTGTTTTCCTTTTCTTCTCCCCACCCTGCAGTGGGCATTGGACTTGAGCATGGAGATACACTCGCGACATTTCCCCATAGTCCCCTCCCTTACGTTGCTGCCTTGCCACCAAGCCTTCACTTGGGGGCAACCTAGGCTGGCAAAACATGCCTCGCCTCCCTACCCTGGGAAAGGAGAGCAGTCCGTTGGACACTCGATCCTCTCCCATATCGGCCAACCCCTAATGACTCGAGTCCGTTCCCGAACCCAGGTCACTGGTGTGGCAAGAGATAAGGAGCTACCTCCTTAGCCCTCTGCGCCACTTGGCCAGTTAAAAGGTGCTATTTTAATGGGGAAAAAAGTGTTTTGTTTTAGTGTAGTTAGGCTGCTGTTGGGTAGCATACAGTTAGGTTAGCCACAGATTGTGGGTTTTCTGGGGAATTAATTTTTTTTTATCTTTATTTTATTTAACAATTCGGAAAGACCTTTGAGCCAAGGGCTCTTTTACAGAGGTTCCATGTCAAGTCACATGAATAACAAATTACAGTGGTTTCAGTAAGTAGTACAACATGAGGAAAGTAATTACATAAACAAAAGAACAATATGACAAGATAAATATTGTGTCAAGTGCAGCCAGTGGCCTTGTCTGAAGAGGGTGGAAGGGATTACAAGGAAGAAGGATAGGGGGTGAATTGGGAGTGAAAGAAGCAAAATAAGAGCAAGGAGGGAGCTACCACAATGTAGCTTTAGGAGGCAGTATAGCACAGTGGTCTAAGGCTCTGAGCTGCAAATCTGGTGACATCCAGCAGACCAGACCTAGGTTTGAATCCCACATCTTCCACTTGCATACTGTGTGACCCTGAGCAAGTCACTTAACCTCCTTGTGCTCCCAGGTCGCCCCTGTAAAAAAGCTTTCAGCTTAGTGTACTATACCTGGTTAAAAACAACTAAAAAAAAAAAATAAGCTTATGTAGGAAATGTAGTCAGGTTGTTTAGAACAATTCTGTTTCTCAGATTGCTTGCTTTCCCAAACCCTTTTTATAAGTCACTTTAACCGTCCTATGTGATTCTTCATTTGTTTGCTTCAAAATAATCTTTTCGAGGGAGTTTGGAGTCTGTTGTTTAATGCTACTTTTTTCCCTGCCTGATGGTCATTTTTATAATTACTGATATGTTCTAGAGCACAGTGCTTTTGAGCAGAAGCTCACAGCACGAGTTTCAGTCCAGGGACTCCACCTCAACTGATGTCGCCAGACTCCAGAACTGATCAATATTTATAGCGATGAATGTCAGGTGGGAGAATGGCAGCATCAAACTGGGGCCCCATAGAAGAAGAAGAAGAAAATAAGATTATTTCAGATTGAACAAAAGAACTACTATAGGGAGAACACACATGTCCAAATGCCCAGTTATATTAAAAAATGGCAAAGAAGAGCTGGCTTATCAGTGTCGTCATAGGGATATTGCTTGCGACACTAGTGAGCTGGGTTCTAGAACTAGTGTGGGTCATTGGGAGCTGGCCAGGAGAGAAGGAGCAGGCTTCCCAGAGGATGCTGTCCGGGGAAGGGAGTGCGAGTGATACTGCCACGGGTGACCCACCTGGGTGACCACAGGTGGTACCGTGGGTAGGCGTACCTTAGGGGGAAGGGGAGCTGTAGAAGCACACTCAAGCGTGCCCAATCGCGCATGTCATCAAAGAGCCAGCATCTCAAGGAAAATGCAGAAAAAGTAAGAATGACCTTGGTGGTGCCCCCACACTGTCTGATGATGACCAGCTGCTGTCGGAGGTGTGTACCTAACCCTGCACTGTGGGCAAACCAAGGCTTCAAGGAGAACCAGTGTTGTCAGACTGGTTTTGGCATCGGGGTGGGGGTTACATTGGAGCTCCTGAAGGAATTGGGTGCCAAGGATGGTAAGGAGGGGGACAAAATACAGATTAAAAAAGAAAGGCAAAGAAAGGTTAGCACTGCCTTTAATTTGACTTGGTTAGAGCCATGTAAGCCAGAACTTACCTTTTATGTTCCTTCCCAAATCTGTCCCGGATTTTGGTGCCAACAAAAATTCATACCTATCTACCAGTTTTCCTTTTCCTGAAAAATCATTCTACAGAAAATGCCAAAAAGTTTGCTTGCTGTTGGTGTCCGGGTTCTATGCAGAACCATAAAAAAAACCGTGTCTGATTATGTCAGGCTCTAGGGACGTGGATATGTTGTTCTATCCATACTATCTGGTAGTGTCTTTTCCCTTTAAGATGTGCTGGAAAGTCTTCAAGCTGGCTCCTGCCACCCACCTGGGTGGTATATCCCTCAGCTCCATCCCATGACTCCAGATCTTCCTTTCCACTGGAAGAAGCAGGTTCCCTCCTTACCGCTCCCGCATTGAGTAGGCCCTAGTGCTCAGATCTTCGGATTTACTTTCAGACTTCAAAACTCTTCAGAGTTTCATCCTCAGTATGATCTTCAATCGTGACCATGATGGAGGAAATATCTTCTCCTGGATTTCGCCAGTGTCCATGGGGGCAGAAGATGTGTACCGACTCCCATGCCATGTACGTTTACTGCCTGGGCCACAAGCACGATCCCCAGGCCTGAGACATTTGCCGGTTGTTTCATGCATCGGTCATTGAGGACCACCTTGCCCGCCTAAAGTTGGGCCACCCAGAAAAACAACATCAGCCAGTCAAATCCAAGGATGCCCGTTGGGTGGTCTCCGCAGCCGTGGGGTCCGCTGAGCAGTTGGAGCAACTTAAGTCCTTCGAGGAGGAGATGGCTCAGGCCGCTATGCAGTGCTCTTCAGCTTCCACTTTTGTTCCACTCAAATTGGGCTCCACATTTTCAGGCTCCTTCAAGTAGCTGTGCCAGTCTCTCCCTACCAAGGGACAGGGTTATTCGGATTCACACAGCTCCCGCTCCAAGAAGGAGTCCAAGAGAGAAGAAGAGAAGACTCATCGTCGACGTTCTTTGGACCGGGAATGTTCTTGGTCTTTGGAATCTCAGGTTTTGACCATGGTCGAAACTGTGGTCTTGGCCACTGGCTTCACGGAGCCCCCGTTAGGCCAGCCAGTCGGGACGCGGGCCAACGATGTGGAGAGCTTCTCAACCCTGTCGACCCATTGTCACTAGATGAGGCCGACAGCTCTCTTTTCAGGACTCTGGTCCTGCCAGTGCCCACTGAAGGGGCAGTTCAGCCCACTGAGCCAGACCCTTTGGTCACCAACCCAGACCAGGCTCCCTCCGAGATACCCCAGTGGCACCCCCAGTGGCTGTGGTCGAGGTCTCAGTCTTCTTTATCTAGTGGGTCCGTCAAATCCCTCTGATGCCGGCGGTCTCGCTTGCGATGTCATAGGAAGCAGCGTGGCTGCTTTTACACATCTTCATCCTCCTCAGGTTAGGAGAGGCTTTGGCGCAATTTGCATTTACACTATGAAGATCTCCTGTGGCAACAGTTGGTGTTTGCTGGTCCAAAACCGACCCTGGCTTCCACACTGGTCATCATGTGGCTGTCGCCCAACAGGCCGACAACATTTGGGTCGGTTGACACCGTTCTTCTGCCTGCACAGCTGGTTCAGACCCTTCCAGTTTGACTGAAGTTGGCCTTTCCAACGATCGTGGTGAAGCCACTGCCCAAACAGCCACCGATTGGGGTTCCAACCAAGGAATCTCATTCGGCTAAGGGGCTTACCCATCGGCTGTCAGTCACTCTCACACCCAACCATCCGCAGCAGGTCGAGAGCGACTCAGGTGGTTGTCCGCTTTATGTGGACATTTCTGAGTCTGAGGACTCCTCACTGCACTCCCGTCCGGTTGACATGGAGTCAGTGGGGGGAGGGTGTCTCTCTCGACAGAGGAGGAACCCACGTCCTTCTTGGGCATCCTATATCTCATATCGAAGTCTACGGGGATGCCACTGGAGCCTGTTCAGAAGCGGGCTCACTATCCCCTCACAGAGATTCTGGATAAATGGCATTCTCCAGTGGAGGCTTTCACAGTGGACGAGGCCATTTTCTGCCCTGCCCTGGAGCTTTGGCAGCACCTTGCCTCCTGCCCTGCGCCCTTGGCCTGGATGGCCCGCAAATATGCGGTGCCCACCAGTTCCCTCTTGGGGTTCACGGAACACCCCTCGGCCAAGTGGTTGGTGTCCAAGTCTGTGTTTCAGTACTCTGGCAATACAGGCAATGACAACAGCCTGCCGGACAAGGAGTCCAAGAAATTGGACCACTTGTCCAAAAAGGTCTATGCTGCCTCCTCGCTCGGCCTCCAGCAGGTGAACTTGGCGGTCTTATGGCACACTTCTCCCATGCCGTCTTGGGCTCCCTGGATGAGGTGATTCCTCATTTGCCTGTGGATCTCCAGACCACGATCAAGCAGGTCCAAGACCAGGGCTGGGCTGTGGCCAAACAAAACTCCAGATGGATCTGGACATGGGGGATTCCTGTGCCCACTCGGTGGCGGCTGCAGTTGCCATGTGCCATAGGGCTTGTCTGCGGATCTCTACCTTTATGGCAGACACTCAGCACAAGCTGGCAGATGTTTCTTTCTTAGGCACCGACCTGTTTTGGCCCGCTGTGGAGGGTCACCTCCAGCATATTGAGAAGACCAGTGCCACCTTGGACTCCATTACGTCTTCCCAGAATGATCCCTAAGGCTCTAAGTTGCAGAAGCGCAAGCCCTTTTGGTCCTCCACTTCTGCAGCAAAACCGGCCCAGCACCAGTCTGGCCAGCAGGCTCAGTCTTGGTGCCCTAGGCCCAAGTCGGTGGTTTCAGTGGTCCGAAAGCCTGGAGGGAAGCGACCTGTGACTCCTTGGGTAGGTTTTCCTCTTCCAGGCCTGCTCAATGACGGGATGGGGGGGTGCCACCTTCATACCCATCATGCCCCCCTGAGTCCTCCTGTGGGGGGCCAGCTCCATCACTTCCTTTCCACCTGGTCCACTGTCACCATGGACAGGTGAGTTCTGGAAGTGGTCGGTCAGAGTCTGCCTCTGGAATTCGAGCAGTACCCTCCAAGCCGGGCCCACATCCCTCAGGAGGACTTGGTATCCACAGACACTCTGTCGGTTCTTCGAGATGACATAGCCCAGCTCCTCTGCAAGGAGGTTGTGGACAGGAAAGCTGATCCTCCGGAACACCCAGTGTTTGTCTTCAGGCACTTTCTGGTGCCAAAGCGGACGGGGGCTGGCGCCCATTCTAGATCTGCATGACCTGAACAAATTCCTCCAGTCCCGCACCTTTAGGATGGTAACTCTGTCCCAGATCATACCATCTTTGGAGCAAGACATGTGGTTTTGCTCTCTGGATCTACAGGATGTGTTCTTTCACATCCTGATCCGTCCATCCCAACGAAGTTTCCTCCGCTTCTGAGCTGAGAGAACCCTCTACGAGTTCCAGGCCATGTCATTTGGCCTCTCCTCAGCTCCCAGGGTCTTCACCAAATGCATAGCAGTGGTGGCAGCCTTCCTGTGGCACCGAGGGGTACGGGTGTACCCCTACCTGGACAGCTGGCTGATAGCAGGTACCTCCAGGCGGGAGGTAGAGCAATCCAGGGACCTAGTCCTCCAGACATGCATCCAACTTGGTCTCCTAGTAAACGAGGCCAGCGAGGAACTTGTGCCCTCATAGGTGATCAGCTTCATTGGGGCAGTGCTCGACTCTTGTCGAGCCAGAGCCCAGCTCCCAGCGGACAGATCGGAGGGTCTCTCCTCCTTTGCCCAGTCATTTTAGGTTGGGCACTTGCACTCTGCCCAGGACTTCCTGTGCCTTCTGGGTTACATGGCGGCCTGCACCAGTGTGGTCTGATGGGCCCATTGGCATATGCGCTGCCTGTAATGGGAGCTGGCCAGCCAGTGGTCTCAGCCCAAAGGTCACTTTGACCAGCTAGTCACTGTGACCCAGAAGATGTGGGATGTCCCCCAGTGGTGGCTAGTCCCAGAGCATCTGCAGGAAGGGATCCCATTTGTCCGCCCTGAGCTGACGGTCATCCTGATAACTGATGCCTCTCTCACGGGCTGTGGTGCCCATCTGGGGGAATACAGAGTCCACGGGCTCTGGACCCCCGAGGAGTCCCTATGCCACATCAACCTGCTGGAACTCCGAGCAGTTCAGCTGGTGCTGACTGCATTTGGTCCGATTGTTGGTCAGGTGGTTCAAGTCCAGACGGACAACACCATGACTGTTTACAACCTCAACACGCAGGGCGGGACACACTCGCTGCCTTTGTGCAAGGAGGCTGTCCAAGTACGGATCCTCGTGTGCAGCCTGGAGGCAGATCTCCTAGCCATTCATGTGGCAGGAGCCTCCAATCAGCTGGCAGACACCCTCAGCCAAGTGGGCTAGGCATCTCATGAGTGGTCTCTCCATCCTGAGGTAGTTCACAGTTTGTTCTCCCAGTGGGGCACCCCTCAGTTGGACCTGCCTCCAGGGACAGCACAAAGCTGAGGCTGTACTGCGCCTGCCACCCTCAGCAGAGCTCTCTGCAGGGGCATGCCTTCTCGAGGCCGTGGACCCCAGGCCTCTTCTATGCCTCCCTCCACTTCCCTTGATCCACAAGGTGCTACTCAAGGTCAGGAGGGACAAGGCACAGGTGATCCTTGTGGCTCCGGACAGGCCCTGCCAGTTTTGGTACCCTGATATCCTCAGCCTCAGCAACAGGCTCCCGGGGCGTCTTCCGCTACACCCAGACCTGCTGTCCATCAGTCAGGGGAAGGTACTCCACCTGGACCTTCAATCCCTGCACCTGACAACCTGGTTCCTGAGCAGCTAGAGTTCCAGGCTTTGGGTCTCTCGGAAGATGTCCTCACAGTGGTGGAGGCATCTAGAAAGGAATCAACTAGAAAGTGCTATATCTTCAGGTGGAAGAGACTCTCCATTTGGTGTCAGGGCATGGGGCTGGACCAATTGTCCTGTCCAATGGCTAGCATTATGGACTAACTGTGGTCTGTCTCCAAAGGGGGACTTCGGTCGATGACCCTTAAGGTGCACCTGGCAGCCATCTCTGCTTACCGGGCGCGGGCTGGTCAGTGGTCGGTACAGGAGACTGTGGTCTGGCATTTTTTGTAATGGCCTAGATCACATTTCTCCTCTGGTGCGTGAACCACCACCACCGTGGGATCTGTTGCTGGTTTTGGCAAAGCTCATGGGCAAGCCATTGGAACCGATGCACAGGTGTGAGATGTCTCACCTGTTGTGGAAGACCGCCTTCTTGGTGGCTTTTTTTTTTATTTCATTTTTTAATTTTTATCCTTGTGAGCCCGATGAGCAGACTGCCTATTTTCACAGGCGACAAGCTAGGTTACAGAAAACAGACAGAAAACATTAAAATTAAAATCCCAGTAGATGTTATATTGTTGGATTTGGGGAAAGCTTTTGATAAGGTCCCTCACTGGGAGCTTCTTATTAAATTAACCAACACTGGTCTGAGTCCGCCTTTAGTTAGATGGGTTGGCAGTTGGCTAACAGGTTGTACCCAGAGGGTTAGAGTAGGTGGACAGCTATCTTAACCGTGGTGTGGTGAGCAGTGGTATCCCCTAGGGGTCAGTTTTGGGGCCCACTCCATTTAATTTGTTCATTAGCGATTTCAATAATAATACTGCTAACTTCATAAGTAAGTTCACAGATGATACGAAAATTGGGGGTGAAGTGGACACAACTGAAAAACATCTTAGTCTCCAGCAAGATCTCAAGCAGATTGAGACATGGGCCAGAGAAAATAAAATGGAGTTTAACTTCAATAAATGTGTTGTCTTACATATGGGACGGAAAAATCCACAAGTTACCTATTCGATTGATAACCATCACTTCAAAGTGGTATCTAGGGAAAAGGATCTGTGGTTTATTATTAATAATTCATTATCAACAGTGAACCACACAAAGAAAATCATGCAAACTAGTAATATCATTTTGAACTGTGTTAAACGTTCCTTTGTCAACAGAAGTAAAGAATGCATTATCCCTCGCTATAGTACTTACATTATGCCACATCTGGATTACTGTTCGCCAGTTTGGAATCACTACTTAAAAGGTGAAATATCTCGTATCGACCAGGTTCAACACAGAGTTACTAAGTTAATCCCTGCAATAAAAAATTTACCATACCAATCCAGGTTACACAAAACTGGACTTGTATCCTTAGAAGAAAGAAGGATGAGGGGCGATTTACTTCAACTTTACAAACTGATTATTGATCCTGACTTACAAGCCCAATGTGGGCTATGGTTCTCAAATCGTACTCTAAATCTTTGATCGCATAACAAACAATGTTGATCCTAAAGACTCATACCAAAAAGCATGATCACTTTTTTACTATCCAGTCTTTAGTTGATGCCACAAACTGTGAAATATTTAAAACAAGGCTTGATAAGTATTTAAATTGATCATAATCCTCTCTAATATAACCACGCATTCGTGGGAGACGGTCTCGATGGGCCACGGCCTTCTTTTGTCTAAATTACCTAGTAACACAGATAAGGTACATGTAGTACAATAAAGATTTAAACAGTCTATTTACAAATACATTTCTGTAAATTTCTAAAGTGCATAAAAAGCTTGTGCTTGAAATTACAGATTGATTTTAAATAAAAAAGTCAGAGGGAAGGGAACTGAAAGATTTAGGGGCCCTATACAGTATTGATCTCTGACCAATAGCCCTACGGAAAAGTGGTAACTGAAATGTGTATTTATCCTGGGATCGGGTACCACACCCATTAGTAAACCTTGGAAATAATTCAGAACCCAAAGTAGGAAGATGGCCTAAAATGATTTTAAACTGGATCCTGTAGTCAAGTGATAAACAGACAACTGAAAAAGAAGGCACTGGTGAGTGTGATATGGAACCTCCAACATAAACCTGAGAATTGAATTATAAGTTACCCTGAGACGATCCAACAAATTTTTACCAGCAGACGAATAAAGTAGTAAACCATAATCCAGCTTGCTAAACAAAAAACTGTGAGCAATAACGTCAGCCAGAAGGATCAGTGAGCTCCAGGCATGCTCAGTGGAATCTCCTTACCTGGTCTTCCACAGGGACAAGGTTGTCCTGCGCCCCAACCTGAAGTTCCTCCCAAGGGTTGTGTCAGGGTTTCACCTGAATCAGGTGATGACTGTTCCAGTGTTCTGCCCGAATCACACCTCAGAGGCCGAACACAGGCTCCATACTCTGGACCTGAGGTGAATGCTCGCTTATTACAAAGTGCGCACGGCTGGAGTTCGAGGAGAGGTTCGCCAGCTGTTTGTCACCTATGCTGAAGCTGCTCCTGGCAGACCTGCAGCCAAGCGGACGATGTTCAGGTGGATCACACCCTGCATTGATCTCTGCTATAGGTTCTCGGATAGGGAGCCTCACGCAGGGCTAAGGGCTTATTCCACCCACCATACCTCTGCATCGGTAGCTGCTTCTAAGGATGTTCCTAGCCAGGAAATCTGCAGGGCTGCTACTTGGAAGTTAGCAGACACCTTCATTTCCTATCTCCACATGGACCTAGAGTCACGCCGGGATGCTGGTTTTGGGGCCTCAGTTCTCCAATCCTTATTTTCTAAGTAGGGGATGTGTGCCTTGCCTCGCTCCTCCCAGAGAACTGCTAGGAGTCTGCCAGATAGTGTGGATAGAACAACATATCCACGTCCCTAGAAACAGGTTACTCACCAATAACAATAGATCTTCTACGGAATGGTCTCTTGCAGTAGGTTATTACTCTTGGGAGGTTCCAGCAGACGGTGTTGTCATACGGCAGCTTCTTCAGCAATCTTCTACCAGGGACCGCCCACATGACATCACTTCCTTGCTCCCTGTATAAGTGTGGGCGGTCCCTGGTATCCTCTGTTCATTTCCCACTGGCTTCCGCTTGCACAGCAGCTAGCTCAGTCTTCTGTGAAGCAGTCATCGATGAGACTTGAACAAAACAAATGTCTAAGAAAGGATCTACAAACAAGCAAGCCTTATTTCGTTCCTGCTCTTGCGGCAGGAAGATTTTCAAGCTTGATAATCATTTATACTGTGTTAGGTGTCTGGGACCCACACACAACACCACCTCTTGTACTTTCTGTAAAGAATTTAACCAGGCAACTCATCGATGATGGTTGCAAGAAATCAAAAATTTATTGATGGAACACCAGGTTTCCCTGTTTGAGCAGATCCAGGGGGCTCGTTCCAAGGATTCCCCTACCACTGGGTCTCGATCTAAACATAAAAGGGAGAAGGAGAAACTCTCCTCTCACTCCCTACCATGACGCACGTCGACGGTGACTTCTGCAACATGTGCACCATCGACGGAGCGTTCCTCATTGACGTGAGCACTTCTCCTGTCGATGGAGTAATCTTTTGTGCCTTCCTCGTCGACGGGAGCAGCTCTGTTGTCGATGGAGCTTGTCCAGGCACTCAGGACAGTGCGTCCACTGCTTCTCCATTGACGAAGGCTTCCTTTTCTTCAATGGGCACTGTATGCCATGCAGCCAAGCAAACATTTGCTCCATCGATGGGAGCCCCCTTTCCCGTCAACATCTTTTGTTCCATACAGTGCGCATTCTTCTCCTGCCTCGTTGTCATCAACAAGTGTTCCTAGGGGCAAACCAATGTCGTTTGCCATGCTTAACACCCCACCACCTTCTCAGGTGCCTTCCTATAGGGGTGCGGCTGACTTACAGAGAGACCCAGGGTTATATTTTTCCAGGGCTCACCCAGATACCTCCCACCACCCCATACCCTCTCTGACACCTACTGTTACAAATAGCCAGCCTCGACACGTGGATATCCCACCGTTGCAGGTTCCCAATATAGAACACATTGTGTACACAGTACTGCAATCCAAGGGATATAGCCAGTCTCCTACCCAGATGCAGGCTCATCTTTCCCAGTGTTCTGCCTCTCCTCCACCCAAACAACTTCATACCGACCAGGATACTCAGCTTTGGTCTCCCCCAGCCCCTCTTTTAGAGGGTTATCTGTTGGGTGAACCCGACCTGGTGGGGGACCTCCCATAAGATATTTATTGTGACAGGGTGGAATAGGACCCTGTCTCATTTGTTATGGAGAAAGTGTTTAAATGCAAGGATCTTTCCTTTTCTGTCTCTTCTCTGTCTGGTTGTGCAACCAAATTTTCCTGCAAGACCTCGGACTTGATCACCCCTAACAGTCTCGCAATTCTTTGCCTCTCTGTCTCTCAGTTTTCTCTTGCGATCTGTTTTTCCTCCCTTGCATATCTAGATCAGCTAATATAAAAAAATATGTTCAAATCATTGTATGAAATTTAACTGATATTGGGAGCCCTTGTGTTCGGAAAATATATAGTGTTACTACTGAAATGTATATATTTATATTTTGAGATGACTGCATAAACTCTAGAGGTTACTTGAGTGCAAATGTTGAGCCTTTTGCAAAAGCTGTAGGGGCCTCAAGAAGCACTCTGTATTCTAGCAGCTCCTGATATTTACGCGAACAGAACATTTTGCAAAAACAGGATGTTTGCTAAGGATGGGGGTTGAAAAGACTTATAAAAGAGCTAAGCTGAGCTGCTAGAGAGATTACAAGAAAGATTATATCTTGCCTCTGTACATAGTTCTTATGAACAAGTTTATATTTTTTTTATGCTATCCTACTATAAATAAAGTTTTGGTGAATTTTACAACTGCTCCTGGGTTTTTCTTATGCTTCCTGACCTGTGCCTCGGCAACATTTATGAAGAGGAATTTCCGAATATTGACTTTCTGGACCCGGACTCTCCGTACTCCGTGGTTTCCTCCTTCGATGAGGATATGCCAGCCCCTCGGGCTGCGTCCTCTCCTGATGACCCCTCCTTCAGTGATATGATGATAGAGATTCACAAAGTCATGGGGTTCTCCACTACTGAACAGCATAAACAGTGAAGGGACATGTACCTTGAGCTACCCGCAGAGCCTGTCCTAGTCATTTCTCCATTAATGCCTACTTATCAAAACACAATTTCTGATGCTTGGCATCAGCCTTCGGCCGTAATGGCTGTCCCTCATAAGACTAACCGGCTTGTACCAAGCCCCTTTGGACCATCCATATTTGTCCACAATTCCTATGGCTGACTCAGTGGTCATAGCGGCCACTCACGACCACACTAAAAAGCCTAAACATATGAATTCTTTACCTCCAGATAAAGAATCCAGATGACTCGATTACCTGGGCAAGAAGGTCTTCGCCTCTGGCACCATGAACATAAGGATCCTAAACTATGTGGGCCACATGGTGAAATACCAGCATACCCTGGATACCTCGGACATAAACCTCCTTAACAAATTACCTCCTTCCCAGGACAAGGAGCAATTGCTACAAACCATGTCAACCATTACATTCATTTCTCGCCACCTTCTTAGGTCGGGCTACAATGTGATTGATACTTATACATGGCTCTCTTCCACGGGCATCGCCATACACCGCCATGCCTGGCTTCAAGTATCTGGCCTGGCACCAGATGTCCAGCATAAAATAGTCAATGCACCTTTCTGTGGTGACAGACTGGTCCTGGTACCCAAATCATTTTGGATGACCTCCAGGCCTTGGACGTACCCTCCGAACGGTACAGGTTATGTACCATACGCCACATAACCAATACTCATACTGTAACAAAAGAGGTAACCGTTACAAGTCCTCTCACTGAGGTTCTTTTCGGGAAAGCAGTCAAAACACAAGAGGCAGTTCAACTGCCCCGTGTCCCTCCCGTGCCCGTTCCTCTGGAGGGGCCGGCAACTCCAGTTCACAGTGACTTCCTAGGGCTTTCCCCTCATCTCCTCATCCAAGTCTCGGAGGCGGTAAGGGGTAATTTTGCCCTTCATTTGGAGGCTTGGCAGCAAATAACGACAGACGCATGGGCACTCCAGATTATTCAAACTGGACATACACGAACTTATTTCAGTACCACCTCCACTTCTTCCTCGGAAGGTTCAGTATCCTCAGGCACACCTTCCTATACTCCAGGAGGAACTTACTGCCCTACTAACCAAGCAGGCTGTTGTTTCCATACCATTGTCACAACAACAGGGTTTTTATTTCCATTTCTTTCTGGTACCCAAGAAAACTGGAGACCTCATACCAGTACTGGTTTTGAAAACCCCAAATCAGTACATGCAGTACAAACATTTTCAGATGGTTACCTTGACGTCCATCTTGCCTCTCCTGCAACGAGGAGATGGATGTGCGCATTAGATATGAAGGATGCATATCTGTATATACCTATTCATCCAGCCCATCAGCAATATCTACGCTTCCACCTGCTAGGCCAAAATTACCAATTTCGGGCTCTGCCCTTTGGCCTTTCATCAGCCCCATGGGTTTTTACCAAATGCCTAGCCGTGGTTGCAGGGGCCTTGAGAAAAAAGGGCCACTTCGTCTTCCCCATTTGGATGATTGGCTAATAAAAGCAGACACCAGGGAACATTTGCTATCCTCTCTTGGAGACCCTTCAATTGTTCCATGATCTTGGGATTACGGTGAACTGGCCCAAGTCCAACCCTCATCTGACCCAATCACTCCAGTATATAGGGGCTATACTGGGCACTACTGTTGCCAAGGCCTGTCTTCCTTCTGCTCATCAGGATACCCTAATGAGCCTGGCCTTACAGATTCAGTCACGAAAGATGGTCACTGCCCAACTTATGTTGCACCTCCTTGGGCACATGGCCGTGGCCATCCAAACTGTGCTGTTCGCACACCTTCGGGAGCGTCCTATCCAATGAGTTCTACAAGAGCAGTGGTGCCAAAAAACAGGGCAATTCGAAGACCCTATCAGGGTGACTCCAGCCCTCAAGTATGCTCTTACATGGTGGACACTCCGCTACAGTCTCAGTCAGAGCATGCGCTTTCACGTGTCCCCTCCTCACCAAGTTCTGACAACAGACACCTCTCTAGACAGTTGGGGTGCCCATCTCGGTCCATATCGGACTCCGGGTACATGGCCTTTAGGTCACTCCTGTCATCATATCAACCTTCTGGAACTGTGCGCAGTCATTCTGGCACTGCATGCCTTCAGTCCACATTTGACCCCAGGTCATCTACTAATTCAGTCGGACAACATGACGGTGGTCTGTTACCTCAACAATCAAAGAGGGACATGCTCTCGCTCCCTTGTACATAGAAGCAATCAAGGTGTGGCATGAAGTGACCAAACAGCAACTGACACTCACAGCCGCTCATCTTCCAGGCCATCACAATCAGTTACTGGACCTTCTGAGTCACCAGTCCTTGGCTCACGAATGGACACTGCTTGACTCAGTCCTGCGGGATCTCTTTCATCTCTGGGGCACCCCACAAATAGATCTGTTTGCATCCCCAGAAAACCACAAGCTCCCCAAATACTTCTCCATTATCCCGAACACAAAGGGAAGCTCTACAGATGCCTTGTCCCAACCGTGGACAGGACTTTTCTTATATGCCTTCCCCCACTCCCTCTCCTGCTCCGAATTTTAATGAAACTACAGATGGAGTCGGCCACAATGCTTCTCATAGCTCCCATGTGGCCTCGACAGGCATGGTTCCCACTTCTGCAACAACTATCAATAGCAGAACCTGTTCCGTTGCCATCCAGACTGGACCTCTTGACGCAGTGCCAAGGCTCCCTCCTGCATCCTAATCTGCAGACCCTCCATCTTCATGCTTGACTCTTGAAAACGTCTTCACAAATAGACTACAAGTCTCTTCTCAGGTAGCGGATGTTCTGCTTGCCGCCCGGAAGCAGGCTACCAGGGATACTTACAATTTTAAATGGAAACATTTTTCCATTTGGTCCGCTTCCCATTCACTGGTCCCTTACTCTTGCCCTCTTATGAAGGTCTTAGACTATTTGGCCTCCTTGTTCTCAGAGGGCCTCAGCTATTCTTCTGTTAAAGTCCACTTGGCTGCCATCTCTGCCTTCTATGAACCATTGGATGGTCGGCTTTTGTATCAACACCATCTGGCTAAGATGTTCTTGAAAGCCATATTACATCTGAAGCCTCCAATAAGGTGTCCCATTCATCCATGGGATCTGAATTTCATTACTGAAAAACTAACAGTGGACCCCTTTGAACCAGCTGCCACTTGTGACCTGCATTTCCTCTCCTTGAAAATGCTATTCCTGGTGGCTATCACTTCTGCTTGAAGAATTTCCAAGCTACATGCCCTCATGTGCAGAGAACCGTATCTTATTTTTCATAAGGATCAGATTGTGCTTCCCACTAACCCTTTCTGCCTAAAGTGGTTTCAGAACAAACCTTGAATCAGTCCTTGGAGTTACCAGTTTTTTACCCTGAGTACTCCAATCCAGGAGAACATCTTTTATATACGATGGATATCCATCGCATTCTACGTTAATATACTGATCTGACAAAGTCCCTTCGCAAAACCTCACAACTGTTTGTCACCTTTGCCCCAGGTCGTGAGGGTCTTCCGGTTGCAAAATGCATGCTATCTTGCTGGCTAGCCCATTGCATTACCTTTTGTTACAAAAAATACAATAAACCCTTACCAGGTCATGTCCAAGCCCATTCTGCTAGGGCCATAGTGGCCACAGCAGCTTGTTTCAAGGGTGCCTCCATTACTGATGTTTGCAGTGCAGCCACCTGGTCTACCATCCATACCTTTACCAGGCATTACAATCTGGATGTTGCCTCAAGATGCAGAACGGCCTTCGGCCAAGCCATCCTACAGGGCATCCTGTCATAACTGTCCTCCCACATGGACATAACTGCTGGGAACTCTCTCAAGAGTAATAACCTACTGCAAGAGACCATTCCGTAGAAGATAGTGCGGTTACATAAGAACTTACCGTAACAGTAGATCTTCGAGGAATGTCTCTTGCAATAGGTACAATCCTGCCCTCCGTCCCCCTGCTTTCTCTAACACAGAAAATTCTGATCTAAGGACTTAGGGTTGGGACTCACTGGTACCTCGGTTTCCCTCGGTCCTCGCTTTTGCGAGCTGAAACTGGTGGGGAACAGAGGATACGAGGGACTGCCCACACTTATATAGGGAGCAAGGAAGTGATGTCATGTGTGGGTGGTCCCTGGTAAAAGACTGCTGAAGAAGCTGCCATGTGATAGCGCCCTCTGCTGGAACCTCCCAAGAGTAATAACCTACTGCAAGAGACATTCCTCGAAGATCTACTGTTATGGTAAGTTCTTACATAACCGCATTTTCTAGTAGTAATATATGTTGTTCATCCACACAGACCCACCCAGCCTCCCCTGGCTTCGGCACACAGCTCTGCTTCCAGCGGGCAAGATTTGGCATCATGGGGCAGAGCCGAGGGATATACCACCCGGGTGGGTGGGAGGAGCCAGCTTGAAGACTTTCTGGCACATCTTAAAGGGAAAGGACACTGCCAGATAGTGTGGATGAACAACATATACCACTCCTAGAATTCCTGTTACAGGTGAGTAGCCCGCGTTTACTTTTCGTGGGAAACCAAGCAGTCAGTGGGAAGGTTTATCTTTCATATGCATCAGTTTCTGGTGGTGTTATGGGTGGAAAGGATCTGGCAGATTAGGGGTGATTTATTTTGAATGGCTAGTGGTGAAACAAATTTCCATATTTGACTGAAATTGCTGTAAATGACTTAACCTTTAAATGGATCATAAAACCTGTTTACATTTTGTAATAACTGTTAAACTGCATGTGCGAAGTCTGTTAACTGTTCCCATTGTTGTTTGTGTTTGATAGTCAGATTTTTTCCTTACTTCTGGTCCCTTGTAAATGCAGACTTTTCCCCACTCAGTATCTTTTCTTTTTTTTTATTTTATTTGTTAGCAGTTCTGCAGCCCAGGGACATCAGCAGAGCTAAATATTAAATGACATCAGCTGCCCTGAAGCCCGCAATGAACTCTCCATGCAGGGCTTCTGCTCAGCTGATGACTCTGGGTTTCAGAACTAACTAGTTACAGTATGAATATTGGGCAGGGGAAAAGGTTGCATTGAATCGGGACAAAAAATTAGGAAAAGAACTGAGCTAATTTAAGATAAAAAAAAAAAAAAATGAGCATTTGTCAATGCCGAATGTTTGCTTGTTGGCATTGGCATTGGTAGTGCAGGAGTTAGATGCATAATAGGAATGGCAGTGAAGTATTGAACGAACGCCAGCCACCACCCCCACCCTGCAGAGACTGAAAGGCGTTGGGGGTGTGCCTTTAGTTTGTTGGCCATAACGCTTATGCCATTCCACCTCACCCTACCCTGCAGACACCGACAAGTGTTGCGGTATGCTTTGGGGTCTTTGGCCCTTATGCTCAACCCATTTCATAAGGAAATAAGCTGAGATGGGTGCAGTATAGGAGAATGGGGTGAACTTTAGGACCGAAGACCCCAAGGCACATCTTGATGCCTGTCAGTGGCTGTAGGGTGGGGGTAGAATGCCGTGAGCATTACGGGCGACAAACCCAAGTCACACCCCCGACGCCTGTCGGTCTCTACAAATTAGGCATTATGGTTGGAAACCTTAATGCCCATGGGATTTGTTGATAGTTTTACTCCACATTTTCAAAATGGGCTTTTTGGGACCCCACCTCATGAACAGTGGCGCTGTCATTTCGTTACTCAATCCTGAAAGGTGATTTCACACAGCAACTACGCCATTCAGTGTCATTGGTGCGAAAACACATTTAGGGCTGGACGTGAAAAATGACAGCTGTACTGTTCATGAGGAGGTGTGAAAAAATGGCAATGTTGAAAATCTGGAGTGAAAATATGAAAAATTTGCGAAGTTATGAGCGTGTGTAGAAACTGCGCATTTTTTCACTAGATTTTTAACATAGGTGTTTTGGGACCTCCCCTCGTGAAAAGCGGCACTGTAATTTTGTTAATCCATCCCAAAAGTTGATTTCGCGCAGCGACCGCGTCATTCTGTGCCACAGGTGCGAAAACACATTTCGGGCAGGATGTGAAAATGACAGCTGTCCTGTTCATAAGAGATGTTAAAAATGGCAATGGTGAAATCTGGAGTGAAAATATAAAAATTGTCAAGTTACAGAGTGTGCGTGAAAATGTGCAACTGCAGCACCATGTGGCAGACCATTTTTGGAATTTTTTCACCAGATTTTCAACATGGGCTTTTGGGACCCACCTCATAAACAGTGATACTGTCATTTATTAATCAGTCCACAAAGGTCATTCCATACAGTGACCGCAAAATCACCTTTCAGGACCACTAAACAAAAGCGACAGTGACATGTTAGTAGGTGGGGTCCCAAGAACCCCATGTTGAAAGTTTTAGACCAAAATTCCTAAAAATGGCTGAGATTGCAACCTAAGTTGAACCCCCATTAACTCCCATTATACAGCTTACCCAATTCCTCAGTTTGAAGTTGGGCTTTGAAGAGTACAGACATGTCCCAGTCCACAGAAGATCACTGCTCCTGACCTCCGGAGGTAAGTATGGGTGAGGGGGGTTGCAGGAGGTGGGTGCAGAGGGAGGGTGGACTGGGGAAACAACGCTGGACAGTTTTCTTTTTACAGTTTCACAAACAGAAAAAGGCTGGGGGACCATTTTCCTTTAGGTTAAAAAAAGTGCAAGATTCTTGGCACACTGGTGGGCTCCCAGTGTGCCACTTGAGTTGGGGGCGTATGATGCTGGCGGGATTGGGCACCCCTGTCAGCAAGGTTGGGGGGGGGGGAAACATGCTGACAGGGATTTGGCATCCCCATCGGCAAAGAAATTGAACTTGGGGGCATCCCGGTGTCGGGGGAAAATAAAACAAATGTCTGGGCACACTGGGGTGGGCTCCTAGTGTGCCACAGTGTGGCTGTGGGGGGAGGGAATACATGCCAACATGGGGATTGGGCACCCCGATGTCTGTTTTGTGGGAGTGTGTGGCTAGCGGCAGGGCCGCCATTATGGAAAGGCACACCGCGGCTGTTTTATGTATTGAAATGTTTCACCAGGAACGGCACACCGAGCAAATGCTCAGAACTCTGGCCATGCGTATTACTGTGCACTGTAATGCGCATGGCTGAAGTCTTCTCATCTGCCGCTGCAATGGCAAAACTGCACCTGATTGCAGTGGCAGATTTGTTTGGACTATTTGGCTCTCTCTGAAGTTTGCTGTCATCACCAGCCTGCTCACTGATTGGTGGCTGAGGGACGCACCCACTAAATCGTCCCCTGCATTGCCCACAACACTGACACACACCTGAAATGTGCTACTACCACAGGATGTTTCTTGCACATGTGTGCAAGCAAACATAACAAGGAAGCCTTACGCTAACACTAGAGTTTAATCAGAGTATTGCACACAAGGCAGATTAAAGCTGTAGAAAATGTATTTACTTGCATGAAAAAAGGGCTAGGGGAGAGCACGAAACACATTGGCTGATCAGGTCAAGCTGCGGGTACCTCTGTAAGAAGCGATATGCCCTACATCTTTTTTGGCATTGATGTAAGTAAAGAAATCCTTTCTTACATCTTTAGTCTGTGTTGTGTGCGTTGGTTTGTTTAAGTTGTAGTGCATTAGTGTGAGGTTTCCTTGTTTTTTGTTCTAGTTCCTGTGTGCCGCACAGCACGTCCCGCAGACAACCCCCCCTTTTGATATTTCACCAATTAAAAAACAAACACACAAAACAGTGCACTGGGAATAATAAACAGACTCCCCACATGTCCAAATTTACAATAAATATTAAAATATACAAGCAATAGAGTTTGTTTTCCCTTTGCACACCACCTCTGAGTGTATGAACTGTCTGTTTTCATTTGGGCGGAACTGGTTATTTGGATGACATACTAACTGCAATACACTGACTGGACCCAAAACAGTCAGTAGTTTTTTTGTTCTCACTCTGCTGTGGAAGAAATGAAAAGTCTGTTGTTATGCAACGTTTTGGTTAAAGCCATGTCAACCTGTTGCAGAGAAGGAATTGCATACTGTTACCCATGATGCTTTGCACTGGCTTTGGGGCTTTAGGCTGTGCATGCAATTGGGAGAGAATCACAGAAAGTAAAAAGTTTGGACATCCGATTTCTCCCTGCATTCCTTCATGCTGCTGTTTTTGCAAACTGGCTGTCACGTATGCTTCCTTGATGTGTATTATAAATATAATATGTATAGCTCGATTCTGTCTGATGCCATCGTGCCAGCAGTAACTGGCATTTTCTCCCCATGTTTTTCCTGTTCCTCCCTTTGTCCTACGGTGTGAGTAATAGCCATTTTGACACTCAATGTGTGCAGCACACACTGCAGGGAGGAGCAAGCTCCCGGGCCCTCCAGCAGGTATCGCTGTGTCACCAGAACGCATTTGTCAGTGCTCCCTAGGCAGTGCACACTGCCACACAGCAGCTGCTCCAGATCATGTCCCCCTCCTCGAGTCAATTCCCATTCCTGGGTTGCCAGTACAGCCACAAGTGGCACGCTGCTGAGCCAGCAGGGAGGCCCTATTCCAAACGCTTGTATAACTAAAAAAACATAATTTAACAGGTGGGAAAAGACCTACGGTTCAGAAAGCCTGCCCAAACCCTTCCTTAGACATACCAGTCTAGCACTTGTCCTGGTAAGCAAAGCTGCTCATGCGCAGCAACCACCTCATTCTCAGACAGTCCTCCCTTCTCCCCCACTAAAATTTTCACCAACCCTTTTGGGTCTGTCCCACACCCTTTAGAAAGAACCACTGTCTTTGTGTGAACCATCTCTCCTGGCAAATGGTTCCACTGGTCTTCCACCCCTCTGCATGAAGAAATACTTTCTCACATCCCTCTTGCAGTACCCCCCACCACCAGCATATAGGTATGTCCTCTAGTCAATATCCCCTCGCTGCACCTGAACAATTTCCAGAGCTCTCCCACTTATTCCTTTAGGAATTTGAATGTCTGTCATATCCCCCTCTGGCCTCCAGGGCATACATATTAAAGCCACTTAGACATTCTTTATAGCGTTTGCGCTGTTGCCCTCGGATCATTTTGAACAGCCTCTTTTGGATGGATGCCAAGGGATCCTTATCCTTTTCGGGGAGAGGGTTCCAGATTGGCATGCAGTATTTCAGATGTGGTCTCAACGGTGACCTGTAGAGGAGTAAGAACACCTCTTTCTTCCTGCTAGAGAGAAGGCCCTGCCAATACACCACTGCATCTTATTTGGCTTTCCGTAAGCCTTATTACATTGGGCAGCGGCCTTGAGACTGTCGTATTAATAACCTCAGGGTCCCTTTTTTCTGTCATCTGGACTACTTTTACTTACCCCACCCCCAATCCTGTAATCTGCATTTGCATTTCCTTTCCTGGGTGCATGACTCGGCGCTTTGTGGCATTGAATTTGAATTGCCAGATTCCTGGCCATTTACCTAATTTTTTTCCAGATCCCTTTTCATATTCCTTAAGCCTTTCTCACTGTCCATGCTGCTGTATATTTTCGTGGTATCTGCAGAGAGACACATTTTGTCCTGTATATGCACCCCCATGTCATATGAATGGGGGGGGGGGGGCACCAGACCCATGACCGACCACTGTGGTTCACCGCTTGTCACCCTCATCACCCAAGTATTTGCTGTTCAGTACCACCCTTTAAGATTTCTCCCATTACCAGTTCCTAACCTATCTGGTTAAACCTTTCCCCACCGCATTGTCTACGGACGTCTTCACCAATCACCTGTGTGGCACTGAAAGTCCAGATACAGGACATCCACCATCTGCCCCATCCAGCGCTTGGGACTCTTGAGTCAAAGAACGTTAAGATATGTCTGACAAGACCTCCCCTTTACAAACCCATGATATCAGCTACCTTTGAGTTTGTTTTTCTCCAGGAAGTCCACTATCTGCTCCCTAATGATTATTTTGAGTAGTTTTCCCACAGTTGAGGTCAGACTGGCTATTCTTTTTTTTTCTTCCATATAGATTTTTATCAGCTTTTTCTCCCCCCATCCCTGGGCATGCACGCATATGGAGGCATGCACATACCATGCCTCAGGGCCCCCTCCCGCCTACGCTACCCAATGGGCCTCCACCCGGGGGGAGGGTCGACGACAACCCTGGGAGAGGAGAGCTGCCTTTCAGCTGCTCAGTCCTGGACCCCCACCCCGTGCGGGCTCTCTGATGACCCAAGGTCGTTCCCAAACCCGGGTCGCTGGCATGGCGCAGGTTAAGGCATCCAGCACCTCAACCCTCAGCACCACCAGGCCAGCCAGACTGGCTATTCTGTAGCTTCCTGTGTTGCCTCTGTAGCCACCTTGGTGAAATGGTACAACATCAGCCACCCTCCAGTCTGGTGGCATCATTCTGGTTGCCATTGAGCAGTTAAATAGGTCTGTGGGGGGCACCGCTAGTGCATGTCCCACTTCCCTGGGCACCTGGGGATGCAGCCCATCTGGGCCTGATGACTTGTTCACCTTCAGTCCTTTGAGCACTCAGTCTTCACTTATGTCCGCCAACTCCACGGCATTCCAGGAGAGGCCTCCATCTCAACTGTTAATAATGAGAAGTATTCATTCTGGGTATCAGCTATGCCCTCGTCCTACCCCACCCCCACCCCCCTTCATTCTCACTATTATTCCACCTCTAGTGTTCCTGTTTGATATACCTAAAGGATATTTTGTTTTCCTTCACCTCTTTCTCTGTCTCGAGTTCCACCCCTACCTTGGGCCTCCTTGCTGCAGCACTCGACTCCTTCAGCCTTCTGAGGTATTGCTCCCTACTCTTTATTGACTGATCTCCTTTGTATTCCTCTAAGATTATTTTTTTGGCCCTGACTACTCCGCCCTGGGGAACCAGATCGGGTTTCTATGCCTCTTACCCTTCCTTACCTGTCCCCAGCAGGTTTTTGGTACTTTCTGGATGTCACTGTTAATAGCAGCCCATTTCTTTTCAGCCCCTTCTGATTGGACCTTCCTCCTAAATTTGTCCTTGAGAATATTCTTCCTTTTTCTGAAATCGGCTCTCCTGATGTCCAGAACCAGAGTCTGTGACTTAACCAAGCTTTGTGCTTTCATCATAATGGACAGTTGCAATTGCTTGACCCTAGAGGCTCCGCCACCCTAATATCCCCTGGATGATATCCCTGTTTAAAATCCAGGTCCAGTATAGCCCACTTCCCTGTTGGCTTGTCCACATATTGCAGCAGTAAGCAGTACTGAAAGATATCCACCAGCACGTGGTTTCTAGAGCTCCTTGCCCCAGGAATGCTCTAATCTACATCAGGTACGTTGAAGTCACCCATCAGGACCACATCTCCCACTGCAGGCACCATTTTGATCTCCACCTCCGGTGCCTGGACTAATGCTTCTGATTAGTTTGGTAGCCTTTAGACTACCCCTACTCAGATGTTCTTTCATAGAAACATAGAATTTGGCAGCAGATAAGAACCAAATGGCCCATCCAATTGGCTCATCTTTTCACCTGCCTGTTTTGTCATCACAGACTCTACTTGATTTCTGACCCCACTGAGATTCCCTTATGCCTGTCTCATGCATTCTTGAACCCAGCCACTGTTTTGCCCCCACCATCTCTGCTGAAAGATTGTTTCAGGCATCCATCATGGTTTCTGTGAAGAAGTACTTCCTCACATGTCTCTTGAATTTATCTCCTCTAGCTTCATTGCATGTCCCCTTGTTCTCATGCATCTTTTCCCCTACTCTCCCAATAATCACCTCCTGTACCATGTTTACTCCCCTGAGGTATTTATAGGTATCCATCATATCCCCTCTCTCCTTCCACTCTTCCTTGTTGTACATATTGGGATCCCTTAGCCTCTCCACAGAGGGCTTCTCATGTAGACCCTGCACCATTTTTGTTGCCTTTTCTAGACAGCCTGCACTCTATGTATGTCCTATTGGAGATGTGGTCTCTAGAACTGGAAACAGTACTCCAGCTGGGGCCTCACCAGCAGCCCCTACAACGGCAACACCACCTCCCTCCTTCTGCTTGTGGTGCCCCTTCCTATGCACGCCATCGTCACACTGGCCCTACTGACTGCCTTGTAGGACTTCCTGGTCGCCTTTAGGTCATCAGATGCCACCAGGCCCCTTTTCTGCTTGGTGACCATCAATATATCTTCACCCATTTTGTACTCCGCCTCTGGGTTTCTGTGACGTAAGTGTATGATTTTGCTTTTTTTCATATTGAAACCCAGCTGCCATGCCCTTGACTACTCTTTAGATTTTCTAAAGTCTCTGCACTGTCACTGTCTAACCCCCACCCCCCAGTGTCCTCCCTATTGCAGATTTTGGCATCATCTACAAAGAGGCAGACCTTCTCTTCCTGCCCATCCGCAGTGTCACTGACCAGTCCCAGTACTGAACCTTAAGGCACCCTGCTGCTCACCCTCCTTCCTCTGGAGCGCACTCCATTCACCACAAGCTTGGTCACCTCTCCCTTAACCAATTTCTTACCCAGTTTACCACCTTTGGACCCACCCCTAAACTGTCCAGCTTCCTTATGAATCTCCTGTGTAGAATGATACTGAAACCCTTATTAAAATATAGATAGGCTACTTCCCCTGCCAGCTGGACCCACAGAGTTGCAGAGACTCCACCCCACCCTCTTCTCCTGGTATTTTTTTTCCCTGTTGCTGTAATGCCCTCCTCAAAGAGAACCAGTTGCGCTCATTTTAATAAAATTGCTTACGTTTCCCCACCAGTTACCTAAACTGAGGTTAAACAGGCTAGTTTGTAGAATTAATCTTTTTTCTTAAGGGGAAGGGTTCTCCACTCCTGGCCCAGATGAGCTGGCTGCCTGATGCCTCCCCCTTTCAGTGCTGATTCTGTAAAACTCCATCCCAGTGCTATTCCCGTGCTCTGATGTTTTGAGATGTAGGAGTTTGTAGAGTGTGAGGTGCACTGTGTTGATAACAATGGGAGCGTGGTTTAAGAGATTTTTTTAAACATATTTTAAAGGGCCACTAGGGTCAAATCAAAGCCACAGCTCAAGTAACAAAAGACTCCATCTTCTGTGACCCTGCCCCCTACCACCACCAGCAGAGCCCTTGGTGCAAGAAGATCTATGTCCCTTGCAGAGGATGTAGCTTGCACAGCTCCAGCTAGTGTGGTGAAGTGGTTAGAAGTTGCAGTCTCCTAACGGTGACCTCTTTCTGCCTCTGCCTCTGGAATTTGAGGCTGTTCCACCCAGCCAAACCCATGCCACACGGGAAGATGTGGTATCTGGGGACATGTTATCTGCCCTTCAGGAGGACATCAGCCAGCTTCTTCAAAAGGAAGCGGCGCCCTGTGTCCCAGACTTCACGGCTGGTCCGGGGTTCTTTTTCAGATATTTTCTGATTCCAAAACGGATGGGGAGTTGACACCCCATACTGGATCTTCACAACCTTAATCAGTATTTGCAGCCACACAAGTTCTGGGTGGTCACTCTGAATCATATCATTTTTGTCCATGGAGTGGGACTTGTGGATCTTCATCAAGGGTATCTCTTGCTTCAAGCCACACCTATGGAACTTTAGCTGCCAGGCACTAAGACCACATGGAAACTTTTATAGCTGGCAGTCTACATGGGACCATCCACGACAATGTCCAGTGCAGTGACGTCCCTCCCATATAAACGTGGGTGGCCCCATGCCGTCCTCAGTTCTTATCCTGCTGTTGACCTTCACACGTCAGACTCCACAGAGACGCCGCCACTTCAGTTGACTGCCAAAGGTTCTACTTACCTTTCCTTTCTCACCCTAGCTTTAACAATCACTTTATTTTAAAGTGATTTCAAAGTTTCTTCCGTTTAAGCTGGATGATACTGAGAAACGTTTCCATTACTGCGAGTGTGGCTAGAAGATCTTTGCTAAGAATGACCATGACACCTACGTCTGCTCCTAGGCCCTGACCATGATTTTAAGGCCTGCGAGGTCTGCTGTGAATTCAACCAAGCCACCAGCGCCACCGTCAGAAGGCCCTAGAAAACTTTCTCTTGCAACAGAAGGTCGCCCATATGGAGAAGGAGCTCCAGGCCAGAAGCTCCTCTGCCTCGCCAATGCCGTCCAGGGGCTCTCACTCTGAGGCCTGGGACAGGTCAGCCAGGAAGCACATACACTGGGACAAGGACCAGGGTAAAGAGCAGTCCTCCCTGTCTCACTCGTGATCGCTGCTCTGGGTGTTGGCCATGGCGGGGTCATTGTCCATCTCTGCGGTGGCCCCTGCTGCCACTCACACCCCATCTTCCATGGGTGCAACAAAGAACGGCACCATTCATCAGGTATATGTAGAAAATGTTCTTAGCTTTTATTAAGCAATAAAATGTTGTGACAAAAGCAGGGTACTTATTCCAATACAGATGCAACCCAGCCAGTTACAGCACTTTATTGCTTAATGAAAACGAAGAACATTTTCTGCATATACCTGATGAATGGTTCTTCCTTGTTGCACTCTTAACTTTTGGATCTGGCACATTGGCTCTGTAGCTGCCTTGTTTGCTTTGTGACTATCTTCCACGAGGTCAGCGCTGGCAGTGCCTCCCTCCAGTTGAGTTTGGCTAGCGGTGGCTCCTTAGCGATGGGCTTCCTATCGCCCCCACTGACCTTTCAGCCCCTACTGTTCCAGCCCTTCTTCGACATGGGCCACCAGAGGGGGAGCTTCGTTGGCTTGGATTAGACTGGTGGTGTCACGTTATCGGGCTTACCTCCGCCGATGACATCATCTGCCTGTTCTTTGGCCTCCTCCTCGACGTCAGGACTTCTACCTTCCCCATCATCACCACAGTCAGCTGTGGGGTTTCAGCCTCCCCCACAAACATCCCAGGCCGATCTGTCAACATCAGGACCTTGGCCCCTTTCATCAACACCTCAGACTATACCTCCAGTGCTGGGACCCCAGGCTCCCCTGCTGACGCCGCCTGTCATCAATGTCTCTGCCATGCTATACTCCTTTGGCGAGTTTATGCACTGTCTTCCTCCTGCTTCAGGGCTGACGATGCCAGGATCTTCCAGGCCTGCTCCTGCACCTCCACTTTCACCAGCACCACATCCGGTTCATCTTCATTCTTCATTATCATCGGTGTCCATCTCAGAGCCTGAGTACCACCCTGACCTCCTCCCCAGTGATGAGGGGGGTTATTATGAGGGCCTGGGTGACAGGGCTGTTAGCCCCCCCCCATTCTGACTCTGTTGTGTCTCCTGGAGGTGAGAACTTGACCAGCTATGCCCCAAGGTCCCCCCCCACCGATGACCCCTCTTTCATCACTGTGATGAGACCGCTACAAACGGTGATGGGGTTCTAGGCTGAGGAGGAGGAGGTCACCAGGAGGAATCTGACAGACTATTTAGAATTACCAGATTCTCCTCCCCTTCCCTCTTACCAGCCTTCAAAGATGCCATTCTGGCTGCCTGGTACAGGCCCAACCTAATCCCTGCCATGCCTAGGAAGGTGGAAAAATTGTACCAGGCTCCCTCAGGGGAACCCTGCTTTGCTGAAACACCTAAGGGAAACTCAGTGGTGATAAATGCTGCCCATAAAAGGACCAAGAAGCGTAAGCATCTCAGCACTCTGCCCCCTGATAAAGAGTCCTGAAAGCTGGATCTCATGGGGAAGAGGACCTCTCCCTCAGCTACACTGGCCATTAGGGTCTTGAACTGTCTTCCACATGGTTACATTTCATAATACCCTCTGGAAGAAGGCCAAGGCTGCTGCTCAAGCCCTCACAGAGGGTCCCCAGAGGCAGGAACTGCTTCAGGCCCTCCAATCTCAGCAGGTTGCACACTCGTCTCTGAGGCCTGAAGAGCAGAAGGTTGTGGGTTCAAGCCCCACACCATGCACTTGTGGTAAAATCCCAGTACTGACATTGTAGTGCATCATAAGGGGGATGCTGCACTCTTGAGGTGCCATCTTTTGGATAAGATGTTAAACTGAGGTCCCGTCTACCTGTTCTGGTGGTTGCCCAAGTGGACGTTGAAGATCCCTTGGCACTTCTTGAAAAGAGCAGGGGACTTTCCCTGGTGTCCTGGCCAAATTTCCCCCATTTCACAAAAAATACCACCAACAGCTTAATCTGGTTCAATTTCAGTATGTTGCCATCTGTCTCCCCGGTACAAGGCTCATAATAGGCAGAATTGTTTAGCCCTCCTTTCCTGGTCAACAAAAACTAACAGTCTGGGGCCAACATTGGCAAGCACCTTTTGAGGTCCGCCTGTGATGCCGATGCTTCAGCTAGGGCTGCGGCAGTGGACATCTGTTTGAGAAGGCATTCTTGGCTTAGGGTGTCAGGCTTTGCCACAGATGTGCAACAGTCCATCCTGAATGCCCCCTTTAGAGGCTATAAGTTCTTTGGGGCAGATGTGCAAGACATTCTTTCTGACCTGCACACCTCAGGCAGGACTCTGTGGTCTATTCATACCCTCTACCACACCCAGCCTAAAAGTGGCCAGAGGGTGTCTTTTCGTTGGGCCTTCCATAAGCCCAAGCAGGTCTCCAGACCTCACGGAAAGTGCCGGGCAGCTACGACCCTCCCTGCCCCTATCTCCACCTCTGGGAAGGCCACCAGAGGAAGTGGTGCAGCCCCGGCCACAGGGGCTACATCAGCATGACTTCTTGTCAGACCCCCACCCTCCAGCACTGCAAGAGGGTGGTGGTGGGTCGCTTCTCCTACCACCTAGACCGGTGGAGGGAGATCGCAACAGATGTCTGGGTCCTGCAGCTCATAGAGCAAGGCCATGCTCTAGATCTTCTGGAGTGGCCTCCAGATCAACCTCCAGTTCATTCAGGCTATCCTGCAGACCACATTCCAGTGCTGCTGGATGAAATTCACACTCTGCTGAAAAAAAACACCATCTTACCTGTTTTCCCCAGATCAGAGGTACTGTTCCCACTTCTTTCTAGTCCACAAATCCACAGTGGATTTTGTGGCCCATCCTAGATCTGAGGAACCTGAATTTCTAGATCCAGTACAAGAAGTTCAGGATGGTGACACTGCATGACATGCTGCCACTGCTGCATCAGGGAGACTGGATATGCTCTCTTGATATGCAGGATGCATACCTGCATATCAGTGTGTGTGCCCCCCACAGGCAGTTCCTCTGGTTCCAGTTCCAGGGGGAGCACTACCAATTCCGACCATTGCCCTTTGGCTTGTCTTCTGGCTTCAGGTCTGTACCAAATGTTTGGTGATGGTAGCAGCTGCCCTCAGGGGGGAGGGACTATACGTCTTCCCCTACCTGGACAACTGTCTGCCCAAGGCACAATTCAGGGAGCTCCTGCTCTAGACCCTGGAATGTACCAAATGCCTGTTCCAAGCTCAGGGAATCACGGTTAATCTGCCCTAGTCAGTCCTGACCCCTTGTCAGCACCTCCAGTACATTGGGGCAGTTCTGGACACGGCTCAGAGCCTCATTGTCCTGTCGTAGGACAGGGTGGACCACCTGATGGCCCAGGCCCAACTGCTTTAAAGCAGCAGATATGTCACAGCCAGAACCTTCCTGTGGCTCTTAGGCCTGATGGCTGCAGCAGTTGTCACAGTGCCTTTAGCCAGGCTCCATATGCAGATCCCCTAGTGGACATTGAAGGTCTAGTAGGACCAGCAAACTGACAACCTAGGACAACAAGTTCTAGTCTTCTATCCAGTCAAGAAGGCACTGCTATGGTAGATGGAATCCAGCAACCTGCTGAGAGGGGTCCTCTTCCTAATTTTTTCTGTTCAACAGATCCTCACCACTAATGCCTCGGGGTTGGGCTTGGGGGCACATTCGGGGCCTCACCAGACCCAGGGGATGTGGTCCACAGTGGATGCTGCCCTCCACATCAGTGTCATAGAGATGAGGACTGTCCTCTACGCTTTACAAGCCTTCCAGGCCCATCTGTCCCTGGGTCATCTGTTGTTGCAGATGGACAACCTCAGCGTAGTGCACTACATCAGCAAACAAGGGGAGACTCATTAGTAGCCTCTGTGTCAGGAAGCGATGAGGGTCTGCTACTGGGCTTCAGAACACTGTCTAGAACTGCGGGCCGTCCATGTTCCAGGTGTCCAAAATGTCCTGGTGGAAAGGCTCAGCTGGTTGCACACTCTGATGCACAAGTGGGAGCAGCTGACCTTGGTCATAGAAGACTTTGACAGATGGGGTCATCCAGATTTGGACCTTTTTGTGTCCCCACTCAATGCAAAACTGCTGCGTTTCAAGAAGCCGGCCTGGTGGTGCTGAGGTGCTGGACGTCTTACTTTGTGGCATGCCGCCAACCCGGGTTCGGGTATGAGCCCAGGTCGTCGGAGGTTGGCAGTGGGGTGGGGGGTGGGCGGAGCTGGATTGAGCTGCCGACAGGCAGGCTCTCTTCTCTGGGGAGGTGATACGGCATCCTTCAGCCAATGGTGACCCCTAGTGGAGGCTAGGAGCTACACGGGCTCAGAGGGGGCCGGGCATTAGGCCATGGGGTGGGGGATGGGTGTCATAACTGGGGCTGTAGGCGCATGCATGCCTCCATGCGCACGCGTTCCTACTTCTGGGGCTCCTGGGCAAAAAAACTGAGACAGAAAAGCCGGCGGCAGCAGGATCATGACCAACTCCCTGTAGGCTCCGCTCCCGGACAGGGTACAAGATAAGCGCCGGCAATGCCAGGGGACGGGGCTGGGGGAGTCGGTCGGATGTGGGCGGCTGTCCAGAGGAGCATAAATAGGAATAGAAAAATAAAAAAAAAAAACTGCTTCGTTTCTGCTCTGCTCGCTCACTCCAGGGCCTGGAGTTTTCTGGCAAGACGCATTGTCCTCCTCTTGGACGAGGAGGTTCCTCTATGCCTTCCCTCCTTATTTTCTAATTCAGAGGGTACTAATCAAGCTGCAGATGGAGGGGGCCACTCTGATCCTTATTGCTCCTTCTGGTCTTGTCAGATCTGGTTCCCCTTACTGCAGCAGTTGGTGGTGGAACCCCTAGTACCTGTGCAGGGGTCTGCTATCACAGGAGCAGGGCACCCTGGTCCATCCAAACCTCAAGTCACTACACCTCCATGCATGGCTCCTGAAGACATAGCCGTGGCTCCTTTTGGGGTGTCCCAAAAGGTGGCTGATGTCATGTGGCTGCCTGAAAGCCTTCCACCAGGGCCACTTGTTCCATTAAGTGGAAGCACTTTGCTCTGTGGGCAGCTTCCCATCATTTGGACCCTTTCACTTGTCCTGTGAATCAGATTCTGGAGTACCTGTTGTCCCATTCAGATATCGGCCTGCAATACTCCTCCGTTAAGGTGCACCTGTCAGACATTTCTGCCTTCCATGTGCCTGTCGATGGTCATACCGTGGCACAACTAGAGGTGTCCTGTACATTTCTGAGAGGCATTCTTCATCTGAAGCCTCCCGTCTACAGCCCAGTCCCGGCCTGGGTTTTGTGTTGGAGAAACTTACTTTGGCTCCTTTTGAGCCAGCTGTGACTTGAGAGCTATACTTTCTGTCGTGGAAAGCATTATTTTTAGTTGCTATTACTTCAGCTTGAAGGATTTCCGAGCTTCAGGTTCTGACATGTGAGCCTCCATATTTGATTTTCCACAAGGACAGGGTGTCTTTGCATATGAATCCTAAGTTTCTCCCTAAGGTGGTGTCTGAGGTTGCTCTAAATCAAACTATCCACCTGCCTGCTTATTACCCAGAGCATGCCAGTCCAGAGGAAGCATTGCTCCATAATCTTGATGTGCATAGAATTGTGTGTTACTATACACACCATACGAAGAACTAACATACTAAAAGCCAGCAGAATAGGCCTTATGGTCTGTCGTGTCTGCTCAGTAGCCAGCCACCTACTGGTGCTCGCTTCTCCGCCCCCCAGAGAGGGACTTCTTCGGCTTTAGTTTCCCCTTGTACCTGTCCCACCCCTTCTTGAAACCCTCCACTGTGCCCTCTTCCACCAGACTCCTGGGCAGTGCATTCCACGGCTCCACCACCTTCTCAGTGAAGTAGTGTCTCCTGTGCTTCCCCCTGTAATTTTCCCCCTCCAGCTTCCACTCGTGCCCCCTAGTTGTTCCCCCCTTCTTTAGCCCGAACACCTCCTTGGCTCCGCCCTTATTTATTCCTTTTACATATTTGAAGACCCTCTATCATGTCCCCCCGTTTCTCTCCTCTCTTCCAGTGGGTACAGCCCGTGCTCTTCCAGTCTCTCCTCATAGGGCCTCCCCCCGCCCATGCCCTGAATCATCCTGGTCGCCCTCCTCTGGACCCTCTCCAGCAGTGCTATGTCTTTCTTAAGGTGGGGTCTCCAGAACTGCACACAGTACTCGAGATGCGGCCTGACCAGGGCATTATACAGAGGGAGGATCACCTCCCTCCTCCTGGAGGTGATCCCCCCTGGCTATGCAGCCCAGTATTGTGTTTGCTTTTGCTGCAGTTCTTCGACAGTTTTCAGACTTATTCATTTTGACATCCACCACCACCCCTAGATCCCTCTCGCCCAATGTGGCTTGTAGTGTGATCTCCCCAAGGTGTATACATGACCCAGGTTTCTGACCCCCAGATGCAGCACCTTACATTTCCCTGCATTGAACTTCAATCCCCATCTCCTTGACCACCTCTCCAGGGTATCAAGGTCCCCCTGGATTGCCTCACTCCCCTCCTCCCCATCCGCCAGTACTCCCAGCTTTGAGTCGTCCACAAAGAGACTTAGCCTACTCCTAACCCTTCTCCCTATATCCGAGACATAGGCATTGAACAGGAGTGGCCCCAGTACCAAACCCTGGGGGATCCCACTGATTACCCTTCTGGGGGAGGATACTATCCCACCAACCACCACTCTCTGTATTCGCTCCGTAAGCCAATTTTACACCCGCCTGAGCAACTACCCCCACACCTCATCCCCCCCAACTTTGTTAGCAGGCCATTGTGGGGTACCGAATCAAATGCCTTGCTAAAATCCAGGTATAGGACGTCCACTGGTCTATGACGATCTAGGGCCCCCGTCTCCCAGTCATAAAACTCCACAAGGTTGGTCTGGCATGATCTTCCCGGGACAAAACCGTACTGCTTGTCATCCAGGAGCCCCAACCTTTCCAGCTGCCTTCCAAGCCTCTCCTTGATAATGCCCTCCATTACTTTGCATACCACAGACGTTAGACTGACAGGCCTATAATTCCCCATCTCATCTCTACACCCCCCTTTATGGATAGGCACCACATGAGCCACCCTCCAGTCTTGATGCACCCATCCTGTCTGCAGGGATGTTAGAGTGCAGCCAGTGGAGCTGCCAGCACATCCAGCAGTTCCTTCATAACCCTCAGATGCAGCCCATCTGGCCCCGGTGGCTTGTCAGTCTTTAGCATCTGAAGGGCCTCCCTCACCCTCTCCACTATGATTTCTCCTTCCCAGCCCACCCCCTCATGCAGCCACCCCTCCCCTTCCAGGGTTTTATTTAACTCTAAAAATTGATTAGCGTTTTGCTCATAAAAGTGCTAAAACTTTGTGAAAATGAATAGCTCTTGCCTCACTGTGTTTACCAAACACAGCACTTCAAGAAAATCTATATAAATACTTTATGTACAGTTAGTGACATCCCAAGAAAAAAACTGCTAGTCAATTATTTAAAACCCTGCCTTCTAAGTTTTGCTCAGCCTCTACCGTATCCTCATCCAGTCTTCCAGACTCCATCTGACCTCCTGATTTTTTGGGCTCCCCTTCCCTCCCTTCAAGATGGAAGGATCCCCTGCCTCCCTCAGTAAAGATCGAGGCAAAGTATTCATTTAGCACCTCTGCTTGCTCCCCTGCTTCCTGCAGGAGGTCCTCGCAACTGTTCGTTTCCTTTGCCCCCAGGAAGGAGGGTGTACCACTTTCTAAACAGTGCTTGTCCAAATGGTTGGCCAACTGTATTACTTTTGTTATAGGAAGTATGGTAAGGAACTTCCTGGTGTTCATGGTCACTCAACCAGAGGTATGGCCACTTCTGTTGCCTGTTTCCAGGATGTTTCAGCTGCAGAGATCTGTGCTGCTGCAACTTGGAGTACAGTCCACATCTTCACTAAACTCTACAGTCTGGACGTTGCTTTGAGGAGAAGGGTAGGCTTTGGCCTAGTGGTGCTTAAGGGCCTGCTGTCTTAGACTCATGACCTCCAGCCACCCAGACTGTCTGTAACTGATTGGAACTCGTTCCATAGATGTGGCCTGATGCAAGAGATACCCTAGATGAAGGTAGTACAGTTACATAAAGAACTTACCTTTGTGGGCAGCCCCATGTAGACGGCTAGCTAGAAATGTTTCTATATGATCCTAGTGCCTGGTGGCTATAGCTTCCATAGGTATGGCCTGATGCAAGAGATCCTCTCGAAGATCTGCAGTTATAATAAGTTCTTACATAGCTGTACTTTCTGCTTTCTGGATCTTCAGGATGCCTTCTTCCATGTCCCGATCCATCCATCCCACTAGCGGTTCCTGCGGTTCCTTTTGGAAGGGATACTTTACAAGTTCTGGGCTATGCCGTTCGGCCTTTCTGCGGCCCCCAGGGTCTTCACCAAGTGCATAGCAGTGGTGGTAGCATTCCTGCGGCGCTGAGGAGTCTGGGTGTATCCTTACCTGGATGACTGGCTAATCGCCAGTTCATCCAGAGAGGAGGTGGAGCAGCCTAGGGATCTGATCCTTCAGACCTGCTCGGTCTTAGGCCTTCTGGTCAACCCAGCCAAGTCGGAACTCAGACCCTCACAGGTCATCCACTTCATCAGGGCAGCACTCAACTCCCTTTGGGCCAAGGCCTGACTTCTAGTGGACAGGGTGGAGGATCTTACCTCCTTTGCCCGCTCATTTTGGTTTGGGCACTCACACCCTTCCCGGAACTTCCTGCAGCTGGTGAGGTACATGGTGTCCTGCACCAGTGTGGTGTAGTGGGCCCGCTTGCGGATATGCCCCCTGCAGTGGAAGCTGGCCCATTAGTGGTCACAGCACCCTGGCCACCTCGACTTGTCACTCATGGTTACGCAGCAGATGTGGGACACCATCCAGTGGTGGCTTATCCCAGTACATCTGCAGGAAGGAATCCCATTCATCCGCCCAGAACCAATGGTCACTCTCACAATTGATGCATCTTTGATGGAACTGGGAGCCCACTTGGGGGAACCACACGGCTCATGAGCTCTGGACCTCAAGGAGTCCCGATGTCACATCACCCTGTTGGAGTTCTGTGCAGTATGTCTAGCTGTGATGGCCTTTGCTTCAGTAGTGCAGGGTCAGGTCGTTCAGATCCAGACAGACAACACGAGGCACATGTACTGCCTCAACAAGCAGGGTGGGATGCATTCCCTCCTGTTGTGCCGGGAAGCTCTCCGGACCTAGTCCTTGTTCACCATCTGGACGCCAATCTTCTGTCGATCCATGTGGTCGGTGCCTCCAACCAGCTGGCGGATGCCTTCAGCCGAGTGGACGAAACTTCTCATGAGTGGTCTTTTCACCAGGAGGTAGTTGATCCCCTGTTCTCCCAGTGGGGAAATCCCCTGGTTGACCTGTTTGCCTCCCGGGAGAACGTGAAGCTGAAACTGTACTGTGCCTGCCCCCCCAGTGCAGGACCCTGCTGGGGGATGCCTTCACGAGGTCCTGTATCCTGGGCTTCATGTACGCCTTCCCTCCTTTCCCCTAATCCACAAGGTGTTGTTCAAGGTTCGGAGGGACAAGGCATCGATAGTCCTGGTGTCTCGGGACTGGACGTGCCAGTTCTAGTACCCTGATCTTCTCAGCCTCACCAGCAGACCTCCGTGGCAATTGCCTCTCCACCTGGACCTGCTCTCTTGCTCTCAGGGGAGGGTCCTTCACCTGGACCTTCAGTCCCTGCACCTGCAAGCCTGGTTCCTGAGCAGCTAAAGTTCCAGGCTTTGGGTCTCTCCGAGGTCCTCCATGTCATTGAGGCCTTCGGAAGAAGTCAACTCACCAGTGCTACACCTTCGAGTGGAAGAGATTTTCCATTTGATGTCAGGGCAAGGAGCTAGACCCCCTGTCCTGCCCAGTGGTGAGCATCTTGGATTACTTGTGGTCCCCCTCTCAGCTGGGCCTGAGGTTGACGACCCTCAAGGTGTACCTGGCAGCCATCTCTGCATACTGGGCGTAGGCTGGTATGTTAATAATGATGCAGGAAAAGGTGGTTGGGTGCTTTTTTTAAGGGCCTTGGTCACTTGTCCCCACTGATGCGTGAACCACCACCACCTTGGGACTTGTTGCTGGTCTTGGCAGTGCTCAGGAGCAAGCTGTTTGAACCCATGCACAGGTGTCACATCTCCCACCTGTTGTAGAAGACCACTTTCTTGGCGACTGTCGCCTCATCCTCCAGAAGGATCAGTGAGCTCCAGGTGCTCTCTGTGGAGTCTCCTTATTTGGTTTTCAACAAGGACAAGGTTGACCTCCACCCCAACTTGAAGTTCCTCCCGAAGGTTGTTTCGGAGTTTTACCTGAACCAGTTAATTTACCTCCTGGTGTATTTCACCAGCCCAACCTCAGAGGCTGAGCACAGGCTCCATACGTTGGACCTGAGGCAAGCGCTCACTTCCTATAAGGAGCGCATGGCTGGAGTTCGGGGAGAGGTTCACCTGCTCTTCGTCACCTGTACTGAAGCTGTACCTGGCAGACCGGCAGCTAAGCGTACGATTGGCAGGTGGATGGCCTCCTGCATTTTCCTCTGCTACAGTTGGCTGGTAGAGAGCCTCCTGTTGGGCTTAGAGGGCACATTCCACTAGACATACCATTGCCTTGGTGTCTGCTTCCAGGGACGTCCCTATCCGAGAGATCTGCAGGGCTGCTACCTGGAAGTCAGCACACACCTTCATGTCCCATTACCACATCGACCTTGAGTCACGCCGGGATGCTGTTTTTGGGGCCTTGGTTCACCAGTCTCTCTCTCCCAAGTAGGGGTGTGTGCCTTGCCCCCTCCTCCCAGAGAACTGCTAGGAGTCTGCCAGAAGTGTGGTTATTGCACCATATCCATGTCCCTAGAAATGAGGGTTACTCACCTGTAATCATAGTTCTAGGAGTGGTATATGGTGCACATCCACACAACCCACCCGACTTCCCCTGGCAAGTGGCACACAGCGTCTTGCTTCCAGTGTGCAAGATCTGACATCATGGGGCAGTGCCGAATGGGATACCACCCAGGTGGGTAGGAGGAGCTAGCTTGAAGAATTTCTAGCAAGTCTTGAAGGGAAAGGAAGTACTGCCAGAAGTGTGGATGTGCACCGTATACCAGTCCTAGACAGGTGAGTAACCCTCATTTATTGCCCTCCCCAGGTCTCTCAGTAGGATTTTTTGATTGGGGGTTCAGGACTGGCCATGAAAAAAAAGGGGGTCCACAACCGAAAAGTGGGACTCCTCGGAAAATTTCCAAGGGTCCCCATTCAAATACATGGGAGCCGGGCCCCTGTGCCAGCACTACTTTTACTGTAGTATTTTGCAGAAAGCTCCATTAGTTTCTGTTGGGGCATTTTAACCTACATTTTTTTATGTTTCGGAGGGTATATTCAAACAAATTATGTCCACTGCTCAACTAACAAGAGCTTGTTAGTTGAGCAGTGGCCGTAATTTGTTTTAACTCCCCCTCTGTAACACAAAAAATGCCCTAAAAGTGACTCCCAGGGCTTGGTGGCTGAGCGTCTGGGGACTTTCGCGAAAAAAAAGTCCAGCGTCCGCGCACAAAATGTGCATAAGGGCCAGGCGCGCCTGCGTCCCCGAGAGCCCTGCCCTCCCATACCAACAGGAGTTAGAGATGTCCAAGATAGATTTTTCCTGCACTCCCTTACACATACAGCATCAAGCGATTACCTCAAACAGGGACTACATACTGCTTCTGAACATAGTAGCTTCAGAATGGAAAGCTTAGTCTTGGGGTACCCCATGTATGATTTTACTGAGTCACCCGCTACACAATGCACTGCGCAACTCGGGTTTTGCTGCAGTCCTCTGTAAAACTTCACCTAGGGAATTGGAAAACATATGCCCCTACTGGACAAACTACAGGTGGAGCTTACCACAGCTAGATGAAACGACAGGTGGTGCCCAACAGGATGTCATTCTTCTGTTCCATGGTTCTCATGTGAGCAGTTGCTCATCCAAGCAGTCGCTTGCACCTGATCAGATTGAATACTGAACAGTTAGCGTGCCATGGGCTGCTAGCAGTCTCATATATGCTGCCAATATAATTATACTAGGTACCAGCTGCCAAGATGCTCTGCCTTCAGCCTCCCACAATGGCTCACTACTCTCCCAACCAGCCCCACCTTCAAGCAACCCAGACAGGTTTGTTTTTTTCTAGAAAAAGGGCTCCAGTGTCTAACCATGTTTCCCCTTTCAAACTACCGAATAATCACAGTGCAAAATTTTTTTTTTTTTTCTTTAGGAAACGGGCTTCAGCTTCCAGACATTGTCTCTGCAACTCTTCCTGGTTCCTGACTGAGCGGAAGAGCTGCTCCTTATGTTTTGTAATTCACCAACTGCTACTGCACCACTGGCTGCTAGCAGTCGTATAGTAGCTGCTACAAACAGTGGTGCCTAGTACCAGCTGCCGAGATTCCCTTTCCCCAGCTTCCCACAGTGCCGTGCTACCCTTCCTACTGCTTCTCCCCCAATCCTGAGACAAAAATGCAGATATTTCACTTACAGCAGAGCTTGGAGTCTGTTATTGCGCTTATCAACTGGCTCCATGTAACAACAAGAAAGGTAGAAGCTATTTTTCAATTAAAAAAAAAAAAGTATAGGGTTTCGTGTTTGGCCAGTTGGTGTCACCAGAGTGAAAGATGTTTTTTTTTTAATTTAGATCAGAGATTTTTTATTTATTTGTTTTATCAGGACAGCTCCATTGAGCAGTGCTCATTTGCAAAGAGGTCCTGGGGAGAACAGTGTGAAAAATAACATACATACAGATATGATGATTTAATTGCCCAATAAGTACTGAAGGACATATAGGAACATAAGATAGGGTACAAGTACAGTATGATAAGATTTAATGCAAAGCTGCAGAGTACAACATAAGGTACGTGATTTAAAGATAGAAATTGAATGTTTTGTTGACAGATACAGCAGAAAGTAGAGCTATAAGGGGATATGAGACTTAAATCTGATGAGGTTTATGTTCCTGGTATCAGTGGTAGCTGTGCGGTTGTGGAAGATTTCCACATGCCTATTAGTCAGTAAGATCACAAGATTTTTTTTCTTAACCATTTTATAAACCAGATTTTGCAGCTTGTGTATGATGGAGTGTCTGGTATAATGATAGAATCATAGAAATCCGATGGCAGAAAAGGACCCCAACGGCCCATCAAGTCTGCCCCTTCCTTCCTCCTACTTATCTCCTTTTCCACAGACCCTCCTGTTCCCCACACCTATCAACGCCGTATGTCTGCCCCATGCCCTCTTGAATCCCTCCACCATTTCAGCCCCCACCACCTCCCCTGATAGTTTGTTCCAGGCCTCTACCACCCTCTCCATGAAGAATTGTCCCCTCACATTGCCTCTGTATTTTCCTCCCTCCAATCTTAGGCTGTGCCCTCTAGTTTTAGCCCCCTCCTTCCTTTTCAATAAGCCCCCCTCCTTCACCTTATTGATCCCCTTCACATACTTAAAAGTTTGTCATGTCCCCCCGTCCCTTCTGGTCTCCAATGGGTACAGATCCATTATAGTCATAATATCGTAATAGAACAGAATATTATCTTGTGATCTTGATTGCTGTATTTGAGCACTAAGGCATGACGGTGTAGGCTATTGGGGGATTTACCCGCTCCTCCTCCAATTACCCATGTCCTGGAGTGTCTTACTTGTGATTATACAGTGGACCCAAGTGTAAACTAAATTTAAAATGTGTGTATATATATATTTTTTTTATAACTGCCCTTCCTCAGCCAAGAATTACTGCAGGATATACACACGGTTAAAGACCTTAGTTGACTATTCCGTTTACAGGATTTTTTTCTGCACATTGTGTAATTTGATTTATTTGATAATTTCCTTCAATTTCTAATTTTTAATGTTTGTTTTTCTCAGGCACATGGCCACACATTCTCCTCAAAAAACACATCAGTGCACGTACTGTGAGAAAATGTTCCACCGTAAGGATCACCTCAAGAACCACCTTCAGACACATGATCCAAATAAAGAGGCATTTAAGTGTGAAGAGTGCGGTAAGACCTACAACACCAAGCTTGGTTACAAGCGGCACCTAACCATGCACGCTGCCACCAGTGGGGACCTTGCCTGCAAGGTGTGTCTTCAGACTTTTGAAACCACGCAGGTACTGCTTGAACATCTGAAGACCCATTCGGGAAAGTCTTCAGGAGTGGTCAAGGAGAAGAAGCACCCTTGTGACCATTGTGATCGGCGATTCTACACTCGCAAAGATGTTCGGAGGCACATGGTGGTCCACACGGGAAGGAAGGACTTTCTTTGCCAGTACTGTGCCCAAAGGTTCGGACGGAAGGATCACCTGACAAGACATGTCAAAAAAAGCCATTCGCAAGAATTACTGAAAATTAAGACAGAAGCTCCCGACATGCTGGATATCCTCAATTCTAGCCCACCTGTAACTGTGAAGGAAGAGCCTAATCCAGTGATGTGCATGGCTTCTAAGGACATGATGGGGAAGTCCTTTCCTAGCATGTTACCCATGGGCATGTACAGCACTCACTTTCAGAACATGTCAAATTCTGGAGTTTCGCATTCTTTGGTGCCTAGTCCATTAACAATGGGAATGGGCTGTCCCATAGAATCACCATCCCCAATCCACTCCCCTCCTCCCCAGCATCCTCCAAAATACCAGCACGGATCTACCTCATATGCCTCAGGCTTGTCCGAGAAGGCACCAAAAATGGAGCCAGATAGCTTCTTCATGGATTTACATAGTAGTATGGCCATTACATCCAATGAATCTCAAACACCTTCTGCTAAACTTGGATTGGAACCTCAGATGGGATACCTGGATGATGTGTTTGGGGAACATATGCTTTCTAAAAGCCCGGCCATCATTTCGGAATCCCTTTGTGCTGCTAATATGGACTTCTCTCATTTATTGAGTTTCTTGCCACTGAACATCCTTCCTTATAACCCACCTGTGTCTGCAGGTGGGCTAGTCATGGGCTACTCTCAAGGGGAGCAGCAGTCTTCACTTACCTCTTTGCAACCTCAGCCTCAAGATTCCCAGGGCTCTGGGGGTGGCCTTAGCCTTGGGCCTCTTCATGCATTGCCTCCTGTCTTCACTTCCAGTTTGAACACAACCACCTTGCCTCGTTTCCATCAGGCATTTCAGTAGACTGCCTTATTGGGGAAGGGGGGTCCTTTGCTTTATTTGGATGATTAATGAGCCTTACCGAAGCGCACAATACTTTTATTTTAAATAACTCCAGAAAGCTAAACTTTTCAGGGAGTTCTGTGTAGGTATTTTCTGTCCAGTCAGATTAAGCCTATAGTATAGGAGTGCCTTCAACCCATTACGTGCATAGGACATTTATTAGGCTGTAGGAGCCCTAATAACTCTAATTACTGCCACATACTGAACAGAAGGCTGAGTCATACAAGAAGAGCAAAAGGCATCCAACTTTATAAAATGTGCGTTTTTACAAAAAAATTGTGAATTAACTGCTCTTTTAGCTTCATCCATTCCAGATTAAGCTTAGGTAAATACATGGAGTCATGTTACTTTTCAAATCCGATTTCACCGGGAAAGTTAGTGAAGGAGTAGTAATGTCCCAACTTCATGTTGCACCAGGTCCCTGGAGTGACCTGGCATAAGTGATATTAGCTACTGTATTTAGTACTTTTGACAGTGCAGCTCAGTATTTTCAACACGATTGCATTGGCGTGCAGCACTTCTTGAGTGCATCGTGGGTCATGAAGTGAAAATGTTTTCGACACTGCAGAGGTATGTTCGGGGCATTTTGATTGAGTCCTGTTGCTGTTTCACTGCAACTTTGATCTGAAACCAGTTTCCCACTCACCTTCACTCACCAAGAGCTGTTGCCATACTCTCGTGTTCTGCCCATCCCTGTAGTACAGAACGATGGTCGACGTATGGTCAAACACTTTGTTGTCTACGATGCAATACACTACTGTAAAAATATTGGGATTTAATTTATGACCTTTTCATAGCACGAGCTGCTGCTTCAAACATCTGTATACCTCTGATTCCTTCAATTCCAGTTACAAATATATTTAGAGTTTTTTAATGTTGTCCTCCTGCAGTCAATCCAGGGCCCAGAAATAACCCATGAGGCAAGCTTGGAATTAAAATGGAGAGCACCAGATGTAGTAGATATATCGTTGATAGTATTCCCCAATTTTAGATAGTATTTTTTTGACAGTCGACAGGTGAATTCTTCAGTACTGTACTAAAGCTTCAGCAGCAACTATACCTTTTGAAATGGCATAAATCATGCCCATACCCTTTGGGTGGTGCCCCCTTCCCAAATTCCAATCCATTGTGATGTGTACCCTGAGGAAGACTGTAAACCTCTAATTTAGTGTTCCCTCTAGACTGATTTATGTGCCCCCTGCAACCACTGAAATTTTCTTCACTTGACGTCCCGCGTGTAATGGAATGGATGCAAACGTGCCCTCCTAATCTAGAGCCCAGTACATATGCAGAAAGGCCACTTGATTCTTTCAAAGAGGCGACTGGTAATTGTTTTAACTGCCCAAAACAAGAAAGCCACATAAAAACAAGAGATGTGTAATGTTTTTCATAATTGAAAACCATTACTCATTACATTTGTGGTTTGACCAGAAGGTGTGATCCCTTTCCCTCAATGCTGTCTGGCAACTAGTGGTGAAGCACAGCACTGAGGGACACACTACTATAAACAGCTTACTTCCAGTCAGCCCATGCAATATCCTATTTATACCATGTATGTCAGTGTGTTGTGTGATGTCACAACATGCAAACACAATATGCCATTGGGAAAAATAACATGTTATTTTCTCTGTTATGACATCACATGCTCAAATAACATTTTATTTGTCCAATTTATTTTTCTTTACATTATGTAAATAGTGGATATTCTATATGGTGTGCAGGAATAAGCTTTTTTGATCACTCTGGAATTTTGCCAACAGCGCTGTCTTGCAGCGAGTGACAGTGTCAAGTGGAATCTCGAAATGTAGGTCAGCGTTGTTGGCAACATTCTATAGTGAATAAAAATGTATTGCTGGATGCGCTGAGAAAAGTCTTATGTATACCATGGGCTACAATTCAAACTGACTGAATGCCGTGGTGATGAGGTTGCAGTGAAAATAACATGGACTGAAGCAGAAAGTAATGTTATTTTCATTGTAGCTAAATGACAGACAAAATTAACACTTTTACACTCCTATCACTCCAGTGGTATAACTATATATTTACGTGTATATAACTTTAAGACACATTTGTGTTCTGATAGAGGTTATGTGCTGGCCAGGAGACCACGGCATTCATCCCTTATTACCAGTCTTAGTAAATGGGCACTAGCTGCGTAATTCTGACACCTGTCAATCAGAACTGTATCCAGGGACTTGCTTGCAAGTAACAAAAAGAATAGTACTTATCTGACCTTCCCTCAAGCCCCAACTTTCTCCTCTGCATCACCCCTCAGCACCCATACCCCCCTCATGCAAAAAACAGAATGAGTGGCAAGTCGTCACAGTGAGTTCCCCCAGTTCATTTTGTGCCATAGCAAGATAACCTGGAGTGAAGGGAACACCTAGTATCATGCACTCATTAAATGTTTTGGTGTACAGAAACATTGCTTGTAAGAGTAGGACATGGCCTGGGTAGGGCTCATTGCTTGGGGCGCACTGACTTTAGACATTGAAGTCCAGTTTGTCCTAGACGGCTGCCTGTATGCAGTGGGGGTACTGTGACATTCCTCACTGCCTCAGTGACTGCACTCACCTTGGAAAATGAAAATCATGCATGGTAAACCCAATCAGCATTTCCTTCCATGAATACCCTGATACAATATAGTGAGTATGGTATAAAACCAAGTTCTGGGGCTTGACTTTCAAAGCCCCTGAAGATGCTGCAAGTCCCTGACATCCAAAAGAGAACGAGCTGAGACCCCACCTATGGAGTGCCGATCATGTGGTGCACGGGACTTGCGGCATTCTCCTGGCAGGCAATCAGGATTTTTCACTCCCTTGTGCCACATTCCACAAATTAGACCAGCTTCCCCCATGTCCAGCTTGTGGCATTCAGGAGACCCTTTTTACGGAGCTTGCACCAAATATTTGATGTAAGCTGCCGTAAAGTGAGGAAACTGTCACAGCTGCGCCCAAGAATAGAATATCGAGTGCAGTCACGGCACGAAATGGGTTTGTCGCAGGGCTTGGCACAAGCCCTGCATCACCCTTTGCAAATCCATCCCAGGGTACCTAAACTGCAGTCACGTGTTTAGCATCTCCGCACTGTTGCTGGTCAGGTGTGTCATGTCACGTGTGTCACTTCGGCTCGCCACTAAGCTCTTCTCAACTCGAGTAGCAAGTTGCATCTGAACGAGGAGTACAAGTGGGCTGCGGCCCACACAGTCTGAAAACCCATGAAATACTCTCTTTCAGTTAAGGTACGGGGCTTACCTGGAGGTGACCACAGTCCAGTGATATCCATGTCTGAGCCATCCTTACATTTAATAAAGGAAGTAGCCATTTTCTAAACTACTTGTTAGGCATGTAGCTTACAGAACATTGATAATGCTGTCTGTCTCAAGGTTACATGAAATGACAGCCAATGAAGTGACCCAGAAGGAAGATTGGGCCTATGACTGGTTATATATTGGGGACAGAAACTGCAGTGCATTTCAGAAAGGTTTTTTTTTTTTTTTTCCGTTTAAGCAGATTCACTTTGTCATACATACATTTTTACATATCTGCTCTCAAGGTGTTAGCTTAAAATATGTCTAATGTTAGAAAAATTCACCATATACAGGGGTTACAGTTATATTTTGCAGCTATAGCTAGCAGGGCTAGTGACTGGAGAGATCCACTGGCCACACACACAAGTTTCCTCTAGCCAGTCAGTGTAGTTATTGAAATGTTACTTTCTCCAGTACAAGCCAGCGTGGCCAGTTAGTCAAGCTGGTGGACTGGTGCCAATTCTGTCCCCCAGCATTCATTAAATATTGACAGTTTTGTCAGCTTTCTTCCACCCGTCCCCCCAGAAAGAAAAGTGATTAAGGTATTTTTCAAATTGTATTAATATGTTTTCAGTATTATTGAGAGTCATATATAATAGAAACACAGAACATAGAATTTGACGGCAGATAAGGACCAATAGGTCAATCCAATAATACCAATATTTACAGTATTATACCTTTTTGTTATGGACTGCATCTTCCAAAATAAGTGAAAAAATTATGCAAAAAACTACAAAGCCACTTTAGTGCAAGTCTGGGCACAAGGCAAGAACAGCAAACTGAACAGTCAAGGGAACACTGTTGCAACATCAGGCAAGAGACTGCAAGTTGGTCTGTGAGTTCATAAATGTATTTTATTCACAGGATCTTCTTGAATTTTAAAGCAAAAGAGCAGTGACCCCACAACCTGTGTTCCCCCTAACATTTCGTACCAGAAACTAGGCACGCTTTGAAGGGTCAGAAAGTGCCTTATTTCTGATATGAGATGGAGGAACACAGGCAGGGTCTCCACTCATTCGCTTTTGGATGTCAGGTATATCCAATTAATAAAATGTAGTTTTAAACTTAAGACACCAAATTGTGGTCTGTTGTTTAATGTGGTGACTGTGCCCAGCTGTTTGTTCTGGGGGAAAAAAAATAAACTGGTTTACTGCCATGTTACACACTGAGTTACTTCCATTCACATCAGATCTGTAAGCTTGAGAGTGACATTTCACACAGCCCCTCCATGGTAAGGATTTACCCAGGGCGTGGAAAAAGGCCTGGGAATCTCCAAATGACATTTTCTGTCCAGTGGAGTAGTGTGCATTGTGTGCGAGAATCCTTATTTATGCCCTTCTCCCTCTTCACCCCCCCCCCGACAGTCAGGCCCACAACTTCTGCACCTTTCTTCCAACCTGGAGGGCAGTTGTTAAGCAGCTACCTTCGCAACTTAAGCCAGACCCGCTCATTGGGTGAGTCAGCAGGAGGTATGCAAGCGCTTGGCAGCTCATGCCATCCCTCCGTGGGTGCGGAGCACCTCACTTCTGTGAAGTGCTCGGCCCAGGAGTGGCATGCGGAGGTTTGTACTTGCACTCCGGTGCCACACACCCTGGTGTCAGTGGGTTACACTTCAGCTACAGCAGTGGACAGCTCAAGGAATCCATGTTGAGGAGCCGCTACCCCATTTTAGAAAACCAACCAAGACTTTGGGCTGGTGTTTTAGACGTGCATCAGGGACTTATGGCACACTCATGCAACGTTCCCGCTGCTTGCGTCGATATGTTGGACCACCTAAAAAGTTTGTCTAAATATCGGGCACATTGCTCGCAGCTCATGACATCATGGGAACCCTATAATGACACATGCTACAATCATTGATGGAAGCATAATATTTGGAGACAGTTCAGCTTATATTTCACTTAGTTCTGTACTCCCCTTCCCCATTATTAATTACAGAGGTCATTTTGCATGAAAAGTGGACATTGTTGACCCTTTTGTTTATCTATTACTATAGCTTGTTTCCCCACCTTGGGTCATAACACTCTGCTTGTAACATCACAGTCAGTCCCTTGATAAAGTGTGATGTCACAACAGAGGTTTAGACTTATAGTGGGGCATTAGCTGCTGGGACAGGTGAACTCTAAGGGATAAACAAAATGGTAATATTAAATGCACGCTGAAAATAGAAACTAGAGTTAAAATCAACGTTTCGACCTTGAGTCTTCTTCAGGAAATATCTAAAAGAGAAATAAGCAAAGTTAGTGTCTCTTATGTTTTTCTGTTTTAGATATTTACTGAAGAAGACCTAAGGTCGAAACGTTGATTTTAATTCTTATTTTCTGTTTTCAGCATGCATTTAGTATTATCATTTTGTTTTGTTTTCAGACCACATGCTGACACAGCCTTGTTTTTGTTGTTATATTCTAAGGGATAAAGATAATTTGTGTAAATGTCCTCCGTAATAAATAACGTGGAGTAGAACTCTACCAATGATGTATGAAATACAAGCAAAATTGTGTCTAAATATTATAGAAAATAGAGTTAGAATTGATATTTCGACCTTATGTCTTCTTCAGGAATGTTCTCTAAAGGGAAAATAGAGAAGCTAAGAAAATTACAAAGTTTTTAACTTTGCTGTTTTTTCTTTATAGATGATTCCTGAAGAGCTAACGTTGTAACGTTGATTCTAACTGTATTTTCTATTTTCCGAATGCATTTAATATTACCTTTTTGTTTTGTTTTCAGACACCATGCTGATGCATTACATACAGTAGCTTTTTTTGTTGTTATCATTGTCCAAATATTATGTTTTTCAAAGATTTTCCTGAGGTGTGAGGAATTTATTTTTGCCCGGAAAAATGGGCAAAAACACTTTATTGTCTTGCATTCTGTAGACTTTTAGCAAAGGGTATGGTTTATGGAGAATTTTATAAGGACTCCCAGCTTCACAGGGCTAGAGTGACCTTTTCTGTCTTATTTGGCTGCAGTCTCCCCACCCCCAACCCTCAAACACCCAAGCTGTCTCTCGCGCACACACACGGGGGGGCTACCAAAATAATTTTGGAAACCATTTAGAAATATACTGGGGGAATGTATTCTGGGGCCTTGTGGCAATAAAGAAGTATTTTTTTCATCTTACCCCCCCCTCCAGTTTTGTCCTGTTTGTGCCATTACTCCTCCAAATTACAGAGTCTGACTAAAGGTGGCTGTTAAAGAACTGAAAAAGGAGCATGCAGACCCAGATATTGATTTGGTTGATCTGTGCACAGAAGTGGCAGGTATAACCCGAGTCTGTTCTTCAGTACAACCCCCACTGCTGTACCATCTTTTCTTTACTGAAGGCTGGTTTCTTTTTTTGACTTGAGCTTTTGTTGGTTGCCCAATAATTGGTAGTTGACATAATACCAAGCATCAACATGTCATGACATCAGTGAAGGTAACATTCTGTAGTGCTCCCTTCTGCCTCCATTTCTGTGTTTGATCCCTCAAACATCTCATTCTGCCTCTGTGTTTTTCATCCCTGTCTCTGTGTTTTAGCCCACACTCAGTCTCTGTTTCTTTGTTTGATCCCTCACTCTCTCACTGTTTCTGTGTTTGATCCCTCACTCTCTCACCGTTTCTGTGTTTGGTCCCTCACTCAGCCTCTGTTTCTGTGTTTGATCCCTCAGTCAGCCTCTGTTTCAGTGTTTGATCCCTCAGTCAGCCTCTGTTTCAGTGTTTGATCCCTCAGTCAGCCTCTGTTTCAGTGTTTGATCCCCCACTCAGTCTCTGTTTCTGTGTTTGATCCCTCAGTCAGCCTCTGTTTCTGCATTTGTCCCTCACTCTGCCTCTGTTTGTGTGTGTTTGATCCCTCACTCAGTTTCTGTTTCTGTGTTTGATCCCCCAGTCACTCTCTGTTTCTGTGTCTGATCCCTCACTTGGTCTCTGTTTCTGTGTTTGATCCTTCACTCTCCTCTGTTTCTGTGTTTGATCCCTCACTTGACCTCTGTTTGTGTGTCTGATCCCTCACTTGGTCTCTGTTTCTGTGTTTGGTCCCTCACTCTGATTCTGTGTTTGATACCTCACTCGGCCTGTGTTTCTGTGTTTGGTCCCTCGGCCTCTATTTCTGTGATTGATCCCTCACTCAGTCTCTGTTTCTGTGTTTGATCCCTCAGTCAGCCTCTGTTTCAATGTTTGATCCCTCACTTGATTTCTGTTTCTGTGTTTGGTCCCTCACTCGGCATCTGTTTCTGTGTTTGATCCCTCTGCCTCTATTCCTTTTTGACCCCTCATTCAGTCTCTTTCTGTGTTTGATCCCTCAGTCGGCCTCTGTATTTGTATTTGGTCCCTCACTCTGCATCTCTGTGTTTGATCCATCACTCTCCTCAGACTCTGTGTCTGATCCCTCACTTGGTCTCTGTTTCTGTGCTTGGTACCTCACTCTCACTATGTTTGATCCCTCACTTTCACTATGTTTGATCCCTCACTTAGCCTGTGTTTCTGTGTTTGATCCCTCACTCATTCTCTGTTTGATCCCTCAGTCAGCCTCTGTTTCAATGTTTGATCCCTCAGTTGGCTTCTGTTTCAATGTTTGATCCTTCAGTTGGCCTCTGTTTTTGTGTCTCACTCAGTCTCTGTTTCTGTGTTTGATCCCTCACTCTCACTCTGTTTCTGTGTTTGATCCCTCACTCTCACTGTGTTTCTGTGTTTGATCCCTCACTCGGCCTCTGTTTCTGTGTTTGATCCCTCACTTGGCAACTGCTTCTGTGTTGGATCCATCACTCAGCTTCTGTTTCTGTGTTTGATCCCTCATTCTCCCTCTATTTTTGTGTTTGATCCCACACTCTCCCTCTGTTTTCTGTGTTTATTCCATCTCTCAGCCTCTGTTTCTGTGTTTTGTCCCTCACTCGGCCTCTGTTTCTGTGTTTGGTCCACCACTCAGTATCCGTTTCTGTGTTGATCCATCGCTCAGCCTCTGTTTCTGTGTTTGATCCATCAGTTAGCCTCTGGTTCTATGTTTGGTCCATGACTCTCCCTCTGTTTCTGCGTTTGATTCCTCAGTCGGCCTCCGTTTCCATGTTTGGTCCATCACTCTCTGTTCCTGTGTTTGATCCCTCACTTGGTCTCTGTTTCTATGTTGGTGCATCACTCAACCTTTGCTTCTGTGTTTGGTCCTTCACTCAGCCTCTGTTTCTGTGTTTGGTCCCTCACTCTGCCTCTGTTTCTGTGTTTGGTCCCTCACTCGGCCTCTGTTTCTGTGTTTGGTCCCTCACTCGGCCTCTGTTTCTGTGTTTGGTCCCTCATTCTCCCTCTGTTTCTGTGTTTGGTCCATCACGCTCCTTCGTTTCTGTGTTTGATCCCTTACCCTCAGTTTCTGTATTTGATCCCTTACCCTCAGTTTCTGTGTTTGATCCTTCACTCTTCCTCTGTTTCTGTGTTTGATCCCTCACTCAGTCTCTGTTTCTGTGTTTGATTCCTCACCCAGTCTCTGTTTCTGTGTTTGATCCCTCACTCGTCTCTGTTTCTGTGTTTGGTCCCTCACTCAGTCTCTGTTTCTGTGTCTGATCCCTCACCTGGTCTCTGTTTCTGTGTTTGATCCCTCACTCGGCCTCTGTTCCTGTGTTTGATCCCTCAGCCTGCCTCTGTTTCTGTGTCTGATCCCTCACTTGGTTTCTGTTTCTGTGTTTGGTCCCTCTGCCTCTATTCCTTTTTGACCCCTCATTCAGTCTCTTTCTGTGTTTGATCCCTCAGTCGGCCTCTGTATTTGTATTTGGTCCCTCACTCTGCCTCTCTGTGTTTGATCCATCACTCTCCTCAGTCTCTGTGTCTGATCCCTCACTTGGTCTCTGTTTCTGTGCTTGGTACCTCACTCTCACTATGTTTGATCCCTCACTCTCACTATGTTTGATCCCTCACTTAGCCTGTGTTTCTGTGTTTGATCCCTCACTCATTCTCTGTTTGATCCCTCAGTCAGCCTCTGTTTCAATGTTTGATCCCTCAGTCGGCTTCTGTTTCAATGTTTGATCCTTCAGTTGGCCTCTGTTTTTGTGTCTCACTCAGTCTCTGTTTCTGTGTTTGATCCCTCACTCGGCCTGTGTTTCTGTGTTTGATCCCTCACTCGGCCTGTGTTTCTGTGTTTGATCCCTCACTCGGCCTGTGTTTCTGTGTTTGATCCCTCACTCGGCCTCTGTTTCTGTGTTTGATCCCTCACTTGGCCTCTGCTTCTGTGTTGGATACATCACTCAGCTACTGTTTCTGTGTTTGATCCCTCATTCTCTCTCTATTTTTGTGTTTGATCCCACACTCTCCCTGTTTTCTGTGTTTATTCCATTTCTCAGCCTCTGTTTCTGTGTTTTATCCCTCACTCGGCCTCTGTTTCTGTGTTTGGTCCACCACTCAGTCTCCGTTTCTGTGCTGACCCATTGCTCAGCCTCTGTTTCTGTGTTTGATCCATCAGTTAGCCTCTGGTTCTATGTTTGGTCCATGATTCTCCCTCTGTTTCTGCATTTGATCCCTCAGTCGGCCTCCGTTTCCATGTTTGGTCCATCACACTCTGTTCCTGTTTTGATCCCTCACTTGGTCTCTGTTTCTATGTTGGTGCATCACTCAACCGTTGCTTCTGTGTTTGGTCCTTCACTCAGCCTCTGTTTCTGTGTTTGGTCCCTCACTCGGCCTCTGTTTCTGTGTTTGGTCCCTCATTCTCCCTCTGTTTCTGTGTTTGGTCCCTCATTCTCCCTCTGTTTCTGTGTTTGGTCCATCACGCTCCTTCGTTTCTGTGTTTGATCCCTTACCCTCAGTTTCTGTATTTGATCCCTTACCCTCGGTTTCTGTGTTTGATCCTTCACTCTTCCTCGGTTTCTGTGTTTGATCCTTCAGTCTTCCTCGGTTTCTGTGTTTGATCCCTCACTCAGTCTCTGTTTCCGTGTTTGGTCCATCACTCTCCTTTGTTTCTGTGTTTGATCCCTTACCCTCGGTTTCTGTGTTTGATCCTTCACTTTTCCTCTTTTTCTGCGTCTGATCACTCACTTGGTCTCTGTCTCTGTGTTTGATCCCTCACTCAGTCTCTGTTTCTGTGTTTGGTCCCTCACTCAGTCTCTGTTTCTGGGTCTGGTCCTTCACTAAGTCTCTGTGTTTGGTCCCTCACGCTACCTCTGTTTCTGTTTTTTTTAGCCCTCGCTGTCCCTCCAGTGTTTCATCCCTCAGTCGGTCTCTGTTTCTGCGTTTGATCCCTCAGTCGGCCTCTGTTTCCATGTTTGGTCCATCACACTCTCTGTTCTTGTGTTTGATCCCTCACTTGGTCTCTGTTTCTGTGTTGGTGCATCACTCAACCTTTGCTTCTGTGTTTGAGCCCTCAGTCGGCCTCTGTTTCTGTGTTTGGTCCCTCACTTGGCCTCTGTTTTTGTGTTGGTCCATCACTCTGTCTCTGTTCCTGTGTTTGATCCCTCACTCTTCCTCTGTTTGTGTCTGATCCCCCACTCTGTTTCTGTTTGTTAGCCCTTGCTGTCCCTCCTGTGTTTGATCCCTCACTTGGTCTCTGTTTCTGTGTTTGATCCTCTGCCCATCGTGTCTCAAGCCAGTAAACGGGGCACTGCACTGCATACACTGCAAGCAGTGAAACTGAAGAAAACGGCACACTGCTGCCTCTGTTTCTCTATTGGCTCCTTCTCATTCACTCATTCCTATACAGACATCAAGAAAACACTCTGCCTTGTTGGGGTTGTATCTGTTTGAAAATTGGTGACTGGGAATGCCATTCTGAGCTGAAGCTGATTTCCAGATGTGACCCAGAGGGTAGGGGTTACAGAGGGGAAAGGGCAAACATGAAACAAGTGCAGGCAAAGTTAACCAGTATCATAAAAGCTAGCAATAAAAAGTGCAGATACTATATGCAGACCATAACAATCAGCAAACTAAAAAAAATATATTAAATAAGCTATTTGTACAATAAACGATATATTAATAGGTTCAAATGCCTTGGTTGACGCAGATTGGTTGGTTGGTAGCCAGCAGTGTACAGTACTGTTATTTCAGCAGAAATCAAAATTTATCTGCCTTTTGGTTTGTGTTTTTTGTTTCTAGTTTTTTTTTTTTTTTCTTTTTTCTTTTGTTATTGGAGGTGGTTCACGGCTGCCTGCATATGTGTAAGCTGTATAGGACAAAAAAAGAAGCTTATTACTTGATTTTTTTTAGTTGAGTCCAGCTGCTGCTCCTGTGTCCTTTTTAGATATGCATCTTTTAACACCATTGGTCTTGGATGCTGTGTTTACAGAACTTGATTATTTGCAAACCTCTATTATCTGTCAAAAATATCTTGCTGCAGTGTTGGCTTATGTTCGAGCATGCAGTGTAACTCCACTGGAGGGTAGTGGGTGCCTCACGTAGTCTTACAATGTATGAGTGGATGCAAGTAATATTGTTCACCGCGTAAACAGCAGTCCAGGGCCCCCTTTCACTTTATTTTGAACATGGGTTTACACTAAGATTTCTTTCTTCCAGTTCAGATCCTTCACTGTTTCATAAATTAGGAGTGGATACCAGATTTTTTTTACTGAGCAATTCCTTCCATATGGGCATAAGTAAACTCTTAAAATAACTACATTTATCATTTTGTCAAGCCTTTCCTCTTTTTGGAAGGGGGTGGATTTTTCAAATTTACAAGAAATTGCCCATGGTTGCCAGACTAGTGAATACCTCATCTTCTTTGATTATTTAAGCCCCCACTGCATCTGATGTATCACATAAGCGGCCCAGTTGAGCTGTAATGGGGCACGACCAGTCTAGAACTGTGCTAGCTGTCTGAGAAATACAGTCCCACGAACCTTTAACATTTGAGCAAGACCAGGTCATAGTTTAGTTATATATTGAAATAGTTTACCTGGGGGAAGCTACTAAGCCATAATAACACATTCTCAGAGGCATCCTGAGGGAAGGAGTATATGAGAAGACAGCACGGCAGCAACAGTGCGGCCTTGGTAACAGTGTGCAACCATGAAAAACAGGAGTAGGCATGGTATGATATATAGGTATATAAACAAATTTCAGTTTGCAGTTTACCTTTACTAGGTAATAGCACAAGCCTGCTCCTTTCTAGTGGGTATCACCAGCACATAGTGGTCTATTTGATGCCTATTCTTTTCCATGTAGATGCGAGTCCAAATGCATTTAAAAGACAGCACCTTGTAAGTGAGACAGACGCCATGTGCGGAAGTGCTCAGCTCTAAGACTGTGACCTTTCATAGTTTAGGAACATAGGAATCGTGTCAGCATATGGGGACTGCATGGTCCATTTAGTCTGCCCGTGTTTCTGCCCCCCTCCCTATTAGACTGCACCCTGATATGTCCACAGTGTCTGTCCCATGCAAGTTTGAACTCACATACTGTCTTGGATTCCTCCATCTCCTGAGGTGGGCTGTTCCACAGGTCTGTGGCCCTTTCTGTAAAGAAGGTCTTCTTGTGGTTGCTTATGAATCTGCCTTCCACCAGATGCAAGTTGTGCCCCCTTCTACGCGCATCCCTGTTTTGCTGGAAGAGTTTCACTGCTCAGTGGATGATCGTGGCTGCCATTTCTGCCTGGCACTTGTTTGGCAACTGCTCACCATCACTCGGAGTGGGCGCCAGTGTTGGAATTATGGCGGGTCCACAGGGACTTGACCGGCATAGTTATGGGGTTTCACATTAGTTTGTGCCCCACTGATGTGGTGGCAATAAATGGTCATTGGAAATGTGTTTCTGGGTAGATACATTTTTATTGGGGGGAGGCACATTTCTGAGTAGATGCACTTTTATTTGGGGGGAGGGGGGACTAATTTGTATTGTAGTATTTCCCTTCCTTCTAGAGCTGGATTTTCCTTTCTGCTCCAGGTTCTGCACTGATCTGGTGTACCATCAGGGCCCTCAGTAGTGGTGGTGTTTTTTAAGTGGTGGTGGGGGGATACATGGATTGAGAGGGGATGACATCAAAGTATGAAAAAGGCAAGGAGTATCTCCCGTCTTCCCCTCGTAGTGCTGTTAGGGCATGATTTAAACCACAAGCAGCAGGGTCTAGCTGCTCCAGCCACCTTTGCTGCTGTCACAGCTGCCGATTTCAGGTAGACAGTGCTTTAAAAGTTCACAAGAGTGTTTAGTTCTTGATGGAGATGATAGGATTTCTAGGTTTTTGTCAGAAAACCAGTGTGAGTAACCTGGTATTATTTCATCTCGGTTTTTTCTTTCTGTTTTTCTTCCAACACTAACACTCTTCTTGCTCTACACTGCCAAGAATACTAAACACTCGAGATCTTTTTCTAATGAAAGATGCCTCCCCGAGGCTTAAACATTTGTATTGTCATTTCTACACAAACATTTTAACTTTTTTTTCTTTATAAAACATCATATTCTATATATATCTATATATTTCTATATGTATATATACATACCCTGGCTTATGTGAAGAGTACTTGATAATTGCAGTGTGAAATATATGGTAATGCAGTTTGGGAGAGCCTAACGCCAATGTAGAAAGTTGAAAACACTCATAAGCCGGGGTGTTTTTCTTTATCTGCAAAATATAACTTGTGCTGGTAGGGTTAGCATTGTGGATTTCAAATTTAAACTGTAGGCTGTTTAGAGTTATGAATATAAATTTTGCTTAATTTAGCCCCTCCTAAATACCTAGGAGCTCTCTGTAGTAAATAACAGGGTGTTTTTATTAAGTGTACATATGTGAATGATGTGTTGCTTTCTTTTGCTTTGTAAAAAGGAAAAAAAAAAATCTTGTCCTCCTGTCTTTGCCTCTGCTATGATCTGCTTACAATCAGGTGTGGCTGTCGTTTCACATGCCACACACCCGGACCTCAGAAATACACAACGCATCACCTCATGGAGATTTCTATGCTATGAATAAGCCAGGGCAGAAAAACTATGGTGACCAAGAAGTGAAGCACACTCCCAAACATACAAATCTTTGAAACTGCTGTATGTTGTTCTCTCTCCTGCCACCCCACCCTACACAACGGACATGCACACACTAGAGAACTGGCTGCAATGCCTGCACTCTGTGTACTTTGTTGATATGGGAGGTGATCCAGAGTTGTTTTACAGGGAAAGGGGTAGCGCTTCCCCAGAAAAGAATGTCTAAATGTTCCTAAGTGTTTTTTTTTTGGGGGGGGGGTTGCTGCATTGCTGGATCCACAAGTGCCTGATGACTTCTGAGTACGAAGAACAGCAGTAATGACCACTTTGACCCAAGTGCTACACAACGTACGTGGGAGGAGAACAGGCAGAAGGGTGTCCTAGTCTCTCATTCCAGAGTCAGAATGGGGACCCCCAAGGGCACACTCCTTTGAGAATTGGAAGGGCTTAAAGGTTATTGAAAACAGGTTGTTCTATTGACAGCTGCTTTTTTCCCTGATCTCTTCGACTCTCAAAATTCTGTTGATGCCATGTCAGGCATTAGTCTTTATTTTCCCCCCCTGCCCATTATGGGAAGTTATTAAGTGATAAGACATACATTTATGTTGACCTCTTCATATATCAAGAGGTTGTATATGCCCGCCTTAGCAGGAGGAGAACTTCTGCAGCTCAAATGACATCAAGCTAATGACATTAAACTGTTTCTCATGCAGTGTTGTGGCTCCGAGCACTTGGGGGCAGAGGCTGTAGTGACAGAAAAACACAACTCCATGGTACATTTCAGCATTGTTTTAAAAATAAAGTGTGTTTTGCAAATATGCCTCAGCAGTGAAAATAACATTGAGGACATTTCATATTTGGAATTGTCTTTAAAGCAGCAGTGTAATGAAAAACATTTTTCGAAAAGCTAGTTTCAGCTACAGTTCACAAAAATAATTCACATACCCGTTAGATCTATATTTCTAGGTACCTCCTGTGCTACACACCTTGAGTTTTTTTTTTTTTTTTTTTATATATATTATTTTCTGAATCTTAACCTTGCCAGCTCTACAGTGCTATTTCAAAGCCAGATGTGGCGGGCATCTTTTTTTCCCCTTGAGAAAAATTTCAAAACTTACAAAATACTCAAGTTTTGGTGTAACTAGAGAAAAATTATCACCAACTAAAACTGGAAGATGTCTTGAATCTTTTATTGTGAAAAAAAGGGTTAAATTTTTTTTTTTTGGCCCAGTTTCACGGCACTGCTTCAAGCTACTGGCCTACCTTCCCAGAAACAAAGTGGTACACTGCGGACCAAGCCAGCTTGATTCTAGGTGCTTCTGTCACCAACTTTAAAGGGAGCGGGTCACTTTTTAGAGGATTTTGAGAAACAATATGTAGAAAAAAATTCAGCCTATATTTCTATAGGTTTTTCTATACTTCAGTACTACAGTAGATTCATTTGCATGGAAACCAGATCCTTGTCCCAGTGAGTTCATCTGTTTCTACTGCTTACTCCTTTGCTGCAGTCCCAGTCACCTGTGTGTGTCAAAATCCTTTCCACAGCAACAGACTGTGGATTATGAGATCAGCAGAAGCAGATGGACTCAAGCAGGCAAGGACCCTGTTTCCATTCAAATTGACCTAGTAATGAAGAACACAGGGAAGAGAAATACAGCTAGTACATGAACTATAACTTCAACGTTATCAGTAAATGATTTCTGCCATGACCAGACATCAGCAAATAGGCATTAAAAAAAAAAAAAAAACAATATGCTCTAAACAAGCCATGTTGTCATTATACACAGTCTGTCAGCAGCAGAACATGACGTTGGTGAAAGTTTTGACTTTTACTTTTCTGAGTGCCCCATACCTCTGTTTTGTATGACACTATTCATTTTGAATCTGCTTTAGCACTCCCCCCAAACATTTGAAATAATAAAAGGAGCTGTCCTTTGATATGGCCCAAACCAGGTTTTCATCTGTATTCTCAGCTGTTTTTGTACACTTGTTGTTCCATAAGGTCAGGAAGGTAGTGTCTTCTGCATACCAGTTCATTATAGTCACAAAATACTGCAGTCCAAATTTGCAAAAACATGTGTTGTACAGAGTGTTTTCATCTGTGTGTTAAATCTTGGTGTGTACTTCCCTTCATTTGCTGTTAGGAGTTTTTTTCTTCCACTAGTTTTACGACCTCTGGGGATCCCCATGTCAACATAGTGGGTTGCTCTTCTTTGTCCTACAGTGCCTCTGGTGTCATGTGAGAGTCATGCAACTGGTACCACTGACTCATCGAGGGAAGGTACTGCAGCAGTGATCTGAAGATAGCCTGATGGTTCTGGCCTCAACTAAATAACTGACTCAGTGTTTTTGTTTTCTATATGTTTTGTCTAGGTCTAGCCAGGAGGAAAATGTTTAGCTTTTAATTTCATCAAACTGTATGCAGCCATAAAAAGCACACCGATCACCTTAGGCCATTAATCCTATAATTAGTAAAGACTCTTGTTTTCTTACAGAATACGTACTTGGTTAGCCTCAGGTGGCTGCTAAGCTGTAAGTGTAGCCTTCCATGCTTACTGGATAAGGAGAGTGACTTAAAATCACAGCTGTACTACTGTAAAATTGACTGTAAACCAGTACTTGCTGAATCTATGGTCCTGGATAAATCACTGTTGCATGGGACAGGAGGCACTGTAGGAAAAAGAACAATAAACCATGGTAATATGGAGATCTCTAGAGGTTATGAAACTAGTAGGAGGGGCCATAAAACTAGTAGGCAACTAGGAAAAAAACAACTTCCTAATAGCAAACAAAGGGACGGACACACCAGGACTAAACACACAAATCAAAACACTCTGCACAACGTATGTTTTTCTGCAAGTTTTGACTGTTGTACTCCTTTAAATAATGGGTGTTGAAAACCAACAGAGAATACTAATAAAAACCTGGTCAAGCCATATTAAAAGCAGCACTCCTTTTATCATTTCATCTGTAAACAAAAATGGCAAAGCAGACTCAAAATGTGGAAAAAGGGCATCATACAAGTCAGGAGATAGGTGGCTGTCTAAAATAAAATGGGTCAAAGTTTTCACTGTCATGCACTACTGCTTTCAAATCCGATCCTGCTACAGTTTAGAGTGATACTGTTTTATACAAAAGACTGCTAGAATATTAATACATATACATTTATCGTCATGTTGTAACTGTTTTACTATTCTGAATAAGATCCCTGCTTAAAATAGCTGCCAGATAAGCCTTGGTTGCCACCTACATAATTACGACTGGGTTTCTAGTCTTCAAGGAAAACATCACAGTAGGATCAGGATTGGGCCTCGTAACTGAAAGTATCTGGAATATTCCCAAAAATTCTGCACCGCAGTAGATAATGTTTAGTATTTTCCACCTCCCAAAGAAAATGGAGGCAGATTTCTTGTTAATATTTTTACATAAAATGTGAGCTGGATCTTGTCTAAATATGTTTCTCAAAGTTTTCTCAAGAGTGATAGAATGCACTTTAAGGATCAGCCAGTCCTCCCCAGATCCAGGCAGACTTCTAAGGCCAGTAGTTTTTCAGCACATGGCTTTTCAGTTTCTTTCTTTCTAGCACTTTTTAAGAATGTTTGTTGGAGAGTATTCCCTTTGCTTTATACAAAGTAATGTTTCTATTTTAAAATGTTAAAAAGTGCCATCAGAAGACTTTTGCATAGTGTTGTTTCTGAATTAGTGTCGCCTTGTGTGTTACGGATCATTAGGTTTTGCAGACAGTATTTTTGTTCTGATCTGTACCACCAGGTGTCGTGTGTGTTATAAAATGTTTGTGTAATCTGCCATTTCAAACCTGTAATGATTGTACAGGGAAAGAAATAACAAGAAAGACAAACCTGTCTCTGGGACCAAGGTGTCAGCAACATCGTTACTGTCCCAGCACTCGACTGACGCAGCTCAGCAAAACAAAACTCAGATAATTTTTCAAGACAGGATTGCCATTGTAAATATAACAGAATCATCTTCTAGCTAAAAGGATTCAGAAGGTTTTCTATAGCTGCTATGTGTGGTCATTTGGTCTCAGCCTCACTACCGTGCTGTTTCTAAATGTTATGTTTTTCTTTTTTGATTGGTAAGCTGACGCAGTGCTTACAGGGCGGTATGTGATAGTGACAAGATACAGCTGCCTAGGGACAGCACTGTCTCATACCAGTAAGCCGTCAGCTGAGGTACTTGTCTTGTGGACAGTTCGGTTTGAATATCTATTCTTGTCTTAGTGATGTTTACCTGCTTAAGACAGGTGGTTATTTCTAACCCTGTAGATGGAGACACAAAACGTAAGCTTTGAGAATATGTGTGTTGGAGGTTGGGTGGAGGGAGGTGGGTGGTTTCTCTGTATGAATCCAGGGAAGGTTTAACATGAGCTATTAATGTGGTGCAAAATACCTCTTTCCTGCACATTTATTTAAGGGGAAACTACAAAAAAAAAAAAGGCGCTCCCCAGCTTGCTAATTTAGCCCCAATTAGCCTTTTACAGCCATTCTTGAATTTTTTTTAAAACATCCCTTCACTTTGATTTTTAAGCTGTTAAATCAGTCCAAAACTTCCACTTACAGAGGCTGTCCGCTGCCATCTTACTGGCAGCCATGCACGTTCCTTGCAGGATGCTTATGTGCCCTGCTAAAGAATGAGTCATTAGGACACATTAGCATAGGGAGAGCCATGAATGCACACAGCTGCCAGCAAGATGGCGGTGGGCAGCCTTTGGAACGGGACATTTTGGATGGCAGTCAGCTCAAAAAATATATTTAAAGATATTTGGGGGAAAAATCAAATATGGCCTTTAAAGGGCTAATGAGAGGCTCAACTAGCTGCAGGGGATGGCTGGGGTATTTTTGCATAGCTTTCAGCATTATGAAAAGAACCAACATCATTCTGCTACAGATGCCTGACGTTGCTTTGAAACACCTCTCTTTATTAATAAAATGGTCTCTCTCTCTCGCAGTTAAAATGTCTGCTTTGTAAGAGATTTTGTTTCTCATTTGCAGAAGGAGCTTGTTGGTCAGTGTTTGTATTGGCCACCAACCATCATCTTTTAAATGAAGCCTCGGACTACCGATTTTTTTCTTTTAAGTTGATATTCAAGGCTGCTAGATGTATTTGACCACATGCTGCCAAACCCTTTTTTCACGTGCGCAGCTCCCTCCATAAATGACTGAGCCTCTATTTTATCTCTTAAGTAAAATGGGCTGATTATCTGCTTCATTTGCTAGCAGGATTAATAGTATTTTTTATCCATGAGTTACCCAGAATTTTAAAACTTTTAACCTAAAATAAGCAGGTGAAAAGGGATGTTGCACCTTTTGTTAAAATAATGTGGATATGATTATGTACAGAAGAGTCCTTGTATCAGCTCTAGCCTGCCATAAAGGGGCAGACTTAGACCTCTCTTAGCACTTAAAACCCCTCTCTGCAGTATGTCATGGGACAGAGTATTTCTTTTACATGAGTTCTAATTGGGGGGGAATCGTGTGCTTTATTAAATATACATTTTTCTGTATGTTTTTAAATGTTTTTGAAAATCATGCGAGTTCTTTTAATGGATACAGTGTTAAGTGATCAGTACAATAACGTTTCACATTAGCCAGTGTTGAGTTATACTGTTGATATACTGGGAGTAAAAGGAAAAACTAATCATGCTTGTGTTCTACATTTGTCTGTTTTCTGCATGCGCACTTGTCAGGTGCGATGAATACACCTTTGTGCTCTTGTGATGGCACAGTGCACGCTACATTTGAAGGTTTGTTCTGCTTGCATGACTTTGATCCAACAATCCATTCCCTCAGCAGGCCAAACTACCGTGGAAAGCCGTGTCCCTTGCCTCTAGTGTGTTGGGCAGTACAGTTCAGCCCAGATCCTTCCTCTGCACGCCTTGGGAGTTGGAACCATACTTGAAACTTAGTCATGATGTGATTGGGCTTCGGAGCGACCTTTTAAAGTAAAATACAGTTTAAGTATGCAAATTAATATATTGATATTTTAAACAAAGTAAACAGTTTCATTTTGATTAACACAAAAAAGCTAATAAAAAGCAACCTGCTGTTAAGGAAAGATAATGCTCCTTATTTTGTAGACAGTGCAGCACTTTGCTTGAGTCTGTAGTTTCTGGCAAGACCTTTGCTGAGAGTAAGAACTTGAGCCATGCTGGCTGTCAGGTAAGCAGATTGAAGATGGCAGTAAGATCTGACAGTTTTAGACTGTGTGGCATCTGTCTTGCTGTGAGAATAGTACTGAGAAGTTTATAATAAACTAGCACTCAAGGGGAGACCAGAATAATAGCTTTGGACTACGCCTAGCGTATACTTTGTGGATGAAGCTGATGAAGAAAGGCAACCTGATGGAGGGCTAAGGCGAGATGCAACAAATGGTGTCCCCAGGCAGGGAACAGACTTGCACCAATGGGAAAGTAAAGGCATTGATACTGAACATCTAGCATGCAGTTCTACAATGCCTAAACTCATCAGTTGCCCACCTAATATGGGCAACAAGGTCAAATTTTTTTTTCTGTACAGTGGCAACATCATTGTAGAAAGTTGGGGAGTTCCTCAACATGACAGCACCTCGACTGCTCCCATTTCCCATAACTGGAGGAATGGGATCTGGGGAGGCACTGTCATCAAGTGTCCGGAGTTCTAGAATATGACACTGCCCTGCCTGCCATCATTAGGGTCAGTGAGTCTGGACAGAGTGGCATTACATGTTAGATTTTTTTCATACATTCCTATAAGTCATTTGACAGGTTTTTGTAAATTACTTGTAAACCTTGTCACAAAGGAGAGCATTCTGATTAGTGTAGTGCTGGACATGATACTTGTTTTGATTTTACTTGGTGTCTAAAAAAGGGTAGACTAGATGGGCTAGTATGGTCCTTTTCTGCCATCAAGCTTCTGTGATATGATTCATCCCCCTTGTTCCTGCCTGCCCTCATCTGGAAAACCTGTTTCAGCCCAGTCACCCACCAGCAGTGGGGACCTACCCATCATGATGTGGTTGGTGAGGACTTGCCCCTGCCATCCAAAAGCAGGATCTGGTTGGTGCCCAGTTGATGCCACGCCTGCAGTAGGACTGTCCCTCATCCCACTTGGGCATGGATTCTTTTCCTCCAATTTTCTGGTCTCTTGTGATTTCAACATGGAGTAGTGCAAAGTGTCTGACGTCCCATGCTGTCCTGGGCCTCCAAAATGTGTCAGGCACATTGCAACGGTGCGCAAACCACCTTCCCCCATCCTGGGAAGGGACAGTAGTCCTTCAGATGCTTGATTCCGAGACCTCCGGTGAATCAAGTCTGCTCTACGACCCACATTGCTGGTATGGGAGGTGGTAGCGCTACCACTGTGCCAGCAGGATGGATTACATACTTCTTTTTTTTTTTTATAATAAACTGATATTATTTAATAAGAAACTTCATAACATACAGTGGATATATTGCATGAATATAGCATGGGCACAGTAAGCAGTTGAAATGACATAATACAGCTTCATTGGAGGCAAACAAGGAACGGATCAGGCATATTTGAAAACGTACCTTATATTCCGTGTCAGGAATTAGTTGAAGCAATAGGCTATATTAAGAGATCATAGCCTACAGTCTGGCTTGTGGTGGGTAAACCAGTTGCAACAGGGCCACACATACTGGCCATCATTCATAAATAATGTTACGTTGTGCACCACCAATCCCCTTAATCTCAGATTGAATCTTACACACCCAACAAGTTGGCTGTCAGTCCCAAGGTTTTAACTGGGAAACATGCCATTCTAGGGATGTGGATATGATGTTCTGTCCACACTGTCTGGCAGTTGCCTTTCCCTTTAAGGGTCGCCAGAAATGTCTTCTAGCTGGCTTCACCCACCCGGGTGGTAACTCCCATGGCTCCACCCCATGATGCCAGATCTTCCTTTCTGCTGGAAGGTTCAGGTTCCCTCCTTACCATTCCCATGTTGAGTAGGCTGTGGCACTCAGATCTTCAGATTTACTTCCATAACTTACCCTCAAACTCATTCAAATTTTGTCTTAGCCTCGATCATTTGCCAGTGCCCTTGCAGGTAGAAGTTGTCCTATATGAACCCTCACGCCTTGTGTGTCTGCTGTCTGGGCCACAATCACAATTCACAGGCCTGCAACATTTGTCGGTTGTTTGACCCAAATGTTCTCGACGACCGCACTGCCTGCCTGCCTGAAGGGTTGACTTGAGAAACAATACCCGCCGGTCAAATCGAAGGATGCTCATTGGGTGGTCTTTGTGACTGCAAGGTCCACCGAGCGGTTAGAACAGCTCAAGGCCTTCGAGGAGGAGGAGGTGTCCCAGGCCACTGCTCAATCCTCTTCTGCCTCGGCCTTTGATCCACTGTAGTTGGGCTCCACCTATTCAGCCTCTTTCAAGGAGCTGTGACTCCTCTTGACTAAAGGAGAGGGCCCCACTGAGTCGCACAGTTCCTGCTCACACGAGGAGTCCCAGGAAGGACAAAGAGAAGACTCATCATCGATGTTCCTGGGACCAGGAATATTCCCACTCTCAGGAAACTCTGGTTTCAACTACGATTGCAACCGCGGTCTTGGCCCCTGGTTTCACGGTAACCTCATAGGACCAGTTGACTGAGATGCCAGCCGATGGTGCAGCAGAGATCTTTCTTGACCCTGTTGACTGGTTGTTGTCCAAGGAGGCTGACAACTCTCTTTTCAGGACTCCAGTCCTGCCGGTGACCACTGACGAGTCAGCCCAGCTTACTGAGCCGGAACCGCCTGTCATCAACCAAGACCAGGAGGAGACGCGGATCTCCCAGGCTCCCTCCGAGGCCCCCCATTGGCACCATCGGTCATCTTCAACTTTGGGGTTGAGCAGGTCCTGCTGACATTTGAGGTCTCACTCTCGTCACCATGATAAGTGGCACCATTGCTACTCGTCTTTGTCCTCCTCTGGTGCGGAGAGGCTTCGGCGCAAACTGTGTCGACACTATGAAGACCTTATGTGGCAACAGTTGGTACTGTCCAGGCCGAAGCCAACACCGGCTACCACCCCGGCCATTACATGGCTGTCGCCTGAAAGGCTGACACAGACTCTTCCAGCGGGGCCAGTCGACAAAATTCTGCCCTCAGCGGAGCCGGTTGAGACCCCGTTGGCTTGGCCGAAGCAGGCTTCTCTGCAAATCGTGGTGGAACAACCACCTAAATGGCTGACAACCGGGGCTCTGACCAAGGAGTTTCAGCTGACCAAGGGACTTCTCATCAGCTGTTGGTCACCCTTATGCCTGACTGCGGCAGGGCGAGGGGGACACAGGTGACCACCTGCTTTATGTGGACTCCTCAGAGTCCGAGGATTCCTCTTTAAACTCTCATCCATTAGACACGGAGTCTATCGGGGATCTTTCCATTGACGAAGGCTCTACTTCGTTCATGGACATTCTTCGGCTCATTCCCAAATCTATGGGGATGAAGCTGGAGCCTGTCCAAAAGCAGACTCTATATCCCCTCACAGAAATCCTGGACAAAGGAGATTCTCCAACGGAGGCCTTCCCAGTGGCCGAGGCCATTGTTGGCCCTGCCCTGGAGCTTTGGCAGTGCCTTGCCTCTTGCCCTGCGCCCTCGGCTCGGAGCATCCCTCGGCTGAGGGGTTGGTGTCTGACTCTATGTTTCAGTGCTCGGGCAATACCGTGGATGTCGATAGACCATCAGACAGAGAGTCTAAGAAATTGGATAATTCGGCCAAAAAGGTCTATGCTGTCTCCTCGTTAGGTCTCCGCCAGTCGAGCTCGGCCATCTTGATGGCACACTTCTCTCATGCCCTATTGGGCTCCCTATATGAGGTGATCCCTCAACTCCATGTAAACCTTCAGACCATGGTCAAACAGGTTAGAGACCAGGGTAGGGCAATAGCGAAACAGCAACTCCTGATGGCTTTGGATGTTAGGGATTCTTGTGCCCGCTCAGTGGCGGTTGCGAGTGCCATGCATTAGGGCTTGATTGCAGAGCTCTACCTTCACGACCGATACCCAGCAGAAGGGGACGGATGTCCCCGTTTTGGGCATCTACCTATTTGGGCCTGGTGTGGAGGATCATCTGCAGTGCTTTGAAAAATCCCATGACACCCTGGACTCTGTGACATCCACCCAGAAGGACAGCAAGGGCTGTAAGCAGCAGAAGCACAAGCCTTTTCCATCCCCCAACCCTGCGGCCAGACCAGCGCACCATCAGTCTGGCCGGCAGGCTCAGTCCTAGCGACCTCAGACCAAGTCTGTGGCCTCGGTAGTCCAAAGGCCTGGAGAGAAGCGCCCCGGTGGCTCCTCGGCCGGATCCTCCTCCTCCAAGCCTGTTCAGTGACAGGATGGGGGTTACCACCCTCAAACCTATCACACCTTCCCAGACCCTCCTGTGGGGGGCCTACTCCGCCAGTTCCTTTCCGCCTGGTCCGGTGTTACCACAGACAGGTGGGTTCTGGAAGTGGTTGTCAGGGTCTGCCTCTGGAATTCAAGCAATACTCCCCATGCTGAGCCTGCACTCCACGGGAGAACTTGGTATCCACAGACACTCAGCTCTTAGAGATGACATAGCCTAGCTCCTCTGCAAGGAGGTCATGGTCAGAGTTGTGGATCCTCTGGAACACCCAGAGTTTGTCTAAAGGTACTTCCTGGTGCCAAAGTGGATGGGGGGTTGGCACCCCATTCTAAATCTGCATGACCTGAACAAATTCCTCCAGTCTTGCACCTTCAGGATGGTAATTCTGTCCCAGATCTTCCCATCTTTGGAGCAAAACATGTGGTTTTGCTCTCTGGATCTTCAGGAAATGTTCTTTCATGTACCAATCCATCCATCCCATTGAAGGTTCCTGTGCTTCTGAGCAGAGGGAGCCCTGTACAAGTTCTAGGCCATGCCTTTTGGCCTCTGCTAGGCCCTCAGGGTCTTCAACAAATGCATAGCAGTGGTGGCAGCTTACCTGAGGCACAGAGGGGTCCGGGTGTACCCTTACCTGGATAACTGGCTGATAGGTCCCTCCAGACTGGCGTGGAGAGGTCCAGGGGCCTGGCCCTCCAGACCTGCATTGACCTTGGCCTCGTGGTCAGTGAGGCCAAGTCAGAACTCATCCCTTGCAAGTGATCAGTTTCATTTGGACAGAGCACGACTTGTGCTGGGCCAGAGCTGAGGTTCTCTTCTCCTTTGCCCAGTCATTTCTGGTTGGGCACTTGCACCCTCCCCGGGAATTCCTGCACCTTCTGGGTTACATGGTGGCCTGCACCAGTGTGGTCCAGTGGGCCCTTTGGTATATGCGCTCCCTCCAGTGGGAGCTGGCCAGCCAGTGGGTCACTGTGACCCAGAGGATGTGGGACACCCTCCAGTGGTGGCTTGTCCCAGAACATCTGCAGGAAGGGATCCCATTTGTCCGCCTTGAGCTGACGGTCATCCTGATGACCGACGCCTCTCTTACGGGCTGGGGTGCTCACCTGGAGGAGCAGGGTCCACGGGCTCTGGACCCCCCCAGAAGTTCCAATGCCACATCAGCCTGCTGGAGCTACAAGCGGTTCAGCTATCCCTCACCACATTTGCTCAGTTTGTCTGGAGTCAGGTGGTCCAGGTCCAGATGGAAAATATGACCATGTACTACCTCAACAAGCAGGGCGGGATGCACTCCTTGCCTCAATACAAGGAAGCTGTCCACATCTGGACTCTCCTGCGCAGCCTGGAGGCAGTGTCAGTGGCTCAGTAGGTAGCACACTCGCCTCTGAGGCCGGGAGATCAGAGGGCTGTGGGTTCAGTTCCCACATCTGGCAGTTGGGTTAATATCCCAGTACTGACACTGTAATGCAGCATGAGAGGGGTGCTGCATTTCTGAGGTGCCGTCTTTCGGATGAGATGTTAAACCGAGGTCCCATCTGCCTGGATTGGTGGTAGTTCAGGTGGATGTTAAAGATCCCATGGCACTTATCGAAAAAGAGTAGGGGAATTTCCCCGGTGTCTTGGCCAAATTTCCCTTATTCACTAAAAATACCACCAACAGCTTAATCTGGTTCAAGGTCAGTTGGCATTCATCTGTATCCCCCTCCCCCAGGTCATGCCTGAAAACAGGCAGGATTTGTCTAGTGCACTTACCCGGTCAACAAAAGCTAAATAAATAAATAAAGATCTCCTAGCCATCCATTTGGCAGGAGCCTCAGATCAGCTGGCGAATCCCTCAACCAGGTGGGTGAGGCATCTCACAAGTGATCCCTCTACCCCCGAGGTAGTTCACAGTCTGTTCTCCCAGTGGGGCACACCTCAGGTGGACCTGTTCGCCTCCAAGGAGACCGCAAAGCTGTAGCTGATTTCTACCCGACCCCCTAAGCAGGGCTCGCTGCAGGGGGGATACCTTCTCGAGGTCGTGGACCCCAGGCCTCTTTTATGCCTTTCCTCCACTTTGATCCACAAGGTGCTACTCAAGGTCAGGAGGGACAAGGCACAGGTGATACTGGTAGCTCTGGACTAGCCCTGCCAGTTTTGGTACCCTGATCTCAGCAACAGACTCCCGAGGCGTCTTCCAGCACGCCCGGACCTGCTTTCCATCAATCAGGGGAAGGTACTCCACCTGAACCTTCAATCCCTGCACCTGACAGCCTGGTTCCTGAGTGGCTAGAGTTCCAGGCTTTGGCTCTTTCTGAAGATGACCTCACCATGGTGGAGGCATCCCTCAAGGAATCAACCAGAAAATGCTATGCTTTCAAATGGAAGAGATTCTCCATTTGGTGCCAGGGCAAGGGGTTGAACCCTTCAGCCTGTCCAGTGGCTAGCATTTTGGACTACTTGTGATCTCTCTTCCAAGAGAGACTTTAGTCATCAACCCTTAAGGTGTACCCAGCAGCCATCTGTGCTTACCGAGCGCAGGCTGGTCAGCAGTCGGCACAGGAGAAAGTGGTCTGGTGCTTCTTCAAGGGCCTTGACCACATTTCTCCTCTGGTACATGAACTACCATTACCATGGGCACATGTTGCTGGTTTTGGCAAAGCTCATGGGAAAGCCATTCGGACCGATGCACATGTCTCATCTGTTGTGGAAGACTGCCTTTCTGGTGGCTGTCACTTCAGCCAGAAGGATCAGTGAGCCCCAGGCACTCTCGGTGGAGTGTACTTACCTGGTCTTCCACAGGGACAAGGTTGTCCTGCACCCCAACCCAACCCAAAGTTCCTTCTGAAGGTTGTTTCAGAGTTTCACCTGAACCAGGTGATGACTTCTCTGGTGTTCTTCACCAGTCACACCTCGGAGGCTGAACACAGGCTCCATACTTTGGATCTGAGGTGAGCGTTCACTTATTATAAAGAGCGTATGACTGGAGTCTGGGGAGAGGTTTGCCAGCTGTTTGTCACCTTTGCTGAAGCCGCACCTGGCAGACCTGCAGCCAAGCGGATGATTGGCAGGGTGATCACATCCTGCATTGATCTCTGCTATAGGTTGGCAGGTAGGGAGCCTTCTGGAGAGCTAAGGGCTCAACCCACCTGCCATACTGCTGTTTCACTGGCTGCTTCTAGGGACGTCCCTATCCAGGAAATCTGAAGGGCTACTACCTGGAAGTCAGCACACGCCTTCATTTCCCATTACCACATTGACCTCGAGTCACACCAGGATGCTGGTTTTGGGACCTCAGTTCTCCAATCTCTGTTCCCGAAGTAGGGGGCTGAACTGCTAGGAGTCTGCCAGACAGTGTGGATAGAATATCATAATCCACATCCCTAGGAAACAGGTTACTCACCTGTAACAGTAGATCTTCCACGGGGTGGTCTTTTGCAGCAGGTAATACACTTGGGTCGTCACCAGAGGCCGCTGTGGTGCACTGCAGTGCTTCTAGCAGTCTTTTGCCAGGGGCCATCCACACATGACATTAACAGTTTGCTTCCTATATAAGAGTGGGTGGTCTCTAGTATCCTCAGTTCATTTTCCCACAGTCTTCCGCTCGCACGCAGCAGCTAGTGCAAAGTGTAAGTAGTCATTGACAAGAAACTGAGCTTCAGGAATGATTTTTCTCCATTCCATTCCTTCATCAATGGATGTCAGAAGGATCTCCAAGCAAATCACCATTATTTTGTTCCTGTCATTGTGTAGAAAAATCTACTGTTACGACAACCACGTGGTCTGTGCCCATTGTCTGGGACCCACAGGACTCATCCTCCTGCAATTTGTATCAGGAGTTTAATCAAGCAACTCATCATCGACGATTGCTTGACATACAGGTTTACCTCATGGAACAAAAAGCCACTCTGTTAGAGAAGCAAAGGGCCTGTCCCAAGAACCCCCCCATGGTTACTTTGCATAAGAAGCACAAGCGGGACAAGGATGCTTCTACTTCAGCATCCTGCCCTAAGCATCCGTAGACAACCTTTTCAGGTCTTTCCTCGTCGACAGTGCTCTTGAAATCTGCCTCCTTGTCGATGGGAGTTTACTACCTCTCGTTGATGGCACTTTCTTGCACTTTATCTGCAGTTTCCACTGAACCCTATGCTACTGCCATTGGTGCCCCATCGACGGTGCCTCATCTCTCGGCGACAACAATGGTTACTACATATTTAAAATTTTCTTCCTTTTCTGACTCGACGATGAGCCAGGATCCTTTGGGACACCCTATGGATTTAATTTTTTCTGCTGCCCCTCCTCCTCCCTTGAGGCACTTCATTCACAGGGGTCAGCGTGATTGGAACTGGAACCCTGGGCTTTATCACCCAGGTTCCAGGCTGGCTTATACCCCATGTCCACTTTCTTTTATTGTCCCCCGGTTTCACAGAAGCCTCCTCCCCCCTCCCTCTACTATATCAATGAGCTTGGCCACAGTGGTACAGCAGGTCCTGGACGTAATGAGGCATTCACAATCTCCCACTATTGGTGAGAGAGGGACACCCATCACAGTCTCACACACCCCCGCCAAAACAATTTCCTGATGAGGGGCCTCTGTTCTCCACCTGGGTTCCCATCTGATTACAAGGAAGAATGCTATTCTGAGGATCTAGAATTCCCAGAAGGCATTCTGGATGATCTTGATCTTCAAGATCTGGAGTCACGTCCTCTGTCCACTCTCTCGACCATTTCATTTCTGCATGAGGACCCTTTCCGCCATACGTCAGCCTCACCTCTTGACCCATCGTTTCATGAGCTGATGGTCCAGATACAAAAAATCCTGGGTTTCTCAACCACCAAACATGATCAGCAGAGAAAGGACATGGCAGACTGTCTTGAACTGCCGGAGGAACCTGTAGTAGTGGTACCTCCACTTATCCAAACCTATCAAAATGCTGTGTTGTCTGCCTGGAACCAACCCTCTGCTGCTACAGCTCTCCCTTGGAAGGTGGATTGCCTTTATCAGGCTCCCCCAGACCACCCCTTCTTTACATCTAACCCTGAGGCAGACTCTGGTCATTGCTGCCACTCATGAGCGCACCAAATGCCCATGGCACATGAGCCCCTTCCCTCCGGACAGGGAATCCTGCCGCCTGGACTATCTGGGAAAGAAAGTTTTCCAGGCAGGCACAATGAACCTAAGAATTTTAAATTATATAGGGCACCTGGTGAAATACTAACATGCCCTTTGGCCCTCAGTGATTGACGTCAGTAAACTCCCACCTTCTCAGGAAAAGGATCAGTTGGCCACAATTTCCACAGGAAATTCCATTTCTAGGCATCTCCTCTGCCTGGGATATGGTGCGGTGGATACCTCAGCATACAACTACGTGGGTCACCCTTCACCACCATGTCTGGCTGCGTGTCTCAGGTTTTCAACCAGACGTACAACATAAACTGGTCAATGCCCCCATTTAATGGCTCTAAGCTTTTCGGCCCAGGTACCCAAACCCTATTGGATGATTTCCAAGTTTCAGATCATACCCTCTGTACTGTGCACGGTATGTACCACACACCACGGCCGTCATACCAGTACCATTCTCAAACTTTTCAGTCCAAATGGAGAGGCAAGAGCAGAGGAGCCTATAGAGGTGGATTCCACGGATGTTCCCAAACCCCCTCCTGTGCTACCACTCCAGCCACAAAGGGCCTCCACCCTCAGGGTGGGGCCGACCACCCTCCTGCCCAGTGACCTGTTAGGGATTGCCCTCGGTTTCCTCGTTCAGGCCTTGGAAGCTGTTGGGGGGGCTGCTTGGACCTTCTTCTAGAGGCCTGGAAAGCCATTACATCGGATGAGTGGGTACTCTAAATCTTACGTACAGGGCACACTCTGGAGCTTACATCTTCACCCCCCCCCCCAAGTCCATTATCTACTTGACCATATCCCCATCCTACAAGAGGAACTTCAGGCACTTTTAAACAAACAAGCCATCAATCCTGGTCCTCCTCTGGAGTACCACCAAGGGTTTTACTCCCATTTCTTTCTGGTCCCCAAACGTATGGCAGACGTCAGGCCTATACTAGATCTAAGGCAACTGAATATACACATTCAGTACAAGAAATTCCGGATGGTCACTTTAGTGTCCATTTTATTGATGTTAACACGGGGGGATTGGTTATGCACCCTGGACATTAAAGACACACATCTGCACATCCCTATCCACCCCGCCCACCACCGGTTCCTATGCTTTCACCTGCTAGGGTACCACTACCAATTTCAAGCACTTCCTTTCAGCCTCTCGTCCACTCCAGGAGTTTTCACCATGCGCTTTGCCTTAGTAGCAGCAACCTTAAGAAGGGATGGATGCTTCGTCTTCCCATACCTAGTCAATTGGCTTATAAAAGCAGACTCAGAAGCTGCTCTGCTGCTGTTCCTACAGGCCACCCTTACCCTATTTTGGTCTCTGGGCATTACCATCAGTTGGCCCAAGTCCAATCCGACTCCTACCTAATCACATCAGTACATAGGAGCAGTTCTGGACGTGATCTTCCCCAAGGTGTACTTCCCTGTTGACATACCAGACAGACTCCTTTCTCTGACCTCCCACATCCGAACCCAGCAGTACATAACAGCCAAAAGTTTTCTGCACCTTCTGGGGCATATGGCAGCTGCCATCCCCATGGTGCCTTTCGCTCATCTCCATATGAGACCAGTACAATGGGTATTTCAGAACCAATGGTGTCATTGGTTGGCACCTTCGAGGACAACATCAAGGTCACCCCCTCCCTCATTCTGCCTTGGAATGGTGGACACATCAGGACAACCTAATACAGAGCATGCCCTTCCATTCCCCTTCCCCACAGCAAATGTTAACCACGAATGCTTCCCTAGAGGGTTGGGGGGCTCACCTGGGCCCATACGGCATGCAGGACAGATGGCCTCGATTCTCTGTTATTACCTCACATAAATTTGTTGGAGTTGAGGGTGGTTCGCCTTGCCCTTTGGGCCTTTTGCCCCGCCTTCACACAGGACCTTTACTGATCCAATTGGACAACATCGCCATGGTGTTCTGTCCAAACAAAAGGGGGCACCAGATCGCACTCTTTTCTGCAGGGAAGTGCTGCTGATCTGGCAAGAAGCCATTTCCCAACAACTGACACTGATTGTTGTCCATCTACTAGGATGCCGCAATACCCTGGCAGACATTCTTAGTTAACAGTCCTCCTCGCACGAGTGGACTCTTCATCACAAAGTTCTTCAGACGAGCTTTCAGTTGTGGGGGACCCCACAACTGGATCTGTTTGCATCCCCTGTCAATCGACTCCCCAAATACGTTTTCATTATCCCAAACAGAAGGGGACTGTCTAGAGATGCCCTGTCTCGACCGGGGACAGGACTCTTCTTATATGCTCCCCCCCGTCCCACTCCTGCAACGGATTCTGCTGAAACTACAACTTGAACCTGCCATGATGATCCTCATAGCCCCCTTTTGGGCCAAGCAGGTGTAGTTTTCCCAACTTCAACAACTTGCCGTGGCAGATCCCATTCCATTGCCGATCAGACCAGATCTAACTCAGGAGTGGGGCACCCTCCTGCACCCCAACCTGAAGTCTCTACACCTTCACACTTGGCTCCTGAAGATGCTTTATAGCCCATCTTCACGTCTCCTCCCCTGTGGCCAATATTCTCTTGGCCTCACGTAAAGTATCCACCAGGGAAACAAATAATGCTAAATGGAATAGTTTTTCCATGTTGGCTACTTCCTGCTCCCTAAATCCAATTTTATGTCCTTTAACCAAAGTTTTGGATTACTTGGCATCTCTGGCCAAGACGGGCCTTAGCTATTCCTCTGTTAAAGTTCATCTGGTTTCTACTTTGGCCTTCCATGAACCATGTGAAACTGCATGCTGCAAACAACCAAAGTTTGCTTCCAAACTGCTCTCATTGTGATCCAGATTGCACTCCACTTGTCACCCACCCAGCTCCTCCCCAAAGTTTCTCTGTACTAATAGAGCTGTTCTCTCTCTCATCTCCACAGATATGAACTCCGGCGGTCCCCCGAGGGTCCGAGAGGGCACATGGATGCCCTCCCCCACAGCAGCTCAACCCTTTGAAAAACAAAATCAGGTATGCCACTCCGCAGCAACAATGCACTCTCAGCTCCTGACTCGGGAAAGCCCTGCCAATGCGTTGCATCAGCTCCCCCACCACCACCACCCCGGTCGGCTTCCAGTTATATAGGTGCAGTCACGTGACAGCTGAAACCAATCAACTGAGTTTCCCATTAGCAGGCTGTCTCTTCTCCCCACTCGAGGCCGCCTCTGCTTTTTCATTCCCTTTCGCCAAAATGATGCTTTATCCAGCTTTGTGCCTACTCCTTCAATTTCCTGTCCCCAACATAGCACCTATCTTACTCCCCCCCCCCATCTAGGCACTTCTTTGTCTACCCCTTCCTCCTACTCGTCCCTTCCCTAGGTGTACTGCCTCAAAGCTCTCTCTGGCACTCTTCCCCCTTCCAACAGCAATTCTTTTTCCCCTCCCTTCCACCTCTCCTCTCTCCTTCTCCTCCCACACACACACCTTCTCCCACTATCCACCCATCTCTGCTTCACTCTCACCAGCTGAACCTCGAGGCCTTTCTCCACTGCTTAAACTTAAGTACTCCACTCCCCAGGCACAACTCACGTAACAGAAAGAAAACCTCACCCCTCCCCCTTCCCCTACTACTACTGCTCATGGCAGGTGACATCCACTCCAACCTGGGCCCCCAAACATCCAACCAATCCACTCCTGCTCCCTCTACAGCCCAGCTCTCAGATTCTTTCCCCAAGGACCTCTGTATATTCCATATCAGTGCAAGGAGTTTGCTCCCTAAAATAGATGCCCTCTCTGGGTAAGCCAGTACAAACCCGATATACTCTGCATCACGGAAACCTGGCTATCTGCCAAAATCCCCAACTCCTCGCGCAACATCCCTGAGTATGTCATCTTCCGGCAGGACCATGGCAAGTGAGGCGGGAAGTAGTGCTGTATACCAGGTTATCCCTAACTTGCTGCATTACCTTTACAGAATCCTGCCCTGCCTCCCACCAATCCCTAGTAGCCATCATCTCGTCCTCCCCCCTTATATTGGGGTCCTATACGCCCCCCCAAAGATCCCCCTCGACACCCTCATCAAGGTGATCACCACAATCTCCTCGGTCGCTAAAAATGGTGAACTCACCCTACTAGGTGATTTCAACCTCGACTGGCTCTCCTCCAGTGCCAAAGCCTCTGCCCTGAGGATTGAAGCCCTAAACCTATCCCAACTGATCCAGGAACCAACCCGCTTAAATCACCAGTCTCAAAATCACTTCCTGCTGGACTAGATTTTAACCTGCAATCCGCACAGGACCACTGCTTTAGGCACCCTCTCCGATGCCCTCAGTGACCACTGCATCACTTACTGCATCCGCAAAATCCACTCACCATAATCCAGCCCCAAATTCATCTGGTCTCGCCTGTTGCACCTCCTGGACGAATCCACACTACAGCTCAACCTCTCAAAAGCAGACTGGCTCCCTGTCTTTGTCTCCCAAGATGTTGACCTAGCCCTATCCCACTGCAGCATCCTCCTCCTAAGCACCTGGGACTGCCATGCTCCCCTCAGGAAAGCTCGGGTTAAGCGCTACCATCACCCCTGAATCACCTCGGAACTCATTACCCTATATCGGACCAGGGACAAGGCATGGAGACAGTATAAAACTTCCCTTGCCCCCTAGTGACCTCCAAGCCTACAAATGTCTCAGAAACACATGCACCAATGTAATTCAGAAGTCTAAAGCCACATACTTCAAAGTACTACTTACCCATAATAATGCTTCCCATGCATCCTTCTGGAAGGTACTGAACTCCCTTATGGACCCCCCCCCACTAAGCAAGCCTGCCCAGTCCTCTGCTTAAATGGCAGAACAGTAGAAGACCCGGCTTCTGTAGTCTAACTATTTAATACATTCTTCACCTCCTGCGCTCTACCAAACAGCCCCTCCACCCTACCCCACAGCTCCCCCCCCGACTCTGGTTTCCTCTCCACCCCCCTTTCACGCCACAGGATGTCTACTCAGCACTTACCACTCTAAATCAGTCCAAAACCAGCCCAGATGGCCCCAGCCATCACTGCTCCTTTAACACACATACCCAACCTCTCCCTCTCAACTGCCACGGTCCCCACCACCTGGAAGATTGCCAAAATCCTTTCCCTTCATCAAGGCGGAGACCCCTCCCAACCAGGAAGCTACCAACCCATCTCACTCCTTCCCTCCCTCGCCAAACTCCAAGAATCACTCATGCTCTTCAAACTATCAGCGTTTCTCTCCTCAAACAGCTAACTCCCCCCTTTTCAGTCAGGCTTCAGAAAACATCACTCCATCATCACCACCCTGCAACGTGTAAGTGACTCTGTTCTCACTGCCATGGACAAAGGCCAAACCACCTCTGCCATCTTTATTGACCTGGCAAAAGCCTTTGATTCAGTCTCCCACCCCCCTGCTACTCTGAAATTAAGTTTCTTCGGCCTTACTCAGCCTGCCATCAACTGGTTCCACTCCTACCTCCAGAATAGACAGCATTTGGTTCAAATAGGGGACACTCTCTCCTCACTGCTACCCATCCTCTCAGGTGTCCCCCAAGGTTCTGTCCTTGGCCCCATCCTCTTTTCCAATTTTATAAACAACCTCCCCGCCACCTGCTGAAGACTTAGTTTGCTGTCAATGCACCTAGCTTCACCTGAGCTCTTTCCTTCCAAGATTACTTTAAAGGACAGAGCAGAGAACCTTACCAGAAAAGGATTAAGACTTCTTTTGGCTAAGCAGATTTACTGTGTGGTGTTACTTTTATTTTGTACTCACAGGGATTGCTACTGTTTGTTGCTAACATTTCATTGCTTTATTTTTCTCTGATTCAAATTGTTGTTAATGGTATACCTTTTTCTGCATTATTACAAGGTGTGCGCCAACGGATTACTGCTGTAATCTTCTGATTCAAATTGTCTTTTGTGAAGTGTATCTTCTGTTACTGCTTTATTTTTCTCTGTAGCAAAGTGTTTTCTTACAGGGTATATCTACTCTGAAATTATTACAGGTGGTGTTTTACAGTTTTATCTAACATTAGGATAAGCTTTCAGGGTTACTGCATTTGTTGTTGACGGATTGTTTCTGCTCTTACCTCCTTGTTTCATCCGTGGTTCTTCTTTTTCGGCAGGGGAAGGGCCTAACCACCCACTCCCATCCCCAACCACCCCACAGTACACTCCTTTTATAGGGTACCACATTTGTGAGATTTCCTGTGGCAAAGCAGGAAGGAGCGGATCAGTGGGGCATCCGTAAGATAAGCTCATTTACAGGGGCACTAGTAATTTAACTTGTTATAACAAGTTATATGAAAACAAAACACAAAATCAAACCATTACTTGCATTTTCTTCCTTCTGATTGCTCTGAACAGGTTATAAACCCAGCAACTTATCTGGAATGGATATCATTAACTGCAGGTACTGTGGAACACTTTTCAGAAGGACAGTCTTACAGGATTTAGGACACTGTCCTATATGCTGGGCCATTGGAGATCTTGGGGCTGAGCTCCAGGCAGCATGGGCATAGATTGCATGCCTCAAATTTCATATTCAAGAGGAAATACATTATAAGAACCACCCACCATTTCCCCAACATCCAACAGAAGAACCTCGATCATAGAGGGTAGTTGGTCCAGGAGGTTGGTCGGTGGTTAGGAGGGGCAAATTGGGTGCCCCATCACTCTGTGCTCTCCAACATATTGCCTCCAAAAACCATATAAACACTACAAACAGGTATCTGCCTCTAATCTCTGAAATCAAACAAAGGGGCAGAGGACACTGCAGCACAGGAGCTAGCACAACAAAACTCTCCCAAATCAGGAACCAAGACAAAAAATGCAAAAAGGAAATCCAAAAAACTTCTGATCATAGGCGACTCCATGATTCGGGGAATTGATGCCCATCTCCAGCCAGGGGTAATGGGCAGATGTCTCCCAGGTACAACAGCGTGGAGAGACACTGACTGCATTTCTAAAATTGTTCAGAAAGCAGGGGAAAACATTGACATCCTGATACACATAGGGACTAATCTCGCCAGCCGGTCAGTTGTGGAGACCAAGGAACACCTGACCAGGCTGGGTGACAAACTATCATCCATTTCATCTGACATCTCCTTCTCTGAGATCCTGCCAGTCTGGGAGAGGGGGGCAGATGGACGGAAGGTCAGAGAAGTGGAAATAGGGGAGCTAAACATGTGGCTCAAGGGCTGATGCCAGGAAAAAGGACACAGATTTGTAGGGAACTGGCAACAGTTGTGGGAGCGAAAGCTTTTTAAGTTTGATGGACTGCATCTGACTAAGGAAGGAGTCAGTGCGTTGGGGCAGAAGTTTGACGTCTTTGCAGAATATTTAAACTAGCAAATGGGGTGAGGGATGCAGCACCCCATACGTCGAATGGGAAGAACACCCCTCCCCCCTCAGCTTGTGGTCAAACAGGAATTTAGCATGTTTGCAGTTCATTTCCATCACCAGGTAAGAAAAAAGGTCCGTCTCACCATACGACACACAGGGGAAATGCAAAACCTCACCCAACAACTAACACACCGAAATCTGGCCAGTGGAAAAATCATGTACACAAATGCTCACAGCCTGGGAAATAAGATCCTAGACCTGCAGGCAATAATGTCAGAGGCTAAACTGGACATAGTAGCAATTAGTGAGACGTAGTTTACCAGTAACCACACTTAGGAGACTTCAGTACCTGGCTATGTACTGTTCAGAAGAGACCGAGGTGCAAAAAGAGGGGGTGGAGTGGCCCTGTATGTCAATGAAAATATCGAAGCTACAGAAATTCGGAATACACATGAAGAGCCAGAAGAACTGTGGGTCACCTTGGAAACAGGAAGTGGGACAGCCATAAGAACTGGGATTGTCTACAGGCCCCCAGACCAGAGGGTGGACATAGACACATTACTGTTAGAAGATATACAAAACATGACAGCTAAAGGGGAGGTTCTGATAATGGGAGACTTCAACATGCCGGATACAGGTTGGTCAATACCAGCAGGAACATCTGCCAGAACTAGACACATGGTGGATTCCCTGCAGGGGAGGGCCTCAAACAACTGGTACAACAACCCACAAAAGACAGGGCTATCCTAGATCTAGTACTGACTAACAGAGAAGGGATCACAGATTTCCGGTAGAAGGTCACCTGGGGACCAGTGACCATCACATGGTATGGTTCAGTTTGGCTACTACATCTAAATCATCCCATTCCAAGGCAAACATATGGGACTTCAGAGGAGCTGACTTTGATAAGATGGCCAACAGAGTTAAGCTAGCCCTGGCAAAAAGAAACACAGGTGAGGGGGTACAGGTAAAGTGGGCAAGCTTTAAGGATGCAGTACTTGAAGCAACATCCCATTGTGTTAGAAAAGGAAGTGAAAAAGAAGAAGGAAACCACTTTGGTTCTCAAATACAGTAGCAGAAAGGTCAGAGCCAAAAGACTGGCCTTCAGGAAATATAAGGAACACAGTGGAATGAAGATGAGGAGGCATACCAAACTGCCCTAAGGGAAGCAGGGAAGGCAGTAAGGCAGGCAAAGTCCCAAACTGAGGAAACACTAGCACGAACAGTAAAAGAAGGTGACAAGATTTTCTATAGATACATTAGTGAAAGGAGAAAGTCCAGAGGGGGTATCGCTAAGCTCAAAGGAGAAAAGGGTGTGTGTGAGGAGAAGGACCCTGTAAAAGCATCTATCCTAAATACTTTTGCTCAGTATTTACTAAAGAGAAGGTAGGGCAGGGCCCACAGCTCAGCACCATGGACACGGGGGGGGTGAGCACTCCACCCTTTACAAAAGAAGGGGTCCTACAAGAGCTCGCTAAGCCCAGGGTGGAACTAGCAGAGCCATTATCAGAACTGTTTAGTGAGTCTCTGAGCACAGGAGAGATCCCAGAAGACTGGAGAAGGGCTCATGTCATCCTGCTCCACAAGAGTGGTAGCAGGGAGGAGGCAGAGAACTACAGACCAGTCAGTCTTACCTCAGTAGTGGGCAAGATTATGGAGCAACTCCTTAAGGAAAGGATAGTGCAACACCTGGACTCCATAGGGGCACAGGATCCAAGACAGCATGGGTTTACAAAAGGAAGGTCCTGTCAAACTAATCTCATAGATTTCTTTGTCTGGGTAACCAGAGTGGTGGACCAAGGGGGAGCAGTAGATGTCGCCTACCTTGGCTTCAGCAAAGCTTTCGACACTGTTCCATATAGACGATTGATAAATAAGCTGGTGGTCTGGGTGGTCAGAAGTTGGTCAACTGGGTGGCAAACTGGTTGACGGGCAGAAAACAGAGAGTGGTGGTAAATGGTATACAGTCAGAAGAGATGCAAGACAGAAGTGGGGTACCTCAGGGATCAGTCCTGGGGCTAGTCCTCTTCAATATCTTCATTAGTGACATTGCAGATGGACTAGAGGATAAGGCTTGTCTGTTTGCAGATGACACCAAGATCTACAACAGAGTAGATGATCCAGATGGGGTGGGCAAAATGAGAAGAGATCTGGATAAACTAGCAAAATGGTCAGAAGAGTGGCAACTGGGATTTAATGCAAAGAAGTGCAAGATCATGCACATATGATCGAAACATTCAAACACCTTAATGGCATTAACAAGGTGAAAGAGTCTAACATGTTTAAATATAAAAGAAATAGCAGGACAAGAGGACACAGCATGAGATTAGAGGGAGGCCAATTAAGGGGGAATGTGAGGAAATTATTTTTCACAGAAAGGGTGGTGGATGCATGGAACAGTCTACCTCAGGAAGTGGTGGTTATGAATACAGTGCAGGGCTTCAAACAGGCGTGGGATAGGCATAAGGGAGCAATACAGATGAGTATGAATAGATAGGCCACTGACAGAGCAAAGGCCGATGGCACATTTATAAGGTAGAAAAAGAAATGGGCAGACTGGATGGGCCTTACGGTTCTTATCTGCCGTCAACTTCTATGTTTCTGCTTTTCCTCAAACATACATCTTTACGCCAACGACACCATCATCTTTGCCTCAGGCCCCTCCCATAACAGTCTGCTCCCTGACCTTCAAAATGACTTTAACAGGGTCCAAACCTGGCTTCAAAAAAACAGCAACTCAAACTAAATGCCAAAAAAACAGTAACCATGGTATTCAGTACTAGACAAAAGCTCACCTCCCTCCCTACCCACACCACCACCAATCTGCACCCTAGAAGGCTCCCGCCTCAAGATGGTGCCGGCTTTAAAGTACCTGGGAGTCTGGCTGGACAGCCACCTAAACTTTTCTGCCCACATCGAGGCAGTCTGCATCAAACTTCGGCCCAAGCTGGCCTGCCTCTATCGCCACAAAGCCTGCCTTCCCCTCTCCACCCATAACGAACTCGTAAGTAAAACTGTCCTACCAGTCATGGACTACAGCGATACCATCTATGGTTCTGCCTCAGCCTTAGTCCTCTCAAAACTCGACATCCTTCTCAACTCCTTCTGTCGGTTCGCCACAGTCTCTCCCCACCTTGCTCACCATTGCCTCCTTTACTCTTCACTTTCCTTGACCCCACTCTCGCACAGGAGGACCATCCATAGTGCCTCCCTCTTAGCTAAATACTGGTTAGGCTCCCTACCTCTACTTCCGCCTCTCACCAACCAGTTACTCTGGATACCCGCTTTGTCACAGAGGCGCACGCACTTTCCAACTCCCACGCCCACTGTTCGCCTCGGGGCAGGCAGCCTTTTCCTACTGCCTCCCCCTCCTCTGGAACAATCCCCCCAAACTCCATCAGGCCCCCCTCCCTCGCAGCTGTTAAGATACTACTTGGGCTCCTCCCTGGCCCCTCTTGCCCCAGTTGCTTTCAGGGTCCCTCCCTGGCTCAGGTCTAGTCTTCTATGGCTATCCCACTTGGTAACCTCCTGCTGCAAACAGTCTCACCCTTCATTCTCAGAGTACTCCCTGTCCTATCCTGACAATAGTCCACTCCATCATGTTTCCTGTCCAAAGCTACATATACAAAATGCTGATTTATGCTGATTACTTGTACTTATCATGCACGCTGCTGTTGCTTCTTACGTCTGTGACTAGAACGTCTTCTATTTTCTCTGTTTAGCTCTCAATGTACACCTTGTACCCGGGTCACACCTGGAAACGAGCCTCGGTTCAGTATGCCTTTCCTGGTACCAATTTTAAATAAGTAAATGTGAAGGCAAATTACTGTACCAACATCATCTTGTCAAGATGTTCTTAAGAGGCAAGTTACATATCAAACCTCCCATCAAGCGACCCACCCCTCCTTAGGATCTGAATTTCATATTGGGAAAACCCTCGGTTCCTTCAAGCCAGCAGCTACGGCCGATCTCCCCTTCCTTTCCTAGAAGATGGTGTTTTTGGTGGCTGTCACTTTGGCTTACTGAATTTCCGAGCTTCATGTCCTGATGTGTCGAGAGCCTTACTTAATCTTCCACAAGGACAGAGTGGTTCTCCACACTAGTCCCTCCTTTCTGCCCAGGTGGTTTCAGAACACACCTTAAATCAGACCATGGAATTGCCTGACTACTACCTCGAGCATTCTAATCCAAGGGAACATCTCCTACACACCTTAGATGTTCATCGTAGCCTGAGGTACTATATAAACAGTATCAAATCTCTGAGAAAGACCTCTCAATTGTTTGTCACCTTTGCCTCAATGAGGGAAGGTTCCCTGGTTGCTAAAAAAACAAACAAACAAACAAAAATTCCAGCTGGTTAGCAAATTGGATCATATTCTGTTATATGAAGTACAACAAACCCCTACCAAGGACTGTTAAAGCCTATTCCACAAGAGCGATGGCCACCACAGCAGCCTTCTTCAAAGGGGCTTCAGTCATTGATCTCTGCAATGCAGCCTCATGGTCCACAATACATACTTTCACAAAGCATTACAACCTGGATATTGCTTCTCGCCATAGGATGGCCTTCGGCCGGGCTGTCCTACAGGATGATCTAACCTAATTCCATCCACTTTGGGTATACTGCTTGGGGATCATCCCAAGTGTATTACCTGCTGCAAGAGACACCCTGTGGAAGATAGTACAGTGAGTAAGAACTTAACGTAACAGTAGATCCTACTTCGAGAGGGTTCCTGCAGTGGGTCTTCACATATAGGACTGCACCCCCTGGCGTCAGGATCACATGGCAAACTTGTAGTTATCAATCATCGGTGGGGACCGTCCACCGTTGTCAGGTGACGCGATGTTAGCGTGACTATAAAAGGGACGGTCCCGTGCCCACCCTCCAGTTCTTTCCCGCCATCACTCAGTTCGTTAGACAAAACGCAGTAGAGCGGCATTCCGTCGCCCGCCATTTTTACTGTTTACTTAGTGATTTTTTCAACGTTCTTGGATAGTTCTGTCCGTCGCCTGTTACGGTGTGTGTCATCTGGTCGGCCCAAAAAGAAGTGCTCCAAGTGTGACGTGCAGATCCTGCACGGGGATGATCACTCTCGGTGCGTCCTCTGCCTGGGACCTAGGCACAACTCGGCTGAGTGTACCATCTGCCAAGGCTTTAACCAGGCTACGCAGACCCGTCGCAAGATAACCCTTGAAGTCCATCTGCAAACCCAGAGGCTGGCTTCCATGGAAAAAGAGCTTCAGGAGCTGAGAGAAAGATCATTGTCGCCAGCCCCAGAAAAGAAAGAAAAAGGACAAGGAGAGACGCTGGGAATGGAGCCGTTCTCTCCAGGGGAAGACCAGCCAGTCAACCGACGCCGACCAGGGTGGGCCCTCCACCTCTGTGAGTACCCCACCTGCAGGGACTTCGTCTGCCCTGGCAGACCGGATGCCCTCACACACACATACCCCCACTGAGGTGAGTGGGCAGTCAGGGGTTGCCTCGTTGGAGGTTTCAGTTAGGACTCCTGCTCAGAGCACCGCCGATAAGTCGCCCTCCAGCTCTGCTATGGGGTGCCCGGCCCAGGCAGGTCAGCCCAACCCGGGTACTTCTACTCTGGTTAGCCCAGCTGAGTCTAGTAAGCCAGTCGATGGCTCCTCCACCGACTGCATAGACGACTCTGCTTTCCTGTCGGGCTCCCTTGTGGCCCCTGACTCCGGGGACAAGCATGCTCACAGGTCTAACTTCATCCCTTCGTGAGTACCAATGCCCGTAGTCTGGGTAACAAGCTTCCTGAATTAGTGGCCTTGATGGAGGAGGAACATCTGGATATCGTGGCAGTCACAGAAACATGGTACACACAGAACCTTGACTGGGACGTAAACATACCAGGATACACTATCTATAGGAGGGACATGGAGGGTAAAAGAGGAGGAGGAGTAGCTCTCTACATAAGAGAAGGAATCAAAGCAACAGAACAAAAGCGTCACCAGGGAGGAGGAGGAGGAGGAGAAGAAGCACTGTGGGTCAATTTGGAGGCAGGCAATGGCACCACAATCTGCACAGGGGTTGTATACAGACCCCCCTCTCAGGGGGAGGAAATTGTCAAGGAAATGACAAAAAGTATACTTAGAATGGCAGATAAAGGGGAGATATTGCTGATGGGTGATCCGAATATGCCAGATGTTAACTGGAGTGCAGTTGCAGCAGCCACTTCTAAGAGTTGGGTTTTTTTCTAGATGCTCCACAGGGGGCATGCCTTAGACATCTAGTATTGGAACCCACTCGAGATGGAGCAATCTTAGACCTGGTCCTCTCAAATGGAGATGGAGAGAGGATCACAGATGTAGAAGTGGGTAGCCATCTGGGAACTAGCGACTATCAACAGTATGGTTCACAATAAACACAGCAATAGAGTCAAGCCATACAAAGGCAAAAGTACTGGACTTCAGGAGGGCTGACTTTGTTAAATGGGCGAGTGCCTAAGGAATGCACTAGCAAATGGGCAGGAAGGAGGGTGGAACAACAATGGGGAATAATAAAACTGCTATCACAGAGATAATAAGCCTTGTGTGAAGCAAATAAACAAAACAAGATGATGTAAGAAACCACTATGGTTCTCAAAGGAGGTGGCAGTGAAGGTTCAAGAGAAGAAGCATTCAGAAAGTACAAGGAATCACAGAAGGAGCAGGACAGAGAAGTGTATCAGTTAAAGCAAAAGAAGCTGGAAGGCAGTCAGAACAGCAAAGGTCCTAACTGAGGAAAGATAGCCAACTCAGTTAAGAAGGGAGTAAAACCTTTTTAGGTACATCAGGGAGCAAAGGAAGACTAAGGGAGGGATAGTGAGGCTTAATAAAGGGGAGGGGGTGGGCAGAGGGTGACTGTGAAAAGGCAGAGATACTAAACAAATATTTTTGCTCAGTATTTACAAAGGAAGAGGGGGAGGTACCTAAAACAAACAATAGAAACACTCTGGATACAGAAGTTGATACCAGCCCATTTACAGAAGAAAGGGTTCTGAAAGAACTCTTAAAACTGAAGGTGGACAAAGCAATGGGGCCTGATGGGATTCATCTCAGAATTCTAAAAGAACTAAGGGTAGAACTAGTGACACCACTGACTACCCTCTTTAACAAATCATGGGAGGTTGGGGTGGTACCTGAGGACTGGAGGAGGGCTGATGTGATTCCCCTTCACAAAAGTGGGAGCAGGGCAGAAGCGGGAAACTACAGACCAGTTAGTTTAACCTCAGTGATAGGGAAAATGATGGAATCACTTCTGAAGGAAAGAATTGTCGAGTGCCTAGAGGCCAGAAGGGCACAGGACCCAAGGCAGCATGGATCCACAGCAGGAAGGTCATGCCAGATGAATCTAATAGATTTCTTTGACTGGGTGACCAAAGTAGTAGATCAGGGAGGGGCTGTGGACATGGCCTACCTAGACTTTAGCAAGGCATTTGACTCAGTCCCACACAAAAGATTAATATACAAGTTAGCCAGCCTGGGAGTGGGTCCCAAGATGATAGCCTGGGTAAAGAATTGGCTGGAGAATAGGACACAGAGGGTAATAGTAAATGGAGTCCACTCTGAAGAAAGGGGGGGTTACTAGGGTGCTGCAGGGTTCAGTATTAGGACCGGTCCTCTTCAATGTGTTTGTAAGCAACATTCCAGAGGGACTGGAAGGAAAAGGATGTCTCTTTGCAGATGACACAAAGATCTGCAACAGAGTTGATGCACAAGGTGGGGTGGAAAGGATGAGAAGGGACATGGTAAGGTTATAGGAAAGGTCATTTGTATGGCAGCTTAGATTTAATGCTAAGAAGTGCAAGGTAATGCACCTGGGAAACAAAAACCCTGGGGAAGAGTACACAATGGGGGTGAGATACTAACAACAACAAAAATGGAAAAGGACCCGGGGTAGTCATATCAGATGACTTAAAGGTGGGCAAGCAATGTGAGAGGGCAGTAAGGAGGGCTGGGGGGATACTGGGATGCATAGGAAGTGGCATCACCAGTAGAAAATAGGAAGTTGTTATCCTCTGTACAGACAGCTGGTGAGACCCCATCTGAGTACTGTGTGCAGTTCTGGAGACCCAATCTCCGCAAGGACATAGACAAGATGGAAGCTGTCCAGAGGAGGGCACTAAAATGGTGCAGGGTCTGCACCGGAAGACATATGAGGAGAGACTAAAGGAGCTTAATATGTATACCCTTGAGGAAAGGAGGAGAGGGGGACATGATAGGATCTTTCATACTTCAAGGGACCCAACAAAGTCCAAGAGGGTAGCATCTTTCAAAAAAAGAGGTGTGCAAGAACAAGGCACAATTTGAAGATAGAGGGGGCTGCTCAGAGGTAATGTAAGGAAGTATTTTTTCACAGAGAGGGTCTGGATGCATGGAACTGCCTTTCGGAGGGGTTGTGAGTCAAAAACAGTGATTGAATTCAAGCATGCATGGACAGCCATAAGGCAATTCTAGGGGGTGGGGGTAGAAAGAAGTAGGCTGCTGGTTAACTAGGATCTGCAGCTTATCCATTAGGTAGGGAAATGGGCAGACTGGGTGGACCAAGCAGTCCTTATCTGCTGTCAAATTCTATGTTTCTATCCCGGCGGGTTCCTTCCCCCAGGGATTCGCCACTGGTACCTGACCTTTCTCTCCAGTCAGATACCTTTCCTGACCCGTCTGGGGACTTGCCTGATCTTCCACTCCACCAGGTTCTATTCTCTGCTGGATACCCTACTCAGTGCAGATCCCTCACTGGACCTTCATGGGCAAGTCATTGACCTTCCTCCTGCGGGACCTCTGTGCCCTCTGCCTACCCTGTCGCCAGTCCCACTTCCCAGTGGGCCTTCATCGCCTCCTCCGGCAGGCCCAGGAGGTGATTTTCTTTGGGAATCCCCATATTCCCCAATACCCACCACCAGGAGGCCCATCGCCGGGTCACATCCCGCCAATGCCGGGGTATACCCCACGGACGCTGGGATACCTGACGCTGGACTACCCGACATCAGGATAACCAATGCCAGGATACCCTACACCAGGCTACCAGGGTCAAACTGTTTACCAATACCCTTAGTGGTACCAGGCCCGCAGCTACCCCCCCTTCATCGGGGTACCCAGGGTACCAACCCCCACCTCCACCTCCGCAGCCTGAACATGAATCCATCCCTGCGTGGTGGAAGGACGCAAAAACTCAACTTCTTTCAGAGCTGGGTCAACCTCCGGTCACAGTCATCCCTCCTGCTAGGGTGCCCCCCCAAGTCCTATACCCTGTAGCTAGGTTTCTGACAGGGATTCGGGAGCTCTACCCCCAAAGGGTCTTAGACCATGGGACCAAGTTTTGGATTCACCCAGCAGGCCAGAATCCTCAAAGTCAGACGAGGACTCTGATATAGGCTAGTCGGAGCCTCACTTTCTGGTCAAGCCTCAGCCAAAGGAGTCCTTGAAGTCTCCCCCTGAGGACCCCTCCTTTGGGGAGCTTCTTTAAACCATACAAAAATCTTGCAGATTGGTCTCCAAGGAGCTGGACCCCCAACACAAGAGGTTTGCAGAGCACCTGGACCTGGTCAGTGTGTATCCCCTTACCATTCCACCCTGGATGGGACCGCATGAGGACCTTGCATCCACTATTTGGCAGCAGCCTTCTTCCATTCCGGCTGTGTCACATAAAGTGGACTGAACGTATTTTTCCCCAGAAGGGGTCTCTCATTTGACCACTCAACCCAAGGCCGACGCCATGGTCATTACAGCTGCCAGTGACAGATTGGCCCAACCCAAACATCTTGGTGCCCCTCCGCTGGATAAGGACTCCAAGCAGCAGGTCCAGTATGGTAGAAAAATCTATGCCTCGTCCACCTGTGCGATCAGGTCCCTGAACTACATCTCACATATGGTGGCCTTTCCGAAGTCCTCCTTAGAGCTGGAGCAAGACCCTCAGGAGATTCCTGATGAACAGCTCAGGAATAAACTCCTGGAAAAAGTCAGGATGAACAAGTCATCCTACCGCCATGCCCTCCTTGCCACATATGACTCTGTCAATTTGGTTGCTTGGGGAGCGGCCACTGGGATTTGTCGCAGATGCTTAGCCTGGCTTTATCTGGTGGGGTTAGCACAAGATGTTCATTCTTCTCTCCTGGATGCTCCTTTCAGGGGTTCAGTTCTGTTTGGCGCAATGCTGAAGACATAACTGAGCTGCAGGAGAGCAGCAAGTCCCTCCGGGGCATTCCTTCCGTGTACCGTTCCGGACAGAAACAGCGGCATCAGCCCTTTCACCACCAATGGAAGTGGAACAGACAGAATGAGGGCAAACAACAAAATAAACGTGCCCCAGGTTCCAGTGCCCAAACTCCTCAGGCCAAGTTTTCCAAATCCACCTCCAGAGGAAAGGCGCCTCTCCCCTCTGCATCCTGACTCCCTACCCCTCCTTCTGCTCCCTCCGAGAACCGGGTAGGGGAAGGTTCGGCCTCCATCTGGACTCGTGGAAGGCCATCACCACAGATGCATGGGTTCTCCAACTCGTAGAAAGAGTTCGCTCAATAGAGTTTCTGAAGAGACCTCCTTCCAACCCTCTGGGAAGGTCCTTTTACCCATCAGACCCAACTCCAACTGGTGAGGCAGGAAATTCAGGCTCTGCTACAAAAGGCATCTGTAGAGCCCATTCCTTCAGGACAGACAGGAAAGGGATTCTACTCCCACTTCTTTCTGGTCCCAAAGAAGATGGGGGATTTAAGACCCATCTTAGATCTCGGCATGCTCAATCACTTTGTGGAGTACAAGAGATTCCGCATGCTGACTCTCCAGGAACTGTTACCCCTGCTCCTACCAAGCACATGGCTGTGCTCCCTGGATATGCAGGATACTTACCTCCGTATTTCCATTCTCCCAACCCACCGCCGCTTCCTCAGATTCTCCATTCTGGAGGATCATTTCCAGTTCAGAGCCCTCCCGTTTGGCCTCTCCTCAGCACCTCCGGTTTTCACCAAGTGCTTGGCAGTGGTCGCAGTATTTCTACACTGCAGGGACATCTATGTGTTCCTTTACCTGGATGACTGGCTCTTTTCAGCCCCCTCACTGGAAAGCCCGAAGGAATCCCATTCCTTCACTCTGGGCCTCTTTTCCAATCTGGGAATTTCTGTCAGTCTCCCCAAATCCCAGCTAATCCCCTCCCAGCGCCTTCAATTCATTGGAGTGGTGCTGGACGCGGTCCAGAGCAAGGCCTGCCTTCCTTCCAGTCGACCGAGTGGAGACTTTAATTGCACAAGCCACATTTGTGGCTTCCTGTCAGTGGACCACTGCTTGGTCAGTCCTTCAACTTCTGGGTCTGATGGCGGCTGCCATACCCACAGTCCCTTTGGCCAGGCTGCACATGAGGGTCGCCCAATGGCCTTTCTGAGTCCAATGGGATCAGCGACTGGATGACATGGACCAGAGAGTCCTGGTCTCCAGCAGCCTTCAAAGGGATCTCCTCTGGTGGAAGGACTCCACCAATCTATTGTTGGGGGCCTCCTTTCACCCTCCGTCTCCCTCTCAAATCCACAGTTTGGATGCTCAAACTCGGGATAGGGAGCGCATCTGGAGGACCACAGAACCTAAGGCCCCTGGTCTCCCATGGAGGAGAACCTGCACATCAATATTCTGGAGATGAGAGCAGTGCTCTATGCTCTCCAGGCATTCCAGTCACTTTTGACTCCAGGAACACTCCTCATTCACACAGATAACATGGCCACTGTCTGGTATCTAAGCAAACCGGGGTACCCGATCATACCCTCTCTGCAGGGAGGTGATGCGGGTGTAGTACTGGGCAATTCAGCATGGCCTGTCGTTGACAGCAGTCCACTTGCTGAGTGTTCACAACATTCTGGTAGTCAGTCTCAGCCGATCAGTCGCCAGGGCTCATGAGTGGGAATTAAAGCAGGAGGTAGTGGAAGACCTGTTTCTTCAATGGGGTCAACCAGACCTAGATCTGTTCGCCTCCCCATCCAGCGCAAAACTACCCAACCTTTGCTCGCTCATTCCCGGGCATGGTGCTTTTTGGCGAGATGCACTGTCTCTATCCTGGATAGGGAAGTTTCTATATGCTTTTCCTCTATTTTCTCTATTACAGAAGGTTCTGCTGAAGCTCCAAGCAGAGGGGGCTCACATGATCCTCATTGCCCCTCTGTGACCTCGGCAGATATGGTTCCTGCTGTTACAACAACTGGCTTTGGAACCACCAGTACCTCTGCCTCTCTCTCACAACCTTCTGTCCCAGGAGCAGGGCACCCCGGTACATCCGAGCCTCAAGTCTCTCCATCTTCATGCGTGACACCTGTGAACATAGCGATTTCTCACTATGGAGTCTCTGCAGAAGTAGCTCAGGTCTTAGTGGAAGCTCGGAAGCTTTCCACTAGATCCACCTATGCCATGAAATGGAAGAGATTTTGTATCTGGGCCTCTGAGAAAGGATTAGACCCTTTTTCTTGCTCTGCCTCCCAGGTGTTAGAGTACCTTTTGCATCTCTCAGAGTTGGTCCTCAGTTACTCCTCACTGAAGGTCCATCTCTCTGCAATGTTGGCCTGCCACCTTCCAATGGAGGGCAAAACCTTAGCTCAGCTAGAGGTTTCAAAAACCTTTCTGAAGAGGATCCTACATATAAAACCTCCGGTCCAGAATCCTGTTTCTCCCTGAGATCTGTTTCATGTTGGAAAAGCTTACTTTGCCCCCTTTTGAACCAGCAGCAAGTTGCGATATGCATTTTTTAGCATAGAAAACACTCTTTTTAGTTACTGTTACTACAGCTTGAAGAGTGTCAGAGCTTCAGGCTGTAGTTTGCAGAGAGCCTTATTTAATGTTTGACAGGGACCGGGTGGTCCTGCAGACTAATCCTTCGTTCTTTCTGAAAGTGGTTTCGGAAATGATTAAATCAGAGTGTTGAATTGCCGGTGTTTTTTCCAGAGCATTCCAACAGGGAGTATCTTCTGCACACCCTTGATGTGCACAGGATTTTGTGGTACTATACCTCTTGGACTAAAGAGCTTTGAAGATCAAACCAGCTTTTTGTTGCCTTTGCCTTCCAGTGTCAGGGCAAGGCGATCATGAAACAGACTCTGTCTAGGTGGCTGGCTAACTGTATTCATTACACTTACCAGAAGTACGAAAACCCCCTTCCCGGGGCAGTCAAAGGCCACTCCTCCAGGAGTGTGGCTACCTCTACTGCCTCTTTCAGGAATGTGTCCACTGCGGACATTTGTGCGGTGGCCACTTGGTCTTCCGTCCACACCTTCACTAAGCATTACAGTCTGGACATTTCCTCTAGGTATCGAGCTGGCTTTGGCCTTGCAGTTTTGCAAGGTCTTCTGTCTTGAACAGACCTTTAGTTAGCAGACATCTACCTCCTCCCGGAACCTTGTCTCCAACTCCTTTTCTTATGTCAGACTGCTTGGTATTTAGTCCTACATGTGAAGACCTACTGCAGGAACCCTTTCTAAGTAAGATATAGCAGTTACATAAGAACTTACTGTAACAGTAGATCTTGGAGAGAGGTTCCTGCAGTAGGTCTAGTTTCCCACCCACCTTTCTCATAGCTCCTGAGTTTTTACCTTGTTCCAAGCCCAGGACTCTGTTTCTTCCAGAGCTCAGGGTAACAGGAGTCTGTTACTCCTCTTTTCTGCTTTCTTTATTTAGGTCTTTGGTGGAAAAGAACTGAAGGGCGGGCATGGGACCGCCTCTTTTATAGTCATGCTGACTTTGCGTCACCTGATGATGGGGTGCGGTCCCCACCAATGATTGCTAGCTACAAGTTTGCTGTGTGGTCCTGACGCCAAGGGACGAAGTCCTGTATGTGAAGATCTACTGCAGGAACCGCTTTCAAAGATCAGTTACGGTAAGTTCTTACGTAACTGCTATATCTTTGAAGGGTATCTCTTGAAGCAGGTATGTTCCCTTCCTCCATCCCGCTCCTTCTCTAACAGAACAATTTTTGCTCCACTTGGCACGTGGGAAGGGACACCTGTGGTATCTCGGATCCCCTCGGTCCTCGCTTAGAGAGCTGAATCCGGCAGGGAACTGAGGATACCAGGGACTGCACACTCTTATATAGGCAGCAAACTGATGATGTTATGTGTGAGCGGCCCCTAGCAAAAGACTACTAGAAGAGCTGCCGTGCACCACAGTGACCTCTGGTGATGACCTAAGTGTATTACCTGCTGCAAGAGACACCCCTCAAAGATCTACTGTTATGGTAAGTTCTTCTTTCTAGGAGTGGTATATGATCATCCACATGGACCCACCCGACCTCCCCAGCTTCGGCACACAAACTCTGCTACCAGCAGACAACATCTGGCATCATGGGGTGGAGCCATGGGAGTTACCACCCGGGTGGGTGGAAGGAGCCAGCTAGAAGATGTTTCCGTTGATCCTTAAAGGGAAAGGCAACTGCCAGACAGTGTGGATGAACATCATACACCACTCCTAGAACTACTGTTGTTTTTTTTCTGATAGCCAGAATGAGGGGACTCCACATTTAAATAAATTTCCCGCCACAACCATTAACACTCCGTTCTCTCCAGTTTGAGGCAGTACAATATATTTTTACTCCATATAGCTACGGAGGGGGAAATCACAATTCAACCAGTGCTGAGCTGTAGCCTTTTGAGTGTTGATGAGTTCGAGTGCTCTACACCATTGGGGAAGGGGGCAGCTCCTAACAGGTACTCCACTGGTGCCTTGGGGCGTTAACCTCCCAACACTTTTTCTGTTATTCTGTGAACTTCTGCCCAAACTGGGTTGTACTAAATGGCAGGTGCGAGGCATAATGCAAAAAGGAGCCATTCTGAGCTTTGCATTTGGGTCAGTTAAACTACTTCTCCAGGTTGTAGGCGTGTAGCTGGAGAGAGGTTAACTGTATTTTGTGCATACGATTCATTTGCATTTGGCACAGGCGGTTGCTTAAAGAGCAAATACTAAACTGAGCGGCAGTCACCTTACAAATATCTGGAGAAATGGTCTGGTCTAGGTCCATTTCCCACTTATGTATGGGGATTGAGACCCTCCAAGGAGCAGTTTATAATAGGCAGTTAAGGGTTTTGACCCAGGCTGCGGCCTGTAAATAATTTCTCCCATGGGGGGCAGGGTTGGCTTGGAGGTGGTGGTTATATTAACCTGGGATAACCACTGCCTGACACAAATATGCAAAAATAAAACAATAATCTCCCTTCTGGATTTTAACATGCATAAGGAGGCAAGTGAGTGCATATGCCCTCTCTAAAACAGGTCACCAAGCATAGAAATACCTAGCTGTTTCAGTGCAACAGTACCTGATGTATAAAGACATTACAGCCCCTGTTGCTTCTGCTCTGTCGGCTGTGGCTGACAATTTAAATTTGTGTCCAATATGTCGATGTATTGCTACCCATATTTGTGTCATTAGCAGCAAATGGGTTTCTCACACCCTGTGCCATTACAGTGGACAAGAAGGGGAAATTGTGACCCGACAGAGATCTGGACCCATATTATCATCCAGTTTTAACCAGACTGGCTTGTGCCCCTGTGCAGCAGTGGTAATAAAGGCCATCTGTGCAGCCCAGTAATATAATTTGAAATTGGGTAGTACCCTTACCCCAGCAGAGGTAGGTGTAGAATAACTTGGTGGATCCAAGCCAGTTTACCCTGTCATAAAAAGTGTGAACCGTAAAATTAAAAGACTTAAAGAGCTGGTGTACTGCCTGCAACTAATATTAGTTTTTAAAGCAGTCAACCATTACCTTTTATATCTGAGGTACTTTCTATTTTCTCTTGTGTCAACTAGAAGATTGTTTACCTGATGTTAGTAGGTGTGATGTGTGGGACTACACTGTGCCTGGCAGCTGACATATCTATCTTTATCTCCCCTCCCTTCAACACATCATCGGCACTGTGACCTCACTGCTGCTTAGGAACAGCCACTGAGCGGCTGTCAGATCAGTCACTTGTGATATCACTGTCAGATCAGAATGCTGATGATGTAGTGTGGGGGGGATAGAGATACATATATCAGCTACCAGGCTGAGACCTATTCCACACATCCAGCACAATATTATCACATAGATGAATTCCTAATGAGCAAAAGAAAAAAAAAATTTTTTTTTCAGAAATAAAAAGTTACAACTGGCTACTTAAAATTTGTATTACTTTCCAGTCTGCCTGTTTTGACTCCACTGACTCTTTAGAGAAGATGACTGGCTCTTTGATTTGTAGAGTCTGTAAACACTGAGGGAGGGTACACATTTTAATGACATCTATTCTGCCCAAAAGGGAGGGTAGCAGAGCCCACCCCATCTCTCACATTCTGCTCTCATGGATGATAGCAAGGCTTTGTAATTGCTTTTGTATCATGTAGTTGGGAAGCATGTAATCAGAACCCAAAATTTGATCATATAGCAGATACTTCAGGAGACACAGTAGACCAACACGTAATATGTAGCCTATAAATGGGGAACAAAACTGGAGACCCCCATAGCTATGGAGAATTGGGAGCGGAGATGTTTTGAGGTGGGTAGGATCCGCCCCATCCCATGTCTGGTGGGAATACGCATGGAAACATATTACAGTACCTGCTTCTTTCAGACCCCAGTAATTACTGCCAGATATACGAGCGGACATAGTGCAGCACGTTGGAGGAACTGTGGTGAGGCTGAAGTCGCACATTTTCATATTATCTGCATATGACTCCACCTGGCTTCTTTTCTGGGAGTTCTGAGGAAACCTTTGGGTGAAACGTCAGCTGATTGGTCAGTGTGTATCACGTAATGTGCACGTCCAACATCTGTGCTGCCTAGGTCTGCTGTGGTGCACTGAGTCTGGTGCCGGCATGTATTTTAACTTTTACGGCTTAATGTTTTTCTGCCTATTTATTTATTGATTTGAACTCTTTTTGGCTTCGGGTTCAGCACAATTGTCCTGAATAAAATGAGAATTTCAGCTATGGTAAGCTGTCCTTTCATTATGTTTTGGGAAGTATGTGACTTGGGATTGTGTGATAGCAATTTGTGGTTTATTTACGAGCAACCCCCCCCCCTTTCTTTTCTGGGAGACCTGGAAAGGACCATTTCAGAAATCCTACCTACCCTGACCCGACAGATCTACCTTCTCACCCAGTATCCCAGTCAGCTAAAAGAAAGGCATATAACGTACTTTGTTGTGGAATTATGCTGTTAGCAGCAAAGTGTATTAGCAGAAAAAGATTGACCCCACAACAGATAGGGCTAGGGGAATGGAGGGATATTGTCAGTGACCTGTATGAAATAGAAAAGATTAGTTTTGGCCTTAATGACCAGCTGGACACATTTCCTTCATGATGGACTGTAGGGGTACTGTATGTCATGGAACTTAATACCAATTTTGTCCCCTGACCTGTTGAGAGCTTTGTGCAGAATAAATGCACCTGTTGGAAGGGGGGTGAGACCCTACAGAATTATGAAGGGTAGGATTGGGTTAACTGATGGTTGGTGCCCTTCTCTTCATTGTATCTCTCTCCTTGTCCCCTTATACTACATGTTCCTGTCTACTTACAGGTCCTACAGTTACTTTACTTAGGCACCTCTTGCCCCATTGCTGTTCTAGGGCAGAGGAGTTTCCATAGCTTTTTGGATGGTAGAAAACCCTACTTGTTGGCATATGATTGTGTATTCTGTGTATTATTTCTGTACTTCTGCATTGAAACCATTCTGGGGGAGCATAGCTCCCCTATGGATGCACCCACAGAGGAGACTAAGGAGGCTGAGGACAGCTGTCACAAGGGAGGCCCACAGGAAGGAGACAGAGGACACCACAAGGAAAGGAAGCAGCTCCTGGTGGGGGACTCAATTATTAGGGGGATAGAACTGGGGGGAGCAGGGAAAACTGAAGTAAGGTGCCTGCCTGGTGCCATGGCTTGAGGGACAGGAAGCATCCTCAGGATCACGGGAACAGCTGCACGGGAGTCTCGAGCTGGACGTCATTGTCCACCTGGGACAAAATGACTTGGCTCATCATGGGATTAGAGCAGTGCAGAAGGACTTTGTAGAATTGGGAGGGGCCTAAGACAAGTAGCACACACCATATCCTTCTCAGAGGTGCTGCCTGTCAATGGCATGAGTGAGGCGAGGTACTTGCACCATGCAGTTTAATGAATGGTTGAAAATGGTGTGAGCACAGGCTTTGGCTTCATTGGGGACTGGGGTTCCACCTGAGGGACACCAGCCTATACTGGCAGGATGGTCTGCATCTGTCCAGGAAGGAACAAGTCTTTTGGGCAATCGGTTTAAATGCTTCATTGGCAAGCTTTTAAACTAGTCAAGGGGAGGCACTGATAAGCAGCAGGAAAATCCCAGCCTCCCCTACAAAACGGTACTAAATGAGAAAAAGACCAAGGTAGAAAGGTCAGTGGGGGATGCTGCAACAGAAGGTAAAGCCATCAAAAAATGGAGAGCAATGAGTACCAATGCCCGTAGTCTGAGTAACAAGCTTCCTGAATTAGTGGCCTTGATGGAGGAGGAACATCTGGATATCGTGGCAGTCACAGAAACATGGTACAATAAAACCATGACTGGGATGTAAACATACCAGGATACACTATCTACAGGAGGGACAAGGAGGGTAAAAGAGGAGGAGGAGTAGCTCTTTACATAGGGAAGGAATCAAAGCAACAGAACAAAAGGGTAAACAGGGAGGAGAAGACACTGTGGTAATTTGGAAACCGCAATGGCACCACATAACATGCACAGGGTTAGATACAGACTCTTCTCGGGAGGAAATGGACAAGGAAATGATAGAAAGTATACTTAGAATGGCAGAAAAGGGAGATATTGCTGATGGGTGATCTGAATATGCCAGATGTTAACTGGAGTGCAGTTGCAGCAGCCACTTTGAAGAGTGGGGTTATTCTAGATGCCCTACAGGGGCATGCCTGACAACTAGTATTGGAGCCCACTCGAGAGGGAGCAATCTTAGACCTGGTTCTCTCAAATGGAGATGGAGAGGATCACAGATGTAGAAGTGGGTAGCCATCTGGGAACTAGCGACCATCGAACAGTATGGTCTACAATAAACACAGCAATCAGAGTCAAGCCATACAAAGACAAAGGTGCTGGATTTTAGGAGGGCTGACTTTGTTAAAATGGGTGAGTGCCTAAGGAATGCACTAGCAAATGGGCAGGAAGGAGGTGGAAGAACAATGGGAATAATAAAACTGCCATCACAGAGGTATCAAGCCTTGTGTAAAGCAAATAAAACGAACGAGGTAAGAAACCACTATGGTTCTCAAAGGAAGTGGCAGGAAGGTTCAAGAGAAAAGAAAGCATTCAGGAAGTACAAGGAATCACAGAAGGAACAGGACAGAGAACTATATCAGTGTAAAGCAAAAGGAAGCTGGGAAGGCAGTCAGAAAGCAAAGGCCCAAACCGAGGAAAAGATAGCCAACTCAGTTAAGAAGGGGATAAAACCTTTATAGGTACATCAGGGAGTGAAGGAAGACCAAGGAGGGATAGTGAGGCTTAATAAAGGGAGGAGGGTGGGCAGAGGTGACTGTGAAAAGGCAGAGATACTAAACAAATATTTTGCTCAGTATTTACAAAGGAAGAGGGGAGGTACCTAAAACAAACAGTAGAAACACTCTGGATACAGAAGTTGATACCAGCCCATTTACAGAAGAAAGGGTTCTGAAAGAACTCTTAAAACTGAAGGTGGACAAAGCAATGGCCTGATGGGATTCATCCCAGAATTCTAAAAAGAACTAAGGGTAGAACTAGTGACACCACTGACTACGCCTTTAACAAATCATGGGAGGATGGGGTGGTACCCGAGGACTGGAGGAGGGCAGATGTGATTCCCCTCACAAAAGTGGGAGCAAGGCAGAAGCAGGAAACTACAGACCTGTTAGTTTAACCTCAGTGGTAGGGAAAATGATGGAATCACTTCTGAAGGAAAGAATTGTTAAATATCTAGAGGCCAGAGGGCACAGGACCCGAGGCAGCATGGATTCACAGCGGGAAGGTCATGCCAGACAAATCTGATAGATTTCTTGACTGGGTGACCAAAGTAGTTGATCAGGGAGGGGCTGTGACATGGCCTACCTAGACTTTTAGCAAGGCATTTGACACAGTCCCACACAAAGATTAATATACAAGTTAGCCAGCCTGGGAGTGGGTCCCAAGATGACAGCCTGGGTAAAGAATTGGCTGGAGAATAGGACACAGACAGTAATAGTAAATGGAGTCCACTTGAAAAACGGGGTTAGTAGTGGGCACCGAGGGTTCAGTATTAGACCAGTCCTCTTCAATGTCTTTATAAGTGACATTGCAGAGGGACTGAAGGAAAAGTATGTCTCTTTGCAGATGACACAGAGATCTGCAACAGAGTTGATGCACAAGGTGGAGTAGAAAGGATGAGAAGGGACTTGGCAAGGTTAGAGGAATGGTCAAATGTATGGCAGCTTAGATTCAATGCTAAGAAGTGCAAGGTAATGCACCTAGGAAACAAAACCCATGGGAAGAGTACACAATTGGGGTGACATACTAACAACAACAAAATGGAAAGGGACCTGGGGTAGTCATATCAGATGACCTAAAGGTGGGCAAGCAATGTGAGAGGGCAGCAAGGAGGGTTGGGGATACTGGGATGCATAGGAGAGGCATCACCAGTAGAAAACAGGAGTTATTATCCCTCTGTACAGACAGCTAGTGAGACCCCATCTGGAGTACTGCGTGCAGTTCTGGAGACCCAATCTCCACAAAGACATAGACTGGATGGAAGCTGTCCAGAGGAGGGCAACTAAAATGGTGCAGGGTCTGCACCGGAAGACATATGAAGAGAGACTTAAGGAGCTTAATATGTATAGCCTCGAGGAAAGGAGGGAGAGGGGGGACATGATAGAAACTTTCAAGTACCTCAAGGACTCAACAAAGTCCAAGAGGGTAGCATCTTTCAAAAAAGAGGTGTGCAAGAACAAGGGGCTGAATTTGAAGATAGAGAGGAGGCTCAGAGGGTAATTTAAGAGTATTTTTCACAGAGAGGGTGGTGGATGTATGGAGCGGCTTTCCATGGGAGGTTGTGGAGTCACAAACAGTGGTGGAATTCAAGCATGCATGGGACAGTCATAAGGCAATTCTAGGGGGTTGGGGCAGGAAGAAGTAGGCTGCTGGTTAACTAGGATCTGCAGCTTATCTATCAGGTAGGGAAATGGGCAGACTGGGTGGGCCAAGTGGTCCTTATCTGCCGTCAAATTCTATGTTTCTATGAAACCTTTATTTTAATAAAAACATATTTATGAAAAAAAGGTAATCTAAACGCCAAGGTATTTAATACTGCCTGCCATTAATAGGCCCAGGGGGTTAGCAGTTAAGCAGTCTTTGGGCAACCTTCCTCCAGGGAGGATTTCACCATTTGACTAGCTGACCTTGTGGTCGGGCAGTGCACCATATTCTTGAAGTAGGGTTTGGACTGCCGGTAGATTGGCTGTGGGGTCCAGCAGGTACATAAGTATGTTGCCCGCAAAGAGAGACAACCTATTCTTTGGATCCCCCCTCATCTCAAGAGAGGGACAACCTGTGCTTTGGATTCTGCCACCCCACCTCCCAAGCCCTCTATGTCCAGGTGTGCATGAACAGCTACTGCCACTGGTTCAAGTGTAAGTATAGATATATAGCAGAGGAGAAAGGGAGCTGCCCTGGCTGGTACTTCTGGTGACAAAGAGTGGGGCAGTGAGACCCCCCATTAACAGGAATTTGAGCAGTGGAGCCTTGTATAAAGCTCCCACCCACTGCACCAACTGGTCACCTAGACTGTACCTACGCAACATCTCAAACACATACCCCACTCCACACAGTCAAAGCCCTTCTCCACATTCAGTGCAAAAATACCCCATGCATGGCTTGAGTCCTCACCCACCTCTGAATGATATTTAAAGTGCACGCTATATCAGTGTTTCCTTGGCCATTCTTTGCAAAGCCAACTTGATCAGCATGGCTCACCTTTTGCAGAAGTGAGTGAGGTGCACAGCAGTCACTTTGGCAACAGTTATATTGTCTGCAGTGAGGCATGAGATTGAGAGGTATAAGGCACATAGGGCAGGGTTCTTCTCCAGCTTAGGGAGTACTGTAATTGTAGCTGACCATGTAGAGGGGGGCATGCATCCAGTCTGCAACCTCTCCTGAACCAAGTTGATGAGGGGGACCTCCAGTTCTGGTAGAAATATCTTAAAAAAAAAAAAAAAAAATCTGTGGCTAGGCCATTTGGCCCCAGGGCCTGTACCCCACCCCAGGACTTCAGCATTGTTGAGTAGAAGGTCCATGATTTCCTTGGCACTGGTATCCACCAGGGTAATGGGTGCCTTTAAAAAGAACCTGACACTGTTTTGTAGTAGGTAAGGCCTCCCAAACTATGCAGTGAAATCATAAAAAGCACGGAATGCTCCCTCCATTTCCACCCTGTCAGACGCAAGTTTTCCCTCAGCAGTGCGAATCTGAGTGATCACTATGGCACTCTTCATGCTCTTTAAGTAGACAGATGAGCCTCCCCCTTGATGTCCCCATCAAAGAAGTGCCCAGCTTGGTCCATCCAGTGGTGTGGAGGGCTGAGGTTACATGCATCTTTGCTCTTGCCATGCTGGTGACTCGTGACACAGGTAAAAGACTGTAAAAATGGCCAGTCATCACTTACCTACAGTGGGCATCAGTGCCAGATGGCAGCCCAGTCATCACTTGCCTACAGTGGGCATCGGTACCAGATGGCAGCCTGTTTCTAGTCCTGAAAAGTGTTGTTTACCACACTGTGTTATGGTGTGATAATATCACAGTGCCTTGGCTCCATGAAATGTATATTTCCAAAACTCTCAGAACAGCTGGTGACTCACAGTGTGTCAGGTTTTTGTTCTGTGCAGACATCTGCTTCAGCTCGCTAACTTGAACTGGTCCATAGTTCATGATCACTGCCCTGAAGCTTCATAAATGAAAGGCTTGCCTGTAGTTCCGTGGCCAAGCAGCTAGCCACTCCCACTTCCTGAGCTATGTAAGCAGTTCCACTAAGCCTCACTGTGAAGCATTTTTTCTTTACAGCCGGAGCCTGTCGGTTTGTCTTCTGGGCTGGCTGTTTCTGTGCATCTCTGCTGGACTTCGGTGTTTTAGTTTTCCTGCTTCTGGTTTGTATCTTTCCTCCGGCTGTGTGCTTCCCTGTGTTTTTTGTTTCTTGTTTTGGGGCCTTTCCGTTTTCTGTTTTGCTGTGTTTTGGTTTTGTTTTTTTGGGAGGCTTTGTTTTCTAAGCTTCTAGCATACTGCTACTACAGAGCTCATACTGCTTGCTTTCAGTTGCAACTCTCAAATTACTTGCACTGCAACTGCAAACCTACTCAGAGCTTATGCTACTGCTTTCAGTTACCTACAATTGCAGCCACTGCTGTTTAATTTACTTACTATTGTACCCAGTGCTTGTGTTTTTTACACTATGCTTACCACGCTCAAACTACCGCAATGCAACTGCTATTATTATGTGTGTTTCAGCTCAACCATACCTGCTCCATGTTGCATATTTAATTCTTTTCACCTGACACAGTTTACTCTGACCCTAGCTGTGCTGAGGATTCCTGCTTTCACTCTACCTGAGCTTCACTGCACTGCCTGGCTACACCTGCTTCAAAGCATTTGTCTCCATGTTTCATTGCAGTTACAACTCTGAGGTCAGCCAACTAAGCTCCTGCTGAGGCTGTTAATATAGCTTGTTATTAAAGCTTGCCACGCCGCTGAAAATCCTCAGAGTGTTTGTCACCTTGATTTGGCTATTCATGTCTGGCTGGCTTGCCCCCAAATCAGTACTGTTTAATTGCTATACAGTATGTTATGCAGGTCCACCTATCACTACTACTGCTTACTGACCTATCAGGTCCACACTTGGTTACGCAACTGTTGCTCCTTGCTTACGCAAACCATTGCTTCATGCCTACTACCATCCCCATGGATTCAGCCTGGGATTCTGCTGCACTCAATCTGCATTCGACCTTGTAAGGTCTCAGCACTCAATGTTCATTACAATCTCAGCACGCTGTGCTCATTCAGCTCACCAGCTTTTCAGCTCTCAATCAATTTCTGGGGCATGCCAGCCATTCTATTCTGGTGCAGGGTTTCTGCAGCCACCAGTCTTGCTCTGCTTTAAGTCCGCATCTCAAGCGTGTCCAACTTGGGGTGGGATCCTTCTCACCTGGCCCATAGCTGGGTATGTCCTCACCCCAGGCTTGGCTTTAGCTGCTTGCTATGCGACAGCAGCTCCTGGTGTAGAATTTAAGACTAGCTGTGAAGGGTGGTTGCGACAATCTCCTTTGGCTCTAGTGTTCCACTATATAGTGTTTCCCTAGCGAGACACCTTCACTGCATCCTCCCTATGACTGCCTCTGGTTCACCTGGTTTGATTTAGGGCATGTAGGCCAGGTGAGTGCCTCAGCAGTTGTTGCTCTCCTCCTGCACCTTGGATGCACGTATTGTTGCAGAGTTTTCTCGCAACCTTCCACGGCGTTCCCGCTAGAGGGTTTGAGTGAGAGCCTTCCTCCAAATTGGAATATTTTCTACCTTCCTTTAATTGGGTTTTCCAAATTGCAGCTGCAGAGCCGTCACTACATAAACTATCCCAAGCCTGGAGGGAATGCGACCTAGGCCTTGGATCCCCAGAGATTTCCTCCTTATAGGGTTTTTTCTCTCCTCCATTGCCTCAGGTCATAACACTTAGCTTAGTTGTTTCCCCTAGTTTCTTTAGGTAGGTTCCGTTGTTGGATGTCCTGCTGTTCCCTCTCTCCTTAGGGGATCCCCTACTCTCAAAGCAAACCATCAGTATCATGCTGCACAAGCCTGGGCAGTCATTACAACAAGCGAGCATCTCATTGCATTATCAAACTGCCTATACTTCTCTACTACTATGTTACAGTTCCTGCTCCTATGTCTCAGTTACTGCTTGCTCATATGCTTCATGTTGCCTCCTTTTTGGGGATGATACTACATTTTTTTTTGGGGGGGGGAGATTCCTAAGGCACCTTTAGCCACCGGAACCATCCTGTTGCACCTCTAGGGGTGGAACCCTCTCCGAGGGTTCTTTGCCTTCGTACCCCTACAGAGTGGTAATTCCTCTGGAATAGAGTGTGCAAACAGCCCAAAACCAAACTAACACAGTTGCACAAGTATAACACTATACTGGCTGTGTAGGTCAGTGAAATGAAAGGCTTGCCTGTAGTTTGGTGGCCAAGCAGCCAGCCACTCCCACTACCTGAGCTATATAAACAGTTCCTTTAGGCCTCACTGTGAAGCATTTTTTCTTTGCCCCACCATCCTCCCCTCCTCCTCTAGCGGCAGCACCTTCTCCTTAGGGGGATTCCTAAGGTACCTTTAGCCACTGGAACCGTCCCATTGCACCTCTAGGGGTGGAACCCTCTCTGAGGGTTTCTTGCCTTTGTACCCCTACAGGGTGGTAATTCCTCTGGAATAGAGTGTGCGAATGGCCAAAACCAAACTAACACAGTTGCACAAGCATAACACTATACTGGCTGTGTAGGCCAGTGAATGAGCCGCATAGTCAAGCAGTTTGCGCAGCACAAACTGGTTGTGCAGATCAAACGGGAATGTTAGTGCTTGGATGGCAGTTTGAGAACCAAATCCCTGTACTGGAGATTGTTGTGCACAAAACAGTTTATGCCATAGTGCAAAAGCAGGGCTGATGCACATGCAGAATGAAGCCCGGTGAATGCCCTAAATGTCTATCTGTGCAGCAGTAGTCAACACTCGCAGGAAACACGTTCTAACTGTATGCAAATGGCTGTGGACCACAGCAACCACTGTTCTGGTGCCTGTGCAAGCCAGTTGTAATGTAGTGGAGAACCAAGGGGATGGCAGAAGCTGCATAATGGAGCTCTGTGCAGTACTGTGGATGGGGTGGGGGAGTACGGTGATTTGAAACCCTCACTATAATAGCATACTGCTGTAGTGGACCTTGAATGAGCACATTAGAACTGTCTTACTGGACTTTCTAAACTCACCAAAACATTTATTTTGCTTTGTACAAAGGTGTACAATTGGAGGGTGGACAGGGCATGGTCCGTATTTGCCCTGATTTGGCCAGTGATACAACAGCATAGGAAAAGGTTCTAACAACTGTAATCTGAATTTTTAGAAATCGGGGCACCTGTCTCTGTTATGCCATGGTCAGGGAAGGGAAATTATGTTCTTTTAGCTGTTTTAATGCTACCTGATCAATGCTAGTATCAGAGTTAACTTAAGTACGATCAGAGTTGTTTAGATTTGAACTTGATTCAGCATTGGGGACACAAATATTCCAGACTCTGGTACTTTGATTCAGTCAGTTGGTTCAGCTACTACAGTGTACAGTATGCCCCCAGTTACACTGTGACCATAAGTGGTTACTGATGGAGTTTGTGACACCGGACAGGGTGGGTCCTTGGAAGGTGGGGGGGTGCCACTAGATACCAGGGAGAACATCTGAACTACTGGGGTGGGTGATTGGAGGGTGGGGAGTACCACTAGACATTAGGGAAAATGAGCAGATGAATGAAGGGGGAAGGGTTGCCACTAGACACCAAAAAGTATGTTTACATTGAGCAGATGGGTGTTCGGGGTGAGAAGAGGCCACTTGCCACCAGTGCCTGACATGGCATGAAGCCTCAGGATGGGGCGCAAACCTGCCACTGCTTCCCACGCAAATGCACTCGTAATGGGCATGTATATGGCCCCTTAGTGCCTTCCATGCCCAGTGGGCTCATTTGCATGTTGTGTGCTGAATATCTGACTTTGGCTTCTGGTGCTGTCTGGTCTGGGGACACAGTTCTCTTATGGGCCGCTTGCAGCCTAGGTCCATGTCTGGACAGCGCTGCTTGCCTTAGCATTGTGCCAAATATGTCTCAGTATTCAAGTCAGATAGTGCCGGTGTGCTATCTGACTAAATATGGCAACCTCTGGGTCAAGTGTAGCACAAATCTTTGCGCTCTGCCTTTGCACATATTTGAATATCTAGTCCCTGATGTCCAACTTAAGAAATTTTTGATATTTAAGAGCGGTTACCTGCTCTGAATAAACAAACACTGACAGCTACTGTAGTTCTGCTGAGTGACCTATAATGACAACATTATGTCACCCACTGGTCAAGAATTGCAGAGTTACAGCTGTACAGTTACATCTCGTCACCTTTCCTGCAGGTACTCTGGGAGGAAATGACTTTTGGCATAATGCAAAAGGAGAATGTAAGGAAACAGTCCCACATGTCTCTGAAGACCTCTATCATGCCCCTTGTCTGGAACTGAACCCTTCAGTAGCTGGCCATTTTTCCCCTAATTCAGCCAACAGCTCCTGTTTTTTTTTGGGGGGGGGATCTGCTCCCTTCAGTGCTTCAGCATTACCCTGTTGGGTGAGACTAGTGCACTATGCATCCACTTCCTAGCCTGCGGTGTCAAGTGGAGAGCCCTGATGGGTGCTCCTGATCCAGCATTACATGGGAGGAATCTCAACTGAGATTTTGTCACTACTCTGCAGACCTGCTGCTCCTGAACTCAATAGGTTGCTCAGGTTGGGCATAGCCGTACGATGTGGGTGATCATTCCCCCTACTTGCTGAAATCTCCAGCAGGCATCAGTGACCAGCCACCCCCAGGCATGCAGCTTCCCAGAGGTGCTGTGCTACCCATGAAGTATTTTGAATTGGGTAACTCTGTTCCAAGTATCTTTAATTCCCTTATTGAGAGCTCATCAGCAGACAGCCTACTGATTTTGCTGGGTGTGATGCCCTAATGTGGTTAGCGGGGTCTTGTGCCTGAGCACCTGTTAGTGCCTTGGTTTCTGCTGCTTCCTAGGGGCTAATTTTACACTATGCTTTGTTCATTAAAAGTTTGCTATAACCTTATAAAAAAAAGCAAACTGTTTCTGTTTCCAAATTTGTACTTAGGGAAGGGGCTTTGTGTGGCACAAACCTCAACTTTTAAAAATGGGCCCCCTAATATTGACTAATATCTATATATACACACATGGGATATGCAGTGGTCTGACTCAAAATGAGCAATTTATGTGTGAAGGAGAAGGACCATAACTCACAAGTGCTGGCGCAACAAGTGAGTTATGAATGGCCTGCCCACTCACAGGTGTTGATAAACTGTGTATTTTGAGTGCTGACATTGCATTTTCAATTTATACATCTGTTTACTTTTTTTATAACCTTTACATGTGCTGTTTGTGTGAAAAGTTACTTGTTTCTCATTGATTTCAAATGTTGGCTTCCGTGCTTTGTAGAGGTATTGTGATGTCATCAGTATTGTAAAAGGTGCACTTTGATTGGCCCCATTATTTATTGAAATGTTTCATCAGGAAGGCACACTGAGCGACAAGTCGCTCATCTCTTGGTGCAACCTGGGGGGAAGGGGTACAGTAAGAATGAGACATTAAACATTCAAGTTAAAAGATCAACATTAATGTACAGTTGTAAGGCAGGTGTTACAACACTTATGATGTACCTAAAGTTCAAGATATCAGTTGTTACCTACCTAACCTTCAAGATATCATATTTTGACGTTGGGTACAAATATGTTACTTGTTATCTTACCATTTTTGTCCCAACTGGTGTGTGTGTGTGTGTGTGTATATGTATATTATTTATTAACAGTAGACCTTTGAGAGAATCTCCTCCCTTGAAACACACATATGGAACTGTAAGCTATTAGCATTAGGTCCACTTATAACATTTGCCCACTAGAGCCATCCTTGTTGACATACATAGACATCACCTATATAAAGTGAATGGCCCCATCATCCCTCAGTTCCCCACCAAAGATGAGCTTGGAGGATGCATCAGACTGGCAGGGACCATGAAAAACCAGAACCACAACCAGGGACATAGGAGATGGGATTGAACTAGATCATCTATCCCTAACAGGGCAGAGGGGAAGAGTTCATAGCATGGAAAAGCTTGCAAGACTTCTAGTAAGCACCATCTGAAGATCAGATGGGGGAAGGTGGGAGGTGAGCTTTGACTCAAGAGAGGTGATTTTGTTAAGATTTATTGTTACAGTAAGTAACTGAACCATCTCCTTCAAGAACATCTTTCTCCAGTCAGCTACATCTATGGAATAATTCCCAAGCCATACAGTAGGCACTGACGGAGGCAAGAAGGATCGGACTGACCCTAAGACAGGGCCTTGCAAAACAACAAGCTGGCTTGTCTACCAGAAATGATGTCCAGAATATGAGAATTACATACTCTGTCTTTCTCCCAAAACAGGATTCACTCCTGTGGGTGCCCCTGCCACTCAAGCCACCAGGAATCCAGTGGGGAAGCTTTCTGTGGTGCCTGCCTGCCCACCCAGAAACACGTATGCCGCTTCAAGAAACAGAGCAGTTGCTCTGAAGGATGTTTTCAGCAGAGTGTGGCACCTCCATTGGTTGATCAACCTCTCTGTACTTCCACTGATTGGTTCGCCTTGAGTCCACAAATAGCGTCTCTGGTGCTTGTTTTAAAATAAGACTGTCCACCTGGAGTCTGGCACTTGTTTTAAATTTAAGACTGCCAGGCTATTTAGCTGGTGGGCTGCACAGCAGTGCTTGTAATTTTTCCCACCCAGCCACCCCAACCCAACCGCTGTTAAATACCCCTCCTCCCCCACTGCTGGGAAATTTCCTGTTAGCTCCTCCCTTGTCACTCATTATTCCTGCTTTCCCCTTAAAGAAATATCTCCACTTTCTCCTACTTTCTGTCTTCCCATTTATTGTACTCCATTCTCCATTTGAGTTCATTCTCTGCTACCTACTCTACAGTTCCCCATTTGTGTTTTCTTCTTGCTACCTACTTTACAGTTCTAGCAGTCTCCAAGTTTGTCAATTGTACCCCCAATCCCACCCTGCTTTAACCTAGACTATACATCTTATACTGGTTTTTTTTCCTTCAATCTGCTAGATGCCATATATTGGTTTACCATTTTGCTCGCTATAGTGAACCCCCTTTTTTTTTATTACTTTCTCAATTTAGTTGTTGCTGGGCTTTACTTTTAGCATTACTGGTCCACTTTCTATAAATAATCACTATGCAAGCAGGAAACACCTTGCTGGTTGGCACAATTAGGTAAATCTCAAATCTCAGCCAAAGGGTAAAATGGTATAGCACGGTCACCCTTGTCAGTTTTAATTTTACACCCACCCTCTCTATATCCCAGAGTGTTACTCCCTGTCTTACTGTACCTCTAGCCTTCCTACCCAAGTCTCAGAGTGACACTATGGTGATGATTAGTTTGCTGTGGGCCCTATTATTGTTACTACTTCTACTTAGCCTGGATACTGCTTCTTCGGCTCTCCCATGTAACCAAATTTCAAAAGAATCTTCAGCGGCGTACTGCAACTATAGGGTCTCAAACTTGATTGCCCAAACTAGACTTGATCCTCAACTAAACCCTATTCTCCTAATTAGAGGCAGCATCTATTACCCTCTATCTGCCAGCAGGAAGCTATTACAGAGATGTGTATTCACCTTAACCTGCCACTGTGCAAGACTCTGGTTCCTAGCCATGATCACTATTCAGCTATCTGGGGATGTCTAACTAAATCCAGGTCCACCTACCTGTTTCTTTTCCTTAACAGATATATTTGGCATCTCCAAGAAAGGGTTATTAATTACCCATATCAATATCAGAAGTCTTACCTGTCACCATGCGGAACTTGAGGCTTGGGTGAAACTTTATAACCCTGATATACTTTGTCTTGCAGAAACTTGGCTTAAACCTGGTATACCTGATGACTTGTGCTCCTTGCCAAATTACTCCCTGTTCTGAAGGGATAGATCCTCATCCAAGCGTGGAGGTGGAGTTGCCCTGTTCTTCAAAAATCACCTCAATATCTCTATTGTCCCAGTTTCTGCCTCTCCAGCAGTGTGTGAATTCATACATACAGCTCTTTCATTGGGGAAAAGAGGCTTCATATTATCTGTGCCTATAATCCTTCTGCTGAGGGCATAGTTGGTCTCAAACAACTTCTTAACATCACCTCCCAAAGTATAAATCATAATGAGGCTGTTATCCTAGGTGATCTTAACCTAAATTGGTTAGGGTCAGCTCAAATCTACTTGCAATCTCTCACACCAGGTTATAATTTTCACCAGTTGATCTCTGAAGCAACTAGAACTATGTCATCCCTTCATATGGGTACACTGCTGGACTGGGTGATGGTTAACCACTTGGCACATGTGTTGAAGGTTGAAATACTGGTGGATGTATTAACTGACCGCTCTCCCACATTTTGTATCTTGTCTATGGTTGCGCCTCCATCTCCCCCATCTAGACTAATCACGTCTACAAACCTAGCTCATATTGACCAGGAAGCATTTTTCTATGATGTCTCCAATATTGACTGGACAGGCATCTATCATGCAAATGATGTGAAGGTCATGCTGCAGATATTCATAAACTAATTTCTTGCCATTCAATGTAAACATGCCCCCAAAATTACTAGGAGGGTCAGAGGAAAACAGACGAGGTGGCTACATAAAGACCTTCTAGCTAATCTGCCCGGAGGGACAAGCTCTGGATTCGCTACAAACTGGCCTTCAATCTGACCTTACTGTCTACCATGAACTAAGGACCGTATGTAAGAAACAAGTCTAGAGCTGCCAAGAGCAAATATTGCAAGGACCTTCTTCAAAGCTCGGCCTATGACTCAAGGAACTTCTGGGCCCATGTCAAAACGTTCCTGGGTATCTCGCAGTCGGTTACACCTGACAAAATGATCATAAATGGGGCACATTGTAATGACTCTAGGACCATCTCAAATAGTTTTAATCTTTTCTCTCATCTGTCACACTATACTGTAGCATTGCAACCTAGTGGAAAGTACTCCAATCTACCTACCACACTACTTCCAGTCAATCATACGGCCCTATTGAATGATGTTCCTCCAGCTCCACCCTTCTATTTCAAGACTACATCAAGAGCGAAAGTTCTGAAATTACTGAGATCCATATCTGTCAATACTAGCTCTGGCTGTGACTCATTGGAACCTCATCTCCTTAAGCTGGCTGTTCCTCTCATTGTCTCTCCACTTACAAGAATTTATACCTTATCTCTTACCCATAGCACCATGACGAACTTATGGAAATGTGCAACAATAACACCTGTCTTTAAAAAAGGCGACCCCAAGGATATGGCCAATTACAGATCTATAGCAATTTTCTCTGTCCTTAGCAAGATCCTTGAGAAAATAGTTGCGTCACAGACTGTTGACTACCTTACACGCTACAGTCTCCTCTCTGACACCCAGCACGGTTTCAGAAAAGGGCATAGCACCACCATGGCTCTTCTCCAACTGACTACTGACATACTGTCCAACATGGATTCTGGAAGACTCACAGGTGCCATTTTCATTGACCTCACGAAGGCTTTCAACCTCATAAATCATCCCCTGCTCCTCTCCACAAACTCCATTTCTCTGCCCCTGTTGTGGACTGGTTTTGTAGCTACCTGTCAAACAGGATGCAAACTGTCAAATTTAACTGCTCCATGTCCAACTCATCTACTGTCAACATTGGGGTCCCCTGGGGCTCTATCCTTAGGCCCCTTCTATTCTCAATTTTTATCAACAATGCTGCTGAGGTCCTAAAATCCTGTTTGGCTATTCTCTACGCTGATGACCTGGTCATCTATACTAGTTCTGCTAGTATTGCCTGCATAAACTCATCACTTACCTCTGACTTCAGTAAGGTCTTAGACTGGCTACTTGACCGTAAGCTTGTATTAAATGACAAGAAAACAAAAGCCATGCTCCTAGGATCCGCACCGAAGACAAAGGTCTGTTCCAGTTTGCTGGAGGTTCTTCACCCAGGAGGAATTCCACTTGAAAATGTTCCTTCAAGTATCTTGGGATCTTGCTGGACCAATCCCTGGACTTTAACATTCACATTCAATCCTTGTGCAAATCTATAAACTCGAAACTGGGAGTAGTTTACAGAATGAGCTACATGCTTACACCCTCGGTGAAACTAACAATTGCCAGAGGCATCTTGCTCCCAACCCTTACTTATGGTGCCTCTATTCTTACCTCTGCCCATAAAGCCTCCCTACTAAAATGGGATGCAACTTATAACAATATGTGCCAATTTGCCTCTTCGTCGCCGCGACTCAAGCATCACTGCCTTCTCTATAAGGATCTGAATTGGCTCTCGCCTTCTGCCAGTAGACAATACTACATTGGATCACTAATTGACTCAATCATCCGGCAGAAAAACCCATCCCAGCTGGCAGTGTTTCTGGTCCTTCAACCAACCTCCCATGGCCTGCGATCAGCTGACAAATCTATGCTTTATGTTCTGAGATGTACAACTAAAGGCACTGGGGCCTTCCAGTACTCTGCTCCCTGGCTGTGGAATGCTCTTCCACCCAACCTCCCGTTGTCGCAGTCTTACTTTAGTTTTAAAAGTGTATATCGTCGTTATTTATCCTTAGCTGATACTTGCACATGAGTTGACCCAACCTGAACTCCTGAGACTTACCAGTAATTGACATCCCTACTCTAATCTAGCTCCAGTTCTGGCTCATCTAGTCCCCTTCCCTAATTTTTTCTGTCTTTGTAAATAATTTATTGACTAGCGTCTCCTTTCCGAGCCTTGTTGCTGATCATCCACTGTTATGCCAATTACCACCCCTGGCTTTCCTTTTGTTAACCATTCATGTTGGGTATGTATAGTCCTCATTGTCCTTTCTCTATAACCTGACTCTGTCTTGAACCCTTTCTCTCCCCTAGGTCATGTCTGTGTTTCTGCATTTATTACATATTTTACTGCCGTTATTTTATATTGTTTGATTCTACTCAATGTACTATTGTAGCACTGCTGTTCTGTTCCCCTGTTTGTATTAATGTACCCTTGTTATTCTTACACTGTTTTTTCCTTGTTGTACTGTCCTGGATCATGCCTGAAAATGGTCATTTTATGGCTAGTGCACTTACCCGGTAAACAAAAACTAAATAAAATAAATTCTTGATCTTTCAGGAATATCTTCACCATTGATTTGCACTAACTGATCTCAGCCAGAGGCACTCGGAACTTGCAGAAGCCAGAACTTTTCAGGAGGGCTGGTGCCGAGGTAAGCTGCATACACGCGCAACAACGCAAGATTGGCTCATGTTTCGTGGCTTACCTCGGCAGCAGTCCTCAACCACCTCAGTGCCCTTTTTACCAGGTAGGTGCAGTATAACCTAAGTAGTACTTATGCACTAAACGTAAGGGCAGAAGATAGCCCTAACGACATGTGTAAGAAGGGTCAACAAACCAGTAACAGTGTCTTCACTGCCCAAACCAAGAACAAGGGGTAAAGACCAATAAACAGACTGAAGTGAGCCTGGGGGATGGCAGGCAGGCAGGTATGTAAGTCAGTGGTAAAAATAGTCCTAGAAGATCAAAAATTATGGTGAATACATAATTTTCATATCTTCCATGGATCAATCTTCACCATTAAATTACACTAATGAGTCAAGAGTAACAATCTCATGCAAAATCCCCTAGGTTAGGGCAGTAGGAGCTGAGGGCTCACTCAGAACATAAGTTCATTCAGGATAGTCCTGCCAAAGGTGGCATGCTGCCTGGTATGGACATCCAAGGCATAATGCTTAACAAAAGTGTGCACTGTGTTCCCAAGTTGCAGCTCCGCAAATATCACCGATAGGCACAGAGTGATTCTCTGCCAAGAAAGTGGCAGTTGCTCTGGGGAGTGAGTATGTATTTGACTAGAGTCATGGCATGGCAGTTGCACAGGCAGTTCGCAATCCAAGTAGAAATGCACTTGATTGTAACAGGCTGTCCCTTCTGACTGGGATTGAAGGAGATAAGGAGCTGTTTGGATTGTCTGAATTCTTCTGTCCAGGTAAAACTTAAGGACCCTCAATATCCAGTGAGTATGTTCTCCTTCATTTTAAAAGTTAGCAAAACAGGTAGGCAGCACAAATGGTTGATTCAGATGGAACACTGACACCACTGTAGGAAGGAGCTTAGGGTGTGTGCAGAGAACTACCTTTTTCTTGTGGAAAAAGCAGTATACGAGGGATCTGTGATCCAGACATGGATTTCAAACACTCTATAAGCAGAGGTGAAGGCCACTACAAAAGCTACTTTTCAAGTTAAAAACTTTAGCTCATGTGTCGCAAGGAGCTCAAAGGTTTGTGGGTAAGCATATCCAGCACAAGGTTGATGTTCCAGGCAGCCACTGCCTTCCTGATGGGAGGCCTTGTGTGTAAAATTCCCTTAAGGAACCTCATGAAGAATGGCATCCGTACCGGGTAGAGGGTACTGATGGGCTTGTGGTACACAGAAATAGTGCACAAATGGACTCTGTGGAATACTGCAAGCCAGCATCAGAAAGGTCCAGCAAATGCTCCAGAACCTTGTCAGGTGGACGCTGACAGGAATCCATGTGAGTTTCGGAGTACTAGATGGAAAATCCTTTCCACTTGGCTGTGTAAATCTTCCTAGTGAAAGGTTTATGGGTAGCCAAAAGTATTTCAGAGACCCTCTGAGATACCTTGCAGCTGTTCACTTCAGTCTCTTCAGGAGCCAGGCCTGAAGGTGAAAGGAGTGCAGACTGGTTTGGACCAGGTGACTCAGAGTCAGTAAGTCTGTCCTGAGTGGAAGAATACCCGGTTTGTTGACTGTCTGTTCCACAGAGGAAACCATATCTGTTAAGGCCAGCAGGGGCCGCATGTGCCCCCAGTTTGAGCAGTATTCTGCACTAGAGGTATTGGAGGGAATGCATACAGGAATAGATTTTGCTATTGAAGTCTAAATGCATCTTGACCAAAAACTCACATGCGTTGAGTGGGGACACAAAAAGGTACACATCTTGGGTGCCCCACCATCAAATAGCAATCTCATGATGTCTGGAGTTGGTGACCACTTATGAGGATCAGCCTCTGTTTGACTAAGCTTGTCCGCCAGAGCATTCTGAACCCCTGGCAGGTAGATTGCTTGGAGCAGGATTCCCTGTTCCAGGCACCATTCTCACACCCTCATTGCCACTCTGCAGAGAGGGTAAGAGTGTGCTACTCCCTTCTTGTTGATATAATACATGACAGTCTTGTCTGTGTGGAGGAGAACTGTCTTTCAGCTGACCAAATGCACTAGTGCTTTCAGACCATACAGAAAAGAAAATTATGTAATTACTGTAATTGTTGATCTTCCAGAATATTTTCACCATTAATTCATACTGATGGGTCTAGAGACAGAAGTAATAGGATCCTGCAGGAGCCTATGTTGGCAACTGATGCCCATGTAGCTCGTGTGGTACATGTGCTTGCTCTCTCACACATCTCAGTTCTGTTTGCCAGGACAGAAACAGAGTGGAGAGAAAATAAAGGAGAGGACTAGATATTTTCTAGCCCAAAGGGATAGTAAAAGGATATAGGAAATAAAATAAACCAATCAGAACTCGACTACCAACTTAAAGACTAAGGGTTGTGCCTACCAGGTGGCACAAAGTTAGTGGGTCTAAACAGAGCCACAGCCTCTTACCACTGGCCAGGCAGAGTTTGGATGGTGATAGGTGTGGCAATTTCAAGAGGAAAATACTTGAGTTCCAGGAACTGTCGTAGTATATTTATGTTTTATTAAGTGACAGGAACTGGAAGCCATCTCTCACTGTAATAAACTTTAAACTCAAAGAGAAATGGGTCTTAGGCAGGAGGTGTCAGCAAGTTTGCCACCAGCCTATTTACGTTTTATTAGCTGGCAGGATATTGGAACTGTAAGAGAATCTAACTAATGAATAATATGGTTTACTTAAAAACAGGGAAAGAGCAAGAGAGAGACCCCTGCTGGCCTAGAAAATAAACAGCTGGACTTGGGGATAACCAAGCCTATAAAAGGCCCTCAGAACAGAAGCTCAAGGCATTGCATTTTGGACACTTGTTCCTGACACACAAGAGAAGCAAGACTGCCACAGAGACAGACTAAGAACCAATGACTACAAGAGGGAACTGGGTCTTTGCAAACTCATTTATTTTCTGGACTTCACTCATTCATGAACCAGGTAGAAATTAGTTAAAAGTTTACATTATGTTTTTGGTGTGTATTTTCTGACTTTTGTTATCTTGTAACCAAATTTCTGAATCTTTCGTATGATAATTAAAGATCGGTAAGAGCACTTTGTTTTTAACAGCTGCCTGTGAGTGATTTGTGTGTGTAAAGGTAAAAGGTTTATTCAATTTTGAGACCAGCTTATTTAATTGCTAAAGTGCTACCATTCGCTACCAAGACTAGGATCCTGAAAGGGAAATCTGTGTGCCTAAAGTAGGGGAGATGCACAGGTCTCAGGAGGAGTCTGTAAGGGAGAACTAAGTCGCTGTACCACCCGTGGCAGAAGACACCAATCAGGGTTATGAAAGGCCAGCCCTGAAGAGGTCATAATGCCTGCCCCCCCCCCGTACAGTAACCAAGGAGTATCCTCACCTGGTTAGAGAATTGAGACTGTTTTTACCCTTCCCAGATTTGAGAAGAAGCCCTGGAACCTCATGGTGAGTATTCAGTTATGAATGCAGTGAGCACTATAGGAGGACATGAGGAGGGTATTCCTGTCCCTCCCCGGTCATGGAGTGCTCTTAGTGGTGGGCACTGTGAGCTCAGTGGGCCCAAACCCCAGGAATGTGTTTGTGACAGATGTGGTGGCATAGTGGTGGGATCTGAGAGAGATATTGGTGGCACAGGCATAGAGGTTGGCTTCAAGGCCAGTGTATTAGATTGATAAACTGAAAACAATACATACACAAATGGGGCAGAGATTTCAATAAAACAATTTGGTTACAGTATAAAGTTCCCTACCCTGTTTGTTTTGGGGTGTTTTTTTTTGGTGTAAATGTAGCAGTAGTTAGGGGAAGAAGATGGCTTCCAACTACAGTGAATACATTGCAGACCACCTAAGGCAGCTGTGTCAGGAAAGAGGGGTCCAGTATGAGGGGCAAACTAAAAAGAACCTCGTGGAGGCCCGTGAGCAAGCAGTTGCCCTGGAACCCGAATCATGGCAAGTGACTGAAAAGGACCAGTCCTTGGGCATGGATGGGGGTGCCAAGGAATATCACAGTGTCCAGTCCCAGGGAGGACATCTAGACCAGAGGGAACGCAGAGCCACAGTGCCAGTGAAAGGTCACCACAGAGCTAGAGCTGGAGCTGGAAGGGATCAGGCTACACTTTGAGATGAAGAAATTGGAACTGGAGCAGAGAAAGTCTGAAGTCCAGAAGCAGAGGGAGTTTGAGCAGAAGAGGTTTGAACTAGAGATGCAGGAGGAATGGCAGCACCAGAGAGAGGCCAAGGAAAAAGAAAGGCAGTGCCAGAGAGAGGCCAAGGAAAAAGAAAATCGGAACCAGAGGGAGTCTGAACTGGAGAGGCTAAGACTCCAACGACCAGAACCAGAGGACGTAAGTGGCATGGGTGAACCTGAAACTCCAGGGCTAGGGTATAAGTTAAATTCCAAATTAATAGCTGAATTTAAAGGGGGAGGATATGGATGCATTTTTAAATTCATTTGTAAAGGTCTGTATCCAGGTCAAAATACCCAGGGAGTCCTGGAACTTTCAGCTACCCCCACTGCTTACTGGTAAAGGGCGTGAGGTGCTAGGCCAAATGGACAATCAGGACAGTAGTGATTATGAGAAACTTAAAACTGCTTTACTTAAAAAAGGATGAACTGACTCCTGAGGCCTACAGGGTTAAATTCTGTAAACTCCGAAAAAGTCCTGACATGAGCTTTGAAGAACTCACCACAAAGCAATGTCAAGTTTTTGAAATGATGGGAGTAGGTAGAAACAAATTCTGTGGGGAAAACTGAGGAGGTTGTACTTTTGGAGCAGTTCTTTTGGGCTTGCCCAGCAGAGTTGAAAACCTGGCTAGAGGACCGAGATCCAAAAACAGCACAGCAAGCTGCTGAGCTCTCAGATTGCTATGCCAGGAGGAGGCCTGCTCTGAAAGGAAGTGAAGGAGCAGGTGTGAACGAGGAAGAAAGGGAAGAGCATGCCATCAGGGCAGCTAAAACCGTCACTGTCTCCACTGAAAGGGGGAAGACCCAAGTTGCCAAAAAGGAATTTCTTGGATAAAAGAAATGACAGTTGGTTTTGTAAACAACCAGGGCATATTGCTAGACAGTGTCTTAAAAAGGCACAGAGTGACCAGTGTCCCTCGAACAGAGGTTGGATGCACTGTGTATCCTTGAAAGCATGCCTGTAAACATGAGGGAGCACATATACCTGGTTACTGTAAAGGGGGTGCAAACCCATGAGTTAAGGGACATGGAGGTGTCTCGTACCCTGGTAAAAGGGGATTTGGTTGGGCTGGAACAGCTTATACCTTATCATTTTGTAATGGTGATGGGATTCACTGGGGAGGAGAAAACTCTGCCACTAGCTAGTGTTCTCCTGGACTGGGGTGAGACAGGAGAGAGGGTGCAAAAAATGGCAGTGGCAGACAACCTTGCCCTGGATGTGATTATAGGGAATAATCTACAGCAGGGGCTGGTGTGTGCAGTTACCCACAGTAAGATGGCTAAGGCCGCTTGTGATTCCCTGAACCCCACATAAGCCCCTGTGGAAAAGAATAGGAGGATGGTTCCCCAGCATGTGTCTCCTGACATAAAGAGTAGTGAAAGGAAGGTAGGATTTCCCCAAGTAGCCATTCCTCAGCTACAGAAGGTTACTCTGGGGAGGGAGGGGCAACAGTTGGTCAGAAGGTTAGGGATGGCAGTGATTCTGAATGCCCTAGAGCTATTGACCCCAGTTTAGGAACTGAGGGGGACATGTCCCAGACATTGGGAAAATGGGAAGACTTTGCCACTGCTCAGAAGACTGATCCTAGTTTGTAGAAGCTGAGGGCTTGTGCAGAACCTGATGGGACACAGGGAGGTGATGAGTCATAGGATATTTTGGGACAACGGACTGTTGTATACACAGGATGTGAGGACAGAGGGAAGGTTGATGGGCAGGCAGCTTGTTCCCCAGGGGTACCATGAGTGGTTGCTCAAGATCGCTCATGATATCCTCATGTTCAGACATCTGGGCATCACTTGCACCATGCAGCGATTAGCCCAGAATTTCTATTGGCCCAACTTCACCAAACAGGTGAAGAAATATTGCAGGTCTTGTCACCAGTGCCAACAAATAGGGAAGGCAGGTAGTAAAACTAAAGCTGCGCTAATTCCCCTGTCCATTATGGAGGAGCCATTCCAGAGGGTAGGAATGGATATTGTGGGATCCTTAAATACCCCCAAGCTCCTCCAGGAAAAAGTTCATCCTGACAGTGGTTGATTATGCCACCTGATACCCAGAGGCAGTTGCCCTCTCCTCACTTAGGGCAGACAGAATGGCAGATGCCATGCTAGGGATTTTCTCCAGTGTCGGGTTTCTGCAGGAGGTTATCTCTGATCAAGGGGGTACTGTCACGTCAGACCTGATGAAGTGTTTGTGGAAGAAGTGTGGGGTGGTGCAGAGATGCATGACACCTTATCACCCACAAGCCAATGGGCTTGTGGAAATGTTTAATGGTACTTTAAAATCGATGCTCCAAGTGTTTGCTGAACAGCATGGGAGGGACTGGGAGAAATACCTTCCCCCATCTGTTATTCGCATACAGGGAAGTGCCCCAAGAGTCGACAGGGTTCTCCCCTTTGAACTCTTATATGGTCGTAGAATGTGTGGGCCCCCTAGACTTAATCCAGGAAGACTGGGAAGGCAAGCACACCGCCCAGGGAACTCCCATAGTGGAGTATGTTTTTAAGTTTAGGGAGAAGCTGAAGGAGCTTATGGGAGTGGCCTGTTAGCTGCCCAACAGAAGCAAAAAGTCTGGTACAACTGTGGAGTTGGAGCTCGCGTACAGTGTAGGTCAGGAAGTCATGGTCCTAATTCCAGTCCAGAAGGAAAAGCTGCAGGCCGAGTGTGGGTGGGACCACATAAGGTAGTCTGACAGGTCAATGACGTAAATTATATTGTGGAACTGCCTGACAGGAGACATACCCATAGGATGTACCTTGCCAACATGATGAAGCCATGTGCAAATAAGGCTGACATGGTATCTGCAGTGTGGAGACCTGGGGAGGGGACGGACGAGGAAGACCCCCTCCTGGACTTGCTAGAGGAAAGCAAGCAAGAGTCATCTGTGGAGACAATCCAGCTGTCACCCCAGTTGACCCCGGCACAGTCCCAGAAGTGAGGGAGGTTTTAGAGGACTTTGCCCTTCGTTTACAGCCAAGCCTGGACAAACTCCCTTAGCGACATACAATGTAGACACGGGGGTCGCAAGCGCCCATATGGCAGAGAGCCTACTGGGTGACTGAGGCCATCCTAAAGGACATTAGGAGGGAGGTGGAGGAAATGCTGGATTTAGGGGTAATCAAGAAATCCCAAAGTCCCTGGACCTTACCCGTAGTCCTCGTTCCCAAGCCGGATGGCTCTACTTGCTTTTGTTTGGACTATCGTGGACTCAACACAGTCATGAAGTCTGACGCCCACCCAATGCCATGGACAGACGAACTACTGGACAGGTTGGGAGGAGTGACATGCCTTACCACAATTGACTTGATGAAAGGGTACTGGCAGGTGGAGTTGACTGCCAGCGCTAGAGAATGGTTGGCCTTCATCACTCCAATAAGATTATTCGAATTCTGGGTTAATGCCTTTTGGAATGAAGAATGCCCATGCCACATTCCAAAGGTCGGTCAACCAGGTGTTACATGGTACTAAAGAGTATGCAGTGGCTTATCTGGATGATATTGCCATCTTCAGTACCAGCTGGAAGGAACGCCTGTCCCACCTGAAGGAAGTGTTGGGCAGGATACAGAGGGCAGGGCTTACTGTCAAGGCTGAAAAGTGCCAGATGGCTGTGGTGGAGGTGGCATACCTAGGCCATGTAGTGGGGTGGGGGCAGCTTCATCCTAATCAAACAAAATTGAGGCAATAGAGGCATGGATTATGCCAGAAACAGGTTAGGAGCTTCCTGTTGACTGCAGGATACTACTGAAAGTTTGTGCCCAATTACAGTAACCTGCTGGCTCCTCTATCTAGCTTGCTAAAGAAAAGACAGCCCAAAATGGTAAAGTGGGAGGCAGCCTGTGAACGAGCCTTTGCATGGCTTAAAGAGGCACTGTGTACTGCCCCTGTGTTGGCCAGTCCAGATTACACTAGGCAATTTGTAGTTCAGACAGATGCTTTGGATGTGGGATTGGAGAAGTCCTCAGTCAGACATCTAATCAGGGAAAAGACCTAACTGATTGTGTACCTGAGCAAGAAGTTACTTCCCCAGGAGCAGACATTCTCCACGGTAGAAATGGAATGCCTTGCGTTGGTATGGGCCCTGAAGAAATTAGAGCTGTATCTCTACGGGAGACACTTTGATGTACAGACCGAGCACAACTCCCTGGTGTGGTTAAATCAGATGGGCAAAACAAATGGATGGCTCCTCAGATGGAGTATTGCCCTACAGGCCTATTTTATTTATTTGTTTATTGAGATCTTGGAAAACATCTGTGAGCGGATGCTCTTTAAAGGTTCCAAGTCAGTTATAAAAGACAGGAAATACAAAGAATGGAGGCAATATACATATGAGGTACAAGCAATTACAGACATAAGGTAATGGGTAACGTATGCTGAGGCATTGTACATTGCATGCCTGTGTCAAGATGAGAGACAGAGTGGTGAGTGGAAACAGTGGGAAAGGGAGGGCTGTAGGGGTGGGGCATTTAGGGCTGGGTGAGAAACAGGAGGAAAGGGGTGGGGAGGTGGTAGAAGTGCTAAGGATGGGTCAACCAGAACCAACATTGGAGAGGGATTAAGTGCTGGGGTGGTTTACTGCTGATTACAGTGGCTTAGCTGGGGCACATACAGTTATTCAAGTGAAGGAGGTGGTGGCGCAGTCTGTATTTAGAAGATCCAATCATTGATGCACCTGTGATGTCTGGAGGCAGCGCGTTTATCCAGGGGGATGCACGGTGTGGGAGTGCACGTTGAGCCATGACAGTGTGGCATCTGGGTACATGGAAAACTTGAGTGGTGGAGCTTCTGGTAGGTCTGTTCTTCAGAGGCAGAGACAGCAGGTTCTGAACACCACGTGGAAGCAATTTTAAAGAGACTTTTTTGGCTATTAGGCAGGTTTGATACCGGATTCTGTATTTCAGTTGAAGCCAGCTGGCCCAAGTATACAGGTTACAGGTGTGGGTGAGTCTCAGTGCACCTGTGAGTAGGCGGCAGGCTTTATTTAGGGCAACTGCAATGCGTTAAAGGGCCGTGTCGGATACAGATCCATAGACACCCAGTCCATAATCTATGAGAGAGACAATAGAGCTGCTGATTGCTAGAGTCTGTGCTTCATGAGTGAGACAGTGTCTGTGCCGATAGCGGATGCTGATTCTTGTATTGATAACCCTTGCAGTGATATCAGTATGCTGGGAGAAGGACAGAAAAGAGTCAATTGTTACCCCCGGGTATTTAAAATGAGGGACTTGTTCCAGTGTGGTGCTGCAGTCATTCCTTATTGCCAGGGGGTAGTTTTTGAGCTTGTTTTGTGCTGAGGAGTACAGCATGGTCTTAGGTTTTTTGGTTTTTTTTATAGTTCAGGACCAGCCTTTGTTCTTTGAACCACTTTTCTGCGGATGCAGAGCTTCTTTGCAGATCTGCCTCAAGGAAGATCGGGGAGCGGATTGCTGGTAAAAATGACTGCATCGTCAGCATATAGGAGCATACGACAGTAACAGGAGGCTGGGAGAGTGTTTAGGAACACACTGAACAGGAGGGTCCCAGAGTTGGCCCTTGTGACACATCAGATTTGACTGGCCGGCTGTCTGAGAGAACATCCCCAATCCTGACTTGCTGGGAGCAGTGGCTCAAGTAGCTGCTGAACCAGTTCATGGTTTCAGGGGCAAAACTAATGCCAGAGAGCTGTTCAAGGAGGAGCGCATGATGCACCATATCACGTGCCTTTGATAGGTTAATGAAGGTTGCTCCTGCCAGGTGGTCATGGTCTAAAGCGTTATGAATGAATCCAGTAAACTCGAGTACGGCCATAATTGTACTGTGGCCGCCCAGAACCTATGTTGCTGTGAGTATAGAAGCTGGTATTGGTTAAAGTATTCCACCATCTGGTCTATGACATGACACTTATGCACAGGGCTGGGTCGGCCAGCGCTAACGCAGATGGCCTATCTCACCAGTTAGAACAGTAAACAGAATGATAGAAACTCTACCATACGATGGGGGCGTGTGTTCCCATAAATTCAGTCTAAGGAGGGAGGGATATGATGATTTGGCCACTGTGGTAATAATAATTGCAGATATATTTTTGTAATATTTTTTCTGTGATGTTGTGTATGTTTTAAATACTCCAACAATGGCCTGGAGATAAAGTTAACAGAAAGATGCCCATGTTTTTTTTTTTTTTTTGGAAAAAGGGTTACAGGCAGAGGAGCTTGGTTATGTTTAAATTCCCAAACAGGCCAGGAGAATGAGCTTTGACAAAGGGAAACAGGTAATAAAAGCTCAAGAGATGGGAAAATCTATCGCCTGTTGTAAACTTTACACTTCAAGAGGAAAATATTTGAGTTCCAGAAACTGTCATGGTACATTTACATTTTATTAAGAGACAGGAACTGGAAGCCATCTCTCACTGTAATAAACTTTAAACTAAAAAAAAAAAATGTGTTTTAGGCAGGAAGTGTCAACAAGGTTGCCTCCAGTCTATTTGCATTTTATTAGCTGGCAGGATATTGGAACTGTAAGAGAATCTGACTAATGAATAATAGGGTTCACTTAAAAACTAGGAAAGAGCAAGAGAGACCCCTGCTAGCCTAGAAAATAAAAGAGCTGTACTTGGGGATAACCAAGCCTATAAAAGGCCCTCAGAACAGAAGCTCAGAACATTGCATTTTGGACACTTGTTCCTGGCGCACAAGAGAAGCAAGACTGCCACGTAGACTAAGGACCAGTGAATGCAAGAGAGAACTGGATCTTTACAAACTCATTTATTTTTTGGACTTTGATCATCCATGAACCAGGTAGAAATTAGTTAAAGGTTTACAGTGCGTTTTTGATGTATATTTTCCAACTTTTGTTTTATCATCTTGTAACCACATTTCTAAATCTTTCGTATGATAATTAAGATTAGTAAAAGCACTCTGCTTTTAACAGCTGCCTGTGAGTGATTTGTGTGTGTAGAGGTAAAAGATTTATTCAGTTCTGAGACCAGCCTGTTTAATTGCTAAAGTGCTACCATTCGCTACCAAGACTAGGATCCTGAATGGGAAATCTGTGTGCCTAAAGTAGGGGAGATGCACAGGTCTCAGGAGGAGTCTGTAAGGGAGAACTAGGTCACTGTACCACCTCTGGGAGAAGACACCAATCAGGGTTACAAAAGGCCAGCCTCAAAGAGGTCATAACGCCTGGGTCTCTTCCCTCCCCCCAGTACAGTAACCAAGGAGGGTCCTCACTTGGCTACATATTTTTTATTCTTTTTTTAACTTTTTCTCTTCTCTTCCCCACGGGCATTCTCCGGGTGTACCCACTCGACATTTATTTTATTTTTATTTTATTTAAACAGCAGTTTGGAAAACCTTTGAGCCATAGGCTCATTTACAAAGGTACCTTGTCACAGTAAGACAAACCAAAATACACAGTATAGCAGTACAACACATAAGTATAACAGTAAATTAAGACATAGATACAAACAAGCTGGTACAGGTAGGATGGATGCAAACAATACCAGAGTTATGTCGTCCTTAGCAGCTTAGTAATAAGCTTTGTCATAGAGGTATTGAGTGCGGCTTTGACTGGTGGCAGTTACAGCATCGGGTGTTAATAAGGTGGTTACGTAAGGAAGTTTTGAAGCACGATAGTTGGAGCTCGGAGATGGAGGGGCAGTGTTGAACCAGGAGGGGGCCCAAAAGCTGAAGGCTCTTTGGCTGTGAGAGATCCTAGCTCTAGGGATAACAAGAGAGGTTTTCCCAGAGGTCCCGAGTATGAACTAGTGGGACAGAGCGGTATGGTGGTGGTCAATCCTGGTGGGAAAGCCCAAGGAGGGTCTTTTTGTAAGGGTACAGGTAAGATATTTGAGGCGCCTGGTCGAGATCAAGTACCAGCGCTTTAGCATACAGTAGACAGGTGTGTGTCATCCTAGGTGCTCCAGTAATTAACCTGCAGGTCTTATTCAGAGAAAAGGACTTTATGGAGTGCGGTCTGATCAGCAGCACCATACACTGGCAGTCCATAGTCCACTAGGGACAGGATAGGAGGAGGTGACTCATGAAGTTGAAGAGCTCTCGGGGAGGCAGTGTTTATACCGATGTAAGATGCCCAATCGGATATTAGTGGCAGTGGCTAGGCAGCGATGTGTCCATGGAAGGAGAGGAGGAGTCAAAATGGATCCCTAGGTATTTATAGGAGCAAACTTGTTCGAGTGGGAATGAGGACCCAGAGTGAATGAGGAGTTTGAAGTTGCAGGACTTGTTTTGGGGATGAGTGAAGAACATGGTTTTTGGTTTTTTAAGATTTATCACCAATCTATGTTCCTTGAACCAGCCCTCGGCTTCAGTGAAGGACTTCTGCAGCGAGTCCTGGAGGGCAGTAGAGTTACGATTTGAGGCAAAGATGACTGCATCATCAGCATACAATAGAATGTTCCCCGAGCAAGAGCGTGGAAGGGTGTTAAGGTAAAGGGAGAATAGTAAGGGGCCCAGAATGAAGCCCTGGGGAACCCCAGAAAAGATGGGACAGATGTCTGAGCAGGTCCCATTAATTTTTACATGCTGTGAGCGGTCAGACAGATAACTGGTGCACCAGGAGATAGGCCCAGCAGCAAAACCAGAGAGACTAAGGGCATCAAGAAGGAGGGGGTGGGAGACAGTGTCGAAAGCTTTCGAGAGGTCAATGAAGACAGCACCAGCCAGAGAACCAGTGTCTAAGGAGGAGTGGAGAAAGTTGGAGAACTCTAGGAGGGCTGTGTTGGTACTGTGGCCCGCTCGGAAGCCATGCTGCTCAGGACAAAGGACATTGTAGGTGGAGAGGTAGTCAGAGATTTAAGAGGCCACCACTTTTTCCAAGGCCTTGGAGAGAGGAGAGAGAATGGAGATCGGTCGATAGTTTCCAGCCACAGTCCTATCACCACCTTTAAAGATAGGGGTGACAGTGGCGATTTTCCAGGCAGTTGAAACCTTCCCCAGGCAAAGAGAGTGGTTGATGAGGCATGTGATCGGGTAAGGACTGTGTCTAAGACCAGCCGAGGATACACGGATCCAGGGTGTCACTGCCTGTACTATTACCTTTGAGGGCAGTGACAAGGTGCGGCCTAAGTTCTTGGGCAGAAACACGGCAGAGGAGAAAATAAGGCGTAGAAAGATTTACGGCAGGTGCTGGGGAGGAGGGTCAAAAAATTTGTAGGGAGGATAGGATAAGGTCAGTGAATGAGGTGTTGAGGTGGTTGGCTATGAGGGCTGGGTCTGAGGAGATCACACCATTAATGTTGATCTGGGTGGGTGGGAGTGTGCACTCCCATTTAACTGTTTAATGTTATCCCAGAAGGTTCTGGGATTCCCCATGAGGCAGTGAGTGAGGACCGATGGTGCTCAGACTTGGCCTTTCTGATGGCCCAGTGCACTTGTTTCGGGCAGCATAACCGCCTGTCATTGGGCGGCCAGTCTCAATGGCATGGTGCCATAGGTTGTCCCTATGTTTGAGCTGGTGGATCAAAGCTGGGGTAACCCAGGGGCATTCTTCCTTTTAGAACGCGGGTCAACACTGGGGCAAAGATATCACAGGCATTATTAAAAGTTTGGGTAAAGAAGGAGAGAGCTGTGTCGATGTCAGGAGTTGCCTGTATAGGAGACCAGTCAATTTGGGACAGAAGTTCCTTAGGTTTTATCAGTCCACCAGGTATTAGACCGCTGGCATGTGGACTGTGCCTATGGGTTTGGGGACTGAGGTTGACCAGGAATAGAGCAGGAGGGTGATCGCTGAGAGAGAGTCTGGGAGGACTTGTACATTGGGGATCCGATTAGGGCGGTTGGTGAGTACCACATCAAGCAGGGTACTGGAGCCTCTCTTGGGTTAGTCCTGGTAGGGTGGGTAACTAGTTGCGTAGGGTCTATTGCAGAAAAGGAGTCTCGGTAGAGGAGGAGGAGGGCTGAGCCAGTTGACATTTAAGTCACCCACCAGAATTTGATCAGCGAAGGAGGTAGAGAGGTAAGGTATTCTGTAAGAGAGGTAATGGCCTGCGTTTGGTCCCTGGGGGCATGATGCAGTAGTCCGATAAAGGGTCCCTTTAAAGGGTCAGGGGTTGTTTCAAGCATAGCGCCTGGGCCCTGGAGTCAAGGATGGGAGTGGGCAGGGGCTGAGTGACGGAGAGATTCTTTGACATAAATAGCGCAGTTTCTGCCTCCAACACACGGTCGGACCGAAAAGGGTGAAACCAGGAAGGGAGACTAGGTAGTCAGGGGAGGATTTCGACAGCCAAGTCTCAACCAGGGTGATGACATCAGGGTTAATTGATGTGACCAGGCATTGTAGTGAGTCAAACTTTTTTAGGAGACTACAGATATTCATGGAGACCATGCATAGGCCTGTGGTGCGAGTTGGGGAGCTCCTGGGAACCGGGCCAGGGTTTGGATGAATGTTCCCTGACAGGAGTAGTAGCATGACTAACACCCTGGCTGGGAGATGGTGAGAGGTTTTCCTACGATTGACATGAGAGGGAGGGAGGGAGGCTAAGGGAGCAGGGGTGGGCAGGGAGGTACAGGAGGGAAAGCAAGAATAAGAAGACACCCAGATGTGCCTGAGGTGAAGAGAAAGCTGGGGGGCAGGGGGGACGGGACACACAGAGGTCCCAAGGGCAGGAGAGGAGGTTCAGGAGCAAGGAGGAGGGAGGGTACCAGGGCACAGTGTGGACTAGCAGATGGGTAAGTGGGTGAGTGCATTGCTAGTGAGGATAGGCACAGGCAGAGCGTGAGGCAGGGCCAATACATTGTGGTGAGCAAGATCCCAGGGAAGTAGTGCTGTACAGGTAGGAGAGAAGTAGTGAGGGAGCATAGGTCCCTCTAGTGGCCAGCAAGTATAACCTGCAAATGGGAAAGTGGGGAGATAGGTTCTGGGCAACAGGACGTGATATCACCGGATGTGATGTCACGGGGTGGATCCTTAAATTGACAGCTGCCCCTGGGTGGGAGGGTGGTTGGGGCGGGCGGGGCAGACGGTGCAAAGCGCCGTCGGGCTAGCACCCCTCTGCAGACGTCCAGATGAAGAGAAGAGGCTCTCTTTACCTCGAAAGTTATCAGGCTGGAGATTTGGCTTCCTCAGCTACTCGGGTGAGCAGCTTGTTGCTTCAGTTGCTTGATTGTCCCTGCCAAGCTTGGGGGTGGGAGCTGCCTATGTAGTGGAGAAAACAAAGCCTCTCATTACTATGCAGCGGGAGAATATGTTGTGACTTACACAAAAGAGCTCCACTCTAAGCAAACAGGGCTATTCCACAATGAGGTCACACTAGGACCCAGCTAACCTAATGCCTTCAGTAACAAGCACAATTAGCTCAATACCACCATATTAAACAAGTCTGATCTATATTAGCTGCTTGGTATATCTGGCTTTAAGATGAAATCAGCAATTAGCTCCAAATACCACCATATTAAACAAGTCTGATCTATATTAGCTGCTTGGTATATCTGGCTTTAAGATGAAATCAGCAAGGCAACTCTAGAAAAGCCAGTGAGTCCCTAGCTTTACACTTCAGCATTAGTAGCACAAAGAGAGGCAAATAACAAGCCCACCCAGTGGTGAACAGGAACAAAGTTCATAAAATAAAAGTGTTCATCAGGTAGCACTCCTCTGCAGGCGTCCAGACGAAGAGAAGAGGCTCTCTTTACCTCGAAAGTTATCAGGCTGGAGATTTGGCTTCCTCAGCTACTCAGGTGAGCAGCTTATTGCTTCAGTTGCTTGATTGTCCGAGTGCCTAGCTTGGGGGCTGCCTCGAAAGTTATCAGGCTGGAGATTTGGCTTCCTCAGCTACTCAGGTGAGCAGCTTGTTGCTTCAGTTGCTTGATTGTCCCGAGTGCCTAGCTTGGGGGAGCTGCCTCGAAAGTTATCAGGCTGGAATTTGCTTCCTCAGCTACTCAGGTGAGCAGCTTGTTGCTTCAGTTGCTTGATTGTCCCGAGTGCCTGACATCTGAGTGACATCCACCCTACTTCCAGCCTGAACCCTCGCTTCTCCGCTGATCTCCTCCCCCAAGCGACCCCCAGGCAGGCCCGACCCCCGGTACCATCTCCGGGGCTGATTCTGCCCCCTCGGCGGTGTGCCCCTTAAGTATGAAGTGCCTACCTGGCTGGCCATCGGGTCAGGGATGGAGGATGATCCTGGGTGCATTGGGCCTGCGCTTGGGATGTGGGCTGAGTCACTGGAGTCACCGTCATCTCACCGAAGGGATGAGAGGCCTTTTTCCGTTTTCTTTACTTGTCCCCTTGGGTTGCGGCAAGCCAGGCAGCATAGAGCTATGACTCCGCCTAATGCTCTCACTGCACGCCACGCTTAGGCGCCTAGTGATTCGCCACCAGAGGCCACTCCAGGAGTGAGCGATAATTTCATCCCTTCCCCGGAAGAGAGAGAAGTCCTCGGATGCTCAATCTCTCCCTCCGACCCCAGTGACCCTGGGCTGCTCCCCAACCCGGTCGCCGCGCGTGGTGCAGCTGTAAGCGCCCAGCACCTCAACCCTCAGCGCCACTGGGCCGGCTCTTGGCTACAGACTTGAGACAGTATTTTACCCTTACACAGATTTGAAAGGAAGCTCTGGGACCTCATGATGAGTGTTCAGTTGTGAACACAGCGAGCACTATAGGAGGACACAAGGGCATTCCTGCCCCCCCCATTCACAAATTGCACTTAGGGGTGGGTGCTGTGATCTCAGTGGGCCCAAGCCCCAGGAGTGGGTTCATGGCAGGTAATAATATAGGACAGCAGCCCTATGCAAATGGCTGTGGCAGAAGTAGCAAAAGGGGAAGTCCAGTTTGGGATCCCCTTGCAGATGAGATGGCAAAAATGCCCAAACATGGAAAAAATTACATCTGGGCTCCCAAAAAGTCATAACTTCATGTCACTGGACAGAACTTGAATAAATTTGAGAGTAAGCTCATAACCCTTTTTTTCCCCCTCTATGACAGATGAGAGAGAAGTAGGGATGGAGAGCATAGAAGTTGCAGGATTAGCTGTTCTAGGGAGGCAAGATGTGGTTATCTCCTCCTGCATGCTCCAGGAGGAATGGGTGAAACCCAAAGCACACGTAGAAGTGACGAGATATGGACCAAAAAATTCTAACATGAGAGAGGATCACGCCCTGCTTCTCCCTGCAACCATAGGGATGTACCCTGTGTGAAGCTAGTACACTGATCCCAACCCCCCCCCAAAAAAAAACAAGGTGCACTGCACCTCTCCAGAGGCAGAGCATCTCCTGAGTGGAGTTAGACTGGATAGTGTCTAGGGCACATGTTGCATATGGCAACTAACAGGGAGAAGGAGGGTAGGGGAAAAAAAATGAAGGGATGAGGGTCACCTACCCACTACATAGAAAAATGCAAGGTTTTGGGAGGGAAGTCGCAACTGACCCCCCCCACTCTCTTTTTTTAAACAACCAGGATTGCCACCACAGGACCATAGCAGAGGAGATGAGCAGAGTGATCTACTGCCAGTGCCCACAGGGTGAGCTACCAGAGGCCATTGCTCTCAGCTGAGTGGGGGCAGGCATCTGAATCAATGGTGAAGATATTCTAGAAGATCAAAAATTACAGTAGGTACGTAATTTTCTTATCTGTCAAGAATCAGTCTTTACCATTGATTCATACTAATCGATCTGAGTACCAAGCTTCCCAAAAAGGGGGTAGCTGGCTCACCCTGAGGGTAACAAATACCATCAGGTTGTGGGAGAACACCTGAGGGTGTGCTCTCTACAGGTCTGGTAAGATCAGAGACTGAACTGGGTCAGGTTTATAAGCGGAAGGGCACTCCGATGGCTCCTGCCTGACCCTACAAGAGAAGACATGAGCCCCTTGGAACTAGGAGTAAGTACCTTTTGCCAAGCCATTGGTACCAGTCATAGGAGGCGAAGCCACATCGTCCTTTGAATGCAGATTTCAGGTCCAACCCGCCTGAAGGCCACCTCATTGGTATTATACAATGTCCTTGTCTAGTGCCTCAGCAGGTCCAGGCCCTTGACAGAAGGCAAAAGACTTGCCTAACTCCAAATGAGGCATGGCAGTTAGAAGCTGACCTAACTGGGGCCACAGGTGCTTGTTGTAAGCTGCCTGATGTGCACCGATGCACATCATGGTGCGAGTCGATGTAAACACCCTCCTGCCAAAAACATCTGCTTGAGCATAGTCATCTTCAGGCGATCAGTCACACACTGGGCGATGAGGCTCTGTTGGGGTCTACATTACCTCAGTTCAAGAGATGGGGTGAGGCACTGTACCTGCAAAGCCTGCATGTGCATAATATTGTTGGGACATCCCTCGGGGTTGGAAGGCGTGTGAAGAGACATCTCCAAAATGTCCTTGAACATTCCTCAAAGGCTGTGGGCCAGGGAGGGATGACACAGGTGGCATCGTTGGAAACTCCAGAGAGTCCTAGCTGCAACAACATGGTATTGCAGATGGCAGTAGTGCCAGTGTCCAGCACCTGGAACGGCAGTAGTGCCAGTGTCCAGCACCTGGAACATGTCCACCAGGAATCTCTGGTACATAGCGTACTCGGAGGCCAAGGACATATAAAAGGGGGGAATCCATGCTCTCAGAAGAGGAAGTTAACAGAGATGAGGTGCTGGGCATGGAAGTGGGCAGTGCCAGGAGGCCGGGCTGGAACTGGATCCGGTCGACATGTCTATGGTAATGGTCCAAGTCACCAGCCACACTTCCATGCTGACTTCAGGTAACTGGCTCCACAGAGCCCATGACCTCTGGAAATTCAGGCAGAGGTGGTATAGACTAAACAGGTAAGCAGGAGCCAGAGGCTCCAGAGCCTACACCTGAGCTGTAGGAATACTCAGAAGACTTCGCGGAGGGGAGGGCCTGGCCCAAACAAGGTCAAGCTACGAAAGAGGAATGACCCATTCGGTGCCCATGGAGGATTCCCCAGGTGAGGAGAACTAAACCATACTATCCCCTCTGGGCTGCTCTGGTCCTCACCAGTGATGAGCTCAGCACATTAGTCTGGGCATGGGACTCAAGGCTGACAACTGGTCAGGAGATAGGTTTCCCTGTCTCTGTGGCTGTCACTGTCCTCGGTGCTGGGCCTGGCATCATGTCCAGTGCCAGCCCCAGGGCCAACCCCATTCCGAGTGCCACAAAGTGTCATGAACTGGCCCGGTATCACAAATGGCAGTGGGTATTGCCCCAGGGGAGATGCATCACAGGGGTCATGCCAGTGTTGGGCCCCAGACCAGCACCATGGCCGGTGCTGTGCCCATCACTGGGGGGGGTCATCGTCCCTCACCATGGTGCCACAAGGACTTCGAGGAAAGGAACACCACCACCCCAGCAAGCTGATGCCACACAGTCCCGCTATTGGTACCTCTCCCAGCACTGCGAACAGTGTCAGGAGGTGACCTGATGTCAGGGCTAGTTCCACTCTGCTCAGTACCACCGCGAACAGTGCCAGGAACCTGGGCAGCACCAGTCCACAACACCGAAGTGTCCACTGGGGAAGACTGAGTGAATATCATTGGTCCCACCAACAAGGATGAGGACTCAGTGTTGAGGCAGATGCCACCCCCACTCACCAGCACTGTGAATGGCTTTAGGAGCTGGGGCAGTGCCAGGCCATGACACGAGCATCTGCCAAGGAAGAAGAGCATGTGGGTGTGGCCTCATCACTGGAAGCATCTGCTGTGCAGGACAGATTGGGGGGGGTTCACAGCCTGTCACCGAGAAATAACTGGCTGTCCACCAGACCTACCCCCTTAGGGCCTCAGACACCTCGGAGGGATGAGATCATGGAGTATCCTGTGCTTCCTCAACACCAGAGGTTCTAGGAGGGGACCCAGGGTAAAGGCCCAGAGACTGTACCTTGGCTTGAGCCAAGACCGGTCCAGAGGTGTTGATGCCGGTCCATTGCATGATGGGAGACTACCAGACTTACTTCGTCGTCTTAGTCCCCTTGTCTTCTTTTGCCCATCACGAAAAACATTTCAAAGGGAGAAAGGCACAGTGAATAAAAAACTTAGCAGCAATGCAGTTTAAAATATGCTGACAATTGGCAAACTGAGGCACTGTCACCCTCACGGTGTGTACTCAATAGCAGGAAGAACAGAACTGAGGTGGGTGAGGGAGCCAATGATGGTTATTGGCAAGCACATGGCACCACGTGAGGTGCGTGGGCAATGTCAGTAGCAGATGTCGGCTCCCTCCCTGTAGAAAAAAAAAGCTCCCATGGGGTCCTAGTGCCACTGACCCTAGACCCACAAGTATGAATCAATGGTGAAGACTGATTCCTGGAAAATCTGCCTATATCTCCAGGACACTGATGTGGAGATGAGTCTCTGAGAGGTCCCAGACACCTTGTGTTTGAAGGCCATGGTAGTGGGCTCCCCCACCTCAACAGGGAAGTATCCATGGTGACATTTCTCTCTTACTTTGGTGGGGAGAAAGGGGAGCCCTGGAAGAGGTTGTGCTCCACTGACCACCACATTAGGGACCTCACTAGAGGTTTGGCCACATGAATGGGATAGTTCTGAGAGTGTGATGCCGGTGACCATTGTGCACTGAGCATCCACTGAGTTATTATCATGTGTAGCCATACCAGAGGCACTGAGAAGGCTATTAGGCCAAGCATGCATTGCACAAAATGAGCTTGCACAGTCTTGTATTCCATGATGGAAGCATGCCATTTGCAGGATTGCTTATACCCTGCTGTCTGGGAGGAAGGCCTGAGCCTGAGTTGTGTCCAGAACAGCTCTTATGAACAGTAACTCCTGGGGAGTTCCAGCTGAGACTTTGAGGGGTTCAGTAGGACTCCAAGGGATGTTAGTAACTGAGAGGCAGTGAACACTGCCTTTCATCTCCTGTTTGGATGGACTTGAGACTAGCCAGTTGTCCAGGTATAGGAAGACCTATAGTCCTAACTTGCTGTGAGCACTGCAAAGCATTTTGTAAAGACTCGCGGCACTGAGGAAAGCCCAAAGGGTAGGACTCTGAAGTGGTACTGTTACCCCTGCACACAAAAATGAAGGTCTTTGTGGTGGCTGGGGTACACCAGTATGTGCTGGTATACATCCTGCATATCTAGAGATGCTAACCAGTCCTGTTGCTTCAGGTAGGGTGGCAGAGAGTCCAGAGAAAGCATTTTGATTTTTCTTGGTCCATGAATTTGTTCAGATTTCTGAGGTTGATAATGGTGCGCACGCCCCCTGATTTGTTTGGTACCATGAAGCAGTGAGAGTAGAACGTTGTATTCCATTCTGACCTTTCTACTGCTCTGTTTTACAGAAGGCCTGCAATCTCCTGTGCCAGAGGCTCTGACGTGAGCTGCCAGGGGAGTTGCCTTCTGGGAGGACAGACGAGGGTGAAGGTTCTGACAATTCCAAGGAGTACCCCACTTGGATAATCCTGACTGAGGACCCATTTATCCATCGAGGGATTCCCACAGATGGTAAAAATGGGTCTGATGCCCCCTACCGGAGAGGAGAGGTTCATCTTAGGCAGTTAAAGCACGACCAGGGTCGGAGCTTCAGATGGTGGCACTGAGTGTTGTTGGTGCCTGTGCCTGTGCCATCTTTTGGGGTTGGGGAGGCTGAGCTTTATTGTTTTGGGCTCCCCTGCCCTGCCACAAAATATTACCTGCTGTGAAAAGAGCCACATCCCTACCCCTCTGCAGGTTAAAGGCAACTGGTCTGGAGGTCTGAGTCATTCTGGTTTCATTAGACTCTTGATCCACCTGCTGTCCAGATTAGTGCAATCAAAGGGCGCATTCATCATCTGTTGCTGAACATCTGGGGTGAAGCCAGCTGCTGCACCAAGGGCATCCATAGAGGTTTTGAGCTGGTGGCTCTTAGATTCAGTACCTTGTTTAACAGCTAGCAGACACTCTTGGCTCTGTGTCTGGCAGCGCTTGCTCCAGAGGGCATACTCATGCTTGAAGTGCCCCTGGTAGTTAGTTATCCTCATGCCAAGGGTAGCCAAGGCATAACCCTGCTTGCCCATTGTGTCTACTTTGTGCCACTCCTTGTTAGTAGGGTGAACTATGGATTTGTTATGTTCTGCTAGAATAACAATGGCATCAGCTATAGGCTGAGTGAAATACATAGGCTTAGTATTAGGCACCGTGTATTTCTTGTCTGCCTGGTTGGGGACTGGTGATACAGTAGCAGGCTGCCTCAGAGTGTCTCTAGGGCTGGCAGGATGGGAGGAATTAAGCAGACTGGGATATCAGGTAAGCAATAAAGCATGATGGGGTGTGGGTTGTTGTCTGATAAATACATGACCCAAGGTGCATAGTGAGCGCCGATTACCTTCAACACCTGGGGAGTGTGTTTATCAGACAACCCACATCCCAAAGTGGTTTATTGCACTTACAAAATGGGGTCCAAGAAACATTTCTTTTATATGTTACAGCAATTGAATACATTTAAATAATAAAAAAACTTCCAAAGTTTTAAAAAGTGTCTGTTTCTGATAAAGTAGTCCATAATCGTTGCTCCATAGGGTTCCATTGCCGGGATCAATAGTGAATCTGTGCCACTAGAGGGCGCCTGGGTCTAAGGACTGCTTTAGTTGACAGATCACAGCAGTACATACTGGGCATGGTAATTCACATCTCAAGCATGAGGAGGTGTGGAAAATAAGAAATGAGCATTAGGTAGCTATATTATACAATGGCAGCAGAGTTAGGCAATGGCCAAGCGTGGCGAGAAACACATAGTGCGAAAAAGGAAACATTCATAACAATATATGATAACATGAATACAGGAGCTGCATTACATAGCAAAAAAAAAAACATATGTAACATCATAATACGACATGAATCCAGTGTAGTACAGGGCCATCAATAAAACTTTGCAGATTCAGACAGTCAGATACTGTTTACCACATCCTTTGACACTGTTGTTGGTCTTTACACCCCCAAAAAAAACAATTAGCTACTTTTATGTGACGTGTAAATGATGTTCTTTACTTGCCCCCCCCAAGTCTACTAGATACAGTATATTATCATAGGTGTATTTCCTGCTTTATGAATGGAGTGGAGCTGAATCACAGTGCGCTAAGGAGCAGAATGGGTCTGTTTTGTGTTATGTAAGCCCCCGCTCTGTAGCATCCCAGAGTGTGTGCTGTAAGAGGAATATTTATTTTTAGGAGTGGAGCAGAAAGCTGGTGATTGCAGTATGGTATGCAGCAGGTCTGTTTTGTTTTATGAAAACTGCCCACTCCCTAATCTCCCAGTCTGTGTGCTGTAACCGAAGTACTGCATTTCTTTTAGGAGCAGAGCTGAAAGCTGGTGATGGCAGTGTGGCATGAAGCAAGTCCGTTTTCATTTATGAAAGCCGCCTGCTCCATAGCAACCCACGGGTTTGAGCATGTGTGTGGCAATCGTTAATCACGCTGGTGCTGAAAGGTAGTTTTAAAACTGGAGCTGAACTCTGTAAATGTAGTTACTGTAGCTCATGTCTGCTGTTGGGGACATTTTATGTAGTATGGGCTCAGATTTTCGGGGGGGGGGTGTCTGGTGACAGACCATCGGCAGCATAAAAGCAGCAGCTAGGGAAGAGTGCCGTTAACTCAGAGCTATGGTTAGAGGCCTGCAAAGATAAAATGAGAAAAGTGTTACAACAGATTAGTAATTTCTATAACAGAAAGTGACTGCAGAGGGAAACCATAAAATCCATCTAGTCTGCCCCCAAAATTTACTAGGATGCTATCCCCCACCCTTAGCCTTTCTGTAAAATGATATCCTTCTGTCTATCCCATGCGTTCTTGGGCTCTCTTACTGTCTTGGCCCCCACCACCTCCTGGGGCAGGCTATTCCATGGATCGACCACCCTCTTGGTAAAGAAGAACTTTCTAGCATTGCACTTGAACCTTCCACCTTCAGCCTAATATTATGCCCTCTAGTTCTACCGCTGTCTTTCACCTGAAACAACTCCTGAACTCCAACCTTATTTATACCCCTAATATACGTAAAGGCCTCAGTTATGTCCCCCCTCTCCCTCCTTTGTTCCAGGGAGTACATGTTGAGCTCCCTCAGCCTATCCTTGTATGCTCTCTGGTGCAGCCCCTGAATCATCTTCGTTGCCCTTCTTTGCACTGTCTCCATTCTGTCGATGTTCCTTTTGAGGTGCGACCTCCAGTACTGTACGCAGTACTCTATGTGGGGGCACACCAGTAACTTGTAGAGTGGCAGTACTACCTCACTCCAATGACTTGTGATTCCCCTCCCAATGCAGCCCAGCATGCCACTGGCCTTCAGCGCTGCCTTTTCGCTCTGTTTCCCCACCTTCAAGTTTTCTGAGATTATGACCCCTAGGTGACGTTCCTGGCTGGTGGAAGCTAGCTTCTTCTCCCCCCCAAGGTAGTAATCCTCCTTGGGATTGCTCCTACCTACGTGCATGATGTTGCACTTTTTGATGTTGAATTTCAACTGCCAAGCTTCTGACCACTCCTCCAGTTTCAAGTCTGATTTCATACTCCTTACTCCCCTTTAAGTCTGAATTCATGCTTCTTACTCCTTCAGGGGAGTCAACTCTGTTGCATATCTTGATGTCATCCGCAAATAGACACACCTTGCCCTCCAATCCATTTGTGATGTCAGATATGAAAACATTGAAGAGTAGAAGCCCCAGCACCAACCCCATGTGGTACACCACTGGTTACCGCCCTCTCAGCAGATACTGCACCATTTACCTGCACCCTTTGTGTTCTTCCTCTCATCCACTGGACCACCTCCTTACCCACCCCTATGTGGTCCAGTTTCTTTATCAACCTACTGTGCGGAACAGAGTCGAAGGCCATACTAATGTCCAGGTAAACCACATCCACCACAGATCCCTGACCTACTGCCTTTGTAACATGTTGTTTTATGTGGTATGTGTTAGTTGTGGGATGTAGAAGAGTAGTTATTATGATTTGTGGGATGTAGATGAGTATTCATTATGATGAGTGGAAATGTAAGTTACTGAATTAGGGCAAGTAATGGGTGTTAACTTTATTGTTACTTGGCTGCCAGAAATATTTTTTTAACTTTCTGGCATGCATGGCTATGTAGGAGAACACTGCACCGTGGCTACCAGAAAAGTGCCACCTTCAGGGTTGTAGCCATATAAAGGCATGCCTGGTGGTGGCTCCTGACCAATCAGGATGCAACAGTTTCCCTACCCATTTTATAAGCACATTTAAACACTCCAGTTGAAGGCAGCTAGCCTGGTCTATGACTCCTGGTTTGAAATTCAATGCGGGATGCCTATTTCTAAGCAGAGCCTGGAAGGGAGAGGTCCTTCAGAGGTACAGACACAGGAATTCAACACTAAACCTGAAGAACTGAACGTTGTTGTGTAAATGGTGAAATTCTGACTCCCGAAGAGGAGCATGGCTGCTTCAGATGCGTACTCAATGTGGAGGGATTGAGAGGTAACAGATGGGCCGCAACCAGAACTTCAGGTTCAACACACAGTCTCTGTGTGATGTTTATTTAAAACACGGGATAACCATAAACAATGGCATATCCCTTCTTCAGTACAACAGTTTGCAGTAACAGACTATGCATGTCCTTCCTCTGCACTAAGTCAGCACCTACTGACCCAATGATCTGTCGCTTCAGTGGAAATTCATTCCGTGTTGGAGAGTGCAAACAAAAAAAAAAAAAAACAAGCTAAAGACAAAGAACCTCAGTACTGAAGCAAGGGTTACCCCAAAGGGCATTGGCAATAAAGCCAAGTTTCAAAGAAACACAACGTCACACATATCCTCATGATGCAAAGTATCATGGGATGTATATGCAAATCACCATGAAATTTTAGGCTGGTTCAACTTAAAGCAGGATTGCATGATGACAAAGGGCCTCTCAAACAATTTGTAATTTGCTTGCATTTAAATAACACAATATTGGGGGAAGGTGGGGTTCTGATATCTCTACCCCAGTAACTTAATTTTTATAATACAGTCCCCTAGCAACTTTTTTACCTTTATCAAAAACACCTAGTACTGTGATATTTTCTTTTTTCCACACATACTTTTTGGCTTTACTGTTTTGCTCCCCGGCCACGGTGTACACACATGCCAGGATCAGGTGGCCCCTTCCGCCCCTCCCCAGACTTGTGTCGCCGCTCCTAACTGCCTGTGCTATCCACTGGACCTCCACCTGGTAGGAGCGGGACTACAGCGGAGTGGACATCCACTCTTATAGAAGGGACAGCCATAGCTCGATCCAATTCCAATCTTCCCTCACCCTGAGCTGGCACCCCAGAGGCCAAAGGTCATTCCTGAACCCGGGTCACCAGCATGGTGCGAGATAAGGTGCTAGCGCCTCAGTCCTCTGCACCACCGGGCCGGCGTGCTGTGATATTTTCAGCATTTACCGGCTTCATGTACATCAAGGTAATTTATAACATAGTGCTATTGCATATAAATCCTGAACCCGGGTCACCAGCATGGTGCGAGATAAGGTGCTAGCGCCTCAGTCCTCTGCACCACCGGGCCGGCGTGCTGTGATATTTTCAGCATTTACCGGCTTCATGTACATCAAGGTAATTTATAACATAGTGCTATTGCATATAAATCCAACAATGAGAAACACAGCCTGGGGGTCACCACAATAACCTCCCTGTACAAGGACCAGAGAGGGAAAAGTTAAAGAGGAGACTATAGCATGGTCAAGAAAGGGGAGGTGGTGCTCATAGTTGGCCAGCCTTATGGACTAGAAATTATAAAGGATAGATTAGGCTAAGAAGTAGAACTGTTGCAACAGATTTAAGAAAAGGTCAGTCCCCAAGAGTAGCAGGATCTCCCTATCTCACTCAACAGTAAAGAAAAAAGGAACTAAGGCGATTGGAGGTTGGTACCGCTGTATACCAGCGGGCTCGTGCATGTCACACACATGGTGCCTACCAAGTCACCAGCCCCCAGAAAAAGTTCTGGCTCCCGTGGGGTCCTACCACCTCTGGTACAAACGCACAAATGGCAAACAATGGTGAAGACTGATTCTTGGATGATCTGGCAGTTCCCATAATCTATATGTACTTCTGCTTCCCATGAGAAACTAGTCTGTTTTTTACCAGCTTAATGTAAGATGTATTGATCCCTATCCTCAGTTCTGTTACCATGTAATAGTGAAGCCAAGTCCGTTTTATCAAGAATTCTCATTAAAGCTGGTAAGGCGTTCTGTATTAACTTCTAGTTTCTGAAATGTAATCAGTTCCAAATAAGCTAGATGAGGTGTGCTTGGCATTCTCAATAAACGAGGTCCTCAGCCAGACATCCTAGTCAGTGCCTGAGCAGATATGCATGGTTGGCCTAATTTTGCCCTGACCCCATATACTGTACATTACATACAGAATAATGGATGGGATGTTATTATTTAATTTTTTACGCACCCTCAGTGTGTGATACCACATAAACCATGAGAGGGAAGCACGAGGGGTTTGTGATGGTATTATACACTGTGTGTAACCAAACGTATATCCAATGTAACACCCCATTCTTTTATATAATTACTGGCTGGTTTAGTGCTGTGTGTTAAAAAAAAAAAATAAAGTACATTTTCCTTTTCTGTGGCATTTTATTTCTGTGAGCATGAGATGGCAGCAGCTTTCACTTTGGCTGGATGACAACTATGCCATGTATGTATTCCATTCCGTAATAACAGGCCAGTTATTACGGCATTAAAAAGTGGTGTCAGTCCAGTTAATAAATTAGTCAATTGAGCTTTATTTTACCAGGCGAAACATCATTGAGAAAAACTCACTTACAAGATGGACCTGGACATATAATTAACAATGAAGACAGTGAGACAGTACAATGACACTAGTGCAAAAACGTATAACAGACAATTTATCCTTACACAAGGTTGGAGCATAAACATCATAAAAACAGTATTTGCATATATTGAGAATAACATAGTACAAAAGATGCAAGTCGTAATGGGTCTAAGATGGGAGAAGGGAGGGTAGAGGACTGGCATGGGGACAGATATGATAGCATTATTGTGAGGAGATGGTACAAAAGTGCAAAAGTTAAAGAGAAATTATTTCATACAATTACAAGATTCAGGGACGGCTCGGGAGAACAAGGTTTTAAGCGTGGATAATTTCACCGGCGAGGCTAGTTTGAGAATTTTTTGCAATTTGTTCCATAGGACAGGGAGGGAATGACTTATGGACGCTGCCCCAAAGTGAGTTCTGACTCTGGGGATAGCCAGGGAAAAATAGGATAGGCTTCTCAGTGTATAGTGACCCGGGGGACAGACAGGCAAACAGAGATATATTGTGGGAGTTTCTTTATGATGGCTCGGTAAGTCCAAAGGGCTGCATTTCTCTGCTGTCTGTAGCTGAGTGACGTCCAACCCACCAGTCCATACAGTGAGCAGTGATGCATTGAGTACAGTGCCTCTGTAATGAATCTTATAGCCCGGTGGTATAAGGTGTCAAGTTTGGACAGTGCTGCACTGGTATCTTGTCCATACAGAATATCCGCATAATCCAGTAGAAGGAGGAATGTGGTTTGAACAAGTCTGGTTTTAGCTTCAACTGTGAGTAGGTGCTTAATTCTAAAGACTAGGCCAAGCCCCTGTTTAAGTTTTTTGATGAGTTCCTCAGCATTCTCAGAGGACACTTTATTGTCGATCCAAACACCAAGGTATTTAAATTTTGTGACAAATTCAAGGGGCTCACCAAGGAGAGTGATAATCAGAGGTATGTCACCCACGTTGAGTATGAGACGGTTTCAAAGATGGAGGGAATATCATTGCCTTTGTTTTTTTTTTTGCATTTAGCAGCAGTTTTAATAGAAGCAGTTTTTTCTGGAGGTGGCAGAATTCAAGTTGCAGGTCACGACACGTAGTTTCTGGAGATGGCCTAGAAATATACAGCACAGTGTCATCGGCAAATAGATGTATATTAGCAGACTTTATTCCTGAATGAATATTATTAATATACATAGCAAACAGAAGTGAGCCCAATATAGAGCCCTGAGGGATGCCTCTCTGTAGAGTTGTTATAGGGGGAGATATCCTTCAGCTTTTACCTTCTGAGAGCATCCGATCAGATAGCTGTCGAACCATTTGAGGGCTGTACTATCTAGTCCAAAGTTACATAGTATGCCCAGGAGCAAGGAATGGTCCACTGTATCAAAGGCCTTGCTTGGATCCAGGAACAAGGCACATATTGCTTATCATCCAAGGCATTTAGCCAGTCATCAGAGACTTTGGCAAGGGTGGAGATCATGCTATGGCAAGGCCTGAAGCCAGATTGCACTGGGTTAAGCAAGTTGTAGGAGTCAAGGTAGTTCCTGATTTGTTGATTGGCCAATTTTTCTAGTAGCTTGGAGAGTGTTGACAGCAAAGAGATAGGCCTATAGTTGTTGAAATCACTAGGATCACCTGATTTGAATAACGGAATGACATGGGCAATTTTCCAAACTGAAGAAATGGTACTCTGAGTGAGAGAAAGATTAAAAGAAAGATTAAAAAGGTGGGTAATGGGAACACCAAGGGTGTGATAGGTCATTTTTAGGGAAAAACGGTTCAAGGAGATCAGCGCCAGCACTTTTCCTTGTGTCAAGCTGAAGGAGCAAGTCCTCAACTTGTTTTAGTGTAACCGGGCAGAAGGAGAATGCTATATGTCCCTCAGGAAAGGGTGAGGCGGTCAGGCCTGAATCCTTAACAAATAATTGGTTTCTAAGATTATTGGCTGGAGAAGAGTTGAATGCAAGCCCTGCCATAGTGAAATGATTGTTAGAGATTTAGAATCTCAAGTTTGTCTGTGACGGCAGAACTTCCAGACGTGATTTTGTGGGGAGGGAGTTAGTTGAGCTACGACCCTCTACCTCTCTTAAGGTTTTCCAGAAGAGGGAAAAACATTTTGTAGAAGTGTCCAGTTTCTCTCTCAAACTACCCGTACTCACTGACCACTCTACCGCTCACCTGGCCCCTTGTCTCCTCAGACGGTAGCTACCCTCCACCAACCTCTGACTGGGAGACCCCCCAGCTCTGAGCCTCCTGAAGCAGGGCCACCACCACTCCTGGCGCTCTGTCTATAATCCAGTGATGGCAGGGAGGGTGGAGGCAAGGTCCAGTATTGGTGTGTGGCAGTTCTGCACTGAGGGGAGCTGTTGCCTATCCAGGTGCAGAGGATTTTCTCTGTAGGTTTCTCCAGGAGTGTGAACATGCAATGACATCTGCAGGGATGGCCTGTAGACATCTGCCGTGCACCTCCCCTTTGTTGCTCCATGTTTGCCATACCCCCGTTCCCCACCAGGGGTCCCCACTGCAATGGAAAAGCCCAGGATCCCTCCCCAGGGAAAGGAGAGCAGTCCTCTGGAAGCTCAATTCTCTCCCTCCGCTGCTGACCCCCTGTACCTGAGCTCATTCCTGAACCCAGGTTGCTGGTGTGGTGTGAGGTGTGGCATCCAGTGCCTCAACCCTCAGTGCCACCAAGCCGGCTATCACTAGTAAGCTTTGTGCAGTAATTTCTAGCCACTCTGAAGGGTGTCCAATCAGGGGTGCTTTTGGTCATATGTGCTTTTTTCCATAGGGTATCCCTGTGTAGTAGTTCAGATTTGAGGTTGGTAGAGAACCAAGGGCATGAGTTTTTTTTAGTATGCATTTTCACAAGAGGTGCATGCCGATTAATTGTATCTAATAGGATGTTCTGGAACAGATCGTAGGCTTCTTTGACAGTAGGGGCAAGGTAAAAGTTTTGCCAGCAGGCATGGTCCAACTCAGTTATGAAAGCATGAGAGTCAAAATTCCAGAAGCTCCTTTTGAAAATAAATCTATAGTGCGAAACTGGCTTTGGTAGTGACCTGACGCATGCAACAGCGAAACGATCACTATGGTCGTTAAAGAAAATGCCCGAGTGAGTTACCAGGTGCATTTTGTTTACTAGTATAACATCCAGGAGTGTGCTGTTTTTGGGATTTTTCTAATTGGGACGTGTGGGTTCTGTTATTAGTTGAGTCAGTCCAAAGGTGTCACATAGTTCTTTAAGTGGCTTAGAACAAGTGGCTACCCAGTCAAGGTTTAAGTCACCCATGACTATAACTTCTGAAGAGGAGTCATCAAGTATATTGTGTAGATGATTTAATACTTTGAGCCCGGCTGAAGGGGGGTCTTTAGCATACCTCTCAACCTTTCTTCACCAAAATGTGTGACAAATGAGCAAAATGTGTGACATATTGTGTAACATGGCACTGCAAGCTCAGAACACTATAGCTATCAGTGTACTAATGTTCTTAATGTTTTTTGATAACTGAGCATAATAGATTATTATGAATTTCTGCTTTAAAGTCTCAGTGGGGAATGTGGAAGATCACCTTCCTAAGATGAACAAAGGTTTTCTGAGAGGTAAAATGAGTGACGTACCACATAATGTGTGACAGTTGAGAGGTATGGTCTTTAGCACCCTATAACCTGGAGTGACTGAGAGGCTGAGATTTAAATCAGTTGGTGGCGGTGGGGCAGCAGGCGGGTGGGTGCTGCCGCCCGCTGCTGACGGGAGCGGGGTGGCGGCCCGTGGGTGGGTGGGGTGGGGCCACTAGATCACCAGGGTAATTGGACCTTGGGGGTTGACTCCAATGCCCGCGATCGGGCTTCACGGTCCACTGGACCACCAGGGATATTGCTCTTTGGGGATGAACTCCCGTTCTGGCTGGGATCGGGCCAGTGGGGGGTTGTCATGTATGTTATGCCAGCGATCGGGCCAGTTGGGGATTTACTTCATGCCTGATTGGGCTGCAGGGGGCATCGGTCCCCGACGGCTGCTGCCTGGCAGGGCACCAGGCGCAAGTCGTCGGGGATCGGCGCACCTGCATGCTAATGGCATGCAAATGGGGCCATAAGTAGATGCAAATGGCCTCCCCCTGCACTTTGCATGAATTATGGCTCCATTTGCATGTCACCTTTTGAATATCGGAAATTTGCACATGGCGCAATGGAACTTGCGCCACCGCATCTTGAATACTCCACTCTGACCACTTGCGGGCGCGCAGTCCCACTGCACTATGCACAGTGGCTGTGGCCGAGGCGATATTCAAGGGTTGCTCAATGGCGCAACTCCATTGAATATCTTCCGGCCACACCCGGTGCTTTTTGAGCAGCGCCGGGGCTTGCGCCACAGAATGGCGCAGTTTGAATATTCAGCCCATAAAGTATATACATTATTTTATGACATAGTGCCATTGCATACTAAATCCAACAACGAGGAACACAGCCTGTTTTACATCAGCTTGGAGGTCACCACAGTAACCTCCCTGTATGAGGACCTGAGAGGGAAAAGGAAAATTAAAGAGGACACTATAGCATAGTCAAGAAAAGGGAGGGGGGGTGCCCATAGGTGGCCAACCTTATGGACTAGAAATTGTAAAGCATATAATAGACTAAGAAATAGAAGAACTGTTGCAACATATTTAAGAAAAGATCGGTCCTCAAGAGTGGCAGGAGCTTTCTGTCACATACCCCCACCTTAAGAGGGAAGCAGTTATTGCAGACTGCTCACCACCTTCCTGTCCCAGGAAGGGATGGAGCTTCCGCCATCCATCTTCAGAAGGTCTGTCTCAGGGTCCCTATTAATAAAGATTCCATCATAAACATAGTGGATATCATCATTCTTTACCCTAAGGCATTAACACATTTCTCAACAGAGACTAACAGTACCTTCCCATCTTCTTTTAGGGAAAGTCTGTCATATTTTACTGACCGAACATCTGGACAACTGTAAATTCCAGTACCACAGAAAGACTTTCTTTGGGGTGAGTAATTACCTGCTCCAACCCCACCAGATATGTCAGTTTTAAGCAGGGGCCCAGTCCTAGGTTCAACCCCTCTATTTAAATCCACTATGTCTCTTGATTCATTCATTTCACTTGCTGCTGATCCAGACACCTCATGGTAGACACTCTAGGTGTTACCCCAACACAGATTCCTATCCATTTTCCACCCACCACCTTGATCTTAACATATTGGCAATATTAGCATCTTTAGCCTGCAGTATACCCCCGTCAATACTGTTAATAGATTTAGCTGCAGCAATACAAGAAAAAGTCCCTTCAGCCTCATAGGCTTCTTCTTGCTTGCTTGGAGTCTTCAACCCCAGCACAATATCACTAGGCACAGTCTTACATGGGGTCTCACATTCAAGTTCCATACTTGTATCTCTGAGCTCCAACAGGTAACATCTTGGGAACACAGGCAACAAACAAATATCCTGCTCAGTGAGGGGGTCCTCCTCCAGCTGAGCCCATGAAAGATTCTCCCCCGACTCTTTATCCAAACTCACCGGCAGGGACCTCTCAAGCACCTGACACCGGTGTTCTGCCTCTCCGCATAGTCGGTTTGCCTCCAGCCATTGTCCACTCATCCAGTGGATCATCTTCACCAGGGTCTCCACCTCCAGTCTGCCTCAACCTGTATCTCTTCATCATCTTCAGGCTTGGCCTTCTTCCGAGCTCCCAGGTTCAGTCCAGGCAGCAACTTCTCTCCGTCTGTCAGCCATGGTTCTGGTCAGAACTCTACAGACTTTCTTCTCCAGGTTCTCCTCTGACAACTCCTGGTGCATCAGTCCACCTGGGATATCTGGGTAATATCCACCAGAAAATGTCCCTGTTCGGCCAGTCCAGATGCTTCCAGTAAGTTATCCCACTTCTCACACCAAGTCTGTGGAGGAGTTGTGGGATAACAGATGGACTAGACACCAAACTTCAGGTTCAACACACAATCTCTGTGTGATGTTTATTCAAAATACAGGAAATAAGCTTCAGCAATAGCATATTCCTTCTTCAGCACATCAGTTTGCAGCAACAGACTATGAATGTCCTTTCTCTGCACTTAGACAGCACTTACAGACACTGATCTCTGATCTAACCACTTTTCAGTGAAAATCCTTCATCCCTATATGGGCCCTGTTTGCTTGGATCGTGGGGGCTAAAAAAGGAAAAAAAAAACAAGCTAAAAACAAAGAAACTCAGTGCAGAAACATTGAAAAAAGGGTTACCCCAAAAGGCATTGGCAACAAATCAAGTTTCAAAGAAATACAACATCATACATACTTCCATAGTGCAAAGCATCATGGGATATATGCAAATCACCATTAAATTTCAGACTTGTTCAGTTTACAGCAATTTACATGCATTTTAAATAGCACAACTAACTTAATTTTTATAATACAGTCAACTGGTACTTTTTACCTTTATCAAAAACACCTAGTGCCATGGTATTTTCAACACTTACAGGTTTTATACACAAAGTATATACATTAAAGTATTTTATGACGTAGTGCCATTGCATACTAAATCCAACAACGAGGAACACAGCCTGTTTTATATCAGCTCGGAGGTCACCACAATAACCTCCCTGTACGAGGACCTGAGAGGGAAAAGGAAAATAAAGAGGACACTCAAGAAAGGGGAGGAGGTGCCCATAGGTGGCCAACCTTATGGACTAGAATTGTAAAGGATAGAATAGACTAAGAAATAGAAGAACTGTTGCAACAGATTTAAGAAAAGGTCAGTCCTCAAGAGTGGCAGGAGTTTCCTGTCACACTACCATCAGCACACACTCAAGGCTGATTGGCTCTTAGTGGCACCAATAGCAGCCAGCTATCCTGTTAGTTACTTCTAGTAGGAGGTGGCCCTACAGCTGAGAGGGGAGACAACAAGTATGTAATAAATGGGGAGGAGGGGGTGCAGGCGGGCCAAAAAATCCCCAGGTAAATCGCTGAACAGCCGACTTAGTAGCCGTGGATTTAATTCCCCAGATGGCAGTTGAAGATGCCAGGAAAAGGCTGTATGAATCTGGTCCCCGGAGGGCTGTTGAAGTCAATGGGAGCAGTCTGCGCCCAATCAGAAGGAAAGCTGTAGGCAGAGCAGCCAATAGGGGCATCCTGAAGTTTCACAGTACCCAATAGAAACTCCGGATTAGAAGCCGGTGAAGTGGCCATACCTGGAGGCTTGCAGACTTCCTAATGCTGTGGGTGGGGAGGGCTCTAGGTGCAGTCAGCAGAATTGCTTCTACTGCTGCAGGTTGCCGGCTGTGGAGGCGCTTTGGGGGCCCGTTTGGGCACAGCCTGGGAGAGAAGAGGAGAACAGAGAATTTAGAGACACTACAAACAAAAGCAGATGAATCGGGTTGTGTGGGAAAAACAAAAGCACTTTGACTGCCCAGAATTTGGTTAGGCTTGGGTGGTGGGGGTGAGAAGTTTTAAACACAATGAGGGCGATTTAGGGGTAAAGAATTCTTCTCAGACAGAGGGAGGGGGATTGTTTAAACTCAGTGCCAGCCTGTGAGCTGCGATTTAAAAATATGTTTATGTGCCAAAAGTAGAGGGATAACTGCCGCGGATGAGAGCAAAATAAATGAAATCAGCAGTTTTAAGTAATTTCAGGAATGCGGCCAAATTTCTGAGGCTTAGTCTGCAAATAGCACTTACTAAATGCAGCACAATTCATTAGGCTTGAGAGCTACCAGCAAATAAGTAGCAATGATGGTAATTGAGATTGGTAATGCAAGGGAGGGTATGACTGTAAACTTAACAGAGCAATACAGATACAGGGGAGACTTAATACAATTTCAACAACTTTTCCCAGAAGAACTGAATCACTAACATGGCTAAGAATCAGTACATTTTCAGAGAGCTAGATCACAAAAAATTGAGGCAGCAAACAGTGCTGGAGTCCCCTTAACATAACCCTGCACTAAGTAAACCAGGCTAGATGGAACACACTGTAAAGTTCAAAAAAGAAAATCTGTACAAGTTCCCAGCAGACACCTACTTGATAGGATACTTGGCTCAAAAAATCCCCAGGTAAAGTATTGAGGCTTAGTAGCCATGGATTTAACTCCCCAGATGGCAGTTGAAGATGCAGAGGAAAAGGCAGTAGGAATCTAGTCCCTGGAGGGCTGTTGAAGTCAATGGAACAGTCCACGACCAATCAGGAGGAAAGCTCTAGACAAAGCAGCCAGTAGCAGCTTCCTGAAGTTTCACAGTACCCAATAGTAACTCCGGATTAGAAGCCGGTGAAGTGACCGTACCTGGAGGCTTGCAGGCTTCCTAATGCTGTAGGCGGGGAGGGCTCTAGGTGCGGCCGGCAGTGCAGCTCCTACTGCTGCAGGTTGCCAGCCATGGAGGTGCTTCAGGGGCCTGTTCGGGCAGAGCCTGGAGGCTTGTAGGCTTTCTAATGCTGTGGGGTGGGAGGAGAGGGCTCACCAGTAATTATATGGTGGTACCCCAAAAACCCTAGGCCAAAATCCCCCCCATTCAGTTCTTTGGCCCCAACTGCCACCTATTCCTGCCATTGGGGCCCCTGTCAGCCCCCAGTCTCATCTGCTGCTCCCCATGTCGCCATGGTCAGCAGGGATCTATATGGTGTGAGACCTGAGGACTGCAGAGGCCATCACACTTGGTGGCTATGCACATGGGGTCTTTCCTGTTTTCTCCCGTGGACTTGCCTTCCTCCCCAGACATCCAGCATAGCCTCTGGTGGCCTCAGATGCAGTAGCACACACTGGGCATGCGCCACCCCTTGCGCGGAAGCAAGCTCCCCGGCTCATGTGAGGGGTTGCTACTGTATCAGGTCAGGGCCATCTCCCTCCACGGCTGACTCCTGCTCCCATTGGGAACACTCCCAGCCTGACTTGTGTGGACCCGGGCTCGCTCCCAAACCCGAGTTGCTAGTTTGAAAGCGCAAAGCGCTACCACTGAACCATCAGGTGGACTGTCTCTGCCAAACTTTTGACATATTCCTGTCTAGGAAGTCATTATTTGACGGGCCCAAATTTCTGCAGCATATAACATTTTTGTGGTTAATTTTGTATTTGCTATCCTTTTTTTTTTTTTTTTTAATTTACACTCTCCGCGCTTGCTCCTCTCTGTCTGGGACTCCCAAGGCAGCTATGTATTGCTGTGCTGGGCTGGGCTTCTGAGTGACTCTGGTGGCCATTCCCCATCCAGCTGTGGTTCCCTCCCAGGTGGGGAACCTGGGTTCTTCTCCCCAACTCACTGTAGCCTGTTGGGTGGTCCTTCTGAGCCCAATCTGGCAGTCGTTGCCGGGGCCCATCTCCAGGAGTGAGCATGGGGCTTTTCCAGTCCTCTAATCCCCCGAGGGCAGTGGCATACTAGGAAGTCGAAGGAGGTGGGGCGTGCCGAGATGTGCAACCACTCTGGACCGCAACTGATGACCTCCCCTCCCATTGCTTGCAGCCCCAACTGTACTGCAACCCATGGTCACCCAGGTGACAGTAAAGCAGCAGGTCTCACACCCACCCTCCCTGGAGGAGGAGAGCAGCCCTGCAGGTGCTCAATCCTCCTCCCTTTAGTTGGCCCTCTGACCCAGGCTCGCTTCCAAACCTGGGTTGCTGATGTCGCAAGTGGTAGTGCTACCATTGTACTGGTGGGGCTATATTTGCTATCCTGATAGCAGATATCACGGAGCTCCTGCCATAGAGCATCATAAACCTTACTAGCCCCAGCAATGATTCAGTTTGGGGTTTTTTTGGAAGTAGAAATATGATTATTTCAGCTAGCATTTTTAGAGAATGCAGCACTCAGGCATATGATTTAAGTCTCCAATATTGTGTCATGTAATTTCCATATTACAAAGCTGAGTTGAAATAGCCAAATCTTATAATTTTACTCATGGCAAGTTATTTATTGGAAATCTGTAACCAGGAAAGGCACACTGAGTGAAAACTTTTCTAGGTGCAACCTGGAGGAAAGGGACTGGGAAAAACAAGTGCATTCAGAGGCAAAGTACAGTCAGTGTAAAAAATAAAAATAATAATAATATACAGGCATACATGGATTACCAAGTTTATTAAACAGCAGTAACCAGGCTATATCAATGGGCATGAGAGTCAATTAGGAATTTACATAATTAAGCAAAATAACAATGAATAAAATAACCAGCTAGATAGGGGACAGTGCTGGTTGTGCAATACTAACAGGTAGAGGCCAAAACAGGGAAGGGAAATTGGAAACATAGAAATTGACAGCAGATAAGGACCGCTTGGCCCACCCAGTCTGCCCATTTCCCTACCTAATGGATAAGCTGCAGATCCTAGTTAACCAGCAGCCTACTTCTTTCTACCCCCAACCCCTAGAATTGCCTTATGGCTGTCCCATGCATGCTTGAATTCAACCACTGTTTTTGACTCCACAACCTCCTCTCGGAAGGCCGTTCCATGCATCCACAACCCTCTCTGTGAAAAAATACTTCCTTACATTACCTCTGAGCCACCCCCCATCTTCAAATTGTGCCCCCTTGTTCTTGCACACCTCTTTTTTTGAAAGATGCTACCCTCTTGGACTATGTTGATTCCCTTGAGGTACTTGAACGTTTCTATCATGTCCCCCCTCTCCTTGAGGCTATACATATTAAGCTCCTTTAGTCTCTCTTCATATGTCTTCTGGTGCAGACCCTGCACCATTTTAGTTTCCCTCCTCTGGACAGCTTCCATCTTGTCTATGTCTTTGCGGAGATTGGGTCTCCAGAACTGCACACAGTACTCCAGATGGGGTAGGAATAATACATACCGGGACAGAGAAGGAGGAAATCAGATTAGTGGGAGGGCAAGGGGCAGACTAGCCAGAGCAAGAGGGAGCAAAAAGAAATTTAGTGTTTAAATTTGGAGATACAAAACCCCCATAAAACCCGGCCCGTCGGTGCAGTGGTTAGATTTCAACATGGCCAACAGACCCAAGTTCAGGCAGAGCCCAGGAGCTGGAGGGCTAGCCTGGGGAGAAGGCTTGAGCATCCCAGGGACAGCTCGTCTTCTCCAGGGAGGTAGGGGTGTTAGCGACTCGGGGCTTGACTGGCCCCAGGTGGAAGTCTGGGGCATAGCAAGCACTGAGGCCGACACAGTGGGGAGGACATCACGGATGTCGGCACTATGTACCTTGATGTCAGGACACATGTGACGCCCACAAGAAAAAGAGGAAAAACACCCTACAGCCCCAAGGAGATGGCACGTCGGAGTATGGCCCCAATGTGCTCCCACCTGCCTGACTGCCAAGAGCCCGAAGAGACAAGAATTGTTTGGGGCGTACGGGCCCCACCTTGTCCCTGCCCAGGCGGAAAACCGCAGATTGACGGGGGGATCTGGTCAGTATGGGTAAGGTGGGTAGCAGGGGTAGACTCCACTGGTGCTCCCGAAGAAACAAAGCTGGAGGGACAAGGGGCAGGATAAACAGAGAAAAAAAAAAAACCTCCCATAATTGTCCTGAAAGCAACTATAAACCTCCTGGAGACTAGGATAATAACGTAATATCGGCATAAGCAAATGCTGGAGTGTGCCTATTCAGCATTTTGGGAGCATCAGATTAAAGGTTTTTGGTAAAAATTAAAACATAATTTAAATATAAATTAAATAATTAAGGTGCTAAAAGCAGCCTTGTTTGGGTAAAAGCCATCAGTCAATAGAACCTTCTCTTGCATACCAAATCTTTGTCTAGATACTGGAGTTTAAATTTATGACTGCATTCTAACAATAGCAGTAGTAGTCTTTATATCTGGTGTCCTTCCCCGGAAGCCCAGGGCACCATTACAATAAAATAGGGTAAACACAATTCAGTGACCATAAAAATCCCAAATAAATAACAGTAACTACCTTAATCCACTAAAACAGCATAACACACAATAAAATGTTATAATGTGCTGCGAAATGCATTACAAGACAAATGCCTGATAAAATAAATACGTTTTAAGGCTCCTCTTAAAAGTGTCAGACAAGGGGGCCACTCTCAAGGTCCTGGGCAAAGAATTCCAGAGGGATGGGCCCACCACCTCAAAGGCTCTATCTCCTGAGTTCTTCAACCTAGCCCTAGGGATCACCAGGAGGCCCTCCCCAGCCGATGGGAGTGGGTGAACTGGGGTGTGTGGGTGCAGGAGCTCTGCCAGGTAGACTGGGACCAGTAGGGCTTTATAGGTTAATAAACCTATTTTAACAGGGAGAACGTCCCTTCACTCACAGCCAGTGCAGATCACACAGTGCTAGAGAAATGTAGCATGATCTAGGAAGGCCCATGAGAAACAGAGCAGCTGCAGGCATCGTAGCATATCCCCACTAACCCCAGGGTATAGAGTGTTACAGTAGTGACAGTCTAACCTAGAGGTCACAAACACATGGATCAGTATGGCCAGGTCCTGGGGAGGGACACGGGATCTGATCTGGTGGATATTTCAAAGATGAAAAAAGCCATTCTGGACTACGGCAGACATCTGGGCCTCCATTGTCAAACCTTGATCCAGTAGGACTCCCAGATTCTTCACCGTAGAGGCAGCTAACAGTCCAGAGTCACCAAGCTGAAGCCCAGTCCCTCCTGCACTAGCCACCAATTCCTCCCTCCCACCTTCGGCCTGGTCAACCACCAAAACCTCAGTTTTCTGGGGGGCTGAGTCTCAGCCAACTTGAAGCCCTCCAGTTCTGGATCTCGGCCAGGCACTTATTAAACACATCGTCTGCACTCTGAGTCCCGGGAGCAAAAGACATATAGAGCTGGGTGTCCGCACAGCAGTGAAACCCCAGCCCAAAATGTCTAATGACCTTGCCCAGGGGAAGCATATAGACCGCGAACAACACTGATGGCAAGACCGAACCCTGGGGTACACCACAGAACAGAACTACTGGGTGTGAGGAAAATGTTCCTAAAATTACCTCCTGGGTTCTGTCCTGTAGGTATGTCTCACACCAGTGAATAACAGTGCCGGTGAGCCCAGTGTACTCCCTGAGATGATTCAAAAGTAGAAGAGAGATCAAAGAGAATAAGAACAGAAAAGTTACATAAGAACTTACAGTAAAGTACAGTTACATAAGAACTTACCGTAACAGTAAATCTTCGAGAGGAGCTCTTGCAGCAGGCTATTACTATTAAGACTATAGCCACAGGACTTAGGACCCACTGGAAAAAACTTAGCTAGCAGTACCCAGTGGGGACTGCCTCCTGATGTCGGCTCCACCCCGACGTCAGTCATGCTACAAAAGGGGGCAGACCCCGGCTCCACCTCAGTTCCCCCGCTAAGACCCACGAACGGAACTCAGCGAAGAAATGGGCGAGGCCCATCCTAGATGTGCTGAAAAATTCTCCTGGGGGACGGAGGGTTGGAATGCAGCACCTGCTGCAAGAGCTCCTCTTGAACAGCTACAGTTATGGTAAGTTCTTACACAACTGTACTAGCTTACTTCGAGGGGGAGCTCTTGCAGCAGGCTATTACTATTAGGACAGAATCCCAAGCAGTCCCACACCAAGGAGGTGACTAGCCCTGGGAGGTAGGATGACAGATGCGGTGATGGTAAAGCCTATGGCTGGAGTCAGCAGCTAGCAAAAGAGTCCCTGAAGAACTGCCAGGCTGAAACCGGCTCAGCGCCTGGAGGCAATGTCCAGACTGTAATGCCTCACGAAGGTGTGCACTGAATTCCAAGTGGCAGCTGCACAAATGTCCTGAAGGGAGACTTTTTCAAGGAGGTGCAGGAGGTAGAAACTCCTCTAGTGGAGTGACCTCTGACTGAGTCCAGCAGAGGTTTGTTGTACTTGTTATAGCAGTACACTATACAGTGCACAAGCCACCGGAAATGGTCTGTTTTGACACCGGATTGCCCAGAAGTCGAGGTGCAAAGGCCACAAACAATTGCTCCAATTTGCAGTGTGCCGCTGTCCGCTTGAGGTAGTACCTCAGAACCCTGTGGACATCCAAGGTGTGCAGGAGAGACTCTCCCCCTATTGGTAGGAGAGGAAAAATAGACTGGAAGGTCAACCGACTGGTTGAGGGTCAGCTCTGAGACCACTTTAGGTAAGAACTTGGGATTTGATCTGAGGGAAACTCTTTCTCGATGGAAAACAATATAATGCTCTTTACACATCAGGGTCTGTAGCTCGGAAACTCTTCGAGCCGACATAAAAGCAACCTTCCAGGAAAGGAAATGCAGCTCGCATTCTGCTGCAAGTTCAAAGGTGGGTAGAGGCAATTTCTCCAGCACAAAAAGGAGATCCCAGGGAGGGATAGGATCCCTGATGGGAGGTTGAAGGTGAAGAATGCCCCGTAAAAAGGTGCGGGCCACATCCAGTTGAGCCAGGGTCCTGTCTCCGAACAGGACATGGTAGGCAGAGATAGCCCACATATGCACCTTAATGAACGAATAACTCAGGCCTTGCTACTATAAGGAGAGAAGATATTGTAATGCTGAGTTCACCGGGCAGGAAAGGGGGTCAAGACGGTGGGATGAAGCCCAAAGGCAGAACCGCTTCCACTTCATTGCGTAAGTGGAGCGGGTCGAGGACTTCCTCGCAGACACAAGGACATCCACCACCTCCTGAGAAACTCCATACCTGGATTTGGCTATGTCTGCAGGAGCCAAGCATGAAGGTTAAGGACCTGAGATCTGGATGCACCAGCTTGCCCTGGTCCTGGGACAGCAGTTGAGAGCATACTGGCAGCGGGATTGGAGGTTCTGAAGACAACCACTGGAGAAGTGGGAACCAAATCTGCCATGGCCATAATGGGGCGATCAGAATCATCTGGGCCCCTCTGCCTGCGCCTTCAGCAGCATTTGCTGAAGGAGAGGGAAGGCATAGAGGAACTTCACTGCCCAAAAAATGGACAATGTGTCTGGCCAGAAAACACCAGGTGCGTGTTGTCGCAAGCAGAAAACTGGCAGTTTGGCATTGCGCGGAGACGCAAAGAGGTCCAGATCTGGATGACCCCATGTGTCGAACAGCTGGTCCGCTACGTATTGTAGCAGCTCCCACTCATGTGCCTTGGACAGTGACCTGCTGAGGCTGTCTGCCAAGTCATTTTGGATGCCTGGAATGTGAATGGCAGATAGCAGAATGTGATGTTCCAGTGCCCAATACCAGACTCTCATCGCCTTCCTGCACAGGGGGTAGGAGTGGGTCCCCCCTTGCTTGTTGATGTAAAAGACAACCACTGTGTTGTTGGACCGTACTAGAAGAGAGCCTGGAGTGAGGTCCTCTTGAAAGACCCGTAGAGCACTGAGGACAGCTCGCATTTCCAGGGTATTGATGTGGAGAATGCGCTCTTCCGGGGTCCAGATGCCCTGAGTCTGGTGATCCCCGAGATGCGCTCCCCAGCCCAAATTGGAGGCATCCGTTGTGAGCCACTGGCTTGGGGGCTCCTGACAAAAGGGAATCCCTGTGTTTAAATTCAAAGGGTCCAACCACTAATGTAGGGTCCTCCTGACTGGCTCTGAGATCCTGACCTCATGGTCTAGACCATCGGTGCTCTGGTCCCACTGCACCATAAGCATCCACTGTGGGACCCTCATGTGGAGGTGGGCCAAGGGAACTACAGGGATGGCCGCCGCCATGTGCCCCAGAAGTCTGAGGAATGTCCTGGCTGGGACCTGCGGGTTTACAAGGACCGTTCTGGCCACCTGTCTCAGGCGATCCCCTCTTTCTGGAGGAAGAAAGGCCAAGCCCTGGGCTGAATCCAGGACCGCACCTATAAAGGAGAGTCTTTGGCTGGACTCTGGGGAGGACTTTGGTAGGTTCAGGGTGATCCCCACTTCTCAGAACAATGCATGGGTCTCTCCAAGAGCCTGAAGCAGGTGCTCTCTTGACAGGGCTGCTAGGAGCCAGTCGTCGAGGTAAGGGAAGACATAATGTCCCCTGCGCCTTAGAGCCACAGCTATCACTGCCAAGCATTTGGTGAAGACTCGAGGAGTGGAAGAGAGGCCGAACAGGAGAACCTGGAACTGATAATGTTCCCCGCCGGAAGCAGAACCTCAGGAACCTCCTGTGAGGGGGAAAGACCTGTATGTGCATGTAAGCATCTCGCATGTCCAGGGAACAGAGCTAGTCTCGCTGGTGCAACAGAGGAATAAGACCTGGAAGGGTTACCATCCTGAACCTTCGGTATTCTATATAATTGTTTAAGGAGCTGAGGTCCAGGATGGGCAGAAGATCTTGTGTCTTCTTTGGAACCAGGAAAAAGTGGGAGTAATATCCCTTACCCCGCTGATGCAGAAGAAGTGGCTCTATTGCTCTTTTGTGCAAGAGGGCCTTGATTTCTCCTTCTATGAGAAGAATGTGAGAAGGAGGGTATCTTGAGGTCCTTGGTGGAGTTTCTGGAGGGATCTAGGTGAACTCCAGCGTGTGACCTCTCTCTATGATGTCTAAGACCCATTGGTCTGACGTAATAGAGCTCCAACCCTCCAGATGGAGGGAGAAGTGACCCCCTACTGCCTCCCCTGAAACCTCCTCCGGAGGAGGAGGGGTCAGTGGCAAGTCACTGGGCGGAGTCAGGAGTGGGGAGAGAGGTGTGGGAGGACTTGGGGCCTCAAAAAGGCACACCCCCAGGCTGCTGGTTACCAGCCTTCCTTTTGAAGCCACCCCTCTGCCCTTGAATATTGCCGTGGGCTCGCCGGCTTGAGGATTTCCGAAATGGTCACTTTCAGGTGCGTCTTTGGACCCTTCTGTACATTTGGCTGATGGACCAAATAGACTTTCCCCGACTCCTGGAGACGAGAGATCAACCCTTCGGTCTCCTGCCCAAAAAGGACAGAACCTTGGAATGGAAGGTCCCCGATTCCGGACTGCAGGTCGCTGTGGAAGCCGGAGCATCTCAACCATGCATGGCGGCAAAGGCAGACACCTGATACTGCGCCCTGGCCACCATATCTGCAGTGTTATATGAAGCACGCAGGACATGCATGCCTACGTCCGAGCTCAACTTTAGAATGTCCAGAAGTTCCACCTTCTGCACGGAATCTGGCAAGGCCATCATGAAGTCTTGTCCCTTCTCCCACAGCACATTTTGGTACTGGACCATATGCGTGAGGAAGTTGAGGGAGCGGATGGAGCAGGTGGAGGCAGAATAGACTTTCTTGCCCACCTGGTCCAAGAAACTGGACTCCTGGTTGGGAGCTCATATGCTTTGGCTGCTTCGATTTGTCATGAGCAGCCATGATGACAGAGGAATCTGCTCGAGGATTTTCCGCCAGAAAGGGCTCATCCCTTGGGGCCCTATACAGCCTGTCAGACTTTTTGGGAACTGCTGGGATTGATGCTGGACGTTTCCAAGTTGTCCTGGTGAGGTCTTGGAATGTGTCGACCAGAGGAGGCACCACAAGGGGTTTGGGCTCCTTCTGTCTCAGGTAGTGAGCCAATCTCTGACGTTCCGGATCCAGGTCCTCTTGTCTCCCACTCGTTGGCAGCCTAGATGTGCCTCATGACATCCATGAAAGTAGTAGTAAAAAATTTTTATTCATACAAAAAATGAATAAGGATATCTCCACTGAGCCGAAGCTCCTTTACAGTGAGATCTAGGTGTCATTTCCAGTTACTCTTATAAGTTAACAATATATAACGAAGGAAAACACATATACACTATAATTATACATCAATAAATATAACAGTTCCGAATCATAAAACAAACTAGAACAGGAACATACAAAAAAAAAAACAATAATTAATTCACAGTATACATTTAATACTAGTTACAATCTACCATCCTAAGATTCAAACTATTTCCAATCATAACTAATATTTCCGATAAGCCACTGGTTAATTTGGTGCAACTGAAAATTTCTCTCAAGGGGTCTAAACTTCCCTGGCAATTTATTCCATATGGAAGGTCCAATATTAAAAAATGTTTATCCCGCCAAGCCGTTCTACGACTTGGGACTGCACAGTCCAAGTAATTAGCAGAGCGCAGACCCTCAATAGGTCTTTTTATTTTAATGGACTTAGCCATATATTTAGGGACTTTTCCTGAGATACATTTTAACATTAATATAATTGTACTAAGAGCCCGCCTTTGAGACAAAGTATGCCAGTCTAATTCTTTATACATATCTACTCTATGTGCCTCTTTGCAGCTCCCAGTATAAATCTAATTAATTTATTATACATAACATCAAGCATGTAGTTGTTTCAGATTAATCTATATATCAAATTACCATACTCCAATATGGGTAGTACAACAACAGTTACAACTAATTTTCTAATTTCCAAAGACATACTGTTTCTTACTCTATATAATGACCCCAAGCACTTACCAACTTTAGTCAAGGTATTATCTATATGACTGTCCCATTTAAATTTTGTATCTAAATACACCCCCAGATATTTATAACTAACAACTTGTTGCAAGATTCTTCCTGAAAATGTTTTAATTTGTAACCCCTCATATTCAGTTTTAGACCCGTAACCCCTATGAAACACCATTACCTGAGATTTTTTCATTCAAAACCAATTTAGATCTAAGCAAAAATTCCTGTAACTGATCAAAAGCCTGTTGTAATACTATTTGAATAGTTCTCACTGATGAATCAGCAAAATATACAACTGTATCATCAGCATAAAGATGGTATTGTAGCTTTGATTGTTCAAACCTCAAATCATTCATATATAAATTATATAGTATAGGACCCAAAATGGATCCTTGTGGGACTCCTGACACAATCAATTTCAAATCAGATGACCACTCTCTAATAGTCACTTGCTGCAATCTTGAATCAAGATAATTTCGAAATCAATTTATAACCGACTCAGACATACCACAGGTTTTTAGTCTGGACAGGAGGATGCCATGGTCCAGCATGTCAAAGGCCTTTGAAAGATCAACAAAAATTGTTCCCACTGGCATCCCCCTGTCCATACTCTCCATTATATCTCCTGTGACCTTTATAAGGGCAGTGTTTGTTCCATGCTCGGGTCTAAAGCCGGATTGATAACTGTTAAGGATTTCATTATCTTTCAGATATACCTGTAATTGTTTTGCAACTATTTTCTCCAAAATTTTAGAAATTGTTGGTAAAAGAGAAATTGGTCTGTAATTTTCTAATAATAACCTAGATCCTGTCTTATAAATTGGCACAATCTTGGCAGTCTTCAAGTTTGAGGTAACTCCGTAGAGAAGAGACAAATTAAATAAGTTTGCTAAGGGTAAATCAATAATAGGGCTGCATACTTTAATAAGATATTAGGATAAACGTCCATACCTTCTGCTTTATTAGTATTAATTTGAAATAATAAATCCTTAACATCTCCTCTAGTAACAGAAGTAAACTTAAACTCAGCTTGTATACCAGATTGTACATAAACTCTATCTGTATCATTTGCCTGGGAATTTCTCTGTAGAACCTGATTTACATCTCCTCCACCCAATTGTAAATCATTAATACCCATATTTGTAAAAAAGGTATTAAACTCATTAACTACCTTGTTTCCCAAATCCATCTTATTACCATTAATTAGGAAATGATTAGGATATCCCAAACTAAGTCCCTTATGCATCTTATTTATTGTGTTCCAAAATACTCTTGAGTTTTCCATCATTTCTTTAGACAATTTTTTGTTACAATAGGCCAATCTAGCCTTTCTAATTTCCTTTGTATATAAATTTCTTAATTGCCTATATTTATGCCAGTCCTGGTCTCTCTTTGCTAATTTAGCTTGTTTCCATGCCTTATCTCTAGCTCTTTTAATTTTAAACAAACCTGAGTCATACCATGGCGCTTTGTTTGATTTTATCAATCTAGTTTTATAGGAGCATGTTTATTGCAAATTTGTATTAAATCTTTTGAAACATATCCACGCATCCGCCACACGGAATTAGTTCTAGTCTCTCCAAGTTATAATTTTCTAATTCCTGCATAAATTGAACATAATCAAACTGTTTAAAGACTCTAATTTGTACAACATTCTTAGTTGTCTTTCTAGATTTCTGATTTCTAATACAGAAAATTATCTCATGATCTGACATTGAGTCTGGTAACACCCCACTCTTTATAAACTTTTCTGGATTTGTAGTAAAAATAAGATCTAACATAGTTGAATTACTGGGATTTACTGCATTTAAACTAGTAACATCTTTTATCAGTTGCACCAAATTCAATGTAGTAGCCATATCAATTAGACTATGATGGGCATCTATATTTCCCCAATCAACATTTAAATCCCCAATTATCAAAATTTCATGTGAATTTTGATAATTCTTCAGTACATCCTGTATTTCAGAGAAGACCATTAAGCTGCTTTTAGGTGAACGGTAAATGCCAATCAGTAAGATGGGTTTAGAATAAGGCAGCTTTAATTCTAATGGTAACAATAGTAGGATCGACTGGAGGCGAACGGGGCAGATCCTTATCTTCAGGAGATCCCCCAACTCCTGGTAGGAAGGAAGAGGAAGAGGAGGGAGATGTACTCCTAGACTGAGGTATCAGAGGAATGCCTCTGGGAACTACCCCGTGACGGACATCGGTGACTCTCGGACCGACGATGGCTCCTAGACTGATGACGAAGCAGAGACTGACGTCTATCTCAGGACCGACGACAGCTCCTGGAGTGGGCCTGCCTAGAAGAGGACCTGCGGTGGCTGCAGGACCTGCTCCTGGGCTGTGACCAACGACAGCTGGCTGACCTCAAGCAGCGCCGTCTGCGGTCTTCAGACCGTGACCAGGAACATTCAGCCCGGGGGGATGGATGCACAGAGAATGCAGGCTGGTCCTCAGGGGTTTTTGTTGGCTTGCCCCCAGGTTCCAGGTTACCCAGATGGTCTGGTACCGGTGTCGGGTTCGGTTGTAGTTGAGGTGCTTCCATGTGCACCTGGCTCCACTAGAATGACAATAGTTCCCCAAGCTCCTCCTTGGTAAATTTGACCCCACCTCCCTGAAATTGGAGAAAGCAGGGGATACCAGAAGGACTCGTGGGAAGACCCTGAAGAACAGCCCTCAGGTAGTAGCCCCTAGGAACCGTGTCGGCACCTTGACCAGCGTCAGTGCGATAGGAGCCCCGTCGGTCACAGGCACTTTGACCAGCACCAGTGTCTTAACCGGGGCCAGATCCAACGTAGCTGACTTAGGACAGGACCCAGAGGGAACCTTGGCCATGGAGTCCTGGTCCTTGCCCGATGGCTTACCGGCATCCTGATGAGTCACCGGCGAGTCCTTCTTTGGCAGGGCCGAGGCTTGTGCCAAGAGGCCTTATTCAACTCCGCTGAAGCGGAGGACACGCGCAGTGGTGTGGCCTTCAGTTTGGAAGGCTTAGAAGAAGAGGAAGATGAAGACGGGCATCCCGCTGGGACCAACGTTGGTGTTTTGGCGGGAACATCTGGCCTTAATTTTTTCCCCCATGCCTGGAGTGCTTAGAGCAGTTGGACCCACCTGAGCTGGAGAAAGAGGCCTTCCTGTGGGGAGAGCTGGAACGGTGAAGGGACCGGCTGTGGCCCTTGTTGTGGGACTTGTGCCCATTGTCCTGGTACTTGCCCTTGTCCCCAGGAGAAGAATGCAGGATGTCCATCCCTTTTTCAAGCAGGTGGGCTTTTAAGGCCTTCAGGCGCCTGATCCTTGTCCTGCTAGTAAAGCCCTGACAGATGCTGCAGGACTTGATGTCATGGTCTGGTCCCAGGCAGAAGAGACACTGGTCGTGGCCATCCTTTGATGGGATTTGGCGGCCACAGGTGAACTTTGTCTTCTTGGGACCGGAGGAGGAGACAGACGACAGTGATGACATGTGACGGTATGAAGACGAACTGGAGTAATCCGAAGAAAGAATAAGGAAACGAAGCGGAGAAAAAGCCTTCAATCGAGAAAAATACTGTTTTGCTGGAAACTGCAAAAAAGGATAGCCAAGAACTTCCCAACGTGAGGAAAGAACTGAGGTGGAGCCGGGGTCCGCCCGCTTTTGTTGCATGACTGACAGCGGGGCGGAGCTGACGTCAGGGGGCAGTCCCCGCTGGGTACTGCTAGCTAAGTCTTTTCCGGTGGGTCCTAAGGCCTGCGGCTATAGTCCTAATAGTAACAGCCTGCTGCAAGAGCTCCCCCTCGAAGTAAGATCACTAGATCTTTGTGGGGATCTCAGTCATCAGGGCATACCATAGGAACTTCACTGTCAGTGAAGGGAAATCCACATGGAAGATTTTCAGCAATACAGCTGGGGCCACCCACACCGATGTCATGTGATGATGTCACCTACTATATAAAGGCGTGAGTGACCCTGCTCCCTCCTCAGTTCTGTCCCCAGAAGACAAAGCCCAGTCATAGGGGACCGAGGAGAGAAAGAGGAGCCCAGGCCTAAAAAGGTTGGATACACAAAGTAGCCAATTCCAGAAAGAAGCCCCAAAAAGGGTGGTGGTGGGAGGGAAATAGATTTGATGACTGAGATCCCCTCAAAGATCTACTGTTACGATATGTTCTTACTTAACTGCTGTATCTTCTTCGGGGGTATCTCAGTCATAAGGTCACACCATAGGAACGAGTCCCGAGCAGTTACAGGTGCTAACAGTCTAGGAGGGAGGCCCAACGTTAAGCTTAAGACAGGAGGCCCTGTAGCACAGCCCTGCCAAATCCTGCACGGGCTCTAGATGCAATGTCCAGACTGTAGTGCTTGATAAAAGTGTGGATGGTGCTCCAGGTGGCAGCCGCACAAATGTCAATGGCAGAAACCCCTTGGAAACAAGCCACAGAGGTAGTCATGCCTCTGGTGGAGTGAGCTTTCACAGCACCAGGCAGTTCTTTGCCATACTTGTAGCAGGACACTATGCAATTAGCCAACCATTTGGATAAACATTGCTTAGAAACTGGGGTGTCCTCTGTCTGGGGTGAAGGAAAGACACAACTGCTTTGACTTCTTGCTGTCCTTAGTGCGGAGCAGGTAGTACTTCAAAGTTCTGCACATGTCTAAAGTGTGGAGTAGTGGTTTCCCTGGATTGGCACAAAAATAAACAGGGAGGTGGATAGATTGGTTCAAGGTAAACATACACCACCTTAGGGAGAAACTTAGGATTCGTGTGGAAAATCAAATAAGGCTCCTCGCACCAGAGGGCCTGAAGCTCTGAGATTCTTTGATCAGAAGTAATGGCAACTAATAAGAGTGATTTCCAGGAAAGAAAGCACAAGTTGCAATGGTCTGACAAGGAGACAGGGTCAACTTCTGCAAAACAAAGTTTAAATCCCAAGCCCGGACAGGAAAATGCATTGGAGGATTCAGATGAAGGATGCCCTCCGAAAGGTATGAGAGACATCCAGTTGTGCAATAGTGCAGTCACCCACGGGCTTGTGGAAAGCAGAAATAGTCGAAAGGTGCACCTTGAGGGAGGATTACTAGAGACCTGAGTCAGACAGTCCAGAATGTGGTTCACCAGAAAGGTGAAAGGGTCTAAATTATTTCTGGCAGCCCATATGGCAAACCGCTTCCACTTCATGGCATAAATGGCATGGGTGAAAGACTTCTGGGTGGCCACCAAGATGTCTGCCACCCAGTTAGAAACTCCAAAATGGGCGATAGCTACATCCTCAGAAGCCAAGCATGTAGATGGAGGGACTTGAGGTTGGGATAAACCAGGGTCCCCCAATTCTGGGTCAGCAGATTCCTGCAGAGGGGGAGAGGGACAGGAGGTTCCTTCACCAGCTGCTGAAGCAGTGGCACCATATCTGGCAGGGCCAGAATGGAGTTACCAGAATCATGCTGGCCCCCTCCATCTGAAGCTTGATGAGTACCCTCTGGATCAGAAGAAACGGAGGGAAGGCACAGAGAAACCTCCCGCTCCAGGAGAGGGACAATGCATCTCGCCAGAAAACTCCAGGCCCTGGATCAAGCAAGGCGAAATTGGGCAGTTTTGCATTGTGTGGGGATGCAAAAAGGTCCAACTCTGGGCAACCCCATCTGGCGAACAGTTCTTCTGCAATGGATGAGAGAAGCTCCCACTCATGCATGCTGGACTACGTCCAGCTGAGGCTGCCTGCCAGAGTGTTTAGCACTTCTGGGACGTGGACCGCTGAGAGGGTCAGACGATGGTCCAGAGTCCAATACTATACTCTCATGGCTTCTCTGCATGGGGGTATGAATGAGTCCCCCCTTGCTTGTTGATGTAGTACACCACACAGAGGTTGTCTGACTGAATCAACAACTGCCCTGGCAGAAGGCGGTTCTGAAAAGCCTGCATGGCATATAGAACATCTCCGGGACAGTGATATGCAGGGAGGCCTCGGCCTGGAACCAAGAGCCCTGAGTCTCAAAAGGACCCAGATGGACCCCCCAGTCCAACCCGGAAGCATCCGTGGTAAGAATCTGCTGTGGGAATGAAATCCGGGACGGGACCACTTGCAGAAGTTTCTGGGGATTCATCCACCGCTGAAGCATCCCACGAATGGGGGAGGAGACTAAAACTAGCTTGTCCAAATCGTTCATTCACTGATCCCACTGTACACTGAGGATCCACTAAAGGGTACACATGTGGAGTCTGGCCTGAGGGACAGCGTGAATAGCAGCCACCATTAGTCCATGAAACCTTAAATATTGCCTGGCAGGGATGTGCCGACTCTGGGCCACCTTCTGGGCCTGGGCCATGAGGCAATCCACCCTGTTTAGAGGAAAAAAAAGCTTTTCCCTGTGCCGAGTCTAGGACCAGCCCTATATATTGCAGTCTCTGGGATAGAACCAGGACCGACTTGGGCAAATTGACCGTGATGCCCAGGGAATAAAACAGCTGAAGAGTCCTGCTTAAGCTTTCCAGAAGCTGGTCCCCGGACAGTGCTTTTAAGAGCTAGTCATCCAGATAAGGGAAGACGTACATTCCCTCCCTCCTGAGGGCTGCAGCTACTGCTGCCAAGCACTTGGTAAAGACTCACGGTGCAGAGGACAAGCCAAGGGGAAGCACTTAGAACTGGTAGTGTTTGCCCTGAAAAAGGAACCAGAGAAACCTCCTGTGAGGAGGGAACACAGGTATGTGCAGGTAGGCATCCTGCATGTCCAGAGAACATAGCTAGTCACCCTGCTTGAGCAGGGGCATTGGACTGGGCAAAGTTACCATGCAGAACTTTTTGTACTGGACATACAGATTCAAGTCTTTTAGATCCAGAATAGGCCTCAAATCTCTGGTCTTTTTGGGAATCAGAAAGAACCTGGAGTAAAACCCTTTGTTCCTCTGATGCCTGGGGACTGGTTCTATGGCCTGTTTGCACAGAAGGGACTGTACTTCCTCCTGAAGCACTGACAAGTGGGCTGGAGGATAGTGAGAGGCTGCTGGAGGGGTCTTTGGAGGATACTCCACGAGCTACAAGGTATGACCCTGTTCTATGAATTGCAGAATCCAAGGGTCTGAAGTTATGGTTCTCCATTGATTTAAATGGAGGGAGAACCGACCACCACCACCTCCCGGTTGGTGACCAGAGGAGTGGGGTCTGGCATGGAGTCAAGCGGAGGTGGATCCAGCCACAGGGGCTGATCCGTCACTTCTGGGGTACTCGGCTGCGGCTCCAGCATTGGAGGGGTCAGGTAGGCTCTTCTCTTGCCTTGAGGCTGCTCCCTGTCTGTTAGGTGCCCTCTGATAAGGAGGGTACTGTCTGCCCTTCTGCTGCTGTGTATAGTACAGTGAGTGGACAGACTCTAAGAGCTCTGCCCGAAGTCTGCAGGTCATTAATGATGTCCTGAAGATCAGGGCCAAACAGTTTGGTCCCATTGAAAGGAGCGTCCAGCACCTTTTGCTGAACGTCCATGGAAAAGCAAGAAGCCCACAACCAGGAGTGGCTACATAGACATATGCCCATGGCAGCAGCCCTGGCAACAAGTGTCAGCCAGATCATAAAGTGCCCTCAGAAGATGCTTGCTGACATCCTTGGCTGTTTGCAAGCATTGGAAGAGCTCCTGTTTCAGACAGCCCTCTGAAGAGCCTGGGCAGCAGCCTTGCCCTTCTTCCAGTTGGTGTTCTGGTATTTCACCATGTGGGACTGGTAATTTGCAATCCTTAAGCCTAAGGTGGAGGAAGCATAAACCCTCTTACCCCAAAGGTTGATTCTGCAAGACTCTTTGTCTGTCGGGAGGGAGCTAAGGTGCTTGGGTGCATTAGACCTGTCATGGGCAGCCTTGATGAGCACTGAGTCTGTCTCTGGCTGAGTTGCATAGAAAGGGAACTCTTGGGGGGGCATTATAGAGTTTATCTGCCCTCCTGGGCATAGCTGGCACCATATCTGGATGGTGCCAAGCAGCAGTGGCAGCATTCCACAAAACAGGCAAGATGGGAGGAACTATCTTTGGAGGAGACTCAGGGATCTCCAGGAAATCATCCGGATCTTTCCTGCTGACATCATCCTCCTCCTCCTCCTCCTCCTCTGTATGAAACTCCATGGCAGAGGACAATTGCTTCATTATATTTTTTTTTCTATATAGGTTTTTATCGGCTTTTTTCCCCATTTTCTCCCCATCCCTGTGTGGAGGCACGTGCATGCCTGTGGGGAACCCTTTTGCTACACTGTCGCCCCTTTCCGCCTACGCTACCCACTGGACCTCCACACGGTAGGAGCGGAACTATGGGGGGGAAGGTGACCACCCCAGGAAAGGAAAGCTGCCTTTGGCTGCTCAATCCCGCTCCCCCCCACCGTGGCAGCTCTCTGATGACCCAAGATCATTCCCGAACCTGGGTCACTGTCATGGTCTGAGGTAAGGTGTCCAGGGCCTCAACCCTCAGTGCCACTGGGCTGGCCCCAGGCTTCATTATATTAAAGAAGGAAGGGTCCTCTGGAGGAGATCTAGGGGTGTGTTTGACTGAGCCCTCGCTGACAGAGGAGGCAGTGGACTTGTCTGAGGAGAGCAGCTCTTCCTCTTCCCCATCCTCATCATCAGGCAGAATGAGGTCAGGGTGATACTCTTCTTCGACGTCAACCTCTTGTAGTTCTAGGTGCGACGTGTGATGTGCCAGTGTTGAACTGTGGGGATCATCCCTCGGTTGATTGGGGGGTGTCGACACTGAAGCGGCCAGCAACAGCGCAGGTGATGTAGGCCTGAAGGCACTAAGCTGATGCACAATCAGCAAAGTGAACTTGGTAGGATCTCATTGAGCTCAGCGAGCGTCGAACCCTGCATCGACGACGGGGGGGGGGAGATAGAGCCGGGAGTGAAGGCTTGACGGCAGGGCCCTGAGAGCCCAAAGATCTAGTTGCCCTAAGGCCTAGAGATGCATCAGGCCACATTGGGATGATCGTCAACGATGAGCCCGTCAACGGAGGAGGGGGTTGATGACTCGGTGGTCGTCAGCCAGCCACCTTGAGAATCGGACTGCAGAGCTGTTGGTATGGGCCTGGTAGATGCAGAGGCCTGGACAGCAGATTTGTGCATTGATGCTGCAGCCATCGACTAAGTTGCCCCGGAGGAAGAAGAAGAAGAAGAAACCATTGGGGGCAGTCCCGATCTCTGTCTCTTTTGTGACTTTTCCCTGAGGACTTGTCTCAGGCCTTAGAGGCCTGGGAGCTTGATGACCCTGCTCGCGATTGAGAGGCTGGGACCTCAGAAGACCCCTGTCTGAAACTGGCTACCTGATGTTCCATTAGGAAACTTTTAAGAGCCTTCCTGTGTCCCCTTAGGGTTGTTTGATTAAACATCTGGCAGAGCTCGCAGTCAGAAACTTCATGGTCAGGCCCAAGATAGCAGACACATAGGCCCTGTACACACTAGCAACTGATTCTAAAATGTAATTAAAATCATTTTATAAATCGATCCCTAGCATGGTTGTCAGAGCGTCCACATTGCATTTCGACAACCGTGCTAGGAGAAGCGGGTTCCCAGGCATGACTGCGGCACCAAGTGTAAGCATTATGGGTACCACAGTGTGCTGCAATGCATGACGGGATACCCATGAACGGGAACCGAAAGCGATCAGGGAAAAAAGTACATCCTCGGAACCAGTGTTTCAAGGGCTACTAGGCAATACCGGTACCGCTTTTTTTTTTTTTAAATCCTGTTGCTAAAAAAAAACACTTTTCCCATAGGACGGGTTGCCTTAAGCCATGTTACAGCACGGTTTGCGTACACACTGCTGTTAGCATGGATTAAGGCAACCGTGTTTAGCTAAAACTGTGCTAAAGACCGCCTCTTAGCAGGGTTTTAGCACGGTTTTAGAACACGGTTGTAACACGATTTTAACCGTGTTACAGTGTGAACGTAAGCCGTGTTCCAGGAGCTTAAAACAGTTTAAGGCTCTCAAACCGTTTTAAGCTCTCTAGTGTGTACAGGGCCATAAAGAATGCTCATCTGTGGAGGCAATCTTTTTTCCACAGCGACAGAAAAGAAATGTAGAAGGAGTCATTCTCGACATAAAATAAAGGAATCTCTAAAGAAAAGAGATTCCAAAGTAGGTATAAAAGAAAAAATTTGTAGGCAAAAAGACACGAGACTGCGTTGGAGCTTCTGCAGAGACCCATGTAGACTGAGTAGACGGTGGGAAAGAACTAAGAAGGGAGCAGGGCACACCTTTATAGAGTAGGTGACATCGTCGTATGACGGCGCAGGGAGGCCCCAGTTGTACTGCTGAAAATCTTCCGTGTGGATTCCCCTTCACCAACAGTGAAGTTCCTATGGTGTGACCTGATAATTGAGATACCCCCGAAGAAGATCAGTTCTTCTCTTCTATCCCTTGCCCTGGGCAGGTCATTGTGCACCCTGACTAGTGTGGCATTTGTACTGTGCCTGGCTCTAAAAATCAGACTGAAGTGGCTCATATATGTTAAAGGATGTCATGAGACCCTGGCAGCCCGGTAGGACCTCCTGTTTGCAGAGAGGACTCCCTTTTCAAGAACTTGTGAGCAGGAAGAAAAAATTACTCACCTTAGTAATTGTGTTTCTTCTAATGGAGTCTTGCTGTATTCTGACAATCTGCAGTTAGTCTCAGCGAGTATAGGGTTAATTTTCTATGCAGTGCATAGAACGTTGAGCTCGAGCTCAGTTGAGGTCTCTGTCTGCAGCACTTTGAAACCCAACCGACAGATTCTTACGAGCAAACATTAACTATGTGAAAATTGTAAAACATTTTTAACTAGCCAACTGGCAACCAAAAGTTTTGGATTCCCAAAGGAAGACAAGTCACGAAACCCAAAACCAAAAACCTATTCAAAATAAAGATTATAATATAAGCACCCACGTAAAAAGGAGGATGTGCTGAAGACACCCTCGGGGTGCAACACTGCACCTGCCCACCCACTTCCCAAAAACAGGTTCTGAGAGGGGAGGCAGGGAGGGAGGGAGGTCAGAAGGTCAGAAAACAGCAAGACTCCATTAGAAGAAACACAGTTACTAAGATGAGTAATTTTTACTTCAAACAACATGACGTCTTGCTGTATTCTGACAATCTGCAGACTACCAAGCAGTGCCTCCATGGAGGAGGGACAGAACCTATTTTGGGAATAAGCTCTGAAGTACTGCTGTGCCAAACTGAGCATCACTCCTAGCCTGGATATCCAGAAAGTAATGCTTGGTAAAGGTATGGACTGTTGTTCAGGTGGCTGCTTGACAAATTTCTAACAGAAGGATATCCCTGGTAGCAGCCATGGAAGCAGCTGTACCTCTTGTGGAATGAGCCCTCAGGCCTGAGAGTGGAAGTTTTCCCAGTTTCTCATAGCAGAATTTTATACAAGAAATGATCCACCTGGCAATAGTTCTTTTGGTGGCAGGTTTGCCCTTTCCCATTTCCCCACAAGTGAGGAACAGCTGGAGGGAATCAAACCTGTGACCCTTGGTACGCTCTATGTAGTAGCTAAGGGCTCTTCTAACATCTAAACTGTGTAGCCTCCTCTCCCCTGAGGAAGAATTATCAGTGAAGAAAACAGGGAGAGACATGGACTGATTCAAATGGAAGTCTGAAACCACTTTGGGCAAGAACCTCCTATTGGTTCTAAGGACCACTTTATCTCTATTGAAGGAGATAAAATCAGGTTCCACTGACAGGGCTTACAATTCACTGATACGTCTGGCAGAGGTAATGGCTACCAAAAACACAGTTTTCCAAGTCAATTACTTAAGCTCTGCTGAGGACATAGGCTCAAAAGGGGGTTGCATAAGTTGAGCAATGCAAACATTTAAGTCCCAGGCAGACGCAGGATCCCCAAAGGGAGGATTGGTATGAAGCAATCTCTTGAAAAACTTACAGAATATAGGGTGAGATGACAGTGAGGAAGGCATTCCCAGTGACAGAAAAGCAGAAACAGCTGACAAGTGTGCCTTGAGAGTAGCTGGTCTGAGGCCTAGACCATTAAGATAGACCATATAATCCAGAACTATAGGCAAATCAGCAGTGTGTGGGGATATATGCTTCTTGGAACACCAAATGCTGAATCTTTTCCATTTGGAGTCATAAGTCTTCCTGGTGGGAGGCTTTGAGAATATCCAGAACCCCTTGGGACAGATGCAAATCTGCATACTCTAGCTCTTCAAGAGCCATGCCTTGAGATTGAGGGACCAAAGATTGGGGTACCAAATCCTCCCCTGAGAGGAGGTTAACAGGTTGTAATTCCTGGGAAGAGACAGGGGAAGATGGACTGCTAGGGACAGCAAGAGGGGGTACCAGGGCTGCCTGGCCTAATCTGGAGCAATCAGAATCACTTTGCAGGGTTGTGACCTCACTTTGACCAGAACCTTGAACAGTAGAGGAAAGGGGGGGAAGGCATAGAGAAATTTCCTTTCCCAGTGCAACATCAGAGCATCCAGAGGGACTGAGCCCAAGACTGGGGGTCTGCAACAAAACAGGGGAAGTTGGTGATTGTCTGGGGCTGCAAAGAGATCTATCTCTGGAGTGCCCCACCTCGAGAGAATCACTTTCAGCACCAGAGGGTCCAGAGACCATTCGTGATGGCCCTGGGAGATCCTGCTCAATGCATCTGCTAGCACATTGTCCTTCCCTGGTAGGTGGACTGCTATCAGAGAGGTCTGCAGGGAATAAGCCAGGGACCACAATTTCATGGCTTCTGTGCACAAGGCCATGGACCGAGTACCTCCCTGCTTGTTGATGTACCACATGGTGGTGGTGTCTGTTCTGACCTGAACCACCTTGTTATGCACTGACTGAGAGAAAGCTTGCAGGGCCAGAAAAACTGCCCTGAGTTCCAGGAGATTGATATAAAGAAGAGATTCCTGAGGGGACCACGGTCCCTGGGCTGTGAGAGCCCCCAGATTGGCTCCCCACCCCAAAAGGAAAGCATCCGTGGTAAGGACCACCGAATGAGACTGAGTAACGAATGGGACCCCTTGCCTTAAATTGTCCTGATCCTGCCACCATTGAAGAGCTTGGATCAGTGTCCGAGTCACTGGAATCAGTTTGGTAAGAGGATCCTTTCTTTGGGACCAAAAGGCCCTCAGATGGAACTGAATGTCCCTCGACTGGAACCTTGCCCCTTGGACCACCGCTGTAGAAGCTGCCATGTGGCCCAAGAGTTGAAGGAAATGCCTTGCTGGTTGGGACACCTGAAGGCTGAAGGAAGAAGCCAGTTCTAAGGACTCTTGCCCTTTCCAGGGGAAGAATGGCTCTTGCTTTGACAGTATCTAGCTCTGCCCCTATAAAGGTAAGCAGCTGCACCGTTTCGAGAACTGACTTGGGGAGGTTGAGAAGAAATCCCAGGGAAGTGAGCACTTGCTGGGTCACATGCAGGTCTGACTTGACTTGGTCTGGAGACTGACGCACTAGGAGCCAATCATCCAGATATGGAAAAATTGAAATCTTTTGCCTTCTTAAAAAGGCAACTACTACTGCCAGGCACTTTGTAAAAACCCTTGGAGCTGATGTTAGGCCAAAGGACATTGCTTTGAACTGATAATGGCCTGAGAGCAACTTGAACCTGAGGTACTTTCTGTGGGAGCACCTGATAGGGATGTGAAAGTACGCATCTTTGAGGTCCAGGGAGGCTAGCCAGTCCCCTGGCCTTAGACAGGGAAGAATTATTCCCAGAGTCACCATCTTGAACCTTGGTTTTAAAAGATGTTTGTTCAGGTATCTTAGATCTAGGATGGGTTGCCACTCCTCTGTCTTTTTTGGGGGTAAGGAAGTACCTGCAGTACAGACCTCTGCCCCGGTGTAAGGTAGGAACTCTCTCTATGGCTCTTAGGGCCAGAAGAGATTAAACCTCTGCCTCTAGGGCAAGGGTTTTGGAGAGACCTGCAGGTGGAAAGGATCTGGCTCTTAACTTCGGAAATTTTTTGAAGCTGAGAACCAGTCCCTGGCTTACTACTTCCAGGACCCACTTGTCTGAAGTAACAGACATCCAGTCCTGGACAAAGTAAGCCAGCCTGACCCCTACAGGGATAGGAGAGTCGACCCGGGCAGATCCATCAGGGTGTCTGCTTGGCAGGGGCCTTAGACTGAGGAGTAGATGTAGCCCTGCTCATCCCCCTTCTGCCTCTCCCTCTGAAGAACCCCCTCTGTGAAAAGGGAGAAGAGGCCTGTGCTTGGTAGAAATGCCTATGAAAAGGCCTGCCCCTGCCCCTAGATTGCTGCCTTTGAGGAGTTGCCTGCCTCTCCTTGGCCTAAGCACTCCTATAAGTGGTCCTGTACTCATCCATTTTCTTCATGTAATTCTCTGCTCCCCAAACAAAGAATTACCCACTACAGGGAAATCCATGGCCTTAGCCTGGGTATCCTGTGAGAGGCTAGTACATCTGAGCCAAGCCATCCTCCGAAGAGCCACAGATGTAGCCATGACTCTTGATGACACATCATTGGAGTCCACAGCAGCATGAAATTGTACCTTTGATGCCTCAATCCCATCAGCAGCCACCTCCTCCAGCTCCTTGGCCAGCTGGGGGGAGGCCTGTTTAGGCAGTGCCAGTACAGTGTCCCACCTGGACTTCTGGTACCTGGCTGTATAGGCCATACAGTTAGCCTGCCTGAGTCCCAAGGAGGATGCCATGTACTGTTTCTTAGCCATGACATCCATCTTCCTGGAGTCTTTGTCTGGGGGGTGTGAAGCCAAGGGAATATTTGCCTTGTCACAGGCTGCAGCCTGCACTACCCAAACGTGGCTGCATTGCTGGTATAAAAACTCTGTATCCGAGCCTGATAAGGTGTACCTCTTGTCCATCCTTCTGTCAACAGGAGGTATAGAATTGGGAGACTTCAAGATTTTTTGTGTCTGCTTCCCAAAGGACTTATGAAGGGGAATAGACAGTCTCCTGGACTCTGGGATGTCCATCATTTCAACAAAATCAGGCTCCTCCTGATCCTCCACAGCCTCCTCCATAGAAAGCTGGAAGGTTTCAGCCACTTTTCTGTAAAACAGATAGTGGGGAGGGGGCTCAGAAAGCCTAGGAGGGGAAACACCAGAAGGTCTGTCTGGGGAGATGTCCGGTTCCACAGGCACATCCAGACTTTCACCATCATCTTCAAAATCCCCTTCTTCCTCAAACTCCGGTTCATAAAATTCTTCAGGGGTATAATCCTGAACCGGAAGAACCAACCAAACCGAAACCCTGCCAAAAGGCACCGGATCGGTCAGAACCGGGCGAAGTGATTCAACAATCCGAATCACTCTGGCTATTTCCTCGGTGGTCAGAACATGAACCTCTGGATCTGAACTGGCCGATTTCTCTTTGCGTTTTCTTTTTGTAGGAACCGATCCCTCAGGATCGGCTCTCCTCTTGCCCGAAGAAGTATTGCCCTGGTCAGAGGGCACTCCTTCTGGTTCGGTCGGAACCGAACTGGACTGGCCATCCGGGTCAGCGGACTTCTCGGCTTCCTTTTCCCTAAGTCTACCTAATCTTTTTTCCAGGGTAGACTTAGGAAAGTTTTTACATATTTGGCAGTCTGTATCGAGGTGGTCAAACCCCAGACAATAAACAGAGGTGGTGTGGGGATTGGCCTTAGCAAAGACCTCCCCACACTCACTGTAGTGTTGAAACCCAGTGGGCCCGGTTTTTTTCTTGGGTTTCTCAGACATGGCCAACCTAACCAAACTTACCCTTTTTTCGGCAACCACCAGGCAAGACTCCCGTATCAGTTCCTAACCGTGTTACGGGTATTGGAAAAAAACGTTGAAACACATTTTTTTAGAACCGATAAGGACTGGTAACCACACACTAAGTAAGAACACAGGAATTCAATATAAAGGATCGGTTCAGCCAAACCAATTGAATTACAATTTCCACAATAATCAGAGAAACTATCTAAGTACTCACGGTACTGCAGACAGAGCCTGAACCGAAAATGCAGAATTAAATTCGGAATGAAACAGACAACTTTAACCGACTTTGAACCGAGCAGAAAGAGAAATCTCCGGAGTGACTGTTCAGTGAGGCAGAGTAAAGAATCTGATGGTTGGGTTTCAAAGTGTTGCAGAGACCTCAACTGAGCTCGTGCTCAACGTTCTATGCACTGCATAGAAAATTGACCCTATACTCTCCAGGGCAGTTTAAAGTCTGGGGCTAACTGCAGATTGTCAGAATACAGCAAGACTTCATGTTGTTTGAATAAGGGGTTTCGGAAGATTTACTAACCTTCCTTTTCCCAGTGGGAGGGTGGAGACTGTAGTTTCGAGTTCCCTTGACTCTGCACTACTTTCAGTATTTGAATCCCACCACGGCCACTGGCTACGTCTTGACTAAGTAGTGGGGTATGATAGCTGAGTGGTGCTATCTTTCAAGGCACTCAAGTCTTTTCAAAACCCTTCTGATAAAATGTTAGATCACACAATCAGACCCCCAGGCAGAGTTGACAAGAAAATCATAAAAGTTTGCTTAAAATAAAACCAATACAGAAAAGTCTACAGTTTGGAAGAACTTTGAAATGCAGACAATATCAAAAGTAAAACTGGATGGTTTACAGAAAGAAACAATTACTCACCATAGTAATCTTGTTTCTTCAAAGGGATCACTCATTATGATTAAACTTAATGCAGTCAGCCTCTTGTGTTGAACTGCCCGGAGAAATGGAATTTTAAGCAAATTAAGGAATTCTCAATTGGCTCATGCCACTTTCAAACTGCTGCCCTAGCAACTGCTGCACTCTGAGTGCTTCAGATTCTTATGGAGCCTAACAGGGTAAAAGACCCACTAGCTAAAAATTAACAACATTAAAATAACATTTTTGCCCTATCAGGTCAAAACATCCTTAACCAACAAACCTAAGAAACTTTAAGACCATCTGGACACCAACTGGTTAAACAAAGTGAGTCTCTACCTTAACCAATATATATGAGAAAAGAAAAAACCCTATTGCAGGGATGCCGAGCAACTTCTATAGGTTCTAGTAGGGGAGGTAGGGAGGGTCTTTAATCATAATGAGTGATCCCTTAGAAGAAACAAGATTACTATGGTGAGTAATTTTTACTTCTAACCCCAGGAATCACTCATTATGATTAAACTTAATGCAGAATACCAAGCAGTACCTTTGGAGGTTGGGCAGAGAACTTATTTTGGAAACAAGCTCTGCAGCACTGCTGTACCAAACCTAGCATCACTTCTGGATTGCAAGTCCAGGCTGTAATGCTTTGTGAAGGTGTGTACTGTTTTCTGTGTAGCTGCTTTACAGATTTCCAGTAGTGGAATTTCTCTTGAAGCTGTCATTGAAGCAGTTGTGCCCCTGGTGGAGTGTGCTCTCAGGCCCAGAGGTACCTGTTTACCTACCTTACTGTAACAAAATGTATACATGCTACTATCCAGCGACCAACTGTATGTTTTGTTGCAGCTCTGCCCTTACCAACTTCACCATATGTGAGAAACAGCTGTGATTGACTTGTCCTGTAAGACTTGTTTCTGTCAATGTAGTGGCTAAGTGCCCTTTTGACATCAAGGGAATGGAGTCTCCTTTCTGGAGAACTGGAGTTGTCTGTAAAGAAGACAGGCAGAGTGATAGACTGATTCAAGTGAAAATCAGATACCACCTTGGGAAGGAATTTTCTATTAGTCCTAAGGACCATCTTGTCCCTGTGGAATGAGATGCAGGCCACATCTGTGCACAGGGCTTTTAATTCACTGATCCTTCTGGCTGAAGTAATGGCAACCAGGAAAACAGTTTTCCAAGTTACGTACTTCAAATCTGCAGCTGCCATAGGTTCGAATGGTACATCCATGAGTTTAGCAATGCAAACATTTAGATTCCAGGCTGGAACTGGTTCCCTTAGGGGAAGGTGCAGAAGATTAAGGCCTTTAAAATATTTTCTAAATACTGGATGAGAGGCCATAGAACTCTCCTTACCAACTGACAGGAAAGCAGAGACTGAAGCTAAGTGGACCTTGAGGGTGGAGGGCTTCAGACCTAAGGAATGTAAATGTGTAAGGTAATCTAGAAGAATAGCCAAATTAGCCCTGAAAGGGCTCACACCCTTAACTGTACACCACATAGTAAATCTTTTCCACTTAGAGGAATATGTTTTCTTAGTAGAAGACTTCCCGGAACTCCTAAGCAGTGTCAGTACCTGTTCCGATAGGTTAAGGTTAGCAAATTCTAAGTCCTCAAGAGCCACACCTTGAGCCCTAGTGATTTGAGATTGGGGTACAGGATCCTGCCCTGAGAGGAGGTTAACAGGTTGTGCCTCCTGGGCAGGTGGATTGGGGGAACCACTGACAGAGACAGTAGAAGAGAGAGTACCAGTGCTGTCTCGCCCAATCCAGAGCCACCAATATCATTTTTGCTGGTTGGGACCTCAATTTCAGTAGGGTCCTGAATATCATAGGAAAGGGAGGGAATGCATACAGAAACTTACTGTCCAATCCAGGGCCATGGCATCCAGGGGAATTGTGCCCCTTAGAGGAGGCCTGCAACAGTACATTGGAAGCTGGTGGTTTTCTGTTTAGGCAAAGAGATCCACCTCTGGAATGCCCCATTTCCTGAAAATTGTACTGAGTACCTGAGTATTCAAGCACCACTCATGGTGGTCTTGACTTATCCTGCTTAGAGAGTGTGCCAGTACATTGTCTTTCCCTGGGAAGTGTATGGCTAACAGGGATACTCCCATGGAGTATGCCACGGACCGCAGTCTCATTGCATCTGTGCACAGCAGATCTGACCTGGTACCTCCTTGCTTGTTGATGTAATACATGGTTGTGGTGTGGTCTGTTCTGACCTGCACCACCTTGTTTTGTAGGTAAGGAGCAAATGTTTTTAGAGCCAGGTATTTATGTGCAATAGAGACTCCTGGGACCATGTGCCACTTGCTGTGTGCGCTAACATGTGTGCCCCCCAACCTAGAAGAGAAGCATCTGTTGTGATGATTACTGAGGGTTGTTCCCTTATAAAAGGTACACCCGCCCTGAGGTTGTGCTCGTCCAGCCACCATTGTAAAGCCTGAACTAAGTTTTTTGTGACTGGAACCAGTTTGGACATAGGATCCGTCCTTTGAGACCAATACTGTCTGAGATGGAACTGAATATCTCTCATTTGAAACCTGGAGCCCATTACCACTGCAGTGGCAGATGCCATGTGGCCCAGTAGCCTGAGAGATTGTCTCGCTGATTTGGGTCTCCTGGACACAAAAGATGTTGCAATCTGCAGAATGCTTGCCACCCTGTTTTGTGGCAGGAGGGCTCTGCACTGTCTGGTGCTTAGTTCTGTTCCAATAAACTCCAGCACCTGAAGTGGTACCTGCTGAGATTTCTCTTCGTTTATCAAAAAATCCCAGGGACTCTAGTGTAGATTTAGTTAGTGCCAGTGACTGCACTGCACTGCATGCTGCAGAGACTGTCCTACTACTAACCAATTGTCCAGGTAGGGGAAGACTGTTACACCGTGTTTTCTCAAAAACTCTACCACCGATAGGCACTTTGTAAAAACCCTTGGTGCTGAAGTTAGTCCAAAAGGGACAGCTGCAAACTGATAATGGCCTGAAGCCAGCCTAAATCTCAAGAATTTTCTGTGAGATGGTCTGATGGGAATGTGAAAATAAGCAAGCCTTAGATCCAGGGAGGCTAGCCAGTCTCCCTTTTGCAATGAGGGAATGATTATTGCAAGAGTGATCATTTTGAACCTTGGTTTCAAAATGTGCTTGTTCAGAAGTCTTAGATCCAAAATAGGTTGCCAATCCCTGTTTTCTTCCTTATGAGGAAGTACCTGGAATAAAACCCTTGCCCCTGCTTATTAGAGGCACTACCTCTACTGCTTTGATTGCTAGCAGATGCTTTACCTCTGCCTCCAACAGAATCCTGTGTGCAGCTGTTGTTGGAACAAAGGTTCTTGTTCTCAGTCTTGGAAATGATTTGAAACAGAGTGCCAGGTCCTGGCTCACTACCTCCAACACCCACTTGTCTGTGGTGATGGAATGCCAAGCGTGAAGTTAATGAGCCAGTCTGCCACCTACTGGTGGTCCTGTAATAGGAGATGCGACCTGTACTAGCTCATCAGGGATTCTGTGCGGTCTGTGCCTAAACCTGTTGTGCAGGAGCCGCTCTTCTCATGGCTCTCCTGCCCCTTCCTCTAAAATAACCTCTGAACTGTTGCTGAGAGGCCTGAGCCTGAAATAAGGGTTTTGGGTAAAAACCCCTACCCCTACCTCCCCTACTTTGGGGTCTATAAGAGGTGGAGGGCCTATCCTTGGAATTGCTCCAATAGGTGGATTTATATTCCTCCACCTTCTTCATATATGCCTCAGTTTTATTCCCAAAACAAGGAGTTCTCCAGGGGAAAATCCATTGCTTTGGCCTGGGTGTCTAAAGTTAGGTTGATGGCTCTAAGCCACGCAAACCTCCTGAGTGAAAACAGACAAAGCCATTAACCTGAATGCAGTATCATTGGCATCCACTGCCATGTGAAACTGGTACTTGGTAGCATCAAGTGCAGCCCTTGCTGTGTCCTGTAAATCTACAGCCACTTCATCTGGGACCTTATCAGCCAAATCTAGAACAGTGTTCCATAAAGCTTTTTGGTATTGCACTGAATATGCCATGTAATTGGCCTGCCTAATAAAGAGGCAGCCATGTACCATTTCTTTCCCACAGCATCCATTTTTCTTGAATATTTGTCTGGTGGATGGGCAGCCAAGGGAATCCTGGCCTTGTCACAGGCAGCAGCTTGTACTACTCCCTCAGGATCAGGATGAGTAAACAGAAAATCAGCTGTAGTCATGTCCAGCTAATATTTCTTGTCAGCATTCTTGTCTACACCAGGGATAGAGGCTGGAGTTTTAAAAATCTGCACTGCAGCCTTTTTTAAGGATTTATGCATGGGCAGAAGCAGACGTTTTGTGGGGGTTAACCCTATCATCTCCAGAAAGTCTGCCTCCTCCATATCCTCTTCTGTTTCCTGAAGATGGAGGTTCAGGGTTTCCACCATGCTCTTAAAAGCATAGTGGGAGGAGAATTCCTCAAGATCCCTAGGAGGGGACCCAAATTCTTGTTCAGGGGAGACCTCTGGATCTATAGGTTCCCCTTCAAAGTCATCTTCCTCCTCCTCCTCCCCCATACACTTCCAGCATTTATTGCTTTGCTGGGGTTGTAGGAGGAACTGGGGCAGCCGGCGTAGAACCGGGATTGCACCCTGTAGGGCTTGTAACACTTGTAGTGCCTTAGCAATGTCCTCAGCCGAGGGCATAATATGCTTGTCTGCTGGGAGCTCCTTAGCCTTCTCGGCCGGAGGCGCAGCGACATGTTTTCTTTACACTTTTTCTTTAATGGAACAGGTTCAGAGTTTGTTTTCACAGCTTTTTTTTTTTTTTTTTAATTGTTCAGATTTATCTGAACTCCTGCGAGGATGATTGGCTTTACCTCCATCCCTTTTGTGGGAAGAAGAAGAAGCAGAATTATCCACACTAGAAGCAGAAACCATCTCTTATAAAATGTTAGACCTTTTCTTTAATGTTTTAGGATAAAAGGTCTTACAAATATCACAATTAGCAAATATATGACTTGTACCCAAACAAGAAATACAGAGAGAGTGTCTATCTGCTTTTGCTATAAGTTGCCCACAAGACTCACAACATTTAAAACCTGTGGGCCCTGTGCGTTTTTTAGGTTTATCTAAATGGACCTCTGACATTGATAGACAAAAAGATTACTTCACAAAAAAAAAACTTCATTTAAAGTACCTTGGAACCGGAGGTTCTTTAAAATAACTACTGCTATTTGGTTCCTGAAGAAAAAGGGAACCAATAAAATACAGTAATTTAAACAAAATAAAAGCAGTTCAAGGAACTGATCGCTAAATATATAAAAATAAAGAAAACTGAGGTAAAAACCTCCCAAATAGACACAGAACCCTCGGTTCCAAGGAACCGTGAAGGAACCGCAAATAGAGATAAAAAGTACTAAAATACTAATAAACTATGCTAAACAATGTTTCTAAAGCAGCAATTTACATTTAAACTAAAAATGAGTACTTCTCCACAGATAAACTTTATTCTGAAGATGGTTCAAGGAGTGCTTTCTGGGACGTCCTTACTAGGCAGGCGAAGTAAAGAATCTGAAGCACTCAGAGTGCAGCAGTTGCTAGAGCAGCAGTTTGAAAGTGGCATGTGCCAATTGAGAATTACATAATTTGCATAAAATTCCATTTCTCTGGGCAGTTCAATACAGGAGGCTGACTGCATTAAGTTTAATCATAATGAGTGATTCCTGGGGTTAGAAACACTAGATACCGTTATTCTAAACAATATCTTGTTTTGATGTTCGAGTCCAGACAAGGTTTTACATGTCCTTGTAAAGATGAGTCTTAAGCAACAGTTTATAGCAAGTTTGTATCTCAAGTCAGTTCTTCTGAATGTTCTTTTAAAAAGACTTCAGGTGCGTCCTTGGTGACAGTCTTGGTTTCCAAAATTCTGACTTAAAATCTGAATTTTCTGTTCAGTGTGTGAAAAGTCAAAATTTCCACACTCAGGTCTAGTTTTAGAGATTTTTCCAGTCCTACACATATACTTCTGGTCTTCAAGTATATGCCAGCTGAACAAGCTATCTGACCCCTAGCTAAACAGTTTATCAAATGCCCTGAGTTGAAAATGTGTTTTATACATACAGGCTGGTCATCTTCAAGTCACGCCCACAGTGTAATGGGGTGCAACAGTTTACCTTTCCCTGTGGTTCCATGTTAACCCCAGTGACATCTGGTCTATGCATTTGGCTTAATCCCTGACCCCTAGATCATCTCCCTGACCTCTTCCTGTCATAGAAAGCTAGATACCCAGTTTTCTCTAAGAGTTATGTTTTCCTGGCTCCATAAAACTGTCTCCCTTATCTGGAGACATACCAGATTCACTTTAGCCATTAGAACAATTTAGGCTATTTTTTTTGTAAGTTCATTCTTAAAAGCCTTTTAAAGAGACAGCGTCTTAATTCTAAAGTACATTACAGCATATACAATATGAACCCACATAAATGGATATAGGCCTATCATACGACAAAGGACGCCAGGTGTTCTTCAAGCTGCAGCGTGACAACTTTCTCAATAACCTTCCCAAGAAAGAGAAGGTCAGAGATGGAACGATAGTTTGCCAGGACATCCAGGTCCAGAGATGCTTCCCCCCCACAGAAGGGGCTTTACCAGTGCACATTTAAGTGCTACTGGAATCAAGCCCTATGACAGAGAACACTGGACAATCTTGGTGAACACCAGGCCCCAGATGATCGATGCAACTCACCAAAAGTTGTTGGGCCTGGGTCCAGATTACAAAATGTCAGTCGCAGCTCCAAGACCACCCGGCAGACCTCTTCCATCGTCACTGACCAAACTCCCCCAAAGACCACCAAACGCATTCCTGGCCAATAGACTGACCACTGCTGGGCTTAGAAGGCCCAACTGGAGTGATTCCAGCCCTAATGGAGGACACCCTATCTGATAAGAACTGTGCAAACTCCTCACATTTGGCCCTCTTGCGCAGTGGAGTACGCACTCCTCTAGCAGTATTGGTACATGGTCTGGAGGATAAATTGAGGGACTTGGAGAATGGTCTGGAGGCAACTCCAGAAGTTCTAGAGCATGTCCCTGTTTTATTACCTGCAGGATCCAAACATCCATTGTAACCTCTCTCTTCACTGGTCCAAGTGGAGGGAGAGGTGACCCCCTACCACTTCTGCCAGATTGTGAACTGGAGGGTGGGGGTCTAACAAGGAGTCATGCTGAAGCAGATCCACTGGTCACACCACCTCTAGGTGCTTTAGGGTGGGCACCTGCAGAGGATGGTGGGGCTGGCACAAGTTTTTTTGCTCTGTTGGCTGGCCCCTGACCTGAGTCCATTGGTAGCCCTGTGAAGGAGCACCTTCTACCTAATTTTTGGTTGTGTGTGGTAGAGGGAATGAACTGACCTTAGAGTCCTGTCTGAAACTTACAGGTCAGAAAGGATGTCCTGCACATCTTCCCCATAGAGCTTGTATCCTCAGAATGGGTCATTCAGGATGAATTGCTGGACATCTGTAACAAATCCAGACACCCTCAACCAAGAATGCCTTCTTTGGCAGATGCCAGATGCAGTTGCTCTGGCTGATGCCTCCAGCATGTTATAGGTAGACCTTAAAAGATGTTTACCCACATCAGCCCCCAGTCTAGAAGGCCCTTCAGCATCTCTTGCTTCTGGGGGCCCTCTGGGAGGGACTGGGCTGCAGTTTTGGCCTTTTTCCAGAGGGTATTCTGGTATTTGACCATATGGGCCTGATAGTTTGCTATTCTAAGACCCAGTGTGGTGGAGGTAAAGGTTCTCTTCCCCATGTGGTCCAGTTTTCTCAACTCTTTATCTAGGGCAAGAGAACTGTGATGCTTAGGCCTATTTGACCTATCATGGGCTGCATTTACCACAACCAAATTAGCCTGAGATTGGCCTGCAAAAAAAAAAAAAAGACTTTTCTGAGGGAGCCTGGTACAGCCTGTCTGCCTTTCTGTGTATGGCAGGGATCATGCTTGGTCTGTGCAAGGCAGCCATGGTGGCATCCTCTAGTGCAGCCAATAAAGGAAGAATGATAAGAGGTGGAGAACCTAGTAGTTCCAGGGAACTCCACCCGGTTTCTCAGTGGGATATCTTGTTCCTCAGCATCAAATTGCAGTTTGGAGCTGCTTCATCATAGAGATGAAGGAGGGGTCTTCAGGAGGGGACCTTGGAGTATACAATCAAGATTCCTCACTCCTGAAGGAAACGGTGAAGTCAGACCTGTCAGCGGGACTCCAATCCATGCCTTCCTCCTCCTCATCCTTGAAGTCAGGGTTGTATTCCTGATCTTTGCTGATGGGCTCTGAAGGATCAAAGAAGCAAGCGAGGACTCTGATGCCCGGGGATGTGCAGGGTGCGTATTTGCAAGGCCCCGTCATCTGCATACTTGGGAGGAGGAGGAGGAGGAGGAGGTAGAAGGCACTGTATAATCTCCGCAAAGGAGGAAAGCACCATCTGCATGTCGCCAGTGGCCTGCGCTGCAGGAGCGTCTTACGTCATCAACGGGGATAGCTGAAGCCCGGACGTCAATGGAGCACCTTGCAACATCGATGGGTGAGGCTGGAACCCCGTCAATGGGCTATCGCCAAACGTAGGAGGTTCGGTGGAGCTCACTGCCAGCTGACCTTGAGGAAACTGAGGTCTGAGCAGCAGGGCTAGTGATGATAGGGTGTCAGCAGCTCCGATGTCTATGGGCCTTTATCAGCCATGGGAGGTCCCGTGGAACTCACTGGCAGAGCTGACCTTGAGCGATCGAAGGCCTGGGCAGCAGAAGGCATTGCGCCAAAGCGGTCTATGACACTGCAGCAGTCAGCGTCAAGCATAACAACAACCGTGAGGTTACCGGGGGGACTTTATCCTTACTCTGGTCCCTCCTCCAGTGTTTATGCTTTCCTAAATACTTCTCCTAGGCCTTGGTGGGGTGGGAGCCTGAGGAAGTGGCTGGCGATGTGGAGAAGCTCCCTCTACATTCTGACTACCTGCTGCTCGAGGAGAAAATTCTGCACGGCTTTCTGATGGTGTCACCGGGTAGCTTGGGTAAACTTCAGGCAGATCTTGCAGACCTTAAAGTTATGGGCCGCTCGAGTAGATTTTTCCACTGCACTTGCAGTAACAAAAGAGTTTAGTGGAATCTTTCCTTGACATACACAACAATGGCAATCACTTTAAAATAAAATTACCAGGGTGAGAAAAATAAGAGTTAGAAAAATCAAAGCTCTGGCTGTTGACTGTTCCAATTGTTTAACCAGGAGTAGCATGCTAAGCTGAAAGCTTGTTTACAGGTGCAACTTGGGAGCACAGGGAAGTTAAGTGACTTGTCAGAGTCACACAGTATGCAAGTGGGGCTGTGGGATTCAAACCCAGGTCTCCAGATTTGCAGCTCAGAGCCTTAAACCACTGACACTGCCTCCCTGTAGTGATGGTGTCTCTGTGGAGTCTAGCACGTATGGTCGATGGCGGGTAAAGAACTGAGGAGGGCGCTGGCTGCCCAACCACGCCTATACAGAGGGGATATATGACGTATCACAGTGTGCTTCCAGTTGGATGTGGGCAGGGAAAGCATCCTGACGAAGACCAAAATCTTGGATTTTAGAAAGGCAGACTTCAGGAAGATGGGTGAAGTGCTAAGGAGCCACCTGGCGGATATCAGAGTAGATACAGGGGTGGAGCAAAAGTGGTTCATCATTAAGGAAGGAATACTGGTTATTTGTAAAATATTTCACCAGGAGAGACAACATGAGCTGAAAACAGCTGGTTTCAGAAGGCCCTGGGTGGGGGTGGGGAGGGGACAAGAATTGGGAGAACAGGCAAACACATAGCAACAACAGAACAATAGAAGTACAATTACTAAAACAAAACAGTGTAGTACAATTGCAGAGCAGAAATAATCCAGACCAACCAGCCAAGGTAAACAAAACCATGTTTGGATATAACGCACATTGCAACAACCCAAGAGCAGGTGATCCAGTAGGGTAAAGGATAGAGGATGGATAACACATTTGAAGTGCTAGAAGTAGTAGGCTGAGCACATGATTCGAAGTGCTTGCCACAGAAGAGTGCGTTAGGCTCAGGGGGAAGAACACAAGGGCCAAAGCACCCAGCTGGTTCAGTTCTTGAGTCACCCAGGCAGTAAAGGAAAAGAGGTTAGCCTATAGGAAATTTAGGAAGACCAAGAGAGAGGTGGATAGGGAAAATTACCTAAGGCTGGCTAGTGAGGCAAGTAAGGAAGTCCAGCGAGCCAAGGCACAGAAAGAGCTGCAGATAGCTGAAGGAGTTAAGAAGGGGAGACGGCCTTCTTTCTCTATATAAGCAAGAAAACAGACAAAGACAGGATTGTTAGGCTTAGGAAAGGGGAGGTGTGGGAGGAGGATAATGGGGAAAAGCAGAGATTTTTATGAATACTTCTAGTCTGTCTTCATCTGGGAGAAGGATGGACCAATGCCTTCGGGGGTGGGGGGGTGAGACACAGATGTAGTGATAGATGAGGACAGAGTGAGGGAGAGGCTGCTAGCATTAAAGGTGGACAAATCACCAGACCCAGAGAGAGTACATCCAAAGGTATTAAGGAAACTGGCTGAGGAGCTGGCAGGCCTATTTATTAGTTCATTAGAGTCAGGTGCGATACCGCAGGACTGGAGAACAACACATGTGGTGCCCCTCCACAAAAGTAGTCCCAAGGATGATCCAGGGAATTACAGACCAGTCAGTCTGACCTCATGTGCAAGGTCATGGAGACCATACTTGAGGAAAGATTGATACAATATCTAGAACAGCATGGTCTCCAGGATGCGAGGCAGCATGGGTTCATGGTGGTGAGAACATGTCAAACAAATCTGACTGACTTCTTTGACTGGGTCATAAGACAGTAGACAAGGGTCAAGTGGAAGACGTCCTCTATCTGGATTTCAGCAAGTCCTTTGAGACTGTGCCTCACAAAAGGTTGATCAGGAGGTTGGTGGATCTCGAAGTTGGGGAAGAAAATGAACAGATGTGTGGAAAACTGGCTGAGGGACAGTACCTAGGGAGTGGTTGTGGGGGGAAGAGTTATCTGGCACCAGAGGTCACCAGTGGGATCCCACAGGGCTCAGGGATAGGGCCAGTGTTGGTTCAATGTCTTCATCAATGACATTGGGGATGGCATTAAGGGCAAAATGTGCCTATCTGCTGACGACACCAAGTTCTTTGGGAGACTGGACACAGCACCTACAAGACTATCTGGAAAAGCTGGGGAGTTGGTCCGGGATCTGGCAGCTTGGCTTCAATGCCAAGAAATGCAGAGTTATACATACTGGATCCAAGAATCCCAGGATGGAGTACTACCTGGGTGGATTCCAGGTATCTGCATCAAAGAAGGAGGAGGAGAAGGACTTGGGAGTGATGATCACTAATGACCTGAAGCACTGTACAGAGTGCAAGAAAGCAGCAAGGGCAAACAAAATGCTAGGATGCACAGTTAGGGCAATCGATCAGTAATAGGAGAGAGGAGGTTATACTGCCCTTCTACAGGTCACTGTTGAGGCCTCATCTAATTATGGAGTTCAGTACTGGTGACCATACCTCAGAAAGGATATTAACCTGCTGGAGAAGGCCCAGAGGAGGGCTACAAAGATAACAGAGTAAGGCATATAAAGAGAGGTTGAGGGTACAGAAAGTACAGTTACGTAAGAACTTACCGTAACAGTAGATCTTCGAGAGAGGCTCTTGCAGTAGGTAATTACATGTAGGGCTGACGCCGGTAGGCGTCAGGGCGCCACGAAAAAATTTCTAGCTAGCAGTCTCTGGGACTGCCCCGTCAGGTGACCCGCGTCCATATAGCGTCAGTATAAAGGCGGTCCCCCACGCCCGTCTTCCAGTTCTTTCCCGCCAAAGGCCCAAAAGGGCAAGACAAGAGAAAGGCGGATATTTCCCAACCTGGAAAAGGAGCTAAAAAAGCTTAGGGGGATGGAGGGCAGGAAAGTATTACCTACTGCAAGAGCCTCTCTTGAAGATCTACTGTTATGGTAAGTTCTTACGTAACTGTACTATCTTACTTCGAGAGGGCTCTTGCAGGAGGTAATTACATATAGGACTGAGTCCCAAGCAGTCTGGAACAAGAAGCAAACGCTAGGAGGAAAGCTACTCAAAGTAGATTCTCTAGCTGTGAAGGCCTTAGGAAAGGAGGCCTTGCAGAACAGCAAGCCCGAAGCCTGCTCTACGGCGAGAGGCAATATCCAAACTGTAATGTTTTGTAAAGGTATGGACGGAAGTCCAAGTGGCAGCAGCACAGATGTCCGCTGCTGACACATTCTTGAAACAAGCCACTGAGGCAGCGACTCCTCTGGTGGAGTGGCCTCTCACTTGACCCGGAAGGGTCTTCTTGTACTTGTCATAACAGAAAGTGATGCAATGAGCCAACCATTTGGACAGGCATTGCTTAGAAACAGCATTGCCTTCTCTTTTGTGGGCAAAAGAGACAAACAGTTGATCAGTCTTTCTGAGATCTTTTGTTCTGTTAGTGTAGTATCTCAGAATTTGGCGAACGTCCAGAGTGCGTAAGAGATACTCCCCTTGATTGAAGTGTTGTGTAAAGAAAGCAGCTAACTCTATGGACGGGTTCAGTGTAGATTCCGCTACCACCTTGGGGAGAAACTTAGGGTTGGTGTGCAGAGCCACACTTTCCTTGTGAAAAATCAAATATGGGATTTTACACATCAGGGTCTGGAGCTCGGAAATCCGCCGAACAGAAGTAATGGCCACTAGGAAGAGAGTCTTCCATAAGAGGAACTCCATGTCTGCTGGTTCGAAAGGAGGCAGAGTAAGCTTCTCGAGGATGAAATTCAAATCCCAAGGAGGGGGCAGGAACCCGGATAGGGGGTCTCAAGTGGAGAACCCCTCTAAGGAAAGTCTTAGAGACCTCCAGCTGAGCAAACGTCCTGTCTGCAAAAGGGACATGGTAGGCCAAAATGGCCACCATGTGTACCTTCAAGGACGAGTGACTGAGACCCAGGTCAAAGAGGTGGCGCAGGTAATCCAGCAGCTGCCCAACAGAGCATGAGAAAGGCTCAAAATCTTTTGAAGCGGCCCAGATTGTGAACCGTTTCCATGTCATGGCATAGGTAGACCTAGTGGAGGGTTTTCTAGCCTCCACCAGAATCTCAGCCACTCGGGGTGAAACCCCAAATTGGGTTTGAGCTACATCTGCAGGAGCCATGCGTGCAGTTGAAGGGACTTGAGACCTGGATGAACTAGGGTCCCCTGATCCTGGGTCAGTAAAAGTCATGACAAAGGAAGAGGAAGAGGAGGTTCCTCTGAGTATTGTTGCAGAAGAGAGAACCAAACTTTCCTGAGCCAGAAAGGAGTGATCAGTATCATTCTAGCTCCTTCTGAACAGAGTTTCTGTAAGACTCTTGGAATCAAAGGTAGCTGGGGAAAAGCATAGACGAATCTGTCCTTCCAATCTAGAGAGAGAGAGAGAGAGTCTCTCTCCAAAAATGCCATGCTCTGGAGTGAGCGAGCAGAAGTCGGGAAGCTTTGCGTTTAGAGGTGAGGTGAACAGGTCCACCTGTGGTGTTCCCCAACGTAGGAGGATATCGTCTAAGACCCCTGATCAAGTTCCCACTCATGAGCTTGAGCAGGCGAATGACTGAGTTTGTCTGCTAAGGTGTTCTCGACCCCCGGGACATGAATTGCCATGAGGTGGAGGTTGTGCTGAACTGCCCAATCCCAAACTCGCATTGCCTCCCTGCAAAGAGGGTAGGAACGAGTCCCTCCCTGTTTTCTGATGTACCAAACGACACACATATTGTCCGTCTCTACGGCTAAGTGGCTGGGAAGGAGGTGCAGATGCAGAGCTTGAAGAGCATAAAGCACTGCCCAAAGCTCGAGCACACTAATGTGAAGCGTTTTCTCAAGCTTGGACCAGGAGCCCTGGGTCCTGTGGGGACCAAGATGGGCTCTCCAACCTTCACCCGAGGAGTCTGTGGTCAGAGTCTGAGAAGGGGGAGAAAGACAGAAGGGAACTCCCCGACAAAGGTTCTCTTGAACCATCCACCACTGCAAGTCCTGAACCATGGAAGAAAAGACTAGGACAAGCTGGTCCAGGTCGTGCACCAACTGATCCCACTGAGACCGAAGCGTCCACTGAGAGATCCTCATGTGGAGCCAAGCGTGAGGGACTGTTGGGATTGCAGCCGCCATAAGCCCGATGAGGCGAAGGACCGACCTGGCATTGACCCGCCTGCGGTCGAACAACAGGCTGACCTGACCCTGGAGTGTGGCCGCCCTGTCCGGAGGCAGAAAGGCCCTGCCAGAAGTCGTGTCCAGGATCACTCCGATAAACTGAAGCCTCTGGGATGGGATCAAGTGTGACTTGGGAGTGGTTGATGGTGATGCCCACAGAGAAAAACACCCCCTGGATAAGGGAAAGGGAGCACAGGATTTCCTCCCTTGACGGGGCCGCCAGGAGCCAATCATCCAGGTATGGGAAAACCTGCACCCCCTTGGTACGCAGGTAGGCCGCTACCACCAAAAGGCATTTGGTGAACACCCAGGGTGCAGAGGAAAGACCAAATGGAAGGGCCTTGAACTGGTAGTGGTCCCCCTGGAAAGAAAAACAGAGGTATTTGCGGTGAGAAGGGTGGATAGGGATGTGCAGGTAAGCATCCTGCATATCCAGAGCGCACAGCCACTGTCCCGGCTGAAGAAGGGGCAGGAGGCCCTGTAGGGAGAGCATCCTGAACCTCTTGTACTCCATGAACAAGTTCAAGGAACTGAGGTCGAGAATCGGCCTTATATCTCCTGTCTTCTTCGGGACCAGGAAGAAGTGGGAATAGTAACCCATTCCCTGAAGAGGAATGGGGACAGGCTCTATCGCCTCCTTCAGCAAAAATGCTGAAATCTCTTCCTGGACCAGAAGAAGGTGTTCCCGAGAGTATGACAACCTTGGGGGAGGGTGACGAGGTGGTTTCTGGAGAAACTTTATTGAGTGTCCTTCTGTGATCAGCTGGAGCACCCAGGAATCTGAAGTTATTCTCTCCCAACCCGGTAGGTGGAGGGAAAACCTCCCTTCTACAGGTTCCTCCGGAAGGCCCAGAGGCTGTGGGAGAGGAAAGGAGCCAGGTGGTGTGGGGCAGCGCCGCGGCTGAAGCACCTGCTGCTTTTTTGGGTGGAGGGGGCTTGGCAGCCGGAGGGGCCCGGCATTTAGTGGCTCACTTTCCCTGGGGTTTCGCCTTTTGCTGATTCCGTCTGCAAAAGGGATGGCGCTGCATTTGATGGGGATGGTACATGGAGTCCGCAGACTTCAGAGCGAACCCCTTCTGCAGATCAGTGATGATGTCCTTGACATCACCACCGAACAACTCGGTAAAAACTACCGACGACTGAAGCTGACGAGCATTAAACTTTTTTGCGAGGCGCTGACATGAGCCAACGGCAGGAAAGAACTGGAAGGCGGGCGTGGGGGACCGCCCCTTTATACTGACATCAGTCTCCTGACATGGGGGCAGTCCCCCGCCAGAGACTGCTACCTAGAAATTTTTCCGTGGGGTCCTGACAACTGCCAGCATCAGTCTTATATGTAATTACCTACTGCAAGAGCCCTCTCGAAGTTAGATCATGTAATCCCTGGAGGGCAGGAGAAAGAGGGGGGCCTGGAAAACCAGGAGTAGGTTTTTCAGAACACCTAACACCACAGCAAAATATGCAGGACCAGAACAGGACAAATGCTAGAGAAATTGTGGACAAACATCAGCAGACATAGAACACATAATTCGGTTCTGTCCTCTCTTACAAGCATATTGGCAGGAAACTGGAGCTGAGCTGAATGACATTTATGAAGTTACAGAGCTCCTCACTCCCACAAATGTCCTAAGGGCGGATCCCCCAAAAGCAGTAAAGATGGACAAACTTGTATATAAAACAGACAGCTCTGCTTATTCTGGTTGCAAAAAAGGCGATACCCAGACTATGGTTCACAAAGGCCCCCAAACTACAAGAGCGGTGGAAGAAGCTGGCATATGAAATGTATAACCTAGAATGGATTACAGCTAGGCTGCAAAACCATGCCAAGGCCTTTGACAATAGGTGGTGAAATGGGGTTCTCTACCAGCTAGATCACTACCCGGAGTTTGTTCCATAAGACACAAGCAGAAGAGTCCCATGGCAGCATATATAACTCTTGCCTGGGGTGGGGAGGGGTGGCCCAGCTCCTTCCTACACTCCTCATTCTCTTTCTTCCTCATCTTTGAATATCAAACTCCTTACTTTAAAAACACTTTTCATCTGAAAATCTACTACCGATAATATGCTTTGGACTGAATTCCAGATTTCTTCTTCCCCCCATATCCACCAGTCAGCTGCTTATCTTAGACTACACAACCTTTGCATTTCCTGAAACCATTAATAACAATAGAGTGCAACCCAATCTAATGGGATCATATGGTTATGATAGAGCTGTTTGGATGGGCCAAGGGTAAACCTCTTTTTTTAGAATTGTTTAGCCTTGAGAATTAAGTACAAGGCTTTCTTAAGCCAGTTTTGTAATCAATTTGAGATGCCAAACTCAACAATGTCACTTATTGTATGCAACCATCAAAATGCTGTGTTGTTATACCACTGTTAAGTTAAGTAAACTTTACAATTTTAAACAAGGGGGATAAGGAGGGTCTCTTTAAGCTTCTCTTTAAGCTAAGTGGCAGCCATTAACACAAGGGGGCACAAGCGGGGGCTTTAGGAGGGAGGTTAGGAAGCACTTCCTCACGGAGAGGGTGGTGGACATTTGGAATGCGCTGCTGGAAGAGGTGGTCTTCGTGAAGACAGTGGGTAGCTTTGCGAGGCTGGGATAGGCACTGGAGGAAAGGATCATGGGTAGGGAGGATGGAAAGGATGGGGGGAGTGGGGTGGTGGGGCAGGGTCAGTAACCCAAGCTATAGACCCTGCAATATGAGCAGACTAGCCAGACCAAATGGCCTTCTTCTGCTGGCTTCTTTATATGACGTCGTAGTGAGAGGCCCCTAGTAAACTGCTAGCAAAAAAGTTTCCATGTGGTCCTGGCACCTGATGGCTATAGATCCATAGGTATAGCCTGATGAAAGAGATATCCTCAAAAAAGTTCTGCAGTTTTCCCAGTGGCAGACGCAAGCTCCCTGATCCAGCCACAGGGGTTGCTGCAGTGGCGGAACCCACTGCCAACCCTTTGCGGCTGAGTTGCACTGCCGAGCAGCAACTGCCCCAGCCATGATCTGGCCCCCAACATGACTTCCCAGGCTTGCTCCTAAAGCCAGGTCATCAGCACAGTAGCCCAACGTGCTACTGCTGGGCTATAGAGGCAGCCCTAAACTCTTGAATGCCGGGGTTGATTGCTTGCTTGATGGATGGATGATAAATGATGATATAATACCCACCACTGCAGATTTTATTTTTGGCGAGGTGATAAAAATACTAACACCATTATACTATTCGAAGGATAGATTAGTATATCTCAAGTATGAGAAAACAAATACATATAACACGGCATCTTGAAAACTGTTGGCACTTTATTATTGTACATTTCAGAGTCTAGATAATTTCTGTATAAAGAGAAACATGCCATCTGAAACAATAACATGATCAGTACAGACAGTGCCCAGGAGCACCAAAGAAAAAGTACAAAGCTGGTTTTATTTACAGTATTACACGAATAGACAACATTTAAAAATTACAGATATAAACAGAACATATATTGTTACATCTATATATTTTTTTTTTTACAAGAACTGAAGGAAATTAAAAAAAGACATATATATATATATAATTTTATAATGGAATCTGGGGGATGAGCAAAAGGTCCAGATTTGGTACTTGCTCAGAACAAGCAAGACAATCACATAGAAGTCATACACATGTAATGTTTTTGTTTTTCCTAATTGGTCAGATTGACGTCAGGCAA